>CM039673.1:118236850-119502475 GCA_022496015.1 Hordeum marinum | reverse complement strand
CATGGCCATGGACATTGGATGTCATTGATAACGGGATCACATCATTAGGAGAATGATGTGATGGACAAGACCCAATCCTAAGCATAGCACAAGATCGTGTAGTTCGTTTGCTAAAGCTTTTCAATGTCAAGTATCGTTTCCTTAGACCATGAGATTGTGCAACTCCCAGATACCGTAGGAATGCTTTGGGTGTGCCAAACGTCACAACGTAACTGGGTGGCTATAAAGGTGCACTACGGGTATCTCCGAAAGTATCTGTTGGGTTGGCATGAATCGAGACTGGGATTTGTCACTCCGTGTGACGGAGAGGTATCTCTGGGCCCACTCGGTAAGACATCATCATAATGAGCTCAATGTGACTAAGGAGTTAGCCACGGGATGATGTATTACGGAACGAGTAAAGAGACTTGCCAGTAACGAGATTGAACAAGGTATGGGGATACCGACGATCGAATCTCGGGCAAGTATCATACCGATAGACAAAGGGAATTGAATACGGGATTGATTGAATCCCCGACATCGTGGTTCATCCGATGAGATCATCGTGGAGTACGTGGGAGCCAACATGGGTATCCAGATCCCGCTGTTGGTTATTGGCCGGAGAAGTGTCTCGGTCATGTCTACGTGTCTCCCGAACCCGTAGGGTCTACACACTTAAGGTTCGATGACGCTAGGGTTATAGGGAAATGGTATACGTGATTACCGAAGGTTGTTCGGAGTCTCGGATGAGATCCCGGACGTCACGAGGAGCTCCGGAATGGTCCGGAGGTAAAGATTGATATATAGGAAGTCCAGTTTTGGTCACCGGAAAGTTTTCGGGCTCATCGGTAGTGTACCGGGAGTGCCGGGAGGGTGCCGGAGGACCCCCGGGAGGGGTGTGACGACCAAAGGACCACATGGGCTGTTAGATAAAGTGTTCCAGCCCTTATTGGGCTGGGCAAGACTTTTTCTAAAGGCCCATGCGGCTGGAGATAAGGAGATAAGGCAAAAAGGATTTAAAAGGAGGAGATCCACCTCCCTTGTGGGAGGTGGACTCTCCCTTTAATTCGGCCGGCCATCTCCTCTTTGGAGTAGAGGCCAAGCCAGCCCTCCACGTCCCTCCTCCTATATATACTTGAGGTTTTGGATGTTTTGAGATAGGATTTGATCTCTCTCTCTCACGGCGAAGCCCTACCTCTCTTCTTCCTCCTCCGCATCGCTTAGGCGAAGCCCTGTCGGAATACCTTGCTACTCCACCACCACCACGCCGTCGTGCTGCTGTTGGAGCCCTTCCCCAACCTCTCCTTCCTCCTTGCTGGATCAAGGTGTTGGAGACGTCACCGGGCTGCACGTGTGTTGAACGCGGAGGTGCCGTCCGTTCGGCACTTGATCGGATCTACCGCGATCTGAATCGCTGCGAGTACGACTCCATCAACCGCGTTCTTGTAACACTTCCGCTTAGCGATCTTCAAAGGTATGAAGATCCACTCTCCCCTTGCTCGTTGCTGGTTTCTCCATAGATGGATCTTGGTGAACGCGTAGGAAAATTTTTGATTTACTACTACGTCTCCCAACAGTGGCATCATGAGCTAGGTCTATGCGTAGAATCTATGCACGAGTAGAACACAAAGCAGTTGTGGGCGTCGATTTTGTTAATATGCTTGCCGTTACTAGTCTTATCTTGATTCGACGGTATTGTGGGATGAAGCGGCCCGGACCAACCTTACACGTACGCTTACGTGAGACCGGTTCCACCGCCTGACATGCACTAGTTGCATAAGGTGGCTAGCGGGTGTCTGTCTCTCCCACCTTAGTCGGATTGGATTCGATGAAAAGGGTCCTTATGAAGGGTAAATAGCAATTGGCATATCACGTTGTGGTTTTGACGTAGGTAAGAAACGTTCTTGCTAGAAACCTATAGCAACCACGTAAAAACTTGCAACTACAAATTAGAGGACGTCTAACTTGTTTTTGCAGCATATGCCGTGTGATGTGATATGGCCAAAAGGATGTGATGTGATGCATTGTGATGTATGAGATTGATCATGTTCTTGTAATAGGGTTCACGACTTGCATGTCGATGACTATGACAACCGGCAGGAGCCATAGGAGTTGTCTTACATCATTGTATGACCTGCGTGTCAATCATAAACGCCATGTAATTACTTTACTTTATTGCTAAACGTTAGCTGTAGTAGTAGAAGTAATATTTGGCGAGACAACTTCATGAAGACACAATGATGGAGATCATGATGATGGAGATCATGGTGTCGTGCCGGTGACAGTGATGATCATGGTGCCCCGAAGATGGAGATCAAAGGAGCAAGATGATATTGGCCATATCATGTCACTATATTGATTGCATGTGATGTTTATCATGTTTACATCTTATTTGCATAGAACGACGGTAGTAAATAAGATGATCTCTCAATAAAATTTCAAGAAAGGTGTTCACCCTAACTGTGCACCGTTGCTAAGGATCGTCGTTCCGAAGCACCACGTGATGATCGGGTGTGATAGGTTCTAACGTTCGCATACAATGGGTGTAAGCCAGATTTACACATGCGAAACACTTAGGTTGACTTGACGAGCCTAGCATGTACAGACATGGCCTCGGAACACGGAGGACCGAAAGGTCGAACATGAGTCGTATAGAAGATACGATCAACATAGAGATGTTCACCATGGATGACTAGTCCGTCTCACGTGATGATCGGACACGGGCTAGTTGACATGGATCATGTATCACTTGGAAGACTAGAGAGATGTCTATCTAAGTGGGAGTTCATTAATAATTTGATTAAATGAACTTAATTATCATGAACTTAGTCTAAAAATGTCCTTGCAAATTATGTCGTAGATAGCTCACGCTGTAGCTCCCCAGTTTTATTGATACAATCCTAGAGAAAAGTAAGTTGAAAGTTGATGGTAGCAATAATGCGGACTGGGTCCGTGATCTGAGGATTGTCCTCATTGTTACACAGAAAGCTTATGTTTTTTTATGTACCGCTAACTGCATCACTCCCTCAAGCGTTGTCTGTAGATGTTGTGAACATATGACAGGCACTTTTTGGTGACTACGTGATAGTTCAATGCGTCATGCATTACGGCTTAGAATTGAGGCTCCAAAACGTTTTGAACGTCACGGAACATATGAGATGTTCTAGGAGCTGAGATTGTGATCTCAGGCTCGTGCCTATGTAGAGAGGTATGAGACCTCCAACAAGATTCTTTGTCTGCAAGATAAAGGAGAATAGCTCAATCGCTGAGCGTGTGCTCAGATTGTCTGGGTGCTACAATCACTTGAATCAAGTGGGAGTTAATCTTCCAGATGAGATAGTGATTAATGCAGTTCTCCAAGTCACTGCCACCAAGCTACTAGAGCTTCGTGATGAACTATAACATGCCAGGGATGGATAAGATGATCCCTGAGTTGTTCGTGATGTTTGACACCACGAAGGTAGAAATCAAGAAGGAGCATCAAGTGTTGATGGTTAAGTGAAACCACTAGTTTCAAAAGGGGCAAGGGCAAGAACGGAAAACTTCAGGAATGGCAAGCCAGTTGTTGCTCTAGTTAAGAAACCCAAGGTTGAGCCCGAACCCGAGACTAAGTGCTTTTGTTATGAGGAGAATGTTCGCTGAAGCGGAAAACCCCTAGATGCTTGGTAGACAAGAAGGCTGGTAATGTCAATGGAAGTATATTTGATATACGTGTTAGTGATGTGTACCTTGCTGGTACTCCTAGTAGCACCTGGGTATTGGATACCGGTTCGGTTGCTAAGTGTTAGCAACTCGAAATAAAAGCTACGGAGTAAATGGAGACTAGCTAGGTGAAAGGTGACGATGTGTGTTGGAAGTATTTCCAAGATTGATGTGATCACCATCGCACGCTCTCTCTACCTTCAGGATTTGTGATAAACCTAAATAAATGTTATTTGGTGTTTGCGTTGAGCATGAACGTGATTAGATCATGATTAGTGCGATACGGTTATTCATATAAGTTAGAGAATAATGGTTATTCTGTTTACATGGATAATGCCTTCAATGGTCATGCACCCACTCGAAATGGTTTATCGAATCATGATCGTAGTAGTACACATATTCATAACATTGGTACCAAAAGATACAAAGTTAATAATGATAGTACCACATGCTTGTGGCACTGCCACGTAATGTCATATTGGTATAAATCGCATGAAGAAACTCCATGATGATGGATTTTTTTTTGACTCACTCGATTTCGAATCGGTTGAGACATGCGAGCCATGCCTCTTGGGCAAGATGACTGAGACCACGTCATCCAATATGATGGAGCGGGCAAGTGGCTTGTTGGAATTAATACATGTTGATGTATGTGGTCCAATGAGTGTTGAAACACACAGTGGATATCGTTGTTTTTCTTTACCTTCACTGATGATTTGAGTAAATATGGGGATATTTACTTAATGAAACACGAATCTGAAATGTTTGAAAGGTTCAAGGAGTTTCAGAGTGAAGTTAAAGATCATCGTGACAAGAAGATAAATGTCTATGATATGATCATGGAGGTGAATATCTAAGTTACGAGTTTGGTATTTAATTTTAGACAATGTGGAAATTGTTTCACAGCTCACGCCTCCTGGAACACCATAGTGTGATGGTGTGTTCGAACGTCGTAGTCGTGCTCTATTGGATATAGTGAGTACTATGATGTCTCTTATCGTTTTACCACTATCGTTATGGGGTTATGCATTAAAGACAAATCCATTCACTTTAACAGGGCACCATCTAAGTCTGTTGAGATGACACCGTGAGAATTATGGTTTGACAGAAGCCTAAGCTGTCATTTCTTAATGTTTGGGGCTGCGACGCTTATGTGAAAATGGGTTTTTCACCTAGCGAGCTCGAACCCAAAGCAGACAAATGCATCTTCATAGAATACCCTAATGAGACATTGGGTATACCTTCTATCTCAGATCCAAGCGCAAAAGGTGTTTGTTGCTAAGAACGGGTCCTTTCTTGAGAAAGAGTTTCTCTCGAAAGAATTGAGTGGGAGGAAGATAGAACTTGATGAGGTTGTTGAACCTTTGTTTCAACCAGAGAATAGCGCAACACAGAAAGATGTTTCTGTAGAGCCTACTCAGTTGAAAAGGAAGTTAATGATGATGATCATGAAGCTTCGGATCAAGTCACTATCGAACCTCGTAGGTCGACAAGGACGCATACTGCTCCTGAGTAGTACGACAACCCTGTCTTGGAAATCATGTTGTTGGACAACGATGAACCTACGAACTATGGAGAAGCGATGGTGGGCCCGGATTCCAACAAATGGCTAGGAGCCATGAAATCCGAGAAAGGATCCATGTATGAAAACCAAGTATGGACTTTGGTAGACTTGCCTGTTGAATGGCGGGTCATTGAGTACAAATGGACCTTTGAGATAAACATAGACGCTAATGGTGAAATGTCACCGTTTATAAAGCTCGACTTGTCGCAAAGAAGTTTCCGCCAAGTTCAAGGAGTTGACTGCAATGAGATTGTCTCATCTGTAGCGATGCTAAAAGTCTATTAAAATTTTGTTAGCAGTTGCTGCATTTTTCGATTATGAAATCTGGCAGATGGATGACAAAACAAGGTTTCCGTAATGGTTTCTATGAGGAAGAGTTGTATGTGATACAACCAGAAGGTTTTGTCAATCCTAAGGATGCTAATAATATGCAAACTCCAGCGATCCTTCTATGGACTGGAGCAAGAATCTCGGAGTTGGAATATATGCTTTGATGAGGTGATCAAAGTGTTTAAGTTTATACAAAGTTTATGAGAAACTTGTATTTGCAAGAAAGTGAGTGGGAGCACTATAGAATTTCTTATAAGAATATGTAGTTGACATATTATTGATCGGAAATGATGTAGAATTTCTGGAAGAGCATGAAGGGTTGTTTGAAAAGTTTTTTTTCCAAGGAAGACCCCAGATAAAGCTACTATTTTATTGAGCATCAAGATCTATAGGGATAGATCTATTCGCTTGATAAGTTTTTTCGACGAAGACATACCTTGACAAGTTTTTGAAGGAGTTCAAAATAGATGGGTCAAAGAAGGAGTTCTTGACTGTATTGTAAGGTGTGAAATTGAGTAAGACTCAATACCCGACCACGGCAGAAGATAAAGAAGAGATGAGTGTCATCTCCTATGCTTTAGCCATAGGCTCTATATAGTATGCCATGCTGTGTACCGCACCTGTGTGTGCCTTGCCATGAGTCTGTCAAGGGGTACAAGAGTAATCCAAGAGTGGATCACTGGACAGCGGTCAAAGTTAGCCTTAGTAACTTGAGAACTAAGGAAATATTTCTCGATTATGGAGGTGATAAAGAGTTCATCGTAAAGTGTTACGATGATGCAAGCTTTAAAGCCAATCCGGATGACTCTTAGTAGAAATCTGGCTACGTATAGTGGAGCAGCCATTTGGAATAGCTCCAAGTGGAGCGTGGGAGCAGTATCTACAACTATGACATGGAAAGTTTTCAAGGTACACACGTATGTGAATGTCGCAGACCCGCTGACTAAAAACCTCTTTCACGAGCAGAACATGAACAAACCCCAGAACTTATTGGGTGTTAATCACATGATGATATGATCACATGGTGATGTAAGTGTTAATCACATGGTGATGTGAACTAGATTATTGACTCTAGTGCAAGTGGGAGACTGTTGGAAATATGCCCTAGAGGCAATAATAAAATGGTTATTATTGTATTTCCTTGTTCATGATAATTGTCTATTGTTCATGCTATAATTGTGTTAACCGGAAACCATAATACATGTGTGAATACATAGACCACAACATGTCCCTAGTGAGCCTCTTGTTGACTAAGCTCGTTGATCAATAGATGGTCACGGTTTCATGGCCATGGACATTGGATGTCATTGATAACGGGATCACATCATTAGGAGAATGATGTGATGGACAAGACCCAATCCTAAGCATAGCACAAGATCGTGTAGTTCGTTTGCTAAAGCTTTTCAATGTCAAGTATCGTTTCCTTAGACCATGAGATTGTGCAACTCCCAGATACCGTAGGAATGCTTTGGGTGTGCCAAACGTCACAACGTAACTGGGTGGCTATAAAGGTGCACTACGGGTATCTCCGAAAGTATCTGTTGGGTTGGCATGAATCGAGACTGGGATTTGTCACTCCGTGTGACGGAGAGGTATCTCTGGGCCCACTCGGTAAGACATCATCATAATGAGCTCAATGTGACTAAGGAGTTAGCCACGGGATGATGTATTACGGAACGAGTAAAGAGACTTGCCAGTAACGAGATTGAACAAGGTATGGGGATACCGACGATCGAATCTCGGGCAAGTATCATACCGATAGACAAAGGGAATTGAATACGGGATTGATTGAATCCCCGACATCGTGGTTCATCCGATGAGATCATCGTGGAGTACGTGGGAGCCAACATGGGTATCCAGATCCCGCTGTTGGTTATTGGCCGGAGAAGTGTCTCGGTCATGTCTACGTGTCTCCCGAACCCGTAGGGTCTACACACTTAAGGTTCGATGACGCTAGGGTTATAGGGAAATGGTATACGTGATTACCGAAGGTTGTTCGGAGTCTCGGATGAGATCCCGGACGTCACGAGGAGCTCCGGAATGGTCCGGAGGTAAAGATTGATATATAGGAAGTCCAGTTTTGGTCACCGGAAAGTTTTCGGGCTCATCGGTAGTGTACCGGGAGTGCCGGGAGGGTGCCGGAGGACCCCCGGGAGGGGTGTGACGACCAAAGGACCACATGGGCTGTTAGATAAAGTGTTCCAGCCCTTATTGGGCTGGGCAAGACTTTTGCTAAAGGCCCATGCGGCTGGAGATAAGGAGATAAGGCAAAAAGGATTTAAAAGGAGGAGATCCACCTCCCTTGTGGGAGGTGGACTCTCCCTTTAATTCGGCCGGCCATCTCCTCTTTGGAGTAGAGGCCAAGCCAGCCCTCCACGTCCCTCCTCCTATATATACTTGAGGTTTTGGATGTTTTGAGATAGGATTTGATCTCTCTCTCTCACGGCGAAGCCCTACCTCTCTTCTTCCTCCTCCGCATCGCTTAGGCGAAGCCCTGTCGGAATACCTTGCTACTCCACCACCACCACGCCGTCGTGCTGCTGTTGGAGCCCTTCCCCAACCTCTCATTCCTCCTTGCTGGATCAAGGTGTTGGAGACGTCACCGGGCTGCACGTGTGTTGAACGCGGAGGTGCCGTCCGTTCGGCACTTGATCGGATCTACCGCGATCTGAATCGCTGCGAGTACGACTCCATCAACCGCGTTCTTGTAACGCTTCCGCTTAGCGATCTTCAAAGGTATGAAGATCCACTCTCCCCTTGCTCGTTGCTGGTTTCTCCATAGATGGATCTTGGTGAACGCGTAGGAAATTTTTTGATTTACTACTACGTCTCCCAACATAGTCCTCATCCTACTCCTAGTAGGACTCTATTTGTAAACCTACCCTCTCCACTTATATAAGGAGGGGTAGAGCACCCCTAGAGGGACAAGTTCTCAAGAGACACAAGTCTACAAGTTTAGACAACACAAGATATTAGAGGTAGCAATTAGCACCCTTGTAACCGAGAGATCTTCATCATCATCAATACCAGACAAGCAGGACGTAGGCTTTTACCTCCATCGGAGGGGCCGAACCTAGGTAAAACTCCGTATCTTCTCGATTTCGATCAACCCCTTCAAGCCGCCACGTAGTTGCGTCTCGCCCCGAACCTAAGTCCGTAGACCCGGACATCTGCCATGATAAATCCACGACACTCGGGCATCTCAAGAATAACCAAGTCCGTTAAGATAGTACTCCCTCCGTCCCAAAATAAGTGACTCAAAAATGACTTCATTTTGTACTAACTTTATTTTGTAATAATTTCATTTTGTACTAAAAAATGACTTCATTTTGTACTAACTTCATTTTGTAATAACTTTAGTACAAAATGGAGTCAATTTTGAGTCACTTTTTTGGGACGGAGGGAATAACATTTACAACGACAACGGGCACATTCTCACAAATACTGATAGATATGGAAGTTGATTTGTCAGCCATTTGTAATGATATTTCAGTAACCGTGAGTTTATTCAAATCAAGTATTTTATATAAAGAGAAAATGAATAACACTAACACCAGCTCCTAAATCACACAAAGCAATTTTGACATAATTTCTTTTAATGGATCAAGGTATAGTTGGTATTCCAGGATCTCCAAGTTTTTTAGGTACTCCATCCTTAAAAGAATAATTAGCAAACATGGTGGAGATTTCTAATTTAGGTATCTTTTTTTCATTAGCGATGATGTCTTTCGTGTATTTAGCATAAGGGGGCATCTTTAAGATATTCGTTAAACGGGTACGCAAAAAGACTGGCCTAATCATTTCAGCAAAGCGTTCAAATTCTTCATCATCCTTTTTCTTAGATGGTTTAGGTGGGAAAGGCATGGGTTTTTGAACCCATGGTCCTCTTTCTTTACCATGTTTTCTAGCCACAAAGTCTTTTTTTATCATATCGTTTATTTTTAGGTTGTGGGTTATCAAGATCAGCAGCAGGTTCTATTTCTACATCATTATCTGGTTCTTTATCATTACTAGGTTGGGTATCCTCATGAACATCACCATCATTATCATCATCACTAGGTGGATGTTCGTTACCAGATTGAGTTTCAACATCAGAAATAGAAACATCATTATTATCATCAGGAGGTTTTTCTATCTCAGGTTCACTAGAAGCATGCAACATCCTATCATTTTTCTTTTTCTTCTTCTTATTAGAAGGACTAGGTGTATCAGCATTAATTCCTTGAGAGTCTTTTTCAATTCTTTTAGGATGATCTTCATGATAAAGAGGTTCTTGGGTCATTCTACCTCCTCTAGTTACTACTCTAATAGCATGATCATTCATATTATTATTCATTTCAGCAAGCAATTCTCTTTGAGATTTAGCAACTTGTTCTAATTGAGTTTGAACCATAGAGGCATGTTTTCCTACACCTCTAACATCATTATTGATTCTAAATAACAAGTCACTCAAGCGAGCAATCATATCATAATTATAGTTCAAGTGTTTTAGAACATTTGCATTGAACTGCTCTTGTTTCATAATGTAGTTATGAAACTCATATAAGCATTGCCTAGGATGTTTATTATAAGGGATATCACCTTCATTGAACTTTAATAAAGAATTTACCTCTACCACCTATGGAGGTGGTGGTGTGTTGAGCCCATGTATTTCTTCAATAGGTGATAAATTCTTAACATCCTTAGCTTTAATGCCTTTTTCCTTCATACATTCTTCGCCTGTTGCATATCTTCAGCACTGAGAAATAAGATACCCCTCTTCTTCGGAGTGGATTCAATTGGTGGTTCAGGGAGAGTCCAATCATCATAGTTCTTCAATATATCATTCAATAGTTTCTCAGCTTGTTGAACAGTCCGTTCCCTGAAAACACAACTAGCACAACTATCTAGGATGTCCCTAGAAGCATCGGTTAGTCCATTATAGAAGATATCAAGTATTTCATTTTTCTTAAGAGGATGATCAAGCAAAGCATTGAGCAATTGGAGAAACCTCCCCCAAGCTTGTGGGAGACTCTCTTCTTCAATTTGCACAAAGTTAAATATTTCCTGTAAGGCAGCTTGTTTCTTATGAGAAGGAAAATATTTTTAGAGAAGTAGTAAATCATATCCTGGGGACTACGCACACAACCAGGATTAAGAGTATTGTACCATATCTTAGCATCACCCTTTAATGAGAACGGAAATAATTTGAGAATATAATTGTAGCAAATTTTCTCATCATGAGTAAATAGGGTGGCTATATCATTCAGCTTAGCAAGATGTGCTACCACAGTTTCAGTTTCATAGCCATGAAAAGGATCAGATTCAACTAAAGTAATTAACTCTGGATCGACTGAGAATTCATAATCCTTATTGGTAACAAAGATAGGTGAAGTGGAAAAGTTAGGATCATATTTCATTTTAGCATTCAAAGTCTTTTATTTATACTTGTATACAATTTTCTTAACATCATTTCTATCCTTACAAGCAAGAATCTCTCTAGCTATTTATCCATCCAAAGCATAACCTTCAGGTATCTTAGGCATTTCAAATCTAGGAGAGATTCTTGGGCTATTAGGCTATTAGGTGTTTCATAATCATCATTTTCAAAGATCTCACCAGTTTCAACAGATTCAATGATTCCATTCTCTTTAGCTCTAGCAATTTGTTTATCGAGAAATTCACCTAATGGCACAGTATTATCAAGCATGGTACTAGCATCATCATAAGTATCATTCATAGAAGAAGTAGCATCATCAATATCAGGATTAATAACATGTGGTGGTGTTGCAAACTTACTCAAAACAGAAGGTGAATCAAGTGCAGAGTGTGATGGCAGTTCCTTACCTCTCCTCGTCTTAGAGGGAAAAATCTTGGTTTTAGTATCCTTCGGGTTCTTCATAGTGATAAGCTGATATAAATCCCAAGTGACTCAACAAATATAGATATGCTCCCCAGCAACGACACCAGAAAAAGGTCTAGATAACCCACAATTAAGGGAATCGTAATAGTTTTTGAGGGTAGAGTATTCAACCCAAATTTATAGATTCGACACAAGGGAAGCCAAAGACTATTTGAGTGTATTAGCGGTTGAGTTTTCAGTTCAACCACACCTGGAGATAAATATCTGCAGCAAGTGATCAGTAACACGGTAATATGATAGTTTGACAGCAGTGGTAATAGTAATAGTAGCAGTAACAGTAGCGACAATAGTTTTGTAGCAAGCGCAATAGTAGCAGCAATAGTAGTAACTTAGAAAGAGCAATAATTGGGAGGTTCGTAGGCACTGGATCAAAGTATTTGTTGGATGATATTCATCATATAACAGTCATAACCCAGGGCGACACAAAACTAGCTCCAGTTCGTCAATGTAATGTAGGCATGTATTCCGTATATAGTCATAAGTGCTTATGGAAAAGAACTTGCATGGCATCTTTTGTCATACCCTCCCAAGGCAGCGGGGTCCATAAGGAAACTAAGGGATATTAAAGCCTCCTTTTAATAGAGAATCATAATAAAGCATTAACACTTACTGAATACATGGATTCCTCAAACTACGATCATCACCGTGAAGTATCCCAAATATTGTCTCTATGGGGTTGACGGATCATAACATGTAATATATGCATATGACTAGGCAATATCAGATCAAGAACATAGATATACTGATGATAACATAAATAGTTCAGATCTAAAATCATGGCACTTGGGCCCTGGTGACAAGCATTAAAGCATGGCAAAGGCATATCAACATCAATCTTAGAACATAGTGGATACTAGGGATAAAGCCCTAACAAAACTAACTCAATTACATGATGAATCTCATACAACTCCCCGCCGACCAACAATCCTACAAAGGAATTACTCACTCCTGGTGGGGAGCATCATGGAATTGGCGATGGAGAAGGGTTGATGATGACGAAGATCGAAGATTCCCCTCTGCGGGCCAGATCTGGCCTCCCGATGAAGAACAGGAGGTGGTGGCGGCTCCGTATCGTGAAACGCAATAATTCTTTCTCCTCGATTTTTTCCAGAGATTTGTGATTTTATAGCGTTAGAATTAGGGTAGGGGGGCATAAGGTGTCCACCCTCCACCAAGCCGCGCCACGGGGGCCTAGCGTGCCCTGGTAGAGGGTGGGCACCCTCTCAGGTGCCTTCTGGCTCCATAATTCCTCGTATATTCCAAAATAAATCGCCAAAAAATTCCGTTCCATTCCGAGAACTTTTATTTCTGCACAAAAAGCCAACACCATGGTAGTTCTGCTGAAAACAACGTCAGTCCGGGTTAGTTTCATTCAAATCATGCAAATTAGAGTCCAAAACAAGAGCAAAAGTGTTAGGAAAAGTAGATATGTTGGAGACGTATCAATACCTTTGAGTGATGTTGATGACGTAGCATGTAGGAGAACTTGTTGTGGATGCTCGATGTTGATGAAGATCATCTTGAGTTGGGAGCAATCCTTGTTCGTTTCGGTTCTCTTTTCGCCTACATGGGTTAGTCATGCAAGGAAGAACAAGATATATCCAAATGACTTGATATCAACTGAGAATTAGCAATTGTGATCTCATCAAATATATGTCAAGGATATGGTTTGAGTTGTCTTCTTCCTTTCATCATCAAAGAAGGGTTGTGGATACTTGATCATGACAAGATTGCTTATGATATGAGTTGTTGGCAATCTTGTGGAATGAAGTTCTTCCAAGTACCTATAAAAGGTTAGTTGCAACGCAAGGGAGCATATATTCCCAAGGCATATAATAGCATTATATCAAAGGTAGCATGAAATAGTCATGTAAGCTCATGCCCTTGCATGCAACCGAGTGAGTCTAGATAAAGTTTGAAGCATCAATGATGTTAAACTCACTCCTCAAATGACAAAACACTTTCTCATCAAGTGTCTTAGTAAAGATATCAGCCAATTTTTTGTCAGTACGAACATGCTTGAGATTGATATATCCTTTGGCAACATGATCACAAATGAAATGATGTCGAACTTGAATATGCTTAGTTCGCGAATGTTGCACGGTATTATGAGCAATTTTGATTGCACTCTCATTGCCACGTAACAGTGTTACATGTCTCACATGTATGCCATAATCCTTAAGAGTTTGAGTCATCCATAGCAATTGAGCACAACATGATCCAGCGGTAATGTATTCCGCTTCGGCAGTAGATAGAGATATCGAGTTTTGTTTCTTGGAGGACCAAGACATAAGGGATCTACCAAGAAATTGACAAGTACCCGAGGTGGATTTTCCATCAACCTTATATGCGGTATAGTCCGAGTCGGAATAGCCAACAAGGTTAAAAGAAGATCCCTTCGGATACCAAATGCCAAAGTTTGGTGTATGTATCAAGTATCTCACAATTCTTTTCACGACCTTAAGATGACACTCTTTAGGAGCAGCTTGATATCTAGCACACATGCAAACACTAAGCATGATATCGTTACGGGAGGCACTTACATATAGAAATGAACCTATCATTGATCAATAAACCTTTTGATCAACCGGTTTGTCCTCCTTGGTAAGATCAACATGTCCACTAGTGGGCATAGGAGTTTTTCATACCTTTACACTACTGCATGTTGAACTTATTTATCAAGTCCTTGGTGCACTTGGTTTGAGAGATGAAAGTTCCTTCTCTCGTTTGCTTGATTTGCAAGCCAAGGAAAAATTTCAGCTCACACATCATAGACATCTCATACTTATCGGACATCAACCTTCCAAATTTCTCACTAAATTGTGGGTTAGAAGATCCAAATATAATATCATCCACATAAATTTAGCACACAAATAGTTCACCATTAACTCTCTTAGTGAATAAGGTTGTGATGTCTACTACACAACCTTCTTCTTGTAGACTCGTGTTGGGCCTCCAAGCGCAGAGTTTAGTAGGACAATGGCAATTTTCCCTCAAGTGGATGACCTAAGGTTTATCAATCCGCAGAAGGTGTAGGATGAAGATGGTCTCTCTCAAATAACCCTGCAATCAAATAGCAAAGAGTCTCTTGTGTCCCCAACACACCCGATACAATGGTAAGTTGTATAGGTGCACTAGTTCGGCGAAGATATGGTGATACAAGTGCAATATGGATGGTAGATATAGGTTTTCTAATCTGAAAATATAAAAACAGCAAGGTAACTAATGGTAAAAGTGAGCACAAACGGTATTGCAATGCTTGAAAACAAGGCCTAGGGTTCATACTTTCACTAGTGCAATTTCTCTCAACAATATTGGCATAGTTGAATCATATGTAAATACCTCTCGTGCGACAAAGAGTTCACTCCAAAGTCACAAATAGCGGAGAACTACCGAAGAAAATATTGTAGGGTACGAAACCACCTCAAAGTTATCTTTTCTGGTCAATCTTATGAGTTGTCCCTATAAGTGTCACAAACTGCCCTAGAGTTCGTACTAAAATAACACCTTAATATACACATCAACCAAAACCCTAATGTCACCTAGATACTCCAGTGTCACCACAAGTACCCATGGGCTTGATTATTGCGGGGAACCCGACTCATAAGTCGTGATCACCGAATGTACGTGCACAGTGATCCCAGAGATCAATGCTCACTGAACACACAGAAACTGAATAACAAGAGTCATTCATCCATTTCATACCGGTTTACTGAAATATGGCCTTTATGGCTATGTCTTCATATGATTGCAGCGGAAATCTTCAACGATAGCATGAACCCATGCCATCTGGCTTAACCCTACAGGCATTCTGACTAGGAAGCATCCTAGCTTGCATGTCCGTCACCAAGGTAATCTTCATCATAACCTGATCTTTCATGCTTGGCCAATAAAATAACCAGTGACAAGCCAATGAGTACTTTGAATGTACTCACAAGCAACCCATGTTTGGAGCAAGGCAATAACAATGCATGATATAGCACTAGTAGGTAAGTTCAGCAGAAAGCTAGTTTTGAGTGCAATGACATAATCAAGTAACTTAAGTAAGCATGCATCAACCATAGGCAGGTGTTTGTAAGAACACATCACAGTCATCATCATAAGCAGGGGGTTGGACGTCTCATGTTCAACCATCACACCAAGTCCTCAGACTTGTCTCATGTACCGTCTGAACATCCCATGTTCAGTCATCATGCCAAGTCACCCGACTCGGCTCAAATATCATCCTTGTCACCACACACACACACCAAGTTCGCGAAAACATCCGAACGTAGTTTAAGAAGGACCTCCAACTGTCCATGACCGTGGACACGGCTATTCAAATAGTTTTACACTTTGCAAAGGTTGCACACTTTACCCACAAGACTCGGGGAACTTCCGTGTCATCCACGACTCGCGGTATATAACATACCCAAGGTAAGCACTCGAACAATGCCTTTCCCCTAGCGATACTAAACAAAGAGTCCACTCGATTGGTACCCAGCCCACATGATGTACATCACTCGTAGCATCCATGCACGGACCAACGGTGTGCCTGGTGCCTGTGAAGACAATGCATGATCGTCCATACCGGTACGACCCCGTATCGAGAGTGACCACGCCACTCCTGCCACTAGTAATGCGGGCTCCTTGCCAGTACCCACCAAAGTAATCAACAGAGCCCTGTCCCATAAGGGGTATCGTGGTTGCGCATGTAAGGTTGGGACGGTCAGCAGACCTGAAAACTCTCCATTTTCAAAAACACACCCTCAACTTGTTCCGGTACACCACTTCTTTCTCAAGTGGTCACCCATCTCATCGTCATCTCCCTCGGGCATTAGTGGCACCCGACGGGATTTTCGAAAAATTCTTTGAAAGTACTTTTGCTTCCATCACCATGCATATTCCCGATCCCACTTGCGTAGCATCTATTAGCAACCTAACTACTCCCACCCGCATAACCCTCATAAGGTGGTAGGGTCATGCATGATGCAAGTGTCAATGACAAAAAGTATCGGAAGCAACCCACTGAAGTGGTCACTACTCCACATGATCAAATATAACGAAAGTAAGATGCTATATGGCATGCAATGAAAATGGTTTCTTAACATGGTCAAAGGGCTGCTTGCCTGGCTTAGCAATGTCTTCGAGGTCTTCACCCGCTTCTCGTCCACTCCGAGCATTTCATCTACTTCGTCAACTATCGCCAGAAACAACCGCAATAAGCAACACAACAAACAGAAAATAAAAGTGCTCTATAAATAGGAGTTTTATTTTTCTAGGACTCCTCTAGTCATGAGAAAAATAACCAAGGAGGTTTTGGTGTATGTGGGTCAAGAGGGAGTTTTGAATGGTGGGAATGATGGAAATAATGATCCTTTAAGATGTCAACAGAAAATGTTTTTGTAAAAAGGAGTGGATGGACCCAACAAATAGGGCATGATTTTCGAAACATGTGGAAAGTGGTTTCACTGGATTTGGAGTAGTGATGATTTTCCTATGAATTTCCTAAGAGGAAATAAATGGGAAAAGGGAGCATTTATTAGGTCAAGCGGAATAGGGGCATGGGAAAAATGTTAACCATGCCTAGAAAATTAGGGTATGACATTTAAAGCTTCTGGAAATATGAATAACCCCATTTGGAGTTAATTTAATCCCTTAGAGAGTTTACAATGTGGGCTCTTAATAGCCCAAATTTATGAACAGGTGGAATTTCTAGGAGTATGTAGAAATTTGAATCATCAAGTTTGGAGCTAAAATGAATTTAATATGGATTATTTGCCTCTCTGAAAAATAGAAAAAGGGGAAATAAATTACCTAAGGCTAAACTACGCCACTCGGCGGAGCATAGCAGAAATCGGACTGGGCCGGCCCAACTTCTCGACCGTGTGAGTGCAGGGGCCACGCCAGAGGCATACTCGGGGAAATACGCTTTCCCGAAGCGAAGGCGGCGCCGAGAAACCCCGCCTCCCCTTATCGCTTGGGCCCAACCCATTGGGTCGCTGGCAGGGGGCCCCACCCTATTTCTCTCTCTCTTGCCTCCTTCCCCTTCCTCCCGACGGGAAGTAGAGGAGAGCGCCGGCCGCCGTGGTTCCGTCTACTTTGCCGCAGCAGGCACGGAACCAATGGCCTGGGCAGATGCCTCGCTTCAGGCCGCACTCGGGGGTGTCCGCGCTGGTCGCAGGGGCCACCGAAAGTGAGGAGGTCGACGGCAGGGAGGACGGCGACATCGACCATTGCCGAGGAGCACGACACAGACGCGGGGAGGAGGCGTATGGGAGTCCCAGGAGCTGGAGTGGCCGTAAGGGGCTTGATGGAGGGGGTTGATGAGGCGTGGGAGGGTCGGCGGGCTCGAACTCGAGGAAGGCCGAGGTGGCAATGCCGGCCATTTTAAGGAGGAGGAGAGCATGGGAGCTCCAAGGGGTTACCAGGGGGTCCTTTGGGGCAAGAAGATCAACACAACGCGCGAGAGGGAGATCAGGGAGAGGTCTTGCAGGCAGGGGCGACCATAGAGAGCTCGGGTGGCCTCGGATGCGCCTCGGGCGTGGCGAGCATGCGTGCCAGAGCCGTCCTGGAGTTTTGCGAGCGTCGGGGAGGGCATGGGAGGCAAGGAGGGATTCCCCGACGCATGGGGATGCTCTGCAGAAGCTGGCCGCAAGCTAGAGGACAACCCTTGTCGGGAGAGCATCGTTTCTGCATGTCTGTTACATGGTCACCATGCTAAGGCATGTCTAGGGCATCACTTGGGTCGGGAAAAGTTGTCTAACATGTGAGGCACGCATGCAGAAGAGCACTGGCAGAATAACAAGGTAAATGGAGATGTACATGTTAGGTTTCTACTGAGAGCAAGATTGAAGCAACACATTTGGGACTGATCTAGTGGGGTTTTACTATAGGAAATTATGGATAAAACCTTGTCTAGTAGCCCTAGGTATGTAAGGACTATAAACCCACCAATTTTCAGGTCAGGTAGATGAGTGTGCAGGGTACTTGGAGTACAAAGCTTCATTTGCTGCCAAAATGTAGGTTTAGATGAACTGCTCATATCTTCCATGTGAGCATGCCATCTTTGGGCTTGGATAGATGCATCAGTATGTTTATGAAGTTGTGGAAAGGTTTGGGGTCATTAGCATGAACAGAATAGTGGGGGAGGGAAAGAATTGGCCTTTCCATGGTAAAAAGAGAGGGAAAAGATAGAGTTACCCCCCCCCCCCAATAATTGATTAGGTCCCATGGCAAACTTACTGGAGGTAAATTGGGGTTAATATATACTGTGGTAAAAAGTTGGGGGCAAGGGGAATCTTTTAGGGTCCACTTTGCTTGTCCACAAGTTCATGGCTAAAGGTGTTTGATGATGTCCTAGGGTATCTAGGGGTATCCAATGGCCCTGATATTTACCAAAGGTAAATGGTAAGTCCATTTGGTACTAATCACAAGTTTTGAGATGATTTGAAGAAAGTTTGCAATGTAAACATGGTAAACCCTAGGATTCAATAGAATCAGGTTTCTGTAGATCTAGTTGGGTTAAACTAATCCCGTTGATTCACAACTTGGTGTAACATAATTATTTGGGTATTAGAACATGTCCAGAAAGTTTGGGATCAATAAGAGAAACTTCACAATGTAAAGTTGCTTAAATTTGGATCTGGACAGAGAGGATTTTGGGATATTTTGGTGAACCAAAAAAATTGGGATTGTGATGGAACTTGGCAATATGACCACATATATCATATGTGATATGCTAGAATTTTCCTGGATTTATTTGAGAATATTTCTTATAGAAATATTTCAAATCCTTGAAATAGGCAGAAATGGTTTTGAAGGGTTTTGTCCAATATTTTGAACATGACCATGTGTTGAAACTCTTATATATGGACAATATATGTTCACTGAGTTTTCCTAAATTTTCTCAAATATTTTTAAATCATTTGAATAATTTTTCCCTATAAAAGACCATTTTTGGCCTTAAGAAAAAGCCTTTAAATAAAATATGAAAATAATATTTTAAAATAATATTTTGTGGTTTTGGGAAGTCATATATATAGTAGGTTCCAAATAAGATTTTGGGAAAAAGGATCCACCCAATTTGGGGACTTGCAGTGCAAACCTCAAATAAGGTTTTTTTTGAAAACCTAATTTAAATAAATGCGTTTTGGCCAAAATAATATTTTGTAAAAATATTTTTAATTCCTATTCACATGGCATGATCATTGGACAAGTGTTGGGATCAATTAAACGAGTTCTTGAGGGTAGGAGGATGTATTATGAATTATAGAGCACTAGCAAGCAATTAGACAAGCAAGCAAATAACACACAAGTCAAGCATTCTATGCACTCAAAAAGTTTTAATTGGTTCCAAATCTTATAAATCCAAACATAACAAGGTGATACAAACATAGGGTGTGACAGACCTACCCCCTTACAAGAATCTCGTCCCCGAGATTCCTAGGCTAGGTGCTGATGCGGACATTCAGAGGCGAGGTAGTCTTCACGTTCCATGTTGTTTCCGCTCCGGCATGGTTGTCCTTTTGGATCTTGAAGTGCTCGAAGATATGCCTTCGAGTGCATTGTTGACTTGGTCTAAGCGTGAACGGGGTTCCAGCAACCCGCTAGGCTTGCCTAATGGTTAAGGGTTTGGTGGATGAGGTCTTGGCAAGGCCTGGCTTGCGTGTGTATTCCAAAGTCGGAATACATGGCCAAGTAATGTGACCGTGCTAGTCCCGGGGTTGCTCATGTTGGTTAGTGACATCTAGATGTCTCGTGTTAGAATTGAAGGGTCGAGTATTGGTGTAGCTTCTCGTTGACGGGGAAGTCCTTACCTTCCTTAAAGCAGGAGGTCTTCAGTCGTAGGTGGTCTCCATCCTTGAGAGTGCTGTGGTGCGTCATCATGGGCTTCTCGTCGAGATCTTCTGCTTGAGTAAGTTGCCCAGATAGATTCTTCATTCTTCTTTGGCATTTTGTCTTCATCGTCATGGACGCATGTTTCTGGAGGGTCTTTGAGTGTTTGGTCTACTCGTCTCTCCGTGGCAAGGTCTGCGATGAGTCTCACCCCTAAGACTGAGCTTAGAGACTTGGTGTCAAAACGGGTTCTACCATCTAGGAAGGTTTTAGTTGGCTTTTAGGTAAGCTGACTATTCAGAGTATAGATTAGCCATCTAATCCCCAAGGTCTGACGCTTGGCAAGTGGGGTGAATTGTTGGAAATATGCCCTAGAGGCAATAATAAAATGGTTATTATTGTATTTCCTAGTTCATGATAATTTTCTATTGTTCATGCTATAGTTGTGTTAACAGGAAACCGTAATACATGTGTGAATACATAGACCACAACATGTCCCTAGTGAGCCTCTAGTTGACTAGCTCGTTGATCAATAGATGGTCACGGTTTCATGACCATGGACATTGGATGTCATTGATAACGGGATCACATCATTAGGAGAATGATGTGATGGACAAGACCCAATCCTAAGCATAGCACAAGATAGTGTAGTTCGTCTGCTAAAGCTTTTCAATGTCAAGTATCGTTTCCTTAGACCATGAGATTGTGCACTCTTGGATACCGTAGGAATGCTTTGGGTGTTCCAAACGTCACAGCGTAACTGGGTGGCTATAAAGGTACACTACGGGTATCTCCGAAAGTGTCTGTTGGGTTGGCACGAATCGAGACTGGGATTTGTCACTCCGTGTGACAGAGAGGTATCTCTGGGCCCACTCGCTAAGACATCATCATAATGAGCTCAATGTGACTAAGGAGTTAGCCACGGTATGATGTATTACGGAACGAGTAAAGAGACTTGCTGGTAACGAGATTGAACAAGGTATAGAGATACCGACGATCGAATCTCAGGCAAGTATCATACCGATAGACAAAGGGAATTGTATACGGGATTGATTGAATCCCCGACATCATGGTTCATCCGATGAGATCATCGTGGAGCATGTGGGAGCCAACATGGGTATCCAGATTGAACAAGGTTATTGACCGGAGAGGTGTCTCGGTCATGTCTACGTGTCTCCCGAACCCGTAGGGTCTACACACTTAAGGTTCGATGACACTAGGGTTATAGGGAAATGGTATACGTGATTACCGAAGGTTTTTTGGAGTCCTGGATGAGATCCCGGACGTCACGAGAAGCTCCGGAATGGTCTGGAGGTAAAGATTGATATATAGGAAGTCCAGTTTTGGTCACCGGAAAGTTTTCTGGCTCATCGGTAGTGTACTGGGAGTGCCGAGAGGGTGCCGGAGGACCCCCGGGAGGGGTGTGACGACCATAGGACTTTGTGGGCCCTTAGAGGAGGTGTGCCAGCCCTTTTTGGGCTGGCCAAGACCTTCTAGAAAGGCCCATGCGGCTGGAGATCAAGGGATAAGGCGAAAGGAGTTTGAAAGGAGGGAGGTCCACCTCCCTTGTGGGAGGTGGACTCTTCCCTAGCTTCGGCCGAAGCCCTCCTCCTTGGAGGAGGGGCAAAGGCATACCTCCCTCTCCCTCCTCCTATATATATGCAAGGGTTTGGGCTGATTTGAGACACGACTTCTCTCTCTGTCGGCGCAGCCCTACCCTTCCTCTTCCTCGTTCTCCGTAGCGCTTGGTGAAGCCCTGTCGGAGTCCATGTAGCTCCACCGTCACCACGCCGTCATGTTGCCAGATCTCTCCCTCAACCTCTCCTTCCTCCTTGCTGGATCAAGGCATATGATACATCACCGGGCTGCACGTGTGTTGAACGCGGAGGCGCCGTTGTTTGGCGCTGAGATCGGAATCCACCGCGATCTGAATCGCCGCGAGTATGACTCCACCAACCGAGTTCTTGTAACGCTTCCGCTTAGCGATCTTCAAAGGTATGAAGATGCAGTCTCTCCCCACTCGTTGCTGGTTTCTCCATGGATAGAACTTGGTGATCATAGGAATTTTTTTGATTTACTACTACGTCTCCCAACAGTGGCATCATGAGCTAGGTCTATGCGTAGAATCTATGCACGAGTAGAACACAAAGCAGTTGTGGGCATCGATCTTGTTAATTTGCTTACCACTACTAGTCTTATCTTGATTCGGCGGTATTGTGGGATGAAGCGACCCGGGCCGACTTTACACGTACGCCTACGTGAGACCGGTTCCACCGCCTGACATGCACTTGTTGCATAAGGTGGCTAGCGGGTGTCTGTCTCTCCCACCTTAGTCGGATTGGATTCGATGAAAAGGGTCCTTATGAAGGGCAAATAGCAATTGGCATATCACGTTGTGGTTTTGGCGTAGGTAAGAAACGTTCTTGCTAGTAACCTATAGCAGCCACGTAAAAACTTGCAACTACAAATTAGAGGACGTCTAACTTCTTTTTGCAGCATATGCCTTGTGATGTGATATGGCCAAAGAATGTGATGTGATGCATTGTGATGTATGAGATTGATCATGTTCTTGTAATAGGATTCACGACTTGCATGTCGATGAGTATGACAACCGGCAGGAGCCATAGGAGTTGTCTTATTTTATTGTATGACCTGCGTGTCAATCATAAACGCCATGTAATTACTTTACTTTATTGCTAAACGTTAGCCATAGTAGTAGAAGTAATAGTTGGCGAGACAACTTCATGAAGACACAATGATGGAGATCATGGTGTCGTGCCGGTGACAGTGATGATCATGGTGCCCCAAAGATGGAGATCAAAGGAGCAAGATGATATTGGCCATATCATGTCACTATATTGATTGCATGTGATGTTTATCATGTTTACATCTTATTTGCTTAGAACGACGGTAATAAATAAGATGATCTCTCAATAAAATTTCAAGAGAAGTGTTCACCCTAACTGTGCACCGTTGCTAAGGATCGTCGTTCCGAAGCACCACGTGATGATCGGGTGTGATAGGTTCTAACGTTCGCATACAACGGGTGTAAGCCAGATTTACACACGCAATACACTTAGGTTGACTTGATGAGCCTAGCATGTACAGACATGACCTCGGAACACGGAAGACCGAAAGGTCAAACATGAGTCGTATAGAAGATACGATCAACATGGAGATGTTCACCATGGATGACTAGTCCGTCTCACGTGATGATCGGACACGGGCTAGTTGACATGGATCATGTGTCACTTAGATGACTAGAGAGATGTCTATCTAAGTGGGAGTTCATTAAATAATTTGATTATGTGAACTTAATTATCATGAACTTAGTCTAAAATTATCTTTACAATCTATATTGTAGATCCAATGGCCAACGCGAATGTCACCGTCAATTTCAACGCATTCCTAGAGAAAATCAAGCTGAAAGATGATGGAAGCAACTATGCGGACTTGGTCCATGGCTTGAGGATCATCCTCATAGCTTCCAAGAAACTGTATGTCCTTGATGCACCATTAGGTGACCCACCCCTTCTCCTAGCAGAGCAAGACGTTGCGAATGCTTGGCATTCTCGCTGCGATGATTACTCTCTTGTTCAATGCGGCATGCTTTGTAGTTTGGAACCGGGGCTTCAAAAGCGTTTTGAGCAACACGGAGCATATGAGATGTTCCAAGAGCTAAAACTGGTTTTCCAAGCTCATGTCCGGGTCAAGAGATATGACGTCTCTGACAAGTTCTTCAGCTGTAAGATGGAGGAGAATAGTTCTGTCAGTGAGCACATCCTCAAGATGTCTGGGCTACACAACCGCTTGACTCAGCTGGGAGTTAATCTCCCGGATGACTCGGTCATTGACAGGATCCTCGAGTCGCTTCCACCTAGCTACAAGAGCTTTGTGATGAACTACAACATGCAAGGGATGGAGAAGTCCATTCCTGAGTTGTACTCGATGCTGAAATCAGCGGAGGTCGAGATCAAAAAGGAGCATCAAGTGTTGATGGTGAATAAGACCACTAGTTTCAAGAAAGGCAAGGGTAAGAAGAACTTCAAGAAGGACGGCAAAGCTATTGCCGCGCTTGGTAAGCAAGTTGTCGGGAAGAAGAAGAACAAGAATGGACCCAAGCCTGAGACTGAGTGTTTTTACTGCAAGGGTACCGGTCATTGGAAGCGGAACTGCCTCAAGTACTTAGCGGACAAGAAGGACGACAACATTAAAGGTATATGTGATATACTTGTTATTGATGTGTACCTAACCAGCGCTTGTAGTAGCTCCTGGGTATTTGATACCGGTGCAGTTGCTCACATTTGTAACTCCAAGCAGGAGCTGCGGAATAAGCGGAGGCTGGCAAAGGATGAGGTGACGATGCGCGTCGGGAATGGTTCCAAGGTCAATGTGATCGCCGTCAGCACGCTACCTCTACATCTACCTTCGGGATTAGTGTTAAACCTTAATAATTGTTATTTAGTACCAGCTTTGAGCATGAACATTGTATCTGGATCTCGCTTGATGCGAGATGGCTACTCATTTAAATCTGAGAATAATGGTTGTTCTATTTATATGAGAGAAATGTTTATGGTCATGCCCCGCTGGTCAATGGTTTATTTTTGATGAATCTCGAACGTGATGTTACACATGTCCATAGTGTGAGTACCAAAAAGTGTAAGGTTGATAATGATAGTCCCACTTACATGTGGCACTGCCACCTTGGTCATATTGGTGTCAAACGCATGAAGAAGCTCCATACTGATGGACTTTTGGAGTCTCTTGATTTCGATTCATTTGACACGTGCGAACCATGCCTAATGGGCAAGACGACCAAGACTCCGTTCTTCGGAACAATGGAGCGAGCAACTGACTTGTTGGAAATAATACATACCGATGTATGCGGTCCAATTAGTGTCGAGGCTTGTGGTGGCTACCGTTATGTTCTCACCCTCGCTGATGACTTGAGTAGATATGGGTATGTCTACTTAATGAAACATAAGTCTGAAACTTTTGAAAGGTTCAAGGAATTTTAGAGTGAGGTAGAGAATCAACGTGACAGGAAAATAAAGTGCCTACGATCTGATCATGGCAGAGAATATTTAAGTCACGAGTTTGGCACGCACCTAAGGAAATGTGGAATTGTTTCACAACTCACGCCGCCTGGCACACCTCAGCAAAATGGTGTGTCTGAACGTCGTAATCACACTCTATTAGATATGGTACGATCTATGATGTCTCTTACCGACTTACCGCTATCATTTTGGGGATATGCATTAGAGACTACCGCATTCACTTTAAATAGGGCACCGTCAAAATCCATTGAGACGACACCATATGAATTATGGTTTGGAAAGAAACCTAAGCTGTCGTTTCTAAAAGTTTGGGGATGCGATGCTTATGTGAAGAAACTTCAACCTGAGAAGCTCGAACCCAAAGCAGAAAAGTGCGTCTTCATAGGATATCCCAAAGAGACTATTGGGTATACCTTCTACCTACGATCCAAGGGCAAAGTCTTTGTTGCCAAGAATGGATCCTTTCTCGAGAAAGAGTTTATCTCGAAAGAAGTAAGTGGGAGGAAAATAGAACTTGATGAGGTAATTGTACCTCCACTCGAACCGGAGAGTAGCAAAGCACAGGAAGTTGTTTCTATGGAGCCTGCACCGGCTGGAGAGGAAGTTAATGATGATGATCATGAAACTTCAGATCAAGTTACTGTTGAATGTCGAAGGTCCACTAGGACACGTTCTGCACTAGAGTGGTACGGCAACCCTGTCCTGGAGATCATGTTGTTGGACAACGGTGAACCTTCGAACTATGAAGAAGCAATGATGGGCCCGGGTTCCAACAAATGGCTTGAGGCCATGAAATCCGAGATAGGATCCATGTATGAGAACAAAGTATGGACTTTGGTGGACTTGCCTGTTGATAAGCGAGCCATTGAAAATAAATGGATCTTGAAGAAGAAGACTGACGCGGACGGTAATGTGACCGTCTATAAGGCTCAGCTTGTCGCTAAGGGTTATCGACAAGTTCAAGGAGTTGACTACGATGAGACTTTCTCACCCGTAGCAATGCTGAAGTCTGTCCGAATCATGTTAGCAATTGCCGCATTTTATGATTATGAGATCTGGCAAATGGACGTCAAAACGGCATTCCTTAATGGTTTCCTTAAGGAAGAACCGTATATGATGCAGCCGGAAGGTTTTGTCGATCCTAAAGATGCTAACAAGGTATGCAAGCTCCAACGCTCCATCTATGGGCTGGTGCAAGCATCTCGGAGTTGGAACATTCGCTTTAATGAAGTGATTAAAGTGTTTGGGTTTGTACAGGTCTACGGAGAACCTTGTATTTACAAGAAAGTGAGTGGGAGCTCTGTAGCATTTCTCATATTATATGTGGATGACATACTGATAATGGGAAATGATATAGAACTCTTGGAAAGTATAAAGGCCTACTTGAATAAGTGTTTTTCAATGAAGGACCTTGGAGAAGATGCTTACATATTAGGTATTAAGATCTATAGAGATAGATCAAGACACCTCATAGGTCTTTCACAAAGCACATACCTTGAAAAGATATTGAAGAAGTTCAATATGGATCAGTCCAAGAAGGGGTTCTTGCGTGTGTTACAGGGTGTGAGATTGAGTACGACTCAATGCCCGACCACGACAAAGGATAGAGAAGAGATGAGTGTCATCCCCTATGCTTCAGCCATAGGCTCTATTATGTATGCCATGCTGTGTACCAGACCTGATGTGAACCTTGCCATAAGTTTGGTAGGGAGGTACCAAAGTGATCCCGGAGCGGAGCACTGGACAGCGGTCAAGAATATCCTGAAGTACCTAAAAAGGACAAAGGACATGTTTCTTGTATATGGAGGTGCCGAAGAGCTCGTCGTAAAGGGTTACGTCTATGCTAGCTTCAACACAGATCCGGATGACTCCAAGTCGCAAACCGGATACATGTATGTTTTGAACAGAGGGGCAGTCAGCTGGTGTAGCAGCAAGCACAGCGTCGTGGCAGCATCTACATGTGAAGTGGAGTACATAGCTGTTTTGGAAGCAGCAAAGGAAGGAGTCTGGATGAAGGAGTTCATCACCGACCTAGGAGTAATTCCAAGTGCGTCGGGCCCGATGACTCTATTCGGTGACAACACTAGAGCTATTGCCCTTGTGAAGGAGCCCAGGTTTCACAAGAAGACAAGACACATGAAGCGCTGCGTCAACTCCATCTGTGATTACATTCAGGAGGGAGATATAGATATTTGTAAAGTGCATATGGATCTGAATGTAGCAGATCCGTTGACTAAACCTCTCTCACGAGCAAAACATGATCAACACCAGAATGCTATGGGTGTTCGATTCATCACAATGTAACTAGATTATTGACTCTAGTGCAAGTGGGAGGCTGTTGGAAATATTTCCTAGAGGCAATAATAAAATGGTTATTATTGTATTTCCTAGTTCATGATAATTGTCTATTGTTCATGCTATAATTGTGTTAACAGGAAACCGTAATACATGTGTGAATACATAGACCACAACATGTCCCTAGTGAGCCTCTAGTTGACTAGCTCGTTGATCAATAGATGGTCACGGTTTCATGACCATGGACATTGGATGTCATTGATAACGGGATCACATCATTAGGAGAATGATGTGATGGACAAGACCCAATCCTAAGCATAGCACAAGATCGTGTAGTTCGTCTGCTAAAGCTTTTTAATGTCAAGTATCGTTTCCTTAGACCATGAGATTGTGCAACTCTTGGATACCGTAGGAATGCTTTGGGTGTTCCAAACGTCACAGCGTAACTGGGTGGCTATAAAGGTACACTACGGGTATCTCCGAAAGTGTCTGTTGGGTTGGCACGAATCGAGACTGGGATTTGTCACTCCGTGTGACGGAGAGGTATCTCTGGGCCCACTCGGTAAGACATCATCATAATGAGCTCAATGTGACTAAGGAGTTAGCCACGGGATGATGTGTTACACAATGAGTAAAGAGACTTGCCGGTAACAAGATTGAACAAGGTATAGGGATACCGACGATCGAATCTCGGGCAAGTATCATACCGATAGACAAAGGTAATTGCATACGAGATTGATTGAATCCCCGACATCGTGGTTCATCCGATGAGATCATCATGGAGCATGTGGGAGCCAACATGGGTATCCAGATCCCGCTGTTGGTTATTGACCGGAGAGGTGTCTCGGTCATGTCTACGTGTCTCCCGAACCCGTAGGGTCTACACACTTAAGGTTCGATGATGCTAGGGTTATAGGGAAATGGTATACGTGATTACCGAAGGTTGTTCGGAGTCCCAGATGATATCCCGGACATCACGAGGAGCTCCGGAGGTAAAAATTGATATATAGGAAGTCCAGTTTTGGTCACGAGAAAGTTTTCGGGCTCATCGATAGTGTACCGGGAGTGCCGGGAGGGTGCCGGAGGACCCTCGGGAGGGGTGTGACGACCATAGGACTTTGTGGGCCCTTAGAGGAGGTGTGCCATCCCTTTTTGGGCTGGCCAAGACCTTCTAGAAAGGCCCATGCGGTTGGAGATCAAGGGATAAGGCAAAAGGAGTTTGAAAGGAGGGAGATCCACCTCCCTTGTGGGAGGTGGACTCTTCTCTAGCTTCGGCCGAAGCCCTCCTCCTTGGAGGAGGGGCCAAGGCAGCCCTCCCTCTCCCTCCTCCTATATATATGCAAGGGTTTGGGCTGATTTGAGACACGACTTCTCTGTCTCTCGGCGCAGCCCTACCCTTCCTCTTCCTCGTCCTCCGTAGCGCTTGGCGAAGCCCTGTCGGAGTCCACGTAGCTCCACCGTCACCACGCCGTCGTGCTGCCGGAGCTCTCCCTCAACCTCTCCTTCCTCCTTGCTAGATCAAGGCGTAGGAGATGTCACCGGGCTGCACGCGTGTTGAACGCGGAGGCGCCGTTGTTCGGCGCTGAGATCGGAATCCACTACGATCTGAATTGGTGCAAGTACGACTCCACCAACCGCGTTCTTGTAACGCTTCCGCTTAGTGATCTTCAAAGGTATGAAGATGCAATCTCTCCCCACTCGTTGCTGGTTTCTCCATGGATAGATCTTGGTGGTCGTAGGAAAAAAATTGATTTACTACTACGTCTCCCAACATGAACTACCTTTGACATGTGACTTACCATGGGCGAGTCACGGTTTACGCCCTAGATTGTCTAAAATGGGCTAATAACGAAGTCATGATAGTCGTCTACTTCATTCTAGACATCTAAAGGGAGTAGGGATGTTATGCTCCTCGGTCCCTTGTTATTCGGAACTAATAGGTGACCAGTCATAACAAGGGGTTCTTCAACCCTCTTGTTGTGCAAGGGCTTCATCATGCTTGGATATCGGTGCTTCTTGATATAGTCTAGTTGATGTAGCCGGCAAAGGAGTGGTGGTTGATTTCTCTTGATTCTTCTTCGTCGTTGTCGTGGCTTCGCAATCGTAGTGGTTCTTCACCTTGCTTGGGCAAGAATGTCTTCTTCAGTAGGGAGGGTGCTTCGCAGAGTCCAACTCCTTCAAGGTGAGACCTTATACTCGAGATTCATGGTAATGGGTGTTCCTGGGGCTTGTCTGAATAGGACTAAGGTGTTCCTCCCCTCATTGGGTAGATAAGTATGTCATCCCGGAGGACAACAACCTATTTCCCGAAGTATCACATAAACACATTGCTCATGGGATATGTGAGAGAGGCGGTCATTCGTCCCGGATGGTCAATGGTATCAAGAGTTTGTGGTCCAACCTGATAGAGGTCTTCGTGTCTGCCTTCCTTATGGAAAGGGTGGGTGGGTGGTGGTCACGGTGGAGTACCGACCATGGTCTTTTGACTTAGAGCTATAGCCTATGGTCTTATCCGACCATGGCATAGTCCGGTAAAGCTTCGGGGTTTCAAGGAGCTTAGGATGTGAGTGAACGTATAACACCTTATCCCGAGCACAACTATTAGATGCCAACAGTACTGCCTATTACTCCAAACAAAATCACCCTATACCATCCAAGGTATCATCTCATATAAGTCAACTCCAACATCACTCATGATATTCAACTCCAAGGTTCGAGAGAAGTACTAAACCAAAATCGCATATGTATACTATAGCTAATTCACATATATCCCTATATAAAAATCCTCAGGATAATTTACAAGCCTCTAAGCTTGGTCATGACACTACCAATCCAAGTGTCAGACTGACCTATCCACAGTCTAAGGTATTGCATTACCATGCTAAGGAAACTCATAATATACCAATCCAAGATCTTGTTTCCTTCCTACGAATCCAACTTAATCGATCCACGAATATTATACACTATTACGTGATCCATTACTGCTACAAATCCAACATCGACGGTGTCCAACATAATCTCCTCGAGTTCATATAATCCACATATCATTGCAGGGACTATCATCACAGTATATCCGTGAACTTCCAATCTCATGGCCAACTAAACTCCACGGTCGAGCTTATATAGATCCCTGACATCATCCAATTCCCTCTACTATCACCTACCGAGAAACATGGTATCATGATCAAGATCATCAGACTAAATCCAAATTACTTTGAACCATGCAGTTTCATTGATCCTGAGCACCTAATAGAATCACCTATTTAAATCCAAGGTTTACATCTAGTAAGAATTCCCTACTAGTTACTCTAGTTACTGTAACCTCATCAACCCATTATCAATATTATTTGCCAAAGTCAAGTCATTAATCCACCAGAAATTTCAGCTTGTGATCATATTTTTCCTACTAAATCCAAGTTACCCGAGGGAGAAGCAAGTTATACTACTCTGTCAGCTTGCTCCAACAATCTCCCGATCATCCTGGAAGTCTTGCAATCCACCAAGGGGTCTCGACCACTTCCTCAAGACATCTACTCTAGCCTCGTCAAATGATTAGACTACTAATCATTTATCCTCAAGATGATATATCCTATGGCATCAAGGTTCTAGTGCTAGCGTAGGAATGAAGGATGTTTGTTCACTATGGTCACTAGCTCCATAATGAATCCCAGTGCAAAGCAGGGGTTAATGAAGCTCAAAAGGTGCTCTGGCAAATCCATGTATTAAACACATGATTAGAGGCTTGTGCTGGGGGAGCTTGTGAGGTATAGGTTGGGCAAGGGAGGGGTTTCCCAATCTATAGGGAAAAGCACAACTCTACGGGGTTGCGTCTGGTTAAGTACGTTGTAGTTGAAGTCTTCAAGGCTAGCTATCCGTCGAGGTGGATCCTTGGTGCATTTTGTATTTCCTGTCTTCAGTTGATGAGATTGGGGAGAGGGAAAGTAGCATAGAGGAGCATGCATAAGGGGGTGGTATAGTGGAAGTGCAATTAAGCAAGTGCCGAAAAGGCCACACACATACATCAAGGCAAGGTAGGTGATAAAGTCGCGCACTTGTTGCCGAGGGCATAAGTGTGACTTACACCAAAGCAAAAACATGAAAAACAAGCAACACACATCATGGTTCCATTCGAACCATCATACGGACTCAACTTCGCATGGGGGACACATGACCTATCCTACCCTAGGGGTTCTCGGACTCGTTAGTCGTGCTTGCTTCTTGTCTTGGAGAGGAGTCCGCTTAGCCTTCTGGGTCTTCTATAGGTGTCGCTATGTCTTTGGTTGTTGTTCATCAAAATGATCCTAGCTGCGCCTGAAGAGTCCTCGATGACTTTGGGTCTGTTGAGTTGATGACGAAGGTGATTCTTCACGGTTGCTGTTGACAAGGTCTTCTAGTGTCTCCGTAATCGTGACAATGCCTCCTTGTCTTCTGAGATGTCGGGGGTTCCAGGTAGGCAATCTCTTATGCGTTGACATTAATAAGGCATGGTAGAGTTGTATCCTGTCGATCTCGTTGTCGATATCATTGGCACCAAGAGCGGGAGACGATGAGGACCGTTTTCCTGCTCACTGCAGTGAGGCGAACCAAATGGCAAGGTTGTCATCCACTGGTGGTTGCCGAGACCACAATGAAAAAGACAGGGTTGCTTGATTAGTGATACGTATCATGACATTGCATGTCTTGTGCCCTGGTCATCGAAGGCTAGGGTGGCATCATCCTGGGGCTGTGTCGAGGGTGTCACTATCATCTAAGTCTTGACATCCTCCTCCTTTGAGAAGGTATCTTCTATTGGTAGCTCCTTGTCTAGTGTCGCCGACTTGGGTCCAAGATATGTCGGCAATCATCTGGCAAGGTGGCTTCCTTCCAGGTCACCCACGAGGATTTCAAGGAATCCCTTGGTTAGGGACACAAGGGTAGTAGCGACCATTTGCAAAGTTTTGAAAAAGTAGATGAGGAGAGTTAAGAGAAAGATGGTGGAAATGCTAAGGCAAAACCTTTGCTTACTTTGAAATTTTAGGAGAGGTGAGAAATATGGAGGTTTTGTAAGTGATTTTGAAGGGTCTGGTAAAATAGTTTTGTCCTAACTAACGTCCATGCTAACTAAGGGCTTCCTACAGTCAGGATGGCTCTGATACCAGCTCTGTGGGGACCCCGACTCATAAGTCATGATCACGGAATGTACGTTCACAATGATCCCAAATTTCAGTGCTCACTGGACACACAGAAACTGAATAACAAGAGTCATACATCCATTACATATCGGTTTATTGAAATATGGCCTTTATGGCTAAGTCTTCATATGATTGCAGCGAAAATCTTCAATGATAGCATGAACCCATGCCATCTGCCTTAACACTACATGCATTCTGACTGGGAAGCGTCCTAGCTCGCATGTCCTTCACCAAGGTAATCTTCATCATAACCTGATATTTCATGCGTGGCCAATAAAATAACCAGTGACAAGCCAATGAGTACTTTGAATGTACTCGCAAGCAACCCATGTTTGGAGCAAGGCAATAACAATGCATGATATAGCACTAGTAGGTAAGTTTTGCAGAAAGCTAGTTTTGAGTGCAATGACATGGTCAAGTAACTTAAGTAAGCATGCATCAACCATAGACAGGTTTTCGTAAGAACACATCACAGTCATCATCATAAGCAGGGGGTTGGACGTCTCATGTTCAACCATCACACCAAGTCCTCAGACTTGTCTCATGTACCGTCTGAACATCCCATGTTCAGTCATCATCCCAAGTCATCCGACTTGGCTCAAATATCATCCTTGTCACCACACACACGCACCAAGTTTGCGAAAACATCTGGACGTAGTTTAAGAAGGACCTCCAACTATCCATGATCACGGACACGGCTATTCGAATAGTTTTACACTTTGCAGAGGTTGCACACTTTACCCACAAGACTCGGGGAACTTCCGTGTCATCCATGACTCACGGTATATAACATACCCGAGGTAAGCACCCAAACAATGCCTTTCCCCCGGCGATACTAAACAAAGAGTCCACTCGATTGGTACCCAGCCCACATGATGTACATCACTTGTAGCATCCATGCAGGGACCAACGGTGTGCCCGGTGCCTATGAAGACAATGCATGATCGTCCATATCGGCACAACCCCGTATCGAGAGTGACCATGCCACTCCCGCCACTAGTAATGCAGGCTCCCTGCCAGTACTCACCAAAGTAATCAACAGAGCCCCGTCCCATAAGGGGTATCGTGGTTGCGCATGTAAGGTTGGGACGGTCAGCAGACCTTAAAACTCTTCGTTTTCGAAAACACACCCTCAACTTGTTCCGGTACACCACTTCTTTCTCAAGTGGTCACCCATCTCATCATCATTTCCCTCTGTAAGTGCATCTAGTGCCCCTTAGTGATTTTGGTGTATTGAATACTTATAGGTTAAGGAACTAATGTGTTTGTGAGTGTACACATGCTCTATAAGTCGATGAGGAGTTGATATACTCGAAGATTACCGACCCCTAAAAATGTATGTCTTCAACTGAAGACTTTGCTGAAGACTTTGGTATTTCCTGAAGACTTTGAAAATGAAGAAGTTGGTGTGACCTTGAAGATAGGAACGAGGACTATGAAGCGTGAAGACTTTTGTTTTCGTAGTTTCATTTCCTTTCTTTGAGTCATAGGAAACCCCGTACTGTTAAAGGGGGCCAAGGTAATACTAAGGAAAATTTCGAACTGATGCTCAACTCAAAATCCTCAACCTATCCAATCCTTTGAGTGAAGCCTTTGGAAATCTCTTGTGGTTCAGTCAAGTTCTTCAGTGACAGAGACGAAGTTCTTCTGGTCTCTAAGGAAATTGATTTGGCTAAGGAGTTAGGATTTCGCCAGTGCGAATTGCCTACAAGTGAGGAACATGATAAGCTTAAGGACTTTCATGGTTCGAAATTTCGACCGTTACTGTGCTTAGCGCCAGCTGTCCCAAATCATCACATCCACATAATGATCATATCATTGGGGGCATTTATGTCTTATCATGTCAGTTTGCACCCTAGCTATAAATAGCCACCCCCACAACCACTAGTTGGTTGGTTGCTCCGAGAAAGAACCGACACTTGTCAAATTGAGAGCAACCCATCCTCCGAGGACTTTGAGAGAAAATCATCAGTGAGGAAAAACCCAAACCACCAAACTCAAAGTGATTGAGCATCACTGAAGAAATTCCTGTGTGGAACCAACGCTTTTTACCTTTGAGGATTGTGTATCCTCCAGACGGTTAGGCGTCATGGTCTAGTGCATCCTACAGTCAATTGGGGATCACAGAGTGACCTTGGTCTAGAGCATCCAACAGTAAATTGTGGATCACCGGGTGACCAGTTTGTGAGGGTTTTGGAAGTCTACCCTGAAGACTTACCACGAGTGTTGGGCGAGGACTTTGTGACCTTAGCTCAAGGAGAATACGATAAGGATTGTGTGTCCTCTGGTTTAAATACCAGGCCACTCCAAACCAGACGTACGACTATCACAACAGTTGGAACTGGGTCATCAAATCATTATCTTCATCGAGCTACCTGGTTCTATTTCCTCAACCCCTCTATTCCTTGTATACTTGTTGATGAAATTGATCGTTACTGGTTGAAGAATTTCACTGAAGACTTTCACAATTTCCTCACCTCAAATTCTTCAAGTTACCTTGTTCCTCACCTTCTTACCCTGTATCACGCTACTTGTAATCTGTGCATGTTTCATTTCATCATGATGACTATGCCATCGCTATGTTTCTCATGCACTTGAGTACTTAATTCGCTGCTAGTTATTCATCACATTTCAAATTCCTCAAGTTGAAATTTCTCAAGTGATGAATTTGTAAAAACTGCCTATTCGCCCCCCTCTAGTCGATATAATGCACTTTCAATGGTATTAGAGCAAGGTACTCCCTTGTTCCGTGTGATTTTGGTTTAACCACCTGGAGTTCTAGTTATGTCGACTGCAGGTATGATCAAGGTTTCCGCGGGATGTCCTACCTTCGATGGGACGGACTATCCCTACTAGAAGAACAAGATGTGCATGCATCTTGAGGCAATTGACAACGATCTCTGGTACGTTGTGGAAAATGGTGTTCCCTCTATTACTCCCACGATTAACGCTGCTGATGTGAAGAGATTCAAGCAACTCGATTCTCAAGCGAAGAATATCATGTGCGGCCATCTGAGCAAAGGTAAGTATGGCAGAGTGAGTGCTTTGGAAACTGCTAAGCTTATTTGGGATTGGCCGTCCAAAGTCAACGAAGGTGTCTCCACTCAATGTGACTCACGTGCTGACGTTCTTCGCAATCTCTTCAACCGCTTCAAGAGACTCGACAATGAAAATGTTCAGCAAACTTTTGACAGTCTCACTGATATCTCAAATGAGCTTCAAGCACTGGGTGCCACTGATATCACTGACCATGAAGTGGTGAAGAAACTGCTAAGATCTCTTGATTCCTCATTCGATACTCTGGCTTTGATGATTCAAGAGTGTGGAGACTACAAGTCATTTGATCCTGCTGATATTCTTGAGAGACTCAATACTCATGAATTCCAACAAGCTGAGAAAAGAGACCTCTACAGGCCAAGCTATGGAAAATCTCGTGCTCTGAAGGCAAAAGCAATTTCCTCATCCGAAGGCGAAGATTCTGATAGTAGCCTTAGTGATCGTCAGGAGCTAGCAATGCTCGTGAGGAAATTCCAGAAGTTATCAAGGAGAGGTGGATTTGGGAAGTCATCAAAAGGAGGTTTGAGGAAATTAGATTCCTCAGCTGACTACAAGAAAAGAACTTGCCACAAATGCAAGAAATCCGGTCACTTCATCTCTGATTGTCCTCTCTGGGAAAAAGAATCAAAGAATAATAAGAAGAAGAAGTACAAGGACGACAGTTGTGACGACTTGAAGAAAAAGAAGAAAGCTTCAAAGTCCTCATCTGTAAAGTCCTCATCTTCAAAATCCTCAATGCATAAGAAGAATGGTTCCAGAAAGGCTTGGGCTTTCATTGGCAAGAAAATGGACTCAGAAGAAGAATGTGAAGAATCTGAAGAAGAGGAAGAATCTGAGTTGGAATCTAAATCTGGTGTCGCTAGCCTTGCTCTCGCTACTGCCTTCGTGAGCAAGTCCATCTTCAACGATGAAGAAAATGACTACTCCAATGACTCTGATGGATTCAATGATGACTATGCTCCTACTTACTGTTTCATGGCAAAATGCGTCAAGTCAGTCACAGAATGTCCCAATCTTGATGACATTGAATATCCTAAGTGGAAGGTTCTGATGAAGAAGCATCTGATGTCTATGAATAGTGAGTTGTGGACTGTCATAGAACTTGGAATAACCGAACTTTGCAAGATGGCAAATGCTGAGGAAATTCGTAAATACACTCAACCAGATGCTCAGGCGAGGAACATCATCTGCTCAAGCCTATCAAGCGTCATGTTCAAGGGCATCTGTCATCTTGAAAATGCCAAGCTCATCTGGGATAGGATCATGGACATCAATGAAGGCTATCGCACTCGTCAAGACCCCATGTTCATCGAACTCAAGAAAATCCTCAAGACCTAGGAATCAGATCTTGATTCATCTTCCTCACTTTGTCTTATGTCAAAAGGTTCCAAGATACATAAGCATCACTCCTCCTCTGAATCAAGTGATTGTGAAGCTGATGAATATGTGAAACCTAGCTATGCCAAACTTGCTAATATTGCCACTAAGCAACAAAGTTCACTTGAAAAGCTTCAGAAAATGCTAGACAAAAGCGATGATCTGTTGAATGAGGAAGTGGAATGGACTCAAACTCTGTCTGATGACCTCAAAAGTCTTTAGACAAAGTATGATAACCTTCAGAGTCATCATAATGCTCTCTTAGCCAATCATGAGAAGCTTTATTATGAATTTCTTCAAAGAAAGCAAGATCTTGAGAAACTAAGGGTGTCACATGAGGATCTCCAAAGGGAAAATGATTCCTTACTGGCTCAACAGATCAGTACCGCTCAGGAAGAATTTGTTCCACCTTGTTTGAAATGCATCAAACGTGAAACTGCTAATTCTTCACCTGAATGTTCAAATGCTTCTATTGTTGCAAATTCTTCAACCATTCCGGTGGTCACAAATTCCTCATCTGAGGATACCACAAGTATCACTGACGAAAATGCAGGGTTGAACGAATTGTATGTGACAGGCATGTACAAAAGTCTCAAAGGGCATCAAACCCTTTGCGATGTCCTCAAAAAGCATATTCTGAATAGGAACCCTAGGAAAGAGGGTGTTGCCTTTGTGAGGAAACTCAACGCTCATGGATCCTACTGGACACCTGAGCAGTACCCCAAACCTCATGGGTTGCTGCGAAAGGACCTCCTGTAGATCCATCCACTTTATCTGGCTTTCCTTGTGAAACTTCATATTCCTCTGATGAGTCACTTGACTCCAACTACAAATTCTTCAAAAATCAGAAAGGTGAAGTATTTGCTAGATTTGTTGGAACTAACTGTAGGAACGGTTCTCCTATGAAGAAAATCTGGGTTTCCAAGAGCTACCTACAAAATCTTCAAGTGAATGTCCTCATGACACCACTCATGAAGAATAGGAACCCCAGATCAAATTCCTCATATGGACCAAAGTCTTCACTTGGACCAAATTCCTCAAATGGTCAAAAATATCATTCTCGTGCTAATGCATATGTTTTGCAGGGAAATTCTAAGAGTTCTGAATATGTGCATTATTCTTCAAATCATTATGTTCATAAGTCCTCGAAGAATTTCTCTGCTTATTCATATTAGTACTCTAACCCTCGCCCTGTGAAATGAAGCAGACTTGCTTCAATGCCTCCCTTCTCATATGGTGCTCGCAGAATGATTAACTCTTTGCCACCCCTCTAGATGTGGGCGGTGAAGAAATTGAACTAATCTCTTATGCAGGGTCAGGTCTTTAGATGAACTTGAACGTCTGATGAATTTGCTGGAGACCCGAGGATATGCTTGAAAGGATGCAAGCTAACCATGTAGAAATGAATTCCTCATTTCTCATGTCCTCACACTACTTGCTTACTATCTTGTGTGATGAAATTCTGTTTGATGAAATTGATGTCATATTCTTCACTCTGAAGCATATGAGTTCGTAAGTTGTACTAATTCATCTGCAGGATGAAACTCCAAAAGCTACTGAGTGGGTCCTCAATAGTGGATGCACAAACCACATTACTGGTGACAAGAATCTATTGAGAAATTTGCCACTTGCCCCATCTCATCTGAAGCATATCACCTATGTTGACAAAGGAAAACGCAAGGTATTGGGTCTAGGTAAGGTTGCAATCTCAAAGGACCGAACCATGGATAAGGTGATGCTTGTGGAATCCCTCGGATTCAACTTTATGTCTGTCTTAATGCTTTGTGATCTTGATATGGTTGTTGTATTTGGAAAATATCGTTGTGTTGTCATCATGGAATCTGACAATTCTAAAGTCTTCGAAGGCTTTGGGAGAGGATACTTGTATATTGTTGATTTCTCTATAGGTCCTCAACCTGCCACATGCCTACTTGCAGAGTCCTTAGAAGGCTGGCTGTGGCATCGACGACTTGGACATGCTAGTATGAGGAACTCGCACACGCTCGTGAAGAAAAAGCATGTCATTGGCATTGAAAAGGTCAAATTCCTCAAGGACCACCTCTGTGGTGCATGTGAGTCTGGGAAGATGACCAGATCCAAGCATCCCTCGAAGATAATCATGATCACGACTCGACCCTTTGAATTGCTTCACATGGATCTCTTTGGCCCACTCATTACTCCACACTAACAAATTCTTCAAGTTTGTATGGCTTTGTCATTGTTGATGATTACTCTCGTTACACTTGGGTGCATATTATTCTTGTAGGCGAACGTCGCATTGGAAACAAAAAATTTCCTACGCACACGCAAACCTATCCATGGTGATGAGCATTTACGAGAGGGAGAGTGGATCTACGTACCCTTGTAGATCGCTAAGCGGGAATCGTTAAGAAACGCGGTTGGTGTAGTCGAACATCTTCGCGATCCAAATCGCCGAGCGTCCCGCGATCTCATCACGATCCGTCCCGCGATCCAATCACAATCTGTCTCATGATCTTGATCATGATCTGTCCCGCGAACTCATCACGATCTGTTCCGCGATCTCATCACGAACTGTCTCGCGATCTCGATCACGGTCCTTCCGATCTAGCGCCGAACGGACGGCACCTCCGCGTTCAGCACACGTGCAGCTTGATGACGATCTCTGCCGTCTTGATCCAGCAAGAGGAGGTGGAGAGGAGAGAGAGTTCACCGGCAGCGTGACGGCGCTCCGGTGATGGTGGTGGTGGAGCAATTCCGGCAGGGCTTCGCCTAAGCGCTGTAGAAATCCGATCTAGAGGAGCACCGGTGAAACGGGTAGCACGTGGCCGTAAAATCTGTGCAAAACCCCTCTATTCCACTAGTATATATAGGAGGAGAGGAGAGGCAGCCAAGGCCTTTGGTTCAGCCGAAATAGGAGGTGGGAAGCAATCCTACTTCACCTCCAATCCTAGTTGGAGTAGGATTGCCTCCTATTGGCTGATTTTCACCTTTTCCTTAGCCTTTTTCTCTCCCTGTGCCATGGGCCTTTTGTGGCTGATTTACCAGCCCACTAAGGGCTGGTTAATACTCTCCCACAGCCCATGGTCCCTCTAGGGTCGAAATACACCTCCCGGAGGCCTCCCGGTACACTACCGGCACTCCCGGTACACTACCGATGAGCCCGAAACCTTTCCGGAAACCAAACTGGGACTTCCTATATATGAATCTTTACCTCCGGACTATTCCGGAGCTCCTTGTGACGTCCGGGATCTCATCCGGGACTGCGAAAAACCTTCGGTCACCACCATACATAACTCTACACTACCGAAACGTCACCGAACCTTAAGTGTGCAGACCCTGCGGGTTCGAGAACTATGTAGACATGACCGAGACACCTCTATGGTCAATAACCAATGGCGGGACCTGGACGTCCACATTGGTTCCTACATATTCTACGAAGATCTTTATCGGTCGAACCTCTATGTCAAGGATTCAGTTAATCCCGTATAACGTTCCCTTTGTTCTTCGGTATGTTACTTGCCCGAGATTCGATCGTCGGTATCTCCATACCTAGTTCAACCTCGTTACCGGCAAGTCTCTTTACTCGTTCCGTAATACAAGATCCCGTGACTAACACTTAGCCACATTGCTTGCAAGGCTTGTTGTGATGTTGTATTACCGAGTGGGCCCCGAGATACCTCTCCGTCACACGGAGTAACAAATCCCAGTCTCGATCCATGCCAACTCAACAGACACCATCGGAGATACCTGTAGAACACCTTTATAGTCACCCAGTTACGTTGCAACGTTTGATACACACAAGGCACTCCTCCGATGTCCGTGAGTTGCATGATCTCATGGTCATAGGAACATATACTTGACATGCAGAAAACAGTAGCAATAAACTGACACGATCATATGCTACGTTTGTAGTTTGGGTCTTGTCCATCACATCATTCTCCTAATGATGTGACCCCGTTATCAAATGACATCTCATGTCCATGGCTAGGAAACCTTAACCATCTTTTGATCAACGAGCTAGTCTATTAGAGGCATACTAGGGACATGGTTTTGTCTATGTATCCACACATGCATTTAAGTCTCCGATCAATACAATTATAGCATGGATAATAAACGATTATCATGAACAAGGAAATATGATAATAACTAATTTATTATTGCCTCTAGGGCATATTTCCAACAGTCTCCCACTTGCACTAGAGTGAATAATCTAGTTCACATCACCATGTGATTCGCATTGTTATGAATCTAACACCCAACGAGTTCTGGGGCTCGATCATGCTTTGCATGTGAGAGAGGTCTTATAGTCAACGAGTCTGTGATATTCAGATCCGTGTGTACTTTGCAAATCTCTAAGTCAAACCGTGAACACTGCTACCACACTCCACTTGGTACTAATTCCAAATGGCTGCTCCACTATATGTATCCAGATTGCTACTACGAGTCATCCGGATTAGTGTTAAAGCTTGCATCGACGTAACTTCTTACGGCGAACCCTTTATCGCCCCCATAATCGAGAAACAATTCCTTTAGTCTTTTAGTCACTCAGGATAATGTTGACCGCTGTCCAGTGATCCACTCCTAGATCACTCTTGTACCCCTTGACGGACTCATGGCAAGCCACACACAAGTACGGTACACAGCATGGCATACTATATAGAGCCTATGGCTAGAGCATAGGGGACGACATTCGTCCTTTCTCTTTCTTCTGCCGTGGTCGAGCTTTGAGTCTCACTCAACTTCATACCTTACAAATCAGGCGAGAACTCTTTCTCTGACTGATCCATTTTGAACTCCTTTCAAAATCCTTGTCAAGGTATGTACTCATTGAAAGTCTCATCAAGTCATCTTTGATCTATCTCTATAGATCTTGATGTTCAATAATTAGGTAGTTTTATCCAGGTTTTACTTTGAAAATCACTTTCCAAATAACCGTTTATGCTTTCCAGAAATTCTACATTATTTCCAATCAACAATATGTCATCCACATATACTTATCAGAAATTCTATAGTGCTCCCACTCACTTTATTGCAAATACAAGTTTCTCGTAAACTTTGTATAAACTCAAAAACTTTGATCAACTCATCAAAGCGTATATTCCAACTCCGAGATGCTTGCTTCAGTCCATAGAAGGATCAATTAAGCTTGCTCATCTTTTAGCATCCTTAGGACTGACAAAACCTTCTGGTTGTATTGCATACAACCTTTCCTCAAGTAAACCGTTAAGGAAACGATGTTTTGACATCCATCTGCCAGATTTCATAATTGAAAACGCAGCAACTGCTAACACAATTCCAACAGACTTTAGCATCGCTACGAGTGAGAAAGTCTCATCACAGTCAACTCCTTGAACTTGTCACAAACAACTTTGCAACAAGTCGAGCTTTACAAATGGTAACAATTACCATCAGCGTTTGTCTTCATTTTAAAGGTCCATTTGTACTCAACGACCTGCCGTCCAACGAGCAAGTCTACCAAAGTCTATACTTGGTTTTCATACATGGATTCTATCTCGGATTTCATGGCCTCCAACCATTTGTCGGAATCCGGGCCCATCATCGCTTCTCCATAGCTCGTAGGTTCATCGTTGTCCAACAACATGACCTCCAAGATAGGGTTGTCGTACCACTTAGGAGCAGTACACATCCTTGTCGACCTACGATGTTCGATAGTAACTTGATCCTGAAGATTCATGATCATCATCATTAACTTCCTCTTCAACTAACGTAGGCTTCACAGAAACATCTTTCTGCGCTGCGCTACTCTCTGGTTGAACAAAGGTTTAACAACCTCATCAAGTTCTATCTACCTCCCACTCAATTCTTTCGAGAGAAACATTTCCTCAAGAAAGGATCCGTTTAAGCAACAAACACTTTGCACTAGGATCTGAAATAGAAGGTTAACCCAACTGATCTTAGGGTATTCTATGAAGATGCATTTGCCTGCCTTGGGTTCGACCTCATTAGGTGAAAACATTTTCCACACAAGTGTCGCAGCCCCAAATATTAAGAAATGACAGCTTAGGTTTCTATCAAACCATAATTCACACGGTGTCATCTCAACGGATTTAGATGATGCCCTATTTAAAGTGAATGTAGTTGTCTCTAATGCATAACCCCAAAATTATAGTAGTAAAACGATAAGAGACATCACAGTATGCACCATATCCAATAGAGCATGACTATGATGTTCGGACACACCATCACACTATGGTGTTCTAGGTGGCGTTTAGTTGTGAAACAAATTTCACATTGTCTTAAGTTGTATGCCAAACTCGTAAGTCAGATATTCACCTCCACGATCATATCGCAGTCTTTTTTATCTTCTTGTCACGATGATCTTAAACTTCACTCCGAATTTGCTTGAACCTTTCAAACGATTCAGACTTGTGTTTCATTAAGTAAATATACACTATATCTACTCAAATCATCAGTGAAGGTAAGAAAATAACGATATCCACTGCATGCTACAAGACTCACTAGACTGCATACATCAACATGTATCATTTCCACTGAATTACTTGCCCGCTCCATCCAACGGGGTACCTTAGTCATCTTCCCCAAGAGGCATGGTTCGCAATTCTCAACCGATTCAAAATCGAATGAGTCCAAAGATCCATCAGCATGGAGTTTCTTCATGTGCTTTATACCAATATGACATTCTGCGACAGTGCCACAAATATGTGGTACTATCATTATTAACTTTGTATCTTTTGACATCAATGTTATGAACATGTGTATTACTACGATCAAGATTTCAACAAACCATTCTCAGTGGGTGCATGACCATTGAAGGTATTATTCATGTAAACAGAATAACCATTATTCTCTAGCTTTAAATGAATAACCGTATTGCAACAAACATGATCTAATCATGTCCATGCTCAACGCAAAACACCAAATAACATTTATTCAGGTTTGTCACTAATCCTGAAGGTAAAGAGAGCGTGCGATGTTGATCACATCAACCTTGGAAACATTTCCAACACATATCGTCACCTCACCCTTAGCAAGTTCTCTGTTTATCCCGTAGCTTTTATTTCGAGTTACTAACATTTAGCAACCGAACCGGTCTCCAATACCCAGGTGCTACTAGGAGTACTAGCAAGGTACACATTAATAACTCGTATATCAAATATACTTCTGTCGAAGTTGCCAGCCTTCTTATATACCAAGTATCTAGGGTTGTTCCGCTTCAGCGACCGTTCACCTCATAACAGAAGCACTTAGTCTCGGGTTTGAGTTCAACTTTGGGTTGCTTCACTGGAGCAGTAACTGACTTGCTATCCATGAAGTTTCCCTCCTTGCTCTTGCCCTTCTCGAAACTAGTGGTTTGGTTAACCATCAACACTTGACGCTCCTTCTTGATTTCTACCTTCGCGGTGTCAAAACATCGCGAACAGCTCAGGAATCATTATTTCTATCCCTGGCAATTTATAGTTCATCACTAAGTTCTAGTAGCTTAGTGACAGTGACTTGGAGAACTATGTCAATCACTATCTTATCTGGAAGATCAGCTCCCACTTGATTCAAGTGATTGTAGCACCCAGACAATCTGAGTACATGCTCAACGATTGAGCTCTTCTCTTTCATCTTGCAGGCAAAGAATCTTGTTGGAGATCTCATATCTCGCAACACGAGCACGAGCCTGAGATCCTAATTTTAGCTCTTAGAAACATCTCATATGTTCCGTGACGTTCAAAACGTTTTGGAGCCTCAATTCTAAGCCGTAACGCATGACGCACTAAACTATCAAGTAGTCATCAGAACGTGCCTGTCAGATGTTCACAACATCTACAGACGACGCTAGAGGGGTTGGCGCACCGAGCGGTGCATTAAGGACATAAGCCTTCTGTGCAGCAATGAGGACAATCCTCAGATCACGGACCCAGTCTGCAATATTACTACCATCATCTTTCAATTCTGTTTCTCTAGGAACATATAAAAATACAAGGGAGCTATAGCGTGAGCTAGTAATCTACAACACAATTTGCAAAGACACTTTGACTATGTTCATGATAATGAGTTCAATTAATCATATTAATTAAGAACTCCCACTCAAATTGACATCCCTCAGATCATTCGAGTGATACATGATCCAAATTCACCAACTCAAGTCCGATCATCACGTGAGTTGAGGTGGCTGCAATGGTGAACATCATCATGTTGATCATATCTACTATATGACTCATGTTCGACCTTTCGGTCTCTTGTGTTCCGAGGCCATGTCTGTACATGCTAGGATCGTCAAGTTTAACCCGAGTGTTCTGCACGTGCAAATCTGGCTTGCACCCGTTGTATGTGAACGTAGAGTCTATCACACCCGATCATCACGTGATGTCTCAACACGACGAACTTTCGCAACGGTGCACACTCGGGGAGAACACAATTTATCTTGAAATTAAGTGAGGGATCACCTTATAATGCTACCGTCGTCCTAAGCAAAACAAGGTGCATAAAAGGATTAACATCACATGCAAATCATAAGTGACATGATATGGCCATGATCTTGTGCTTTTGATCTCCATCGTGAAAGCACCGGCATGATCTCCATCGTCACCGGCATGACACCATGATCTCGATCATCTTGATCTCCATCAACGTGTCGCCATCGGGGTTGTCACGCCCTGCATGCTTCTACTACTATTGCTACCGTAGCGATAAAGTAAAGCATTACATAGCGCTTAATGATTGACACGCAGGTCATACAATAATTAAAGACAACCCTATGGCTCCTGCCAGTTGCCGTATTCATCGACATGCAAGTCGTGATAATTTATACATCACATGATCATATCATACATCACATATATCAAATCATGTAATTGGCCATATCATATCACAACATACCCTGCAAAAACAAGTTAGACGTCCTCTAATAGTTGTTGCATGTTTTACGTGGCTGCTATGGGTATCTAGCAAGAACAATTCTCACCTACGCATAAACCACAACGATGATACACTAGTTTGCTTTTCAACCTTCTCAAGGACCGCCTTTGTCGAATCCGATCCAACTAAAGTGAGAGAAACTGTCACCCGCAAGCCATCTAGGCAACAAGTTGCATCGAGGGAACTGGTCTCTCGTAAGCGTACGAGTAATGTTGGTCCGGGCCGCTTCATCTCACAATCCCGCTGAACCAAAATACGACCAAGGGAGGAAGCAATCTAAGCATCAACGCCCACAAACCTTTTGTGTTCTACTCGAGATCTCATCGAACCATCAACCTAGCTCATGATGCCACTGTAGGGGAACGTCGCATTGGAAACAAAAAATTTCCTACACACATGCAAACCTATCCATGGTGATGAGCATCTACGAGAGGGAGAGTGGATCTACGTACCCTTGTAGATCGCTAAGCGGGAAGCGTTAAGAAACGCGGTTGGTGTAGTCGAACATCTTCGCGATCCAAATCGCCGAGCATCCCGCGATCTCATCACGATCCATCCCATGAACTCATCACGATCCGTCTCACGATCTTGATCACGATCGGTCCCACGAACTCATCACGATCTGTTCCGCGATCTCATCACGAACTGTCTCGCGATCTCGATCACGGTCCTTCCGATCTAGCGCCGAACGGACGACATCTCCGCGTTCAGCACACGTGCATCTTGATGACGATCTCCGCCGTCTTGATCCAGAAAGAGGAGGTGAAGAGGAGAGAGAGTTCACCGGCAGCGTGACGGCGCTCCGGTGATGGTGGTGGTGGAGCAATTCCGGCAGGGTTCGCCTAAGCGCTGTAGAAATCCGATCTAGAGGAGCACCGATGAAACGGGTAGCACGTGGCCGTAAAATCTGTGAAAAACCCCTCTATTCCACTAGTATATATAGGAGGAGAGGAGAGGCAGCCAAGGCCTTTGGTTCAGCTGAAATAGGAGGTGGGAAGCAATCCTACTTCACCTCCAATCCTAGTTGGAGTAGGATTGCCTCCTATTGGCTGATTTTTCACCTTTTCCTTAGCCTTTTTCTCTCCCTGTGCGATGGGCCTTTTGTGGCTGATTTACCAGCCCACTAAGGGCTGGTTAATACTCTCCCACATCCCATGGTCCCTCTAGGGTCGAAATACCCCTCCCGGAGGCCTCCCGGTACACTACCGGCACTCCCGGTACACTACCGATGAGCCCGAAACCTTTCCGGAAACCAAACTGGGACTTCCTATATATGAATCTTTACCTCCGGACTATTCCGGAGCTCCTTGTGACGTCCGGGATCTCATCCGGGACTGAGAACAACCTTCGGTCACCACCATACATAACTCTACACTACCGAAACGTCACCGAACCTTAAGTGTGCAGACCCTGCGGGTTCGAGAACTATGTAGACATGACCGAGACACCTCTACGGTAAATAACCAATGGCGGGACCTGGACGTCCACATTGGTTCCTACATATTCTACGAAGATCTTTATCGGTCGAACCTCTATGTCAAGGATTCAGTTAATCCCGTATAACGTTCCCTTTGTTCTTCGGTATGTTACTTGCCCGAGATTCGATCGTCGGTATCTCCATACCTAGTTCAACCTCGTTACCGGCAAGTCTCTTTACTCGTTCCGTAATACAAGATCCCGTGACTAACACTTAGCCACATTGCTTGCAAGGCTTGTTGTGATGTTGTATTACCGAGTGGGCCCCGAGATACCTCTCCGTCACACGGAGTAACAAATCCCAGTCTCGATCCATGCCAACTCAACAGACACCATCGGAGATACCTGTAGAGCACCTTTATAGTCACCCAGTTACGTTGCGACGTTTGATACACACAAGGCACTCCTCCGATGTCCGTGAGTTGCATGATCTCATGGTCATAGGAACATATACTTGACATGCAGAAAACAGTAGCAATAAACTGACACGATCATATGCTACGTTTGTAGTTTGGGTCTTGTCCATCACATCATTCTCCTAATGATGTGACCCCGTTATCAAATGACATCTCATGTCCATGGCTAGGAAACCTTAACCATCTTTTGATCAACGAGCTAGTCTATTAGAGGCATACTAGGGACATGGTTTTGTCTATGTATCCACACATGCATTTAAGTCTCCGATCAATACAATTATAGCATGGATAATAAACGATTATCATGAACAAGGAAATATGATAATAACTAATTTATTATTGCCTCTAGGGCATATTTCCAACAGTCTCCCACTTGCACTAGAGTGAATAATCTAGTTCACATCACCATGTGATTCGCATTGTTATGAATCTAACACCCAACGAGTTCTGGGGCTCGATCATGCTTTGCATGTGAGAGAGGTCTTATAGTCAACGAGTCTGTGATATTCAGATCCGTGTGTACTTTGCAAATCTCTAAGTCAAACCGTGAACACTGCTACCACACTCCACTTGGTACTAATTCCAAATGGCCGCTCCACTATATGTATCCAGATTGCTACTACGAGTCATCCGGATTAGTGTTAAAGCTTGCATCGACGTAACTTCTTACGGCGAACCCTTTATCGCCCCCATAATCGAGAAACAATTCCTTTAGTCTTTTAGTCACTCAGGATAATGTTGACCGCTGTCCAGTGATCCACTCCTAGATCACTCTTGTACCCCTTGACGGACTCATGGCAAGCCACACACAAGTACGGTACACAGCATGGCATACTATATAGAGCCTATGGCTAGAGCATAGGGGACGACATTCGTCCTTTCTCTTTCTTCTGCCGTGGTCGAGCTTTGAGTCTCACTCAACTTCATACCTTACAAATCAGGTGAGAACTCTTTCTCTGACTGATCCATTTTGAACTCCTTTCAAAATCCTTGTCAAGGTATGTACTCATTGAAAGTCTCATCAAGTCATCTTTGATCTATCTCTATAGATCTTGATGTTCAATAATTAGGTAGTTTTATCCAGGTTTTACTTTGAAAATCACTTTCCAAATAACCGTTTATGCTTTCCAGAAATTCTACATTATTTCCAATCAACAATATGTCATCCACATATACTTATCAGAAATTCTATAGTGCTCCCACTCACTTTATTGCAAATACAAGTTTCTCGTAAACTTTGTATAAACTCAAAAACTTTGATCAACTCATCAAAGCGTATATTCCAACTCCGAGATGCTTGCTTCAGTCCATAGAAGGATCAATTAAGCTTGCTCATCTTTTAGCATCCTTAGGACTGACAAAACCTTCTGGTTGTATTGCATACAACCTTTCCTCAAGTAAACCGTTAAGGAAACGATGTTTTGACATCCATCTGCCAGATTTCATAATTGAAAACGCAGCAACTGCTAACACAATTCCAACAGACTTTAGCATCGCTACGAGTGAGAAAGTCTCATCACAGTCAACTCCTTGAACTTGTCACAAACAACTTTGCAACAAGTCGAGCTTTACAAATGGTAACAATTACCATCAGCGTTTGTCTTCATTTTAAAGGTCCATTTGTACTCAACGACCTGCCGTCCAACGAGCAAGTCTACCAAAGTCTATACTTGGTTTTCATACATGGATTCTATCTCGGATTTCATGGCCTCCAACCATTTGTCGGAATCCGGGCCCATCATCGCTTCTCCATAGCTCGTAGGTTCATCGTTGTCCAACAACATGACCTCCAAGATAGGGTTGTCGTACCACTTAGGAGCAGTACACATCCTTGTCGACCTACGATGTTCGATAGTAACTTGATCCTGAAGATTCATGATCATCATCATTAACTTCCTCTTCAACTAACGTAGGCTTCACAGAAACATCTTTCTGCGCTGCGCTACTCTCTGGTTGAACAAAGGTTTAACAACCTCATCAAGTTCTATCTACCTCCCACTCAATTCTTTCGAGAGAAACATTTCCTCAAGAAAGGATCCGTTTAAGCAACAAACACTTTGCACTAGGATCTGAAATAGAAGGTTAACCCAACTGATCTTAGGGTATTCTATGAAGATGCATTTGCCTGCCTTGGGTTCGACCTCATTAGGTGAAAACATTTTCCACACAAGTGTCGCAGCCCCAAATATTAAGAAATGACAGCTTAGGTTTCTATCAAACCATAATTCACACGGTGTCATCTCAACGGATTTAAATGATTATCATGAACAAGGAAATATGATAATAACTAATTTATTATTACCTCTAGGGCATATTTCCAACAATTCTGTACAAGTCTGAAGTGCAGGATGTCTTCAGACGATTTGCTTCAAGAGCCTCCACGAACTTCGGCGTCAAGATCAAGCATATCAGGAGTGATAATGGGACTGAGTTCAAGAACACAAATTTTGATGAATATCTTGATGAACTTGGTATTACTCATGAGTTATCTGCCCCTTACACTCCTCGGCAGAATGGCGTCGTGGAGCGCAAGAACATGACTCTTGTTGAGATGGCTCGCACCATGCTTGATGAATACAAGACTCCTCGTTACTTTTGGCCTGAGGCAATTGTTACTTCATGCCACATCATCAATAGGGTATATCTTCACAAATTCTTCAAGAAGACTTCGTATGAACTTATGACTGGAAAGAAACCCAATGTAAGTTATCTCAAAGTCTTCGGCGCAAAATGCTGGATTAGAGATCCTCACCATAGTTCTAAATTTGCATCAAAAGCACATGAAGGTTTTATGCTTGGTTACGGAAAGGACTTGCACACCTACAGAGTCTTCAACACCCACCACCACAAGGTTGTTGAAACTATAGATGTGCGGTTCGATGAAACTGATGGCTCGCAAAGAGAGCACCTGCCTTCTGTGCTAGATGAACAGTCTCATGAGGAATCCATTAAGCTGAAGGCTACTGAAGACGTCATACCCACCGAGGAAGTCATTCCAACGAATGAATACATTCATGCTGATACACCTGAAGAAAATGGTGCTGAAGAAAATCCTTAGTCACGTGTACCTGCTCACCCAAGAGTTGCAAATGAAGTGCAGATTGACAAAATCATTGATGACATCAATGCACTAGGTCCCCTCACTCGCTCAAGAGCTTCACATTTGACTAACTTTTGTGGTCTCTTTGCCTTTGTCTCTATCATAGAGCCCATCAAAGTTGACGAAGCATTCAAGGAGCCTGAGTGGATTCAAGGTATGCAAGAGGAATTGCATCAATTCAAGCTCCACAACGTCTGGGAACTTGTCAAACGGCCAGATCCTCGCAAGCATAACATCATAGGAACCAAGTGGATCTACCGCAACAAGCAAGATGAAAATGGCCTTGTGGTAAGAAATAAGGCTCGTCTTGTAGCTCAAGGCTACACACAGGTTGAAGGAATTGACTTTGATGAAACTTTTGCACATGTTGCTAGACTTGAAGCTATTCGCATATTGCTTGCTTATGCTAACCATCATGATATCATCTTATATCAAATCGATGTGAAAAGTGCATTCCTCAATGGTAAGCTTGAGGGCGAAGTATATGTTGCTCTGAAAGCACATTTGCTCCCTTGGTGGTTTTGGTAATTAATAACAACATATAAGTCATTGAACTAATGTTTCCACCAAGTATATTTCAGGAAATGTTCAATGAGAGGATTGGCAAAAGGAGATTGTGGAGAAACCCCAATATGCAAGGAAATAGGTTGCCCAAGCTTCAAGCAAGAGGACTCTACATTTTATATTTGTGAGAAATCACTTTGAGTCATAGGAAAGCCAATACTATTAAAAGGGGGTAAGGTTTTGTTGGTGAACAATATGCTCAAACATGCACAAGTGATAGTCGCCAAAAACATCCACAAACTCTCCCATCAAAGTCTGTTCTATACCCAACACTCAAAATCGGTGCAACCAACTTTCCCACTTCGGTGCCACCGATTCCAGAACCTAGACAGACTCAAGCCAAACCCTAGCCACTTCGGTGCAACCGACTCCATACCAGTGCCACCGAGTTTAGGTTGCCAACTTTCTGTTACGCAAATTCACATTTTCGGTCCCACCGAGAATGTTGGATCGGCGTCACCGAGATTGTAAATCTGACTGTTGGTCACCTTATCGGTGCAACCGAGTTTCCTATATCGGTCTCACCGAGATTCAAAAGTTGCCACCTTTTGGTCACTTAGGTACCACCGAGATTAACACATCGGTGTCACCAAGTTGGTCATTTTGTGTGTAACGGTTGGATTTTTGGGGATGCCTATATATACCCCTTCACCACCACTTACCCGAGAGAGAGCACTCAGAACTATTCCATACCTATCCTATCAGATTTTCTGAGAGAGGACCACCTACCCTTGTGTTGAGGTCAAGATCTTCCACTCCAATCATATGGATCTTGATTTCTAGCCTCCCCAAGTTGCTTTCCACCAATCCCATCTCTTCTACCAAGCCAAACCTGTGAGAGAGAGATTGTGTGCTGAGGAGTCTATCATCTTGAGGCATAAGAGCAAGGAGTTCATCATCATTACCGAGCCTATTACCTTTTGGAGGGTGGTGCCTCCTAGATTGCTTAGGTGTTGCTTGGGAGCCTCCTACTTCGTGTTGTGGAGTGAACCAAGAAGTTTGTAAGGGCAAGGAGATCGCCTACTTCGTGAAAATCTACCCATAGTGAGGCTAGTCCTTCGTGGACGGAAGCCGTTATGGAATAGTCAAGGTTGCTACTTCGTGGACCCTTTTGGGTGGAGCCCTCCGTGGACTCTCGCGACCGTTACCCTCCATGGGTTGAAGACTCCATAAACGTGGATGTACAATAGCGCCACCTATCGGAACCATGGGAAAAATCATCGTGTCTACAATTGCGTTTGATCTTCCTACCCTATCCCTTCTATACATGCTTGTTGTTACTTTCGCTGCTATATACTTTTAGACTTGCATGTGTAGGGTGTACATGACTTGCCATGAAATGCTAAAAACTATCAACCCTAAAACCTGGTATAGGCAAAACTCTTAATTGGTCAAGTAGTCTAATCACCCCCCTCTAGACCTACTTTCGATCCTACAAGTGGTATGAGAGCTTTGGTCTCCTTTGCTTTGGTCTCACAACCTAGGAGAAGTATGGCGTCTAGTGAGGGAAGTTATCACCATAGAGGTCTGTACTTTGATGGCACAAATTTTGCTAGTTGGAAGCATACAATGAAAATGCATATTCTTGGTCATAACCCCGCCGTTTGGGCTGTTGTTCGTGTTGGCTTGCAAGGTGAGTTCTTTGCGGATGGACGGGAACCGGATCGTGAAGCGACCGCGGATGAGTTGAAGATGTTGCAACTCAACGCTCAAGCATGCGACATTCTCTTCAACTGCTTATGCCCCGAAGAATTCAACAAAATCAGCCGTCTTGAGAATGCAAAAGAGATTTGGGATACTTTGGTTGATATGCACGAAGGAACCGAGTCCGTGAGAGAATCCAAGTTAGATGTTCTTCAAGGTCAGCTTGACAAGTTCAAGATGAAGGATGGTGAAGGAGTCGCAGAGATGTACTCTAGGCTAGTTCTCATCACCAATGAGATTGCCGGCTTAGGAAGCGAAGAAATGACTGACAAATTCATCATCAAGAAGATACTTAGAGCTTTGGATGAGAGATATGACACCGTGTGCACATTAATCCAAATGATGCCAAACTACAAAGATCTCAAGCCTACGGAAGTCATTGGAAGGATTATTGCTCATGAGATGACACTCAAAGATAAAGAAGAGCTTCATCACAAGTCTAGCGGTGCTTACAAAGCCACAAGTGATGCTCCCACAACTTCAAGCAACAACCTTGTCACCAATGAAGAGATAAGCCTCATGGTCAAGAAATTCAACAAGTTCTACAAGAATAGAAGCAAAGAAAGAAACTCCAACACAAGATATGAAGAGAAGCGTTCGTCAAGTCGTGACCGCAATTGCTACAATTATGGGAAGCCCGGACACTACTCAAATGAGTGCACGACTCCCTACAAAAGAAGAGAAGAGTCACCTCGAAGACGAAGCTCAAGGAATGAATCACCACAAAGAGAGAGAAGGAGTAGAGATGATCGTTATGAAGGAAGGCACTCAAGGATAAGTAGAGATTCGGAGAAGAAGGACAAGCACACCAAGAGCTACACAAGAAGAAAACATCAAGCTCATGTTGGTGAATGGGTTTCCGGCTCCGACTCTGACAACCACTCTGAGAGAAGCTATCACTCCGACTCCGACTACAGTCAATATGAAGGTGTTGCCGGAATTGCTCTAGTGACTACCAACTCCTACGATCTATTTGATTCACCAAACGAAGGGAGTGGAAGTTGATTCATGGCTAAAGGCCCTAAGGTATCACACCCCGAATATCTTGATTTTGATAGTGATGAAGATGATTTACTTTGTGATGATGACTTGGTTTGTGATAAAACAAGTGATATTGATCGAAATGAACTTGATAATTCTCATGCTAGTCAAGATAAGTCATTTGATGATGATAATATGAAAATAGAACAACTAACTAAAGAACTAAACACTCTTAAGTTAGCTCATGAATCTACTCTCGAAGATCATAGAGAGCTTGTGATAGCTCATGAGAAGCTACGCTTCGAGAAGCTCAACTTGGAGCAAGAGCATGAGTTTCTCAAAGCTATCAATGACGATCTTTGAAAGAAGACCTAATCTTATCTAGACAAACGACTACTCTTGTCTACTTTCATGCCTCAAGTTAAAACTAAGCAATCTAGTAATAAAGGAAAGTAAGGTTCTTCATCTAGTAGCAACAATAAAAATGCTAAACCAAATGATGTTGCTTATAGTAGTTCTATTGATTCCACTAATGATGATTCTCTTAGCCAAGTTACACCTGAGCAAGAAAATGCTTTATTGAAAGGAATTCTAGAAAAGGGTGTCTACAAGAGTCTTGCCGGATGTAAGCAATTTGAGGAAATTGTACGCAAGCACGGAGGATACCGGAAGAATCGTGGTGTTGGATACTTCAATGCTAATGGAGTCGAATGGGAAGAAGGTCAATATCCCAATCCCATGTTTGTTCCTCAGAAGGAGAAGTATGAAAATACTCTTCTCAAGGGGACAAACACTCAAGATGACCTTCCACCACAAGACCACAAGTTGAAGGGCAAGAACAAGCTTCAAGAGGACATTGAATCATATGAAGATTAACCCCTAGCTTTGGTGGAGTGGGTTCCCAAGGCAACTTCAAGCCCAACCACTACAAAGGCTACTCCAACACCAAGGATCCCCATCAACTTGATGTGGGTTCCTAAGAAGAAGAACTAGTAAGTTCTTGAGGGGTGACTCCGCGAATGAAATTCACTCACATTCATTATTGGCAAGGACTTGTTGCACTCAACATCAACTCAATGCAATAGTTCAAGGAGTCACACATTCCCTCAAAGGTAAGCAAGGGACAAGGTAATCAATAAATCAATGGACATCATAACACATGCTTTGCACTCCATGTCTATAGATATCCTTATATTTGTCTCTTGTATGTTGGGACTAACTCATGCATGTGAGAGGAGTAAGGAAACAACAAGGATGCTCCCAACTCTTGGTGATCTTCATCAACATTGAGCATCCACAACTACCTCACCAACATGAAGTCTTCATTGACAAAACCCAAGGTTAGTTTATCCCTCTTATGGGGGGATGTCACATTAAGGGGGAGATTTACTCTAAGACTTGAGTAAAAGCATATCTTAGTATGTGAAAACATTAAATGCTTTATGAAAAAGTGGTAACCCCACTTGTGCTTAAACGATGAGTATGACCTATGATCAAGTACTCTTACTTTGCTCCTAAGTCAAATACTCATATATAGATGAATTTGTCATCGCCCAAGTGCTTGTTAGATGCTAGTGTGTTTGTGCATGTTCGTCATGATTTCCTTTGACATCTTATTGTGTGAGCTTGTTGGTCTGCATTTATTTTCTCATTCGAGGACATCCAATTGTTTCTATTTGGCTTTTGATTTATCTTTTGCCAATTGGATGGACAAGAATGCCTAGGACCACTCTTTAGCTATCTATGCTTTCTCACCTCATATTCCATTCATGCCGCATCACAAAATTTGAACAAGTGCTTTTTGATCCCTCTGTGTGTGGAGCACTCGGAGTTCCGTATCGACAAGGACTGACCATTAAAACCTCCCAAGTGCAACTCGGTGGAACCAATTCCAAAAACTCGGTCTCACCAAATGCCTAGGGTTGATATGGTTTTTCAATCTCGGTAACACCGATTTCATATTCTCGGTTACACCGAGTTTCCCTATCAGCTGACAGTTGTGGAACTCGTTGACACCGCAAACATAAAATCAGTATCACCGACAGTAAAGGATATATATGCTGTGGACCCCCGACGCTTTGAAATTTCTATCTTCAACGTCACGCCTTAGAACCCTAAGGTGCCGCCCCAAGACCCCTTGTCATTGCCCTTGATTTCCTGAGCTCTTCCACCGCTGGGAATCGCCGCCATAGAGGATCCGCGCCAAGCTAGGGTATGGATTCGATCTCTAGTGTGCTCCCATTCTGATTCTTGCGCATTGGACCTAGTTTTCTCTATAAGCCACCCCTTGCTCATATATTCATCCAATCAAATCTGCAAAATCTCGAGTTAGATGAATTTTTCTAGGGTTTTGCTGTCCGCGCGATACATCTCGGTGGAACCGAAACGGAAATATCGGTCTCAACGATATACTTTTCTATGTTGCTGAGAACTGACTCGGTGGAACCGAGTGGCTCTTTTTGGTCCTACCGAAAAGGCTGCCAAGTTCCTGTTAAGGAGTTGGTCTGTCTCGGCCCCACCGAAAAATTCATTTTGGCTGTACCGATATGTATGTGACAAATTGCAAAACTTTTGAAAAACTCACTGCTCAAATTTCAAAAACAGCCTCATTTTGTGATGACTCATCTCTTTCTGCTCATCTACACTCTATTCACAGGGTCAACATGTCAAGTTCAGAAGACAGTCAGACAGGTCAGAGCAGGGAGCAGACATGAGTTCAGGAACAAGCCAGAGCCCAGTTCATTCTTAGATCCAGGCACCCCCAGCTCTCATGGGTTGCCCAAGGCTGCCACCAGAACCAGGAAGAAGTTGAACTCAGATGAAGAAGATTCAGACTTTGTGCCTGAGGAGATTCTTGCTAAGAAGCAAGAGAAGGCTACCAGGAAGGCTGCAACTGAAGCTACTTCCTCTAGAAGAGTTGTCAGCAAAATATATGCACCAGCTTCTACCTTCAAGGCTCATGAGACCGCCAGAGCAACAATGTCTGTTGAGATCCCCAAGAGAGCTATGCCTAAGAAGGCAGGGGAGAAAAAGTCCAGAAAGAGGATCATCCATGTGACTGGCAGGCCTACCTCCATATTTGAGGATCCAGAATAAGCTGCTACTGCTCAGGAAGAGGAGGTTGAGCTAGCTACAAAGGCTCCTCCCAAGAAGAAGGCAAAGAAGTTGATGTCTGATGCTATGCCTAAGACCAGCACATCCAAGAAGGTTGCTGAGAAGCCCAAGAGGACAACTAGGCAGATTCCAGCTTCTGAGAAGAACAAAGGAACTGCTTCCCGAGTTAATGATGTGGATGACTTGACAACACTGATGAAACTTAGACCACACCTCCCAGTTCATAATGCCAGCTACCCACTAGCTGAGGACATGAAGAAGAGGAAGGATTCTGGATTGAGGGCATGGAGAGCAATAGATCCTTATGCCCAGAGAAAGAAGACTGCTATGGACTACAGATTCTATACCATAGAGCAGCAGGAATTCTATGAGACCGTGCTCTTTGACAAGAGTCCAGCTGTCAGTGATATGCGGTACGTTGATTGGAAGTTCATCAAGGATAATGAGGACTACTTTCCAAGTGTCCAGGACAACTTCCATTGCATAGGTCTGGATGAGTTCGTTGGCAGAGAATTCACATCATGGAATGATGAAATGATCATGCAGTTCTACTCCACTGCACACTTCTACGGAGATGGTAGAATTGTGTGGATGACTGAAGGTGCAAGATATGAATCAATAGTGAAGAATGGGCTGATATCTTAGAAGTTCCTGAAGCACAGGATGGTGACCTGGATGTCTACTCAGAATCCAAGGCTAGTCACAATGCTATGGCTAACATGTACAAGGAGATCCATGCTGCCAATGTGAAGTCTCACAGACTAGGATCAATCTATTTTCTCCAGGCTGGCCTTCGCACTATCAACACCATTCTGAGGCATACCTTGATGCCCAAGTCCGGAGATGACAAGATGATCCGAGGCCACTCCATCAATATGTTGATCCACCTTGACACTCACACCAGGATCAGAGTCATGGACTTGATTGTAGAGACAATCAAGAGGGTTGCTGCTGATCAGAAGCGCTCATGCTGTTATGCACCCTACATCCAGATGCTCATAAACTCAAAACTAGAGAAGCACATATTTTCATAGATCACCCACATTTGCCCCTACAGCCAGATCTCGAGGACAATGTTGTGGTGATGGATACTGATCATCCCACCTCAGCCGCAGCTCAGATAGAGGCAGAGGCAGCTAGAGCCACTAGTGCTCAAGTCCCACGATCCAGGAACGACCAAATGGATCTATTGATTGCATCAGTCCAGGGCATGCAGAAGGACATTAAGGGGATTTTGGACAACCAGAACAGTCTTGTTAGAATCTTTGAGACCAGAATCAAGACCCTTACTGATAAGGTGGACGGGCTGACAAACATAGTCACAAAGCTTCAACATGAAGTTGACTCCGTGAACATCCCTCGGGTCTCTTCTACTTCAGATGATGATGATGATGATGATGATGAGGATGATTCACCTCTAGGGCCAGGCACTCAGTTCACTACTCAGGCCAGATCAGCCACAGTGCTAGCTCCAACAGCTCCATCAGCTCCATCAACTTCAGCTCCATCAGTGACCACTCCAGCTCCATCCACGACTTCTGTAGAGATCTTTGCCGACGCTGTCATCTCGACTCCTTCATCAAGAACCGGAGGAGATTTGCCCAAGAACGCTTAGATATATGCCTTTGAAATTTTTGGTAACTTGTTGCCAAAGGGGGAGAAGTGTATATAGATCTTTAGGCTTCGAGCGAGAGAGCGATTTGGTTTTTATTGCCGTTCAAAAACATTTGGTTCTTTTGGTTTGTTGTGAGATACATGTGTGTTATGCTACTATGTTATGGGTGATGCTACTATTTCCTATCATCTTAATGCTCATGAGATGATCATTCACCTTTGTTTGATTGTGTTGTGAGTTCTTATTCATTCTAATTATTCTCGCAGACCACCAAGTTGTATGTGACATGGAAGAAGTGCCCCATATACCTAATAGATTGTGCATTTGCATTCAAACGCAAATTTAAAATAATGCACAAATTTAGGGGGAGCTCTTGCTTATCACATACCTCTCAAAGCAACGATTAATTTCATTGATTTTATCATATGTCGAAGCTTTGATCTATATGTTGTCATCAATTACCAAAAAGGGGGAGATTGAAAGCACATTTGCTCCCTTGGTGGTTTTGGTAATTAATAACAACATACAAGTCATTAAACTAATGTTTCCACCAAGTATATTTCAGGAAATGTTCAATGAGAGGATTGGAAAAAGGAGATTCTGGAGAAACCCCAAGATGCAAGGAAATAGGTTGGCCAAGCTTCAAGCAAGAGGACTCTACATTTTATATTTGTGAGGAGTCATAGGAAAGCCAATACTATTAAAAGGGGGTAAGGTTTTGTTGGTGAACAATATGCTCAAACGTGCACAAGTGATAGTTGCCAAAAACATCCAGAAACTCTCCCACGAAAGTATGTTCTATACCCAACACTCAAAATCGGTGCAACCAACTTTCCCACTTCGGTGCCACCGATTCCAGAACCTAGACAGACTCAAGCCAAACCCTAGCCACTTTGGTGCAACCGATTCCATACCGGTGCCACAGAGTTTAGGTTGCCAACTTTGTGTTACGCAAATTCACATTTTCGGTCCCACCGAGAATGTTGGATCGACGTCACCGAGATTGGAAATCTGACCGTTGGTCACCTTATCGGTGCAACCGAGCTTCCTATATCAGTCTCACCGAGATTCAAAAGTTGCCACCTTTTGGTCACTTCGGTACCACCGATATTAACACATCGGTGTCACCGAGTTGCTCTTTTTTTGTGTAACGGTTGGATTTTTGGGAATGCCTATATATACCCCTTCACCACCACCTACTCAAGAGAGAAGCACTCAGAACTATTCCATACCTATCCTATTAGATTTTCTGAGAGAGGACCACCTACCCTTGTGTTGAGGTCAAGATCTTACACTCCAATCATATGGATATTGATTTCTAGCCTCCCCAACTTGCTTTCCACCAATCCCATCTCTTCTACCAAGCCAAACCTGTGAGAGAGAGATTCTGTGCTGAGGAGTCTATCATCTTGAAGCATAAGAGCAAGGAGTTCATTGTCATTACCGAGCCTATTACCTTTTGGAGGGTGGTGCCTCCTAGATTGGTTAGGTGTTGCTTGGGAGCCTCCTACTTCGTGTTGTGGAGTGAACCAAGAAGTTTGTAAGGGCAAGGAGATCGCCTACTTCGTGAAGATCTACCCATAGTGAGGCTAGTCCTTCGTGGACGGAAGCCGTTATGGAATAGTCAAGGTTGCTACTTTGTGGACCCTTTTGGGTGGATCCCTCCATGGACTCCCGCGACCGTTACCCTCTATGGGTTAAAGACTCCATAAATGTGGATGTACGATAGCGCCACCTATCGGAACCACGGGAAAAATCATCGTGTCTACAATTGCGTTTGATCTTCCTACCCTATCCCTTCTATACATGCTTGTTGTTACTTTCCGTTGCTATATACTCTTAGACTTACATGTGTAGGGTGTACTTGACTTGCCATGAAATGCTAAAAACCGTCAACCCTAAAACTTGGTATGGGCAAAACTCTTAATTGGTCAAGTAGTCTAATCACCCCCCCCTCTAGACCTACTTTCGATCCTACATGCTCAACCCCTAGGTTTTGAAGACCGTAAGCATCCTGACAAAGTCTTCAGACTCAACAAGGCCCTCTATGGCCTCAAGCAGGCCCCTCAGGCATGGTACGACACTCTGAAGGAGTTCCTCATGACGAAAGGCTTCAAACCCGGTTCACTCAACCCAACTCTTTTCACAAAATTCTAGACAATGAATTGTTCATATGCCAAATATACTTAGATGATAATATCTTTGGCTGTACTGATAAACGTTACAGTGATGAATTTGCCTATATGATGAGTGAAGAATATCAAATGTCTATGATGGGAGAGTTGAAATTCTTCTTAGGTCTTCAAATTCGTCAGCAAGACAATGGCATCTTCATATCTCAAGAGAAATACCTCAAGGATGTTCTGAGGAAATTCGACATGCAAGATTGCAAAGTCGTCCAAACTCCAATGCCTTCAAAAGGCTAGCTTTGCACTAACAAAAATGGTAAAGATTTCGATCAGAAGGTATATCGCTCCATGATTGGCTCATTATTGTATATATGTGCATCTAGACCTGATATTATGCTGAGTGTTTGCATGTGTGCCCAATTCCAAGCAACAACGAAGGAATCACACCATAAGGCTGTGAAACATATTCTTCGATACTTAGCTCACACACCAACGCTTGGATTATGGTATCCCAAGGGCTCAAATCTTCACCTCGTCGGATACGCTAATGCTGACTATGCTGGAGATCGTGTGGATCGCAAGTCAACCTCAGGCACATGTCATCTCCTCGGATGATCCTTAGTCTGTTGGTCCTCGAAGAAGCAGAACTGTGTGTCACTATCTACTGCTGAAGTTGAGTACATTGCTGCTGGTTCACGTTGCGCTCAACTGCTGTGGATGAAGCAAACCCTCAAGGACTACGACATCAAGTTGAAGAATGTGCCTCTCTACTACGACAATGAGAGTGCCATCAAGATTGCTTACAACCCAGTTTGGCATTCCAAGACCAAGCACATCCAGATTCGACATCACTTTCTTTGAGATCATGTACTCAAGGGTGACATCGCCATCGACCACATCCCTACTGAAGAACAACTAGCCGACATCTTCACAAAGCCCTTGGATGAAAAGAGATTTTGCAATTTGTGGTGTGAGCTAAATATCTTAGAATCTTCGAATGTTCTTTGAAAAAGGACACACATCCTAACTCTTATGCAAAATTGATGACTTAGATGTGCAACACACAGAGTAACGTTTTTCTTCAATCAATGAAGAATTACCCTCTAAGTGTGAAGAAATTAATGAAGAATTTGATTCTCAGAACCCTACGACAGTTGTACGCGGTGTCTGAAGTCATCATTCTTATACGGTGGGTCACGCCACCAACAATAGTTGAAATTCTTCAAAGTTGAGTTTTTCGTGCTTTTGCAAATTCATCAAATTTTCAAATTCCTCAAGTTTGCAAATTCCTCAACTTTTCAAATTCATCAACTTTTCAAATTCCTCAAACTATGAAACTCGTGTTCTTCATTGACTATATATATATGAGTTTTCAATGTCCTCAACAACATTCATTTATTGCTAATTCTTCAAGTTGGTTTTCATCTAAGTGAATGTGATCGGACCCCTTTTCCCCTCTATGCTAAACTCAACCCAGTCTATTCACAAATTCTTCATATGCGTCCTACTTTGAAACTCGTTCAAAGTCTTCACTGTGTCCTTGACAACTGAAGAATTTGCGAACGAAAACTTTAAAATTTTCACCATCAAAATTTTCAGCGTTTCCCGCTCAAACTGCTCCGATTCCCACGACTGGATAACCCACGATCCCCCACTATCGCCACTTCTTAGTACATGGGTGACACATGTCGCGTGGAGAGCAAGGATCAGGGGCAATCTGGTCCAAAATCTTCGGACAGATTGGTTTTCACCTCCTCTATAAATACCCCTCCCCTTTGACTATGCTCGGTTACTCCTCACTCCTACTCTCTCCCGAGCTCCGACCTAGCGCCACCGCTAAAATCATCACCACCAGTGTGTAAGAGCTTCACTGCCTTGACCTTGCCATCGCCATACTCACATCGGCCGCGGAAGTCTTTATCCCGCCACCGCTGTAGCTGTCTCCCTCTGCCGAGCTAGGGCATGGGAGATCTGGACTGACGAACTTCCTCAATCTCATCTCATAGTTCGTCGTGTTTTTCATTAGGGTAAATAAAATTTATTTTTACTACACTTGTTTGATCTTCAAGTTTTCCTAAATCTTCACAAAGGTGTTTATGCTTCAAGAATCTCATTCAAAAGCACCTTACATGTTCATACACTTGATGTCTTTCCCTAAGTTATGATTTTCTTCAAGATTCCTCAATTGTGTGAATTCTCAAAATTTGCACAACTCTAGAACCTAAGACAAATAACACTTAGTGAAATTCCTCAAGACACCCATGGTCAAATTCCTCACACCTGATTTTATTGAAAAATTTCTGAGAACGCATATAACTGTTGGGAGACGTAGTAGTAAATCAAAATTTTCCTACGTGTCACCAAGATCTATCTATGGAGAAACCAGCAAACGAGCGGGGAGAGATTGGATCTTCATACCTTTGAAGATCGCTAAGCGGAAGCGTTGCTAGAACGCGGTTGATGGAGTCGTACTCGCAGCGATTCAGATCGCGGTAGATCCGATCAAGTGCCGAACGGACGACACCTCCGCGTTCAACACACGTGCAGCCCGGTGACGTCTCCTACGCCTTGATCCAGCAAGGAGGTAGGAGAGGTTGAGGGAGAGCTCCGACAACACGATGGCGTGGTGGCGGTGGAGCTGCGTGGTACTCCGGCAGAGCTTCGCTAAGCACTACGGAGAACGAGGAGAGGGAGGAGTAGGGCTGCACCAGGGTGGAGATGAACTCGTGTGTTGTGCAGCCCCAAATACCTCCACTATATATAGGAGGAGGGGAGGAGAGGTGATGCGCCCTAGGGTTCCACCCTAGGGGCTGGCGGCAGCCACCAGATGGCATCTCGCCGGCGGCCAGGGCAAGGAGAGGTGGAGGCGCCCTAGGGTGGGCCTTAAGGCCCATCTAAGCCTAGGGTTTGCCCCCTCCACCCTTGCTGCGCCTTGGGATGGGGTGGGAGGCGCACCAGCCCACCTAGGGGCTGGTTCCCTCCCACTCTTAGCCCATGGAACCTTCCGGGGCAGGTGGGCCCACTTGGTGGACCCCCGGAACCCTTCCGGTGGTCCCGGTACACTACCGTAGACACCCGGAACATTTCCGGTAACCAAAACCTCACTTCCTATATATCAATCTTCGTCTCCGGACCATTTCGAGACTCCTCGTGACGTCCGAGATCTCATCCGGGACTCCGAACAACCTTCGGTAACCACGTACACTATTTCCCTATAACCCTAGCGTCATCGAACCTTAAGTGTGTAGACCCTACGGGTTCGGGAGACACGTAGACATGACCGAGACACCTCTCCGGTCAATAACCAACAGCGGGATCTGGATACCCATGTTGGCTCCCACGTACTCCACGATGATCTCATCGGATGAACCACGATGTCAAGGATTCAATCAATCCCGTATACAATTCCCTTTGTCTATCGGTATGGTACTTGCCCGAGATTCGATCGTCGGTATCACCATACCTTGTTCAATCTCGTTACTGGCAAGTCTCTTTACTCGTTCCATAATACATCATCCCGTGACTAACTCCTTAGTCACATTGAGCTCATAATGATGATGTCTTACCGACTGGGCCCAGAGATACCTCTCCGTCACACGGAGTGACAAATCCCAGTCTCGATTCGTGTCAACCCAACAGACACTTTCGGAGATACCCGTAGCGTACCTTTATAGCCACCCAGTTACGTTGTGACGTTTGGCACACCCAAAGCATTCCTACGGTATCCGGGAGTTACACAATCTCATGGTCTAAGGAAACGACACTTGACATTGAAAAGCTTTAGCAAACAAACTACACGATCTTGTGCTATGCTTAGGATTGGGTATTGTCCATCACATCATTCTCCTAATGATGTGATCCCGTTATTAACGACATCCAATGTCCATGGTCATGAAACCGTGACCATCTATTGATCAACGAGCTAGCCAACTAGAGGCTCACTAGGGACACGTTGTGGTCTATGTATTCACACATGTATTACGGTTTCCGGTTAACACAATTATAGCATGAATAACAGACAATTATCATGAACTAGGAAATACAATAATAACCATTTTATTATTGCCTCTAGGGCATATTTCCAACAGTCTCCCACTTGCACTAGAGTCAATAATCTAGTTACATTGTGATGAATCGAACACCCATAGCATTCTGGTGTTGATCATGTTTTGCTCGTGAGAGAGGTTTAGTCAACAGATCTGCGACATTCAGATCCGTATGCAGTTTACAAATATCTATGTCTCCTTCCTGAATGTAATCACGGATGGAGTTGAAGCGGCGCTTGATGTGTCTTGTCTTCTTGTGAAACCTGGGCTCCTTCGCAAGGGCAATAGCTCCAGTGTTGTCACAGAGTTGAAGCTGCCACGACGCTTTGCTTGCTGCTGCTCCAGCTCACTGCCCCTCCATTCAAAATATACACGTATCCGGTTTGCGACTTGGAGTCGTCCGGATCTGTGTCGAAGCTAGCATCGACGTAACCCTTTATGACGAGCTCTTCGGCACCTCCATAAACGAGAAACATGTCCTTTGTCCTTTTCAGGTACTTCAGGATATTCTTGACCGCTGTCCAGTGTTCCGCTCCGGGATCACTTTGGTACCTCCCTACCAAACTTATGGCAAGGTTCACATCAGGCCTGGTACACAGCATGGCATACATGATAGAGCCTATGGCTGAAGCATAGGGGATGACACTCATCTCTTCTCTATCCTTTGCCTTGGTCGGGCATTGAGTCGTACTCAATCTCACACCTTGCAACACAGGCAAGAACCCCTTCTTGGACTGATCCATATTGAACTTCTTCAATATCTTTTCAAGGTATGTGCTTTGTGAAAGACCAATGAGGCGTTTCTATCTATCTCTATAGATCTTAATACCTAATATGTAAGCAGCTTCTCCAAGGTCCTTCATTGAAAAATACTTATTCAAGTAGGCCTTTATACTTTCCAAGAGTTCTATATTATTTTCCATTATCAGCATGTCATCCACATACAGTATAAGAAATGCTATAGAGCTCCCACTCACTTGTAAATACAGGGTTCTCCATAAACCTGTACAAACCCAAACGCTTTAATCACCTCATTAAAGCGAATGTTCCAACTCCGAGATGCTTGCACCAGCCCATAGATGGAGCGCTGGAGCTTGCATACCTTGTTAGCATCTTTAGGACTGACAAAACCTTCCGGCTGCATCATATACAGTTCTTCCTTGAGGAAACCATTAAGGAATGCCGTTTTGACGTCCATTTGCCATATCTCATAATCATAAAATGCGGCAACTGCTAACATGATTCGAACTGACTTTAGCATCGCTACGGGTGAGAAAGTCTCATCGTAGTCAACTCCTTGAACTTGTCGATAACCTTTAGCGACAAGCCGAGCTTTATAGGCGGTCACATTACCGTCTGCGTCAGTCTTCTTCTTAAAGATACATTTGTTTTTCAATGGCTCGCTTATCATCAGGCAAGTCCACCAAAGTCCATACTTTGTTCTCATACATGGATCCTATCTCGGATTTCATGGCCTCAAGCCATTTGTTGGAATCCGGGCCCGCCATTGCTTCTTCATAGTTCGAAGGTTCACCGTTGTCCAACAACATGATCTCTAGGACAGGATTGCCGTACCACTCTGGTGCGGAATGTGTCCTAGTGGACCTTCGAGTAGCAACTTGATCTAAAGCTTCATGATCATCATCATTAACTTCCTCTATAGCCGGTGTAGGCTCCACAGAAACAACTTCCTGTGCTGCGCTACTCTCTGGGTCGAGTGGAGGTACAATTACCTCATCAAGTTCTATTTTCCTCCCACTTACTTCTTTCGAGAGAAACTCTTTCTCGAGAAAGGATCCATTCTTGGCAACAAAGACTTTGCCCTCGGATCGTAGGTAGAAGGTATACCCAATAGTCTCTTTGGATATCCTATGAAGACGCACTTTTCTGCTTTGGGTTCGAGCTTCTCAGGTTGAAGTTTCTTCACATAAGCATCGCATCCCCAAACTTTTAGAAACGACAGCTTAGGTTTCTTTCCAAACCATAATTCATACGGTGTCGTCTCAACGGATTTAGACGGTGCCCTATTTAAAGTGAATGCGGCAGTCTCTAATGCATATCCCCAAAATGATAGCGGTAAGTCGGTAAGAGACATCATAGATCGCACCATATCCAATAGAGTGCGATTACGACGTTCAGACACACCATTTTGCTGAGGTGTGCCGGGCGGCGTGAGCTGTGAAACAATTCCACATTTCCTAAGGTGCGTGCCAAACTCGTGACTTAAATATTCTCCGCCACGATCAGATCGTAGGCATTTTATTTTCCTGTCACGTTGATTCTCGACCTCACTCTGAAATTCCTTGAACATTTCAAAGGTTTCAGACTTGTGTTTCATTAAGTAGACATACCCATATCTGCTCAAGTCATCAGTGAGGGTGAGAACATAACGGTAGCCACCGCGAGCCTTGACACTCATTGGACCGCATACATCGGTATGTATTATCTCCAACAAGTCAGTTGCTTGCTCCATTGTTCCGGAGAACGGAGTCTTGGTCATCTTGCCCATGAGGCATGGTTCGCATGTGTCAAATGATTCGAAATCAAGTGACTCCAAAAGTCCATCAGCATGGAGCTTCTTCATGCGTTTGACACCAATATGGCCAAGACGGCAGTACCACATGTAAGTGGGACTATCATTATCAACTTTATACTTTTTGGTACACACACTATGGACATGTGTAACATCACGTTAGAGATTCATCAAAAATAAACCATTGACCAGCGGGGCATGAGCATAAAACATTTCTCTCATATAAATAGAACAACCATTATTCCCGGATTTAAATGAGTAGCCATCTCGCATCAAGCGAGATCCAGATACAATGTTCATGCTCAAAGCTGGTACTAAATAACAATTATTAAGGTTTAAAACTAATCCCGAAGGTAGATGTAGAGGTAGCGTGCCGATGGCGATCACATCGACCTTGGAACCATTCCCGACGCGCATCGTCACCTCGTCCTTGGCCAGCCTCCGCTTATTCCGCAACTCCTGCTTGGAGTTACAAATGTGAGCAACTGCACCGGTATCAAATACCCAGGAGCTACTACGAGCGCTGGTCAGGTACACATCAATAACAAGTATATCACATATACCTTTAATGTTGCCGTCCTTCTTATCCGCTAAGTACTTGGGGCAGTTCCGCTTCCAGTGACCGGTACCCTTACAATAGAAACACTCAGTCTCAGGCTTGGGTCCATTCTTGTTCTTCTTCTTCCCGGCAACTTGCTTACCGGGCGCGACAACAGCTTTGTCGTCCTTCTTGAAGTTCTTCTTACCCTTGCCTTTCTTGAAACTAGTGGTCTTATTTACCATCAACACTTGATGCTCCTTTCTGATCTCAACCTCTGCTGATTTCAGCATCGAGTACAACTCAGGAATGGACTTCTCCATCCCTTGCATGTTGTAGTTCATCACAAAGCTTTTGTAGCTAGGTGGAAGCGACTGGAGGATTCTGTCAATGACTGAGTCATCCGGGAGATTAACTCCCAGCTGAGTCAAGCGGTTGTGAAGCCCAGACATCTTGAGGATGTGCTCACTAACAGAACTGTTCTCCTCCATCTTACAGCTGAAGAACTTGTCGGAGATGTCATATCTCTTGACTCGGGCATGAGCTTGGAAAACCAATTTCAGCTCTTGGAACATCTCATATGCTCCGTGTTGCTCAAAACGCTTTTGGAGCCCCGATTCTAAACTGTAAAGCATGCCGCACTGAACAAGAGAGTAATCATCGCAGCGCGACTGCCAAGCGTTCGTAACGTCTTGGTCCGCTGGGAGAATGGGTGGGTCACCTAGCGGTGCATCAAGGACATACAATCTCTTGGAAGCTATGAGGATGATCCTCAAGCCACGGACCCAGTCCGCATAGTTGCTTCCATCATCTTTCAGCTTGGTTTTCTCTAGGAACGCTTTGAAATTGAGGTTGACATTTATGTTGGCCATTGGATCTACAATATAGATATTAAAGGCAATTTTTTAGACTAAGTTCATGATAATCAAGTTCACATAATCATATTATTCAATGAACTCCCACTTAGATAGACATCTCTCTAGTCATCCAAGTGATACATGATCCATGTCAACTAGCCCGTGTCCGATCATCACGTGAGACGGACTAGTCATCCATGGTGAACATCTCCATGTTGATCGTATCTTCTATACGACTCATGTTCGACCTTTCGGTCTTCCGTGTTCCGAGGCCATGTGTAACATCCCAAACTTTGGAATGTTATAATAATTATTAGAATGATTGTTCGTTGCTTGAGTGAATTGAAACTGAGTGAAATTTGAAACTTTCTGAAACTTTTGAAATTTGATGAGAGGGAATGAAATGACTTTCCCAAAACTTTCACTCTGCATTTTGATCACCAGGAATTCAAATTCATTTCATCACAAAACCCCAGAGTGAAGATGACATGACTTCTTCCATTTAAAGAAATGAAAAGGGATTTGAAAATGGTTTGAATTCCCATTTGAAAATATTTCAAATTTAGAAACTTTATGCAACTCAATGATTTTCATGAGAGAGGATAATATGACTTCTTCAAATTATATGAAATATGAGTTGGGAGTTTAAAAGAATTTGAAAGTGCCTCTAAATTAATTTTGGAATCCATTTCATATTGGATCCTATTCAAGTTTTCAAAGTATTCAAACCCCTTGTCAAAATTTGAGAGGAGTAAATACGACACTCCAAAACCAGGGGTATTTGGTGATGTTTTTGAATCATAAAACCCATGGGGTTGTTTTGAAAATATTTGCAAAAAGAATTTAAAACCAAATAGGCATTTTCTGAAAATATTATTTTTTTCAAAGTGTGTAAATGACAGAATAAAAATGTTCAGTAAATGGAATATTTTATTCTGTTAATTTTGATATATAATAACCCTATTTTTGGAACTAGATTATTTGCATTAAAGGCTTTTGATTGTCTCTGTTTATTAAAAAGGAAAGTTTTTATAACGGATCGGGCTGGCCCACCTCTATTAATGCCGAATCCCCTAATTACCGGCCGACCGACGCCCCTGCCGCGCTCCCCCTCTCACTGACCGCGGGGCCCACCCGTCCGATCCGAAATCGCCGCGGCCACCACCTACCTCCCGCACGCGCCGCCTCGCCGGAGAATCCTCCATCACCGGATCTATGCGTCCTTCCTTTCCCCGACCCCCTCTCGCCCCTATATAAGCAGCGGCCCTTCCCCGCATCCATTCCCCCTCCTAAACCCTCTCTCCCCCTCGCCACAGACCCACCACGAGCTCGCCGGAGTTACCCCGACGACCGAACCCCTCCAAGCATCGAGACGTCACCTCCCTCGTCCTCCGAACCGTCTGGCACCGCCGTTCATCGCCAGAGGATCACCGCCGTCGATTGGAGTCTTCGGACGTTGCCCTCGACCACCGGAGCGCCGCCCACGTCAACCACGTCGCCTCGGCCTCGCCGGAGAAGACCTCGCCGGCGATCCCATCCTCACTGTGAGCTCCTCCCCCTCCCTGGACCGTCCGATCGTAGATCTACGAGTAGGATTAGATCTCTTTAATTCGCGAACCGGTATGTGCTAAGGTCCGGTCGTCCGCCCGAAAACCCCCTCTCGCGCACACCAGTAGCCAATCAGGAGATGCCACGTGTACCCCCTGTCCGTTAGAAACGATTTTTCTTTTCTGTTTTAATTTCTGTTTCCAGAATAGTTTCAGATTTGTTTTGCTTATATCTTTTACGTTTTTAACTATTTTAAATTGATTCTTTTTGCATTAAGTCAAAAAATTTATCTAGTTTCTGTAGATACCAAATTTGAGCATATGCGAATAATTAAATTTGAATTTAAACAGATTTGATTTAAAGTTTGTTTTCTGAATATCTTGAGTTCTAAAATGTATTTTGAGTTGATTATTTTTGCTACTTGTCACTAGTGACCTTAGTTATCAGTAGGTAGAGTTTGGGAATTTTTATATTATTTTAAAATAGTATTTTCAACCAAAACAGATTCTGTTTAGTTCTTGTTAGGATTATTTATCTTCCTTTTGTTTTAAATTATGTTAAAATTATGTTCCTTTATATTAGTTGATAAATTTTATAAAGGTTTCTGTTAGAAGATAGTAGTCCTTCAAAACAAATATTATTTTATTAGTGGATTGCATGGAATCAATTCTAGTTCAATTATAACTTGCAATCGGATTTCCATTGCTAGTTGGAACTCTTATTTGAAAATATTTTCATAACTTGTTTTATAAGTTTTATTTTCTGTTAACTTAATTGTTTTGTACTTTGTTTTTCCCTTATTTTAATATTGCATTGTTTTACTTGTTGTTAAGCTTAGTGGGCAAACACTTATGTTGTTTAGGATGTTGATTTCATAGTTTTACTTGTTCTTCAAAAAGTAATTCTTTTTGCTAGTAAAATATTTACTAAAATCCTTTTGTTATATTTTACTTTGTTTTTGTTTTGTTACTAGTTGTTGTAGAGGAAAACTACCTTAGTTGTTTTTATGAAAACTTTCTTGACTTTGAGTTTTGTCTTAAGTGTTTCCTTCATCAACCTTGTTGCTTTTGTTCTTGTGTTACATTGTGATTGTCAGTTTTGATTGGTAGAAATGTTTGCTTATGAATGCAATGTTTGTTATATAGATTTTCATCGGAGAGTGACGTATAGTCTATCAAGTTATTTCTGAGAGTGATCTTTCTCTTCATCAACAGTACAGGCAAGTTCACTTTGACCATCTATTTCATACCCATGTTTTTATTTGCATGTAGTGACATAATTCAACAAATCCCTCCCGTAGTGTTATTGAAATTCTTGTAGTTGAGTAGAATGCATGAGGTAGGAACCCACCACTGGTTACTAAAGCCCCGGGAACGTTAGTTATTTTTATGCTATGCTAAAGTAGACGGGGATTGGTATGAGTGTTCGTGAGTGGTGTGAAGAAGGACTCTACGTCAAGACGACAACTTCATGAAGACATCTTCAAGTCCTGCATCTTCAAGACCTCAAGACTTCAAGACTCGAGAAGACAAGTTTTCAATACACACTACTGGGTGAAGGATGGTTGATTGGGCACCCTGGAGAAACCAGTGAGTGGCCGGGATGCATGGAGAAGCGCCATGACATCTTGCGGAAAGCTTCACCCAGACTCAAATAGAAGGATGAATACTTCATGCCCGGAAGCTTACCTGTGTAGCCACAAGTCAATATGGGCTCTGGCTTGGTTGATCTTTGTTGTGACTCTGCTGGGCAGTGCTACGAGATGTAGTCGACGTTAGGATTGGATGGGCACTGTCGGACAGTCAGGGAAGCACTCTGAAAGACCATGTTTCGTTCATCCTGTTCTCAAACACCATGCAGTGCGAGGACTTACCAGGAGGGAATGAATCTTGTGGGTAAAGTACACAACACTCTGCAGAGTTTAAACCTAATCGATTAGCCGTGTCCCCGGTTATGGACAATTTGAGCTTCTAGACTTGGATCTATCTCTGAACTCTCAACACTGGACTGATAACTAATTGTGGGCAACTTAATGATACTTATGGGCATTGAGACATTGGTTGGCGGAACCATGTCATGATAGGTAACTCCATAGTGAAATTCTTGGTATTCCTTTGTTGTAGGAAAACAAAATAAGCTTTTATGCAAAAACTTAGCCACAGAGCCATAAAGCCTTATTGCATATAGTATAGTTTATTCTTCTGTTCTACTATGGTGATCTTGCCAGTACATTCCATGTACTGACCTACACGGCTGCAACGTCTTATGTTGCAGATACTCTTCTACGACGGGTAAGAGTACGATTCAGGGTTACGGTCCGCACTCAACCTGCCGTTGGTGTTATTGGGACTCCACTCCCGTTGACTGTATCCGTTGCTATTTTAAGGTATATATCGGTTTTACGTTAATTACATGTGATTGCACTTTGATATATACATTGATGTACTGTGTGTGCCAGCATACTGATCCAGGGATGGCACAGAAAACACAGAGGCTTGACTCGTTTTGAGTCGGGTCGCTACAGAAAATGGTATCAGAGCACATGTTGACTGTAGGACGTGACCCTAGAAACTGGAAAGCCCTTAGAAAATGATTTCTCGAAAACTTTGTTTTCAAAAGATCTTCTACTTCTCATCCTTTCTGAGTTTTATCAAATAGTTAAACAATACCCCTTCCCTTTTGACCACCCGAAGGATCAACTGAAGCCACTCCAAGAAGGAAAAGATATCAGACAAAGATGTATTCCATTATGGAAAGGGCTACAACAAGGATTGAAGACTATACAGATCTGAAGAAATTGAAGACCATGAAGAATTACTAAGAATATTATTCCCTAGAAGACCAAACCCCTATTGTATACTTACGTTAGATACGATGATTTGTGAGCTGTCATTTGTGTGTAATTTTCGACAGCCACAACAAAAAAAATCTATTTTCAAAACCATTGTTTGTATTGTGTGTATCCCCTCCTTTTCTCTCCCTTACCCATCTCATCCCCAAAACCTTGAACCAAATAGATGATGAATGAAGAAGGACTTGTGTATTCTGGATCAATGACTCGGCTGGAGACAGAAGTATGGATTCAAAACATGGAGGATCACCTAAGGAGTAACCTTGTTGCAAGGAACGAGATGGTCCAGTATGCTCTTCGATACTTTGCAGAAGGTGCTACAAATTGGTGGAAGATACATGAAGCTATCCTTGATAGGCAAGCATCAATCACTTGGGAAAAATTCAAGATGACTTTACAAGGATCCCATGTTGTTACCAACACCCAGAAGCCCCGTCTCAAAGTTGTGAAGAAGATTTGTGCCTGCAAGATATGTGGAGAAATAGGACACACCCAAGAAGAACACAAGGATGGATGCCCTTACTGTGAAGAGAAACACCCTGCAGAGGAATGCCCAACTGGGCAAGTGACATGTTTCTTGTGTGAAGGAACCAATCACTACACTGCTCAATGCCAAGTGTACCCCAAGGTACAAGAAGTCATCAAGCAGCAGAAGGAAGCCATGAAGGAAGCCTTCAGAGAAAATTCAGGAGAACTTGTGAAGAAGGAAGATGATGAAGACCCTAATGGAGAAGGATTAACCAGATTTTTCTCCAATGCCTACTATACATGTGGAGAAGAAGGACATTTCTCACAGGACTGTACAAAGGATAGAAAAGAGTATCTGGGAAACTTCCCGACAGAAGAAGTGGAGTTTGATCCACGGGAAATTGAAGTGTTGATCAGAACCAATAACCCCAGGAAGAGACAAGCCCCTGAACAGAAGGACCTGAGTTATATTAGATGTTTCAAGTGTAAGGATATGGGCCACTATGCCAATAAGTGCCCAAGAAAGGAACCAGAACTCCAAGGAGCAGATACCAACATCAAGAAGCCCCGAGATATGTCAGAAGTCATCTGTTTTCAGTGCAATAAGACAGGACACTACTCCTATACCTGTCCAGAGAAGAAGGCTAAACATGAGTAGTTGAGTTTTGGATTTTGGAAGTAATAAATGTAATAGGTAGCACTCTTACCATTTTGAAGTTATGTAACGGAAGTTTCAGAGTTTGTAATAAATTCATGAATCAATGGAATTTATGGTGTCATGATTTTCCCATGTTGAATTATATGAGTTGTTACTCCACGAACAAAGATCTCCGACCATTTTCGAGGATATGAGAAAATATGGTCTATGCAAGCATGAGTGCATTTCGTTTTAAGTGTGGTAGTAACCACATGTACCTTCACGGTTAAGGAGTTTGGATAAGTGAATACAGGTGAAGAGAATATGGAACCTCCTCAAACTATGTGAAGGATAACCTTGTGACAAAGTACTTTTGAAGGTTAAATAGACCAATGGAAAGGAAAATGAATTCCACGGAGTGAAATCTAGACAAGAACAGGTCTGAGATTTGTTACCTCAAGGGTATAATGGAGTTAACTGAAGGTAATGCTGGAATATGGATCGATAGTCACCCCACGGGTGAGATGAAGTTGTTCAAGTATTCAAGTGAATCCACAAGTCACTGACCTTAGGATTGATAAGGATCAAGCCCCACCTTGGTGAAGGAAGAAACTTGGAAGAAGCTACGACTGATCAGCAAACGATTTCTAAGGAGTTTACGATAACCAGAGAGGTGAAGAAACGATAGATGTTTTGTTTAGCTTGCAGAATCAATGGATTTATCCGAACTTTGTTCGTTGACAAGAGAAATTTCTGCAATGCTTGTGAGGAAGCCCAAGTGTTAGAATACGAGACTCACTAAACCTTATACAAGGTAATGATTTCAGTGTGACATGGTTTGGCCACCATGACGACTTACTCTTATCATTCTCTTGTTATACGGATTGGTAAATCTGAGTGACTTACCCATAGTAAAGAGACGACGCTCTTTGAAGCTTTTGTTTAAGCCTTAGAATGGTATGATGGAAACCCCTTGTACATGACAGTTGCTGTCACACATAGGAATTCTACGGTGAGGAATGAAGCCAAGACCCATTTCACTACAGGGTAACCAATAATGGTAGACCACCATGAGATCATCGATAAGTTATTTAGAATGATCACGAGACCCGTCAGTTAAGAAGACCCAGTATCGGAGGAAATACATGATGTTATGAGGACACAAGATTTGGATATAACGGAAGAGCATCACCGAAGAGCTATCATGAAGAACCTGAACAGGCAAATGCACCCAGAGGACTGCCAAGATTTGATGACCAGTAACTCTCATTTTAAGTGTGGTAGACCCACATTTCCAGGTCAATGGAGTCTTGTTGGAAGACCCCACACTTTCTTGGTCATTGGATTTGTTAGAAGGCCCCAAACCCTAACCTTTTCTTTCTAGCCCTTTCGAATCTCGAGGACGAGATTGATTTTAAGTGTGGTAGGTTTGTAACATCCCAAACTTTGGAATGTTATAATAATTATTAGAATGATTGTTCGTTGCTTGAGTGAATTGAAACTGAGTGAAATTTGAAACTTTCTGAAACTTTTGAAATTTGATGAGAGGGAATGAAATGACTTTCCCAAAACTTTCACTCTGCATTTTGATCACCAGGAATTCAAATTCATTTCATCACAAAACCCCAGAGTGAAGATGACATGACTTCTTCCATTTAAAGAAATGAAAAGGGATTTGAAAATGGTTTGAATTCCCATTTGAAAATATTTCAAATTTAGAAACTTTATGCAACTCAATGATTTTCATGAGAGAGGATAATATGACTTCTTCAAATTATATGAAATATGAGTTGGGAGTTTAAAAGAATTTGAAAGTGCCTCTAAATTAATTTTGGAATCCATTTCATATTGGATCCTATTCAAGTTTTCAAAGTATTCAAACCCCTTGTCAAAATTTGAGAGGAGTAAATACGACACTCCAAAACCAGGGGTATTTGGTGATGTTTTTGAATCATAAAACCCATGGGGTTGTTTTGAAAATATTTGCAAAAAGAATTTAAAACCAAATAGGCATTTTCTGAAAATATTATTTTTTTCAAATTGTGTAAATGACAGAATAAAAATGTTCAGTAAATGGAATATTTTATTCTGTTAATTTTGATATATAATAATCCTATTTTTGGAACTAGATTATTTGCATTAAAGGCTTTTGATTGTCTCTGTTTATTAAAAAGGAAAGTTTTTATAACGGATCGGGCTGGCCCACCTCTATTAATGCCGAATCCCCTAATTACCGGCCGACCGACGCCCCTGCCGCGCTCCCCCTCTCACTGACCGCGGGGCCCACCCGTCCGATCCGAAATCGCCGCGGCCACCACCTACCTCCCGCACGCGCCGCCTCGCCGGAGAATCCTCCATCACCGGATCTATGCGTCCTTCCTTTCCCCGACCCCCTCTCGCCCCTATATAAGCAGCGGCCCTTCCCCGCATCCATTCCCCCTCCTAAACCCTCTCTCCCCCTCGCCACAGACCCACCACGAGCTCGCCGGAGTTACCCCGACGACCGAACCCCTCCAAGCATCGAGACGTCACCTCCCTCGTCCTCCGAACCGTCTGGCACCGCCGTTCATCGCCAGAGGATCACCGCCGTCGATTGGAGTCTTCGGACGTTGCCCTCGACCACCGGAGCGCCGCCCACGTCAACCACGTCGCCTCGGCCTCGCCGGAGAAGACCTCGCCGGCGATCCCATCCTCACCGTGAGCTCCTCCCCCTCCCTGGACCGTCCGATCGTAGATCTACGAGTAGGATTAGATCTCGTTAATTCGCGAACCGGTATGTGCTAAGGTCCGGTCGTCCGCCCGAAAACCCCCTCTCGCGCACACCAGTAGCCAATCAGGAGATGCCACGTGTACCCCCTGTCCGTTAGAAACGATTTTTCTTTTCTGTTTTAATTTCTGTTTCCAGAATAGTTTCAGATTTGTTTTGCTTATATCTTTTACGTTTTTAACTATTTTAAATTGATTCTTTTTGCATTAAGTCAAAAAATTTATCTAGTTTCTGTAGATACCAAATTTGAGCATATGCGAATAATTAAATTTGAATTTAAACAGATTTGATTTAAAGTTTGTTTTCTGAATATCTTGAGTTCTAAAATGTATTTTGAGTTGATTATTTTTGCTACTTGTCACTAGTGACCTTAGTTATCAGTAGGTAGAGTTTGGGAATTTTTATATTATTTTAAAATAGTATTTTCAACCAAAACAGATTCTGTTTAGTTCTTGTTAGGATTATTTATCTTCCTTTTGTTTTAAATTATGTTAAAATTATGTTCCTTTATATTAGTTGATAAATTTTATAAAGGTTTCTGTTAGAAGATAGTAGTCCTTCAAAACAAATATTATTTTATTAGTGGATTGCATGGAATCAATTCTAGTTCAATTATAACTTGCAATCGGATTTCCATTGCTAGTTGGAACTCTTATTTGAAAATATTTTCATAACTTGTTTTATAAGTTTTATTTTCTGTTAACTTAATTGTTTTGTACTTTGTTTTTCCCTTATTTTAATATTGCATTGTTTTACTTGTTGTTAAGCTTAGTGGGCAAACACTTATGTTGTTTAGGATGTTGATTTCATAGTTTTACTTGTTCTTCAAAAAGTAATTCTTTTTGCTAGTAAAATATTTACTAAAATCCTTTTGTTATATTTTACTTTGTTTTTGTTTTGTTACTAGTTGTTGTAGAGGAAAACTACCTTAGTTGTTTTTATGAAAACTTTCTTGACTTTGAGTTTTGTCTTAAGTGTTTCCTTCATCAACCTTGTTGCTTTTGTTCTTGTGTTACATTGTGATTGTCAGTTTTGATTGGTAGAAATGTTTGCTTATGAATGCAATGTTTGTTATATAGATTTTCATCGGAGAGTGACGTATAGTCTATCAAGTTATTTCTGAGAGTGATCTTTCTCTTCATCAACAGTACAGGCAAGTTCACTTTGACCATCTATTTCATACCCATGTTTTTATTTGCATGTAGTGACATAATTCAACAAATCCCTCCCGTAGTGTTATTGAAATTCTTGTAGTTGAGTAGAATGCATGAGGTAGGAACCCACCACTGGTTACTAAAGCCCCGGGAACGTTAGTTATTTTTATGCTATGCTAAAGTAGACGGGGATTGGTATGAGTGTTCGTGAGTGGTGTGAAGAAGGACTCTACGTCAAGACGACAACTTCATGAAGACATCTTCAAGTCCTGCATCTTCAAGACCTCAAGACTTCAAGACTCGAGAAGACAAGTTTTCAATACACACTACTGGGTGAAGGATGGTTGATTGGGCACCCTGGAGAAACCAGTGAGTGGCCGGGATGCATGGAGAAGCGCCATGACATCTTGCGGAAAGCTTCACCCAGACTCAAATAGAAGGATGAATACTTCATGCCCGGAAGCTTACCTGTGTAGCCACAAGTCAATATGGGCTCTGGCTTGGTTGATCTTTGTTGTGACTCTGCTGGGCAGTGCTACGAGATGTAGTCGACGTTAGGATTGGATGGGCACTGTCGGACAGTCAGGGAAGCACTCTGAAAGACCATGTTTCGTTCATCCTGTTCTCAAACACCATGCAGTGCGAGGACTTACCAGGAGGGAATGAATCTTGTGGGTAAAGTACACAACACTCTGCAGAGTTTAAACCTAATCGATTAGCCGTGTCCCCGGTTATGGACAATTTGAGATTCTAGACTTGGATCTATCTCTGAACTCTCAACACTGGACTGATAACTAATTGTGGGCAACTTAATGATACTTATGGGCATGGAGACATTGGTTGGCGGAACCATGTCATGTAGGTAACTCCATAGTGAAATTCCTGATATTCCTTTGTTGTAGGAAAACAAAATCAGCTTTTATGCAAAAACTTAGCCACAGAGCCATAAAGCCTTATTGCATATAGTATAGTTTATTCTTCTGTTCTACTATGGTGATCTTGCCAGTACATTCCATGTACTGACCTACACGCAGGTCACACAATAAAATAAGACAACTCATATGGCTCCTGCCGGTTGTCATAGTCATCGACATGCAAGTCGTGAACCCTATTACAAGAACATGATCAATCTCATACATCACAATGCATCACATCACATCCTTCTGGCCATATCACATCACAAGGCATATGCTGCAAAAACAAGTTAGACGTCCTCTAATTTGTAGTTGCAAGTTTTTACGTGGTTGCTATAGGATTCTAGCAAGAACGTTTCTTACCTACGCCAAAACCACAACGTGATATGCCAATTGCTATTTAGCCTTCGTAAGGACCCTTTTCATCGAATCCAATCCGACTAAGGTGGGAGAGACAGACACCCGCTAGCCACCTTATGCAACTAGTGCATGTCAGGCGGTGGAACCGGTCTCACATAAGCGTACGTGTAAGGTTGGTCCGGGCCGCTTCATCCCACAATACCGTCGAATCAAGATAAGACTAGTAACGGCAAGCATATTAACAAAGTCGACGCCCACAACTGCTTTATGTTCTACTCGTGCATAGATTCTACGCATAGACCTAGCTCATGATGCCACTGTTGGGAGACGTAGTAGTAAATCAAAATTTTCCTACGTGTCACGAAGATCTATCTATGGAGAAACCAGCAAACGAGCGGGGAGAGATTGGATCTTCATACCTTTGAAGATCGCCAAGCGGAAGCGTTGCTAGAACGCGGTTGATGGAGTCGTACTCGCAGCGATTCAGATCGCAGTAGATCCGATCAAGTGCCGAACGGACGGCACCTCCGCGTTCAACACACGTGCAGCCCGGTGACGTCTCCTACGCCTTGATCTAGCAAGGAGGGAGGAGAGGTTGAGGCAGAGCTCCGGCAACACGACGGCATGGTGGCGGTGGAGCTGTGTGGTACTCCGGCAGAGCTTCGCTAAGCACTACGGAGAACGAGGAGAGGGAGGAGTAGGGCTGCACCAGGGAGGAGATGAACTCGTGTGTTGTGCATCCCCAAATACCTCCACGATATATAGGAGGAGGGGAGGAGAGGTGCTGCGCCCTAGGGTTCCACCCTAGGGGATGGCGGCAGCCACCAGGTGGCATCTGGCCGGCGGCCAGGGCAAGGAGAGGTGGAGGCGCCCTAGGGTGGGCCTTAAGGCCCATCTAAGCCTAGGGTTTGCCCCCTCCACCCTTGCTGCGCCTTGGGCTGGGGTGGGAGGCGCACCAGCCCACCTAGGGGCTGATTCCCTCCCACTCTTAGCCCATGGAACCTTCTGGGGCAGGTGGGCCCACTTGGTGGACCCCCGGAACCCTTCCGGTGGTCCCGGCACACTACCGTAGACACCCGGAACACTTCCGGTAACCAAAACCTCACTTCCTATATATCAATCTTCGTCTCCGGACCATTCCGGGACTCCTCGTGACGTCCGGGGTCTCATGCGGGACTCCGAACAACCTTCGGTAACCACGTACACTATTTCCCTATAACCCTAGCGTCATCGAACCTTAAGTGTGTAGACCCTACGGGTTCGGGAGACACGTAGACATGACCGAGACACCTCTCCGGTCAATAACCAACAGCGGGATCTGGATACCCATGTTGGCTCCCATGTACTCCACGATGATCTCATCGGATGAACCACGATGTCAAGGATTCAATCAATCCCGTATACAATTCCCTTTGTCTATCGGTATGGTACTTGCCCGAGATTCGATCGTCGGTATCACCATACCTTGTTCAATCTCGTTACTGGCAAGTCTCTTTACTCGTTCCATAATACATCATCCCGTGACTAACTCCTTAGTCACATTGAGCTCATAATGATGATGTCTTACCGAGTGGGCCCAGAGATACCTCTCCGTCACACGGAGTGACAAATCCCAGTCTCGATTCGTGTCAACCCAACAGACACTTTCGGAGATACCCGTAGCGTACCTTTATAGCCACCCAGTTACGTTGTGACGTTTGGCACACCCAAAGCATTCCTACGGTATCCGGGAGTTACACAATCTCATGGTCTAAGGAAACGACACTTGACATTGAAAAGCTTTAGCAAACGAACCACACGATCTTGTGCTATGCTTAGGATTGGGTCTTGTCCATCACATCATTCTCCTAATGATGAGATCCCGTTATCAACGACATCCAATGTCCATGGTCATGAAACCGTGACCATCTATTGATCAACGAGCTAGCCAACTAGAGGCTCACTAGGGACACGTTGTGGTCTATGTATTCACACATGTATTACGGTTTCCGGTTAACACAATTATAGCATGAATAACAGACAATTATCATGAACTAGGAAATACAATAATAACCATTTTATTATTGCCTCTAGGGCATATTTCCAACAATAACCTCTTCAAATTCCTCACACCTATACTCTGTTCACAGGTACAAACATGTTCGCTGATGAATCACTAGGTTCTCATCAACTTAACTCATTTGCAGCGTTTCTTGAGGAAAAACTGTGCACTTCTTTAGAATCTTCAAGAGTTCAAAATCCTCAGCTGAAGCAAATGGCTGATGGGAAGAAGCCACAAAAAGGTGGAAAGAAAGCTTAACAGAATACTGCTTTTGAGATACCTGAACCTTTGTATGCTGGTTACTATACACCAGATGAGTCCATACACGGCAAAGAGACAAAAGAACAGAGGAAAATCAGAATTCAAAGGATTGAATAGAGGTGGGTGAGGGAATGGAAAGAATATCGCTATGTCACTCCCAAATATATGAAGAAATTCACACTCAAAACCCCTTGCAATAGGGCTCCTCCTGCTGATGATCAAGAGTTTAATCCCACAAGTGTTGCTCGCGGTGAAGATTTTCCCACTGAGTGGGCAAAACGTTAACTCAAACTTCAGAGGACTGCCGAAGCTGCTGTGAGGAAATTCAATGAACGATTCTGCTGCTGCTGCCCACTACCGGAGCCATTGCAAGTGCTCCGAAGAAAAAGATGATGAAGAAATCTGTTGTGAAGTCAAATCCTTCATATTCGAAGTCATCACAACAGATTCCTCAAACTCAGCCCTCAAAGGCCTCAACTGCTAGGTCAGTCGCTGCTCAGTCCTCATCTATTGCTGCTAAGTCCTCTACTCCGATGCATCTTGCATCATGCCAAAGGACTGAGGGATTCTCAATTGCTTCTGGGGCAACAACAAGTTCTTCAGCCCAAGCACATTTCTCAAGCGGTCCTTCCCCGAGGAAAATGAAAGCAACTGCTAGACGAGGCATTCGACCAAGTTCCCAACCCAAGAAGGTGGCGTTCACAATACCATCAGATTCCTCAGATGAAGCCGATGTAGAGACCTGACCTGAAAGGTCGAATCTCCGGTGTTTCTGTACCATACCAAGATCATGCTGGTACACACACGGTACATCAATGTATATATCAAAGGGAAATCACACATCATAAATTAACCAAAATCTCATATCGAGTCCTTTATTACAATAATGAATTACAATAAAGTGGCTGAAGGCTAACTCATGAGATAAACTAAACCATAAACTTGCGGAAGCTTCGAAGGTAGATGAGTCCATCTGACTCCAAGGGCATCTCACCGAGCATAGAGCGTATCCTCACTCCTGGTCGGAAAAGTACTCCGCAACATGATACGTTGCAGCCGTATAGGTCAGCATATTGAATATGCCGGCAAAGTCACAAGAGAGGGGGTAAGGTAATCATCTAGTATATATGCAAATATGGCAGGTGGGGTAGTAAGTTTTTGCATAAAGCCAAATTTTTTCCTACAACAAGAGAGGGCAAAGGCATAAATTACTACAATGTTGGTTGATTAATGAGATGGTTCCACCAACCAATTCTCATACCCAAGTTGACATTAATAACCCACATCAATATAATTAATTGTGTTGAGAGTTCCAGATAGTTTCAGTTCCTTTGGCTCAAACTGTCCATGACCGTGGACACGGCTAATCGATTAGGTTTGGGTACTCTGCAGAGTTTTGCACATGTTCCCCATAAGATTTGGTCGCCTCCGTTTGATTTCTCGCACTTCAGGGTGTTTGAGAAACGTATGACCAAAACATGATCTTCTAAAGGGTTTCCCTGCGACTCTGTCGGTGCCCATCCTTTCCTACCGTTCTTCTACATCTCGTAGCATCGCCTGTCCAGGGTCACCACGATATCCAACCAAGCCAGAGCCCATAATGACTTGTGGCTGTGCAGGTAAGCCTTGGGTCTTGAAGCATCCATCCATCTCTTTGTGCCTGGGTGGACCTTTCCGCATGAATACTGGCACATCTCCAGCATCATCTAGGCTAAACACTGGTTTCTCCAGGGCGCCGTTCAACCATCATCCACCCAGAGGTAAGTTGAAGAACTTGGAGTCTTGAAGACTTGATCATCATGTAGGTCTTGAAATTATTAACTCACAACTCTCATGAATCACACAACCAACCCCGTCTACTAATAGCATAGCCAAATGTAAAACAACGTTTCCCGGGGCCAATGTGTCAAAGGGTTGAGGGGTACCTACCACATGATACTACAACAAGTAACCAAGTTTCCAATTTACCTACTTTGCATGCAATTGGGGTGATGGAAGAACTAATGCAATAAAACATAGGTATACATGATCAAAGTGACTTGCCTTGCTGACGATCCTCATAATCAAGTGACTCTAGATAACAAGCTTCGCACTCCGGATGATCTTAACGAATCAAACAAGAGCACACCATAAGCGTAAATACAAAACAATTCACACAATTCAGCAGGGTTAAACAAACAATACTAAAACCATTCAATAGTATCAATCAAGAGAAAGAAATCAAAATAAAAATATTTTGACTCACAAAAATATTTTTAGTGTCAAAAACTTCTACTACTACTACTACTTTAAGACAAACAACCAAGCAATAGCTAGTAGAAAAAGAAATAGTAAGAAAATCAATTTTAGTAAACAGAATCAATTTCACTAAAACTTTTGTGTAAAGAAACACTACTAAAATGAAAATAACTAGAATGTTCCTATAACTTTGGAATAGGAAACCAAAACAATGATATTATTAACACTAATATTATTATCATCATATTACTTAACAGAATTGAATTGCTAAAATTATTTATTATAAATCTATCTTAATCATCTAACAAGTTTGTGAAAGTAAAACTAAATTGTTTTATAAAGGTATACCTAATGAAAAAGATATAAAGGTTCCTATAACAACATGGTATAAAACTAAACAATCATTCTAAATATTAACAAGTAGTGTTACCTAAATGTTTGCAACAACGGAAACTTATGAAAACTATTAACAAAAGTTAAACTAATTTAGGTTCAAATTAAATTAAAATTAGGAAAACTAAACTACATTAAGAACTAAACATATTCTGTTTCTGTTAAAAACAGTAACTAAATTTATTCAAAAAAAATACTCAAATCATGTAGAATGATAGGTTTAACTAATACCAAATAGTGGCAAAAACATTCACTCAAAAATATATTTTTAAACTATAGTTATACAGATTTTAGTAATTTGAACAAATTTGATTCGATTCAAAATTTAAAGCTCAAATTTGAAATCTAAGCATACAGACATAAACTACATCAAATATGTGAACTAATGCAAAAAGAATCAACTAAAAACACTAAATAGTTTAAAAGATATAACAAAAACAAAAACAGAAAGCATTCTGTTTTTCTAAAACAGAAAAGAAAAGACAAAAAAAAACTGATCGAACGGACAGGGTGACGTGGCGTTCTCTGGTTGGCTACGGGGTGTGCGAGATCTAACAAATCGAGCGGACGACCGAGCTGTAGAGGATACCGGTTCGGTTTTTAAAATGATCTAATCTGACGCATTGATCTACGATCGAACGGATAAGAGCAGGAGAGGGGGCTCACAGAGAAGGGGTCGCCGGCGAGGCCGAGGCGACGAGGTCGATGGGGGCGGCGCTCCGGTGGTTGGGGACGGCGTCCAAGGGCTTCAAACGATGGCAGCAGGTCTCCGACGTATTCTGGTGGTGTCGGAGGGGAGTGGGGATGACAGAGGCGACGGGCACGAGCTCTAGGAGCTTCGGTGGGGATCCGCACTCCAGCAAGGGTGTGGTGTAGTGCTCTGGCAAGGTAGAGTGGGGGCTCGAGGGTGGAATGAGGAGTGGAGGGTCGAGGCTACTTATAGGGCCGGTGTGGTGGTCGGGGAAGGAAAGAGGAGGGAGATCCGGAGAGGATGAATCTCCGGCGAGGTCCTGTCGACGCGAGGAGGAAGGCGACCGCGGCGTCTTCGGGATCGGGCGGTGGGGCCGGGGCATCAGAGAGAGGGAGGGCGGCGTCAGCGCGTCGGTCGGTCGACTCGGAGTGGTTTCGGGAATTAATTGCTGTGGGCCGGCCTGTTTCAAATTAAAACGTTCCTTTTTTAATATCCAGAGTAGTAAAACTCGTTTAAAAGCATTCAAAACATTTCCAAATATAGGAAATATATTATCAAAATGATCAGGAGAATTAATTCTATCCAATGAACATTTTTCCTCTCTCATATTGAATACTTTGAAAAAATATTATTTTCAGAAATATGCTTATTTGATTTTAAATCCTTTTGCAATAATTTTTCAAATAGCCCCCTGGTTTTATTGTTCAAATATTTCACCAAGATGCCCCTAGTGTGGAGTGCCATGTTACTCCCCTCTTTTCTTTGAACTTTTCCAAAGGTTTTCAAATAGGTGAAACAAGAAAAAGGGAAAGATGAAAGTGACATTTCAGGAATTCAAAATAAGCACTTCAACCATTATTTTCATTCAAACAATGAGGATGATGCATGGCTATATATCATAACATTCCAAAATGAAATTTTGGGATGTTACAGCCGATGATGAGGAACTGGCTAAAATCATCAGAAACGAGCAACAACGAGTGACTAAAGCAAAGGGGTCTCAAATTCCTCTTTTGCTTGATCCAAAAATTGTGCTGAACTTCATTGACATCTGGCACAAGGATCCCAAAACACGCATTGATGATTTGAAGCTGCCTCCTGGTCCAGATCATGTCCTCACTTCTTTCATCGCTGAAGAAAAATGGAAGTATGAGAAGGCCAGTCAAACCAAGAAGGGTCAGTACAAGAAAGAGCATTTCTTGAAGAAAAATGTTCTGAATCTATCTCTTGAGGAACTTGTGAAGGTGCGGTCTGAGATCAAAGGCCTCAGTGAGGAATTCAATTCATACTATGCTGATTGGCAAGGCGCCAAGGTTTGCTTCATCAACATTGCTGATAAAGTCATCAATGATCACAACTCAAGGGTTGCATCTCGCCCCCAACCACAAATTCCTCAGGCTGAGGAAACTGCTCAACCTACTATAGAAACTGCTAGCGCTACTGAAGAAAGTCAGACCGGTGAAGAACCTGACAGGGTAACCTCCACTAATGCGCCTGATGAAACTGAACCCACAAGGACGACTGCATCAGTCGCGCCTGAAGAAACTGCTGCCCCTTCACCCTCCTCTGAAATCCCAAAATCTTCAAGGATGAAGCCAATCAACCTTCCTTCTGCATCAGAAGTGAAGAAAACTAAGGTTGCTGAGAAGAAGGCTCTAAAGAGAAAAGCTTCAACTTCAGACTCCTCAACCGTGAAGAAGTTGAAGACTCTGCCAAAAACTTCAACTAAACCATTAGATGCCACTCCAATCTCCTCACACCAGCCTATGAGATAATTCCATTTGGTGTTGACTATGTCATCCCAGATGATGAAGATGAAGAAGATCATTCTGCTACTTTGACAGAGCAGATCGACGAAGACATTGAAGTGGAAGCAAATGATTCAACTTCACAGGTATCATCGCCCGAGCCTCAGTTTACTATTGAAGAGGCCGGCATTGAAGAAATTGATGAGGATGTGGACATTGGCAACACAACACGTGTCATCAATGATGGATATTGGGAAGTTGCTCACCCAGATTCCCCAATGACCACTCCTCTGTCACAAATTCCTCAGTACCCAGCCCAGACTAAAGAAATTCATGAAGGATCTGGTGACATGGCCGCTCCAGCCACTGAAGAAATTCCAGCTACATCAGTTGATGACATGACTGCTCCACCTTCCACTGAGGAAACTGCTCAGCAAATTCCTCAGCCTGAAGAAAATCCTCCTATGCCTAAGGAGATCAAGGGCCACTTCAAGCCAAACCTTCAGCCGAAGCCAAGGATGCCATTCAAAGGCTCAAAGCGCCCCAAATTCCTCAAGTCAAATTTCTTCAATGAGCACATATTCTTCACTGGTCCTAATCCATATGACTCAGCAAGGGCCGGTTGAACCAGATTTTGGAAGCCAACTCAGATGAACTACTATGCATCAGTTCTGTTTGACAAGAAGAAAGTCTTCAAGCACCATCAAATTCCTCGTGCTGAGATGGAAACAATTCCATCCTTCACGCCGGTGCTCGCAGTTCTTCATGATGCAGGAATTCTTCCCTTCTGTTTGGACATCTGCGATTGGAATGAAGAGCTAATTCTTCAATTTTATGCCACTCTGCACATCACAGGTGATGCCTCTGAAATCAACTCCTGGGTCTTGGACTGGATGACCGGATCTACTCACCTCACTACTCCAGCATCTAAATTGCTTTGGTCAGTCCCTGTCTCAATTCCTTCAGAAGAAGCATGTTGCCTGTTTGATGAACCTGCTCTACCCCACCAATTGATGCAAGTGCTGATGAAGACATTGGCTCCTGGAAAACCTCAATGGTCAACCTTCCTTGTAAAGGATTTGCTCCATGTGCCCAGGACGGTCTATCGCATTCTCACCAACACCCTATGTCCTCAGAAGGGCCACAACTCTGAATAAGAAGAAGTGGAGGGAGTCATGAAGAACATGCTATTCAACATTATTCATGGGATTCCCATCAACTTCCATCATTTCTTCATGAGGACATTGGCGAATGCAGCACTAGCCCCATTTGAACTGAAGCCTTATGCTCCCTGGATCATGAAGTTCATCAGATCAAGGTCTTCAGTTCCCTTTAAGGCAGACTTCTAGAATCACTTCGGCTTCTTGCCCCCGATTGATGTCCTCAAGAGCACAATTGCCTCAGTTGAAGGAAAAGGCAAGGCTGTCATTGATGAAGGCACTCGTCCATTGGATGGTCAGTTTCGCAAAGCTGCATCTTTCTCCACCAATGATGACACCACAACCCAGGATTCTGAAGCAAAGGCCTCAACGCAAAAGCCTCAAGAGTCTGCCCCTCGTGTGATGACTGATCGTGAGCTTCTCATAAGTCTTCATCAGAAGGTCGATCACAATCACAAGTGGGTAAAGCATCAGTTGGCTTCCATTGTTCAGAACATGATAGTGATGCAGAACTCTATGAGGAAAAATCACTACTATGTGCATGAAATCTTCGATCGCACATGGGCCATTCTCGCACACCTCAAGACTCCTGAGGAACTCAAGGACATGGACTTTCAGCAAAACTTTGACTGGTCTCATCCTCCTCAGAAGAAATTCAAGAAGGTTCAAGTTCCTCTGATGGTTACAAGTTCATATTCTTCATCGCGTGAGACGGATGAAGTTGAGGACATTGACGACACTGCGACAGGCCCTGCATCGACAAATGACCCCGACACCGCTGGCCTCCTTCTTCACCAACAAGATGAAATTTTTCAAGGGCTAGTGCTCACTTTTTCTTCCCTATTGGTCTTCGATGACAAAGGGGGAGAAAATTTGAGTTAGTCTTCAAGAGGGTCTATATATATGGGCTAATTTTTGTTTAAGTTACAACTCCCATCACTAGTAATGCGGGCTCCTTGCCAGTACCCACCAAAGTAATCAACACAGCCCCATCCCATAAGGGGTATCGTGGTTGCGCATGTAAGGTTGGGACGGTCAGCAGGCCTTAAAACTCTCTGTTTTTTAAAACACACCCTCAACTTGTTATGGTACACCACTTATTTCTCAAGAGGTCACCCATCTAATCATCATCTCCCTCTGTAAGTGCATCTAGTGCCCCTTAGTGATTTAGGTGTATTGAAGACTTATAGGTTAAGGAACTAATGTGTTTGTGAGTGTACACAAGCTCTATAAGTCGATGAGGAGTTTGATATATTCGGAGATTACCGACCCCTAAAAATGTATGTCTTCAACAGAAGACTTTGGTGAAGACTTTGGTATTCCCTGAAGACTTTGAAAATGAAGAAGTTGGTGTGACCTTGAAGATATGAACAAGGACTATGAAGCGTGAAGACTTTTGTTTTCGTAGTTTCATTTCCTTTCTTTGAGTCATAGGAAACACCGTACTGTTAGAGGGGCCCGATGTAATACTAAGGAAAATTTCGAACTGATGCTCAACTCAAAATCCTCATCCTATCCAATCCTTTGAGTGAAGCCTTTGGAAGTCTCTTGCGGTTCAGTCAAGTTCTTCAGTGACAGAGACGAAGTTCTTCTGGTCTCTGAGGAAATTGATCTGACTAAGGAGTTAGGATTTCGCCAGTGCGAATTGCCTACAAGTGAGGAACATGATAATCCTGAGGACTTTCATGGTTCGAAATTTCGACCGTTGTTGTGCTTAGCGCCAACTGTCCCCAATAATCACATCCACATAACGGTCATATCATTGGGGGCATTTATGTCTTATCATGTCAGGTTGCACCCTGGCTATAAATAGCCACCCCCACAACCACTAGTTGGTTGGAAGCTCTGAGAAAGAACTGGCACTTGTCAAATTGAGATCAACCCATCCTTCAAGGACTTTGAGAGAAAATAATCAGTGAGGAAAAACCCAAACCACCAAACCCAAAGTGATTGAGCATCACTGAAGAAATTCCTGTGTGGAACCGACACTTGTTACCTTTGAGGATTGTGTATCCTCTGGACGGTTAGGCATCATGGTCTAGTGCATCCTGCTGTCAATTGCGGATCACAGAGTGACCTTGGTCTAGAGCATCTAGCAGTAAATTGTGGATAGCCGGGTGACCAATTTATGAGGGTTTTGGAAGTCTACCCTGAAGACTTACCACGAGTATTGGGCGAGGACTTTGTGACCTTAGCTCAAGGAGAATACCGTAAGGACTGTGTGTCTTGGTACTGTGCGTCCTCTGGTTTAAAGACCAGGCTGCTCCACACCAGACGTATGACTGTCACAACAGTTGGAACTGGGTCATCAAACCATTATCTTCATCAAGCTACCTAGTTCTATTTCGTCAACCCCTCTATTTCTCGTATACTTGTTGATGAAATTGATCGTTACTGGTTGAAGAATTTGACTGAAGACTTTCACAATTTCCTCACCTCAAATTCTTCAAGTTACCTTGTTCCTCACCTGCTTACCCTGTATCATGCTACTTGTAATCTGTGCATGTTTCATTTCATCATGATGACTATGCTATCGCTATGTTTCTCATGCAGTCGAGTACTTAATCCGCCGCTAGTTATTCATCACATTTCAAATTCCTCAAGTGATGAATTTGTAAAAATTGCCTATTTACCCCCCTCTAGTCGATATAATGCACTTTCACCCTCGGGCATTAGTGGCACCCGATGGGATTTTCGAAAAATTCTTTGAAAGTACTTTTGCTTCCATCACCATGCATATTCCCGATCCCACTTGCGTAGCATCTATTAGCAACCTAACTACTCCCACCCGCATAACCCTCATAAGGTGGTAGGGTCATGCATGATGCAAGTGTCAACGGCAAAAAGTATCGGAAGCAACCCATCGAAGTGGTCACTACTCCACGTGATCAAATATAACGAAAATAAGGTGCTATATGACATGCAATGAAAATGGTTTCTTAAGATGGTCAAAGGGCTTTCCTGGCTTAGAAATGTCTTCGAGGTCTTCACCCGCTTCTCGTTCACTCCTAGCATTTCATCTACTTCGTCAACTATCACAGGAAACAATCGCAATAAGCAACACAACAAACAGAAAAAAAGTGCTCCATAAATAGGAATTTTATTTTTCTAGGACTCCTCTGGTCATGAGAAAAATAACCAAGGAGGTTTTGGTGGATTTGGGTCAAGGGGGAGTTTTAAATGGTGGGAATGATGGAAATGAGGATCCTTTAAGATGTCAACAGAAAATATTTTTGTAAAAAGGATTGGATGGACCCAACAAATAGGGCATGATTTTAGAAACAGGTGGAAAGTGGTTTCACTGGATTTGGAGTAGTGATGATTTTCCTATGAATTTCCTAAGAGGAAATAAATGGGAAAAGGGAGCATTTATTAGGTCAAGCAGAATAGGGGCATGGGAAAATGATAACCATGCCTAGAAAATTAGGGTATGACATTTAGAGCTCCTGGAAATATGAATAACCCCATTTGGAGTTAATTTAATCCCTTAGAGATTTTACAATGTGGGCTCTTAATAGCCCAAATTTGAATATGAATAGGGCAGAGAATTGTGGTGGAAAAATATGAGAGTTGCATCATTGGACAGGTGGAATTTCTAGGAGTATGTAGAAATTTGAATCATCAAGTTTGGAGCTAAAATGAATTTAATATGGATTATTTGCCTCTCTGAAAACTAGAAAAAGGGGAAAGAAATTACCTAAGTCTAAACTGTACCACTAGGCGGAGCATATCAGAAATCGGACTGGGCCGGCCCAACTTCTCGACCTTGTGAGTGCAAGGGCCACGCTAGAGGCGTACTCAGGGAAATATGCTTTCCCCAAGCGAAGGCGACGCCGGCAAACCCCGCCTCCACTTATCCCCGAGGCCTGACCCATTGGGTCGCTAGCAGGCGGGCCCCACCCCGTTCTCTCTCTCTCTCTCCTGCCTCCTTCCCCTTCTTCCCGATGGGAAGTAAAGGAGAGCGTCGACCGCCGTGGTTCTGGCCGCTCCGCCGCACCAGGCGCGGAACCAACGGCCTGGGCGGATGCCTCGCTTCACGCCGCGCTCGGGGGTGTCCGCGCTGGTCGCAGGGGCCACCGGAAGCGAGAAGGTCGACAGCAGGGCGGACGGCGACATCGGACATCACCGGGGAGCATGACACAGATGCGGGGAGGAGGTGTATGGGAGTCCCAAGAGCTGGAGTCGCTATAAGGATCTTGATGAAGGGGTTGATGAGGCGTGGGAGGGTCGGCAGGCTCGAATTCAAGGAAGGCCGAGGTGGCAATGCCGGCCATTTGGAGGAGGAGGAGAGCATGGGAGCTCCGAGGGGTTGCCAGGGGGGTCCTTTGGGGCAAGAAGATCAACACAACGCGCGAGAGGGAGATCAGGGTGAGGTCTTGCAGACGGGGGCGACCATAGAGAGCTCAGGTGGCCTCGGATGCGCCTCGGGCGTGGCGAGCACGCATGCCAGAGCCATCCTGGTGCCTTGCGAGCATCAGGGAGGGGCATGGGAAGCAAGGAGGGATTCCTCGGCGCATGGGCATGCTGCACAGAAGCTGGCCGCGAGCTACAGGACAACCCTTGTCGGAAGAGCACCGTTTCTGCATGTCTGTTGCATGGTCACCATGCTAAGGCATGTCTAGGGCATCACTTGGGTCGGGAAAAGTTGTCTAACATGTCAGGCACACATGCAGAAGAGCACTGGCAGAATAACAAGGTAAATGGAGCTGTACATGTTAGGTTTCTACTAAGACCAAGATTGAAGCAGCAAACTTGGGGCTGATCTAGTGGGGTTTTACTATAGGGAATTATGGATAAAACCTTGTCTAGTAGCCCTAGGTATGGAAGGACTATAAGACCACCAATTTAAGCTTAGGTAGATGAGTGTGCAGGGTACTTGGAGTACAAAGCTTCATTTGCTGCCAAAATGTAGGTATAGTGAACTGCTCATATTTTCCATGTGAGCATGTCATCTTTGGGCTTGGATAGATGCATCAGTATGTTTATGAAGTTGTGTAAAGGTTTCGGGTCATTAGCATGAACAGAATAGTGAGGGAGGGGAAGAATAGGGATTTCTTTCCAGAACTAGTACTAATTTTGTAGCAATTTTGAAAACAGGTGTCTAAGTTGAAAAAAATATCAAAACTAGTACCCTGTCGGCCGATCGTGGGCCGACCGGACGCCCGTCGGCCTAAACGGGCCCGAAACAGGCCAGTCGGCCATAGCCAGGCCGACGCGCCGGGTAGTCGGCCCGCTCCTGGCCGAGGCCCCCCTGTCGGCCTCCTGCCGGCTGAAAGGTGACAGGATAAGGCCCCATCGGCCACCTCTCCTTCTTCCTCCTCCAGCTTTCATATTAGCCTAGTTTAGGCCGAAATCCCCCCCTTCGATCTCCCATTCCGTCCACTCATTTGCCGTTTCAATCCGATGAAACGATAGATCGTGTGTTTCTCCTCCGCCCTACGGTTTTATTTTTCGCAATGGTGTATTGGTTTGTTTGTGTGGAGGAGAAAATGGTGTGGTGGTGGAGGTTTCAATGGTGAGAAGGTGGAGTGGTGGAGAGGAAGAATAAGGTGGAGAGGAAGAAGGAGTGCACTCACGCGTCGAAGGTATAAATTTTTGCTGTTATTTTCATTTTTTTGTTATTTTTGTAATGTACGTACAATTAGTTTATGTTATTTTTAGTAGCATAGTTATTTTAGGTTACTTGTGTTAGTGTAGTGATTTTAGTGTAGTCATATTAGTGTAGTTTTAGTTAGTGTAGTCATATTAGTATCGGGTTTTAGTTTATGTTTTAGTAGTGTACAGGTTTAGTTAGTTTAGTCATAGTAGTGTCGGTTATTTTTTGTGTACCTCATTTTAGTGTAGATTTTTTAGGTACATTATAGTGTATGTTTTGTTTTACTGTCGATATATTCGTTGCGAATAGTGAGAAGCTGGCATTGTTTGACAGGATAAAATGTCTGAATCCGTAAATCTGACTGTGTATTACGGCCCTGGTACTATTCGATATAATGAGTTGGGGCTTGATCTTAGCGAGTTTAAAAGAGGCGAGATGACACTTTCAGACCCGGATAGACTAGACATTAGGTAGTTGAAGCATTGGTTGACTAATAGTTTTGGCCTCGATCCTGAAGTTTGTTCCGTCAGTATTCACGGGCATCCTCTCACTGCCGGTAGACCTCCGCCAGTCGAAGTTGGTTTTCTTGGTTTTTCTTCTTCATCTCAGCAAGAAAAGCCCTCTGCTCCACACATTGCTCCTACCAAGCTCTATCCTACTCTGCTTTCTCCTCTGCTGCCGCCTTCTCGCGGCGCTCCTCCAAGTCCAAACTTGCCCATGCACGATGACTTCTTTCACGAATCTCAGTCACCGCCCAGTCCGGCATTTTCGTGTCTATCCAACGATAGTACTGGCACATGGGCGGAGGAGACTACAAAAGAAACAGAAATATGAAAAATCAAATAAACAACAATACGAACAACATGTTTCATCTGTGTGACTAAAACATACTGGAGGCGTGATGTACGGTGAAGGACCAACGGGTGGATCTTCCTCATAATTAGCGCACATGAAAAACTTCATGCCCAACCAATCTGAAAAATTAGTCACCTCCTTCACCTTGCAGAGATCCTCGCACCAACAACGAACTGCTTCCACCCCCTGAGACAACTTCGCACTCTTCCATTTGCTAGGCCTAGTGCTTTGATCTGAAGAAGGCAAACTCATAATGACTACCGCGCTGGTTTTTACGAGTGTTGGTGGCGATGGAGGAAGGCAGATACAATGCCTCATTTTATAGGCAGATGACAACCGCAATGGCGGGAAATCGGGCTGCAAAGAATGGCGGGAGAAAATGGCAGGAGAGAATGGCGGGAGAAATTGGCGGGGGAGAATGGCGGGAGAGAATGGCGGGAAAGATAATGGCGGGAAGGAAAGTGGCGGCAGAGATTGGTGGGACAAAGGTGGCGCCATAGTATGGCGGAAAATAAAAACGGGAATAGTACGGCTTGCTGAAATTAAGATACATCTTGCTGAAATTAAGATACAACCTACTGAAATTAAGATACAACTTGCTAAAATTGAGTTACAAGAATATAAATCTACTTAGTCCAACATGGATATTTTCCTTCTCCATCTCTAGCTTCTTCTGCTGCCTGGGCTGCACGAGACCTTTCTTTCTTTCTCACTGTGGCATATAGCTGAAAACAATAGCTAGCTCCTGTTCACGCTGTTTGAATGTTATGAGCACCAAATTGTTGACTTCGATAGACGATGCCAGCAGAAAATTTCTGAAACCTTCCTTCTTCAACACCATTCGATCACCCAAGCCAATGAAGTAGGAACAAGGAATGCTCACAAATATATCATCATCTTCTGAATCCAAAGTAATTTCAAGAAGTAAAGAACCCGTCCTAGGAATGGCCACAAATTCCATCAAACTCCTCACAACCATGGTAGGAATAACCTTACAAAAACAAGCAAGTTATATGATCCATCCTATGAACCAGCAAAGAACAAATAAATAATAAAAACCAGATATCAAAGCTTACCATATGTTGGGAAATAACGTTCATGCAATCCATCATATGAACAAAAGGAGTGCACAATATGTAGTTGTCATCAAAGAGCTGCCGCGGCATGACATACATTTGCTGATAATTCAGAGTGACACCACGACTATAAAAACAGCTGTCAACAAGTTCCCTCTGAGTTTCACTCACATCCTCAAGAGCTACAAAAATTGATTTCACTCACTGAGATGAACCGCAAAACGTATAAGCTGAATCAAATCTGAAAGTCGAACAAATATCTTACCAACACGGGGTAAAGGAAACAACATAACACCATCCCGGTGGAATTCGACACTAATATAAGTTCCATAGTGCTCAAGCATAATAGTCATCATGTCACTGTGGCGGAGACCATAATCATTCACGAGTTCCTCCCACGAAGGACAATGCAATTTACTGCTCATCCTACCGTGTGTGAACATAACATGGTATAAGTTACCCTCAGTGTTGTGCAGAGCAAGATCAATATCTGTGTCACCTCTCCGAATAGCTAAAGCTCTGCACTCCTCAATGTACCGAGCAAGATGTGATCTAACACTGCAAGGAACATACTACAACAAGAATGGAAGCAAGGATCATAAACTTATAAACAAAGGCATTCGAATATGCCACAGTCAGATAATCAAGACATAGAATCTTACAACACATCTAGAACATCGACGATCCAGCACCACAGTAAATACAGACGCACCGGAATCAATGGCATCACAAGGGCCACCTGGAGCTCGGCAAAATGGGCAAGCCATTACCTGTAGACGGGCAGTGGCAAATAAGAACTAAATCCACTACCGACTTGAGAGTTCTCATTTGATTGAGTTGGAAGCCAAAAAAATTACCATAGGCCAGTAGAGAGCGCCCTGATCTATTGTTTACGCGGGTAAAATAACAAAATGGGTGGTCCAGCAAAGAGATCAGCGAGGCAGTGGAAGCACTGGAGAGCAACGGGAGTGAGATGTGAAGAGGGGCAGGTTACTAGACGGGGGAGGGTGAAATGACTGGTTAGAGGAGGAAGAAAGGGGGGATGGGCCTTATCCAGGGGCCCATCGGCCTCCCACTAGCCGACAGGTGGCCCATTGGCCACCCTCTAGCCGACAGGCATCCTCCCTGGCCTCTGATTGGCTGGGAGGGTCTCTTCGGACTACTTGTGGCCTACATGTCTCTTGTCGGCCCGGTGGTGGCCAACACGTCCCTACTTGGCCTGATACTGGTCGACAGGGTACTAGTTTTGATATTTTTTCAACTCAGACACCTGTTTTAAAAATTGCTACAAAATTAGTACTAGTTTGAAAAAAATCAAGAATAGGCCTTTCCATGGTAAAAAGAGAGGGAAAGGAGAGAGTTACCCCCCAATAATTGATCAGGCCCATGGCAAGGTTACTGGAGGTAAATTGGGGTTAGGATATACCGTGGTAAAAAGTTGGGGGCAAGGGGAATCTTTTAGGGCCCACTTTGCTTGTCCACAAGTTCATGGCTGAATGTGTTTGATGCTGTGCTAGGGTATCTAGGGGATCCAATGGCCCTGATATTTACCAGAGGTAAATGGTAAGTCCATTTGGTACTGATCACAAGTTTTGAGATGATTTGAAGAAAGTTTGCAATGTAAACATGGTAAACCCTAGGATTTAACAGAATTAGGTTTCTGTAGATCCAGTTGGGTTAAACTAATCCCCTTGATTCACAACTTGGTGTAACATCATTATTTGGTATTAGAACATGTCCACAAGTTTGGCATCAATAAGAGAAACTTCACAATGTAAAGTTGCTTAAATTTGGATCTGAACAGAGAGGATTTTGGGATATTTTGGTGAACCAAAACAATTGGGATTGAGATTAAACTTGGCAAGATGACCAAATATATCATATGTGAGATGCTAGAATTTTCCTGGGTTTATTTGAGAATATTTCTTATTGAAATATTTCAAATCCTTGAAATAGACAGAAATGGTCTTGAAGGGGTTTGTCCAATATTTTGAACATGACCATGTGTTGAAACTCTTATATATGGACAATATATGTCCACTGAGTTTTCCTAATTTTTCTCAAATATTTTTAAATCATTTGAATAAATTTTCCCTATAAAAGACCATTTCTGGCCTTAAGAAAAAGCCTTTAAATAAAATATTAAAATAATATTTTAAAATAATATTTTGTGCTTTTGGGAATTTATATATACATTAGGTTCCAAATAAAGCTTTTGGGAAAAAGGATCCACCCAATTTGGGGATTTGCAGTGCAAACCTCAAATTAGGGGGTTTGAAAACCTAATTTAAATAAATGCGTTTTGGCCAAAATAATATTTTGTAAAAATATTTTTAAGTCCTATTCACATGGCATGATAATTGGACAAGAGTTGGGATCAAGGAAAAGAGTTCTTGAGGGTAGGAGGATGTATTATGAATTATAGAGCACTAGCAAGCAATCAGACAAGCAAGCAAATAACACACAAGTCAAGCATTCCTATGCACTCAAAAAGTTTTAATTGGTTCCAAATCTTATAAATCCAAACATAACGAGGTGATACAAACACAGGGTGTGACAATTACACGATATGCATCACACAATTTCAGATTCATTATATTCAATCCAACACAAAGAACTTCAAAGAGTGCCCCAAAGTTTCTACTGGAAAGTCAAGACAAAAACGTGTGCCAACCCCTATGCATAGATTCCCAAGGTTACAGAACCCGCAAGTTGATCACCAAAACATACATCAAGTGCATCAATAGAACATCCCATTGTCACCACAGATATCCCATCGCAAGACATACATCAAGTGCTCTCAAATCCTTAAAGACTCAATCCGATAAGTAAACTTCAAAGGGAGAACTCAATTCATCACAAAAAGATAGAGAGGGGAAAACTCCATATGATTCAATCTATATCAACAAAGCTTGCGGTACATCAAGATCGTGCCATCTCAAGAACATGAGAGAGAGAGAGATCAAACACATAGCTACTGGTACATACCCTCAGCCCCGAGGGTGAACTACTCCCTCCTCATCATGGAGAGCGCCGGGATGATGAAGATGACCTCCGGTGATGGTTTCCCCCTTCGGCAGGGTGCCAGAATGGGCTCCCGATTGATTTTTCATGGCTCTGGAGGTTTGCGGCGATGGAACTCCCGATCTAGGTTCTGCGTTGGGTTTTTTGTTTTTTATAGGAATTTATGGCGATGGAAATAAGTCTGGATGGGCCATGAGGGAGTCACAAGCCTGTAGGGCGCGACCAGGGGGTGGTCGCGCCCCTGAGGCTTGTGACTGCCTCGTGGGTCTTCTGGCCCAACTCCGATGATCCGTGGGTCTCTTCTGGCCCAAAAAAATCACCGTAAATTTTTATTCCATTTGGACTCCGTTTGATATTTCCTTTTTTTGTAAAACTCAAAAAACAAGGAAAAAACAAGAACTGGCACTGGGCTCTAGGTTAATAGGTTAGTCCCAAAAATAATATAAAGTTGTGGTAAAATGATTTTAAAACATCCAAGAATGATAATACAGCAGCATGAAACAAGCAAAAATTATAGATACGTTGGAGACGTATCAGCATCCCCAAGCTTAATTCCTGCTCGTCCTCAAGAAGGTAAATGATAAAAACAATATTTTTGATGTGGAATGCTACCTAACATGGTCATCATATTCTTTTCTTCTTGTATTGCATGGACATTTGGACTTGTAAATGATTCAAAGCAATAGTCTAGTTTTAACATAATGACTTCAATACTCAAGCATGTCAACAAGCAACCTTGTCTTTCAAAATATCAACACTAAAGAAAGTTATCCCTAGACCATCATGCTCAATCGTTAATCCATTCATGAAACACACTCAAATATTAGCTATGCCCAATGCTCAAGTACGATCATAGTGCCCCCTAGTTGGTGCTTATAAGAGAAGATGAAGACTCAAAGAAAAAATAAAAGTTGCATAGAGTAAATAGATAGGCCCTTCGCAGAGGGAAGTAGGTATTTGTAGAGGTGCCAGAGCTCAAGGTTTGTATTGAGAGAGAATTTTTTTTGAGTGGCATGCTTTTCCTGTCAACGAAAATGATGAAATAGCTCACAATACTTTCCATGCTAGATACATTATAGGCGGTTCCCAAACAGAATAGTAAAGTTTTTACTCCCCCTCCACCAATCGATCACACTCCACGGCAAGCCGAATCCACGGGTACCGTCCATATGAACAACATTCCTCGGGGAGTTTTTTAATTATTTGCATTTTTTTCTTTGATTTCGGGACTGGGAATCCCTATTACCAGCCACTTTCTCGTGAATGATAGTGAATCAACACATATCGCGAGAATAACACACCTAGCATGGAAAAATATTGGATGCTCTCCACCGTTTCATGAGTGGTACAGGCACACAAAAGAGAAAATTTATTTTGAAGATTTAGAGATGGCACATACAAATTTGCTTGGAACGGCATGGAAATACATCATATAGGTCGGTATGGTGGACTCATATGGCAAAACTTGGTTTAAGGATTTTGGATGCACAAGTAGTATTTCTACTCAGTACAAATGAACGCTAGCAAATAGATTGGGAAGCAACCAAACCGAGGAACGAAAAATCTCATAAGTGAGCATTGAGTCATAACTAACACCGAATAATGCACCACAAGTAGGATATAACTTCATTGCATAACTATTGACTTTCGTGCATGCATAGGGAATCACAAGTCTTAACACCAATATTCTTACTAAGCATAATAACTCACTAACATGACTCACATATTACTATCATCATGTTTCAAAACTATTACAAAGAATCAAGTTTAATTTTTCCAATGATCTTCATGAAAGTTTTTATTATATCCTCCTTGGATATCTATCACATTGGGACTAGTTTCGTATATTTCCATTGTTTTTTCGACAAGCTCAAACAATTTTAAGTAAAGCACATGAGCAAATGACAAGCTACTCTCAAAGAATATGAGTAGTCAAACAATTAAGGAGCTATGTGAAGACTCTCTCTCCCTAAATAAATATTTTCAGATCTGAGTACTTTATTCAAACAGCAAGTAAAAGAAAAATAGCACTCCAAGAATAGCATGCATCATGTGAACGAATAAAAATTTAGGCTTAACATAGGCTAACCGATAATTGTTGATGAAGAGAGGTGGGATGCATAGTATCCCCAAGCTTAGATGCTTGAGACTTCTTGAAATATTTACTTGGGGTGCCTTGGGCATCCCCAAGCTTGAGCTTTTGTATATCGTTCAATCCTCTCATACCACGGTTTCACCTATTCTCAAAAACTTCATCCACACAAAACTCAAAAAGAACTCGTGAGACAGGTTAGTACACATAATAATAAATCAACTCTTTATGTACTGCCAAGACAAGTTGCATAATAATTTTCAAACATTAGGTACTGTATACTATCATTTCCACAATTTATATCTACCAATATAGGCTATGGAAAATATAGGATAAGTAGATAACAAAACTATGACAGCAATGTGCCCAAATAGAACAGTCTGTAGAAATTTATGAAAACAATGTACTTATATAACTCAAAAAAATATTAAAATTTAGAAAATGCTATAAAATTTATATGAAAACACTGTTTAAAAAAGTTCAGAAACTTTCCACGTTCTAGTAAAATATGAAAATTCAAACACTACAGTAGAAGTTTCTGTTTTTACCCAGCACATATCAAAACACGCAATGCAAGCATCCTAAGGCAATTCTTGGAACTTTTATTGAAAAACAAGATTATAAGTAACACCTAACTGAAAGTAACAAAATAAAATGACGCTCCAAGCAAAACACATATTGTGTGACGAATAAAAATATAGCTCCAAGTAAGATATACCGATAGCGTTGAAGACGAAAGAGGGGATGCCTTCCGGGGCATCCCCAAGCTTAGGCGCTTGAGTCTTCATTGGATATTACCTTGGGGGTGCCTTGGGCATCCCAAATCTTAGGTTATTTTCACTCCTTATTCTCCTCATATCGGTGTCTCACCCAAAACTTGAAAACTTCAATCACACAAAACTTAACGGAACTTCGCGAGATGGGTTAGTGTAGTAAATATAGATCATTCACTTAGGTACTGCCAAGACAAGATTCATAATTGTTCCCACATGATACCTACTGTATTACATCATTCCCACAATTTATATTACTCAATATAAGCTATAGGAACACTTGAAACAAGCAAACTATGCATGCAAAACAGAATCTATTAAAAACAGAACAGTGTGTAAAGATTTGAATGATCACCATACTTTCCAGAATCTAAAAATTCTGAAAATTAGGAAAACTCAAGGAATTTGCATATAAAGTTTTTGTAAAAATTTCAGAATTTTTTGACGCTCCAGTAAAATCATATAATTCATATACTGGATGCAAAACTTTCTCTTTTTGCACAAAATCAAATAAGCAAGTATCCACACTATCCCAAAGGCTTTACTTGGCACTTTATTGGAATAAAAAAAAGCATTTATCAAAGTTAGGATCACTAGGCTTCATTAAGTGAAAGGAAATAGCTTTGTGAAGAATTTCATCAAGATTACCTAAAGAATAACTTGGATATCGTTTATCCAAGTCATTCCACAAAGTATAAGCACACTCAAGATTCTTCATTTGATCAAACACAAATCTAGGCAATCCTTTGATAATGAGATTAACAGTTCTAAGATTGCGAAGCATATCAATTTCCTCTTCGTGTGTGGGATGTAAGGGATCTATGGGAGGTACATAGGGGCTCTTAACATACTTGCTCAAATGGAATTCATTGAATAACTCAAGCATCTCATATTTCCATTGACTATACTACTCCCCATCGAGAACGGGCACTCTACAACTAATACTCCCCAAACTAGACACATCCATCTTCCTCCATGGTGATGTAACCGAAGCTATGGAGACCAAAGCTCTGATACCAATTGAAGGGATCGATAGAAGAGACGTCTAGAGGGGGGGTGAATAGACTACTTGCAAGAATTAAAACCTAACCTTTTCTCAAGTTAATTGGTTGACAGATTTTAGCAATTATAGCAAGTCCAATGCACCCTACACATGCTAGTCAACAAGTATGGCAGCGAAAAGTAAGACAAGCATATGTAAGAGAGTAAAGATAGGAAGATCAAACGCAATTGTACACATGAAGATTTTTTCTGTGGTTCCGATAGGTGGCGCTATCGTACATCCACGTTTATGGAGTCTTCAACCCACGGAGGGTAGCGGTTGCGAGAGTCCATGAAGGGCTCCGTCGGTGTCAAAACCGGCGGATCTCGGGTAGGGGGTCCCAAACTGTGAGACTAGAATCGACGGTAACAGAAGACGAAGGGGACACATATTTACCAGGTTTGGGCCCTCCTATGGAGCTAATACCCTACGTCCTGCTTGGTTGTATTGATGATGGGGGGTTACAGAGTTGATCTACCTTGAGGTCGAATAGCTAACCCTAGATGAGTTGTTCTGTCCCTATACCCTAAAACCCTACGGCTTATATAGATGCCGAGGATGCCTAGGGTTTACACATGGTCGGTTACATGCCGAAGAGATAAACATGCCTATTTACTACATCAAACATGGAGCGCAAGCCGTGCTTCCCAAAGCTTCCATCCTGGAGACTGGGCCTTCAAATCTTCCAATGTTCGGTAAGTAGCCCATATAGTCCGGCCCATAAACAATAGGTCGGCTATCCGAGGACCCCCTAATCCAGGACTCCCTCAGTAGCCCCTGAACTTGCCTCCAACGCCTTAGGTCTTCAGCTCGAATTGCTTCGCGAACAGAGTCTTCATCTTGCGAGGTGAGTTCCTTCCCGCTGAACCATAGTTCGGCCTCCGATGATAAGTAGTTTTCCGCATAGTGGCACGTCCGAATACTGAAAATCGATTCGCCTTGAAGGCCAAACGTCAAGGGGTAAACAATGTTTCTTTGACGACCTCTCCGACGAAAGGTCACGGCCCACTACGTCCGCTAGACCAGTTATATAGACTCAATTCGCGGTTCGAGGCTGTTTTAATCATCATGATCTATCAACATACTGATCATGTCCCATTTTATACGGGATACACCTAATCACACGCGCGCAACAGCTTGCACGTCTCGGGAAGTGGAGGGATTCACGACACAGCAAGGGGAGTCCAAATCAATAGGCCTCATAAAAATAGGAGGAAAACCCCGAAGGCTATTCATGCTCTCCATTCGACTTCTCCGCCTCCCATTTCTTGGCGCCTCCGAAGCACAAATCTAGGTCTCTTTGACCCCACCTCTGAGGTCATCAATGGCGGGCTCCAATAGCCAATGGGAAGCTTCCACAGTCACTGGCCAGGACATTCTCGACCTCAAGAAGGCCGGCTACCTCTCCACCAACATCCTTCACCGCACAACGGAGGAGGTCCAAGTGATCCCCACCCCCAAGCGAGGCGAAAGGGTGGTGTTCATCCCCCCACTTCATCAGGGGGTTGAGCTTTCCTCTCCACCCCTTCGTCAGGGGGCTGATGTTCTTCTATGGCCTCGACTTCCATGACCTCCCGCCAAACTCCATCATGCACATATTGGCATTCATCCTCGTATGCGAGGCCTTCCTACGCATCGAGCCACACTTAGGGCTCTAGCTTTAGGTGTTCAACATCAAGCCCAAGTGTGTCGACGGCAAGCACGCAGAGTGCATCGGGGCCGTCATCGGCAAACTCACCCGCGTCGGGTGGCAGTCGAGCACCCTTATCAACACCATCAAGGGGTGGTAGAAGGAGTGGTTCCACGTCACCGAACCACAAGAAGAGGGTCAGCACCCCGATGCCGCATTCAGATCTGGTCCCCCCACTAGACTGGCTTCATGGCTCGAAAAGGGCCTTGCCTGGGGACCTGGCAAGGAGGTGAGCGAACTGCAGAAGTGCATCCGCTCCATGGTTGAGGAGGGCACCAAGTTGACCGATGTGGTCCAGGTGATGCTCTGAAGACGCATCCTCCCCTGCCAGCGCCGGGACACCCCCTGTGGGCTCAAGAACTTGATGCCGAGCCCACAATCTGGAATCTCTTTCGTACTGCGCGGGAGAAGTTGTTGAAGGCGCTCTTCAAATCACAGAAGAGCTGGCCATCCGAGGAGGAGGACAAGGGTTTGCACGCTGCCAAGCCCGATTCCGAGGTACGATACACCCTAGCTTGGTGAGCTTTATTACATAGAAGATTCTCATAAACCCTTATCCGATCTGTCTTTGCAGAGATGGCTGAAGAAAGCCGTCAACATTAGTAGTCTCGCACCTCAGCCTGAAGACGAGAGGACCGGGCTGTTAGCAAAAATGCTCGTGGTAAAGCCTTAAGAGGCTCCCACGAAGAAAGAGAAGAAGAAGAAACCAGTCAAGGCTAGCACCCGCATCAAGGGACCATCCTGACACCGCATCCGAGGATACCCCCGCCTCCTCGAATCAAGAGGAGGCTGAGGAGGAGGAAGATGAAGAAGAAGAGGAGGAGGAGGAGGAGGAGGCCGACGTCGAGGGCGAGGGGGGAGGCAATCCCCCGTACCAGGAAGAGAGCGGCGTCTTCGGACGCCCCGGAGCAGGTCCCTTCTCCTGCACAGAAGAGGGTGCAGCGGACGTGGGTGATTCTGTCCGACGATAGTTTGGACTCGGACACCACGTCCGAAGACCTCGAGGGGGTTCCACGAAGGAGCCTACGGGTCTAGCCCACACCCAAAAAGCTTAGGATTCGAAGACCCTCCTATTCATTACGAATAGATTTAGAGTTTGCTAACACGCAGGTTATTGGCCTTGCAGCCCCCCTCGCGTTATCCCCACCGAGGTGATATCGAACGGGGAGACCCCACCCGCCGAACTAGCGGAGAGCGGGGATGCCTCGCATCCCGCCACTCCAGGCGCCACGAGGGACGCCGTGGAGGCATCGTCCCAGCACACTCCTATGGAGGCAGACACCGGCGGCGAGGGAGACCGTATCGTTAGCCGCGCCTCGGCCACTGAAGACTGGGGGAAAAAACCCCGCCCGGATACAAAGGAGGCCGGACGAGCGGGTGCTTAGTCCCCTTTGAGCACATCTTCGGAGTGCACTGTGCCTCTGGAGGCACCGGTCCAATCCCCGGTGGGTGATTGGGGAATCCGATCATCACCGGCACCACCGACCAATAGGTGGTCGGTCATGGAGGAGTCTCTATCGAGCGCCTCCATCCCTGAGGATCACCACACCCTTATGGGTGCGGTACTACAGCGCATCCAGTCCGTTGACAACAGACTGAAGGAGGCCTTCAAAGGTTTCCTTATGGGTTTTCAAGTAAGTCAACCGATGTGTTTATTTTGCAAAGATTTTATTTATTCGCATTATATACATGGCAGCCCTGATCCCTAGGTGAGGTGAAAAAGCTCACCTAGGGGTCACGTCTAAATCCGATACCGAACTAGATGCACTTTAAGTGCTCGGCATGTTAGAATAACTGGACATATGATCGGATTGTCTATAATTTGGTAATTGAGAGCCCATGTAATGTATTAATTGTGTGTGTAATGTAGGCTTCATCATCGGCGGTGGCTATAAATGGCGCCGAGCTGGAAGAGCTAAATCGAACCTGAAGCACTCCGAAGACGAAGTTGAGGCCCTTAACCGAAGGCTGGGCGAGGCTCAAGGTATGTCAAAATAGAATCCGAATGCCTTTGTCTAAGCTCTATTGTCCAAATACTGTCAATGCGGCTTGTTCACATTGTATAATGCATGCATAGCCTCGGCGAAGGAGATGGAGAGGCTCAAGGCTAAGCTCCAGCGCGCGAAGGACGAAACGGCCGCCGAGAGGGCGGCTGCTAAGGAAATGGTTGTCGCCCTTTCCACCATGGGAGCCACTAGTGGCAAGCATGAAGCTTGCGTGGCAGAGGTCCAGTAGGAGCTCAAAGATGTGAGTGAAAGATGCAAGGCCTTGGAGTAGAAGAATATGGCAAGCTCGGTCGAATTGTCCACTTTGAAAGTCGAACTCCAGAAGGACCGGATGGACAAACGGTTCTACGAGGAGCAAGTGCGCCAGGCCAAGGGCATAGCAGATGGTAAGTCGTACTCACTAAAGTGCATATTCGGGGATAGTAAATTCGCATTGCTTACCCGGGTGTGGTGATCCTCAGGCGCATCCTCTGATCTCTAGAAGAGCGTGGCGGACGCCAATCGGTTGTTCACCTTGCAGGGAGAAGGAGATGAAGCCCGGCTATTCTAGGCACAATTCGGAGCCACCGAGTGTCCTCCTATCCTGGTGGAGTAGCTGAAACAGCTGATGGAGCTGCACCAAATGGCAGAGCCGACCATGAAGGACCTCTGCATCTGCTTATGGCCCGGCGAGCCGCTGCCGGGCAGCTACTTTGTCCTGGTGCAGAGGTTGATTGATGCTTCGCCCCGCCTCGACACCGTCAAGTGCTCCTCCTGCATCGAAGGAGTCCAGATGGCCCTTGCCAAGGTCAAGGTGCACTGGCCAGGGCTAAATCCTGTTAAGGTAGCCACCGACCTGCCACCACCCGGGAAGGAGCATAGACACCCCGAGCTATACTTCGATAGAGTGATGGAGAGTGCTCGGGTGATAGCATCACAATGTTCGGGTGATAAAATGTTTGAATGAGCTGTAACGCGTCTGAAGACTTGCCCAAACTTTTAATGATATTAGTACTTGTTCTTATATGGTTTTGCATTCCCTTATAACTCCTATATGACTGTTTAATACTGAAAGATGCGAGTCGTCGGCTTTAGCCCCCACGTAAATACTACATGGGTTGTGTATGCTACTGCACTATGTCCCTTAGTCGTATTATCGGAACCCGAAGGCGGTACAGTGCGGTAGACTAGGCAATCAGACTACAGTGCTTTATTTCTTTCACTTAGCCGTAGGGCGCGAAAAGGACTACATGAAGCGTACGATTAGCCACCGGAGTGTTGTGATGTTCGGACGAACCGTGGCCGAATCCAGTATCACAATGTCTGCACAAAGGGCAAGTTCCTCATATAACACGGAATACCTGCTTACGAGGATTGAAGTATAACACTTCCCACTCAGGGTTCATGGAGCGGATTGCGCATACTATGACAGTCCATTTTTGGCTTTCCCCCCTGATGTGCTTGATCAGACTATCCGGAAGCACAATCACAGGGGTGCTCCCTTTGCCCTTTTAGCCGAACGAGCGGAACATAAAGGGGCAAGCACAGGAGCCGGGCAACCAAACTTATTGACCAAAGACATTGTTTGGAACCGATGCATATAAAGCAAACGCGAAGACGTCGAACACATGATAGATAGGGCGATTTGTGTTTGAACTCGATCCCCGGGTCTATTAGTCGGTTACCTCGTGTCATACCGAATAGATTCACGAGAAGAGGGAGAGAGGAGGAAAAATATGCACGAAAAAAGGACAGATGAGGCAAACTTGCACCACGCAATTTTGCATTTTCTCAACAAGTCTTATAACTCGGATTGCCGAAGCAACTGTTTATAGGTATGTGAAAGAAATAAAAGTATACAGGAGTTGTTGTACCAGGGGTGTTCGACTGGTAACCTAACGTCCTCAATATGCCCCGTTGCTAGTTGACTCCTGCTCTTAGATGCACCTTGATGGGTGTTAGTGTTCGGCGGGCAGATTTTGCCAACACAATCTTGAGAGGCCGCCGAATTGTAGGTGAGCTTTACGTTGTAGGCAGGCTCTTTTAGGAGTGCCTGCATTTTGTCCGAAGACGTGTTGATGGTAGAAGTTCGGGCCAGCCGAAAACCCATCTTTATTTCCCCACCGCTACACATGGAATCTTGAGTGCAAAGTTGTGCCTCCTCGGCACATACTTTGCTGGTCTTGAGGTTGTGCGGTGGGGTGAGTCCCTATAGAGGGGAGGAGGAAGGATCTGAGTTTTCGGTCTGAAGCCGAACTCGCTTCCCAGCCTTTCGTGCCTTTATGGCAGATGTCAGAACTTGCCGATTTTCTTTGTAGCTAAATTCAGGCTCTGGCCAATGCATGTTCCTCGGTTCTAAGGGAGCGCTATGTATTGTCGTTGACAGTAATGACCCCCCTGGGGGGCCTATATCTTGAGCTTGAGGTATGCGTAGTGTGGGACCGCGTTGAAATGAGCAAACACTGTCCAACCAAATAGCGCGTGATAGCCGTTGTGGAAGGGCACAATGTCAAAGATCAGGTCTTCGCTGCGAAAGTTATCGGGCGAGCCGAACACAACTTCCAGGGTTACGGATCCCGTACATTGGACCTCAATGGCCGGGATCAGTCCTTTGAAGGTAGTGCTGCTAGGTTTGATCCTTGACGGATCTATGCCCATATTTTTCACCGTATCTGAGTAAATCAGGTTACGGCTACTTCCTCCGTCCATTAGGACTTTTGTGAGGTGATACCCATCTATAATGGGGTCTAGGACGAGGGCCACCGAACCCCCATGGCGGATACTGGTCGGATGATTGCGCCGACCATGGGTTGTACTTCGGAGCTACGGGTTCCACAACGTAGACCTCCCGAAGGGCGTGCTTCCTTTCCTTCTTGGGTATATGGGTGGCGTATATCATTTTCATCGTTTTGACTCCGAGAAGAAATTTCTTCTATCCGCCAGCAATTGGATCCTAAGGCTCATCCTCGTCCTTGCCGCGAGAGCTTTTGCCTTGGTCCTCGGGTGGTATCTTACCGGCCTGTTTAAACACCCGGTAGTTACGGTGTGTGTGGTTGGCGGGCTTTTCCGAAGTCCCATGGATTTGGCAAGGCCTTTCCATGATCTTTGCCAGCTAAGTGGGTCCATCATGATTGCCTTTAGGAGGCTTCTTCCGCTGCCTAGGTCGGGAGTTACGGAATCCGACGTTTATAGTTGTATCATCGGCATCGCTATTATTGTGCCGACGCTTATTCTTATTGCACTTTGTTTGTAAGTTGCCATCCCGGGCTTCAGGTGCTACGGGATCTTCGGAATTGTGGCTACATCTTGCCAGCCAATTGTCCGAGGTTTGGGCGGACATGGTCTGAGGTTTGTCCTGGCCTAGCTGGTGGGCTAGGCATTCGTCCTGAGTATTGTGCCGGAAGAAGGCTATGGCCTTAGCATCCGGACAGTCGACGATTTGGTTCTTCTTAGTGAAGAACCGATTCCAGAATTGTCGAGCAGACTCACTGGGCTTCTGGACGACGTTGCTAAGATCGGAAGAGTCTAGCGGGCGAACATAGGTTCCCTGGAAGTTAGAGAGGAACGCATCTTCCAGGTCTTCCCAACATCCAATGGAGTATTCTAGGAGGCTGTTTAACCAGTGCCGAGTTGGCCCCTTAAGCTTAAGAGGGAGGTATTTGATGGCATGGAGATCGTCTCCTCGTGCCATGTGGATATGGAGGAGGAAGTCCTCAATCCATACGGTTGGGTCAGTGGTCCCATCATATTGTTCTATATTCACGGGTTTAGAACCCTCGGGGAACTGATGCCGCATTACCTCATGTGTGAAGCTCAGGGGGTGAGCAGCACCTCTGACCCGTAATATGTCACACCTGTATTCGGCGTTTGTATGGGGCCGGTTGCGTTCCCGGACTCTATTGTTTTGGTCGAACCATGGTTTGTATCCGCCCCGTCTATCGGGCGAGTACTCTCTGGATCCATAGATGGATCTTGTGCGACCTACTCTATGATCCAGATCATCTCGCAGGTCGAACCTGTCATTGGGCTCTAATGGCTCCTTACCCCGTCTTTGGGGGCACTACCGGTATATAACCCGTGTCCTCAGCCGTCCTGTCCCGACCGCGAGGGGGCGGTACGGCTTGTCGTATGGAGTACGGTTTGGAGATGGAGTATTGGTGAGTTCATCATCGAATTGCGGCAGCAGCCTTCTCTGAGGTAGCTTTTGGGCTGGTTTGACAGACTGGTGCCGTATACTTCCTCCACTGAGAGGACTTTCATCCATCAGTCATTGAGGTCGTCCTGTTCAGCTTTGAGTTGCCGTTCTTTAGCCTTTAGGCTGCGAGCCGTTGCTATGAGCCGTTGCCTGATTTCTTCCTGATCGTCGAGGTTATCAAGGATGTACATTGCATCGTCTTCTGGTATATCTTCCTCCTCGACGGGGGAAGGTAATTATCATCTTCAGAGTCATTGACGTTATCGGGGTTGTTTTGGTCCTTAGGCTCTTCCAGACCAGCGGGGGTATCGGGCTTCCCGTGACCAGCGGGGGTATTACCGTCCCCGTTGCTGATAATAGCTTTTCTTCCCTTTTTGCCTTTGGACCGCTTATGCGATTTCTGGCGCCTTGATGGCGCGTTGCCCGATTTTTCGCCGTTGTTGTGAGGCGTGTGGTCGCCATTGGTGGCAGGAGTATCTACCATGTAGACGTCATATGTGGAAGTGGCGGCCCAACTCCTGCTGTTAACAGGGGTGGGAGAACGGTCCTCTTCATCCATATATTCTACCTCCTCAGAGGCATAGTGTCACGCCCAAGATGCGTGCCTATCCATTTTAAGGCACGAGGGCCTCACAAGGGATAGATGCGCATCTTGCCGTTAGCAAGAATAGTATCATCACAACATACAGTACTGAAAGAGATGAGTATACAAGATTGGCTTACACTCGCCACATGCTAACTTACAATAACACTCAAATTCATATCATCAAGTTGAACACAGGGTCCGACTACGGACGAAATCAAACGATAAAACAAATGCAAATGATACTATCAAGCTATCCCAAAGATCATGACCAGGTCCTCTACTCATCCGGATACGTCACGTACATCCTGCCTCTTTCCTCATCATATTCCCACTAGAGCTGAGTAAGATCATCCTACACGAACTCATCTGAACCTGCACCTGGATTGTTGTAGTAAACTGTGAGCCACAGAGGACTCAGCTATCATGTCCCCGGGTACCGAGACTATTCAAGCTTAAAGGTTGGGTTGGGGTGAGTGTTTAGTTTGCAGCAGCACTAAGCATTTATGGTGGCTAACTTACGCAACATGAAAGTAAATATGAGTGGCCTACGATGAACGATCGAATTCTAGACTGATCTCTATGAGATCCTGAACACTTACTTACGTCAATCATAACCCCACCATGTTCTCTCTCGGATCATGTTCACGAGCAGAGACGATCACGATTACTCACCCAGTTGGTGCATTTTAATTAGAGTTTACTTCAAGTTTACTATAACCGGGTGTTAAACAAATGTCCAAGTTGCCACATAACCGCGGGCACGGCTTTTTGAAAGATTTACCCTGTAGGGGTGCTCCAACTAATCCATTACAAAATTAACCACACTCCGCGGGAATAACCCCGACCACGGATCTCGCGGTCATCATAGGTAATTCCAAAGGAATTCCAACACCTCGAGAAAACCCGAAGAAAAGTCAGACTCCACATGCAAGACATTCGATAAAGGTAAAACAAATCAAGCAAGACCACCCGACGTGTCGACGAACCCGATAAGAGCCGCGTATCTCGTTCCCAGGACATGACGGATAAGCACATCGTATAGTGGCCTGATAGAAATCTCCCGAGTTGCCCCGGGTTATCACATGAAACAACCTGCACCTGCAACTAAAATGTTATAAGAGGGGCTGAGCAGCGGTAACTTAGCCAATCAAAGGTTTGCTGGGATGTGGAGGTTAAAGGCTGTCATGGCAATTGGGAGGCTGTTATCAAGTGGTAGGTAGCACAATTGTAACGATAAGAGCGTAATACTAGCAAGCGAAAATAGTATCGGGATCCGGGTACGATCATCTTGCCTGTTGGTTCTTCAGCGGAACAAGTAGCGGGATCCTCGTAGTGGTACTCTCCTGGGTCCTCGTACTCAGTATCGACACTCGCGTCTACCCCAGAGGAACAGCACAATAAACCTCCAACCAAGGTGCAATGCACAACAATATGATGCATGATTCATTTATGAAGAATTCAACATGGCAACCTAAAACTAGTCATGTTTCAGATGCAAAGTTTGTTTATTAATGAATCTGGACAGAACCTCGTGTTAAGTTATTTAAACATGCATGATAATGGCAAATCTGGATGCATCAACCAAAATCTATAGAAATGCATATAAGGATCGCAAGAAACGGAGCTACGGTTCTCAAGATACGCTCACGACAAGGTACGGAGGCAAAACACAAGTCATCCAAGACCTGGGCTAATTCTTGGCATTCCAAGGTAGCCTCTGGATAGGTGATGAAAAACCAATCACAATAGCCTCAAGAATCAATTCCATGGAGTAAAGCTCCCACAAGTCACAAAACAATAAAACACCAAATCTGCCACTAAACAGCAACATAACAACTTCTACAGATCACAACTTGTGCTTCAGGAACCCTACAGCCACAAACAAGATATTGACAGAATCTACTCAACATATACATCAACTTATCCAACTACACAAACAGCAAAGGAGCCACACATCAATAAGCAAAAGCTATCAAGTTGACATGATGAATCAGTTTTTCTGGGACTTCGTGAAAATTCCAGCTTTCTGGAATCTGATATTATAAAGTAGCAAGTTGATAGCAGAAGTTAAACATGTTAGGCAGATCCTATTGGCATGAAAATTAACAGGATGGTAGGTGGCAATATCTACTACAATTAGCTAGCACTAAGCATGAGCAAATATCAAACATATCACTAGATACAATCCACACTTCATGGCATAAAAATAACAGCAAATTCTCAGACTTTAGTCATTTTTAAGCATGCTGAACAGAAACATAAAGTAGGTCACTTAACAGCATTTTTCCCACTTATATGGTTGATTCTCATGTTAAACAAAAATACCATGGCATACTAGATACAAAATACTAGCACTTCCTAGTTGGCACAACTCCCAAAGCAAGCATGGATTAATTCATGCAAAAATGGCAAAATGGCATCTCAGCTAAAATGAAAGATGTATGAACTTGACCAAAAGCGAAATATGAGAGTCCCATTGAATTCATTGGCTCTTTCTACCCCAAAATCATCTATCATACTCCTATGATCATGTGAAGCATCAATGCACATCTAAACTAGCAAAACAACCACATGCTCTTAAAGTCAAAACTTACTCTAAAGGAAAGATCATGATTGGGCAGAAGCACACTTGGCAACCTAGCTAAGAATGGAAATGAAAGCAAAACCAACATGGCATGCATAACTAACACAAGGGCAATCAAGTGGGGAACCACTAGTCACCTCCACCATCTTTACCTCTACTCACATACACTACAAGCACAAGAACATAACACAATTCCAATCTCACTCACCTATTCAAAACATGCATGTATAGCATAGGCATACCACACATACTCTACACACACCAACATATACATACACATGCATATATACTCTCATGTGTATACACATACACACACCACACACGCACATGTGTGTGTGGATGTATAACCTACACACACACTCTCATGCACCTACACCCACACCAATCTGCCATACATGGTGCACCACACACCCATAAGTGCAATCACACATACACACCTACACAGACAAGCTCAACATACGCATTCATGTATATATATACCCTTAGGTGTATACACACACAAACACATACATGTGCATATGCACTACACATACACTCACACACTACACTGATCATGGCAAAAAAAACACATACATGTTCTAAATACACACACATACACATGGGCATACATAGCAGGTTAAACAAAAGAAAAACAAAAGAAAAAAGGAAAACAGCAAAAAGGGGGAGTTTGGGCTCGAACCCACGATCTCCTGCTCACCTCCCCCGAGCCCAATCACTACACTACGATGTCGAATGCTAACAAAGGGGGGGTCCTCTACTTCTCTAATACACACACGCACAGGTTCAGTTAACTGATGAAACTGAACCCGTGACTGCAACTACGACGATAGCGCGACGGCAAGAGAAATTCCGGCGATGGCAAGCACTAGCGGAGCGGCTGGTCCTGGCGCGGCACGCGGGGTCTACGGCGATCCCATCCCTCTGCTCATCTCGCGAAGAGGGGGATGGAGACGAGCGGCAGGTGCTCGTCTTGCGGTCGGCGGCGACGGAGCTATGGCGAGACGCGCAAGCAACGGCGACAGGGGCATAGGCTGCTCACCAAGGGGAGTAGGCGACGGGCGGCTCGATACGACAGCGATGAAGGGGAAGGTGAGGCGGAGACGACATCGACGATGGAGGGGAAGCAGACCGACGACGAGCCGCGCGAGGAGGAAGAAGATGATGCCCTAGAGCCTCCCACGCGCACTAACGCCGGGAACGGAACGCGGGGGCTATCCGCGTCTGCCACACCATCCTAGACGCGGAGGAGATCCACCAAAGACAAGCTGCGACGGAGAGGATGAACGGCGGAGCTCTCTGCTCTCTAACTGAACCCTGCTCCTTACCTGAATTCTCTCTGACAAAGGAGGGGAGGAAGAAGGAAGGAGGGAGAGAAGCGGCAGCAGCAGAGGGAAAGGAGAAACCCTAGGGATCGGCGCCTATTTAAAGGCCGGCCTCGACGTCCGTGAGCCTCTAACGGTGACGGCGTCGGTGCTCTCTCTCTCGCACTGCACGCGCTTACCTGACGGAGGAGGGAGACGGGGCAAGTAGCCGTCGGCTACCTGCTGGGCCGAGTGGGCCAGGCGATCACAGCCCACACACACTCACTCTCTCAAGACAAAATAGAAAAGGGTTTTTTCTACTTATAAAACCAGCAACAAAAGATAAATCCCCAGGGTAATTAAAAAAAAGGTTTGGAGCAAAACAAAATATTTTTGTGAAGAAAATAATGTGCTACATTTAATAAAAATATTAAGTTGAATTATTTAGCAAGTCATTTTAATACTTAAATAAAAAGGGCAACTCCTGTTTAATAAAAACCCAAAACCCAAACAGCCCCAAACAACAAAAGCATCACTCCCTAAATTAATAAGAATATTAGGGCCACCTCTTGGACATTTTTAAACTATTAAAACAGCAAGTTAATTCTGCTCATAAAATTAATATGAAGAGAGGGGGGAGATGGAAGGTGATGTTGAAAGAGAAAAGAGAGGGGAAGAAGAAGAGGAGTTGCAAACATGACTCCTACCACACTCAACACCAACATGACACAAAGGCACACCCACATCACTTCACACCAACATCAAGCCAAGACACATGAGAATAGCAAGCATGCAAAATGAATGGTATGAGGGATGATATGATGCATGAATGCAAATAACACATGAATGACAAGGTGCAAATCATACATAGCTCATGACACAAGGTTCATACATGGGGATACATGCCAAATAAGGTAGGGACAACACTTGGGCTGTCACAACTCTCCCACACTACAAGAGGATCTCGACCCGAGATCTAGGAACGAAAGAAATCCGGAAATTCGGAATGGAGAAGGTCCTCGCGTTCCCAAGTAGCTTCTTTATCGGAATGATGAGACCACGTCACCTGGAGGAACTTGATAGACTTGTTGCGAGTCTTACGCTCAGTTTGTTCAATAATTGCCATTGGATGCTCACGATAGGAGAGATCTTCTTGGAGATCGATGTCTTGGAGGTCAATGGTCCGCTCAGGAGTCTTGAAGCATTTACGGAGCTGAGAAACATGGAAGACATCGTGCACATTCATGAAATTTGGAGGAAGCTCTAATTGATATGCAAGACACCTTTCTTGCCAACAACTTTGAAAGGACCAACAAAACGAGGAGCCAACTTCCCTTTAATTCCAAATCGTTGCGTGCCTCTCATGGGAGAAACTTTGAGATAGACAAGATCATCCACTTGGAAAGAAACATCCCGATGTTTGTTATCGTAATAACTCTTCTGTCGGGACTGAGCTGCTTTGAGGTTCTCGCGAATGACATGACACATTTCTTCTGCTTTAGTGATCATGTCATTGCCCAATATCTGACACTCACCGGTTTCAGACCAGTTAAGCGGGGTACGACACTTTCTGCCGTAGAGAATCTCGAAAGGGGCCTTGCCTGAACTAGCTTGGAAGCTATTGTTGTATGAGAATTCAGCATATGGAAGGCAGTCTTCCCACTTCATGCCGAACGAAATCACACAGGCTCTAAGCATATCTTCAAGGATCTGATTGACTCTCTCAACTTGACCACTTGTCTATGGATGGAACGCAGTGCTGAAACGGATCTTGGTACCCATAGCAGTCTGGAAGGACTCCAAAAACTTGGAAGTAAAGAGGCTTCCATGGTCAGAAGAGATGAGCTGAGGAATACCATGCAAAGACACTATCCTTGACGTATACAACTCTGCCAGCTGAGCTGCCAAGATAGATTCTTTGACTGGCAGGAAATGAGCAACTTTTGACAGCTTGTCGATAACCACAAAGATGGCATCGTTGCCTCTCTTGGACTTGGGAAACCCAGTGACGCAATCCATCTCCACATGATCGAACTTCCACTCTGGGATAGGCAAAGGCTGAAGAAGACCTGCTAGACGTTGATGCTCTGCCTTCACTCTGCGACAAACATCACAATCGTTCACGAGCTGAGCAATTTCACGTTTCATGCGAGTCCACCAAAAGGTTTGCTTGAGATCCTGATACATCTTTGAACTGCCTGGATGAATGGATAGAAGAGAATTATGTGCTTCGTCCATGATAACCTTTCTGAGATCACCTTTTGGAACCACAAGACGGTCCTCAAAGAACAAGGTATCTTTGTCATCAACACAAAAGCACTTATACTTCGGAATGCTCTTGGCCACAGCTTTCTTCACTTTCTTCACCATAGCGTCAAGCAGCTGCGCTTGGTGAACCTGATCTTCCAGAGTCGGAGAGACTTGAAGATTTGCAAGAAATCCTTGTGGAATCATCTGAAGGTTGAGCTTGCGGAAGGCTTCACAAAGCTCGGGTTGAAGAGGCTTCAAGATGAGACTATTGCAGTACTCCTTACGGTTGAGCGCGTCTGCAATGACATTTGCTTTCCCCGGAGTATACTCAATGCTCGGATTGAAGTCCTCAAGCATTTCCACCCAACGAGATTGCCAAAGATTGAGATTGGGTTGAGTGAAAATGTACTTCAAGCTCTTGTGATCAGTGTACACCTCAACTGGTCTACCCGACAACAAATGCCTCCAAGTCATTAGAGCATGCACAACTGCCGCCAACTCAAGATCATGAGTGGGGTAGTTCTTCTCGGCAGGCTTCAACTGACGCGAAGTATAAGCAACAATCTTCTTGTCTTGCATGCGAACACCACCAAGACCTTGGAGAGAAGCATCATAGAAAAGTTGAAAAGGCTTAGACTGCTCAGGAGGAACAAGAACTGGAGCTGAAGTCAGTCTCTGCTTGAGCGTATTGAACGCTACATCACACTCAGGAGACCAAACATACTTGACACTCTTCTAGAGGATATTGGACAGAGGCTTAGCAATTTGAGATAAGTTCTCCACGAATCTTCTACAATATCTAGCAAGCCCGAGGAAACTTCGAAGCTGCTTCACATTCTGAGGAGGTTCCCACTTCAAAATAGCTTCAACTTTCTCAGGGTGCACTTTAATTCCCTCGGCAGAGATGACATGCCCAAGGTACACCACTTCATTGAGCCAAAACTCACACTTGGAAAACTTGGCATAGAATCGATGCTCTCTTAACTTGTCAAGCACAAGGCGGAGATGCTCTGCATGCTCTTCTTTTGTCTCTAAGAACACAAGGATATCATCCAGATAGACCAAGATGAATTCATTCTTGAAAGGAGAGAAAATGAAATTCATCATTCTTGAGAAGGTTGGAGGAGCATTCACAAGACCAAACGACATGATGGTGTACTCATAAGAACCAAAACTCGTCCTGAAAGCGGTCCTAGGAATATCTTCTTTGTGAATGCGAATCTGACGATAACCAATGTGAAGATCAAGCTTCGAGAAAATTCTTGGCACCTTTCAGTTGTTCAAACAACTCATTGATGTTAGGGAGTGGGTATTTGTTTCTGATTGTCTTCTTGTTCAATGGTCGGTAGTCCACACAAAGACGATCGTGTCATCCTTATTCTTAACAAACAAAACTCCACAACCCCACGGAGAAGAGCTTGGTCTGATTAGACCCAGACGTTCTTGCTCATCTAGCTGCTTCTTCAACTCTTTCAGCTCTTCAAGGCCAAGTTTATATGGGCGCTTATAGACCGGTTCCGTTCCGGGCTCGAGATCAATCACGAACTCGACTGGCCGGTGTGGAGGCATTCCTGGCAATTCTTCTAGAAAGACATCTTCATACTCACAAACCACCGGAATTTGAGAAATCACCGAGATTTCACCCTTCTCATTAAGAGCAAAGAGACGCATTGTGTCATCACGAGCCGCGAAATAATCACGTCTTCTGAAGGATGAGTCAACTTGACTTCTTTCGCTTTGCAATCAATATGAGCCTTATTCATAGCCAGGAAGTCCATGCCCAGAATGAGATCAATATCGGAATTACCGAGAACAATTGGAGAGGCCAGAAAAGAATAATTCCCCATCTTGATAGAAACATCCGGCACCAAGCAATTGGAATTCATTAACTTCCCAGGGGACACTATTGACATAGGTCTAAGGAGATCTTGACAAGCAAACTCATGCGTTGCAAAGAATGAACGGGACATGAAACAATGTGATGCACCAGTATCAAACAAAACTTTTGCTGGAATAGAATTAACTGAGAGATTACCCATGATCACTTGAGAAGAATCATCTGCCTCTGCTGCATTCACCATATTCACTCTTGCGGACTTGGGATTATGTTTCACCATAGCATTGCCTGGAGGCTTGAAAGGAGGAGGAGGCGGAAGACGCCGCTGGTTGCACTTGTTTGCATAATGGCCCTTCTGACCACACTTGTGACAAGTCACCTCAGAAAGCGGACGAACATTGCCTGGAGGAGGAACAAGAACAGCCTTGGACGCCTGGGTTCTTTGCTGGAATCCTGGGTTGGGTGGGTGGGAAGAACCACGACCACCAAACTGCTTCTGCTGTTGAGGAGGACGAAACGGAGGATTTGGCGCCCAATACTTCTGCTGCTTCGGAACCATCTGAGAGCCCGAAGAAGAAGAATATGAATCCCTTGAACGCTTCTTGGAGTTCTCCAACTTGAGTTGAGCTGCTTCAACCTTCAAAGCCATGTTGTAGAACTGATCAAACTCATGTGACTCTTGAAGAACTAGGCTTGGTAGAAGCTCATCCTTGAGACCACCTCTGAACTGATAGATCATAGCCTTGTCATCTGGAACATCTTGCTTGGCATAACGGGCTAGATTCTAGAACTCGACGTTGTACTGGTAGACAGACTTGCTTCCCTGCTTCAGGTGCCTGAATTTCTCAGGCATCTCCTCGACAAAGCTTGTCGGAATGTAATGAGCCCTGAAGTCACAATGGAAATCGTCCCAAGTAACAACACAATCGCCCCTGGAATCCTTGTACTGCTGCCACCAATCAGTTGCTTGACCCTTGAGCTGGAACGATGCAAATCTGACAAATTCCTCTGGCCTGACATTGCTGCACTCAAAATGCTTACTCATATCACGAAGCCAATCATCAGCATCAAGAGGCTGCTCATAACAGGTGAAAGTCTTGGGCTGGTTGGCAAGGAACTGATTGAGTGTCGCAAATTGAAGTTGATTCTGAAAATTGCCTTGAAAACCTTGCTGACCCTGCTCCCTTTCTTGCAACAGTCTGAGCAACATCTGAGTGTTCGCATTGGTTGCGGCCATCACAGCTTGCCAAGCTTATGGAGGAGGAGGCGGAGGAGGCGGTGGCGGGGGTGGTGGTGGAACATCAGTCTCCTCCTCACCACGACCCGGATTGCTGCGAGTTGGTGGAGCCATCTTGAAGACGGACAAAACGCGTCAGCACCTCATTGATAAGATGAATTCAAAGCTGAATCAGATGCTTGAAAGAAATTGAACAATTAACAACACAACCTTCCTACTGAAAAATTACCAAGAACGCTTCTTCGGTTTATGATAACATCATCAGAAATTAGAAGCCACTTGCAATAACACAAAAGTATTGAGCTAAGCACTCGGAACAAATGTACGTGCCCATATACACCTGAAGAAGATGATCCTAGATGACTACAAGATTTCCCACCTATGAACTTCCGAAAACTTTTTGGTTATGCAATCTGGTGTGGGGGATACAAGGAGGAAATATCTCACACACTAACAATCCTACACCCCAACTGTATCCATCCTTCAACACATAACCAGAGGCTTTCGCAAACTCATCTAACCTTGAATCCTCGAACTCACAATGATACTAAACCATGGTGGTACCCCGGACGCCTCCCCAGTACTGGGTGACTCCAACCTTATCTCACCACGATAAGTATTGAAGTAATTCCGAACACTCTCCGTCCTGAGATACCAAGGAAGCTGAATGATAACGATGTGCCAACATTCCCTGGAGCTCGACTCCCCAGAAGAAATCAAGTCAGATAGGAGGCACCAAGACAGAACCCTGTCACATCGGCATCATATAGACTCCAAAATACCCGCGTGATCCTAAAATTTTTTTTGAGCGAGAAGAGGAGTAGAAACAAAATTCCTAGGTCAGATACCTCACCAGAGCATAGAAGAGGAGTAAAAAGAATCCTACTCTTCGATATAACTAGACTCAAATTAGTTTTACTAGACTCGACTCGGCCAAGTTCGGACAAGCAAAGGCTCCTATGGTCGTATGGCTCTGAATACCAACTTGTCATGCCCAAGATGCGTGCCTATCCATTTTAAGGCATGAGGGCCTCGCAAGGGATAGATGTGCATCTTGCCGTTAGCAAGAATAGTATCATCACAACATACAGTACTGAAAGAGATGAGTATACAAGATTGGCTTACACTCGCCACATACTAACTTACAATAACACTCAAATTCATATCATCAAGTTGAACACAGGGTCTGACTACGGACGAAATCAAACGATAAAACAGATGCAAATGATACTATCAAGCTATCCCAAAGATCACGACCAGGTCCTCTACTCATCCGGATACGTCACGCACATCCTACCTCTTTCCTCATCATATTCCCACTGGAGCTGGGTAAGATCATCCTGCACGAACTCATCTGAACCTGCACCTGGAGTGTTGTAGTAAACTATGAGCCATAGAGGACTCAACTATCATGTCCCTGGGTACCGAGACTATTCAAGCTTAAAGGTTGGGTTGGGTGAGTGTTTAGTTTGCAGCAGCACTAAGCGTTTATGGTGGCTAACTTACGCAACATGAAAGTAAATATGAGTGGCCTATGATGAACGATCGAGTTCTAGACTGATCTCGATGAGATCCTGAACACTTACTTACGTCAATCATAACCCCACCGTGTTCTCTCTTGGATCATGTTCACGAGCAGTGACGATCACGGTTACTCACCCAGTTGGTGCATTTTAATTAGAGTTTACTTCAAGTTTACTATAACCGGGTGTTAAAAAAATATCCAAGTTGCCACATAACCACAGGCACGACTTTCTGAAAGATTTACCCTGCAGGGGTGCTCCAACTAATCCATTACAAAATTAACCACACTCCGCGGGAATAACCTCGACCACGGATCTCGCGGTCATCATAGGTAATTCCAAAGGAATTCCAACACCTCGAGAAAACCCGAAGAAAAGTCAGACTCCACACGCAAGACATTCGATAAAGGTAAAACAAATCCAGCAAGACCACCCGACGTGTCGACGAACCCGATAAGAGCCGCGTATCTCATTCTCAGGACACGACGGATAAGCACAGCGTACAGTGGCCTGATAGAAATCTCCCGAGTTGCCCCGGGTTAGCCCCGCACACGGCTCTAGTTTGGACCAACACTCGTGAGGAGCACTGGCCCGGGAGTTGATTAAATTATCCACGGGTTTGCAAGACCCTATGAAAATTTTATTAAGTTGTTAAGCAAATGTAGTACCAATGTTGGGTCTTGCCAGACAAGTTTTCCACCAATACCAAATGTAGTAAATGTAGTAACAAGGAACTAGTGGCGGTAACAGCGGAACAAATCACTTAGAAAAAGGCCAAGCCTTCCACAAATACCAAAGTATATCCGTGCATTAAATTAAATAACAGAATTTATTGTGATATCCCAATCCATGTTATCACATGGAACAACCTGCACCTGCAACTAAAATGTTATAAGAGGGGCTGAGCAGCGGTAACTTAGCCAATCAAAGGTTTGCTGGGATGTGGAGGTTAAAGGCTGTCATGGCAATTGGGAGGCTGTTATCAAGTGGTAGGTAGCACAATTGTAACGATAAGAGCGTAATACTAGCAAGCGAAAATAGTATCGGGATCCGGGTACGATCATCTTGCCTGTTGGTTCTTCAGCGGAACAAGTAGCAGGATCCTCGTAGTGGTACTCTCCTGGGTCCTCGTACTTAGTATCAACACTCGCGTCTACCCAAGAGAAAAAGCACAATAAACCTCCAACCAAGGTGCAATGCACAACAATATGATGCATAATTAATTTATGAAGAATTCAACATGGCAACCTAAAACTAGTCATGTTTCAGATGCAAAGTTTGTTTATTAATGAATCTGGACAGAACCTCATGTTAAGTTATTTAAACATGCATGATAATGGCAAATCTGGATGCATCAAGCAAAATCTATAGAAATGCATATAAGGATCGCAAGAAACGGAGCTACGGTTCTCAAGATACGCTCACGACAAGGTACGAAGGCAAAACACAAGTCATCCAAGACCCGGGCTAATTCTTGGCAATCCAAGGTATCCTCTGGATAGGTGATGAAAAACCAATCACAATAGCCTTAATAATCAATCAATTCCATGGAGTATAGCTCCCACAAGTCACAAAACAATAAAACACCAAATCTGCCACTAAACAGCAACATAGCAACTTCTACAGATCACAACTTGAGCTACAGGAACCCTACAGACACAAACAAGATATTGACAGAATCTACTCAACATATACATCAACTTATCCAACTACACAAACAGCAAAGGAGCCACACATCAATAAGCAAAAGCTATCAAGTTGACATGATGAATCAGTTTTTCTGGGACTTCATGAAAATTCCAGCTTTCTGGAATCTGATATTATAAAGTAGCAAGTTGATAGCAGAAGTTAAACATGTTAGGCAGATCCTATTGGCATGAAAATTAACAGGATGGTAGGTGGCAATATCTACTACAATTAGCTAGCACTAAGCATGAGCAAATATCAAACATATCACTAGATACAATCCACACTTCATGGCATAAAAATAACAGCAAATTCTCAGACTTTAGTCATTTTTAAGCATGCTGAACAGAAACATAAAGTAGGTCACTTAACAGCATTTTTCCCACTTATATGGTTGATTCTCATGTTAAACAAAAATACCATGGCATACTAGATACAAAATACTAGCACTTCCTAGTTGGCACAACTCCCAAAGCAAGCATGGATTAATTCATGCAAAAATGGCAAAATGGCATCTCAGCTAAAATGAAAGATGTATGAACTTGACCAAAAGCGAAATATGAGAGTCCCATTGAATTCATTGGCTCTTTCTACCCCAAAATCATCTATCATACTCCTATGATCATGTGAAGCATCAATGCACATCTAAACTAGCAAAACAACCACATGCTCTTAAAGTCAAAACTTACTCTAAAGGAAAGATCATGATTGGGCAGAAGCACACTTGGCAACCTAGCTAAGAATGGAAATGAAAGCAAAACCAACATGGTATGCATAACTAACACAAGGGCAATCAAGTGGGGAACCACTAGTCACCTCCACCATCTTTACCTCTACTCACATACACTACAAGCACAAGAACATAACACAATTCCAATCTCACTCACCTATTCAAAACATGCATGTATAGCGTAGGCATACCACACATACTCTACACACACCAACATATACATACACATGCATATATACTCTCATGTCTATACACATACACACACCACACACGCACATGTGTGTGTGCATGTATAACCTACACACACACTCTCATGCACCTACATCCACACCAATCTGCCATACATGGTGCACCACACACCCATAAGTGCAATCACACATACACACCTACACAGACAAGCTCAACATACGCGTTCATGTATATATATACCCTTAGGTGTATACACACACAAACACATACATGTGCATATGCACTACACATACCCTCACACACTACACTGATCATGGCAAAAAAAACACATACACTCACACACTCTCTGCTCTCTAACTGAACCCTGCTCCTTACCTGAATTCTCTCTGACAAAGGAGGGGAGGAAGAAGGAAGGAGGGAGAGAAGCGGCAGCGGCAGAGGGAAAGGAGAAACCCTAGGGATCCACGCCTATTTAAAGGCCGGCCTCAACGTCCGTGAGCTTCTAACGGCGACGGCGTCAGCGCTCTCTCTCTCGAACGCTGCTCTCTCTCGCACTGCACGCGCTTACCTAACAAAGGAGGGAGACGGGGCAGGTAGCCGTCAGCTACCTGCTAGGCCGAGTGGGCCAGGCGATCACAGCCCACACACACTCACTCTCTCTAGACAAAGTAGAAAAGGGGGTTTTCTATTTATAAAACCAGCAACAAAAGATAAATCCCCAGGGCAATTAAAAAAAGGTTTGGATCAAAGCAAAATATTTTTGTGAAGAAAATAATGTGCTACATTTAATAAAAATATTAAGTTGAATTATTTAGCAAGTCATTTTAATACTTAAATAAAAAGGGCAGCTCCTGTTTAATAAAAACCCAAAACCCAAACACCCCCAAACAACAAAAGCATCACTCCCTAAATTAATAAGAATATTAGGGCCACCTCTTGGACATTTTTAAACAATTAAAACAGCAAGTTAATTCTGCTCATAAAATTAATATGAAGAGAGGGGGGAGATGGAAGGTGATGTTGAAAGAGAAAAGAGAGGGGAAGAAGAAGAGGAGTTGCAAACATGACTCCTACCACACTCAACACCAACATGACACAAAGGCACACCCACATCACTTCACACCAACATCAAGCCAAGACACATGAGAATAGCAAGCATGCAAAATGAATGGTATGAGGGATGATATGATGCATGAATGCAAACAACACATGAATGACAAGGTGCAAATCATACATAGCTCATGACACAAGGTTCATACATGGGGATACATGCCAAATAAGGTAGGGACATCACTTGGGCTGTCACACATAGTCCAGCATGTCGGTTAAATACTCGAAAGTGGCTATCAAGTGGATGGTGGGTGGGTCGAAAAATTCGTCCAATCCCACACCGTAACCGAACCGAGCGTAGATCGGGGCTGGATCATCGGTGATCTTCATCGACGAGATTTGATCCAGGGCCTTGTCGACCGCTGAGGGGCCGATCTGATCCTGTTGTTCGGAACTCGTGGACTTAACCTTCAAGACGTCCAGACATGGGAAGTGTTCTGCAAGAACACTTGTCCGGTCATCTGGCTTAATGGCCGGACTGGGATAAGAGATTGGTTCATTGCCATGGGTGACCCCATCGGCATGTCCGAAGAAGGGGCTCGAGGTTAAAGCCTCGGAGTCCTTGGAGGCTACAGGCGAAGCTGCGAGCCCGATTAATGACAAGTCACCTTGAGAGTCGACGGAGAACTCTAAGTTTCCAAATATGACCTCTTGATCAGGGGCGAAGCTCTCACCGTGACCTAGATGGCCAGCGGAATCAGCATGCAGCACAACACTGCCGAAGGCGAAGATCTGTCCAGGGACAAAAGTGTCCATGTTGCAAACCTCTTCGTTGATGACAAGGCAAGGCGTCGATTCCATATTGATCACAAAGGAACTCTCAATGAAAGCACCAGTGTCGGTGTCAAAACCGGCGGATCTTGGGTAGGGTGTCCCGAACTGTGAGACTAGAATCGATGATAAGATGAGACGAAGGGAACACGGATTTACCCAGGTTCAAGCCCTCCTATGGAGGTAAGACCCTATGTCCTGCTTGGTTGTATTGATGATGGGGGGTTACAGAGTTGATCTACCTCGAGATCAAATAGCTAACCCTAGATGAGTTGTTCTGTCCCTATACCCTAAAACCCTCCGGCTTATATAGATGCCGAAGATGCCTAAGGTTTACACATGGTTGGTTACATGTCGAAGAGATAAACATGCCTATTTACTTCATCAGACATGGAGCGCAAGCCGTGCTTCCCGAATCTTCCATCCTGGAGACTGGGCCTTCAAATCTTCCAGTGTTCGGTAAGTAGCCCATATAGTCCGGCACATAAATAATAGGTCGGTTATCTGAGGACCCCCTAATCTAGGACTCCCTCAGGCTCCATCCATAAGGGTTCACGAAGTAGCAACCTTGACTATTCTATAACGGCTTCCGTCCATGAAGGACTAGCCTCACTATGGGTAGATCTTCATGAAGTAGGCGATCTCCTTGCCCGTACAAACTTCTTGGTTCAAATATACAACATGAAGTAGGAGGCTCCCAAGGAACACCTAACCAATCTAGGAGGCACCACCCTCCAAAAGGTAATAGGTTGATAATGATGATGAAATCCTTGCTCTTGTCCTTCAAGATGATAGACTCCACAATAGTCAATCACTCTCTCACAGATTTGGCTTGGTAGAAGAGATTGATTGGGTGGAAAGCAACTTGGGGAGGCTAGAAATCAAGATCCATATGATTGGAGTAGATGATATTGTTCTCAATACAAGGGTAGGTAGTTCTCTCTCGGAAATTTAGATATGGGAAGTGGGGAACTGTTCTGAGTGCTTCAGTTGCTAGTGGGATGTGGTTGAGGGATATATATATAGGCATCTCCAAAAATCCAACCGTTACAACATTATTGACAATCTTGGTGAAACCGATGCAAAACTCGATTGTATCGATCAGTTCAAAATGTGGCAACTTTCGGAATCTCGGTGTAGTCAATATGGAATTCTTGGTGGCACCGATTTTGAGTGGTAGGGTTTAGACAGAGTATTTTGTGGGAGAGCTTGTGGGTGTTTTTGGTGGCTAGCACTTGTGCACGTGGAGCAATTTCTTCACCAATAATACCTTACCCCCTTTTAATAGTATCTCCTCACAATTTCTAGCCATCCCATCATTGGGCTTTCTTGAATACTAGGTACAAATATTAGTCCTGGAGACAATGTATGTTGTCATGAATTATCAAGACCACCAAGGGAGCATATGTGCTTTCAGAACTCTATAGAGAAGAAGTAATCCGAAAACAACAATCAACACATGATAAACACCACAACATATGCATGACATGATGCGCAAACCAATATGATGCATGTTCGGTTTAATTATGCATGGTATGACAAGCACAACAATCATACACTACAAATTAAGTGAAGTTCAATATGCAACGAGTTACATATTAACGAAACTCCACATTTTAATTATTTACTCCACTCTCGTTTAGGTACTCATCAATATTAAATGTTGCTTAACATGGGTGGTCATGGCATAAAGTGAATACGGAATTACAACAATTTTAAATGGAGAAGGGGAACATACATATAACAAAATGACAATTCGCCATGTTACTAGAAATACAGTTAATGTTGTTTAACTAAACCATCCTTTTAAATGTTTTTCATCATGGCAAGAGGTGAAGCATACACAACTACATCATCTAGGCATTTTAAATGAGGCCACAAGCAACATATAGCATTTTCGAAATGACCCCATGTGCATAATAAGAATTTGGTCCAGATCTATCCTAACACAATTTTACATTTGTTAAACGGCAAAATAAAATGCATCACTAGATCACTTTATCCCACTTGGTACATCTTCTATGCTTTGTGTGTTGATCAACTCTAATAATTCTCTGCCTTAGCCTTGACCAACCTTCTGTCTTATCTTCTCTCTTCACAATGATGATGTATTGAAGGTAAACATGAATGTTCACACAATCTTCTTCCTCAAGACATGCTTGCAATAATCTCAACTCTCTCATGACCAATCTTTGGATAAAACCTTACATACCACCTTGGCCACCATATAAACTCCTTGAAACCAACACATGTAATTCAAGTAGTGCCTATGGACAAATCCTTCGAGTATAACTCAAGGCAATCATTAGTCCATAGGGATTGTCAACAATTACTAAAATCATATATGGAGAAATATGCTCTAACAATCTCCCCCATTTTGGTAATTGATGACAATCACTTTCAAGAGAGTTTATATAAGGAAATAAGCACAACCAGTTACACCCATGCAAAGCAACACCCAATGATGCATATGCATGGGTATGAGATGCAAATGCTTAAAAATCAAAAGAAAAACTCTCTAAACAACTCCAAACTAAACTCTCTAAACTTCTCCCCCATTGGCATCGATTGCAAAAATGGGCGAAAAGGTTACAAAGCCAATATAATAGGTGTTCCTCCAAAAGGTGTGTATTTCTCAAAATATGAGTGCAATGAGATACACATATCCAGTGATAAGTAGTTGGAGGAAAACAAACTATATTGAGAACCCAAAGATTGCAAAAAGGGTCGTATGGCACAAAGACATGCAATAGAGTGAAGCAAGCAATCAAAAGATACCAATTGGAACAAACAATCACATGGCACCATGACATGAAAAAATATATGATATGGGCAAAAGAGTGTTTATAAATAAACTAGATAATATCCCCATGATTTTTGCACAATTAAGAATTTTAGTATTCGGATATAAGTGCACAAAATAGGATCATGACTCCCCCAAAATCAATAGAAACACACAACAAGTGGAAGTAAGTAGATAAGATAATAAGCATAGTACTTGCACCAAACATATGGTTGAGAAACATGTTGAATAGGCAACTTAAGAGTAGGTTCAACCAAAATGATGTGTGTGGGTCATATCAAAGCACTTGAGAAGACTAATATAAGGTGAGCATTAAGCATCAACATAGTCGATGAAATGAGACGCAATGTGCAAGACATATCCTTCCCACACACATACCACTAGCAAATGGGTTCACAAGCTTACTAAAAAGAAAATTAAAAACCAAAGCTTGTGAAAACCCATGGTGAAGATATGAAATAATAACCTTCTCAAGAGTAGGTATACCAATCAAAATGGCACACCCCTCATCAAGACAATCATGAGGAAAAATTATCTTCACCACCAAATAGTGCATCAAGATGCAAGGATATAAGATTCGCACTTAAGACAAATTCTTTCATGAAACCACCAAGGGAATAAAAGAAAAGGAATGCAACAATGGACATGAAAGAAAAGAGGATGTCAAATAGAGATGTACCTTCTCTCATGTGTATAAGATTCTAGGTGGAAGACAATCATGATGATATATATCCACAAAGAAGGATGTACATACAAGATAGTTACAAGAAGGAACGATCAAGATATCCCAAAGGAGGTCATAAATATATCAGTAAGATCTTTGCTTCAAAGCATAGCACAAGGCCTAATATTTTCTTATCGTACATAAATGAACTCACAGCATACAATCATCAAAGACATCATAACTAGCAACAAGAGATCATCGTTGGGATGCTTTGAGAAAGGAAACAAGTACCACAAGAATGAATCAAGAATTCCATGCCATGATGCAACCTATAAAGTTTGAATGCAAGAAATGTATGCATGAAGTAGATACTTGTTACCGAGATAGCATTGGATTGATGTAGTAGATAGTGGTTCATCGATCATCCTAGCATGGACCCTATAAGCACATGGTTTCAACACCTTCCTTGTAAGTGAGCCGATTGTCCAATACATCTCCAATTGTTCCTAGAGCAACAACACAAACAAAGTGGTACTCAAACCCATTGGGACCGAAGAGTTAGTGGATCAACAATACATAGGACAAACTCCACATAACTATGTGCATATAGATACGAAATTGAATTTCATGCACACTTTAGCTAGTTCGTGACATAGTGGAGTTTCCCCTATATGTTGGGTCAAAGAAATAAAGCATGACAAAGAAAGTACATGTAGTAAATATGCATGCTCAAGGCTTTCGAGAATCAAATCAACACATAGTTGATAAGATACCAAAAGACAAGGTATCAAGTGAAAATAAGATACCAACCAAAAAATATCACTTGAAGGATACCAATTAAAAGATACATCAAGTAATGAGATATCCATTGACACATGCCAAAATAGAAGGAAACACGATACCAATTGAAGAAAAACAAATAAGAATTACCAAGTTCCCAAAAGAGAGCTAGGTTCCAAACAACCCAAACCCTTGGCAGATTTTCATGATGGCACAAAGCACTAAAAAGAAAAGGCTTGGCTTCCACCAACACGCACTTGATAGGGATCAAACGATTGTATGATAAACGCATAAAGAGAATGTTTAAAGGAAAATATGATAGCTCCCCCAAGAGATGTGCATTATATATAATTTGCATTCGAATATTGTTGGGAGACGTAGTAGTAAATCAAAAAAAATCCTACGTATCACCAAGATCGATCTATGGAGAAACCAGCAACAAGTGGGGAGAGATTGCATCTTCATACCTTTGAAGATCGCTAAGCGGAAGAGTTACAATAATGCGGTTGGTGGAGTCGTACTCGCAGCGATTCAGATCACGGTGGATTTCGGTCTCAGCGCCGAACAACGGCGCCTCCGCGTTCAACACACGTGCAGCCCGATGATGTCTCCTACGCCTTGATCCAGCAAGGAGGAAGGAGAGGTTGAGGGAGAGCTCCGGCAGCACGACGGCATGGTGACGATGGAGCTACGTGGACTCCGGCAGGGCTTCGCCAAGCGCTATGGAGAACGAGGAAGAGGAAGGGTAGGGCTGCGCCGAGAGAGAGAGAGAAGTCATGTCTCAAATCAGCCCAAACCCTTGCATATATATAGGAGGAGGGAGAGTCAGGGCTGCCTTGGCCCCTCCTCCAAGGAGGAGAGCTTCGGCCGAAGGTGGGGAAGAGTCCACCTCCCACAAGGGAGGTGGATCTCCTCCTTTTAAATCCTTTTTCCCTTTATCTCTTGATCCCAGCCGCATGGGCCTTTCTAGCAGGTCTTGTACAGCCCACTAAGGGCTAGCACACCTCCTCTAAGGTTCCACAAAGTCCTTTGGTCGTCACACCCCTCCTGGGGGTCCTCCGGTACCCTCCCGGCACTCCCGGTACACTACCGATGAGCCCGGAAATTTTCCGGTGACCAAAACTGGACTTCCTATATATTAATCATTACCTTCGGACCATTCCGGATCTCCTCGTGAAGTTCGAGATCTCATTCGGGACTCCCAACAACCTTCGGTAACCACGTACAACATTTCCCTATAACCCTAGCATCATCGAACCTTAAGTGTGTAGACCCTACGGGTTCGGGGGACACGTAGTCATGACCGAGACACCTCTCCGGTCAATAACCAACAGCGGGATCTGGATACCCATGTTGGCTCCCACATGCTCCACGATGATTTCATCAGATGAACCACGATTTCGGGGATTCAATCAATCCCGTATGCAATTCCCTTTGTCTATCGGTATGATACTTGCCCGAGATTCGATCGCCGGTATCTCTATACCTTGTTCAATCTCGTTACCGGCAAGTCTCTTTACTCGTTCCATAATACATCATCCCGTGGCTAACTACTTAGTCACATTGAGCTCATTATGATGATGTCTTACCGAGTGGGCCCAGAGATACCTCTCCGTCACACGGAGTGACAAATCCCGGTCTCAATTCGTGCCAACCCAACAGACACTTTCGGAGATACCCGTAGTGCACCTTTATAGCCACCCAGTTACTTGTGACGTTTTGTACACCCAAAGCATTCCTATGGTATCCGGGAGTTGCACAATCTCATGGTCTAAGGAAACGATACTTGACATTGAAAAGCTTTAGCAAACGAACTACACGATCTTGTGTTATGCTTAGGATCGGGTCATGTCCATCACATCATTCTCCTAATGATGTGATCCAGTTATCAACGACATCCAATGTCCATGGTCATGAAACCGTGACCATCTATTGATCAACGAGCTAGTCAACTAGAGGCTCACTAGGGACATGTTGTGGTCTATGTATTCACACATGTATTACGGTTTCCGGTTAACACAATTATAGCATGAACAATAGACGATTATCATGAACAAGGAAATACAATAATAACCATTTTATTATTGCCTCTAGGGCATATTTCCAACAAATACAAAATGCACAATATGTGATCATCACTTTCCCTATATATATATAGAGAGAGAGAGAGAGAAACACTAGACATGTTCAAAAGGATCCATGAGAGGTAAGGAAGACAAACGGCTAAACAAGATCCAATGTAAAGATGATTGAGCAATTTCTACCACGTAAAGGAATACCAATTGTCAAGGACAAGAAGTATTAGGAAGTAATTCCATTGGTAGATTGCAAAGATATCCAACATCATCTTCACACCTAAAACATAAGCAAATGACACTTGTAGAGCTAACATGCCACCTAGGAACAAGATAATCTACAATATCAATTCTAAGTGGCAATACCTCAAATGTACACATTTTCTAGGCTTCTAGTATGCACATAGCATATTACTCTCCCATAATGTGGCAACCCAACATTATTAACAAGTGGCAAATAAAATCGAACAAGAGATAATTAATGGACCATTTAGAATTTGAATTTCTCATGAGAAGACATACCACATAGAATCTAGATAATCTTGTAATATCAACACTAAGTGGTATTTCTCATGTACACACATTTTTAGGATCATGAAGTGCACAAAGCACATCACTCCCCAAAAATGGGATAATCATTAATCTCTCAAAAAAGAGCCAACTAACATACAAACAAGATGCAAGAAGGCTCAACACAAGACTCACACATACATGATGTGCAACCCATAAGACATACTTGAATTCTCAAGATACACAAATAGGAAGCATAACATGTACAAACAAAGGCAAGGTACAAGACCATAACATGCAAAGGGGCAAGTAACTAACAATGTATTCAATTTAAGTGCAAGTTACAGCAAGGAGGGACATTGGTTATAAAATAGAAAGTCTATAATCCAAATGATTTGGCTTGAGATAATATGAATGATGAAGATTCCTTAATTCTTCATGATGTAGCCAAGTCCCCAATGCCCTTCAACAACACCCATTGATCAAGTTTGAGCTTGTTGGTCCCCAACCAAGTTGGGTCCTAAGAGGTTAGTCACAATAGGCTTGGCTACCCAAATGGTTCTTTTCTTGACACCACTTTGAGTACCAACACATTTGGCAAACACATTCCCAAGATTATCCTTCCCAAGATAATAGATATCATCAATAATGATTGGGTTGGATTAGTTACCTATTGTGCAAGAAGAAGCGAAGTGACCCTTCTCACGACATAAGTAGCAACATCTACCCTTGACTTTGTTCTTAGTTGAATTCTCAACTTGAGGAGCAGTGACTTGGGTTTCCTTGGGAAGAGGCCTTTCTTTAACTTGAGGTTGAGCATGAGATTGAACTTGTGGCTGCTTCCCTTGTTTCTTGTGACTATGAGGCTTCTTATTTAATGGGCAAGATCTAACATGGTGCCCTTCAATTTTGCACTTGAAGCAAATAATCTTGGTCGAATTCTTGACTTGTTCTTGGCCTTTCCTTTTGTTTCTCTTGGACTTGTTCTTCTTATTGGAGTTGAATCCAAGTCCACCTTTGTCATTGGGAGATTTTTGCACACTCAATATGTTGTTGAGTGTGTACTTCCCTTCACGAGTCTTTTCTAAATATTTCTTCAAAGAAGTGACTTGGGCCTTAAGCTCTTTGATTTCCTCTACATGGTTAGTATCAACACACGTACTAGAGGAAGTATAAGCTTCATTGTCAGAGCAACAAGGCAAGGGAAGTAATTCATCACAAGATGTAGCAACATTATGAGTAGATGAATTACAGGGACTAGCACATGGCAATAAAGCATTTTGACTAGATGTGGTGCTAATGTCCACATGAGACTCACTAGATGTTACCTTAGTAGTACTAGCCTCATGAGCTATCTTTAGCACATTATGTGATACTAGAAGATCACCATGAGTCCTAAAAGCTTTTCATGAATTTCTTCCAATTTCCCATAATTGCTAGATAGCAACTCAAGTTGATCCCTTAGCTCAACATTCTCCTTGAATATGGATGCTTCACAAGAAATAGAGTTAGTAGCACAAGCATCATCATTAACAACAACAGGAGAAGGCAACTTGGCAAGCTCTTTTGCATATGAAGCTTCAAGTTGATCATGTGACTTGGTGAGTTTGATGAGTGACCTCTTAATGACCTTAGAGCCATTTTCGAGGTGTTTAAATTCATCAAGGAGTTTAGCATGAGAAACTTCAAACTTATCATTTTTAGTTCTAAAATCATTAGCCACCTCGAGGTCTCTATCATGGGATTTCTTTAATCTAGATAATTCTACAGCAAAGGTCTCCTCAAGATATTCCTTGGTGGTTTGTTCATTTTCAAGAGCTTGAGATAGCTTCGCGATCTCATTAGCGTAATCATGCTCATGACCTTCCATTTTATCAATGTTTGTCTCATGCTCCTGGAGATGAGCTTCCAGCTCCTCAATATATTTCTTGCCCTCAATGCCAATAGACATTATTTCCATGAAGTTGGAACAAGAAATTTTATTCTTGTGAAGAGCTTTAAATATGATTTCACCCTAAAATTTTAAGGAAGCAATATTATGACTCTCTTCATCATTATGCTCATCCTCATTATCAGCAACATCATCATCATGAGATATATTGGGATTCAAAGTAGGAGATACCCTTGAAGCCTTAGTCACAAGGCAAAAGTGAGAAATAATTGATTATGATATAGAATCCATTGATGCATGCTACTTCTCGAGCATGCGTTGGTTTCCCGTGAAGAGGAACGGTTTGATGCAGCAAAGTAGATAAGTATTTCCCTCAGTTTTAGAGAACCAAGGTAGCAATCCAGTAGGAGATACAAGCGAATCACCAATAGATGTACCTGCACAAAGAATCAAACTCTTGCACCCAACGCTATAAAGGGGTTGTCAATCCCTTCACGGTTACTTGAAAGGATGAGATCTAATAGTGATAGATATAATAGGATGCTTGAACGGAAAGTAAAACTAAAAGTAAAAATAATGCAGCAAGTATTTTTGGTATTTTTGGTTTTAGATCTGTAAATATAATATGGAAAATAGACCTGGGGGTATAGGTTTCACTAGATAGCTTCTCTCATGATGGCAAGTATTACGGTGGGTGAACAACTTACTATTGAGCAATTGATAGAAAAGCGAATAATTATGAAGATATCCAAGGCAATGATTATGCATATAGGCATCACGTCCGTGACAAGTAGACCAAAATGATTCTGCATCTACTACTATTACTCCACACATCGACCGACTCCTGCCTGCATCTAGAGTATTAAGTTCATGAAGAACAACATAATGCATTAGGTAAGATGACATGATGTAGAGGGATAAACTCAAGCAATATGATGAAACCCTCATATTTTTACACTTGATGGCAACAATACAATATGTGCCTCGCTACCCCTACTTTGTCACTAGGTGAGGACACTGCAAGATTGAACCCAAAACTAAGCACTTCTTCTATTGCAAGAATTACCAATCTAGTTGGACAAACCAAACCAATAACTCGAAGAGACTTGCAAAGGTATGAAATCATGGATAAAAGAATTCAGGAAAGACGCAAATAATATTCCTGGATAATCTGAACACAAACCCACAATTCATCGGATCTTGACAAACACACCGCAAAAGAGTATTACATCAGATAGATCTCCATGAAGATCATGAAGAACATGGTATTGAGAATCAAAGAGTATTACTAGCTGTGGACCCGTAGGTCTATGGTGAACTACTCACGCATCATCGGAGGGGCAATGGAGTTGATGTAGGTGCCCTCCGTGATTGAATCCCCCTCCGACAGATTACTGGAAAAGGCTCAAAGATTGGATCTCTCGGGAACGGAGTCTTCTGGCGGCGGAAAAGTGTTTTCGTGGCTCTTTCTGATAATTATGGAACATTTGGGAATTTATAGGCCGAAGATTAGGGTGAGGGGAGCATCCTTGGGCCCACAAGTCTGCCCGGCGTAGCCACCCCTGGTCGCGCCCTAGGGCTTGTGGCCCCATGGTGGCTCCTCTGCCTTGGTTCTGAAGTCTCGTAGTTTCCTTTTGTTCCATAAAAATCATTCTGAAGGTTTTATTCCATTTGGACTCTGTTTAATATCCCTTATCTACGAAACTCAAAAACAAGGAAAGAACATAAATTGGCACTGGGCTCTAGATTAATAGGTTAGTCCCAAAAATAATATAAAATAGCATATTAATGCATATAAAACATCCAAAACAGATAATATAATAGCATGGAACAATAAAAATTATAGATACATTGGAGACGCATCACCGCACCATTCAAGACCACATCTTGTTCCATGGAGTGTTGGGTTTCCTCTACATTGTTAGCACAACAACTCGAGGAAATCGACACATTTTTATCATCGCAACAAGATATAACAAGCATATCATAATGAGATTTAGTCAAGAAATTTCTGCATGATATGCAAGGACTATCAACACAAGCATGTGAAACATTTAGAGTGCTCGAAGTGTTAAAGACCAAAGATGAAGTACTACAATAATATAGCGATGAGGCATCATCAACAATAAGCCCACTATCATCATTACAATGATCAGCACTACTCACCATGACATTACCTTGTTGCAATACACAAGTAGGTGAAGTAGAAGAAGTTGAGAAGACAACACGACCGAAGATGGAGGGAGAACAATCATCCCTACAAATCCTGGACACACCATATTTATCTTGAAGCTTTGTCCACAACTCATGAGCATCCCGGAATGACATGAGTTGAAATATAACTACATTGCTCAAAGCATCGAAAAGCACATTAGAAGCTTGAGCATTGAGATAAGAGTTTTTCTCATCCTATAAAGATATGTGTTGAGAATCCTTTGGAGGAGAAAAACCCATATCTACAATTCGCTCTAAATTGGGGTCCATGACCCTAAAGAGATTAAGCATGCGAATTACCCAAACATCAAAATTTGTGCCATCAAAACTAAGAGTGACATAGAATCCTAATCCACTAGTCGACATCCTTACTCTCTAGGTGGTTAAACCTAATAATGAGAGACCTAGCTATGATACCAATTGAAAGGATGTGGATGTCGCCTAGAGGGGGGGTGAATAGGCGCTTTAAAATAATTACGGTTTAGGCTTGAACAAATGCGGAATAAAACTAATGTTTAATATGTCAAGCACCAAAACTAAACAACTAGGCTCACCTATGTGCACCAACAACTTATGCTAAGCAAGATGAACAACTAAGTGATAGAAAGATATATAACATAAACAATATGTCTATCACAAAGTAAAGTGCATAAGTAAAGGGCTCGCATAAGAGATAACCGAGGCATGTGGAGACGAAGATGTATCCCGAAGTTCACACCCATGCGGGTGCTAATCTCTGTTTGGAGCGGTGTGGAGGCATAATGCTCCCCATGAAGCCACTAGGGCCACCATAATCTCCTCACGCCCTCGCACAATGCAAGATGTCGTGATTCCACTAACGGACACTGGAGGGCGGTCACCGAACCCGTACAAAAACGGTTGGGGCAAACTCCACAACTTAATTGGAGTCTCCCAACAATACCATGAAGCTTCGCCATAATGGATTATGGCTCCAAGGTGACCTCAAATGCCCGGGGCAATCTCCACAACCTAATTGGACACCCCGATGCTTGCTTGGAGCTTTAGACCACAATGATTGAGCTCCGAGGCACCACCAACTGTCTAGGGCACCAAGGCACCCAAGAGGAACAAGGTCTAGGGTGCTCAAACACCCAAGAGTAATAAGCTTCTCAAACTTCACTTCCACATATAACTGTGGAGAACTCAAACCTATGCACCAAATGCAATGGCAAGGGCACACATAGTGCCCAAGTCCTTATCTCCCAAATCCGACCACAACAACTAATGATATGGAGAAAATGAGAGGAAGAACAAAGAAGAACATGAAGAACTCCAAGATATAGATCCAAGGGGTTCCCCTCACGTAGAGGAGAAAGTGATTGGTGGAAATGTCGATCTACATATCCTCTCTCTTTTACCTTAAGAACTAGCAAGAATCATTGGAGGGATTGAGAGTTAGCAAGCTTGAAGAAGGTCAATGATGGGGGAAGAACACGAGCTCAAGAGTGGGGGGCCATTGGGGAAGAAGGCACCCTTAAATAGGCATCCCAAAATCCAACCGTTATGCCCATAAGTTGTGCTCAAGCGGTACTACCGCTCAGGGAGCGGTACAAACGCTTAGCACGGTCAAAACAGCCCAACAAGACAGAAAAACATGAGCGGTAGTTGTGCCAGAGAGGTAGTATCGGTCGGGGGAGAGGTAGTACCGCTTGGGGGAGAGGTAGTACCGCTTGGGGGAGAGGTAATACCGCTTGAGAGGTACTACCGCTCAAGCAAATTGGGCACCAGAAGCATAAAATAAGCAGAAGTAGAAGCGGTGATGGTTAGCGGAAGTACCTCCCAAGAGGTACTACCGCTCGGGGGAGAGTTAGTACCGCTTGAGAGGTACTACCGCTCTCTACTACCGCTTAAAGCGGCACTTCAGCCCAAGCAAAACCGAAACCGCCATAACTTTTGCATACTGACTCCGAAATGAGCAAACTCAAGTTTTTTGGATAGATTACGACAAGTACTATCAAGCAATGGAGAATAAATGCCAATAGGATAAGTAAGATAAACTTCCCAAGAATTATTTGGAAAAATCTCCAACATCGAAAACACAAATATGATACATACCAAAACCGTTTTTGATGAGCTTGAGCTTAACACGATGAAGACCATAAGATCCAAAAATCACAAAGCACAAAAGCCAAACAATAACCAAGAAATATTATGATGCCAAGAATGTGATGGTTTGAGCTCTCAACAAACGATACGATCAAACTACTCACTTGAGAGCCCCCCCCCCCTTGATAGTACATCTATCGATCCTATAACCTGGTCTCCCAACTACCACCATAAGACCGGTAAAACAGAAAACCCTATCAAGGTCAAACCTTTGCCTTGCACATAGTCCACTTGAGCTAGATGATGACGATCTTGTCCTCCTCAATATGGACCACCTTTCTTGATTGTGCCGGCTCGATGGAGACTAGTAGATTACCCCCTCATACTCCACTATGGGTGAGCCACTCTTCGGTACATCTTCACAAGTCCATTGTTACCGCAATGGACGGTAAGCTTCAAGCATGATCTCTTTGTGATGCTTCACTTGAATTTGTGCACTGCAACCTTGATGACGGTCACCACGTGATGTCATCTTCCATGGGTTGTATGGGATCTTCCTCTTGATGCAATCCCACTGAAATATATCAAACCCCACAAAGAGCACTCACAAGGAACATGGGTAAGTACACAAAGCGTAATGGACAATACTTACCATACCATGAGATCACTTGCTCCCACTTAGTACATCTTCTATGATTTGTGTGTTGATCAACTTGAATCATTCTTTGTCTTAGTCTTGATCAACCTTGTGTCTTATCTTCTCTCTTCACAATGATGATGTCTTAAAGGTAAACATGAATGTTCTCACAATCTTCTTCTTCAAGACATGCTTGCAATAACCTCAACTCTCTCATGTCCAATCTTTGGATAAAACCTTACATACCATCTTGGTCACCATATAAACTCCTTAAAACCAACACATATACTTCAAGAAGTGCATATGGAAAAATCCTTCGAATATAACTCAAGGCAACCATTAGTCCATAGGGATTGTCAACAATTACCAAAAGCAGATATGGAGAAATATGCTTTAACAGCTGGCCTGGTCACCGGAGGGCGCGACGATAGGCAACCGACAGGGTGGCATGCCGGCAAGGTGGCATGGCTGGCGCAGGGTTGCAGGAGCTCGGGGGAGATCGGGGTCTTTGTCTCCCGTGGGGCGGCGGCGGTTTCGGGCCTGGATGGGGGGGATCTAGCCCTCCAGGGTCACGGGAGATGGGAGAAGGGAGTGACTAGGTGGCGGCTGGCTATTGGATATGCATAGGTTTCGAGGCTGGGGACTAGGGTCCCATTTTGGGTAGGGCTAGGCGTCTATATATTGCAAGGGGGATAGGGTTAGCTGTTTTGCCTGTTTTCGAGCCGTTCGATCCCAATTTGACGGCTCCGGTCGCGGGGTTTGGCTAGGTGGGTTGGGTTGGGCCGTGTGGAGTGGTTGGGCTGAGAGGAGAGAGGGAAATGATCAGCCCGTGACAAATTTTAAAATACCAAAATGACTAACGTTTGACGACTATATTGTCGCTATATGTTTAATGCTTCGGGTATCAAACGACCTCCGATTGCGACGAAATTAGGCAGGCGGTCTACCTACAACACAACAAGACCACATGCCAAGTTTTGACCTAATCCAAGAATGTTTTATATGCCCTTTTAAAAACAACATTTTGCAATGTCGCGGGCGCGTGCATGTGTGGTTGGTCACGAAATGGTCAACGACAAGAACAGAGAGAACTGGCAACTACGAACGGATGCAAGTTTTGAAAATTGATGGCAATAGAGTGCCGATGCTATGTAGATGATGTGAATGGTGTGATGATGAATGCGACAACCAAACGAATCAAACGACGACAATGGAATGAGAGGGGAATCTTCTGGAGTGTCGGTCTCAGGCTGTTACATTGAAGTATGGAGATAAGAATACATCTTATTTCCAAAATTTTGTTGGCCTTTTCTCAACAGAAATAGACGAACCAGCCTTGGCTTTGATTGATAAAGTTAATCCATGAGTGACACAATAGATGAATGAGGCGCTCTGAAAGCCATATTCATAGGAGGAGGTAAAAATAGTCCTTTTTCTATAGGAGATATGAAGGCCCCGAGAACCGATGGGTTGCATGCTATTTTTTCAAAAAACAAATGTCCTATTTTCGGAGACGTTTTAACAATTGAAGTGTTGAAGGCGATAAATGATAAAGTGATTCCAGAGGGATGGAATGGCAGTGTCATTGTTCTGATTCCTAAGGTGGATGGCTGAGAAAGAATTACCTTATACAGTCCTATAAGTCTATGTAATGTGTTGTATAAGGTAATCTCTAAGATGATTGCCTTTTGGTTAAAACCTTGTTTGGATGACATTATTTCCCCAGTTCAGAGTGCTTTTGTCCTTAGCCGTCTTACAACTGATAATATTCTTTTGGCTTATGAGTGCTTACATACAATAAAAAATAAGAAGGGGAAACAAGGCTAATGCGTGGTAAAGCTATACATGCATAAAGCTTATGACACGGTGGAATGGAAATTCCTAGAACAGATGATGACAAGATTAGATTTTAATAATGAGATTGTAGAGCTTCTTATGGCATGTGTTACTTTGGTCAAGTATAAGGTGAGATATAATGATCAAGAAACAGTGGGTTTTATACCTACAAGGGGGCTCCGGCAAGGGGACCCCTTGTCACATTATTTCACATTTGTGCAGAGGGCTTATCCAGTGTTTTGGCTCAAAAAGAGGAGGTTCGTGGCATTGAAGGTGTGCAGGTGTGCAGAAATGTGCCATCCGTTTCTCATTTAGTTTTTGTCGATGATTCGCTAATCCTTATGAAGGCAAATATGATTAATGCAACCTCATTGAGACAAGAATCAGATGAGTATTATGCTAGTTTTGGCCAACCTTCCAACCTCATTATGCAGTATCTTTTTCAGGCCTAATGTAGAAGCGGGGGTTAAAGCCCAAGTGTGTGTAAAATTAAACATCATGGCTAAAGTTATTTCAGATACTTATCTGGGACAACCATATGGTGGATCTAGACAGGAGTGACGGTTTCTCACATCATGTGGAAAGAATCATGAATACACTAAAGGGTTGGAAGGTAAATTTATTGTCTCTTGGGGGCAGAGAGATCTTGCTAAAGACAATTATTCAAGCTATCCCCGTGTTTGCAATGGCTATTTTTGAAATCCAAAAGAGGTTTGTAAGGAAATTACACATGCCATTGCCAGGTTTTGGTGGGGCGATAGTGATGAGGATAAAAAATGCATTGGCTCACATGGTGGAACTTATCCCTTCCTAAGGATAGAGGGGGGATAGGGTTCGGAGACCTTCATGCTTTCAACCTTGTCATGTTAGCTGAGCAAAGTTGGAGGTTTTTGACACACTCGGAGACCCTTTGTGCGAGAGTACTATGTGCAAAATATTTTCCGAATGGTAATTTGTTGAAAGATGGACCCAAGAAAGGATCTTCATATAATTGGCAAAGTATAGTCGCTGGCATCCAGACATTGAGAAGGGGGCATATCTAGAGAGTTCAGACAAGAGAGAAAAATAATATATGGGAGGACCATTGGATCCCTTTAAGCCAAAACAGAATGATTTTGACAAGGAAAAGGAATACTTTGTTGCGCATTGTTGATGAGTTAATTGAACCGTTGATTAGTTCTTGGGATGAGGAGCTCCCGCGCAGTATCTTCCTTCATATTGATGTGTAGAGGATACTGGCAATACCCCTCTCTGAGCATCTTACTCATGATTTCGTGGTATGGCATAAAACAAAAACATATGTGTTCTCAGTCCGGTCAGCTTATTATTCTGAATGGGAGCATCAATTCAGTTCGAGAATTATTGTAGAGGAAGGAACATCTAATATAAACCTTGTTTGGTTTGCACTATGGAATCTTGAAGTGCCAAATAAGATCAAGATATATTTGTGGTGTGCACTACAAGGGGTTGCTCCTCGTATGTGTGTACTAGCTAATAGACACATCAAGGTGTCTTCACATTCTCCGGTCTATAATTTTGGGCCTGAAGATATGCGTCACTTATTGTTTACATGTGATGGAGCAAGAAGTGTTTGGAAAGCACTGGGACTAGAACATGAAATAGAGAAAGCATGGGCAGTTGATCGGCCAGGGTCAGTTGTCCTAGAAGAGATCCTAAGATGTCCTAGACAAAAATTGCCAATGATGGGGTAGTTGGGGCTACAGGAAGTAGTGGTGGTCGTTCTATGGTATATTTGGTGGGATAGAAGAGAGATAAACAAGGGAGTTAGGGTCAAATCTCCATCAAGCACACCTTTTGCAATCAGTGTGATAACAACAAATTCCGCTATGAAGACCCCTCACCATGAGGAGTGCAAATTCCATTGGGAGAAACCTCCTGTAGGCACTTACAAGATGAACACAGACACCATGTTCTTTGAAGATGGCACCAGGGCTATTGCGGTTGTTGTTCAGAACAGTAAGGGAGAAGCTTTGGTAGGGGTAGCCGAAGTGTTTGATTATGCATCTAACCCTGCAACGGTGGAGGCTATGGAGATTCGGCGGGGCCTCCAATTATTACAGGATATTGCCTGCTCGAGAGTTACCATGGAAGCTAGCAGTTTGGAGATCATCAATGCATGTAATGGAGTCAGTGATGTTTTGGCACCGTATTCAGCTATCATGGCAGATTGCTTCCAAATTGCTCATGGAATATCATCGATTTGATTTCAATACTGTCTAAGGGAAACCAATGGCTCGGCACACTTTTTATCCAGACATGCGTATGACAATAATGCAATGTATTTGTGGGATAATGATCCACCTACGTTATTGATTACCCATGTATTGAATGACGTAACTATGTCATTTTTTCAATAAAGTGCCAAGAGGCTTTTCCCTTTTAAAAACTACCATCTGTCACTGGGGTGCCCTTGTAGCGAATGACCTCCTTCTTCCTCCCGTCATCTTCATTCTTATTACATCCTCCCAACCTGCCTACATATCCTCTCTTAGTCATTAGGCGCTCCCCCAAGACTTCTTACACCAGCCCTCTTCACCGATGTACACATTCTGATATCTTTGACATGGTAATTTTCAAAATCTATCCAGTGGGAAATTTAAGATATAACACTCCTAAAACCATGGCAATTTTGCAAAGTATCATGGCACATTTTTTTACTTCTTCAAATGTTATCAAGGTCATGCCATTATTTATCACAGAAGTGATGCAAATAGGGGTGGAGCTAGTAGGGGGGCTGATATCTACCACGCAACTTTGTTTTTGTAGACGTTGTTGGGCCTCCAAGTGCAGAGTTTTGTAGGACAACAACAAATTTCCCTCAAATGGGTGACCTAAAGTTTATCAATCTGTGGAAGGTGTAGGATGAATATGGTGTCTCTCACACAACCTTTTAATCACATACAATATATTTCTTGTGTCCCCAACACACCCATACAATGGTAAATTGTATAAGTGCACTAGTTTGGTGGAGAGATGGTGATATAGTTGTAATATGGATGGTAGAAAAATGTTTTTGTAATCTGAAGATATAAAAGCAGCAAGGTAACAAGTAGTAAATAGCGAGCAAAATGATATATCAATTCTTAGAAAAAGGCCTATGGTTCATACTTTCACTAGTGCAATCTCTCAAGAGTGCTAACATAATTGAATCATATAACCATCCCTCGACATGCAACAAAGATTCACTCCAAAGTTTCAATCTAGTGGAGAACATAAGATAAAATTGTTTAGGTAGTAAAACCACCTCAAAGTTATCCTTTCCGATCAATCTATTGAGCCATCCCTATAAGTGTCACAAATAGCCCTAGAGTTCGTACTAGAATAACACATATGATACACATCAACCAACTATAATGTCACCTAGATACTCCAATGTCACCAGAAGTATCCATGAGTTTATGATTCGACATGCATCAAACAATTTCAGATTCATCATATTCAATCCAACACAAATAACTTCAAAGAGTACCCCAAAGTTTCTATCGGAGGAAGTACGATGAAAATGTGTATCAACCCATGTGCATAGATTACACCAATGTTACCACGGGAATCCGCAAGTCGATGAAAATATACATCAAGTGACTCAATAGAATATCCCATTGTCACCACAGGTATCCGCATGTAAGACATACATCAAGTGTTCTCAAATCCAAAGTATTCAATCCAACATAACAAAACCTCAAAGGGAAAGACTCAATTCAACAAAAGATAGAGAGAGAATAACACCATATGATCCAACTATATTAACAAAGCCCATGGTACATCAAGATCATGCCACATCAAGAACACGAGAGAGAGAGAGATTAAACACATAGCTACCGGTACATACCCTCAGCCCCGAGGGTGAACTACTCCCTCCTCGACATGGAGACTGTTGAGGTGATGAAGATGGCCTCCGGTGATGATTTCCCCCTCCGTTAGGTGATACGTCCATTTTGCATCATGTTTTCCTACTCATGTTTATTATGTTTTAGTCATTATTTCACTTTATGATGCAATCCTTATACCTTTTCTCTCTAATTTTACAATACTTATATACAAAGGTAAATCAATGGCAGCTGGAATTATGGACCGGAAAGGGCTATAAAAGAATTGGATATTTTTTGGAACTCCAAATGACCTGAAAATTGGCGGAGAATTATTTTCAAATATATAAAAGTTAGTGGCAAAAGAAACATCGGAGGGGAACCCACCAGGTGGCCACAAACCTAGGGGCGCGCCCTACCCCCCCCCCCCCTGGGGGCACACCCCTTGAGCTTGTGGGCCCCTTGGCAGCCCTCTGGATCCCATCTTCTCCTATATGAAGTCATTTGACCTAGAAAAAAATCATAAGATTGATTTCGGGACGACACGCCACCATCTTAAGGCGGAACCTGCGTAGGAGCACTTTTGCTCTCCGACGTAACGATCCCGCTGGGAAACTTCACTCCGAAAGGGGGAAATCGAAGCCATCGTCATCACCTACTCTTCCTCCATCATGGGAGGACCCATCTCCATCAATATTTTCACCATCACCATCTCATCTCAACCCTAGTTCATCTCTTGTATTCAACCTTTGTCTCAAAACCTCAGATTGGTACATGGGGGTTGCTAGTAGTGTTAATCACCTTGTAGTTGACGCTAGTTTGTTTACTTGGTCGAAGATTATATGTTCACATCCTTAAGCATATTAATTATACCTCTGATCTTGGACATGATGCTGATTTGCGAGTAGTTATTTTTGTTCTTGTGGACATGAGATAAGTCTTGTTATAAGTAATAATGAGATGTTGGTATTCTTTCGATATTTTGATGATGTGTAGGTTGCTCTTCCTTTAGCGGTGTCATGTGAACTTTGACTACATGACATTCACCATATTTGGGCCCAATGGAAAGCATTGGGGAGTAATAAGCAAATGATGGATTGCGAGAGTGATAGAAGCTTAAACCGTAGCTATGCGTTATTCCATAAGGGGGTGATTTGGATCAATATGTTTCATGCTATGGTTAAATTTATATTAAATATTCTTTCATAGTTGCGGATGCTTGCGAGAGGGGGTAATCATAACAGGGTTGTTTGTTCAAGTAAGAACATCACCCTAGCACCGGTCCACCCACATATCAAATTATCAAAGTACCGAATGTGAATCAACTAAACATGATGAACGTGACTAGAGAACAATTCCCAAGTGTCCTTGAGAGCGCTTTAATTTATATAAAAGAACTTCCAGACTTGTCCTTTGCTACAAAAAGGATTGTGCCACCTTACTGCAACTTAGTTACAATTGTTACTTGTTACGAATTGCACTACTATCAAACTATCTGGTACGACTATTCTAAGTGCTTACAGGAGGAGATTTTTGGAGTGTTTTCAGAGCCCTTCGATCGCGATCCGATAGCTCCGGTCGGAGGGGGGCTTAACTGAGCTAGTGGGTTGTGCTATACATGATAGGTGGGGATTAGAGAGAGACTTTTCTTCTTGGCACATGAGTTTTATAAACGAAAAATGCCTAGTAATTTTAACTGATGACGGTGCCGCTACAGTTGAACGTTGGGGTATCAACGACCTCTGAATGCGACGAAATTTGGCAGGCGGTGATAACCCACAAGTATAGGGGATCACAATCATTTTCAAGGGTAGAGTATTCAACCCAAATTTATAGATTTGACACAAGGGGAGCCAAGGATCATTTGAGAGTATTAGTAGTTGAGTTGTTAATTCAACCACACCTGGAGTTAAATTTCTACAGCAAAGTGGATCAATAGAACATCCCATTGTCACCATGGATACCCCATCGCAAGATATGCATCAAGTGCTCTCAAGTCCTTAAAGACTCAATCCGATAAGAAAACTTCAAAGGGAAAACCCAATTCATCACAAGAAGACGGAGAGGGGAAAACTCCATATGATTCATCTATATCAATAAATCTTGCGGTACATCAAGATCGTGTCATCTCAAGAACACGAGAGAGAGAGAGAGAGATCAAACACATATCTACTGGTACATACCCTCAGCCCTGGGGGTGAACTACTCCCTCCTCATCATGGAGACCGCCGGGATGATGAAGATGGCCTCCGGTGATGGTTTCCCCCTCCGACAGGGTGCCAGAATGGGCTCCCAATTGGTTTTTCGTGGCTCTAGACGCTTGCGGCGGCGGAACTCCCGATCTAGGCTTATTTTCGGAGGTTTGGGTATTTATAGGAGTATTTGGCATTGGTCCCACGTCCAGAAGGTTCCCGAGGAGGTCACAAGCCAGCTAGGCATGGCCAGGGGGTGGTCGCGCCCTGGTGGCTTGTGACTCCCTCGGGACTCTTCTCCGGTATCTTTTCGCCCTGGTATCCATGATTGCTAACTCTCAAAGCATATTTTTAGAGCAAATGGCACCCGTTGAACACAGAGAAAGATAGGGGCTTAAAGTTTCGCCTCCCAACTTATTTATCATATAGATAATTGTCAACAATAATAATTCATGATCAAACATATTTGAATGGCTATATATGCTTGGATCTTTCCCCACCACATGATGCTTGCCAAGAGAAAAAGGCGAAATATAGGAAGTGATGAAGATCACCGTGGCTTTCCTATGAAGGTAAGTACTAAAAAGTAAAAGATGGGCCCTTCATAGAGGGAAGCATTGATTTGCCGAGGTGCCAGAGCTCAGGTTTTTAAAATAGAGATGAATAATAATTTTGAGCAGTATGCTTTCATTTCAAACATAACAACCGAGAGATCTCAATATATTCCATGATAGATACATTATAGGCAGTTCCCAAATAGAATGGTAAAGTTTTTACTCCCCTCCACCAATCAATCACACTCCACGGTGAGCCGAATCCACGGGTACCGTCCATACAAACAAAAATCCCGTGGGAGTTTTGTTTAATTATAATTTTATTTGATTTTTGAGCATGGAACTGGGCATCCCGAATACCAGCCACTTTCTTGTGAATGTTAGTGAATCAACACATATCGTGAGAATAACCCACCTAGCATGGAAGATACTCACAACCCCTAGTTACTATATGAGCAATTTGGGCATACAAAACAGAATATTATTTGAAGGTTTAGAGTTTGGCACATGCAAATTTACTTGGAACGGCAGGTAAATACATCATATAGGTAGATATGGTGGACTCATATGGATCAACTTTGGGTTTAAGGGTGTTTGGATGCACAAGTAGTATTTCTACTTGGTCCGGAAGTTTTTGCTAGTATGAGGTGGAAGCAAGCACCACATGTTGGAGGATCCATAATAATATAACTTCTATACAAATATACCCAAGCATAACTCATTACGTGGTCTTCCTTGTCCAACTTCAACTAATTTGCTCAAGTTTGAAAATAATTAATGGGAATTAACAATCATAGAATATGTCCAAGATATATTTATATGTGAAATCTCTCTTCCTTCAATATTCCTTCATGAATTGTTCAAGTGACCAATGCGGTGTTTGCTAACTTTCAATAAATTTTACCACCTATACTTCTTATATGTGAGGTCATTAATCCCAATGGGATAAGCATATAAAACATATATAATTTCAGATTTATGATATTCAAATTCATTCAACCATTTACTCATAGGATATAAGTGAAGCACGAGAGTAAATGACAAGACTACTCCAAAACATATAAGTGAAAATCAATGAGTAGTCAAACAATGAAGTAGCTATGTGAGGACTTTCTCTCTCTCTCTCAATAAAGATTTTAATATCTGAGTATTTTATCTAAACATCAAGCAAAAGAAAAATAGCAGTCCAAGAATAGGATGCATGATGTGAACGAATAAAAATTTAGGCTCAACATAGGCTAACCGATAGTTGACGAAGAGAGGTGGGATGCGTAGCATCCCAAGCTTAGATGCTTGAGGCTTGTTGAAATGTTTACTTGGCGTGCCTTAGGAATCCACAAGTTTGAGCTTTTGTATCTTGTTCAATCCTCTCATATCCCGGTTTCACCTATTCTCAAAAACTTCATCCACACAAAACTCAAAAATAACTCGTGAGATAGGTTAGTACACATAAGAACAAATCAACACTTCATGTAATGCCAAGACAAGTTGCACAATAATTTTCAAACATTAGGTACTATATACTATCATTTCCACAATTTATATCTACCAATATAGGCTATGGAAACTATAGGATGAGTAGATAACAAAACTATGACAACAATCTATCCAAACAGAACAGTCTGTAGCAATCTATTAAACCAGTGTACTTACGTAACTCCACAAATTATGAAAAATTTGGACATGCTACACAATTTATACGCAAACAATGTGTAAAAATGTCAGAAACTTTCGATGTTCCAGCAAAATATGAAAATTCAAACAGTGCAATAGAAATTTCTGCTTTTACCAGCACCTATCAAAACATGTAATGCAAGCATCCTAAGCCAATTCTTGGAACTTTTTATTGAAAAACAAGCTTATAAATAACACCTAACAGATAAAAAATAAATAAAATGATGCTCCAATCAAAAATCATATTATGTGACGAATAAAAATATAGCTCCAAGTGAGATATACCGATAGTGTTGAAGACGAAAGAGGGGATGCCTTCCGGGGCATCCCCAAGCTTAGAAGCTTGAATATTCCTTGGATATTATCTTGGGGGTTCCTTGGTCATAACCAAGCTTACGTTCTTGTCACTCCTTATTCTCCTCATATCGTTGTCTCACCCAAAACTTGAAAACTTCAATCACACAAAACTTAACAGAACTTTGTGAGAAGGGTTAGTGTAGTAAAGATAATATATTCAGTTAGGTACTATCATTACAAGATTCATAATTATTACCACATGATACCTACTATATTACATCATTCCCACAATTTATATTACTCAATATAAGCTATAGGAACACTTGAAACAAGCAAACTATGCATGCAAAAAAGAATCTGTCAAAAACAGAACAGTCTGTAAAGATCTGAATGATCATCATACTTCCCTGGCTCTAAAAATTCTAAAACATTAGTAACACTCAAGGAATTTGCATATAAATGTTTTTAAAAAAATTATAATTTTTTGAAGCTCCAGTAAAATCAGATAATTCATATACTGGATGCAAAACTTTATATTTTTGCACAGAATCGAACAAGCAAGTATCCACACTATCCCAAAGGCTTTACTTGGCACTTTATTGAAATAAAAGACACAAAACATGCAGTATCTTAATCATGTGAACACATCAAAAAAGAAAGTAAAAGTGTTGGGTTGTCTCCTAACAAGTGCTCTTCTTTAATGCCTTTTAGCTAGGCATGGTGATTTCAATGATGCTCACATAGGAATAGTAATTGAAACATGCAAGAGAGCATCATGAATCTCATGACAAGCACATTTAAGTATAACCCACTTCATATTAATAGGAATTTTTTGATCAAACAATTTATGGGAGCAAGAATCAACTAGCATAGGAAGGAAAAACAAGCATAACTTCAAAACTTTGAACACATAGAGAGGAAACTTGATATTATTGCAATTCCTACAAGCATATGTTCCTCCCTCATAATAATTTTCAGTAGCATCATGAAGGAAGTCCACGATATAACCAGCACAAAAATCATTCTTTTCATGATCTACAAGCATAGAAAATTTGTCACTCTCCTCATAAGCAATTTCCTTCTCATTCATAATAGTGGGAGCAAACTCAACAAAATGACTATCATGAGGCACTTGATTGACATAACCATATTGAATATTAAAATCATGATAACAATTTTCATGGTTGTAATTACTCTTTATAGCATATGTGTCATCACAATAATCATCATAGGTAGGATGCATGCCATTATCATAATAGTTTTGCTCATCAAAACTTGGGGCACTAAAAATATCATCTTCATCAAACATAGCATCCCCAAGCTTGTGGATTTGCATCTCATTAGCATCATGAATATTCAGTAAATTCATACTAAAAATATTTCTATCATGATCATCACTCAAAGATTTAGTGCCAAACATTTTAATAACTTCTTCTTCTAACACTTGAGCACAATTTTCCTTTCCATCATTTTCACGAAAGACATTAAAAAGATGAAGCATATGAGGCAACCTAAACTCCACTGTTTTTGTAGTTTTCTCTTACAAGAACAAACTAGTGAAAAAAAAGACACTAAAAGATTTAATTGCAAGATCTAAAGATATACCTTCAAGCACTCACCTCCCCGGCAACGGCGCTAGAAAAGAGCTTGATGTCTACTACGCAACCTTCTTCTTGTAGAATCGTGGTGGGCCTCCAAGTGCAGAGTTTTGTAGGATAGTGGCAATTTTCCCTCAAGTAGATGACCTAAGGTTTATCAATATGTGGGAGGTGTAGGATGAAAATGGTCTCTCTCGAACAACCCTACAATCAAATACAAGAAATCTCTTGTGTCCCCAACACACCCAATACAATGGCAAATTGTATAGGTGCACTAGTTCGGTGAAGAGATGGCGATACAAGTGCAATATGGATGGTAGATATAGGTTTTTGTAATCTTAAAATAAAAAACAGGAAGGTAACTAATGATAAAAGTGAGCACAAATGGTATTGCAATGCTTAGAAACAAGGCCTAGGGTTCATACTTTCACTAGTGCAATTTCTCTCAACAATACTAACATAGTTGAATCATATGTAAATACCTCTCGTGCGACAAAGAGTTCACTCCAAAGTAACAAATAGCGGAGAACTATCAAAGAAATCATTGTAGGGTATGAAACCACCTCAAAGTTATCTTTTCTGATCAATGTTATGAGCTATCCCTATAAGTGTCACGAACAACCCTAGAGTTCGTACTAAAATAACACCTTAAGATACACATCAACCAAAAACCTAATGTCACCTAGATACTCCAATGTCACCACGAGTACCCATGGGCTTGATTATTCGATATGCATCACACAATTTCAGATTTGTCATGTTTGTTACGTATCCAATGTAACTACTTTTCGAAACTCTTTTGCCCTTGTTTTGGACTCTAATTTGCATGATTTGAAACGAACTAACCCGGACTGACGCTGTTTTCAGCAGAATCGCCTTGGTGTTATTTTTGTGCAGAAATAAAAATTCTCGGATCGTCCTAAAAATTTATGAAGAATAATTTTGGAATTAATAAAAAATACCGGCGCAAGAAGTAACCAAAGGGGGGCCACCTGCAGGCCAAGAGCCTGCTAGGTGCGACCACCCCCTAGCCACGCCTAGCATGCTTGTGGGGCCCTCGTGGCTCCTCTGACCTCCTCTCCAGCTCCATATAACCCTATTTGTTGAGAAAATATCATAGAGAAGTGTTCATCCGTTTCACGATACGGAGCCGCCGCCATCACATGTTCTTCCTCAGGAGACCAGATCTAGGGTCCGTTTTGGGCACCGGAGAGGGGAAATCGACGCCTTCGTCATCACCAACCATCCTTCATCACCAATTCTATGATGCTCTCCACCGTTCGTGAGTAATATCAATGTAGGCTTGCTGGACGGTGATGGGTTGGATGAGATTTATCATGTAATCGAGTTAGTTTTGTTAGGGTTTGATCCCTAGTATCCACTATGTTCTGAGATTGATGTTGCTATCACTTTGCTATGCTTAATGCTTGTCACTAGGGCCCGAGTGCCATGATTTCAGATCTGAACCTATTATGTTTTCATGAATATATGCGTATTCTTGATCCTATCTTGCAAGTTGTAGACACCTATTACGAGTTATGATCCGCATCCCCCAGGGTGACAATAACTGGGATTCTTTCCGGTGATTATCGTAGTTTGAGGAGTTCATGTATTCACTAAGTGCTAATGCTTTGGTCCGGTTCTCTATTAAAAGGAGGCCTTAATATCCCTTAGTTTACAATAGGACCCCGCTGCCACGGGAGGGTAGGACAAAACATGTCATGCCAGTTCTTTTCCATAAGCACGTATGACTATATATGGAATACATGCCTACATTACATTGATGAATTGGAGCTAGTTCTGTGTCACCCTATGTTATAACTATTGCATGGTGAATGCCATCCGACATAATTATCCATCACTGATCCATTGCCTACGATCTTTTTGTATATTGGTCTTTGCTAAGTTACTTTTCCGTTGCTACTGTCACAATCACTACAAACTGCTACTATCACCTTGCCACAGTTACCCTTACTACCATATTACTTTCCTACTGAATACTTTGTTGCAGATATTAAGTCTTTCAGGTGTGGTTGAATTGACAACTCAGCTTCTAATACTCGAGACTATTCTTTGTCTCCCCTTGTGTCGAATCAATAAATTTGGGTTGAATACTCTACCCTCGAAAACTATTGTGATCCCCTATACTTGTGGGTTATCAAGACCTTTTTCTGGCGCCGTTGCCAGGGAGCATAGCTCTATTCTCTGAGTCACTTGGTATATATATCTGTTGATCACTATGAAGAATCTAAAAGATCCAAAAACCAAGATCTATCCCTCTACTATGAGGGGAGGTAAGGAATTGCCATCTAGCTCTGCACTTGATTCGCCTTCTGTTTTGAGTAAGTTTGCGACACCGCCACCTGCTAGTAATTCTGATATGTCACAAGTAATTGATGATGCTACTTCTGCTATGCATGATGCTTATGATAATACTTTTCTTGATGATACTGTGCCACTGGGTGAATTTCTTGATGAAAAAATTGCTAGAGCCAATACTGAAACTGATAATATTTCCGAATCTGATGAAATTATTGATATTGAACACTATGATTCACCTGCTAGACCTAGCTCTCCTATCTATGAATTGCCTGATATGCCTGAGGGTTATGTTATGGAGGGAGAAGTAGCTAGGGACTTACTTGCTTGTCAGGATAGAGATGATCTTAAGAAATTGCTTCGCAAGTGGAAGGAAAAATCTCTGGATGCTAGAATGCAATATGATCCTAAGTTTGGTACTTCACCTATCTTTGTTACTGATAAAGATTATGAATTCTTTGTGGATCCTGAGTTAATTACTTTGGTTGAATCTGATCCTTTCCATGGTTATGAATCTGAAACTGTTGTGGCACATCTTACCAAATTGAATGATATAGCCACCCTATTTACTCATGAGGAAAAAATTCGCTATTACTATATTCTTAAGTTGTTTCCTTTCTCATTAAAGGTGATGCTAAGATATGGTTTAATTCTCTTGCTCCTGGTTGTATGCGTAGTCCCCAGGATATGATTTATTACTTCTCTGAAAATATTTTCCTGCCCATAAGAAACAAGCTGCCTTGCAGGAAATATTTAACTTTGTGCAAATTGAAGAAGAGAGTCTCCCACAAGCTTGGGGGAGACTTCTCCAATTACTTAATGATTTGCTTGATCATCCTCTCAAGAAAAATGAAATACTTGATATATTTTATAATGGACTAACCGATGCTTCTAGGGACCACCTAGATAGTTGTGTTGGTTGTGTTTTCACGGAACGAACTGTTGAACAAGCTGAATTACTATTGAATAATATATTGAGCAATGGAAATTATTGGACTATTCCCGAACCACCTCCAAAGCCAACTCTAAGAAAAGAGGTATTCTATTCCTCAATCCTGAAGATATGCAAGAGGCAAAGAAATCTATGAAAGAAAAAGGTATTAAAGCTGAAGATGTTAAGAATCTACCACCCATTGAAGAAATACGTGGTCTTGATAACCCGACACAGGTAGTCGAGGTAAATTCTCTCAGTAGATTCGATGAAGGAGATATCCCTTATAAGAAGTCTGCTAGCCAATGCTTGGATGAATTTGATAATTTTATTCTGAAGCAAGAAAATTTCAATGCCTATGTTAGTAGACAATTGAAACATAATGCTTATATGCTTGATCGCTTCAGTGATTATTTGAGTAGAATTGTCAATGATCTTAAGCTTATTAGTAAACATGCTTCCATGGTAACCACTCAAGTAGAACAAGTACTTAAGGCTCAAAATGATTTGCTTAATGAGATGAATAGTAAAGACAATGATCATTCTATTAAAGTTGTGACTAGAGGTGGTAGAATGACTCAGGAACCTTTGTTTCTTGAGGGCCATCCTAGGAGAATTGAGCAAGATTCTCAAAGAGTTAATACTAATGCACCTATTCCTTCCAATAAGAGTAGGGAAAAGAATGACGATAGTACTTTGCATGTTGCTAGCGAACCTATTATAGATACGTCTAAGAATCCAGATGATATTTCTATTTCTGATGCTAAGACACAATCTAGTGATGAACATGAGCCTAGTGATAACATTAATAATGATGTTCATGCTGATGCTCAACCTAGTAATGATAATGATGTGGAGATTAAACATGCTGATGATCTTGATAACCCACAACCTAAGAATAAAAGATACGATAAAAAGACTTCATTGCTAGGAAACATGGTAGAGAAAGAGAACCATGGGTTCAAAAACCCATGCCCTTTCCTCCTAAACCATCCAAGAAAAAGGATGATGAGGACTTTGAGCGCTTTGCTGAAATGCTTAGACCTATCTTTTTACGTATGCGTTTGACTAATATTTTGAAAATGTCTCCCTATGCTAAGTATATGAAAGATATTGTGACAAATAAAAGAAAGATACCGGAAGCTGAGATTTCCGCCATTCTTGCTAATTATACTTTTAAAGTTGGAATACCTAAGAAATTAGGAGATCTTAGGGTACCTACTATACCATGCTCTATTAAAGGAAATTATGTTAAAACTGTTTTATGTGATCTTGGAGCTGGTGTTAGTGTTATGCCTTTCTCTTTATACCGTAGACTTGATTTGAATAAGTTGACACCTACTGAGATCTCTTTGCAAATGGTTGATAAATCAACTGCTCTACCTATCGGTATTTGTGAGGATGTACCTGTCGTAGTTGCAAATGCTACTATCTTGACAGACTTTGTTATTCTTGATATTCTCAAGGACGACAATATGTCGATCATCCTTGGTAGACCCCTTTTGAATACTGCAGGGGCTATTATTGATTGCAACAAGGGCAATGTCACTTTTCATATTTATGGTAATGAGCATACAGTACACTTTCTGAAGAAACAACCTCAAGTTCATAGTATCAACTCTATTGAAAAAATTCCAACCATTATTATTGGAGACTTTGAGTTCCCTCTTCCTACTGTCAAGAAGAAATATGACATACTTATTGTTGGTGAAATGCATATCCCCATTGAGGTAACTTAGTGTTATTCGAAAATTCTACGGTTTCATGATATTCGAAAGAAGTTTGTTAATAAGACTTGATCAACCTTATTGATGGATTCCTTTTGATGAGCATGAGATGGATGAATTTAGAAAGCACAACTTTCTGCACCTAACTTTTACTTTCTGTTACCTAGATGAAATTAAGTAAAAATGCTATTATTTTTCTGTTTTCTGAGTTTTCCGTGCAATAGAAAAATGACCTGCAAATAAAAGTTCCCAGAATCCCCTAACAATTTAGTATGATTTTTTCTGGAATATTTAAGAATTTTTGGCACTGAGAATGCATCAGGGGGCTGCATCAGTGGGTCACAAGCCTGTAGGGCGCGACCACCCCCTAGGCTCGCCCTTGTGGCTTGTGGGTCCCACGTGGCCCCCCTCCACTTATTCCAGCACCCATTCACTTCATCTTCCTCTAGAAAAAATCCCACCATTGCTCAAACCCGTGTTCTAGCTCATCTTGCTGCCATTTTCGATCTCCTTGCTCAAAGCCCCATTTGCAAAACTGTTTTAGGGGATTGCTCATCGGTATGTGACTCCTCCAATGGTCCAATTAGTTTTTGTTCTAGTGACTTATATATTGCAAATTTTTGCTATTGTGGTGATTGTGTTTTTGAGCTCGCATGTCAAATTTGTATGGTCCCAAGTAGTTTTGATGCATGATATAGTCTCTAGGCACTTGAGGGAGTAGTTGCTATGAGTTTTGTTGAGTTTTGTTCACCTTTATTTTCACTCACTAAAATTTTTCGAATTTTTTCAGAGAAAGAAAAGATGTTGAGGAGAATGTACCAAGGTGGTTCCTCGAGCAAGAAAGCCCCGAGACTCGCGCTACGTGAGCCCGATTTTGAACTACCTAGGGAAGCTCGAGTACTGCCTTGTGAATGGTTGTCGGATCAATTCACGAACAACGCCGGATTCAAGGAAGAGTTTTATGCGTACATAAGGAATGCTGGCCTTGAGGATTTCATTTCAGATCGATGCAAGCAATATTATCAACTCACTGATTCTTTCGTGCAGAGGTTTGAATTTTCATCTAGATGTAATGCTCATTGTGTTCTATTTGATCTTTATGATAATACCTATACCATGGACCTAGAAGATTTTAATGATGCACGCAAAATTCCACAGTGGGGTAGTCGTAGCGATCCTCATAAAAAATGAATATAATGATTTCCTTGCTAGCATCACGGTGGGAGAAACTAGAATAGTTACACAAGCTACTTTGGGGAGCATTCACTTTCCGGCTATACATTATTTTGCTATCTTCATACATAGATGTATTAAAGGTAAACTTGAGCATAGTCACCTTTTGCGTGCCTGATCTGAGTATTCTTAAGAGTGCGGTAATGGTAGATAGACGATATAGCTTGGGGGCTATTATTGCTAGGAGGTTACATCATAATGCTAAGGATGGAGATTTCTTTGGTGGAATTTATGCCACCCGTGTAGCTAAGTATCTTGGGGTACCCATAAGAGGGAATGACACTGAGTTACCCCCTGCTTTCCTTGATTATGAGGTGTTGGTGCGCTATCAGTTTCTTGAAAGAAACGAACAATCCCTCCAGTGCCGACTAATTTTTGACAAGCAACATGTTGTCCATGTTAGCCTTCCTGCTCCTGCCTTCTTTAACATTCAGGAAAAGCAGAGATATTTTATAACCAGAGAGGAGGCAAATGAGTACAAGTGAAATGCAGAAACCGCTCGCCTTCATGCTGCAGTGGTTCAGGCGGTAGCTGCCGCAGCCCAGTACAACCCCAACTTTGACTTCATATATTATCTAGGACAGCCATGGCCCTAGACCAACTTAGGCCAAAAGCCTAAGCTTGGAGGAGTACATATTTCTCACCGACATTACATTCATGTTCACACACTTATTTCAGTTGTCGGTGTTCATACGTTTTCATTATACTATCCATGGTAGTTTAATTCTTGTTTTGCTTTCTTCTTGTGTGTTTAATTAACTTTGAAGAAAATACAAAAAAAAATTAGTTCTAGCTTTATTGCTTAGTTGTAGCATTAAAGAGAAAACCCAAAAAGATTTCTCGTTCTTATTTTTGCTTGTTAGGAGCTTTCCCGTGTAAATAATTTTCCTTTATTTTCTTTGGGTCGTAAGGAGAAGACCATGATGACGTGTTGAGTGGCTCTCATATGCACTATTGTTTATATTACAAAGAGCCCATATTGCCTTGTCTTCTCCTTTGGTTTATTGTTTGCAGATTCTAGCTTAGTCCAATGCACGTGCACTATTATTATCATTCACATCGTTCGTTCATGCAAGTGAAAGGCAATAATGACGATATTTGATGAAAAGATTGAGATGGAGAAAAGCTGGTATGAACTCAACCTATCTTGCTTGTGTAAATATGATTATCTCATCGTTCCGAATTCAGTACATTATGAGTTAAACATGCTTGCAATGGTAATTAGAGATTATAGTTATTCATGCCATGCTTAATTAGCTAAGAGTGGATAATGGTTCGTCTTGAGTGCCAACATGCGCATTAAAATGGTTGTGATGTAGTATGATAGAATAGTATCCTCCTCTGGATGATTCAAGTGGCTTGACTTGGCACATGTTCACGCATGTAGTTGAAACAAATCAACATAGCCTCCATGATATTTATGTTCATGGTGAATTATATCCTACTCATGCTTGCATTCAATGTTGGTTAATCTCAAAGCATGTTGATGACTGTGCCGCTCTCTAGTTGGTCACTCCCCAGTTTTTTGCTAGCCTTCACTTGTACTAAGAGGGAATACTGCTTGTGAATCCATCTCAATAAACCCAAAGTTATTCCATTTGAGTCCACCATATCTACCTATATGCGGTATTTACCTATTGTTCCAAGTAAATTTGCATGTGCTAAACTTTAAAACCTTCAAATACACTTTCTGTTTTGTATGCCCAAATCGCTCATGTGGCGACTGGGGGCTGTCAGTATCTTCCATGCTAGGTGGGTTATTCTCACGATATGTGTTGATTCACTATCATTCACGAGAAAGTGGCTGGTAATCGGGATGCCCAGTCCCATGCTCAAAATAAAAGGCAAAATATAATTAAACAAAACTCCCCCAGAACTGTGTTTGTATGGACGGTATTCGTGAATTCGGCCCGCCATGGAGTGTGATTGATTGGTGGAAGGGGACTAAAAACTTTACCATTCTGTTTGGGAACCGCCTATAATGTATCTAGCATGGAAGATATTGAAAACCCCTTGGTGTTATGTGAGCAATGAAAGCATACCGCTCCAAAACCATTACCTATCTCTGTTTTAAAAGCTTGAGCTCTAGCACCTCTAAAAATAAATGCTTCCCTCTACGAAGGGTCCTTCCATTTACTTTATTGTTGAGTCATCACCCTCTTATAAAAAAGCACTAGTTAGAGAGCACCATTGTCATTTGTATGCCTTGCTATTAATTGATATTGAGTATGAGCATGAGTGGATCTCTCTCATCGTGAATTACAATGTTTAGTCAGTCCTTGTTCTCTAGAGGTGCTCTGCATTTATGTTTTGCGGTCTCAGAAAGGGCTAGCGAGATACCACTGTGTCATATTGTATCATGATTGTTTTGATAAAATTGTTGTCATCCGAGACTTGTTATTATTGCTCGCTAGTTGATTATGTCATTGCTATGAGTAAATGTGAGACCTAAATGTTATTGTGAATGTGATTAGCCTATAATCTTTGCTGAAAATCTGAACATAAGTTAGACATATTTACAACAACAAGATCAAACAGAGTTTGTAAAAGTTGTTGTTTATCACTTTCAGTTTATCAACTGAATTACTTGAGGACAAGCAAAGGTTTAAGCTTGGGGGAGTTGATACGTCTCCAACGTATCTACTTTTCCAAACTCTTTTGCCCTTGTTTTGGACTCTAATTTGCATGATTTGGATGGAACTAACCCGGGCTGACGTTGTTTTCAGCAAAATTGCCTTGGTGTTATTTTTGTGGAGAAATAAAAGTTCTCGGATTGTCCTGAAAATTTACGGAAAATATTTTTGGAATTAATAAAAAATACTGGCGCAAGAAGTAACCGGAGGGGGGCCACCTGCAGGCCACAAGCCTGCTAGGCGCGGCCACCCCCTTGGTCGCGCCTAGCAGGCTTATGGGGCCCTCGTGGCTCCTCCGACCTCCTCTCTAGCTCCATATAACCCTATTTGTCAACAAAAAATTCAGAGAGAAGAGTTCATCACGTTTCACGATACGGAGCCGCCGCCATCGCTTGTTCTTCCTCGGGAGACCAGATTTGGAGTCCGTTTTGGGCTCTGGAGAGGGGAAATCGACGCCTTCATCATCACCAACCATCCTTAATCACAAATTCCATGATGCTCTCCACCGTTTGTGAGTAATCTCATCATAGGCTTGTTGGACGGTGATGGGTTGGATGAGATTTATCATGTAATCGAGTTAATTTTGTTAGGGTTTGATCCCTAGTATCCACTATGTTCTGAGATTGATGTTGCTATCACTTTGCTATGCTTAATGCTTGTCACTAGGGCCCGAGTGACATGATTTCAGATCTGAATCTATTATGTTTTCATGAATATATGTGTGTTCTTGATCCTATCTTGCAAGTTGTAGACACCTATTATGAGTTATGATCCACATCCCCCAGGGTGACAATAACTAGGATTCTTTCCGGTGATTACCGTAGTTTGAGGAGTTCATGTATTCACTAATCCTAATGCTTTGGTCCGGTTCTCTATTAAAAGGAGGCCTTAATATCCCTTAGTTTCCAATAGGACCCCGCTACCACAGGAGGGTAGGACAAAAATGTCATGTAAGTTCTTTTCCATAAGCACGTATGACTATATATGGAATACATGACTACATTACATTGATGAATTGGAGCTAGTTTTGTGTCACCCTATGTTATAACTATTGCATGATGAATGCCATCCGACATAATTATCCATCACTGATCCATTGCTTACGAGCTTTTCATATATTGATCTTTGCTAAGTTACTTTTCCGTTGCTACTGTCACATCACTACAAACTACTACTATCACCTTGCCACAGTTACCGTTACTACCATATTACTTTCCTACTGAATACTTTGTTGTAGATATTAAGTCTTTTAGGTATGGTTGAATTGACAACTCAGCTGCTAATACTCGAGAATATTCTTTGGCTCCCCTTGTGTCGATCAATAAATTTGGGTTGAATACTCTGCCCTCGAAAACTATTGTGATCCCCTATACTTGTGGGTTATCAAGACCTTTTTCTGGCGCCGTTGCCGGGGAGCATTGCTCTATTCTATGAGTCACTTGGTATATATATCTATTGGTCACTATGAAGAATCTGAAAGATCCAAAAATCAAGATCTATCCCTCTAATAGGAGGGGAGGTAAGGAATTGCCATCTAGCTCTGCACTTGATTCACCTTCTGTTATGAGTAAGTTTGCAACAACAACACCTGCTAGTAATTCTGATATGCCGCAAGTAATTTATGATGCTACTTCTGCTATGCATGATGCTTATGATAATACTTTGCTTGATGATACTGTGCCACTGGGTGAATTTCTTGATGAACAAATTGCTAGAGCCAATGGTGAAACCGATAATATTTTTGAATCTGATGAAATTATTGAAACTGAACACTATGATTCACCTGCTAGACCTAGCTCTCCTAGATATGAATTGCCTGATATACCTGAGGGTTATGTTATGGACGGAGAAGTAGCTAGGGACTTTCTTGCTTGTCAGGATAGAGATGATCTTAAGAAATTCCTGGCAAGTGGAAGGGAAAATCTCTGAATGCTAGAATGCAATATGATCCTAAGTTTTCTACTTCACCTATCTTTATTACTGATAAATATTATGAATTCTCTGTTGATGATGAGTTAATTACTTTGGATGAATTTGATCATTTCCATGGTTATGAATCTGAAATTGTGGCACATCTTACCAAACTGAATGATATATCCACCCTATTTACTCATGAGGAAAAAATTCGCTATTACTATATTCTTAAGTTGTTTCCTTTCTCATTAAAGGGTGATGCTAAGATATGGTTTAATTCTCTTTCATCTGGTTGTGTGCGTAGTCCCCAGGATATGATTTATTACTTCTCTGAAAAATATTTTCCTGCCCATAAGAAACAAGCTGCCTTGCAGGAAATATTTAACTTTGTGCAAATTGAAGAAGAGAGTCTCCCACAAGCTTGGGGGAGGCTTCTCCAATTACTTAATTCTTTGCCCGATCATCCTCTCAAGGAAAATGAAATACTTGATATCTTTTATAATGGACTAACCGATGCTTCTAGGGGCCACCTAGATAGTTGTGCTGGTTGTGTTTTCAGGGAACGAACTGTTGAACAAGTTGAATTATTATTGAATAATATATTGAGCAATGATAATGATTGGACTATTCTCGAACCACCTCCAAAGCCAACTCCGAAGAAAATATGTATTCTATTCCTCAGTCCTGAAGATATGCAAGAGGCAAAGAAATCTATGAAAGAAAAAAGGTATTAAAGCTGAAGATGATAAGAATCTACCACCCATTAAAGAAATACATGGTCTTGATAACCCGACACAGGTAGTCGAGGTAAATTCTCTCAGTAGATTCGATGAAGGAGATATCCCTTATAATAAGTCTGCTAGGAAGTGCTTGGATGAATTTGATAATTTTATTGTGAAGCAAGAAAATTTCAATGCCAATGTTAGTAGACAATTGAAACATAATGCTTATATGCTTGATCGCTTCGGTGATTATTTGAGTAGAACTGTCAATGATCTTAAGCTTATTAGTAAACATGCTTCCATGGTAACCACTCAAGTAGAACAAGTACTGAAGGCTCAAAATGATTTGCTTAATGAGATGAAAAGTAAAGACAATGATCATTCTGTTAAAGTTGTGACTAGAGGTGGTAGAATGACTCAGGAACCTTTGTATCATGAGGGCCATCCTAGGAGAATTGAGCAAGATTCTCAGAGAGTTAATACTGATGCACCTATTCCTTCCAATAAGAGTAGGAAAAAGAATGATGATAGTACTTTGCATGTTGCTAGTGAACCTGTTATAGATACGTCTGAGAATCCAAATGATATTTCTTTTTCTGAGCATCCAACATTAACTATACACAATGCATGAGGATGGCAATAGTGCTCTTAGATCTGGCGCTTATTTGAGAAGGTGATGACTCAACATAAAAGTAAATAGATAGTCCCTTCGCAGAGGGAAGTAGGGATTTGCAGAGGTGCCAAAGCTCAAAGCTTAAATCAGAGATAAATATAATTTTGGGAGGTGCACACTTCCTGTCAACGTCATCACTAAGAGTTTTCTATATCTTCCATGTTAAACACATTAGCGGTGTTTCCCAAGCGGTAAAAGTAAATGTTTACCCCCCTCCACCAACAAACACACTCCACGGCTAGCCGAATCCACGGGTACCGTCCATACCAACAACATTCCTGGGGGAGTTTTGTTTAATTATTTGCATTTCTTTTGATTCTAGGACAGGGAATCCCTATTACCGCTCCTCTCGTGCAAGGACGAGTGAATAAACACTCATCATGAGAATAACCCAGTTAACATGGAAGATAGTGACCGACCCTGTCACTCCATGAGCGGTCCAGGCACACAAAACAGATGTTCATTTGAAATTGTAGAGGTGGCACATGCAAATTTACTTGGAACGGCAGGGTAATACCGCATATAGGTAGATATGGTGGAACAACTTTGGTTTAAGAATTTTAATGCACAAGCAGTATTCCCTCTTAGTACAGGCAAAGGCAAGAAAATAGGTTGAGAATCGGCCAGCTAGAGAGCGAAGATGGTCATGAACATGCATATAAATAATAAACATTGAATGCTATCATGAGTAGGATATGGACACCATGAACATAAATATAGTGAAGGCTATGTTGGTTTTGATTCAACTACATGCGCGTACATGTGCCAAGTCAAGCCACTTGAAACATCTAGAGGAGTATACCATATCATCATACTACATCACAACCATTTTAATGCATGTTGACATCCAAGATAAATCATTATCACTCGTAGCTACTTAAGCATGGCATGAACAATTATAATCTCTAATTGTCATTGCAAACATGTTTGATCATAATATGCTAAATCATGGATACTGGGTTAAACATATTTACAAAAACAAAAATCAAGTTGAGTTCATACCTGCTTCTCTCTGCCACAGTCACTTCATCAAATACTATCATTATTGCCTTTCACTTGCATGACCGAATAAAATAATAATAGTGCAAGAGTGCCGTGGACTAAGCTGGAATCTGCAAGCATTTTATTCATGAGGAGAAGACAAAGTAGTATGGGATCTTTGTTAGATCAACAACGTGCATATGAGAGCCACTACAAAGATCCCTTGCTATGACTCAATAAAAGGGAAAAGAATTTCAGAAAAACACACTGAAATATTTTTGGCGTTTTTAGTTTTTCTTGAAGAAGTCAAATTAAAGAAGGAAAAACAAAAACAAGAAAAACCATTCACATGGGAAAACTCCCAACAAGCAAAATAAGAAACATGAAATCTTTTTGGGTTTTCTTTTTAATACTGCAACTAATTAAACTAGGAAGAAAACCCAAAAAGAAGCAAGAAATATTTCTAAATTTTCTAAAAGTTTTTCAAACACACGAAAAGAAAGCAAGAAAAATAAATCTAGCATGGATAGTACAATGAAAAAGTGTGGACACCGACAACTGTAATGAAATGTGTGAACATGAATATAATGTCGTTGGAAATATGTACTCCCCCAAGCTTAGACTTTTGGCCTATCTTGGTAATCACCATCCGTGATAGCCATCCGGTCCCATGTAGAAGTGATGTGGCGACGGCACCTGAGCGTCCCACTCCCAGGGCTCCTCTTTTGTCGTAGTGTTCCGGTGGGCAACAATGTCATCTGGCATGATCTTGTATCCGTTCCTGGCAATAGAATCAAACAAAGTAGGTGCAGGCAACGGAATAATATCACGGGTAACCACGTTGAATACTGAGTTGTAGCGAATTCTATGAAAAGAATCAGCTACATCAATAAATTGATGGTCCTACAATGCCTTGTGATCTAGATAACCCTTGGGCAAAGGATAGTCATGTGGGCGTATCTGAACATTAAAATGACTCGCTAAACGAGCAACATAAATACCATCGTGTATCTTGCCCTTATTCCTGTTAAGGTGTAGGCGACGTGCAATAATAGACCCTAAGATAAAGGTATGATCATTGTGTAGTGCATGGCGTAAAATAGCGAGGTCAGGGGCACTGAGTGCACTGACCTTCCCCCTAGCGGTTAAACACTCCGCGATGAATAAAGTAAAGTAATGCATAGAAGGAAACTACAAACTGGTGGAAGTGGCATTTGACACGCCTCTTTCATCACCCACTGTCAGAGTGAGGAGAAAGTCCTCAGACTCTGCTAGTCTAGGATCTCTTAATTCCCCGTCAGAAGGAATCAAACATATGTCACAAAAGTCGGTAAGCGGTATCTGATGTGTTTCAACACATAGATCAAACTGCACCCCAGGAGGATTATTCTTACTTAGAAAATGAAAACTTTGCACAAAGGAAATTGTAATGATGTGGTGTTGGTCACACTCATCTGCGAGGAAGTTTGTCAGCCCAACATTTGCAATGAATTGGGCAAACTCTTGATGGAACCCAGACTCCTCCATAAAGGGATTATGCGGTCATTCGCATGGCTGCACCTCCGCCTTTCTCGGAGAGTTGAGGTCATTGTCCGACGATTCCCAAATGACTCCTTTAGCATTCCTCTTGGAGGAAAACTTCCTAAAGAAACTCATCTTATTCCTATAAATAAATTTCTGAAAATTTTAGTCCACAAATTTTTTGTCAATAAAACTCAATAATATTGATAGCAACTACTCATAAGGATGTCTAGAGGCCATATAAAGCATTCAAACTACAAAGAACTCTAAGAATTCAACATGCAAGCTCATCTACAACAACACCAAGAGTAGATAATTATTCTAAAAATAAACCACTAAATCAAAAACTAATTGGAGCAACGGGGGAGTCACATACCAAGAAGCAATCCCCCAAAACAGTTTCGAAAATGGAGCTTCGAGCAAAGAGATCAGAATCCACGGGTTTGTGAGTAAGAACGTGCAAGAGAGAGCTATGGTGATTTTTTTTCTGGAGGTAAGAGATGACATAGGCTAAAGAAGTAAGTGAGGGGACCCATGTGGGGATCACAACCAGACAGGGCGTGCCTGGGGTTGCTGGCGTGCCCTGGTATCTTGTGGGCACCACGTGCACCCCCTTTGATGTTATTTGCACCAGAAATTTAGAAATATTCAGAAAAAATCATGTTAAATTTTCAGGACATTCTGAGAACTTTTATTTTTGGGCAATGTTGAGGATATTGCTTATCGTTATCATCTCGGACAGCTGAGGATTAGAGATTAATCGGAAATCAGCTGATTAGTCAATTTTATCGTCGACTATTAATTGGATATGTTTTGCAAATCTCAGGTTCCCAACACTAGAATATGCTATATTTAACACCAAAAATATGCTGGTCATAAGTGTTACCTTGATTCCTAGCCTCCGAATCCTTGTATAATGACAAATAAAATAGGTAAATAGTACATATTGCATAACAAAGTCCACAAAACACAAATAACCATAATTTTTGTAAACATGGTGCTAGGAATAGGCTTGATTTATCGAAAGATTCCCGATAAATCGCTTGTGAGAGCGATAAATCGGCCCAAAAGATAAATGGTGAAGATAAGGCATAATCTTATCGGTCACCCCATGAGTAGCGATAAATCGCTGAATGGGAATATTTTTTGAACAATGTTTTTGGGTCATTTTTTATTGCACGGATAATTCAGAAAATAGGATAAACATGGCATTTTATTTTATTTAACTAATAAAAATAGGAAACAAAAGGTGGGTACAGAAGATTGTGCCTACTGGATTCATCAACTTCACACCTCTCAAAAATGATTCGTTAATAAGGTTGATCAAGTATTATTAACAACCACTTCAATTAGCATGAAACCAAAGAACTTTCGTAAAACACTAAGTTACCTCAACGGGTATATGCATATCCCCAACCATAATTATATCATATTTATTTTGGGTAGTAGGTAGAGGTAGTTGAAAACTTCCAATAGTGAGCGTCGGAGAATTTTCAATAACATTTACACCATTCACTTGGAATTGTTTCTTCGAAAAGTGCACGGTACGCTCAATACCATTGATATGAAAAGTGACTTTGCTTTTATTGCAATCAATAATAGCCCCTGTAGTATTCAAAACGGGTCTACCAAGGATAATCGACATGTTGTCGTCCTCGGGCATCTCAAGAATAACAAAGTCTGTTAAGATAGTAACATTTGCAACAACAAGGGGCACATCCTCAGAAATACCAATGGGTATGGCAGTTGATTTGTCAGCCATCTACAAAGATATTTCAGTAGGTGTGAGTTTATTCAAATCAAGTCTTTTATATAAATAGAAAGGCATAACACTAACACCAGCTCCCAAATCACACAAAGCAGTTTTGACATAATTTCTTTTAATGGAGCAAGGTATAGTTAGTATTCCAGGATCTCCAAGTTTTTTAGGTACTCCATCCTTAAAAGAATAATTAGCAAGCATGGTGGAGATTTCAGCTTTAAGTATCTTTCTTTTATTAGTGATGATGTCTTTCATATAATTTGCGTAAGGGGCCATCTTTAAGATATGAGTTAAGCAGGTGCGCAAAAATATTGGCCTAATCATTTCAGCAAAGCGTTCAAGTTCTTCATCATACTTTTATTGGATGGTTGAGGTGGAAAAGGCATGGGTTTATGAACCCATGGCTGTCGACGTTCTGGGAATGGGGGTACCCAGTCCTGCCTGCCTGCGGCCCAAGGCATGGCCCACTTCATCAACCAAATGGGACCAGGCGAGGACCCAATCCACACAAGGCCCTCACGAGGTCCCAAGCCTCGCGAGGAGGAACATCGACAAGACCCGCGAAGGATGGGCCTCCCTAGGACCCCTCCGGAGCGGCGGAGCTTCCTATGCAAGACCCGGCCTCACGAGTCAAAGATGGCGCAAGGAAGGACAGGCGAACACCAGTGCGCCAGACGGTGCAGTTTCCCCTTTGGTGCAAAGGGAGCAAAGACAGATGCAGGTTCCCAAAGCGCCCCCAAAGGTTTCCATTCCGGTGCAAGAGGACCCCAACCACCCATCCCGCAGGGCAGACGTCATCGCTGAGCCAGCCCCTACGGCATCGACAGTTACTTTGCAGGTGAAGACCGCCTTTGGGCAGGGCGAGCACCAACCCTTGCCCCCTTCGAAATTGGCCGTTTGTGGGATCCCTTACCGCCATTGTGATAAGGGAAGAGGACCTGGGCCACCGCTATATATAGAGCACAGGTTGCACCGTAGAGAGGGATCCGATTCCCCCGACCGATCCGGTCCAACACTTAGTCACTCCGTACACCACCACGAGATAGCCAGCCAAGAACACATCTTGAGCGCCCTCTCGAGGCTCAAGCGCATTGTAATAGTTCATCCACGCAAACCTCCACGAGAGGCAATCCACCAAAGCAGGAGTAGGGTATTATGCTTCGTAGCGGCCCGAACCTGGGTAAATTGTCGTGTCCATTGTCTTCCTCGTCAGCGTGCGAGTTCTTTGCCGTGTTCATCGAGTAGCGAGCTTGGTCGGACGTCGCCCATGAGAGATCTTCGCACACGCCCCTGTGTTCGAACCTTAAGGGTTTTGAGGAGCCCGAAATCCAACATTTAGCGGTGAAGGCCAAGCCCTGACTCAGCAACTCCATGGCGGGCATGATCCTCAACGACCACCGGCTCCCGGCACAGGACGGTGCTTGGACACGTATGGCCGCCCAATGGTTGCCTACATCCTCGGCGCGTCGCAGGCGCCACCCTCTGGCCGCCATGTCAAGCGCTTCCTCCACCACGTGGGAGCGGTTCAGCCACGGCCTAAGCCCGAGGAGCGCCGCGCATGGCCAGAAATCGACATCACCTTCGGCCCCGATGACCACCCTAGGACCACGTCAGCCGCTGGGGTGCTTCCCATGTTGTGCATGTCGACCATATGCGGTGTGGTCGTCTCTAGGACCCTCATCAACGGCAGCGCCGACCTCAACGTCATCTCCGTGGAAGCCTTCAATGCGTTGCAGTTACCCCGCGAGCGGCTTGCACCTTCAAGGCCCTTCTTTGGGGTGGTGGCCGGGTCCGTCGTTCCCGTGGGGCGGGTTTGCCTACCCGTCACCTTTGGCACCCGCTCCAACTTCCGCACCGAGCAGGTCGACTTTGATGTTGCTCACATCCACCTCCCATACAACGTGATACTCGGCTACCCCGCCCTTGCTCAGTTCATGGCGGCAACACACCCGGGCTACAATGTCGTCAAGATGCCCGGGAGCGGAGGCGTCCTCACCATCGTGAGGGATATCAAGGATGCGTCCCATGTACTCAAGCTCTCCTACAAGACCGCGGCCGCGGAGCGCACCAGCGTCGGGGTGTGACCCGGGCCATGGAGAACCCCGGGGGCGTCCCAGATGTCGCGCCCGTGAAGAAGAAGCAGTTGTTCTCCCAGAACCGGGCGGAAATGAAGCAAGTACCGGTGGACGAGGAAAACCCTGGCCCAACTTTCACCATCAGCACTAGCTTGCCTCAAGACCAAGAGGAGGCATTGGTGGCCTTCCTCAGAGCGAACAAAGACGCGTTCGTGTGGAGCGCCTCCGACTTGGTGTGGGTCCCAAGGGACGTAATCGAGTACCACCTCATGGTGTGCCCGAACGCGCGCCCGGTGAAGCACAAGGCAAGGAGGCAGGCTCCAGAGAAGTAGGCGTTCATCGCTCAGGAGGTCGGCAAGCTGAAGGAGGAAGGGGTCATCCGGGAGGTGCGTTACCCGGAGTGGGTCACCAACCCGGTGGTCGTCCCAAAGAAGTGCGGGAAGGAGCGTATGTGCGTCGACTTCACGAGCCACAACAAGGCTTGCCCTCAAGACCCGTTCCCACTACCACACATCGACCAGATCGTGGACTCGACCGCGGAGTGCGACCTCCTGTGCTTCCTAGACGCCTTCTCGGGTTACCACCAGATCAAGATGGCGGTGGATGACATGGAGAAGACGGCCTTCCTCACCTCGTGTGGGGTATTTTGCTACACATGCATGCCTTTTGGGCTGCGGAACGCTGGGGCGACCTTCCAGCGACTGATGCACATCACCCTAGGGCCGCAGCTCGGGAGGAATGCACAAGCCTACGTCAATGACATCGTAGTCAAGTCCAGGGCGGCCAAGACCTTGGTCGAGGACTTGGAGGAGACCTTCGCCAGCCTAAGAGAGGTAAATTTGAAGCTCAACCCCGAGAAGTGCGTCTTCGGGGTTCCCTCGAGCAAGCTTCTTGGTTTCCTGGTGTCGCACCGGGGAATCGAGGCGAACCTGGAGAAGATCAAGGCCATAAACAAGATGAGCGCGCCTCAAGCCCTCAAGGAAATGCAAAAGTTGGCGGGGTGTGTGACCTCCTTGGGGCGTTTCATCTCCAAGCTCGGTGAGCGGGCATTGCCTTTCTTCAAGATCATGAAAAGGAAGGCCCCTTTCGAATGGACCCCGGAGGCCGACGCAGCCTTCGAGGAACTCAAGTGATACCTGACAAGCCCACCGGTGATGGTGGCGCCTCGCCCATGGGAACCCCTGTTGCTATACCTGGCTGCCACCCCCCACTCTGCCAGCGCCGCATCGGCGGGGTCAGGGAGGAGCAGGCTGTCACGCGTACCACATTAAAGGACTCCAGCGGGCCCCCGCACGCAGAGCCAGGGGGCTCGCACGATCAACAAGAGCCACCTCCCCCTCAAGCTGGAGAACCCGAGACCCAAGCCACACCGACATACCAAGAAGCGCCCAACCCTCCTGAGGCCCCGGTTTCTTCCCCAGACCGCGAGGCGCCCCAGCCTCCAGAGCCTGTCGCGGGGCAGGAGGCCTCACCCTCGTCGAGCACCCGGTGTACTACGCTAGCACGGTGTTGCGGGACGTGTGTTCACGTTATCCCATGCAATAGAAGCTTCTCTTAGCGCTCCTCGTCGCTTCAAGAAAACCGCGCCACTACTTCCAGGGGCATCCAATCAAGGTCGTCTCTGCTTACCCCCTGGAGAAGATCCTGCACAACCCCAATGCGGCAGGGAGGGTAGCCGAAAGGAACATCGAACTGCAGGCCTTCAATATAGAGTTCAGCACAACCAGGGTCATCAAAGGAGAAACCCTAGCAGACTTCATGGCAGAATGGACGGGCGCCCTGGACCGGGGGCTGGAAGGGAGCCAGTCGCTCTCCCTCAGCGACGAAACACCCGAAGGATGGACCATGCATTTCGACGGAGCCTTCACGCGCAAGGGAGCGGGAGTTGGGGTCATGCACACTTCCCCGATGGGAGACAAGCTCAGCTGTGTTGTGTAGCTCTGCTTCTAGCATGGGGAGAAGGTCTCCGACAACATCGCGGAGTATGAGGGCCTCATCGCAGGCCTTAAGGCAGCAGCAGCCTTGGGGGTTCGGTGCCTCACCGTCATGGGCGACTCCTAGCTCCTTGTCAACTTCTCCAACAAAGAGTACATGCCCAAGGACGAGCACATGGAGGCATATCTAGAAGAGGTACGTAAAATTGAAAAACATTTTCAGGGCCTGGAGCTGTAGCACATCCCGCACGACGCGAACAAGGAGGCGGATGACATTGCCAAGAGAGCGTTGCGACGCGAACCTCAGGAGTCAGGCGTCTTCGAGGAGCGACTCTTCAAGCCCTCCGCGACGCCGCTTACCGAGGGCACGGCGCCCGAACGACGTCGCGCGACGGTGCATTTCCAAGGAGCAAGGGGGCGAACTGTTGGCCGACATCCACGCAGGAGACTGTGGGCATCACTCTTCCTCACGCACACTCGTAGGGAAGGCGTTCCGATCCGGCTTCTACTAGGCTTCAGCGCTCGATGATGCCATCGAGCTGGTTTGGTCTTGCGAGGCCTGCCAGTTTCATGCCAAGCAGATTCACCAGCCTGCACAGGGCCTCCAAACTATTCCACTCTCCTGGCCCTTTGCGGTCTGGGGGCTGGACATATTAGGGCCCTTCCCACGAGCAGCGGGCGGGTATTGCTACCTCTACATCACCATCGACAAGTTCACCAAGTGGGCGGAGGTGGAACCCGTGCGCACCATTCCGGCCGGGTCGACCATCAAGTTCATCAAGGGCCTCGTGAGCCGCTTCGGCGTCCCCAACCGCATCATCACCGACAATGGTTCGCAATTCACAGGCCACCTCTTCAAGACTTATTGTGCTAACCTTGGAATGCAAATATGTTATGCTTCGGTGGCCCACCCGCGGAGCAACGGCCAGACAGAGCATGCCAATGCGGAGGTCCTATGAGGCCTCAAGGCAAGGAGCTTCAAGAATAAGTTTGAAGCTTGCGGCAAGGGTTGAGTCAATGAACTCCAGTCGGTGTTGTGGTCCATCCGCACCACTTGAACCAATCCCACCGGCGAAACCCCATTCTTCCTCGTCTACGGAGCCGAAGCAGTCCTTCCTCATGAGATCAAGCACCGATTCCCATGGGTCTTGGCATTTGATGAGGAGCGTCAGGAGACCGCGCGGGGAACGGACCTCATGCTCAGAGAAGAGACGCGTCGTCGGGCCTTGCTTCGAGTCGTGCGGTATCAGCAAGCCTTACAGTGCTACCACTGCCACAACATCCGCTCCAGGACCCTCGAAGTCGGTGACCTCATCCTGAGGCGGGTTCTCTCCAGGGAGGGATTGTACAAGCTCTCGCCCATGCGGGAGGGCACATTCAAGGTCGCTCATGTCTCCAGGCCTGGCGTCGTGCGCCTGGAGACTCAAGACGGGACCCCCATCGAGAACGCCTAGAACATCCAGCACCTCCGGATGTTCTACCCGTGACACTCTCAAGTAATAATGAGCGGGTTGTACACGCCCAGGGCCCCCCGAGGACATGGAGGGGTCCCTCCCATGCAATGTGGTAGACACAACCCGGAGCTGGCGGAGAAGACAACACTGCCCATCAATGGCTATGCCCAAGCAACATGGATGCCCTACGCTCAATGCTAGGGGAGACGAAGGGCCATCTAAGTGCTGGACGCGGCCGTTATTTGTATCTCTCTTGTTTGGATTCACCAGCCTTTATGAAATCAAACTCGGGGTCTTTCCAAATCGCGTTTTAGTCAAAAAGGTCAAAGATTTGTTTGCATTGCCATTTCTTATGTCGTTTTATTCCTCCAAGTAAAGCATTCGCCTGCTCCCCTCCCCCTCGTACCCCGCGAGCGGGGGCTGGGGGCATGGTTCTTACACCTCGCTAAGGCCTTGGCGCCTGGATCCTCACATGGTACTCATGGGTGGGTTAATAGGCGCATGCCGCCTCGTACTCGCCCAGAGGATCCATTCTCGGCCCTACGCGCCATCTTGGGAGGAAACAAAAATTCAGTTTTTCTTGCAACAACTTGAGCGTCTAAGGGGGCTCCTGAGCATCATGCCACGGGAGCCTTACCGGTCGCAATGCCACTCGACCCTCCTGGTGTTGGAAATATGCCCTAGAGGCAATAAATAAAGTGTTTATTATTATATTTCCTTGTTCATGATAATCGTTTATTATCCATGCTATAATTGTATTGATTGGAAACACATTGCATGTGTGGGTAAATAGACAACACTGTGTCCCTAGTATGCCTCTAGTGAACTAGCTCGTTGATCAAAGATGGTCAAGGTTTCCTAGCCATTGGCATGTGATGTCATTTGATAACGGGATCACATCATTGGGAGAATGATGTGATGGACAAGACCCAAACTACAAACATAGCGTATGATCGTGTCAGTTTATTGCTACTGTTTTTCTGCATGTCAATGTATATGTTCCTATGACCATGAGATCATGCAACTCACGGATATCGGAGGAGTGCCTTGTGTGTATCAAACGTCGCAACGTAACTGGGTGACTATAAAGGTGCTCTACAGGTATCTCCGATGGTGTCTATTGAGTTGGCATGGCTCGAGACTGGGATTTGTTACTTCGTATGACGGAGAGGTATCTCGGGGCCCACTCGGTAATGCAACATCACAATAAGCCTTGCAAGCAATGTGACTAATTGTTAGTTGCGGGATCTTGTATTACGGAATGATTAAAGAGACTTGCCGGTAACGAGGTTGAACTAGGTATGGAGATACCGACGATCGAATCTCGGGCAAGTAACATACCGAAGAACAAAGGGAACGTTATACGGGATTAACTGAATCCTTGACATAGAGGTTCGACCGATAAAGATCTTTGTATAATATGTAGGAACCAATGTGTACATCCAGGTCCCGCCATTGGTTATTGGCCGGAGAGGTGTCTCGGTCATGTCTACATAGTTCTCGAACCCGCAGGGTCTGCACACTTAAGGTTCGGTGACGTTTCGGTAGTGTAGAGTTATGTATGGTGGTGACCGCCGGTTGTTCGGAGTCCCAGATGAGATCCCGGACGTCACGAAGAGCTCCGGAATGGTCCGGAGGTAAAGATTCATATATAGGAAGTCCCAGTTTGGTCGCCGGAAAAGTTTCGGGCTCATCGGTAGTGTACCGGGAGTGCCGGGAGTGTACCGGGAGGCCTCCGGGAGAGGTATTTAGACCCTAGAGGGTCCATGGGCTGTGGGAGAATAATAACCAGCCCTTAGTGGGCTGGTGGAACAGCCACAAAGGCCCATGGCGCCAGGAGGAAAAAATACCAAAAGGAAAAAGGTGGAAAAGGCAAAAAGGGGCTATATAAGGAAGGAGTCCTAATCCTACTTGGAGTAGAAGGAGGAGGACTCCTCCCTCCTAGCCGGCCGAACCAGCTAGCCTTGGAGGCCAAGGCTGCCTCTCCTCCTCCTCTCCTCCTATATATACTAGAGGGTTTCAAGGGTTTTGCACAAGTTCTTTCTTCCACGTGCAACCCTAACCTCTAGTGCATAGTTTCTTCGCTAGATTGTTTTCTGCGGTGCTTAGGCGAAGCCCTGCAGGAATAACTCCACCACCATCACCGGAGCATCGTCACGCTGCCGGTGAACTCTCCCTCCTCTCCGCCTCCTCTTGCTGGATCAAGACGGTGGAGATCGTCATCAAGCTGCACGTGTGCTGAACGCGGAGGTGTCGTCCGTTCGGTACTAGATCGGAAGGATCGTAATCAAAGCCACGGGACATTCGTGATTGGATCGCGGGACGGATCATGACGAGATCGCATGACGGTTCGTGATTGGTTCGTGGGACGGTTCGTGATTCGATCGTGGGACGCTCGGCGATTTGGATCGCGAAGAAGTACGACTACACCAACCGCGTTTCTCAACGCTTCCCGCTTAGCGATCTACAAGGGTACGTAGATTCACTCTCCCTCTCGTAGATGCTCATCACCATGGATAGGTTTGCGTGTGCGTAGGAAATTTTTTGTTTCCCATGCGACGTTCCCCAACACCTGGTGCATCAGGAATGTCGGGGCTTCGCCCTGCGAAGTGCATCCTTGATTTCCGATCATACCTAGCATGGTGGGGAAATGTGCGGGACTGGGATCTGTCGACACAGGGCTACTTGGGCTACTACTTGAACTACAACTCGAAGCCTCATGAAGCCCAGCCTTCCCAGAGCATGAAGCAGAATATGCGGGGGGCGCTTGAGAGTCTAAGGGGGGTCCTGAGCATCGCGCCTCAGGAGCCTTACCGGTCATAATGCCACCGACTTCCTGGGTTGTCCATGGTTTCCGGTCGGCATCAGGAGTAGCGGGGCCCACCTCGTGAGGAACGTCCATGTTAAGATGGGCGCACCTCATGATGGTAGGGAAATGCACATGACTAGGACCTGCTGACGTAGAGCTGCTTGAGTGTCAAAGGGGGCTCCTGAGCATCGCGCCTCAGGAGCCTTACCGGTCATAAGACCACTTGACCCCCTAGTGTCGTCCTTGGTTTCCGATCGGCGTCAGGAGGCCGGGGCCCCGCCTCATGGGGAGCGTCCAGGGTAAGATGGTCGCGCCCCGCAATGGTAGGGAAATGCGCGGCACTAGGACCTGCAGACTCAGGGCGTCGTCTGAGCCCCCAACTCACCTCAACCGCAAGAAGAATAGGCCCGCCGGGCGCACGGACCCTCCGGGCACCACAGTCGCACCTCACAACCCGAAAGCCTACCGCGGGCCTATCAAGCTAAGTATCCTAATTGGGATCGGGAGGCGACTCTAGTTGATGGAATGCAGATGATACTAATAAAAAGGGCAGGCGCCCGAATGTGTTACACGCCCATAGGGCCCCCTTCGTTTTTGTGCCGCAGGTGCAAAAGAGGAAGGAGGAGAAAGAAAGTGAGAAGCCGCATGAGGGCAATCACCTTAGGAGCCCGACGTCGGCGCATTGACGCTCAGTCGGTATCCTCCTCCTCCTTCATGGCCCCGCGAAAGCATGCCGGGGCGGATGTCCCCGGAGCGGGAGAACGGTGCCTCGACGATGGACTCTCTCCCGAGACCCGGGCGTGTCGTCATGGCGGTGCATCGTAGCTGCTGTAATTGTTGTTGCTCCGGCTCTCCTCAGAGGGGTATCGCTGCTGCTGGAGGTGCAGCACCCGTCATGAAGGGCAAGCTCACCCCCAGGATCACCGCGGCCGACGTCTTCCGGGCAGCACCCCAAGCGCTCGCCCTCTCCCTTGAAGAACTTGACGGGAAGCATCGCCTTCCCTTCGTACTTGAAGTGGAAGCTGCACCTCCGCCTCAGGCCGTGGGCGCGGGCGAACGATTGCCACCCGCGATTCAGGTACACGTAGCCTTCGGGGGTGACCTCGACCTCCACCCAAGACGCCCCGCTACAGCAGCCGTCGGCTTGCAGCCATAGGCCGACAGGCGCTCCAGCGGGCAGGGCCTCCGTGAAGCAGCCCGGAAGCTGGAACCAGGCGGCTTCTGGCATATCCGCCCACGTCACGAACTCCAGGGCCGAGTCGGCCGAATGGATCAGCGAGCGTAGCCGCCGGGTGGCCATCGCCGACCTCCCACCTCGGCCACCACTGCGTTCGCCGTCGTGGCTGCCCGCGCGGGACGGCGTTCCCCTGCGACCACCGTGGCGCGCAGGAGCACGACTGCGCTCACTGGGAGCCACGGCCCGCGTCGCGGCATACTTTCGGGGCGACCGCGGCCCCATCGGGGCGGCGGGGTGGCAGGGCCATCCCCGGGAGCTTTCCCCTTCTCAGTAGTGGAAAACTTCCTCGTCGGCGCCATTGCTAGGAGAGAGCAGTTCGAGAGGTGTGGAGACAAAGAAGACAAAGATGTATGAGGGTTTTCTCGCACTCGCCAGTTTATATACAACAAGAGGCCGCCCGGCGCCCCCTCGTGTTCCGGGGGCACGCAGCCCATCGAAGGGTCACATCCGTGTGGCCCAGGGCAGCAACAACATTCAATGAGACGCAATGATGATCGGCGATGCGCACATGTGTCACATCAGTTTGTCTAGGAGCGGTTTCGGGCGCCCTTAGGGAGCGGAGGCGCTGCCGTCGAGGCATTTGACGCGTGACAAGCCTGGCCCGCCGGCGTTTTGGGGCCCATGGTGCTTCGAGCCATCCCCAGGCTTCACCCGTAGGCCAGATCGAGCGCGCCTTGGGCCTGGGGGCTACTGTTGGTGTTCTGGGAATGGGGGTACCCAGTCCTGCCTGCCTGTGGCCTAGGGCATGGTCCACTTCATCAACCAAACGGGATCAGGCGAGGCTCCACTCGACACAAGGCCCTCGCGAGGACCCAAGCCTCGTGAGGAGGAACAACGACAAGACCCGCGAAGGATGGGCCTCTCCAGGACCCCTCCGAAGCGGTGGATCTTCCTATGCAAGACGCGGCCTAAAGAGTCAAAGATGACGCAAGGAAGGACAGGCGAACACTAGTGCGCCAGGCGGCGCAGTTTCCCCTTTGGTGCAAAGGGAGCAAGGACAGATGTAGGTTCCCAAAAGGCCCCCAAAGGTTTCCATTACGGTGCAAGAGGACCCCAACCACCTATCCCGCGGGGCGGACGTCGTCGCTAAGCCATCCCCTGCGGCATCAACAGTTACTTTGCATGCGAAGACCGCCTTTGGGCAGGGCGAGCACAAACTCCTGTCCCCCTTCGAAATTGGCCGTTGTGGGATCCCTTCCCGCCATTGTGATAAGGGAAGAGGATCCGGGCCACCGCTATATATATAGCATAGGTTGCACCGTAGAGAGGGATCCGATTCCCCCGACCGATCCGAACCAACACTTAGTCACTCCGTACACCACCACGAGATAGCCAGCCAAGAACACATCTTGAGCGCCCTCCCGAGGCTCAAGCGCATTGTACTAGTTCATCGACCCAAACCTCCATGAGAGGTAATCCACCAAAGCAGGAGTAGGGTATTACGCTTTGCAGCGGCCCGAACCTGGGTAAACTGTCGTGTCCATCGTCTTCCTCGTCATCATGCGAGTTCTTTGCCGTGTTCATCGAGTAGCGAGCTTGGTCGGACATCGCCCGTGGGAGATCTTCGCACATGCCCCTGTGTTCGAACCTTAAGGGTTTTGCGTAGCCCGAAATCTGACAATGACTCTCTTTCTTTATCATGTTTTCTAGCCACAAAGTCTTTTTTATCATATCGTTTATTTTTAGGTTATGGGTTATCAAGATCAACATCAGGTTATATTTCTACGTCATTATCTGGTTCTTTATCATTACTGGGTTGAGTATCTTCATGAACCTCATCATTATCATTATCATTATCATTATCACTAGATGAATGTTCATTACCAATTTGAGTTTGAACATCAGAAATAGAGACATCATTATTAACACGAGGTTTTTCTATCTCACGTTCACTAGAGGTATGCAAAGTCCTATCATTTTTCTTTTTCTTTTTCTTCTTAGAAGGACTAGGTGCATCGGCATTAATTCCTTGAGAGTCTTGTTCAATTCTTTTAGGATGACCTTTAGGATAAAGAGGTTCTTGAGTCATTCTACCTCCTCTAGTCACTACTCTAATAGCATGAACATTCATATTATTATTCATTTCATTAAGCAATTCTCTTTGAGATTTAGCAACTTGTTCTAACTGGGTTTGAACCATACATGCATGTTTTCCTACACCTCTAACATCATTACTGATTCTAAATAACAAGTCACTCAAGCGAGCAATCATATCAGAATTATATTTCAATTGTTTGAAAACATTTGCATTGAAGTGATCTTGTTTCCTAATGTAGTTATCAAATTCATATAAGCACTGACTAGGATGTTTATTATAAGGAATATCACCTTCATGAAACTTTTATAAAGAATTTACCTCTACCACCCGTGGAGGTTGTAGTGTGTCAAGACCATGTATTTCTTCAATAGGTGGTAAATTCTTAACATCCTCAGCTTTAATACCTTTTTCCTTCATACATTTCTTTGCCTCTTGCATATCTTCAGGACTGAGAAATAAGGTACCCCTATTCTTCAGAGTGGGTTCAATTGGTGGTTTAGGGAGAGTCCAATCATCATAATTCTTCAATATATTATTCAATAGTTCCTCAGCCTGTTCAACAGTTCGTTCCCTGAAAACACAACCAGCACAACTATCTAGAAAGTCTCTAGAAGCATCACTTAGTCCATTATAGAAGATATCAAGTATTTCATTTTTGTTAAGAGGATGATAATGCAAAGCATTAAGCAATTGGATAAGCCTCCCCCAAGCTTGTGGGATACTCTCTTCTTTAATTTGCACAAAGTTAATTATTTCCTGTAAGGCAACTTGATTCTTATGAGCATGAAAATATTTTTCAGAGAAGTAGTAAATCATATCCTGGGGACTACGCACACAACCAGGAGGAAGAGTATTGTACCATATCTTAGCATCACCCTTTAATGAGAGAGGAAATAGTTTGAGAATATAGTAGTAGCGAATCTTCTCGTCATGAGCAAAAAGGGTGGCTATATCATTCAACTTAGTAAGATGTGCCACTACAGTTCCAGTTTCATAACCATGAAAAGGACCCAATTCAACCAAAGTAATTAACTTCGGGTCAACAGAGAATTCATAATCCTTGGTAACAAAGATAGGTGAAGTAGCAAACTTAGGATCACATTTCATTCTAGCATTCAAAGTGTTTTCTTTATACTTGCATAGTAATTTCTTAAGACCATTTCTATCCTTACAAGCAATAATATCTCTATCTATTTCTCCATCCACAACATAACCCTGGGGTATCTTAGGCATTTCAAATATAGGATAGCCAGGTATAATAGGTGTTTCATAATTATCAGTTTCAAAGACTTCATCAGTTTCAATAGTTTCATTCTCTTTAGCTCTAGCAATTTGTTCATCAAGAAATTCACCTAGTGGCACAGTATTATCAAGCAAGGTACTAGCATCATCATAAGCATCATTCATAGCAGAAGTAGTATCATCGATAACTTGCGACATATCAGGATTAATAGAATGTGGTGGTGTTGCAAGTCTACTCATAATAGAAGGTGAATCAAGTACGGAGTGTGATGGCAAATCTATAACTCCCCTCGTCTTAGAGGGAACGATCTTGGTTCTTATATCCTTTAGATTCTTCATAGCGATAGATTGGTATAAATACCAAATGACTCAGTAAATATACCTATGCTCCCTAGCAACGACGCCAGAAAAAAGTCTTCATAACCCACAAGTATAGGGGATCGCAACTGTTTTCGAGGGTAGAGTATTTAACCCAAATTTACAGATCCGATACAAGGGGAGCCAAAGAATATTTGAGAGTATTAGCAGACGAGTTGTCAATTCAACCACACCTGGAGATTAAATATCTACAGCAAAGTGATCAGTAGCACAGTAATATGATAGTTTGATACCAGTGGTAACAGTAACAATAGCGGTAACAATAGCAGTAATGATTTTGTAGCAAGTGCAACAATGACAACAACAATAGTAGCTTAGCAAGAACAATATGTGGAAAACTCGTAGGCACTGGATCGGTGTATTCGTTGGATCATATTCATCATATACCGTCATAACCTAGGGCGACACAGAACTAGCTCCAGTTCATCATTGTAATGTAGGCATGTATTCCGTAAATAGTCATGCGTGCTTATGGAAAATAACTTGCATGACATCTTTTGTCCTACCCTACCGTGGCAGTGGGGTCCATAAGGAACCTAAGGGATATTAATGCATTCTTTTAATAGAGAACCGAAATAAAGCATTAACACACGATGAATACATGAACTCCTCAAACTACGGTCATCACCAAAAAGTATCCCGACTATTGTCACCCCGGGGTTTACGGATCATAACATGTAATAGGTGCATATGACTAGGCAAGATCGGATCAAGAACATAGATATAATGGTGATAACATAAACGGTTCATATATGAAATCATGGCACTCAAGCCATAGTGACAAGTATTAAGCATGGCAAAGTCATAGCAACATCAATCTTAGAACATAGTGGACACTAGGGATCAAGCCCTAACAAAACTAACTCGATTACATTATGAATCTCATCCAACTCCTCACCAACCATCAAGCCTACGAAGGAATTACTCACTCCCGGTGGGGAGCATCATGGAATTAGCAATGAAGAAGGGTTGATGATGACGAAGACCGAAGATTGTTGGAAATATGCCCTAGAGGCAATAATAAATTAGTTATTATCATATTTCCTTGTTCATGATAATCGTTTATTATCCATGCTATAATTGTATTGATCGGAGACTTAAATGCATGTGTGGATACATAGACAAAACCATGTCCCTAGTATGCCTCTAATGGACTAGCTCGTTGATCAAAGGATGGTTAAGGTTTCCTAGCCATGGACATGAGATGTCATTTGATAATGGGATCACATCATTAGGAGAATGATGTGATGGATAAGACCCAAACTACAAACATAGCATATGATCGTGTCAGTTTATTGCTACTGTTTTCTGCATGTCAAGTATATGTTCCTATGACCATGAGATCATGCAACTCACGGATATCGGAGGAGTGCCTTGTGTGTATCAAACGTCGCAACGTAACTGGGTGACTATAAAGGTGCTCTATAGGTATCTCCGATGGTGTCTGTTGAGTTGACATGGATCGAGACTGGGATTTGTTACTCCGTGTGACGGAGAGGTATCTCAGGGCCCACTCGGTAATACAACATCACAATGAGCCTTGCAAGCAATGTGACTAATTGTTAGTTGCGGGATCTTGTATTATGGAACGAGTAAAGAGACTTGACGGTAACAAGGTTGAACTAGGTATGGAGATACCGACGATCGAATCTCGGGCAAGTAACATACCGAAGAACAAAGGGAACGTTATACGGGATTAACTGAATCCTTGACATAGAGGTTCGACCGATAAAGATCTTCGTAGAATATGTGGGAACCAATGTGGACGTCCAGGTCCCTCCATTGGTTATTGACTGTAGAGGTGTCTCGGTCATGTCTACATAGTTCTCGAACCCGCAGGGTCTGCACACTTAAGGTTCGGTGACGTTTCGGTAGTGTAGAGTTATGTATGGTGGTGACCGAAGGTTGTTCGGAGTCCCGGATGAGATCCCGGACGTCACGAGGAGCTCCGGAATGGTCCGTAGGTAAAGATTCATATATAGGAAGTCCCAGTTTGGTTTCCGGAAAAGTTTCGGGCTCATCGGTAGTGTACCGGGAGTATCGGTAGTGTACCGGGAGTGCCGGTAGTGTACCGGGGGACCTCCGGGAGGGGTATTTCGACCCCAAGAGGTCCATGGGCTGTGGGATAATAATAACCAGCCCTTAGTGGGCTGGGAAAACAGCCACAAAGGCCCATGGCGCAGGAGAGAAAGTCCTAAAGCAAAAAGTGGAAAATCAGCCAACAGGAGGCAATCCTACTCCAACTAGGATTGGAGGTGAAGTAGGATTGCTCCCACCTCCTATTTCGGCCAACCCAAAGGCCTTGGCTGCCTCTCCTCTCCTCTCCTCCTATATATACTAGTGGATTGGGTGGTTTTTGGACAGAATTTTCGGCCACGTGCTACCCGTTCCACCGGTGCATAGTTTCTCCTCTAGATCGTAGTTCCGCAGCGCTTAGGCGAAGCCCTGCCGAAATCACTCCACCACCATCACCGGAGCGCCGTCACGCTGCCGGTGAACTCTCTCTCCTCTCCACCTCCTCTCGCTGGATCGAGACGGTGGAGATCGTCATCAAGCTGCACGTGTGCTGAACGCGGAGGTGCCGTCCGTTCGGCGCTAGATCGGAAGGACCGTGAACGAGATCGCGAGACAGTTCGTGATGAGATCGCGGAACGGATCGTGATGAGTTCGCGGGACAGATCGTGATCAAGATCGTGAGACGGATCGTGATGAGATCGCGGGACGGATCGTGATGAGTTCACGGGACGGATCGTGATTGGATCGCGGGACGGATCGTGATGAGATCGCGGGACGCTCGGCGATTTGGATCGCGAAGATGTTCGACTACACCAACCGCGTTTCTTAACGCTTCCCGCTTAGCGATCTACAAGGGTATGTAGATCCACTCTCCCTCTCGTAGATGCTCATCACCATGGATAGGTTTGCGTGTGCGTAGAATTTTTTTTGTTTCCCATGCGACGTTCTCCAACAGTGGCATCATGAGCTAGGTTGATGGTTCGATGAGATCTCGAGTAGAACACAAAAGGTTTGTGGGTGTTGATGCTTAGATTGCTTCCTCCCTTGGTCGGATTTTGGTTCAGCGGGATTGTGAGATGAAGCGGCCCGGACCAACATTACTCGTACGCTTACGAGAGACCGGTTCCCTCGACGCAACTTGTTGCTTAGATGGCTTGCGGGTGACAGTTTCTCTCACTTTAGTTGGATCGGATCCGACAAAGGCGGTCCTTGAGAAGGTTGAAAAGCAATCTATGTATCACTGTTGTGGTTTATGCGTAGGTGAGAATCGTTCTTGCTAGATACCCGTAGCAGCCACGTAAAACATGCAACAACAATTAGAGGACGTCTAACTTGTTTTTGCAGGGTATGTTGTGATGTGATATGGCCAATTACATGATGAGATATATGTGATGTATGAGATGATCATGTGATGTATAGAATTTCACGACTTGCATGTCGTTGAGTATGGCAACCGGCAGGAGCCATAGGGTTGTCTTTAAATTATTGTATGACCTGCGTGTCAATCATTAAGCGCTATGTAATGCTTTACTTTATCGCTACGGTAGCAATAGTAGTAGAAGCATGTTGGGCGCGACAACCCCGATGGCGACACGTTGATGGAGATCAAGATGATGGAGATCATGGTGTCATGCCGGTGACGATGGAGATCATGCCGGTGCTTTCATGATGGAGATCAAAAGCACAAGATCATGGCCATATCATGTCACTTATGATTTGCATGTGATGTTAATCCTTTTATGCACCTTGTTTTGCTTAGGACGACGGTAGCATTATAAGGTGATCCCTCACTTAATTTCAAGATAAATTGTGTTCTCTCCGAGTGTGCACCGTTGTGAAAGTTCGTCGTGTTGAGACACCACGTGATGATCGGGTGTGATAGACTCTACGTTCACATACAACGGGTGCAAGCCAGATTTGCACGTGCAGAACACTCGGGTTAAACTTGACGAGCCTAGCATGTACAGACATGGCCTCGGAACACGAGAGACCGAAAGGTCGAACATGAGTCATATAGTAGATATGATCAACATAATGATGTTCACCATTGCAGCCACCTCAACTCACGTGATGATCGGACTTGAGTTGGTGAATTTGGATCATGTATCACTCGAATGATCGGAGGGATGTCAATTTGAGTGGGAGTTCTGAAGTAATATGATTAATTGAACTCATTATCATGAACATAGTCAAAGTGTCTTTGCAAATTATGTTGTAGATTACTAGCTCGCGCTGTAGCTCCCTTGTATTTTTATATGTTCCTAGAGAAATAGAGTTGAAAGATGTTGGTAGCAATATTGCGGACTGGGTCCGCGATCTGAGGATTGTCCTCATTGCTGCACAGAAGGCTTATGTCCTTAATGCACCGCTCGGTGCGCCACCCCCTCTAGCGTCGTCTATAGATGTTGTGAACATCTGACAGGCACGTTTCGATGACTACTTGATAGTTTAGTGCGTCATGCATTACGGCTTAGAATTGAGGCTCGGAAACGTTTTGAACGTCCCGGAACATATGAGATGTTCTAGGAGCAGAGATAGTGATCTCAGGCTCGTGCCTGTGTTGCGAGATATGAGATCTCCAACAAGATTCTTTGCCTGTAAGATGAAGGAGAATAGCTCAATCGTTGAGCATGTACTCAGATTGTCTGGGTACTACAATCGCTCGAATCAAGTGGGAGTTGATCTTCCAGATAAGATAGTGATTGATATAGTTCTCCAAGTCACTGTCACTAAAGCTACTAGAACTTAGTGATGAACTATAATACACCAGGGATAGAAGTATTGATCCCTGAGCTATTCGCGATGTTTGACACCGCGAAGGTAGAAATCAAGAAGGAGCGTCAAGTGTTGATGGTTAATCAAACCACTAGTTTCGAAAAGGGCAAGAGCAAGGAGGGAAGCTTCATGGATAGCAAGTCAGTTGCTGCTCCAGTGAAGCAACCCAAAGTTGAACTCAAGCCCGAGACTAAGTGCTTCTGTTATGAGGTGAGCGGTCGCTGAAGCGGAACAACCCTAGATACTTGGTAGATAAGAAGGCTGGCAACATTGATAGAAGTATATTTGATATACGAGTTATTAATGTGTACCTTGCTAGTACTCTTAGTAGCACCTGGGTATTGGATACCGGTCCGGTTGCTAAATGTTAGTAACTCGAAATAAAAGCTACGGAATAAACGGAGAACTAGCTAAGGGTGAGCTGACGATATGTGTTGGAAATGTTTCCAAGGTTGATGTGATCAACATCGCACGCTCTCTCTACCTTCAGGATTAGTGACGAACCTAAATAAATGTTATTTGGTGTTTTGCGTTGAGCATGAACATGATTAGATCATGTTTGTTGCAATATGGTTATTCATTTAAGTCAGAGAATAATAGTTATTCTGTTTACATGAATAATACCTTCAATGGTCATGCACCCAGTGAGAATGGTTTGTTGAAATCTTGCTCGTAGTAATACACATGTTCATAACATTGATGTCAAAAGATACAAAGTTAAATAATGATAGTACCACATACTTGTGGCACTGCCGCAAAATGTCACATTGGTATAAAACGCATGAAGAAACTCCATGGTGATGGATATTTGGACTCATTCGATTTCGAATCGGTTGAGGCATGCGAACCATGCCTCTTGGGCAAGATGACTAAAGGACCCCGTTGGATGGAGCGGGCAAGTGATTCATTGGAAATGATACATGTTGATGTATGCAATCTAGTGAGTCTTGTAGCGTGCAGTGGATATCGTTATTTTCTTACCTTCACTGATGATTTGAGTAGATATAGTGTATATTTACTTAATGAAACACAAGTCTGAATCGTTTGAAAGGTTCAAGCAAATTCAGAGTGAAGTTTAAAGATCATCGTGACAAGAAGATAAAAATGACTGCGATATGATCGCGGAGGTGAATATCTGAGTCACGAGTTTGGCATACAACTTAAGACAATGTGAAAGTTGTTTCACAACTAAACGCCACCTGGAACACCATAGTGTGATGGTGTGTCCGAACATCGTAGTTATGCTCTATTGGACATGGTGCGTGCTATGATGTCTCTTGTCGTTTACTACTATAATTTTGGGGTTATGCATTAGAGACAACTACATTCACTTTAAATAGGGCATCATCTAAATCCGTTGAGATGACACCGTGTGAATTATGGTTTGATAGAAACCTAAGCTGTCATTTCTTAATGTTTGGGGCTGCGATGCTTGTGTGGAAAATGTTTTCACATAATAAGCTAGAACCCAAAGCGGACAAATGTATCTTCATAGAATACCCTAAGAACAGATGGGTATGCCTTCTATCTCAGATCCGAGTGCAAAGTGTTTGTTGCTAGAACTGGGTCCTTTCTCGAGAAAAAGTTTCTCTTGAAAGAATTGAGTGGGAGGAAGATAGAACTTGATGAGGTTGTTAAACCTTTGTTCAACCAGAGAGTAGCGCAGCGCAGAAAGATGTTTCTGTGAAGCCTACGTTAGTTGAAGAGGAAGTTAATGATGATGATCGTGAAGCTTCAGGATCAAGTTACTATCGAACTTCGTAGGTCGACAAGGATGTGTACTGCTCCTGAGCGGTACGACAACTCTGTCTTGGAGGTCATGTTGTTGGACAACGATGAACCTACGAGCTATGGAGAAGCGATGATGGGCCCGGATTCCGACAAATGGTTGGAGGCCATGAAATCCGAGATAGGATCCATGTATTAAAACCAAGTGTAGACTTTGGTAGACTTGCTCGTTGGACGGCAGGTCGTTGAGTACAAATGGATCTTTAAAATGAAGACAGACACTGATGGTGAATGTCACTATTTGTAAAGCTCGACTTGTTGCAAAGATGTTTGTGACAAGTTCAAGGAGTTGACTACGATGAGACTTTCTCACTCGTAGTGGTGCTAAAGTCTGTTGGAATTATGTTAGCAGTTGCTGTGTTTTCAATTATGAAATCTGGCAGATGGATGTCAAAACATCGTTTCCTTAACGGTTTACTTGAGGAAAGGTTGTATGTGATACAACCAGAAGGTTTTGTCAGGCCTAAGGATGCTAAAAGGTGTGCAAGCTTCGGTGATCCTTCCATGGAATGAAGCAAGCATCTCGGAGTTGGAATATACGCTTTGATGAGGTGATCAAAGTTTTGATGTTTATACAAAGTTTACGAGAAACTTGTATTTGCAATAAAGTGAGTGGGAGCACTATAGAATTTCTGATAAGTATATGTGGATGACATATTGTTGATCAGAAATAATGTAGAGTTTCTGGAAAGCATAAAACAGTCATTTGGAAAGTGATTTTCAAAGGAAGACCTGGATAAAGCTACCTAATTGTTGAGCATCAAAATCTATAGAGATAGATCAAGATGCTTGATGAGACTTTCAATGAGTGTATACCTTGACAAGATTTTGAAAGAGTTCAAAATGGATCAGCCAGAGAAATAGTTCTCGTCTGATTTGTAAGGTGTGAAGTTGAGTGAGACTCAAAGCTCGACAACGGCAAAAGAAAGAGAAAGGACGAACGTCGTCCCCTATGCCTTAGCCATAGGCTCTATATTATGCCATGTTGTGTACCGCACCTATGTGTGCCTTGCCATGAGTCTGTCATGGGGTACAAGAGTGGTCCAGGAGTGGATCACTGGACAGCGGTCGGAATTATCCTTAGTAACCAGAGGACTAAGGAAATGTTTCTTGATTGTGGAGGTGATAAAGAGTTCGTCGTAAATTGTTACGTCGATGCAAGCTTTAACACCTATCCGGATGACTAGTAGTAGCAATCTGGATACGTATAGTGGAGCAGCCATTTGGAAATAGTACCAAGTGGAGTGTGGTAGCAGTGTTTACGGTTTGACATAGAGATTTGCAAAGTACACACGTATCTGAATATCGCAGACCCGTTGACTGTAAGACCTCTCTCACATGCAAAGCATGATCGAGCCCCAGAACTCATTGGGTGTTAGATTCATAACAATGCGAATCACATGGTGATGTGAACTAGATTATTGACTCTAGTGCAAGTGGGAGACTGTTGGAAATATGCCCTAGAGGCAATAATAAATTAGTTATTATCATATTTCCTTGTTCATGATAATCGTTTATTATCCATGCTATAATTGTATTGATCGGAGACTTAAATGCATGTGTGGATACATAGACAAAACCATGTCCCTAGTATGCCTCTAATGGACTAGCTCGTTGATCAAAGGATGGTTAAGGTTTCCTAGCCATGGACATGAGATGTCATTTGATAACGGGATCACATCATTAGGAGAATGATGTGATGGATAAGACCCAAACTACAAACATAGCATATGATCGTGTCAGTTTATTGCTACTGTTTTCTGCATGTCAAGTATATGTTCCTATGACCATGAGATCATGCAACTCACGGATATCGGAGGAGTGCCTTGTGTGTATCAAACGTCGCAACGTAACTGGGTGACTATAAAGGTGCTCTACAGGTATCTCCGATGGTGTCTGTTGAGTTGGCATGGATCGAGACTGGGATTTGTTACTCCGTGTGACGGAGAGGTATCTCAGGGCCCACTCGGTAATACAACATCACAATGAGCCTTGCAAGCAATGTGACTAATTGTTAGTTGCGGGATCTTGTATTATGGAACGAGTAAAGAGACTTGCTGGTAACGAGGTTGAACTAGGTATGGAGATACCGACGATCGAATCTCGGGCAAGTAACATACCGAAGAACAAAGGGAACGTTATACGGGATTAACTGAATCCTTGACATAGAGGTTCGACCGATAAAGATCTTCGTAGAATATGTGGGAACCAATGTGGACGTCCAGGTCCCTCCATTGGTCATTGACTGTAGAGGTGTCTCGGTCATGTCTACATAGTTCTCGAACCCGCAGGGTCTGCACACTTAAGGTTCGGTGACGTTTCGGTAGTGTAGAGTTATGTATGGTGGTGACCGAAGGTTGTTCGGAGTCCCGGATGAGATCCCGGACGTCACGAGGAGCTCCGGAATGGTCCGTAGGTAAAGATTCATATATAGGAAGTCCCAGTTTGGTTTCCGGAAAAGTTTCGGGCTCATCGGTAGTGTACCGGGAGTATCGGTAGTGTACCGGGAGTGCCGGTAGTGTACCGGGGGACCTCCGGGAGGGGTATTTCGACCCCAAGAGGTCCATGGGCTGTGGGATAATAATAACCAGCCCTTAGTGGGCTGGGAAAACAGCCACAAAGGCCCATGGCGCAGGAGAGAAAGTCCTAAAGCAAAAAGTGGAAAATCAGCCAACAGGAGGCAATCCTACTCCAACTAGGATTGGAGGTGAAGTAGGATTGCTCCCACCTCCTATTTCGGCCAACCCAAAGGCCTTGGCTGCCTCTCCTCTCCTCTCCTCCTATATATACTAGTGGATTGGGTGGTTTTTGGACAGAATTTTCGGCCACGTGCTACCCGTTCCACTGGTGCATAGTTTCTCCTCTAGATCGTAGTTCCGCAGCGCTTAGGCGAAGCCCTGCCGAAATCACTCCACCACCATCACCGGAGCGCCGTCACGCTGCCGGTGAACTCTCTCTCCTCTCCACCTCCTCTCGCTGGATCGAGACGGTGGAGATCGTCATCAAGCTGCACGTGTGCTGAACGCGGAGGTGCCGTCCGTTCGGCGCTAGATCGGAAGGACCGTGAACGAGATCGCGAGACAGTTCGTGATGAGATCGCGGAACGGATCGTGATGAGTTCGCGGGACAGATCGTGATCAAGATCGTGAGACGGATCGTGATGAGATCGCGGGACGGATCGTGATGAGTTCACGGGACGGATCGTGATTGGATCGCGGGACGGATCGTGATGAGATCGCGGGACGCTCGGCGATTTGGATCGCGAAGATGTTCGACTACACCAACCGCGTTTCTTAACGCTTCCCGCTTAGCGATCTACAAGGGTATGTAGATCCACTCTCCCTCTCGTAGATGCTCATCACCATGGATAGGTTTGCGTGTGCGTAGGAAAATTTTTGTTTCCCATGCGACGCTCTCCAACAAAGATTCCCCTCTCCGGAGCCCCAAACGGGCTCTAGATCTGACCTCCCGATGAAGAATAAAAGGTGGCGGCGGCTCCGTCTCGTGAAACACGATAAAACTTTCTCCTTGATTTTTCTCTCCGAAAAGAGGAATTTATCTGGAATTAGGATCAGCGGGGCCACGAGATGGGCATAACCCACCAGGACGCGCTTGGGGGGCTGGCGCGCCCTGGTGTATCGTGCCTAGCCAGCCCCCCCTCCGGTGGTTTTTGGCTCCAATATTTTTTATTTATTTTGAAATAAATCTCTGAAAAGTTTCGTTCGATTCCGAGAACTTTTATTTCTGCACAAAAACAACACCATGGCAGTTCTCCTGAAAACAATGTCAATCTGGATTAGTTTCATTCAAATCATGCAAATTAGAGTCCAAAACAAGAACAAAAGCGTTAGGAAAAGTAGATACGATAGAGACGTATCAGACTGTGTACCTACAATATAATAAGACCGCTCGCCAATTTTCATCCCGTTCTAAGAATATTTTATACGCACTTTTAAAAACAATATTTTATTGATGCCGCGGGCGCGTGCGTGTGTGGTTGGTCAAGAAACGGTCACCGACGACAATGGAGAGAACCAGCAACTATGGATGGATGCAAGTTTTGAAAAATGACGACAACGGAGTGCCGATGCTATGCAGATGATGTGAATGATGAATGCGACAACCAACTGGAACACACGGCGAAACTCAAAATAACTGGAAGGCATCCAGAGCATCGGTATCGGGCCTACAGGTTCCTATCAGTTTGCGTTGGCAAAACGGATACGAGCGTTTGTTTGCATTTGTACTTCCGTCGGTGTGCCCAACCAACGGCCACATTTCAAATATTTATCTACGTTATGAACTTACAATTAAAAAGACATTACAAATAATTTAAAATGATATATATTACATTAATTTAAGCGTCCACAAAGTCACAACTAGACATTCAAATTAAACTTGAAATATGAAAAAAGCCTAGATCATCGCCGCCGTGCTGGCCGTCCTCGTCGTCATCGTCTTTGTCGTCATCGTCCATGGTGAGGCTAATGACAACGGTGGCTGTCAAAGATGGATTAGTGGCCCGGTTGGTGGTTGCCAAAGAGGGGCAAGCTGCGCCTCCTGTGGCTGCCAAAGTGGGGTGGGCGACGCCTGCCATGGCCGTGGCGGGGCCAGTGACCACGGCTCGACGCCCACCCACGAGGCTGGCGATGAAGGTGGGCTACACGACACCGTAAATGGATGAAAGTGAAGGTGTGTAAAAGTGGACTGACCGGTCAATGACTTGCACATTAAAAATATGTGGTGGGGCGGCTGACTTGCGGGTTCTGTCGGGCTTGCGAATTAAATGAGGCCGTTGGGAAACCGTTGCAGTACCGATAAGCGGGCCCGGGGTGAACGACCCGTCCGTCCAATGTACGCATGGACGCAAATCTGACCCAAATTTACGTGAGTCGAATTTGAATCAAGTCGGACTCGAACCAGACAGATTTTACGGTTGGTGGGTTGATCTCGCGTGTTGGGTCGTGAATTTTGTCCATTTCAACTCAAATGGAGTCGGATTCTACGTTGGAGTTTGCCTAATCCGGCACCAAATCTCGCTCTCTTCGGGACGTGGTGTTTTTGCACGTGAGCTTAAATGAGCTCGGATAAATAGTAAATTTATTTTTTCTTGAAAAATGTTAAAAGATTCTGAATTGTTGTTATGGCAAACTTTGACCAAATGTTCTGAGAGCTCGTAAAGTTTCATCATGAAATCACATACGTGAAAGTCGTGAAAAAAAATTAAGAACTCTAAAATGCTACTTCCGAAAGCATTTTAGAGCACTATATTTTTCCATGACTTTCACAAATATGATTTTGTACTGAAATTTTGCAGACTCTTAGAACATTTATCAAAATTTGCAAAAAAAAGAATCATTTTAAAAATATTTTTCGAATTTACCGTTTACCCGACGTGCATATGAGCTTTGGTGTAGAAGGGTACTTTCCCCCTCTTCGTCACTTCCTCATGTCCCGCCGCAGGCCGTGTAGAGCGACCAAACGCTCTCCTCGCCGCTTCGCACTCACACATATGCGCGCACACACCAGCTAGCAGCCGTAGTTGCATCCTCCCAGGTTCGGCCGGCGCAGGAGATGGACGAGGGCGCTGCCGGAGGAGGAGGGGGTGGGGGCGGCGGCGGCGTCGCCGCCGGCGATCGATCGAGCTTCGTGATCGGCCTCATCGAGAATCGAGCCAAGGAGGTCAGGCCTTAACCCCCCCCCCCCCCTCTTCACCCCCCCGCGTTGGTTTGTCGGGTCGTCGATTTCGCCCCGTGCCTTCCATTTCGAACGCCCCCATCTCAGTGGTCCACCCGACCCGTGTCTTCGCGGGGTTGCAGCGGATTGAATATATTTTTTTGCGAGGGATGCAGCGGATTGAATTGAAGGAATTACTTCGGTTTGGTATGCCAGTGCGATGTTTCTCCTTCGGATTTGCTCAAAATCTCCCGGTCGGTTTTTTTTTTTTAGGGTTTGGAGGGTTTTTGGATCGACGAGTAGTTTCAGGACGATTGCTGCACGATAGCTCCTCTGCTGCATTTGCCGTTCCGACTGAATCGAAATCGAAACCGTGTGATATGATGTAAGCTGCACCCGCACCTGGCGAGCAAATTGTTAGTATTTTCCTGCTGTTGCAGTAATGCATAAACAGTTTTGGGCGCGGTAATTCCTACAAGTTGCTCTAATCTCCGTCCAGAAATGCAGCCGTATTTGATTTCATTTGCTTTAACTGGTATTTTGTTTGAGCGCCACAGAGATAATCCCGTATAAACTAACACATAGGTATATGGATAGTATGTAATTAAAATGATTTCCTTCGTTTGTATAGTTCATTTTTGGGCGTTTATCTGACTGTTTATTTATTTACAAACAGCATTTTCCGACCTCCATATACAATTCACCAAATCTAAATTCGATATCCAGGCGTAAAATGTATCTTTTATTTTTAGAGGGATCTCCGTGTGTTCACCGCATCCCATGTCATAATTGGTTGCTGCACCTGTAAGTGTTGGACATTTGTGTATTTTTTAATGCGTGGATATATAGAATTGAAGTGCACCTTAGGCTGATATAGTAATGAATCTGATGTTGGCAACTTAAGGAAATTCTAGTAATAGCAAAGCAGAGAAAGCCGACCTTCATCTTCGAATTCGTGAATCGATACAGTTTTACTACTTTGCCAGAATTTATTTATAGAAGAATAAAAATGTTACAGGTTGGTCTTGCGGCATTTGATTTGCGATCAGCCTCACTGCACCTATCTCAGTATATCGAGACGAGCTGTTCATACCAGAATACGAAGACACTACTGCATTTCTATGATCCGAATACTGTAATTGTGCCCCCAAATAAAACTGCGGCAGATGGTATGGTTGGAGTTTCAGAGCTGGTTGATAAAAATTACCAAGCAAGCAAAAAGGTGACACTCTTATGACATTTTATCTATACTTTACAGAAGGAAAGAATAATAGCGTTCTATTCTAAGAAAAGCTCACTTTGTAGGTCACAATGGCACGTGGTTGCTTTGATGATACCAAGGTATTATGTTTGGTTTTCACTTACTGGGACATCTATTCTTTCAGTTATTGGGTGAATGAGACCCCTTAATATGACTCTTGTTCCCTTTATCTGTAAGGGGGCGGCTATGGTAAAAGATCTGTCGGCTAGAGACCCATCTGCACTTGGTTTGGATACTTACTGCAAGCAGTACTATCTTTGTCTTGCTGCGGCCACTGCAACAATTAAGTGGTAAATATGCTCAACACTTAAGAGTCAAGACAACATTAGTTTGAACTTTTCCCTCTTCATGATTAACCGACACCAATGTGAGTGAATTTATCATGACATGTCTCCCATGCATATAATACAGTATTGTATCAAGTATCAGTCTGACCCAAGTTACTATTGTATACCATCACTATGAACCAAGCTGCTATGTTTATGACCTTATTATCGAGTTATTTAATCTATGGCTTGATCAAGACAACTAATTACAACTCTATGATAGCTATCTAATTTCGAAAAGTGCATGTGTTTCCAGATTTAGTTACAGTTCTTTTCTTAACATTTACACCATTTGATAGTAGTCTTGTCCTAACATTTCAGATAATGGTCCTGAAAATTGATTGCCGCATGATTCATGTAAAGGGACGCAATATTCATGCTCAAACTCCATGAGCAATTGAAGAAAAAAAATTAGAACATTTTTTTGAGAAAACGCAAAGCTTGTTCCTTGATGCATTGATAAAGAATATAATGTACAAGCCTGGGACTAGGCAACACAACTGACCACTCAAGACATGGCCACAACCGACTGCCGCTAGACATACATTACAACCGACACAACCTAACAACCCTCGGCTTCAATCCCATCGTGCGCAACAAACCTACCAAAACCCTCACCACAGAAATAGAGAAGCCATGCCAACCACGGTAACCGCACCGACACATTGCCAGTGTACCTAGGACCTTCCTGCTAGAGTCGAGGCATCTGTTGCCACCTAGTGCACCAACCGGGCGTTAGACCTCCAAAAATAGCAAGCCCAGTATGTCGTGAGTAGTGCTGGTCCCTTGTTTTCAGCTTTCGTTGTTCAGAGAGTTGACCACCTTATGTTGAAAGCTAGCTTTAACATCTGTTTGTTTATTGGTTTAATCACATATCTTTTTCCACTCATTTCTTTTATGGAATCTTTCAATTCGTACCTTTAGGGCAAGATACTAATTTCTAGAATTTCTATCATTCTACAACAAGGTTACCCAGCATCATATGAATCTTCTGACGTTATGTGTATCTTTTTACAGGATAGAATCAGAAAAAGGTGTAATTATTACTAACCATTCACTGTCAGTAAGTTACTGGAAAATTTGCTTTAACATATATTGCACTTGTGGAGCCTCACCTATGACTTCATTCTTATTAATTTACTTATCATGAACAAGTGGAAAAATCTGTTGCTTGCTGCTTATTCCCTATTGATGCCTATTTCATTCATTGGCTCTATGCTGGTTATACTTACTTTTTTTAGAACAAATGGTTATGCATACTTGAAACATCATATACATTGTCTCCACAAATTGGTTCTTGGAGCGACATTAATTCGTTAGTGTGTTAAACAATCCGTGTATTGATCTGTAGCTTTATGACTATTGATTGTCCATTAGATTATTGTACTGTATGCTGGATTGCTGGTTGTTACATGCATGCAGGCTCGCTATCTGGGATTTCCGTATTCTGAAAGCTCATGCATGTTTCAGGTTTTAATTTTTTTAAGGGATCTAACACTTAAATACGAATCATGTAGTTTTAATTTCAAAGCGCTATTTCCTTGGAAAATTTTGTTTCTGAAGCTTCAAAACAAAAGATATTAGGATTTAAGCATCTACAATTCCTAAGGCCATGTATGTTCTTCGAAGAGTAAGCCACCATGTTTCATGTGTTTCTTGGCATGATTATTACTCCTGTGTTGTGCTAACCTCCAAAAATGCCAGTTGAAGGCTGTTATTCTCCTTTTCTATCTGTTATGACCTCATGGCCTCCCATAGTTATGTTAAGAAAAACTTCGTTTGCCTCCAGGTTACATTCAACGGCTCATTTGACCATATGAACATCGATTCAACTAGGTATTATTTTGAAACAATAGATCCTCAAATTCTATTAAGTAATGTAACCTGATTGTCAAAAGAGCTGGGAGAACAAGAGTTCAACAGTTCAGTTGCTATTACTGAATGGTTTTCATTCTTTGATTTACACCCAACAGTGTTCAAACATTAGAAATAATTGACCCTCTCCATACTGAACTGTGGGGTACTAGCAACAAAAAGAAAAGTCTCTTTCAGATGTTGAAGACTACAAAGACTACGGGAGGGTATGCCTCACAACAGATACTAAAATCTTACGTTAACTTCGTATTCATATCATGCTGCTGCATGTTGAGTTACTAAGCACATGCGGTCATTCTCTTCAACATGTCTGTCACAGGTCTAGACTACTGAGAGCCAACTTATTACAACCATTAAAAGATATTCATACTATCAATACTCGGCTTGACTGCTTGGTAAGTATATTTTACATTTACATTATAATCTACTCCCTCCGTTCCTAAATATTTGTCTTTTTAGAGATTTCACTATGGACTACATACGGATGTATATAGACATAATTTAGAGTGTAGATTCATTCATTTTGCTTTGTATGTAGTCCATAGTTGAATCTCTACAAAGACAAATATTTAGGAACGGAGGAAGTATTTGTGAGCATCACCAAACTGATCTGTAAATGGACATATGGTGTATCTAACATTTCTATTATGTGGAATGGTTGTCTATATACAAGAGCTCTGAATTTACGTGCGAGATTTTTGTATATGAAATGGAAGTGGATCTTCTTATAATGTTCATAACTATAGATGCATGTTCTTTTGTATGATTTTGCCGCATGTAACTACTGGGTCTAAAAAGTAGCAAGTTAATATGCTGTCCACCTTGGACCAGTGCTTCTAATTTGTGAGTATCTCTGCGTTTTCTTAGAAAAGAGAGGAAATACTGGAACCCTGCCAATATGAACTTTGCATTTTGAAAATTACCACTGACTGTGAGTATGATATGTGGTGCGGGGCCAAAGTTCACATGTCATTGAAACATGCAGTGGTATTTCTCATAGCTACAACTTTGTGGTGGCATGGCTCTAAATTCCCCCTTGTGAAAACATTAACCTGTAACTTAATAGTGCATTATTTTTACATGTCAGTGTTGCATTTCAGTTTTATGCATGCTTTTGAAATTGACACTTACACTTTTGATGTTAATATCTAAATTTCAGGATGAGCTAGTGAGCAACGAGGAACTATTCTTTGGCTTGACACAAGGTCTCCGTAAATTTCCCAAAGAATCAGGTTACTCTAATTTGTATGCCCTTCTCTTGTCGTGCTGTTCTGTAGGTAATATGATTCTCACTGATACAAAATTGCTGCATGCCGTTCATGTGTCCTAGATAAGGTTCTTTGTCACTTTTGCTTTAAACCCAAAAAGGTCACAGATGAGGTACTGAAGCCTGCCAATGGTCGAAAGAGCCAATTGTTGATATCTGACATCATTGTTCTAAAAACTGCTCTGGATGCAATACCATTCCTCTCCAAGGTCCTTTATTCAAAATATTAATCCTGGTATTTCATTTTATAGTTGAATCTTATTCTGTTGTATTTCCGCTGATTTTTCCTCATATTTCACTAAAACTGACAACAGCTAGTTTTCAAGCATGTAATGTGTAGCCTTAACTTGCAGGTTCTGAAGGGGGCAAACAGTTTTCTTCTTCAGAACATTTATCAGACCATATGTGAAAACCCAAAGTATGAGAGCATGAGAAAGAGGTGCAGTTTTATGTGCACTTTTTCCTCTGTGCCAAAGAAAAAATTATATGCCCTCTATCCCTTTATTTTGCTTAATGTGTACACATGGTCTTGTTCGATACACATATGAAAATAGGAGATTGGAAATTTAGATACCCTTAGTGTTTGTATGTATCACGATCAGGAGCTTCAAGGTGCTTTTATAACTCTAGGTATATTCTTCACTGATGTAAGCTTCAATGTTACACTCAAAATTTCCAAGCAATATCTTAAGATGAATTATCACAAGATATTTTACCATCAGCTGTTCCAAATCTTGCTTGTAGCTAGCTGCTAGCCTATGAAATACTGATTTCACCATGCACAAGAGCAGCACAGGTAGTTGTAATTTAGTATGGTCGAGCATGATGATACCGTTTTAACATCAAGTCTTTCCAGAGGTTTTGAATCTTTATTTCGCCCCCTTTTTTCCATTCCTGCTATACTCATGTCTTTATTTTATTTCTTGGTTTGCATTGCCATATATCAGCATTGGTTAAGCTCAGTTATATTCATCTACACTAAATCATTGTGATTTTGCACCTTTTTTCTGATGCTTTTGTGTTCTCCTTTCTGATCCTAGAATCGGAGAAGTGATTGATGAAGATGTTGTTCATTCGAGGGCTCCTTTTGTAGCCTGCACTCAGCAATGTTTCGCTATTAAGCCAGGGGTTGATGGCCTACTTGATGTTGCTCGCCGATCCTTCTGTGATACCAGCGAAGGTGCTTATTGTTCCATATTCATTTTCTAATTTGTCTAGTGCATTGGTTTGACATAGTATTTTGCAGCCATACATAACCTTGCCACCAAGTACAGAGAGGAGTTTACTCTGCCAAATTTGAAGATACGGTATAACAATAGACTGGGGTTTTACTTTATTATACCCCAGAGGGATATTACGGAAAAGCTTCCTAATAAATTTATCCAGGTATGTGTATGTCCCTTTAAAAATTCAGCTTCCTATTTGCATGCTAACCAATTGCAAATTCTAAACAATCAATTAGGTTGTTAGGCATGGGAAGAATGTCCATTGCTCAAGCTTTGAGCTAGCTTCGGTAAGTTTACTTCTTAATAAGTTAATATTTTTAGTTTTTTTCGGTAACTGGGCACTGCCACACTGCAAAGCTTTGACTGTGCGGGTAACTTTTCTGGTTTAAGTTTCCAGTGCAGTACATGCTAACCAACAGGGTTTAGCTACTTGGTAGATCTCACCCATTTTACTTTAGCTAAAAAAGGTTATCATGTTATCTACTATAACTGGGAGTTATCTTCTTGTGAAAGCCTTGTGACTTGTATAATAATAGCTCTCGGAATGGGAAAATGTCAGAAGAGGACTAACTTCTGGAAAATTTAAATCATACTGCATGCAAGCAGATATTTGATTTTATAAGTGTGCAACCCTGACAAACAATATTATACGTCAGGAGTACTTATTTCTTCCTACAGCTACTTAATGTCATATATTTCTTCTATTAAGTGCAGCTAAATGTTAGGAACAAGTCGGCTGCTGCTGAGTGCTTCTTGCGCACTGAACTCTGTTTAGAAGGTTGCTCCAACCATTAAGTTTTGACCCTTTTTTTCCACATCACGTGTAATTCTTGCTTGAAGCCATCATTGGAGTACTCTTTCTTCTTGTATTAATTTCAACAATGTACTGGTTCATCTTTGTCTCAGTTGATTGATAACCCCCCTTACAACAGACATAAAAAAACACTTACGAATGCGATGAACCCATTTGTTGCACATAGTGTTCACTGTCTATATTTACCGGCACCCTTCATGTAGGTAGTAGCAATTAGCTGTTGTACAACGGAGCATTATCATGCTTCTTATTGTGTATATAACTATATTTAGATCTCCATTTTTAACTATATCATCAACGTTTCCAGTCAGACATTTATTTGCCTTCCAGGCTCTTCTGGCTGGGAGTGTATTGGGCTATTGGCCAAAATCATACACCTGAATGGCTGAAAGCAATTATTGGGGTTTATCTCACAGAAATTCAATGCAAATTAACTCCTATTGTTTTTCAAAAATTTAGAAGCTTGCGGGCAGTGGAGCACTAGATTTTTCATGCAATATTACATATTAGTACTATCTACTATGCAAGTATCTACGGAGATCTTGGTGTCATCTAAGTCTCTTCCATTATTTCAGGACTTATTAGTGAGATCAGAGAAGACATTTGTATCTTAACACTGCTTGCAGAAGTATTATGTCTTTTGGACATGATTGTAAATTCTTTTGCCTATACAATATCTACAAAGCCTGTTGATCGCTACACTAGACCGGAGTTTACAGGTGGGCTTATAACACAAAGCTTGTAACTTGTTTGTTTGTTTGAATGTGAATTCTTTTGTTATTAGTGTTCATGGAATCCCGATGTTCATGGAATTCTTTTGTTAAAAATAAAATAACTTGTTTGTTATTAGTGTTCATGGAATCCCGATGTTGTATATACTTATGTTGATATTTTCATTTAAGCAGATGATGGTCCAATGGCAATCAATGCCGGACGACATCCTATTCTGGAGAGCTTACATACTGATTTTGTTGTGAGTTGTTTTATTTTTATCCATTTCTCCATATTTATGTTATATTTCATGATTTTCGTTATTAGTTAATGTGCCAATGGTTTTATATGTTATCACTGTATGTAGCCAAACAATATCTTCCTTTCCGAAGCATCGAATATGGTTCTTGTTATGGGGCCAAACATGTGAGTCACATGAACATTGCTTCTAATTTACTTTAGCAAGCTACTGATTTATTTGTGCAAGTGTATTTAGTCCCTGCATTGTCTTGCTATTACAGGAGTGGAAAAAGTACATATCTTCAACAGATTTGTCTAATAGTTATTCTTGCGCAAGTTGGCTGTTATGTTCCAGCTCAATTTGCATCACTGAGAGTGGTTGATCGTATATTTACACGGATAGGCACTGGAGATAATGTTGAAAACAACTCAAGCACGGTACGCGCTTGAAGAAAGACTTTGTACTGTTACTTTTGTCAAAATAAAAGGTGTGGTATATTGTTCTGAATGTGTTATTCTAGTTTTATCTGGTCTGCTTGGGACAGCGATATGTATATACCTTTTCTTCCATCAGGCCTGTTATTTCATCAATAGTGTGTGAGCCAATCGGTGTATATACTTGGAAACTGATTGCCTGACTGAAAAGTTGGACATGATTATTTTTCCTTAATAGCTGAGTGCACAGATATTCTAATTACATGACGCAGAAGAGATTCCTGTCCAGTGCACAGATTGTTGAATGCAATGTATATCTTAGCTGTTCCTAATTTGCCTAATTTCTGTCTGCAGTTTATGACGGAAATGAAAGAGACAGCTTTCATCATGCAGAATGTTTCTTCAAGGTACTACGCTGCTGCAATGGATTGAAATAGGATATGTTTGACATTTGTCTTGTTCTCCTTCTGATGAATGACCATGGACATTTGAGTTACAGGAGCTTGGTTGTAGTTGATGAGCTTGGAAGGGCTACTTCTTCCTCTGATGGGTTGGCAATTGCATGGAGCTGCTGCGAGCACCTGCTATCCCTCAAAGGGTAAGAATTAGCAACATTGTATCATATGTACTGATGTGTTGTGTTCTTATTCGTGATGTTGAAGATGTACCTGGGATTAGGTTGTTCTGTGAGGTGGTACACCCACACCTCCCACCAACTGAGCTAGGCTCAGTTCCATGTTATTCTGCATTTCCAGAGTCCAGTTTTTGTTATAGCCAACAACTATTTGTTTGTTCCAAGGAAAAATTGATTTCTTGATCAAATAAGTACGTATAGATAATTAGTTAATTACACCAAGATTATGCATTCTGTCCTCTTGTGGCAATCTGTAAGCCGTTGGTTTTCAAACTTTTCAGATGGCACCAGTTGTACTTCAGTATTAAGCTTAACTAGGGGACTTGTCATGCCATGCAGCTGGCCATGTACTTGGTTAATTTTATTAACTGTTCACCCATAACACAAACTATTGGTTAATTTTATTAACTGTTCACCCATAACACAAACTATCTGGGACAACCCCTATTGTTTTTGGTAATGAGAGGTTTAACATTTAATTATGTACTAGATGGTACCCATTTTGGTGGAACAATGGAGACAGTATCCTGCCGGAGTAGTTCCTGCTATATCAAATTTATTAGTGTTGTCACGTCATTTCGATGCTTTCTTCTTGTAATACAAAATGACATGCTGTCTGTCAGTCAGGCGTGTTGTTTGAGAAAATAGTAAATTAAAAAGTGCTGTGTCTTTCACCCATGCAGCTACACGGTGTTTGCGACACACATGGAGGGCTTGTCAGAGCTCGCGACAATGTATCCAAACGTGAAGGTCCTCCATTTCGAGGTTGACTTGAGGAACGGCCGCTTGGATTTCAAGGTAGGATTCAATGCAAGACTCTGGGCATTTCATTTTTCACATATTTATCTCCGTGCTGCCGCCTCCCCAACACCAGTTCCGGCTGAAGGATGGCGTCCGACGGGTACCACACTATGGGCTTCTGCTAGCCAGAGTGGCCGGCCTCCCTGCTTCAGTGATCGACACCGCGACCAGCATCACTTCACGTATCACAGAGCAGGTCCAGCTCTAATTATCTTCCAAGCATGATGCTCATGTTCCTTGCGTTGGTTAGTTACTGGTTATTCGGTTCCCGCAGGAAATGGTTAGGATGGATGCGAACTGCGTGCAGTACCAGCCGCTCAGGATGGCGTACCAGGCCGCGCAACGGCTCATCTGCTTGAAGTACTCCAACCAAGGGGATGACTACATCCGTGAAGCATTGCAGGACCTCAAGGAGAGTTACGCCGCAGGCAATTTGATATGAAACAAGAGATTTTGTGAAGTTGATTTTGTAGAATGAAGGTCCTGAAAGGTCTCGTCGTCTAGATCTGTTTGAAGCAAATCGAATGAATGATGTATAGCAGCTCTTCTTCCATGGTCGAAGTTTTCTCAAATCATGTCCGTGAATAAAGGTTTTGCATCTTGGTTTCAGCTCTGAAACAACATCTTTCGAACGAAGTGTCATGAAATGATCCTTAATGATCCTTAATCTAGCTGATGAAACTCTAGCCAAAATGATCCTTAATGCCCAAAAAGAGAAATTAATTACCGGCTTAGCTCCTGATCGCATTGACAATGGAGTGGCCATTCTCCAGTATGCGGATGACACGGTGATCTGTTTTGAGCATGATAAGGAAGTGGCAGTGAGATTGAAGTTCTTGTTGTACATGTTCGAACGTATGTCCGGTCTCAAGATAAACTATATGAAAAGTGAGATTCTTTGTATAGGGGGAGATGATAGTACTTTGAGTTACTATGCAGACCTGTTTAATTGTCAGATTGGACACTTCCCAATGAAACACTTGGATATTCCAGTTAGTTACTCCACACTCCGGAACCTAGATTGGAAGTTTGTGGATGAGAGATTCCTAAAATGTTATGAATCCTGGATTAGCAATGCTGCGTCCTCCGGAGGGAGACTAATTCTTATGAACTCCTCCCTCACTAGCATTGTTTTTTATTATATGTCCATGTTTCTCTTACCTAAGATGGTCATCTATAAGCTGGACAAGCACCGTAGAAAATTCTTCTGGCAAGAACATGAAGGACGCAAGTGATACCATCTTGTGAAATGGGCCGGATTTGTAGATCCAAGAAAAAGGGTGGCCTGTGAGTGAAAAATCTTCATAAACAAAATGTCAGTCTACTCACCAAGTGGTGGTGGAAACTTGAGACCCAACAAGGACTTTGGCAGGACATTATTAAAGCCAAGTACCTTAATAGAGATAACATTACTTCAGTACGGTGCAGATTTGGGGATTCCCCTATCTGGAAAGCCATTATGAAGGTGAAAGATTGTTACCTTGCTGGTAGGGGCATAGTCTTGAACTCCGGTAACATTGCTAGACTGTGGAAAAATACTATACGCAATAATATTCCTTTGAAGGATAGTTTTCCTGTCTTGTTTGATATCTGTAACAAACAAGATATTACAGTGGCGCAATTTAATGTAAATACTTATGCTGACTTCTTTCGAAGGCGACTCCATGGTCCTGTGGTGGAGCAATGGGCAAAAACTGAAAAGTATGGTGCAATCCTGGACTATTTCAGATGCCCCGGACCAGATTGTATGGACCCTGGGGAAGAAAAGAAAATTCACTACCAAATCCATCTATGAATACCTGGAAAAAGACATTGCTGGATGCAACTATAGATGGATTTGGTCGGCAAAACCCCCCCTTGAGACTCAAATTTTTATGTGGCAGCTTTTTCAGGATGCCGTGTTGACTAGAGATGTGATGAAACGTAGAAAATGGATAGGAAACCCTAGATGTTCCTTCTGCAACGAGAAAGAAACCTCTCAACACCTTTGGTTTGCTTGACCCCGTGGCTAGGGTGGTGTGGAGAACCGTCAGCTGCGTCGTGGGGACAAGCTTGTGGCCAAATAACATTTGGCAGTATTTTTCCTCGTGCTATGCTTATATTCCTGATGGAGCTAAGTACTATACTTTTGGTCTGGCAGCTATCTGCTGGGCAATCTGGAACTGTCGTAACCGTGCTACCTTTGAGAATAAGAAATTGAGATCCCCCTTTGATGTAGTGTTCCGTGCTTGTGGCTATATTAACTACTGGGCAGGTTTGATGACTAGAGCAGATCGTGAGGATATGAAGCGTGGGTCGAAGATGCTGAAGCTCAACACGTCGAACTTGATGAGGATCGATGCGGCTCCAGGAGATGATATCTGAGGCTAGTTGCTGCTCCAAGGGCGATCGATGTTGTTGAAGATTGATGATGGCCTTTTCTTTGCTTTTGCTTGATGCTCGCTGTGCGAGCTTTGGTTCGTGTGTTTCTGTAAACTGCTGATGACTTTATCTCCTAGACTCTTGGTTAGGTTAGGTGGTTCTTTGTGGTGTCCCTGGGTTTTCGCCCTATGACAAGCTGCTCGATGACGAGTGCTTGCAATAGGCTTCCCAGAGATGCTTTGAGCTCACTTTTCCTTTCCAGCTTCCTTGGTTGGTCAGACAAACTCCGTATTTCCGTTATTTCTTTAATTGAAAGGGGTTCGCCCGGCTAAAAAAATGAAACGACATTTCAAGAGATAATCTGTTCAGGCTGTTTCATGATGCCATGGAGGACGGACTGAAAATAAATACTCTCTCCGTTTCTAAATATAAGTCTTTCTAGAGATTTCATTATGAACTATACACGGAGCAAAATGAATAAATCTATATTGTAAAGTATGTCTGTATACAAAGCTAGGTTGTTGCTAATACAACCAGAGCAGAAATATGTATGAATAAATAAACTTCCAGTATGGAAGCATTACATCAGAAGTAAGAGTTTAATTTGGTAAGCTGAATGTGGCCATTGAAAAAAAGGTAGTCTAGATAGCGTTGACATAGTGAGCAACATACATGAGAAATGTAAGAAGCATGGGGCCAGTGTTGAAAATACAATGCAGGAGTATTGACTATTATTAAACAACAAATGCAAGGTAGAATCATGGGTTCTAATGATGCATACTATCTGAACTTGGAAGCATGGATATGCAGACGCATCAAATTTATACTGTCTCGGCATAACAAAACCATGTAGAAGCATAGGTATTTTAAATTGAAAATTAGCGAATGTCAGCATGTGGTGCATAAATAAGTGATGATTTCATATTTTCTACTACCTCATTACCAAAATATAAGACGTTTTTGCAGTTGAGACAGAAACATGACAACACAAACCAGTGAAAAATATAGCATAATAAACCGCTGGCATAATTGTGTGTCAAAATAAGTGAATCAATCAATTGATTGCATTAACACGGATTTGCATTACAGGGGGAAACACCAGAGGCACGGTGGATCAGAGAGAGGCAGCGGCGTGGATCATGGGCCAATTCATGAAGGAGACGGCAGGATCGGCAATGGAGACAGGTGATTTGGGCAGGGCCGGCAATGAAGACAGGTAAGTTTAAACAGTATAACGGCGTGCAACCTTTCTAACAAATTGGCATACACGCGCGAATCAAATATTACGGAGGCAAGCTTAAAGTTGCCACATAACATAAAAACACAACATTGCGCAAACAGTGAGCCCAGTATGGATCAGAATAGCATTGAATACCAACAATATAAGTTGGGAGTGAGCAAGGCAAGCATCTAAAGACAGTCCAAACTCCGAACTATACAATAAGTGCTAAATCTCACACATTACAATATTAGGATACAAATTGCCAGTTTTGACCAAACACTATCAGCTCAAGCACTAAACCAGAAGCAGGCAAGCCAAAATATCACTGAGACCTGGCAATTGGTTCGAGGGCTTCAATCATCACAACACTATTTCCTCTCAGAACCTGCACAAGATGAAAGAACTTGATAAGTATTTTAACTGCGAGGAAAATCTAGCAGGAAACATTTTATATTTAAGTGTCTGGCCAAAATGCGCTGAGTGACTCGTCCTAGGAGAACAAGAGGAAGAATTACTTACCACCATTCCTATGTCGGTCTTCTCATCTCCATTGACCTCCACGGTGTTGTCCACCACCAAATTCATGAACTGATCAAATCCACGAAGCGTGCCAATGACAACGCGGTTCGCATTCAGCTTGACTGGCAAAATTGAAAATAAATCCAGTTAGTACATATCCTATTGAAGCAGAGCAAGAAAATATTGGCTACATACATATATCAGAATTCTCTCTAGTGGATTGTTACAGACTATTTCCATTGAAGAAAATTAGCGCCCTTAGAAAAAGAGGGAAATTAAGCACCCAGTGATGGACAGACTATAGTTAATCAATTTGATGGCAAAGTAACTAAGTAGACTAGTCCAAAAAACACGCACAAACAAGAAACAACATCAACTGCTTTATCTAAGCTATGATCACAGTCTTTAAGCTTCCACAGCCAATCAACAAAGAACTACTCCCTCTGCAAAGTAATGTAAGATGTTTTAGATCACTATCACAAGAATACACCACAAACACAGCAGAGTAACAAAAACGTATAGAACAGAACATAAATCTTTCTTTTAAACATAATAGGCGAGAAGATGTTCACAAACATCTGAATGTCAATGTTAACTTTGTAAGACTACTATACTAAGCAACAGAGCAAAGGGGTAAATGCCCTATCAGAGTAACTATGACAAAGAAGCTTCATTTGGACATAAATCCATAGCTTTGTTAAGATATCATCCTTTAGAGCATTTACATAACCAAAGTGGCAGATAGCAAAGCTGGTCAGCATAGAAAAAAACAACAACTCTAGCCATTCATAGTATTACGAGCACAACGATAGCTAGCTTTATCCATAAAGCAGAAAAAAAATGAAACAACCTTGACAATTTCTTAACTGTCCGAGTCTTAACAAACAACAGGGCAATCAGTACTCATTCTGGGAGGCAAACTACAGTACCTAAGAAAAACAAGAACTAAACCAAAAGAATACACAACATACATACTAGAAGATGAACATATTATAAAATAATAGACCAATAGATAAATTCATTTTTTAGAACATAAAATAAGCTACAAAACAACACAAAATTGCACATGACAATAAGTGCACAAATGAAAAGAACCGTAAATGTCCTATCAGAGTAACTATGACAAAGAAGCTTCACTTGGACATAAACCCATAGCTTTGCTAAGATATCATCATTTAGGGCATTTACATAACCAAAGTGGAAAATTGCAAAGCTGGTCAGCATAGAATATCCGTCACTAGTTACTAGCATATTCATTGCCAGCTTTTTATTCATAAACCAGAGACACAAATCAAGATGTGCAAAATTGCACATGACAATTACATGCACCAATACCAATTGTGTAATTTGGTAAGATTATACACAAGCAACAGAACAGAACCGTAAATGCCTATCAGAGTAACTATGACAAAGAAGCTGCATTTGAGCATAAACCCATAGCTTTGCTTAGATATCATCATTTAGGGCATTTACATAACCAAAATGACAAACTGCAATGCTGATCAGCAGAACATATCCATCACTAGTTTCTAGCATATTCATAGCCAGCTTCATTCATAAACCAGAAAAAAAAATCAAGCAACCTTGACAATTTCTTAATTGTCTCAAGTCTAAACTAGCAACAGGGCAATTATTAAGACAAAACCTTTACGGAGAATGTTGCAAACACTAGCTACTAGCACTATCAATAGTTTTACTTTTATCTAAGCATTTGACAGTCCAACACTGATTCAAAGCCAATTGGCACGAATGTATCACAGGTTATAGTACCATTGCAATCATGGTTAGACAATCTACTGACAGAGTAATACTAGCAGATAGAATTACAAAAAAGTAAAGCAGCAGAAATAAGATAAAAAACATGGCAAGAAGCTCAAAAGAACACATACGATTTCACATGACAACATGTGAAAAATGTGCAAATTGGTAAGGAACATACCCAAACAACAGAACAGAACCATAAATGCCCTATCAGAGTAACTATGACAAAGAAGCTTCATTTGGACATAAATCCATAGCTTTGCTAAGATATCATCATTTAGGGGCATTTACATCACCAACGTGGCAAACGACAAGATGCGCTTCTATCTATAGTAAGCTCTATTCATGAACCAGAGAAGCAAATCAACCGGCCTGCACAATTAAGTTTCACCACAACAGTGCAACGAATGAATACAACACTACACAACATTCCAGAATTTCCTCACTGACTACTGGGAAATATCACCCAACACCAGGAACTAATTACTAGTCAGATGCAGTGCAAACCAACACAAAACTAAGATTATTCCAAGTCACATGTATCTCATAACCTAATCTTCATTCCCCGATAAACTAAATCTCGCGCCCGATTAATATTTATTCAGAACAAAGAGGATCTAGAATCCGTTAGGCGCACTTACTTTGGAGCTTCTTGTCCATGTACCTGCGAACCACCAGAACGAAAAAAGTCAGCATCGAAACCCCAAGGAAACAGAGAGAAAACCAAGCGAAACAGATCGAACTCATTCAAGATGAAAAGGATGAGGGCTTACTTCTTAAGATCCGGCGGCTGTCCCGATCGGCTCATGGCGGGTCCCGACTGGACGAGGGGGAAGCCTCTCTTCTCTACCCAGCCAAACCCTAGACCTTCGCAAGTAGGAGGAGGAAGTCGCGCCGCCGCCGCAAGAACCCTGAAAACCCTAGCTAGATATAAGACGAGGGAGGACTGGGGCGAGCCGCCTCTCCAAATAGGGCAGAGGGGGCTAAGGGGTCACTGACATGAGGGCCCGGCGGTCCCACACGAATCACACGCCAAGATAATCCTGGGATGTGGTGTGCGGGTGGAAATAATGCTAAGCGCAGGGGCGCATGTGCAAAACCTACCACTGGAGGTCCGGAGCCCACCACGGCGCACGCGCACGCGCACGGACTCCCCTGAGCTTTGGGCTCTGCCGCGCGCGGAGAGGGGATGAGTGCGGGGGATCCAGCCGGCGATGCGGGGCCCAGCTCCCGCGGCGTCGGCCGGGCCGGGGCGGCCGCGCGTCCGCGGCGGTTCCCGACGGCGGCGCAGCCGGAGGTCATGCGCGCGGCGGAGAAGGACGACAGCTACGCCGCCCACGTCACCGAGGCCTGCCGCGACGCCTTCCGCCACCTCTTCGGTTCGCAGAACCTCCCTCGAACCCGTCCTAGCTCGTGATTTTATGGCGATTTTTTGGTGATTTGAGGTGTTTTTGGTGGTGATGCAGGTACCAGGGTCGCCGTTGCTTACCAGAACGAGGTGACTGCTAAACTAAAGTGGCGATGTCCACATGTGGTTCTACTTAGTTTGCGGCAATTATCTCATTATCCTCGAAATTTAACATGTTTTGCGTGTCGGTGAACGGTTTGGGTGATGTGGAGTGAATGCTCCAAACTCCCAAGCCAAATGGACTCATATCTATTTGGGTACCTAGTGGTAGAAAGTGTTCAGCCGTTGAATATAGGTTAGTAGATTTGCCATGATCAGAGGTGGTAACGAATGTTTTCAGATGTTGATGTTTTGGCGGGTGAACTTTGTGGAACACCTAGCAAAGATCACACGATTCAGAGGTTTGCAATTTTGTCATACCCCGCTGGTTAGTTCGAGGATGAACTAGGGTTCCAGGTTGAAGAGCAATAGGAAAAGTATCTTTGTGAGCACTATTAGTTATTGTATAGAGAATGGGTTTGAGTATTGTTCTCTCTGTAGTTTTTTCCTGTGCCCACATTCATATGTACAATTTTCGTTTTTGTCATGTAATTTATTGAAGGTGGCGAGAACTTACATTGATTTGAACTTCCGCAGATAAAATTGCTTGGGCAGTCCCTCTATTACTTGCTAACAACTGGTTCAGGCCAGCAAACACTCGGAGAAGAATATTGTGATATATCTCAGGTCATATTGCCTTTTCTTCTTTAACACCGTTTATCTTTTTATTTTCTGTCAGTGAATGTTATCCACCTTTAAGTGTGTACTTCCAGCTATTTCAATTTATACTTGGTAGTATGCTGTTAGCCCATAGTTCATTAAGTGTGTACTTCCAGCTATTTCAATTTATACTTGGTAGTATGCTGTTGGCCCATAGTTCATCTGTTGCCATTTGTTTTGCCTCTGTAAACTTATATTCCTCCGTCCGGAAATACTTGTCGGAGAAATGGATGTATCTAGATGTATTTTAGTTTTAGATACATCCATTTTTATCTATTTGTATGACAAGTAATTCCGGACAGAGGGAGTATTGCAAAATTTGAGATGAAGAAAATAGTTGTACCATTAGAATCTTGAAGCAATAATATTAATGCATTATGCTGACGATGGCCATGTTATGATTGAGCCGTTCAGGTTGCAACCTCACATGGTCTTCCACCGACTCCTGCTAGGCGGATGCTTTTCATTTTGTATCAAACTACTGTACCCTATCTCGCTGAAAGAATCAGGTAGGTAGTAACAGTTTTAAATACGGTCCTTTCTCCTACATTCTCTTTGCTGGAAGAAGCTGATCGCATATTTTCTGTTCATACCGATTTAACAGTTCGAGAATTGTCTCCCGTGGTATTTACATGGATGACTCTCAGCTTGATAATCATCATGAAAGTGATAATCCTAGTAGAGGCATAACAGAATCCTCTACAAATACGAATGAGTCTTCGAGAAGCTTGAGTTTTTCTATGCTCTCAATGTTGAGAAGCAAAGCGCATGCCTTTTGGCTATGGGTAGTTCAGAAATGGCCTTCGGTACGCAATTGTTCTAGTTCTTATGTGCAATCTGTTTATATATAGAAAACCTCCCTATATTTACTCATTGAGAAATGAGGAATGTAGTTCTCACACTAAAGAGATGCTTTTCTTGTCTAAACAACTATATGACGTGTCTTACCTGTTCCTAGATGCTGCCGCTTGGTCAAGATTTTATACAGTTGGCTATACGGACAAACCTGATGTTCTTCTACTTTGAAGGTATCTTATGTTCAGTATGATATGTAAAATGATTAAAGTCATTATCTATTTGAGATATATTGGTAGACCAATTTATCGTTAATTTGGGTTGGTGTAACAATATCAACTGAGGAGTTCTCTTTCTTGTGTCCTGCTTAGTGATCATCAAAGTCATGGAACCTGAATTTATTGTGAGGACAGTAGATAAATTAAAATCCCCAGATTGACCCCTTAATGACAAACTCAGCTCACTCGGTTTATCATGAGGTTAGGCTGCATGTCAAAACACTGTCTCACATTGATACATTCCTACACTGTTGCTAAGTTGCTGTGCTATTCTATTACTCAAAAAAAAAACATTCAATTTACCTTCAAGCCTTAACCAATGGGGTAACACTGGCTCAGTAATACTCGGCCTTATCCTTCTCTCATCACCTCAGTTGTATCTGTAATTCTGTATTAACTACTACTACTACTGCTGTTCACTATTATAAGATGTTTTAATTTTTTTCTGATTCGGATGTATATAGGCGCATTTTAGCGTGTTTGTTCACTCATTTCAGTCCGTATGTAATCCATATTGAAATATCCAAAACATCTTATATTTGTGAACGGAGGGAGTAATTGTTAGGTGCCTGATTACGCTTCTTATGTTTCCTTTTCAATAGGATTATATTATCATTTATCAAAGCGAGGAGCTGGTATTCATTATGTATTCATTGGTAAGCCGATGAATCAGAGGCCCAGGTACCTTTTTCTGTACTTATTCACTTTGTCTAAAAGACTAACTACATGAACTCACATAGAAACAAATCATACAGCCATTGGTGCCACGAGCCCACAATATTATGCCACAAATGAATCTGAGAGTGTAAACGATAATGAATTTATCATGGTCTCTAGTGTTTTGGATTATCTTCACACTATTTTCCTTTGAGGTCTAAAATTCTCCAGATGATGAAGTTTAATTCACTACATGTGCAGGTACCAAATTTTGGGTATCTTTTTGCTGATTCAGTTGTGTATTCTTGGTGCTGAAAGACTCCGAAGAAGTAACTTATCATCAATAGCTAGTTCTATTAATCAAATTTCGTCTGGAAGCTATCCTTCATCTACAGGTACACTCTCTTAATTTATTTAAATGGCTATTTTCGCGGAATCAATAACTGTTTTTCTTATTATGTTGAAGCCCTGGGTTGCTTTCTTACAATGTAACAAATATCTGTATGATGATGTTCAATTCTTACCCATATGAACGGCGAACCAGGTCGGAGTGTCCCTGTTGTGAATGAAGATGGAAATATCATCAGTGACATCCGTCATGGCAAAGCTGTAGATTTGGCTTCTGGTTCAGAGGTATGTGTCTTCAGATGAACATTATTGAGTTTGAATTACTGTTTTTGTGTACCTTAGAAGTTAGAACTATGGAAAACCAACTTACGCTCCATTGACTAAACTAAAATGTTTACCTTCGTATGGAAGTGGAAAGTTATACTCCCTCCGTATCAAAATATAAGACGCTTTTGCAGTTCAAATTGAACTGCAAAAACGTCTTATATTTTGGTACAGAGGTAGTATCTTACTGTGTTTTCCTTCAGATGCATCTCCCAATGCATTTTTCTTGACAAAGCAAGCTCTTGAATCTACAAATGTTACAGTTTAAGATTAAAGATTATGGCTAGAATTGCATATATTTCAAACCGCCGTTTTAAAAAAATGTGATCTGTTGTGTGTTGCTTATGTTTTGTGTATCGTTTGTCAGGCATCCAGTAGCAAGAGCAAGTGCACACTCTGTCTCAGTACCCGGCAGAATCCTACAGCCACAACCTGCGGCCATGTCTTCTGCTGGTAAACTTCTCTTTCAAATGCCATGTCTTTAACCAAACTGGGTTTCATCCCTCGCACCCTCTCTGGAATGGTATGGTAGCTCATGGCATAACCTGCAGGAACTGCATAATGGAGTGGTGCAATGAGAAGCCTGAATGCCCCCTATGCAGAACTCCTATTACACATTCAAGTTTAATTTGTATATATCATTCAGATTTCTAGCAGACCATTACTTGCGGTAGCAAGGGATCATATCATCCATATCCTCTAGCGCGGATCCAATCAGATTTTATAAAGCCAAGGCCTGACATCCATTGTGGGGATCATCTTTTATCGGGAGACATGGCCTGATGGTTTCTTATTGAGATTTGTAATCAGTAGGGCAAAGATCTCCCACAGGCTCCATGCCTTCATCAAGACGAAGACATATTTGTACCAAAAGAAGAAGGATGAATAGAAGACCAGTCTGATGAAGTTGAAGAACAGTCGGGCTGTAGAGATCATCAGTAGCAGCAAGGACCAATCTGAAATTAAACAAAAGATAACTTTTAGTGCGAACAGATATGTTCATGTTGGGACACAAGTGAATTTTGTAGGGTAGAAGAATGAATGGCTAGGATGATAGACCAGTTGAGCAATGTCATACTCCGTTTTTTATTTTATGTACGTTCGTCTGTTTCCGGTCTCATCTTTTGCCGATCCGCTTGCCTGTACCAACTATCAACTATGTATTCCTGCCACATCTGCACTGAACATTTAGACCAGTAAATTTATACGTAAGGTTAGCTACTTCATATTTTTAACTGGAGTGCACCATCCCACGCATGGTTGTTGGAGCCATTTTACCTCACGGATCGATTGTATACATGCTGATATTGACCCCGTCAGACGTCAGTGCTGGATGCCAGCTTCTTCCGCTGAGAGCTTCCCGGCGATGAGCCTTTTTTTTTCTCAGCGAAGTCATCGTCCACCAAAACAGAGTCCATTTTGTGTCGCGCACCCTGCGATGCACTGCACACACCGGCGATGCAGCGCCGCCGCCACCGTGCTAGCCCGTTCGCCTCGTGCTCGGAGAAGAAGAATCCACCACGGCGCCACCCACTATAAAATCCATCTTGGCTCACACAAATGTGATGCCCCGCCGGTCACTGTCCTCCCAAGCCCCATCCCGATTTTAACCTCCTCCCCTCGCACTGACCAAGACCATGATCTGCCTCAGAGCCATCCCCTCCCCTCGACTCCTCCACCTACCCCTCACCCACCTCGCCTCCTCCTCCCCGCTCCGCCGCCTCAGGCCCTCCGCCGCCGCCATGTCCTCCTCCCCCTCCCCCTCCCCCTCCGTCGCCGCGCCCACCGTCGCGGCACCCGTCGAGCACATCGTGCTCATCAAGGTCCGCCCGGAGGCCGTGGCCTCGGGGGCGGCCGCGGCGATGGTCTCCGCGCTGCAGGCGCTCGCCACGCTCGTCCCGGGGGTCTCCTACATCCACGCGGGCCCCGTGCTCCGCCTCCGCTCCCCGGCAGCCGAGGCGCTGGGCCCCACCCACCTCCTCCACTCCCGCTACGCCACCAAGGCCGACCTGGCCGCCTACGCGCCGCACCCGGCCCACGTGGCTGCCGTGCAGGCGCACGTCGCCCCCAACGCGCTCGACGCCACCGCCGTCGACTGGGTCAACGCCGCGGAGTCCCCGTCCCCGGTCGCCCCCGGCGCCGCCGTGCGGCTCACCCTCGCCAAGGTGAAGGAGGGCGTGGAGGTGGGCCAGCTCGTGGAGAAGGTCGCCGCGGCCACCAGGGACGCCGGCGAGGCCAGCGGCGCCAAGGTCAGCTTCGGGGAGAACTTCTCCCCCGCGCGGGCCAAGGGGTACCAGTTCGGGATGGTGGCCGTGTTCGGCAGCGTCGAGGAGCTGGACGCCGTGGAGGGCGACGGCAAGGTTGAGGACGCCAAGGCCGCCCTCAGGCCCATGCTCGACGAGGTCATGGTGCTGGACTTCGTAGTCGACGCTCCGGCGGCCGCGAGCCTCTGATTCTGATGAGGTTTCAGGTTGATTTTGGACCCCGGTATGCTGCCGTCGGTTTGGGAATAATGGACTCCTCTGTGAAATCTGTATCGATCTTGAGATGAATAACAATCAACTGCTGTGCCTGTTGTGTGCTTCCAAGTTTTTTCATGTCCATGCATCCAGGAGTACTACTAGTATCAGGAACCAAGCGGCAGAGTTGTAGGATTGCAACTCTATTGATTGTGCAGTACTGCATTTGTTCACAGCCCTTGTCATCGTTAACCTGACAAGGATTGCATATCTTTGTGAATAATGGACTCCTTGTGGACTTGTGATCGATCAGGCAACTAGTCACCTTATCTGTCTGTACCCACCACTTTATGTGTGCTTTCGATTTTGACACGCCCATGCATGAATGTGCACTGCAGTTTGGGATAAAGTGACAAACTCTCGCTTCACCGGCGAGCCGATGAATTCGCCTCTCCTCGGCCGGCCGCTGTGGCGGGGAAGATACCTCTGCTCCGATTAGTAGTTTAGATTTGGGTTTTTTTAGTCCTCAATGCAGCGCTTGAATGGATAATGATACTTCTTTTTTGAGTTTATCTTCCGGACTTTAATCAGAGTTCGTAACATAGTTGACGGAGCTCCAACATGAATTTCTGGTGTCTTTTTTTTTCCGGGTGATTCCTGACTCTTCTTAAAGCGGTGATGTTAGAATTTCTCGTTATTTGGCGAGATTTAATGTCAGTTGCTTCATATCTATGTAAGGTTTAACGGTAACGACTACGGTTTCTGGGTGCTGGTCCTTATGGGGACGCGTTATTTGGCGAGATTTGATGTCAGCTGCTTTAGATCTATGTAAGGTTTAACGGTAACGACTGCGGCTTCAGGGTGTTGGTCCTTAGGGATACGTGCACGAAGACTTCTTGGCTGTCATCGAATATGGTCAAGCCGGATCTAGTATGAGAGTGGCGATAGCGTCGTTTGCTGTTTTTTTCTTAACGCTTGCGTCTGTATTGTGTTAAAAAAAACAATGTAATTCTTATTATGTTTGAGATGTTTTATACTTTGAGTGAGTTTTAAATAGATCTGATCCTTTTCAGGAAAGAACTTAGATGTTGTAAACGTTTCAGCTAAGGCAGGCCTACTATTCTCTCTTTCTGTATGTAGTGTAAATCAGTGGCGGATCTGGAAAGATAATGAAAAGAAGTTGGGTTGTCTGGATGCATGCAAATATGTGTTGGGTTGAGATGACAAATGACTGGATTGGACCTTGAAACTTGTAGTAAAAACTTAATTTGTAGGGTTGGAGCTTGGAGGGGGGCTTGAGCATGTTGCCCCCCAGTAGATTCGTCACTGGTGCCAACACAAGAAATCAAGATTGAAAGGTGATTCTAGTCTTCTTTTAACTCTAACAATAGTAGGTGTCCACATAAATACACGCACACTCATCCCTGTAAAAGCATATACACCTTATTCCTATAAGCACCTTCAAAATATCAAGACGACATCACATTTTAAGATTGACGAAATCGTCATGAACGTCTCATAGTCGGCCAAAAACAAAAACCCCTAAACCAATAAGAGTTGGGTGTGTTAGGGTGTTTTCTTTTATTAATTTTATTTGAGCTCTTAAGATATAGATATATACATATACAATCTATGCACAATGTCTGTCTATATATCTCTATATATTATATACATTACGTTAGACCTATAGTAGGAAAGCAAAGCGGCTAATTTTTGAGCTACAGTAACGTCTCTTCCACCATAAGGAGTGAGCGACGGACAGACTAAAATAAATTCAAAAAAATACGAACATCGATGTTAAATTTAGAACTTAAACCCTGGCAAGCTTATTCCACCACAAGAACCTAACCATAGAAGCTACACTCGGGTCGCTCAAGCTGTGGTACTTGAAGGACGCGACGCGTACCAGGCACAACTACTAGAGCGAGTCTGCTAAAATTTTGGTGTTTTTGAGTTTGAGTGGCACTAGGATATTTGTGTCTCCAAATTTTAGGTCAAACTCAATTGAAGTTCATTTTTCGGATAAAAATCATCAAACTTTATGAAGTGCATCCGAAGTAATTTGGAGAACGACAGAAAATCTCGAAACTTCAGTCTTTTGATTGGGGCAAAAAAATCTGTAATAAGAAAGATAAACCCTACATTCTACTCCCTCCAGTCCACACACACACCAAAAAAAAACTATGGACCTACATTGGGTAAAACTTTTAGGATTTTGATAACTAATATCATTTTACATATTCAGATTGGAAGTTAAAAACCATATTTATAGATTCTACCCGCAAACTATTGCCAGAATATTATGATTTGACGGTGTGCCTATGTGGAGGTGGAGGGTGTTACGCATATATTAATAGAAACATCTTGGCCAGTAGTGTAAAAAATGCTTTTATATTATGGGGCGGAAGAAGTAGTATCTACGATATAATTAGGCATAAAAAATACACGCTCAAAGAGAAGATATTGCAGATTTTTAGTGAAATTTTGGTTATTTCGATGGGCATTTTTACGAGACGTAAATTAGAGCCAAATTCAAACACAAATCATTTTATCAAACCTGACCAGTTTTCATTCAATGTCAAGAGGTACTTTTGGTTATTTGGCTGGATTAAAAACTGCCATAACCAAAATCTCAGGAATTACAATGATTTCAGTGTAACACTGAATATTTATAAAACTGAAATTAGAGTTGATAAAATAAAAAAATAAAGTAAGAGCCCTTAGGTGGTAAGGGAAAAAAGAAAGAGAAGGCATATATACTAGTACTAAGGGCAAGTACACCACATAGAATAAACTCTGAGACGATGAAGGAGAGAAAAGCAGAAGAAAATGTTGTGCAATGGTTCAATCTTTGAAATGTCTTCTTTAATTAAGAAACGATCTCTTAACACAATATTTCTTAGCATAGGTTTAGAATATCTGATAACTCGAGATTAGACTAAAATAGGACCCATTGTACACATTTTTCTTTGACATCTTTAGATTAGGTGTCGGTGTACTAAAGTTTGGGCTTTTAGTACCCCATACTTGTGCACGGGCAGTTGTAGCCACACCTGCGGTAAGGTCTGCCAGGGGACTGCTGGAAGCAAATACAAAGACGTTAAGAAAACGTTCAAGTCAACAAGCGCAACACCGAAAGATAAAGGCTAGAACCCCGGCAAGATCTTGCCGGGGTGGCTTGCAGAGCCCCGGCAAGAAGTGCACCCGGCAAGACCTTGCCATCCTGCTAGCGCAGAGACCAGGTGTCATCCCACCCGGATACGTGTCAAGGCGCTGGCGATGGAGGAGGCTAAGCGGTGTCAATGGGACGGGCTCCTGTCCCGTCCCGTAGAAGGTTAAGGGCGCCTGACGGAACATTAAATGCATTTGTCCTACACCGTCAGTGTTAGGTATGATAACACTGTAGCACTGTATACCTCGTGTATGTACTGTACGCCATTGTTGGAGACCCCTTAGTCATATAAAAGGAGGCCCAAGGCGTTACGAGAGGAGGACTTTTCTTCTCCAACCTTCTGGCTCGCACGCGTAGCGGCTGTGTACTGTTCATAGCGCTCCTGTAGCCAGAACTCTAAACACCGATAATACACTAAAGCAGGAGTAGGGTTTTACGCTTCTCAGCGGTCCGAACCTGGGTAAAAATCTCCCCTCGCGCTGCTCGTCAGATCTGCTCTTTGCGCATACCGTCTCCCTTCCGAACCACAAAGGGATGCACGCGATCCCATAGGTGTCGTACCCCGACATCTTTGGCGTGCCAGGTAGGGGGGAGGTTGTGTGAACCTGATCTAACGATCAGTGCACCAGTTTCATCATCATCTTCATCGCCATGGCCCCCAGGAAGAAGGGTTTCACAACGGTTGATCCGTCCACGTCCGGTGCACCTGTAGCCACTTGGGCAGGCAACGGTGTGGATGCAGGCAGAGGTCTTGAACCTCCACGACATTTTGGTGATCAAGGCCAAGCCAGCGGCGCCGTTTGCAGCAACGACGGCAACCCACACTCCGCTGGATCTCAAGATGGAGCCGTGCTTCTTACAGGCGGTGCAGTGAACTCCAGGGACGGAAGGGCACCTTCCAAGACGCCCACGCCGGCGCATACGCTGCGGCCTTCTCAGGCCGCATGCGATGAGCAGTGCCGTGACATTGGTGGTTCTAAGCGCCCCCATGGAAAGGCTCTTGCACATCACTCCCAGGATGCGCGGGGCCAGCATGCATGCCAAAATGCTGGTGGAAGTGGCGCGCGGTCGCGGGACCGCGATGGAGCTCCTTCTAACACGATTAGGAGTCATAGCACCTCACGTTCTTCGCACCTTGCGCTACCAACTACGTCAGCAGAAGCGTTGTTGCGAGCAAAGCTACTCCTGAATTTCCCTCCTGCTGCGGAGAAGCTTGATGAGTGGAGAGCTACTATTCAGAGTCTCATCAGCTTCGTTGATAGAGATGGGCTGTAGCGGGGGAAGCCTTCACAATAGCGGTCCATCGAGTCAGCGTGCACCAATGGCGACAAGGCTGGAGGTGGCACGACCATGGTGCACTCTCCTCCGTGGCGGCGCCGTCGGTCGCCGACCCAACGGGTTGGCGCCAGTGGTGACGATTCAACGGTGTCGTCTGATCCGCGAACTCGCCACGATCAACGTCAAGTTCTTCGGAAGCGAGCCAAGGAAGATGCTAGGACCATCATCGAGCGGCGGCGGGAAGCACGCCATCAATCTGATAGGCGCGCAGGACCCACTGTGTACAAGCCCGCACCAGAGTATCCTGTCGACCTACCTTACGAGGTGGTTGTCCAGCGTTTACCCGTGAGCTGCGGCGAGTCCGGTGGCCCAACTCCCGAATGTTCAAACCGGAGGTCCCGGAGAAATAGGACGGCAAGACTCACCTATCGGAGTTCTTGAGCATCTACACCATTGCGATGCAGGCTGCCGGGGCTCGCGACGACAAGATATTCGCCAACTACTTCCCGTTTGTACTCAAGCCCAACGTCAGGTCATGGTTGATGCATTTGCCGGAGAATTCCATTTCTTCCTGGGCAGATCTGTGTCGAGTTTGTTGGCGCCTTTACCGGAGGCCACCAAGCTCTTGGCCAAGCAAGTGATTTGCATCTCATCCCCCAGAAGGAAGGCGAAACCTTGCGCAACTACATTCAGATTCAGCCGTATACATCACAACATCCTAGACGTCCTTCCTGCTGCTGTTACCAACGCGTTCCATCAAAACGTGCGCAACCGAAGGATGCGAGAAGAGCTGGCGATGAACAAAGTCAGGGATGTTGCCGAGCTCTATGCTCTGCCTGATAGATGTGCTCGAGCTGAAGAAGGAAGGAGACTCCCGACAAGGATGTCGGTGCTGGAGTCGACTCTGACGAAGACACCATCGCCCCGGCAAGGAAAGGCCGACGGCAGAACAAGAAACGCAAGGCCAAGGCCATGCTTGCCGTCAAGGAATCCGGCAACCTCAACACCGCCAAGAAGACTAAGGTTGATGGCCCCGGCAAGGAGGTTGTCAGGTGCATTTCTTGTCAGGCCTTGGCGGCTGCCGACAAGCCGGAGGGTTCCGACAAGCAGTACTGCAAGATCCACCGCACCAAGGGTCCCGATCTCCAAAATTGCCGACAGGCTGAGCAGCTTGCTGAGAGGCAGAAAACTGAGTACGTGAGGCGAGATAAGGAGAAGACCCAAGATGGTGCACAGGGGTCCGACAAGAAACACGGTGGTCGAGGAGGTCGCCGCGGCAAGGTCAAGCAGCAGGAGAGGCCCGCTCGAGGCCGCGACAAGTAAGCGAGGGATGACAATGGCAACGAAAAGGACGACGAGTCCAGCGAGCATGAATTTCAAAGGGCTACAGACATCATGTGCGTCGACGGAGGCGCCTCGTTGCATTCTTCTCGCCGCCAGCTTAAATAGTGGGCGCGCGAGATTAATGCGACAGAACCATCTATCGAAGCCCGAAAACCATTGAGATGGTCTCACACGCCTATCATTTTTGACGCCGAGGATCACCCTGATCGCACAACTGCGGTCTGGTGTCTGCCATTGTTGGTTTCGCCAACAATTCGCAACCTCAAGGTGACAAAAATGTTAGTTGACGGTGGGGCCGGTTTGAACCTGATCTCGCGTGATGTGATCAAAAGGTTGCAAATTCCTGATGAAGATCTCGAGGAGACGGGCACGTTTCAGGGGATCAATCCAGGGAGGAGCCAGCCGAAGGGCAAGATCACACTACCGGTAACATTTGGTAGTGACATGAACTTCAGGACAAAGAAGATTGTTGTCGACGTCGCCAAGATTCCATTGCCATATAATGGGATCCTTGACCGTCCAACACTAGCCAAGTTCATGGCGACATCACACTACGCTTACAATGTATTGAAGATGCCCGGGCCGATTAGCGTCATCACATCAACTCTGACAAGAAGGAAGCACTTATCTGTGCCGACCAACTTTACCGGGAGGCAGTTGCAGCACCTGCCGCCATGGAAAATGGAGGCTGTGCATTGATTATACAGATATCAATAAAGCTTGTCCAAAAGATCCTTTCCCCTTGCCATGCATCGACCAGATTGTGGACTCCACTGCAGGCTGTGATGTGCTGTCATTTCTTGATGCTTATTCAAGATATCATCAGATCATGTTTAAGGAAGACGAAGAGAAGACCGCATTTATCATCCCATGTGGTACATATTGCTTTGTGCGTATGCCCTTCAGGTTGAAAAGTGTTGGTTCAACATTTGCGCGAGCAGTCCAGATTGGTTTTGAGCCTCAGCTACATACAAACATGGAAGCTTACATGGATGACATAGTGGTTAAAACCAAGGACAAAGCAACACTCATACAAGATTTAGAAGAGATGTTTGCAAATCTGTGCAAGATCAATTTGAAACTCAATCCCGAGAAGTGTGTGTTTGGTGTTCCGTCCGGTAAGCTTCTGGGGTTCTTTGTGTCTCAGCTTGGGATCGAAGCGAACCCCGACAAGATCAAGGCAATTGAGCAGATTGAAGCACCAAGATGTGTCAAAGATGTGCGTCGTCTTGCCGGCTGCGTTGCGGCTCTGAGTAGGTTCATCTCAAAATCTGCTGAGCGCGCCCTTCCCTTTTTCAAAAATCTTGAAAAAGGCAGGTCCAATGAAGTGGACTCCATCGCTGTAGGATTTGAAGAAGTACCTCTCCTCTCCGCCAATACTAGTCGCACCTAAACCACAAGAGTTGTTGTTGCTATACTTGGCGGCAACGAATCAAGTGGCTATTGCTGCGTTAGTGGCACAGAGAGAAGTCGATGAAGAAGCAGCGATAGAGGCAGGACCGCCAAGCGACGAGCCAGGATCTCCTCGACAGAGTCTGGTCCCGACAAGTCAGGATCTGTGCAGATGAATGAAGTGACATAGAAGAAGATGATGGTGCAGCGCCCAATTTATTTCGTGAGCTCCCTTTTGCGGGGGGCTAGGTCAAGATACTCTGGCGTGCAAAAAATTGCTTTTCGGTCTCCTTATGGCCTCGAGGAAGCTACACCATTATTTCCAAGCACATGAGATCACCGTCATCACTTGCTTCCTGCTGCAACGGATTTTGCGAAATCCAGATGCGACCGGCAGGATTGTGGAGTGGGCTTTGGAACTGTCAAGCTTTGGTCTCATATTTGAAAGCACTTCAACTATCCAGAGCAGAGCCTTGGCAGAATTCATTGCAGAATGGACTCCAACACCGGACGAGGAGATCCAAGAAATGACTCTCCCCGGCAAGGAAACGAGTCAAGAATGGATTACATATTTTGATGGGGCTTTCTCCATGCAAGGAGCCGGTGCTGGCGTGCTGGTTGTTGCACCCACCGGAGAGCACCTCAAATATGTAATTCAGATGCACTTTCCCTGGGAGAGGTCGACAAACAACACCGCATAATATGAAGGGTTGCTTGCCGGTCTCAGGATCGTGAGAGACCTTGGGATTAAGAAGCTCATCGTCAGAGGAGATTCACAGCTTGTCGTCAAGCAAGTCAACAAGGATTATCAGAGCCCGTTGATGGAAGCTTACACAGATGAAGTGAGGAAGTTGGAGGAGCGCTTTGACGGTCTGCAAACAGAGCATTTTCCCCGTGCAGAAAACAGCGTCACCGACGAGCTGTCAAAGCGTGTTTCCCTTAAGTCACCTATGGAACCAGGGACTTTTGTGCTCAAATTGACTCAACCATCCATAGCACCATCAAAGAGGCAAAACAAGAGAAGGAAGTTGAGTTCCGGCCAGTACTTTCCCGTAGAGCTCCCAGAGGCTGCCGGCAAGGAAGTTGCCGGGAACAACGCCAAGCTTGCCGGGGGACAACAGGCTCCGGCAAGACCTCAAATCCTTGCCGTAGAGATAAACGCTCCCACGGCAGAAGACATGTCTTTAGTCCTTGCCGTCGAGCCCCAGGCTCCAATATGGGCACATCACATTGTTCAATTCCTTCAAACAGGAGAACTCCCTAAGGAACAGGAAGAAGCAGAGAAAGTATCCCGTCAGTCTAATATGTACAAGTTTGTGGACGATGTCCTATACAGAAAGAGACCGAACAGTGTGAAATTGGGATGCATTCCTTGGGAGGATGGACTGGAGCTGTTGGTAGAGATACATGGAGGCATATGTGGCTCCCACATAGGATCCAGAGCTCTTGCCAGGAAGGTGTTCCGACAAGGTTTCTTTTAGCCCACTGCTCTTTAGGATGCAACTGCACTAGTAACCAAGTGTGAAGCGTGCCAGTTCCATTCGAAGAAACTACATCAACCAGCTCAAGCTCTTCAGACAATCCCTCTTTCCTGGCCATTTTTGGTCTGGGGGTTCGACATCTTGGGCCCCTTTCCCCGTGCTAGCGGGGGCTTTGAGTACTTGTACGTCACAATCGACAAGTTCACAAAGTGGCTGGAAGTGGAAGCAGTAAGAAAGGTGACAACGCAATCATCCGTCAAGTTCTTCAGAGGACTAGTTTGCTGTTTTGGTGTACCAAACAGGGTCATCACTGACAACGGCACACAGTTCACAAGCCGCACCTTCATGCAATATGTCCAAGACCTTGGCGGCAAGATCTGTTTTGCTCCTGTTGCTCATCTGAGGAGCAACGACCAAGCGGAAAGGGCAAATGCTGAAGTGTTGCGAGGACTTAAGACAAGAACTTTCGATAGGCTGCGCAAGTGTGGAAGACGCTGGATTGATGAGCTATCGACAGTTCTTTGGTCAATCAGAATGACACCAAATCGAGCCACCGGCCAGACACCCTTCTCCCTGTTATACGGGGCAGAAGCAGTTCTTCCCACGGAACTCATATACGGGTCACCTTGAGTGCTCGCTTATGATGAGCTTGAGCAAGAGCAGTTGCGCCAAGATGACGTGACGCTCCTTGAGGAAGATCGTCTTCGGGCCGCTGTGCGAGCTGCACGCTACCAGCAAGCTTTGTGCCGCTACCATATCCGCAAGGTTCATGCCCGAAGTCTTGAGGAAGGCGACCTTGTCCTTCAGCGTGTTCAGTCGGCCAAGAATTCATACAAGTTGGTGCCGAAGTGGGAAGGCCCTTATCGGGTAGTACGAGTCACCAGGCCTGGCGCAGTCCGCCTGGAGACCGAAAATGGCGTTCCAGTGAGCAACTCCTGGAACATCAAACATCTTCGTATGTTCTATCCATAAGGCGCGGTTTTCGGGCTCCCCGTAACCACCCTTTGTGCAAGTCTTGCTGGCGAGGCATGCAATCCTTTGTACAAAGACAGGCGCAGACCTTGTGCATAGTTGAATAAGATCGAGCGTCCTACAACTCTTGTTGATTTCCATATTTGCTTATATGCATGTTTATCTGAGATGTTGCATTACACTTATTCCTAGCAAGTGCTAACGAACCGCCAACGTTCCATATCTCTATTTTCTCTTCTTTCTTTTTCTTAAAGGATAGAAGGTTCCCTCACGTACAAGTTTGCCGGGGGGGATGAGATGGTATGGACACCTACAGGCGACATTCGAAGTTGACATCTTGCAGAAAGGGGCACAACAGCAAAAAGCTAAGTTGCAAAAACTCTAAGTAATTTTTTTACTATGAGGTTATTTTCCTTGGATGATTTCGAATTTTGTATGGGAAACATGCACGCGAAGGAACCTTGTCATGATCGGTTGCGCCCTTGCTTTGTTTCGAGTCCGCTCAACAGCTTAAGTGGCTGCACTGAAAACGCCAAGGTAACTTGTCATGATTGGTCGCGCCCTTACTCTGTTTCGAGTCTGCTCAACGGTTTAAGTGGCTGCACTAAGAATGTCAAGGTATCTTGCCGGCAGCAGCACTGCCAGCAGGCTGCTAAGGATCTTCTCCTCAAAGCGCTCATGGCGGGTCTACGTGAACTCGCAAGTTTCCAATAGGTCATAGGGAGTGTACAATACAGAGAGAAATCTAACATGAGGAGTAACATGCATTCATTTAAAGGGAATGAAATTTACACGAGACAATGTCTCTTCCTAAGTACATCTTTATTTGACTTTCTCCCCTAGGGGCAGATTACAAGAAGAAAAAGATAGGAAGAGGCCCCGACAGTAGCCCAACCTGACCCCTCCTGGACCAGCACTACGCGGAGGGTAGGATTTCCATAAGGGTAGACCAATCCGAAGTCCACGGGCATGCCGGGAGATCCAGCTGGAAGATGAGGCAGCGCCCGGGACAAGGACCCCCGGCAAGGTCGCTCCTTCGGGAGGGGGAGAGGCATGAGCTGACGGTGATGGTGCAGCCGGTGATCAGTCGAAGCTCAGGTTGTTGTATTCCGACTTGATGGCCTAGAGCTCGGACCCCATCGTCGTCGTCTTCACTGACACCGTCCTCCTCAGCACTGTCGCTCGAGGAGGAACTTTCGGCACCGCTCGAGCTTTCCTCGTAGTAGCTAAGGTGGGCACCTGAGCGCCCGTAAATCTTGATGGAGAGCATGTCGGCCTCCACCGTCTTGAAGTGGAGGACATGCCCATCCTGGAGGTTGTGGGCGCGGGCGGGGGTTTTCCAACCGCGCTTGAGGAACAAGACGGGGCTCTCCGGGTACTCGACATCCACCCGCACAGTGCCATTGTAGCAGCCATGTGCCTGCAGGCACAGAATGGGCGGCTTGTCGACCTCCATCACCCTGGAGAAAGGGTGAGGGAGGCGCAGATGGCTCCAAAGGGGACCACGCAGCTTGATGACAAACTCCAGCGCCGTCCCCTCAGCGTGGGTCTCTTCAAGAAGGGGGTCCGGCGTCGGAGGAAGGAGTGGAATGATGCTCCGCCTCCCCCGACCACGGCCTCCATGACGGCCACGATCCCTCGTACCTCTTCCACCTCGCATGCTCAGACTGCCCTCCACCTCCGTGGCTGAAGTGGTGGCATGATCCCAACGGGAACTCCTCGCCGTTGGGGAGGAGGACGGTGGCCGCCCTTGCCCCCTAGCCATGGCTAAGGGCGAGCACAACTCAAGACCGGAAAGGTGTAGAAGGGCAAGCTCTGGAGGTTCACACTCAAGGAGGAAGGAAGGATGGATAAGCATCGCCCCTCGCTACCCCCCAATTTATAGGGGGGGCACGGGGTCTAGCTCTCCTCCGCCCAAGAGTCGCCGCCCATCTCCACCAATCCCGCCACCCACGATCATGGGTAAACAGGTAACTGCCCCATTGCTGTTGGAAATATGCCCTAGAGGCAATAATGAATTGGTTATTACCATATTTCCTTGTTCATGATAATCGTTTATTGTCATGCTATAATTGTATTGATCGGAGACTCACATACATGTGTGGATACATAGACAAAACCATGTCCCTAGTATGCCTCTAATAGACTAGCTCGTTGACCAGAGATGGCTATGGTTTCCTAGTTATGGACATGAGATGTCATTTGATAACGGGATCACATCGTTAGGAGAATGATGTGATGGACAAGACCCAAACTACAAACGTAGCATATGATCGTGTTAGTTTATTGCTACTGTTTTCTGCATGTCAAGTATATGTTCCTATGACCATGAGACCATGCAACTCACTGACACTGGAGGAGTACCTTGTGTGTATCAAATGTCTCAACATAACTGGGTGACTATAAAGGTGCTCTACAGGTATCTTCGAGGGTGTCTGTTGGGTTGGCATGGATCAACACTGGGATTTGTTACCCCGTGTGACGGAGAGGTATCTCAGGGCCCACTCGGTATTACAACATCACAATAAGCCTTGCAAGCAATGTGACTAAGTGTTAGCCATGGGATCTTGTATTACAGAACGAGTAAAGAGACTTGCCGGTAACGAGGTTGAACTAGGTATGAAGATACCGACGATCGAATCTTGGACAAGTAACATACCGAAGAACAAAGGGAACAACATACGGGATTAACTGAATCCTTGACATAGAGGTTCGACTGATAAAGATCTTCGTAGAATATTTAGGAACCAATATGGGCATCCAGGTCCCGCTATTGGTTATTGTCCGTAGAGGTGTCTCGGTCATGTCTACATAGTTCTCGAACCCGCAGGGTCTGCACACTTACAGTTCGGTGATGTTTCGGTAGTATTGAGTTATGTATGTTGGTGACCGAAGGTTTTTCGGAGTCCTGGATAAGATCCCAGACGTCACGAGGAGCTCCAGAATGGTCTGGAGGTAAAGATTGATATATAGGAAAGTGGTGTTTGAACTCCGGAAAAGTTTCGGGCATTTCCGGCAGTGTACCGGGAGTGATGAATGGGTTCCGGGGGACCACCAAGTGGGGACCACACACCCCAAGGGGCCACATGGGCCTTAGTGATGGCGCACCAGCCCCTGGTGGGCTTGGAAGATAGCCCAAGAAGGCCTATGCGCATAGGGAAAGGAGGAAGAGTAGGGGCCAAGTAAGGAAAGGAGTCCTATTAGGAGTCCACCTCCCTTGTGGGAGGTGGACTCCTCCCCTCTTGCTTCGGCTGAAGCCCTCCTGTAGGAGGGGCTAGGCTGCCTCCTCTCCTCCCTCCTATATATACTGAAGGTTTTTGAGGGCAGCCCTAACCCTAATTGCCACGTGCTGCCTTCTTCTTCCTCTAGATCGTTTTCTCCTCTAGATCGGTTTTCAGCGGTGCTTAGGAGAAGCCTTACTGGAATTACTCCACCACCATCACCGCAACACCGTCGCGCTGCCGGAGAACTCGTCTACCTCTCCGCTCCCTCTTGCTGGATCAATAAGGCGGAGATCATCATCGAGCTGTACGTGTGCTGAACGCGGAGGTGCCATCCGTTCGGCACTAGATCGGAAGGACCACGATGGGATCGCGGGACGACTCGTGATGAGCTCGCGGGACGGATCGTGATTGGATCGTGAAGACGTTCGACTACATCAACCGCGTTCTTTAACGCTTCCGCTTAGCGATCTACAAGGATACGTAGATCCAATCTCTCCTCTCATAGATGCTCATCTCCTAGATTGATCTTGGTGAAGCGTAGGAATTTTTTTGTTTCCCATGCAATCTTCCCCAACAATTGATCCAATCCATGGCGCTGTGGTTTCTGCCACGATCAAGATTTTAAGTCACGGACGCCCGTTGCCAACTCCCCGCTATGCATGCGGCGCACGTGGCGGAAGCGGCCGTCCCACACACGTATCCCATGTCGCGCACTTAACGCGTGTCGTGGGGAGGCATGGTAAGCGGAATGATTACAACGGCAGACTCCTGCCACGCGTGACCATGCACTGTTTGGGCCTAGCCCAACAATGCCTCGCACCCATGTGTGGCCTAGGCCCGAGGGCTCCTGTCGGTGTACTAAAGTTTGGGCTTTTAGTACCCCATACTTGTGCACAGACAGTTGTAGCCACACCCATGACAAGGCCTGCCAAGGGACTGCTGGAAGCAAATACAAAGACGTCAACAAAATGTTCAAGTCAACAATCGCAAGACCAAAGGCTAAAGGCTAGAACCCCGGCAAGATCTTGCCGGGGTGGCTTGCAGAGCCCCGACAAGAAGTGCACCCGACAAGACCTCGCCATCCTGCCAGCACAAAGACCAGGTGTCGTCCCACCCGGATACGTGTCAAGGCGCTGGCGATGGAGGAGGCTAAGCGGTGCCAATGGGACGGGCTCCTGTCCCGTCTCGTAGAAGGTCAGGGGCGCCTGACGGAGCATTAAATGTATTTGTCATACACCGTTAGTGTTAGGTATGATAACACTGTAGGATTGTACACTTCGTACATGTATTGTACGCCACTGTTGTAGACCCCTTAGTCATATAAAAGGAGGCTCAAGGCGTTACGAGAGGAGGACTTTTTTCTCCAACCTTCTGGCTCGCATGCGTAGCGGCTGTGTATTGTTCATAGCGCTCCTATAGCCAGAACTCTAAACACCGATAATACACTAAAGCAGGAGTAGGGTTTTACACTTATCAGTGATCCGAACCTAGGTAAAAATCTCCCCTCATGTTGCTCGTCAGATCTGCTCTTTGTGCATACCGTCTCCCTGCCGAACCACAAAAGGATCCACGCGATCCCATAGGTGTCGTACCCGACATTATGTGTCGGACTTCAAATAAGATTGTCTTATTAATCACTACACATATCGTAATTAACATGGTGGCATAAGAGAACAAAGAAGACAAAGACTAAAAGGAAATTTCTCCCCGTTCCATAATGTAAAACACGGAGGGAGTATAATCTACACGGATGCATGGCAATCTTTATCACGGTTGATTGATTCTCGCTTATCACCGAGTGGTTGGGCATGCGGTTGTGCAGGCCAACGATCCAAGTTCAATTCCTAGAATTGACAGGTGATGCACAGGGTTTTTTCTCCCGTTTATTGATGATCAAGTTTGATGTGTGGTGAAACTACTCATCAAGAATATCTTGATACTCATTTAAAAAAAATCTGAGGACCATGTTTATCTTGGTATTCATACTAAAATGGCCGTATGCATCCCTAGTTGGTGCAGAGGCCGGGAAGTGAAAAACCCTCCCACTTTTAATGCAAAGAGAGCCTTGGCTCAGTGGTTGGGCATGCGGTTGTGCAGCCCAATGACCCAAGTTCAATTCGTAGAATTGACAGGTGATGCACAGGGGTTTTTCTCCCATTTATTGAGGATCAAGTTTGATGTGTGGTGAAACTACTCATCAAGAATATCTTGATACTCATTTAAAAAAAATCTGAGGACCATGTTTATCTTGGTACTCATACTAAAATGGCCGTATGCATCCCTAGTTGGTGCAGAGGCCGGGAAGTGAAAAACTCTCCCATTTTTAAGGGCCAGCAACACAGCACCCGCATCGTCTCCCTGGAGGCTCGGGGGAGAAAGTACCCTAGCCGCCGCTACTCCTCCCCCTCCCCTCCTAGTCTCATCGCCGTCGGAGGGGACTCCCTGGCAAAGGCCGGGCTGCCCCGAGGAAGGTGGCGGCGGGGCACCGATCCCCCTGTGGTGGCGCGGGCGTGCGAGCGCTCCGTGCATGGCAGAGGAGCTGCAGACGGCAGTAGCCACCGCCGTGGGATGGGCAAAGCACCGCGATCCGGATGGCCTGGCACTGCGGGCGCCCGACACATGGCGACGGTGTGGCCTAGGCGATCCCATACTCGGCGGCTTGGATCTGGGGGCTGCCCTGGGTCGGGCATCCAGGTTGGGGTTCTGCCCGTCTTGTGATGCCACGATGATGGTCGCTCTGCTGCGCGCTGGCCTGTTGGTGGTGGCCAGCCAGGAGGTGGCGGCGGATCTGGTTTCAGATCTGTCTGGTGACGAGTTTGGAGCGGCTAGACTACCGGTGAAAACCAATCCTCGACTACGGTCATGGTGGACGATGGCGGCGTCTTTTGGCGTCGTTACCTTGTTGAAGGCATCGTCATAGCAAGTCGCGTCACTCCTTTCGGCCTGCTCTAGGGGAAACCCTAGATCTGTTTTCACGGATCAGACGATGGCGAGTCAGGCGTCGCGCTCCTTGCTGGAGGCATCGTTTTGGAGTAGGTACCAACTCGGGTGGACAGGTGGTGGAGCGGCGTGGTTTCTATCGCGTCATCGACGATGGGTCTCGGCGTCGTGGCGCGGCGGGGTCTCGACGGCAGATGCGTGATGATGGACGCGTGTAGGGAGGTGGCACTGTCTGGCATCGTGGAGGCGTCGACAGCAAGGCCTGGCAAAGTCAATGCATCAGTACCTGCCTTGAAGATGGATCGGTGGAAGATGGCGGCGACGACCTACGAGAGTGCGTCGGACCGGTGTGTGTCCCAGACCAGGTATATGGCTTGGTTGGGGCCTCCGACTTTAGATGTTAGGTTTAGGTGAGAGGTCTGGATATTCGGCTCGGACTATCTGCACCCTTCATCAAATGAATAGAAGTAGCAACAGATGTTGCCAAGATGACGGCTTCAGATATATTGATGTATTTGTTTGTAAGGTCTTTGTGATAATTAATAAAACGACTATATGTATCGGTCAGGGTCAACCTCCTTTTCAAAAAAAAGCGAGTGATCGAGTTTCGTTATTACTGACCACGTACACACAACGACTTTATCAACCATGAAATATACGTACTGCAGTATATAAAGGCATCGGAAGATACGCACCCTTCCGGCTCCAGCAGCTAACGTAAAAGCTGGCAAGCTTCCGGTCAAGCAAGCAGCAATTCTTAGTTTCTTACCTGACAAGTATGCGAACTCCGCCGAGGCCAGCCATGAACGCCAGCGGCAGAAATGAGACGTAGAGAACGCAGCGGCGTGCATGGCCACCATGGGCGTGGTCGCTGCTGGCCGAGGCGCCGGACATCCATGCCATCCCAGTGAGCGCCTCCGCTAGGCCAACAACGCCGGCGGAGACGACGGAGCAGTAGTAGGCGAGCTTGTGGCCGTCGAAGACGCCGGTCGGCGCCTTGTACAGAGCCGCGGTGACTGCCATGCACGCGGTGGCGAAACCGATGGCGAAGACCAGCCATTCCATCGACCACCGGCGCTCCAACCCTGCTCCTGGCACGACCTCGCCGGCCTCGACGCTGAGCGCCAACTCGGCCATTTCTGGACAATTAATGTGACGAGATTTCAGGTGGCAAGGCAAGGTATATATGCAGGGGATGTATCTGCCTCTTCCTTCGTGTCCGGCCAGCAGGTTTCGCCGTTGTGTTGGTTTTTGGCTTGGATTGGGCATATATTCAAGGGTGTGATATGGCAAATTTTTTTTAAAACTAGTACGGATTTTGTAGCAAATTTGAAAACAGGTGTGTGAGTTGGAAAAATTTCAATACTAGTATCCTGTCGGCCAATAGCCGGCCGAGCAGGGACCTGTCGTCCACCACCAGGCCGACCGGAGACCTGTCAGCCATCCGTAGGCCGAAAGGATCCTGTCGGCCAATCAGAGGCCAGGAGATAGGCCTGTCGGCCTGAGGTAGGCCGAAAGGCACCTGTCGGCCAGTGGGAGGCCGACTGACCCCTGGCTAAGCCCCGGTCCTCTTTTCTTCCTCCTCTGACCAGTCATTTCACCATCACCCTTCCCCTCTTCCCCTCTCACTACCGTTGCTCTCCGGTGGTTCCATCGACTCGCCGATCTCCTCGCTGGAACACCCATTCTGTTATCCTACCCGCTTAATCAATAGATCAGGACATTCTTCACCGGTCTACGGTATATTTTTTTGCTTCCAACTCAATCGAATGAGAACTGTCAAGTCGGTAGTGGATTTAGTTAATATTTGTCACCGTCCGTCTGCAGGTAATGGCTTGCCCATTTTGCCGCGTTCCAGGTGGCCCTTGTGTTGCCGTTGATTCCGGTGCGTCCGTATTTACTGTGGTGCTGGATCGTCGATGTACAAGACGTGTTGTAAGATTCGATGTCTTCATTATCTAACTGTGGCATATTCGAATGCCTTTGTTTATAAGTTTATGATCCTTGCTTCCATTCTTGTTGTAGTATGTTTCGTGCAGTGTTAGATCACATCTTGCTCGGTACATTGAGGAGTGCAGAGCTTTAGCTATTGGGAGGGGTGACACTGATATTGATCTTACTCTGCAAAACATTGAGGGTAACTTATACCATGCTATATTTACACATGGTAGGATGAACAATAAATTCCATGGTCCTTCGTGGGAGGAACTCGTGAATGATTATGGTCTCCGCCACAGTGACATGATGACTGTTATGCTTGAGCACTATGGAACTTATATTAGTGTCGAATTTCATCGGGATGGTGTTATGTTGTTTCCTTTACCCCATGTTGGTAAGATTTATGTTTGACAGATTTTTAGATTTGATTGAGCTTATACTTTTTGCGGTTCATGTCAGTAATTGAAATAATTTTTTTGTAGCTCTTGAGGATCTGAGTGAAACTCAGAGGGAACTTGTTGACAACTATTTTTATAGTCGTGGTGTCACTCTAAATTATCATCAAATGTATGTCATGTCATGGCAGCTCTTTGATGACAACTACATACTGTGTACTCCTTTCGTTTATAGGATGGATCGCATGAACGTTATTTCTCAACATATGGTAAGCTTTGGTTTCTGTTTTTTTATTATTTGTTTGTTATTTGCTGGTTCATAAGATGGATGATATAAGTTGCTTGTTTCTGTCAGGTTATTCCTACCATGGTTTTGAGGACTTTGATGGAATTTGTGGCTATTCCTAGGACTGGTTCTTTACTTCTTGAAATTACTTTGGATTCAGAAGATGATGATATATTTGTGAGTATTCCTTGTTCCTACTTCATTGGCTTGGGTGATCGAATGGTTTTGAAGAAGGAAGGTTTCGGAAATTTTCTGCTGGCATCGTCTATCGAAGTCAACAATTTGGTGCTCATAACATTCAAACAGCGTGAACAGGAGCTAGCTATTGTTTTCAGCTATCTGCCACAGTGAGAAAGAAAGAAAGGTCTCGTGTAGCTCAGGCAGCAGAAGAAGCTGGAGATGGAGAAGGAAAATATCCATGTTGGACTCAGTAGATTTATATTCTTGTAACTCAAAGCAAGTTGTATCTTAATTTCAGCAAGATGTATCTTAATTTCAGCAAGATGTATCTTAATTTCAGCAAGCCGTACTATTGTCGTTTTTATTTGCTTCCAATTTCTCCCGCCATTCTCTCCCGCCATTCTCTGTCCCGCCATTCTCTCCCGCCATTCTCTGTCCCGCCATTCTCTCCCACCCGATTTCCCGCCATTGCGGTTGTCATCTGCCTATAAAAGGAGGCATTGTATCTGCCTTCCTCCATCAGCCACCAACACTCGAGAAACCCAGCGCGGTAGTCATTATGAGTTTGCCTTCTTCGGATCAAAGCATTAGGCCTAGCAAATGGAAGAGTGTGAAGCCGCCTCAGGGGGTGGAAGCAGTTCGTTGTTGGTGCGGTGATCTCTGCAAGGTGAAGGAGGTGACGGATTTTTCAGATTGGTTGGGCATGAAGTTTTTCATGTGCGCTAATTATGAGGAAGATCCACCCGTTGGTCCTTCACCGTACATCATGCCTCCGGTAAGTTTCAGTCACACAGAATAAACATGTTGTTCATATTGATGTTGATTTGATTTGTTATATTTGTGTTTCTTTTGTAGTCCCCTCCGCCCCTGTACCAGTACTATCGTTGGATAGACACGAAAATGTCGGACTGGGCGGTGACTGAGATTCGTCAAAGAAGTCGTCGAGCATGGGCAAGTTTGGACGTGGAGGAGCGCCGCGAGAAGGCGGCAGCAGAGGAGAAAGCAGAGCAGGAGAGAGCTTGGCAAGAGCACTGTGTGGAGCAGAGGGCTTTTCTTGCTGAGATGAAGAAGAAAAACCAAGAAAACCAACTTCGACTGGCGGAGGTCTACCGGTAGCGAGAGGAGGCCCGTGAAGCTGAGAGGCAGAAAAAGAAAGAAAGGGCTCGTGCAGCCCAGGCAGCAGAAGAAGCTGGAGATGGAAAAGGAAAATATCCACGTTGGACCCAGTAGATTTAGATTGCAGTAACTCAATTTCAGCAAGTTGTATCTTAATTTCAGCATATTGTATCTTAATTTCAGCAAGATGTATCGCCAGTTCCTCTCCCGCCAATTCCTCTCCCGCCAATTCCTCTCCCGCCAGATCCTCTCCCGCCAGTTCCTCTCTCGCCAGTTCCTCTCCCGCCAGTTCCTCTCCCGCCACTTCCACTCCCGCCACTTCCTCTCCCGCCACTTTGTCTCCCGCCTATATAACTACATTCGCAGTAAGGAGGGTGAGCATGCCCTTCCTTTCCCTGTCGCTCCCGCATCCTTCCTTTCGCTCTCGCCATTCTTTCGAGGAGATGTCTCATCCTCCTCATCCTCACTATCCTTTTGATCGTAGTTTTCACAAGGGTATGTCCGACCGTCTTCTTCGTCTAGCTGCCAATTTCAAGATGAATGACAGAACAGTACCATGGGAGGAACTCATTAGTAGTGACTTGATAATGAATGAGTTGTCTCACCAATTAGCTAGGGCTGGGTGGCTTCCCAGGACTTTTGAGGAGATATGGAAAGAACTTCTAAGGTTGCACGCCAGATGGCAAAAGCAACTGCACAAGGGTGATGCTTATCTCAGGATTGCTGTGAATAATTCAGGTTTATGGTCAGCAGAAAGTGAGGATGAGGATGACCTCTTCATGCCGAGCAGCAAGGTGAAGAGTTCTGCATCGAAGGGCAAGAGTTCTACATCGACAAAGGGCAGGAGTTCTACATCGACGAAGGGGAAAAGTTCGACAGCGACGGAGGATGAAGACGACGTCTTCATGCTGAGTACCAAGGTGAAGACCAACGCATCGTCGAAGGGCAATAGTTCTACATGATGAAGGGGAAGAGATTTGCATCGTCGGAGGATGACGATGATGCATTCATGCAATACTATGTTTCCATGTAGTACTATGTTCTGTAGTGTTGTTCTATGTAGTGCGGTTTAATTAAGTTGTAACGTTTAATTCACTTGTAATGTGCAATTGATGTTGACTGATTTGGTTTGTGTTGCTATTGTTCTCTCTCCAGACCGAATAAATATGTCAAATACATATAGGATAAATATGTCCGATACATAGAGGCTAAGCATGTCAAATACATGAATATGTTCGATACATAAAGGCTACATACGTCTCATACATAAATACATAGTCATGTCTCGTACGTAGATGACCATATCACTCCTGGGACTTGCGACGAATCTTCGGCTTCCTGGGACGTGGACCGGAAGGCGATAAGCGTTGAGGCGATGGACGGGTGTCACGATGACCACGACCATAGAACACCTCGTCCGTCGGTGTCTGTGTCTCCTGCGTCGATGGTGGTGGTGGAGTGGCAAGAACTGTCTCCGAGATACCGTAGGTGCATGCAGCACGATCATCGTCCTCGTCGTCACCAGGTATGTACGAACCAGGACCAGTAAATATAGGTGACTAAACTGAAGCCATAAACGGCTGCGACTGGCTGCCGCTTGCTGGTGAATTAAAACATGTAAGAAATGACTTACGAGACTACATTTTGCACAAGAATGTACGAAGTTTAGTTACCTAGGTCCATCTGGTGAAGCCAGGCAGAGTCAGCGGCCTGCGAAGGAGGTGACTGCTGGTAGAAATAGCCCCCGGGCTGTGAAGTAGGTGGCTGCTGCCAGGAGTAGCCGCCAGGCTGTGAAGTAGGTGGCTGCTGCCAGGAGGAGCCCCCAGGTTACGAAGGAGGTGCCTGCTGCCAGGAGGAGCTCCCTGGTTGTGAAGTAGGTGGCTGTTGCCAGGAGTAGCCCCCCGGCTGTGAAGCAGGTGCCTGCTGCCAGGAGGAGCCCCCAGGCTGTGAAGGAGCTGCCTGCTACCAGGAGGAGCTCCCTGGCTATGAAGGTCGTGGTTCTGAACGCTGCAGAGAGGGGCGTGGCGGACGATGTGCTGCACGAGTGTCAACAACATCGGAAGATCGCCTATATGTAACAGCTGCGACGAACCCACGTATCTTCGCTTGAAGACTCTTCAACAGTGTTGCTTGCTCTCTCAGTGGGATATTTTCTCCTCTGTCAACACGGTCGATCAAAGCGGTAACCTCCTCTAGCGCCTGAGTTCCCAATTCACCCTGTACGTAGAAAGTTAACCAATTGTACATGTTCATGTATAGGGAAAACGTAGGATGTGAGACAAACTGAGGACATACCGCGTGGTGTCTGATTCCCACTAGTGAGGAAGTTGGGAAGAGATCGCTAGCGAGGGGAACTGGGATATGTTCCGGAGCAGATGATGGAACCAAGTAGATCCTCGTGGTCTGTCTGTAATGCCTCAGATACAACCCGTACGTGTCCCAATCGAAGACACGAGCTTCATCCCATATATTTGTCGGGGCAGTATTCCATTCCTCGAGGTAAGGTCTGATATCGCGAACCCAAGAAGTATGAGACTTGTTTCCTCCGCTGTGAGTATACCTGAGATTGAAATGCACGTTACATGATTAGCTATAAGTACTCCGAATAGTCTCAATAACCTATTAATGCACACATGAGAACCAAAGTAGTATTACTTACTTGTGCACGTGATCTGGTAATCGTGAAATAACCGGAATGTCAGGCTCTTGGAACAGACCGAACTGTCTCATCACCCTATTGATAGCCATCTCCTCAACTGTCACATCGAAGACCAGCTTGGCCTTGGTCATCCAGTAATGCTGATCTCTAGTGCAGTTTCCAGAAATCCCGCCTGGGTATCTATCTGAAATAGCCTTATGGGTGTACGGTTCCCATATAACCTGATCCTCGTGCAGACTATCAAACTGCACCGTGAAGGAGGGGTAGCAGCCCCTCACCTGGCTAGGCGTAAACTGTCTCTGCACATCACAACAAACATTAGTACGTAATATTGAATAGCGAGAAATATACATTACTAATTCATATTGTTAATAATGAAAATACCTCTCTCCGTGCCCAAACAGATCCCACAGTAGGCAAGTCACCGATAGAAGGCACGTACTGTCTAGCAATGTCCTCCTTGCCGAAAGGTTTGTCAACGCTAACGTAGGGTCGACCAATGGGGAATCTCTCATAAGACCAAAGCTGCAACAGAAGGGGACATCCGAGAAGACCAGATTTCCTAGACCTCAACTGGCAAGCTTTGCAGAGGCCTCTATACGTAGCTGCTAACACGGCAGAACCAAAACTCCTTTGCGCAATGTTCTCAGGGGAACGTGCCTCAGCTATCTCTCGTGCAATGACGATCAATCGTGCATCTACAGTGGTCACGTGGTTCTTTGTGAACATAGTCTTGCTAAACAACCACATAATATATGCCTCTAGGGACCGGTCAATCTGTGCCTCTGACAACTGATAAGTGGGATATCCTAAGGCAACAATCTGAAACTGGCTCAACCACCTGAAAAGAGGCCCGTGCCGATCGTTTTCTAGTGCGGTGGTTGTTGGCACCGCAGCCAGAAAACGGGCATGCATAGATGCCAGCCAACCATCTTCTACCTCTAAAGGTCCTATGGCAGCACTGGCGAGAGGTAATCCCAACAAGTAAGACACATCCTGTAAAGTAGGAGCCATCTCTCCCCATGGAAAGTGGAACGTATGTGTCTCTGGTCTCCATCTATCTACTAAGCAGCTAAGGAGTGACCTGTCGTAAGAGATGCGTGATACTGGCCTCTTGTGCAGCTGCATTGGTTCGCCCGCGTCATCCAAGTCCGGGTGATCAACCCACTCATCCAATGTACCCTCAACTAGTCGTGCCAAGGGTAGAAGTCCAGCCCAATTCAGCCTACAAAATAAACAAAATGTAGCTTACAATTAGCTACTATGAAAATGATGACGAACGTGCTACGTGATTGTACCGACACATACCTATCAACCCATGCAGGGTGTATCATCCAGTTAGACTTTGGGGTGCGAGTGATCAACACGTCTAAGTTCGTGCCCGATTCCGTAATTGCGTCTTGGTGCCCTCTATCGATATTACCATTAAGCATCCGATATGAAGCCATATCTGCAATGAGAACATAGTACAAACATATTAGAAAATATAACATAGAAGGGGGCGCACTAAAAATAAAAACTTAGTATCCGAAAGGCATAAAAACATAGTCTCACATATTACAAATAAAAACATAGTGCACACATATTACAAATAAAAACATAGTCCGACATATTACAAATTAAAAACATAGTCCCACATATTACAAAAAACATAGTCCCACATATTACAAATACAAACATAGTCCCACAGATTATGTAGCTTTCGAGTTATTCATTCCTCGCCCGCCCCTTCGGCCTCGAGAGCCACGTCCACCACGACTGCCAGCACCTCCTCTTGCAACTATTGTTGCAGTCGTCGATGCAGAAGCACTCGTCGATGTGGAAGCACCGTCTTTCTTCAGTGTGGGCAATATTTCATCCTATGACCATACGCCACACAGAGCAAACATTGCCTGGTTGCTCCACCTGCTTTAGATTGGTCCATATCGTTTCGGATGCGCTTTACCTTACGCCTGCCCCTGCTAGTTCGCCGTAGTGCAGGATCCAGGATGTATACTCTATCAACATCGTTTACCTTGTTGAAATTGCCGACGACTCTAAACCCTGTCATCTCACTTGTCCAGACATTGAGTACTGCCTCCTTTGAATAGTACGGAGACACGAAGGACATAGCGTCCAACTGAATCTGGCCATAGGTAGCCAACACATGTGAGCAAGGCAGGTGCAACAACTGCGGCTTGTTGCATGTACACTCACAAGTTGGATAAAATTCTGCTCCAATTGTAACCTCATGCGTCCTCACCTCATTTCCAGAACTGAAACCATCAGTAGGAAGCTGAACTTCGTACCTCCTTTCCTGATTACCTATGAGTGTGACGGTGTGCTTCTTGGCTTTCTTTATCTTATCAGCCATATACTCCATGACACGGCTGTAGTAAGGAGTGTTCTGATTATCTTCAATATGCTTCCTTGCCAACTCATGCCTTTCTCTGAAATACCTCACAGTGCCATGGAATACACCCTCCACAATAGCTGTCACTGGCAATGCTCTATTCCCTCTAAGAACAAAGTTATAGATCTCTGCAAGATTGGTTGTCATGTGGCCATACCTAGCTCCATGGGTGTCATGCAGCAAAGACCAATTCATTGGAGGCTCTTTCTCTATCCACTCAGAAAAATTCTTTATTGCCCTGCCCTTCTTTCACTTCGTATTAGGAGGGTCAATTGCTGGCAAGTCACAAAGACCAACTGGCCCCTCCATCTCCGCAATGAGTGCTGTTAATTTAACCTGGTCTTTTTCCATTTTCTTCCTAGCAACGACCTGCTTCTTAGTGAACTCATCTAGTTTGGACCAAATAAAATCGTATTTTTGCCGCTGGTTCTGCTTGCATAACTTCTTGAACAAGTTCATCAACCATTTGTTCTTGAACTGTGAGAAAAAATTAGCACCAAGATGGCGCATGCACCACCGGCTTTGCAAGTCCTTCCAAGGTGTTGGCTCGTCAGCAGTTGTATTACTCAATGTCTTCACGGCCTTCAATATACCGGGATGTCTGTCATGAATGAGACACACATTTGGTCTGTCCTTCACGATCGCAATTTTAATTTGACGGAAGAACCATACCCAGCTCGGAAAGTTCTCACCCTCCACAAATGCCATGGCTAGTGGGATGATTTGGTTGTTCCCGTCCACACCAATAGCAGTCAGGATTTGCCCTTTGTACTGACCAGTCAGGAATGTACCATCCACAAACATCACAGGAGGACAATGCCTGAAAGCTTCGATGCACATACCGAAAGAGAAGAATACTCGTTTCAACACCTTGTAGTCAGGTATGCTTTCCAACCTCGTGTGCTGAATGTTAACATAAGTGTCGGGATTCCTCTCCTTCAGTACGTCAAGGAGATGCACAACATTATCATAGGAGTCGAAGAACGTCCCAAACCTCTCCTCCATAGCCTTCTGCTTAGCTCTCCAAGCCTTCCCATATGGAATGTCATACTTCCATCTGACCTTCACTACGGTCTGGATGTGCTTTGCTTCCATATCTTTCTTCGTCACTATCTCAGTATACATGAGTTGCACTATGAGAGTTGAAGTAAGGTTTGGATGACGAGCCAACATGTTTTTCCTAACACAATTATGCGGTACAACATTTGTCACAACCCAGTGGATGTGATACTTTGGCACGTGGGCGTGCACCTTCGCAGGACAACCTGATTTAGCACACTTCACGGTATATTTCATTGGACTAGATATGTGTGTCCGGAAAACCCTCTGGATAGACATAGCCCACTTTATCACCGCATACTTCAATTTCTTTGTTGTGTCAAACATAGCCCTGATCTGGACTTGGTTCAGATTATATTGCCATGGAGTCTCATGGCCATCGTTGACAGTAAAGCCGGCGGATATGTAATGCTCCCATGCAGCAGGAATTGGTACCTCCTCCTCATCCTTGGAATTTTTAGAATCAAATTCCTCTGCAATCCCATCCTCGTCCTCTTCCTCCATCACCCTCTGCATTTCCTCGCCTTCCTCGTCCCCATCAGCAACACCAGAGGCAGCTAATACTACCGATTGAATACTCTGACCAACATTAACATAATCTGACTCATTGTCGGCTTGAGTATCATTCACATCCGATGGCTCTGACCCGGATACATAAATCTCGTTAGCCACTTGACTACTCTGGCCTTGATCATACCCCACGGTTGGCGGTACGATGTTCTCCTCCTTCGCCACTGGTTGCACTAGGGCATACAGATGGATTCTTCGGTCTCTGCAACGACTTAACAGAGACAACCAATTCCGGCTCCTATCTATCGGAATCAAATCCCACTTGACATTTTTACAGGATTTGGTCCACAAGGCATGAATGCTGACGGAACAAACTTCAGGATCGAGGCCAAAACTAGTAGTCAACCAGTGCTTCAACTGCCTAATGTCCAGTCTGTCCGGGTCTGAAAGTGTCATCTCGCCTGTTTTAAACTCGCTAAGATCAACCCCCAACTCATTATATCGAACAGTACCAAGGCCGTAATACATAGTCATATTTACGGATTCAGACATTTTAACCTGGTCAGACAATGCCAGCTTCTCATTATTCGCAACGAATATATCGACACTAAAATAAAACGTACACTGTAATGTACCTAAAAAACCTACATTAAAATGAGCTACACAAAAATTAACCGACACTACTATGACTAAACTAACTAAACCTATACTACGAAAACAAAAACTAAAACCCAATATTAATATGACTACACTAACTAAAACTACATTAATATGGCTACACTAAAATCACTACACTAACACAAGTAACCTAAAATAACTACGCTACTAAAAATAACATAAACTATTTGTATGCACATTACAAAAATAACAAAAAAACCGAAATTAACAGCAAAAAATTTATACCTTCGACGCGTGAGTGCACTCCTTCTTCCTCTCCACCTTCTTCTTCCTCTACACCACTCCATCTTCTCACCATTGCAAGCTCCACCACCACACCATCTTCTCCTCCACACGAGCAAACCAGTACACCATTGCGGAAAATAAAACCGTAGGCTGGGGGGAACACACGATCTACCAATTCATCGGATTGAAATGGAAAATGAGTGGAAGGATTGGGAGATCAAGGGAGGGGGGTGATTTCGGCCTAATAGAAGAGAAAAAAGGAAGAAGAAGGAGGAAGAAGGGAACCGGCCGACGCAGCCTTATCTGGGGAGCTGTCGGCCTCCACCTGGCCGATAGGTGGGCCCTCGGCCTGAGGCTGGCTGAGTCGGCCTAGGCCTGGCCGACAGCCAAGTTTCGGCCCAAGGCCGGCAGACTGCCCCCCGGTCGGCCTAGAGAAGGCCAACAGGGTGCTAAAACTGAATTTTCTTAAAAACGTACACTTTTTTTCAAAATTGCTGTAAAAATGGTACTATTTCTGAAAAAAAATCTGATATGGCGGGTTTTGGCTTCCATCGGGTGGAGCTATCTTGTGTGTTGGGAACTTTGGGAGCGTCGACCCGCGGCCGCGGGTGTCGGTTCTAAATTCTGATAGATAGACTGGCAATCGATGTAGGATTTCTAGTCTACGTAGAGGTAGAGTCAGGGACGAAGCCAGAATTCTAACATAGGGGGGTGAGAGTTCACCTTCAGTGTGTAAACTTATAAAAGGATCATTCAGAGACATAGTAGCCTAGTTTTCTAGTGGGACAATAAGCCTAGGTTGATGAACTATATATCCTAATCAAGCAAAGAAAATTGACGCGAGCTATGAAAAAATTCAATTTCAATTAGAAGTTTTCATAAAGCAAATTCTGAAAGCAATTCAGATTCATTCAACTACATGAACGGATAACCAATGTTGCCTCACGGTTAATATTTTTTGGTTTTTTTTTGTAGTTTATACAGATCAAATCTTGTACTTCAGTTCAACTTCTAAATGCACAAGTTATCTAATCTCAAAACATGAGCCATCGACTAAGTATTTGAGAAGAAGAGAGAGTAATCTAACCATTTTTTCGATGCCTCGTTGCCCCCTCATGTTGGCTCTATGGCCATCCGGCCGATCGTCCGTGCAAGCTTTGGATTTCCCCTTCAGCAATTCTGGACTAAGATTGAAAGCTCCACGTTGATGGATTGTGAACTGCTCTAGACGGTGCCCCTATAGCAGCAGAGCTGGCGGCGGGGGACCATGCATTAGGCATCGATCTTGTAGCAGCTACCAACGTAGCCATGACCTGACCTATGTGTGCGTGTGTGCGTTCATGACCTAGCCCCATTGCCTTCTACAATGGGCTTCCCCTTCTTCTGCTAGAAATTTGTCTGACGTATATGGGCTGGGCCTTCACGTTACGTTAGAGAGAGAGGGACAGGTCCACAGGGGGGGCGAAACGAGACAGACACTACGCGTAGTTAGCCAAAATCTAGGGAAATCTAGTCGCCACTGACAGAAAACGCTATCGTCAGGGGGGTCTCGCCTCCCCCGCCCCCCTTGAATCCGTCCCTGGGTAGAGTACACCAGCTAATCGTATCACATCCTAGCATGTTGCCCTAAAAAAACTAATCTTTTTTTTGCGGGTGAACACTAATCATTTCACAACCAAATTAACGCAAGAGTTGTCTACGTAGAGTACAACAGTTAACAATATCAGGGAAACGCAGGCATGGTTACACTTAGTCTCATGAACATATAGCTCACTCTTTGGATCAGAAATCATGCAGCAGCTGCGGCGACCGGCAGGGCAATTCTCCTTTGGCACACGTAGCTAGATACCATGAGATAACTCCTTTACCCTTAACTGGACCGTGCCAAGGGAGAGGCTCCCTGTGATTCACACACGTTGCTGTAAGCCAAAGCTCTTTGCCTCTTTTGTTTAGGAGAGTAGGTTTGGCTATACAACTCACGGTGTATTGATCGAGAACAATATGCACATATATATAGTGCACATGATGGACCATGACCTCAATATAAGGAATATGATGTGGGCTTGTTATAAAAGGAACATGCAATACCACATATTCAACACTCTCCGCAGTCGATGAGTCGTCGGCGACATAGAGACTAGACTGAAACTTCTTAAAGGTGGAAGTGGCAATCCCTTAGTCATCACATCGACGAACCGTTGTGCATTCAAAACATGAAGAACTAGGATGCGACAAAAAGCAACATGTTCACGCACAAAGTGAACATCAAGCTCGGTGTGCTTCGTCCGACGATGATGAACGGGTTGGCGGAGAGATAGACGTTGGATACATTATCACAATATATACCACTGTAGCCTCAGAGACGTCGTGATGAGCTTGCGAAGTAGTTGGCAAAGCCAAAAGCACTCCACAACAGCATTGACCACAACTCTGTACTCCGCCTCCGTGTGTGAGCGTGACACCATAGGTTGTCTTTTGGACGACCGCAAAATGAAGGAAGGACCAAGGTAGACACAATAGCCAGATGTGGACCATCGAGTGTTTGGGCAACCAACCCAATCTGCATCAGAGTATGCAACCATGTCGGTGGAGGAGGATGTCGTCAATGTAAGAGCAAGAGCCATAGTACCACATATGTAATTTCGCTTCACCAGGTCCCAATGAGAGTCACGAGGGAAGTGCATGTGAAGGCATACTTGTTGCACAACATACTCCAATTCTGGTCCGGTGAGCATCAAGCACTGCAGAGCACCGATAATCGAGCAGTAAAAGGGAGCATCTGATGTTGGGGATCCATCAAGAGCTAGAAGCGTGGCCTTCGTATCAACAGGAGCGGCAATAGTATAGCAATTGAAGAATCTCGATCTATTATCACCAGCCCAGGACAAACTTTTCCTCCCGCGACCGCATCGCCCGCGTGGGTGACCGGCCGCGCATCAGCCTTCCCTTCCTCCAACCCCCTCCTCACCATCGTTGCTGGCGCCCGTGGCCGGCCTGGCCCCGGGGACGCTGGTGGCGGTGGACCCCCGACCTTCCCCTCCCGGTGGCTCTCCTACGCGGGGCGGAGCTGCACCGAGGGGTGCTCCTGTTGGGGAATGTTGCATGGGAAACAAAAATTTTCCTACGCTTCACCAAGATCAATCTAGGAGATGAGCATCTATGAGAGGAGAGATTGGATCTATGTACCCTTGTAGATCTCCAAGCAGAAGTGTTAAAGAACGTGGTTGATGTAGTGGTACGTCTCCGCGATCCAAATCGCAAGTTGTCCCACGAACTCCCGATCAAGTGCCGAACGGACGACACCTCCGCATTCAGCATACGTGCAGCTCGATGAAAATCTCCGCCTTCTTGATCCAGCAAGAGGGAGCAGAGAGGTAGATGGGTTCGCCGGCAGCATGACGGCGTGGTAGCGGTGGTGATGGTGGAGTTGATCCGGTAGAGCTTCGCTAAGCGGCGCCGAACCAATCTACTAGAGAAAAGGCAATCGGGGAGGGAGGAAGGGCTGCGCCGGACTTAGGGTGCGGCTGCCCTCCTCCCTCTCACATATATATGGGGAGGGGTGGTGTGCCCAAACCCCTAGGGTTTCCCCCTTGGGGCGGCGCCCTAGGGTGGCTTGCCACCCAAGTTAGGTGGCGCCAACCCTAGGGTTGGCCCTCCCACCAACCCCCTTGCCGCATGGGCATCTGTGGGAGGGGCAGCCAGCCCACCAGGGGCTGGTGTGCCCTCTCTCATAGCCCATGTAGGACTTTGGGGCTGGTGGCCCCTTCTGGTGGACCCTCGGGATCCTCCCGGCACCCCTGGTACATTACCGATGACGCCCGAACTTTTCCCGGTAACCGACACAGAACTTCCTATATATGAATCTTCACCTCCGTACCATTCCGAAGCTCCTCGTCACTTCCTGGATCTCATTCAGGACTCCGAACAACCTTCGGTCACCAACACACATAACTCATCTATACCAAAATGTCACCGAACCTTAAGTGTGCAGACCCTGCAGGTTCGAGAATCATGTAGACATGACCGGGACACCTCTACGGCCAATAACCAATAGCGGGACCTGGATGCCCATATTGGTTCCTACATGTTCTACGAAGATATTTATTGGTCGAACCTCTATGTCAAGGATTCAGACAATCCCGTATGTTTCTCCCTTTGTTCTTCGGCATGTTACTTGCCCGAGATTCGATCGTCGGTATCTCTATACCTAGTTCAATCTCGTTACGAGCAAGTCTCTTTACTCGTTCCGTAATATAAGATCCCGTAACTAACACTTAGTCACATTGCTTGCAAGGCTTGTTGTGATGTTGCATTAGCGAGTGGGCCCTGAGATACCTCTCCGTTGGACGGAGTAACAAATCCCAGTATTGATCCATGCCACCTCAACAGACACCTTCGGAGATACCTGTAGAGTACCTTTATAGTCACCCAGTTACTTTGCGACGTTTGATATACACAAGGCACTCCTACGGTGTCACTGAGTTGCATGATCTCATGGTCATAGGAACATATACTTGACATGCAGAAAAACTGTAGCAATAAACTGACACGATCATATGCTACGTTTGTAGTTTGGGTCTTGTCCATCACATCATTCTCAATGATTTGATCTCGTTATAAAATGACATCTCATGTCCATAACTAGGAAACCATAGCCATCTTTGATCAACGAGCTAGTCTATTAGAGGCATAGTAGGGACATGGTATTGTCTATGTATCCACACATGTATCTGAGTTTCCGATCAATACAATTATAGCATGGATAATGAACGATTATCATGAACAAGGAAATATGCTAATAACCAATTTATTATTGCTTCTAGGGCATATTTCCAATAGTCTCCCACTTACACTAGAGTCAATAATCTAGTTCACATCACCATGTGATTCACATTGTTATGAATCTAACACCCAATGAGTTCTGGGGTTCATCATGCTTTGCATGTGAGAGAGGTCTTTAGTCAACGGGTCTGCGACATTCAGATCCCTGTGTACTTTGCAAATCTCTATGTCATACTATAGACACTACTACCACACTCCACTTGGAGCTATTCCAAATGGCTGCTCCACTATACGTATCCGGATTGCTACTAAGAGTCATCTAGATTGGTGTCAAAGCTTGCATCGACGTAACCCTTTACGACGAACTCTTTATTACCTCCATAATCGAGAAATATTTCCTTAGTCCTCTAGCTACTAAGGATAATCTTGACTGTTGTCTAGTGATCCACTCCTGGATCACTCTTGTACCCCTTGACAAACTCATGGCAAGGCACACACAGGTGCGATACGCAGCATGGCATACTATATATAGTGCCTATGGATTAAGCATAGGGGACGACCTTCGTCCTTTCTCTTTATTATGCCATGGTCGAGCTTTGAGTCTCACTCAACTTCACACCTTTACAAATCAGGCAAGAACTCTTTCTTTGACTGATCCAATTTTAACTCTTTCAAAATCTTGTCAAGGTATGTACTCATTAAAAGTCTCATCAGGCGTCTTGATCTATCTCTATAGATCTCGATGCCCAACAATTAAGTAGCTTTATCCAGGTCTTCCTTTGAAAAACTCTTTTCAAACAACCCTTTATGCTTTCCAGAAATTCTACATCATTTCCGATCAACAATATGTCAACCACATATGAAAAATCCTATAGTGCTCCCACTCACTTTCTTGTAAATACAAGTTTCTCATAAACTTTGTATAAACCCAAAAACTTTGATTACCTCATCAAAACGTATATTCCAACTCCGAGATGCTTGCTCCAACCCACAACAGGATTGCTGGAGCTTGCACACCTTTTAGCATCCTTAGGACTGACAAAACCTTCTGGTTGTATCACATACAACCTTTCCTCAAGCAAACCGTTAAGGAAACGATGTTTTGACATCCATCTGCCAGATTTCATAATTGAAAAAGCAAATGCTAACATAATTCCAACAGACTTTAGCATCGCTACGAGTGAGAAAGTCTCATCGCAGTCAACTCCTTGAACTTGTCGGAAACTTCTTTGCGACAAGTCGAGCTTTATAAATGGTAACATTCACCATCAGCGTCTGTCTTCATCTTAAAGGTCCATTTGTACTCAATGACCTGCCATCCAATGTGCAAGTCTACCAAAGTATATACTTGGTTTTCATACATGGATCCTTTCTCGGATTTCATGGCCTCTAACCATTTGTCGGAATCCGGTCCCATCATCGCATCTCCATAGCTCGTAGGTTCATCGTTGTCCAACAACATGACCTCCAAGACAGGGTTGTCGTACCCCTCAGGAGCAGTACATGTCCTTGTCGACCTACGAGGTTTGATAGTAACTTGATTCGAAGCTTCATGATCATCATCATTTACTTCCTCTTCAACTGACGTAGGTTCCACAGAAAAAGCTTTCTGCGCTGCGCTACTCTCTGGTTGAAACAAAGGTTCAACAACCTCATCAAGTTTCTATCTTCCTCCCACTCAATTCTTTCGAGAGAAACTTTTTCTCGAGAAAGGACCCAGTTTTAGCAACAAACACTTTGTACTCGGATCTAAGATAGAAGGTATACCCAACTGTTCTTAGGGTATCTTATGAAGATGCATTTTTCCGCTTTGGGTTTGAGCTTATCACACATAAGTGTCGCATTCCCAAACATTAAGAAATGCCAGCTTAGGTTTCTATCAAACCATAATTCATACGGTGTCATCTCAATGGATTTAGATGGTGCCCTATTTAAAGTGAATGTAGTTGTCTCTAATGCATAACCCCAAAACGACAGTGGCAAAACGATAAGAGACATCATAGTATGCACCATATCCAATAGAGCATGACTATGACGTTCGAACACACCATCACACTATGGTGTTCCAGGTGGCGTGAGTTGTGAAACAACTTTTAAATTGTCTAAAGTTGTATGCCAAACTTGTAGCTCAGATATTCACCTCCACGATCATAACGCAAACATTTTTATCTTCTTGTCACAATGATCTTAAACTTCACTCTGAATTTGCTTGAACTTTTCAAACGATTGAGACTTGTGTTTCATTAAGTAAATATACACTATTATCTACTCAAATCATCAGTGAAGGTAAGAAAATAACGATATCCACCGCATGCTACAAGACTCACTGGATTCCATACATCAACATGTATCATTTCCAATAAATCACTTGCCCGCTCCATCAAACCGGAAAACGGGGTCCTCAGTCATCTTGCCCAAGAGGCATGGTTCGCATGTCTCAACTGATTCAAAATCGAATGAGTTCAAAGATCCATCAGCATGGAGTTTCTTCATGCAATTTATACCAATATGACATTTAGCGGCAGTGCCACAAGTATGTGGTACTATCATTGTTAACTTTGTATCTTTTGGCATCAATGTTATGAACATGTGTATTACTACGATCAATATTCAACAAACCATTCTCACTGGGTGCATGACCATTGAAGGTATTATTCATGTACATAGAATAACCATTATTCTCTAACTTAAATGAATAACCATGTTGCAATAAACATGATCTAATCATGTTCATGCTTAACGCAAACACCAAATAACATTTAGGTTTGTCACTAATCCTGAAGGTAGAGAGAGCGTGCGATGTTGATCACATCAACCTTGGAAACATTTCCAACACACATCGTCACCTCACACTTAGCTAGTCTCCGTTTATTCCATAGCTTTTACTTCGAGTTACTAACATTTAGCAACCGAACCGGTATCCAATACCCTGGTGCTACTAGGAGTACTATCAAGGTACACATCAATAACATGTATATGAAATATACTTCTGTTGATGTTGCTAGCCTTCTTATCTATCAAGTATCTAGGGTTGTTCCACTTCAGCGACCACTCTCCTCATAATCGAAGCACTTAGTCTCGGGTTTGGGTTCAACTTTGGGTTGCTTCACTAGAGCAACAACTGACTTGCCATCCATGAAGTTTCCCTCTTTTCCCTTGCCCTTCTCGAAACTAATGGTTTTACTAACCATCAACACTTGATGCTCCTTCTTGATTTCTACCTTCGCGGCGTCAAACATCGCGAACAACTCAGGGATCATCATTTCCATCCCTGGCATAATTATAGTTCATCACAAAGTTCTAGTAGCTTAGTGATAGCGACTCAGAGAACTATATCAATCACTATCTTATCTGGAAGATCAACTCCCACTCGATTCAAGCGATTGTAGCACCCAGACAATCTAAGCACATGCTCAATGATTGAGCTATTCCCCTTCATCTTGCAGGCAAAGAATCTTGTTGAAGATCTCATATCTCACAACACGGGAACGAACCTGAGATCCCAATTTCAGCTCTTAGAACATCTCATATGTTCTGTAACGTTAAAAACATTTTGGAGCCTCAATTCTAAGCCATAAAGCATGATGCACTAAACTATCAAGTAGTTATCGGACGTGCCTGTCAGATGTTCACAACATCTACAGATGATGCTAGAGGGGGTAGCGCACCGAGCGGTGCATTAAGGACATAAGCCTTCCGTGCAGCAATGAGGACAATCCTCAGATCATGGATCCAGTCCGCAATATTGCTACCATCATCTTTCAACTCTATTTCTCTAGGAACATATAAAAATTCAAGGGAGCTACAACATGAGCTAGTAATCTACAACATATTTTGCAAAGACACTACTGACTATGTTCATGATAATGAGTTCAATTAATCATATTACTTAAGAACTCCCACTCAAATTGACATCCCTCCGTACATTCGAGTTATACATGATCCAAATTCACCAACTCAAGTCCGATCATCATGTGAGTTGAGGTGGTTTCAATGGTGAACATCATCATGTTGATCATATCTAATATATGACTCATGTTCGACCTTTTAGTCTCTTGTGTTCCGAGGCCATGTCTGTACATACTAGGCTCGTCAAGTTTAACCCGAGTGTTCTGCATGTGTAACACTAGCTTGCACCCGTTGTGTGCGAACATAGAGTCTATCACACCCGATCATCATGTGGTGTCTCGACACGATGAACTTTCGCAACGGTGGACACTCGGGGAGAACATAATTGATCTTGAAATTTTAGTGAGGGATCACCTTATAATGCTACCGTCATCCTAAGCAAAACAAGGTGCATAAAAGGATTAACATCACATGCAAATCATAAGTGACATGATATGGCCATGAACTTGTGCTTTTGATCTCCATCCTTAAAGCACCGGCATGATCTCCATCATCAGCAGCATGACACCATGATCTCCATCATCTTGATCTCCATCAACGTGTCACCATCGGGGTTGTCATGCCCACCATGCTTCTACTACTATTGCTACCGCTTAGTGATAAATTAAAGCATTACATAGCGCTTAATGATTGACACGTAGGTCATACAATAATTAAAGACAACCCTATGACTCCTGCCGGTTGCCGTACTCATCGACATGCAAGTCGTGATATTCTATACATCACATGATCATCTCATGCATCACATATATCACATCATGTAATTGGCCATATCACATCACAACATACCCTGCAAAAACAAGTTAGACGTCCTCTAATTGTTGTTGCATGTTTTACGTGGCTGCTATGGGTATCTAGCAAGAACGATTCTTACCTACGCAAAACCACAATGGTGATATGAAGATTGCTTTTCAACCTTCTACAAGGACCACCTTAATCAAATTCGATCCAACTAAAGTGGGAGAGACAAACACCCGCCAGCCATCTTTATGCGATGAAGTCACATGTCAGTCGATGGAACACGGTCTCTCGTAAGCGTACGAGTAAAGTCGATCCGAGCCGCTTCATCCCACAATACCGCTGAACCAAGAAAATACTAAGGAAGGAAGCAATCTGAATACCAACGCCCACAAACTCTTTGTGTTCTACTCAAGATCTCATCTATGCATAGACCTAGCTCATGATGCCACTGTTGGGGAACGTTGCATGGGAAACAAAAAAATTCCTACTCTTCAGCAAGATCAATCTTGGAGATGAGCATCTATGAGAGGAGAGATTGGATCTACTGTTGGGTAACGCAGCAGAAAACAAAAAATTTCCGACCTACGCACCAGCCCAGGACCACTATGGAGACTGCATACAAGGTTTGATCATTTTCGTTACCGACTCGTAGCGCAGCGGAAGTAGAGTCGATGACGAACGGCGGTGCAGATCCCCGCAGCTAGGATTTACAACCTCCCAACCACGAGGGTCTATACCCTCATCTACCCCGTGGACAACCCTCCAGGAGGCGGTCGGACAGTCCCCCGGATGGTGTCGCGGACAGCCCTTCGGGAGGACCTTCGAAACTCGGACTGTCACTCGGACAGCCTTCAGGAGGACCTCCAAAACTCGGACGGTCACACGGACAGCCCTCCGGGAGGCACTCTCGAACTAAGACCGCAACTACGATCTGTCTACAGAGTTGCACACATACGGTGTGATCTATCCGGCAGGGCTTCGCCGTCCAGAACTAGTTCCCATCGGAACCCAGACAACCTTTCGGCTCTACGAAACTCTTTTCGTGGGAGGGAGAGAAGAAGCCAGATAATGCATGGCATGTGTATGAGAGTTGGAGTGGGGATGCAAAGCTCCTATCCACCTCCTTTTATAGGTGAAGGAGGGGGTGGGGGTGGCGGAAATTTCAGCCACATGACAAGCACCCACAAAACAAGGAAGCATGTTCCCACCAAACATGGAGAAAACATGTTCCCTTGTCCATGGTGTTCCCCCATGGGGCCCCACCTTCCTCCCAACACTCTCCACCATTTTTGGAGGCTTCCCCCACCATGGGCCCCCCCAACACCTTTTGTCCAGCCACAAGGGGCTACCCCTCAAAAGGGAGGCGCCCCAAAACAGCCCCACGAAACGTGGGATCTTGTCCCCTCACGCTGGGACAAGATGTTTTCCGCGACTATTACTTCGGAAAAATTCTGGAAGGTCCCAGAACATTTCCGGCACCCTCTAAAATTATCTGGACACACTCCGGAACATTTCCGGTATGGTGGTTTAATTTAAAACCTTCTTTGTTTACCTGGTAAACAATTCCGACAGCTCCGAAAACCTTTTCCGGTTTTTTCTCCGAAAAATTCCAGAAATTACCAGACCGATCTGGCAACCTCCAAAACATTCCCAGTGCTTGCCGAAACCTTTTTGGATCAATGCTTTAATCCGAAACAACTTTTCGGTTTTACCGAAACTTTTTCGGTGTTCTCTCCGGAACTTTTCCGCTGTCTCCGAAACTATTTCAATGACTTTCTCTCGGACTCCTTGTCTAGTATTCAGCAGGTAGATGACCCTTAAGCGTGTGACCCTATAGGTTTGGTGAAGCATAGACATGACCCGGAACCCCTTCCGATCAATGATCAACATCGGAGCCGTGGACACCCATATTGACCCCTATACCCACACGAATGAATATTCGAGTGAACCTCCAGTTGCCGTGTGCTATTCCTGTTGCTTCGCGATATGTTACAAATACCCAAGGTGAGACATGTTGGCATCCCCATGGATCAACAACTTGTCCACTATGCCAGTTACCTCGTTACTGGTGTTGTTCTCTTTTCTCATTCCCGTGTTCCGGCATCCCCGTGATCAAATCACAAAGTGTCTGGCCAGACGATGATGGATACCATAACACCGAGAGGGCCCAGAGATATCTCTCCATCGTCGGAGGAGCAAATCCCAATCTTGAGCTGTCAAGTTACTTGACATACTTTTCCATGAACCCGTAAGCTGCCGTAATAGCCACCCATTTACGGATGACGTTTAATAAACCCCAAAGTTCATGAAGCAAGCATGAAGAAACTCGATACTCTCATGGTCTAAGGAATTATGCAAACATTAACTTCTCTGTGTTATTAACTATTAACTTATGACGAATGTATCTCATAGCATAACATCAATTCGGGTCGATTCAACACAAATGTTCTTCTAATATTGTGCCCTCAAAATTGCCGGCATAGCCATGCCCATGATCAGGAAAACAGGATCATCATACAATACTTGAGCCAGTCTTAAAGGCCAGACTAGGAATACAATTTACCGTTTATTATTCCACACGTGCATATGAGTCTTCCTTCAAGCCTTGTGGTTATTGTAGACTCGAGAACCATAGCAGCTATAGCATGGAACATAAACCTAATTATGAATAGGGAGATAATCAATAACATTTATTATTGCCTCTATGGCACATCTCCTACAGACTCTCACTTGCACTAGAGTCAATAATCTAGTCAATGCTAATGCACTTTACACCTATGGCATACTGGTGTAAAATATGCTTCGCTTGTGGTCTAGCCTGATGTCCAACGGATCTGACAACTTCATCTCCGTGTGTAACTTTGCATATCCTCGCATTTTCACACTATCACAAAATTCATATTTTGTGTGAACTTGGCTTTGCATATGTGTGAATCATTGGTCGAAACCTGATTCCTTAGACTGAGCTATGGAGCAACTATCTGCAATAGTGTCTCATAGACCAAAGCCATCTTGGAACCATACTAAGTTCATGAATGAACTATATGATTCAACATCTTCTTTGTCGCTTCCAAAGCATCAACATACTTAGCCTTTGTTATAGATTTCGCCACAGTATCTTGTTTGGAACAATTTCCAACTACCGTGCCACCATATTGTGTATTACACAAAACCCTTAACTTAAATTGAAAATTGCATGGAGCATTGATTGAGACTGTATCGATGTAATTACTTACAATGAGCACTTCATAATCTCTGCTTGCGAGAAAACATGCCATCAGCACTACTCTAGTACTTAATGACATCTTTCACTATTGTCCCATGATCAGTGCTTTGATCACTTTGGTATCTATACACGCAACAACTTGGGAGTATCGGACATATCTGGTTATTTTTACATACCATGGAATACATGATTAATCCAAACACTAGAGTGTGTGGAATCTCCATCATGTATTTTACTCGTGAGTGTTTTGGGACACCGAGTCTTGCAAAAACTCTTTCCATGTGACTTCGGCAAGAATCACTCCTTGGTGTTTTTAAATGCTAAAAGGTTTTAGCACCTTGTCAATATGTATTAATTTCTTAGCCCCATTAGGTAAATCTATCTCCATAGATCATCATGCCTAATATTGAGTCTATTTAGCCTAAGCACGTCATCGAAAAACTATTTTCAAATGAAGTCCTAATTCGTGTCAAGAAATTTATTTCCAATTAACAATGTGTCAAGCACACAACGTTTTTAGAAATATTATTATGCTCCCACTTACTTTCTTGAATCACAAGCATCTTCGTTACCATTGATGAAGTCAAAAACCCTTTTGACCATTTCATCAAACCACGAAGATTCCAACTCCATTTTGCTCTCTTATGTCCATTGCTGGAACTCTGAAGTTTGCATACTTACTAGCATCCTCTGGATCGACAAATTACTTTGGACTGTATCACATACAAGTCCTAGGTTTCATTTCCATCAGATGGAAATCCTTTTGTCATCCATGTTTCATATCTCATGATTGATATATGTATTAATTGCTAGTTCAACCCGAACCGACCTTAAGCATCGCTACGGTGAAACAACCTCATCATAGTCAACTCCTTGAACTTGTTATTTCAACAAGTCGAGCTTTATGGATAAAACATTTTTATCCGTATCAGTTTTTAGTTCCATAAATATTCGTTAGACTCTAAGTCCTCTTAAAGGTGTATCAAGGTTTTAATCTTGAATCACTTATATGGAAACTATCTCGGATTGTATTGGCATTTAGCCAATCTCGGAGTCAGGGCCCATCAACGCTTCCTTGTGTATTGTAGGTATACTGTTGTCTAACAACAATATCTCGTTTGCGCACCTGATAGGTTTGCACGAGCTTTGCCTACGTGGTTCAGCTGCACGTTCGACCAAAGTCCATACATTTTATTGTAGAGACTTCCATATCAGTCGTAGTAGGAAACAACAGAATCATTTCCAGGGTTTCTTTCCTTTGAACTGATGACGAAGATACTGGTTATCTCGTCGAGTTGCACTGTCCTCACACTTACCTTTTGTAAGAACTATTCTCTTTAAAAGCATACCGTTTTGTGGCAAAACCCTTTGCCTCGGTATAGTGGTGGGGGAATACCCAATGACTTGGGATAACCATACAAAGTAGCACTTGTCTGATTTGGAATAGGTTTGTAACCTTTTACACAAGCCCCATATTCCAAATGTTAAGAAAACATATAACATGGTTGGGCGTACCATACCATGGCGTCATTTCAACAGACCTGATGGATCTCTTTTCAGTGTAAAAGCCGCAGTCTCTAAAGCAACACTCTATAAAAGGGATAATGGCAAATTTATTTATGTCATCTTTGATCTTACCATGTCATAAATGGTTCGATTACATCTTCACAGATTTTCCATTTGCTGTGGTGTTCCGGGAGGTGCAAGTTATGAAACCTTTTTCACAACTCATCAGACATTCGCTAAACTTGTAACTCAAATATTCCTTTCCGCAATCAAATTACAGAAACATAATTTTCTTGGTATAATAACTTCTACTTTATTTTTTAAAACCTTTTGAATGATTTCAAAAGATCCAGACTTACGTCTCATCAAGTAAATATCCATATATCTACTTGAGTCAATTTTTTAAGGTAGACAAATCCACTGTTTGCAACAACATTTATCGGACTACATACATTATGATCACCAATAAGTTCTTTGCTCGTTCCTTATGGCCTGTGAATGGTATTTTAGTTAGTTCACCTTTTGGAGGAAAGTTGCAAATGTCAGATGATTCAAAATCAAACGACTTCAAAATCCATCATAATGGAATTTTCCGTGCGGGTTTGTCCAATGTGACCAAATGCAGTGCCACACATATGTGGTATTCTTTTAGTCTTGCGACATTTAGCGTCAGTGTTATGGATGTATCATATTTCCATCAATATTCATAACATATCTAGGATGGAAGCATGACCCTTCATGTTATTCATAATACTGAACAACAATTGTTGTTTTTATGAACAACTCTTTTGCAACAAACATTGTGCAAAGGGCTAGAGTGTATGAAACTCTAAAATGAATTATGAAAGTAAACCCAGAGGTAATGTAATATTATCAATATTCATAACATACGTCTCATTCATAATGAAAGTATGGCTCTTATGTTATTCATAACACCGAACATGAAAAGTTCTCTTATGAACGACCTTCTTGCAAGATACCTTATGCAAAGGGCTAGAGTGTGAAACTCTAAAATGAATTATGAAACTTAATACATAGGGAATACACCGATGGAAGGCGTTGTAACATTTACTATGTTCCCTGCGTGTATCTAAACCTCATCCCTAGCTAGTCTTTCAGGCCATAGTAGTTCTTACATCAAGTTGCAACAGAATGCAATCGAGAGGGTATCTTTGTGATTAACTCACAATACCCAAGAATTAGTGATTAACATGTTTAACCATAATTTCCAAGAACTATATCTTTGACCAGCCTTCTATACATCAAAAACTTTGTATGACATTCATACATGAGCTGGATATTCCAGTCTTCTTTCCTTTTGCCATTATACTTCTAACAGTTTAACTTTTTAGTGTTTCTCCTACTCTTAGAAGAAGCATCCAACTTACGAGTGGTGTTAGCCCTGGACTTCCTAGGCGTGAAAGTCTCACTAACACCCTTGGGACACTTCCTTTCTCTTTAAGTTGTTGTTTTATTCACCTTTCATCATATGACAGGCGTTCTCCTGGATCCCTCTCTTATGAGTCTAATGCATAGTAAACTTCTTTACTAGTACTTTGCAAACAAACATTGCTTTGGATATCTCATATATTTTAGCCTTTGTCTGTCTCTGAAAATGATTTTTAGATTCCATGAATATCACATAACTATCCAAACTTTCGAAGTTCGGGTCTCATGGAAGCAAACATATTGCACTTTGACTGAAAAGGATTTCTAGCTTTTGGATCGAAGGACGAGAGCCACATGATCCATAGCATTAGCGGGAGAATACCAAAATCATGCGATAGGACAAAGTCCTTCTCGGCACTCTTGAGGACAATCCTCACATTACATTACCAACCGTAAAGTTTTAACCAGATATTTAACAACTATTCAATTTTAATAGGGAAGGTGGAAACGCGAGCCATTATTCTACAACTATTATGCAAATCACACTTAGACATTTTTCAAAATTAATTGCACTGAGAATTAGAAAAGTTAATTCTACGGTGCGCTCCCACTCAAATCAATATCTCTCATAATTGATTTTGAGTGATGCAAGACCCAACTTTCAATTCAACGTCAAGGATGTAACCATCTCAAGTGACGAGAATTTCAATTGGTAGGCCAACTTGCCAATTACATCTCTATGTGACTCTTTTTCATCTTTCGATGCGTGTGTTCCGAGCTCATGACTTTCATGCCTGAACGTCAAGACAACCAAGTGATCTCGCTGCAAGGTCTCAACTCACTCGCCTCACACTTCTCTAATCGTTCGTACCCATGTAACCATGTGATACCCCGAAGAGATAGGTGCCGTGATGGTGCTACACTTGGGAGAACACTAACTACTTGATATTTTGTGAGAGATCACCCTAATAAAAAGTGACTACCGCGCAATCAAGAAGGGTGCATCAAGAGGGATAAACATCTCATGCAATTCATAATAGCATGATATGGTATAGCCCTTTCTGATGGAGAAGTCTTGCATTCCTTCGTCTTTGGCATTCGCGTCGGTGTTCACCTTCGCGAAGATTGCCACCACCTTGTCGATGCACCAGATAATATTGCTATCTCTATAGCTAATAAAATAAGTGCATTACTTAAGGTTGACTCGCAGGTCATTAAAGTGACAATCATATGGCTCCAGCCATCATGCCGAATCATGACACGCAGGTCATGTTAATACTACATCATATAGTCATCTCATACATAATCAAATTAATATGAGCATTGCTAAACCACATCATATGCACATGCAAACCATCCTACAAAACCAAGTTAGACGCCTCTAATCGGTTCATGCAAAAACTTGTTTTACGTGGCTTCTAAGGTTTTGAAACAAACCGAATCTACCAACATCCATCATCAAGTATAATAATTCAAGTTGCTAGATTAACTTTCCAGGGTGTATAAAACACGAGATAATAAAATCTCGAGCCCCATACTAAACTTCATCATACACGTGACCCCCGTGCAGATCACATCTGCATTGCCCTTTCGTCTGCGAAACATCCATCTTTCTCAACTATGGTGGAACCCAAAGAACTGTTACAACTTCGTTGATTTGTCAATCAGCACACTCAGGAGCAGCATGAAAGGATCGCGGATTGCCAGAACTTTGTGAGATTCGGCCATTCCGTCAAGATCAGGACTATGCAAATTAAGGGGAAGCAAAAGGAGCATCGGGTAACAGATTTCATATGCTATCCACACAAATAATTTTTAGCAATAGATCTCATCTACTACCTAATTATATTGTGCAACACCCATACATCTCTATGTATTCTAGATCGCAACCTGCATCTACGCATAGCACGGCTCTGATATCACTGTTGGGTAATGCAGCAGAAAACAAAAAATTTCTGACCTACGCACCAGCCCAGGACCACTATGGAGACTACATACAAGGTTTGATCATTTTTGTTACCGACTCGTAGCGCAGCGGAAGTAGAGTCGACGACGAACGGCGGTGCAGATCCCCGCAGCTAGGATTTACAACCTCCCAACCGCGAGGATGTATACCTTCATCTGCCCTGTGGACAGCCCTCCGGGAGGCGGTCGGACAGTCCCCCTGATGGTGTCGCGGACAGCCCTTCGGGAGGAGCTCTGAAACTCGGACTGTCACTCGGATAGCCCTTCGGGAGGACCTCCAAAACTCGGTCGGTCACACGGACAGCCCTCTGGGAGGAACTCTCGAACTAAGACCGAAACTACGATCTCTCTACAGAGTTGCACACATACGGTGTCATCTATCCGGCAGGGCTTCGCCGTCCAGAACTAGTTCCCACCGGAACCCAGACAGCCTTTCGGCTCTACGAAACTCTTTTCGTGGGAGGGAGAGAAGAAGCCAGATAATGCATGGCATGTGTATGAGAGTTGGAGTGGGGATGGAGAGCTCCTCTCCACCTCCTTTTATAGGGGAAGTAGGGGGTGGGGGTGGCTGAAATTTCAGCCACATGACAAGCACCCACAAAACAAGGAAGCATGTTCCCACCAAACATGGAGAAAACATGTTCCCTTGTGCATGATGTTCCCCCATGGGGCCCCACCTTCCTCCCAACACTCTCCACCATTTGTGGAGGCTGCCCCCACCATGGGGGGCCCCAACACCTTTTGTCCAGCCACAAGGGGCTACCCCTCAAAAGGGAGGCGCCCCAAAACAGCCCCACGAAACGTGGGATCTTGTCCCCTCACGCTGGGACAAGATGTTTTCCGCGACTATTACTTCGGAAAAATTCTGGAGGTCCCAGAACATTTCCGGCACCCTCTAAAATTATCTGGACACACTCCGGAACATTTCCGGTATGGTGGTTTAATTTAAAACCATCTTCGTTTACCTGGTAAACAATTCCGGCAGCTCCGAAAACCTTTTCCGGTTTTTTCTCCGAAAAATTCCAGAAATTACCAGACCGATCTGGCAACCTCCAAAACATTCCCGGTGCTTGCCGAAACCTTTTTGGATCAATGCTTTAATCCGAAACAACTTTTTGGTTTTACCGAAACTTTTTCGGTGTTTTCTCCGGAACTTTTCCGCTGTCTCCAAAACTATTTCAATGACTTTCTCTCGGACTCCTTGTCTAGTATTCAGCAGGTAGATGACCCTTAAGCGTGTGACCCTATAGGTTCGGTGAAGCATAGACATGACCCGGAACCCCTTCCGATCAATGATCAACATCGGAGCCGTGGACACCCATATTGACCCCTATACCCACACGAATGAATATTCGAGTGAACCTCCAGTTGCCGTGTGCTATTCCTGTTGCTTCGCGATATGTTACAAATACCCAAGGTGAGACATGTTGGCATCCCCATGGATCAACAACTTGTCCACTATGCCAGTTACCTCGTTACTGGTGTTGTTCTCTTTTCTCGTTCCCGTGTTCCGGCATCCCCGTGATCAAATCACAAAGTGTCTGGCCAGACGATGATGGATACCGTAACACCGAGAAGGCCCAGAGATATCTCTCCATCGTCGGAGGAGCAAATACCAATCTTGAGCTGTCAAGTTACTTGACATACTTTTCCATGAACCCGTAAGCCGCCGTAATAGCCACCCATTTACGGATGACGTTTAATAAACCCCAAAGTTCATGAAGCAAGCATGAAGAAACTCGATACTCTCATGGTCTAAGGAATTATGCAAACATTAACTTCTCTGTGTTATTAACTATTAACTTATGACAAATGTATCTCATAGCATAACATCAATTCGGGTCGATTCAACACAAATGTTCTTCTAACATTGTGCCCTCAAAATTGCCGGCATAGCCATGCCCATGATCAGGAAAATAGGATCATCATACAATACTTGAGCCAGTCTTAGAGGCCAGACTAGGAATACAATTTACTGTTTATTATTCCACACGTGCATATGAGTCTTCCTTCAAGCCTCGTGGTTATTGTAGACTCGAGAACCATAGCAGTTATAGCATGGAACATAAACCTAATTATGAATAGGGAGATAATCAATAACATTTATTATTGCCTCTAGGGCATATCTCCTACATCTACGTACCCTTGTAGATCGCTAAGCGAAAGTGTTAAAGAACGCGGTTGATGTAGTGGTACGTCTCCGCGATTCAAATCGCAAGCCGTCCCATGAACTCCCGATCAAGTGCCGAACGGACGACACCTCCGCGTTCAGCACACGTGCAGCTCGATGAAGATCTACGCCTTCTTGATCCAACAATAGGGAGCGGAGAGGTAGATGGTTTCGCCGGCAACACGATGACGTGGCGGTGGCGGCGGCGGTGGTGGAGCTGATCCGGCATAGCTATGCTAAGCGGTGCCGAACCAATCTACTAGAGGAGAGGCAATCGGGGAGGGAGGAAGGGCTGCACTGTGACTTAGGGTGCGGCTGCCCTCCTCCCTCTCACATATATAGGGGGAGGGGTGGTGCGCCCAAACACCTAGGGTTTCCCCCTTGGGGCAGTGGCCATGGGTGGAGGCGCCCTAGGGTGGCTTGCCACCCAAGTTAGGTGGCACCAACCCTAGGGTTGGCCCCGCCACCAACCCCCTTGCCGCATGGGCCTCTATGGGAGGGCGGCCAGCCCACCAGGGGCTGCTGTGCCCTCTCTCACAGCCCATGTAGGCCTTTGGGGCTGGTGGTCCCTTCCGGTGGACCACCGGGACCCTCCCGGCACCCCTGGTACGTTACTGGTGACGCCCGAACTTTTTTCTGGTAACCAACACGGAACTTCCTATATATGAATCTTCACCTCCGGACCATTACGAAGCTCCTCGTCATGTCTGGATCTCATCCGGGACTTCGAACAACCTTCGGTCACCAACACACATAACTCATCTATACCAAAACGTCACCAAACCTTAAGTGTGGAGACCTTGCGGGTTCGAGAATCATGTAGACATGACCGAGACACCTCTACGGCCAATAACCAATAGCAGGACCTGGATGCCCATATTGGTTCTACGTGTTCTACAAAGATCTTTATCAGTCGAACCTCTATGTCAAGGATCCAGACAATCCCGTATGTTGTTCCCTTTGTTCTTCAGCATGTTACTTACCCGAGATTCGATCGTCGGTATCTCTATACCTAGTTCAATCTCGTTACCACCAAGTCTCTTTACTCGTTCCATAATACAAGATCCCGCGATTAACACTTAGTCACATTGCTTACAAGGCTTGTTGTGATGTTGCATTACCGAGTTGGCCCTGAGATACCTCTCTGTCAACGGAGTAACAAATCCCAGTATTGATCCATTCCGACTCAATAGACACCTTCGAAGATACCTGTAGAGTACCTTTATAGTCACCCAGTTACGTTGCGATGTTTTATACACACAAGGCACTCCTCCGGTGTCAGTGGTTTGCATGATCTCATGGTCATAGGAAAATATACTTGACATGCAGAAAAACTGTAGCAATAAACTGACACGATCATATGCTACGTTTGTAGTTTGGGTCTTTTCCATCACATCACCCGTTATCAAATGACATCTCATGTCCATAACTAGGAAACTATAGCCATCTATGATCAACGAGCTAGTCTATTAGAGGCATACTAGGGACATGGTATTGTCTATGTATCCACACATGTATCTGAGTTTCCGATCAATACAATTATAGCATGGATAATAAATGATTATCATGAACAAGGAAATATGATAATAACCAATTTATTATTGCCTCTAGGGCATATTTCCAACAGCTCCTAGGTGGGGCAACCCGGCACGATGCAGGCGGACGGCTAGGCGACGACGTTGTTGTTGGCGGCGGGGTGGCGCTGCAGCGCGACCTAGCGGCGGCCACCTGGCCTAGATGTGGGCCCTGTGGGGCCGACGATGGGGCGGGTATGTGATGGGACTTCCGGGAGGCAAGGGAGCAGCGACGAGCTGGTGGGTGCTGGCGGCGCGGACACCAGCCTATTGCAGCATGGTGGACGGGGCTTAGCGGGCTCATTTTGGGGCTGGATGGGCTAAGGGTGGACTGGTATGCCTTGCTGCCATGTACGATCGACAACCGCGGAGGTGCCGGAGGTGGATTCCCTCTCGCTCGGCTTCGGTGCTGCTGCTCCGATGTTTTGCACCTCTCTCCATTCTCCTTGGCCTCGTGTTGGTGTTATCAGAGAGACAACGTGGGTGGTGGCACAACCGTGATGGCGCATGGGGTTGGGCGGTAGTTTGGTTGGTCGACTCCGGTTGGGCGGTGGGGTTTGGAAGTGCGGGAGAAATCTTTGTTGGTTCGTCCGACTCTGATGCGCTGACATAGGCGGGTGCCACCATTCCCTCCTAGAGGGTGTCGGTGGTAGCCATCCCCTACTTCCTTCCGTGTGCCGGGGGAAACCCTAGGACTCTTTCGGGCAGGAGCATCGTCGGTGTCGCGTCGCTTCTTGAAGGTGTTGCTTGGCACACGGTGGATCGTAGCCTCAGGCGGTGGTGGTTTGTCTCTAGAGGGCACAACGGTGTCGAGTCATTCATTCTTTATCGAACTGTCATTGTTGGCATTTGTTTCCTCTCTTTCTTTTATTGGGCTTGATGTGCTGGTCGTCCCAACAATGTTCTGTGTACGGCGTTGGTTGCTTTGGAACACAAAGTAGGGGGGCTTTTTTCGTCATAGTGTTACAATTAATCATGCTAGCATGCTCAAGCAACTCGTGGGTGCACTTCTGTTGATGAAGAAAGAACCCATCCACATGTCAAGTTACCTTAATGCCAAGAAAATAATGCAAGGGGGCCCATATCCTTGATGGCAAACTCGTCCTGTAGATGGGTAGTAAGATGATGTAGAGTCTCAACGGAGGATGCTGTCGTGATGATGTCATCAATGTAGAGTAGAGAATATGCAATCGCATGGCCATGATGATATACAAACAACGAGGCTTCACAATGGGTAACTCGGAAACCAAGTTGTTGTAGGGACGATGACAATGACCATCAAGTTCGAGGGACTGCCAACACTGCCTCCTTCGAGGCTGTGGAGGATGTGGCCCCCATGCACTCGTGATCGCAGGCGGCATGGCGGCAAGGCAAACCCGCCGATGCGAGCGTACTGACTGTGCGAGGGTGAGGCCGGCTCGTCCTTGATGCGACATCCAAGTGGTTGCATCCGCCAGCGCCACCTTCGTGTCCGGTCACATCGTTCTGGATCAACGTGGGCTGTTGGATGTTTTGAGCCAGCATGAATGTGACATAGTATCGACGCGGGCATTGGATGGAAAGCACAGGATAGGCGGGTGGTCCAAGGCTGTCAGACATTAACGTGGAAACGGTCTGAACGCCCGCAAAGCCCCTCTCCACTTTTGTTTTAATTTTATGAAAACACATATATGATAACTACATAACCATGTTAGATAAAAAACGCGTATGGAGTCCACCACGTAGGAAAACGCCTTGGCGACCAGGGAGGTGATCGCAAGGCGATTTTCTCCCAGTGCTAGGGTTAGGGTTTTGCCGACAGGGGTGGCTTGGCTCCAGTTGTGACTAGGGTGGCGACGGTGCTTCCCAGACACAGATCGGTGGTTTTCGTCTTCGCCCTCGGCGGTTCTGGTGGCAGAGAAGACGGGTCAGAGAACTCCAGCTACTCCGAGGAACAAATCTACACCGGGAGCAATGTCGGTGGCGACGCCGTTAGTGCGGAAACAGAATGGATCAGGTAACAGAGGACTGTCTAGGTCCCTTGTGGAGAGCAAGACCCTGGACTTGGTGGCGCGTTTGTCTGCTAGGATGGGAAGCATAGTTCTCATGGACAAGGAGGCGGAGGGCCTAGTCTTTGCAGCTTCTGAACAGGCACCCCCGATGACGGCGAAGTGGTCTACGGTGGGTAAATCTTACTCATCGAGACCAATCCACAAGATAGTCCTGGAACGCACGATGCCAAGGCCGTGGGCTTGCGCAAGGAGCCGGATTCGGCTCCTGTAGGGTTCCTCCAACCCTCCCCCCGCCACCGTCGGCCTTCCTATGTCCTCCCGCTGCCGCCGACCGTCTCCGTCCCCCTCCCGGATCAGCCCCCATGCTGCCTCCCTGGGAGGTGGCCGAGGTGGTGCGAGCCCCTCCCCCTCGATAGCCCTCCTCCCACCTCCCCTTCCTGCCGCCACCGGTGGTCACCCCCGGCGCTTGGCCAGGTGGTATTGGCGGCGGCAGGACTATCTGTCCCCCCGCGCATAGCTCCCTGCCTAGGGCATGGACTCGGCAGCGATGCTCCTCAGCTCGGTGACAGACCGGCGACCTGACGATAGTGGCCGGGGGCGCGCGTGGTGGTGGCGTGGCCCCTTGGAGGCAAGACGGCGTGGTGGCGCAGGTTGGCCGACGGCGCGCCCCCGGCCCAGATCTAGGCCATGTGGAACCCGTCTGGATCCTAGCGGGCTAACCCATGGCGTGGCTTCGTTGTCGTTTGCGTGGTAAGGTGGTGAAGCAGCTCAGACGGGGGGGGGGGGGGAGGGATGCTGATGGCGTGCCTGGTGCAGCACGATGGCGGGAGCTTTACGGGCCTGGAGGGCCCGGCCGAGCCTGTGGGCCCACGGTCCTGGTATGCTCCTGCTATTGTGTCCGGTCGGCTACCGTCGTTGACAGTGGAGGTTGAGCCCTCCCGCGTGCCGACGATGCTGCGGCCCCGAGTTCCGGCTCATATTCCTTGCTGTGCAGGCTTCACTTCGTGGTACCGTGGTGAGATGGCGTGGAGGCTTCATGACCGCGGTGGCGCAGGATGGTGGTCGGTTTGTTGGTAGGCTCTAGAGCATCCGAGGTGAAGGTTGGGATCATGGGAAACCCCTGTCGGCCTGGCCGGCACCAACACGGTGGCACCGGTGGGTGCCACCAGACCTTCCTGGAGGGAGTCGAGGGCTACCCTTCCTCTCGCATCATCACATATCGGGGGAAACCCTTGGCAACAACTTCGCCATCGTTGCGTTCCTTCTTAGAGGTGTTGATTGGTACCGGCGCTTCAGAGCCTTGGAGCTTGGTGGGAGATCTTCGGTGGACGCAGTGGTCCTGAAGCTTCTTCGTTTCCGTTGATCCGCCGTTGTTGGCATTTTTTTATTTTGTGTTTTCTCTTCTTTTTCTTTTGGGTGTGATTGTGCTGCTTCTGCCCCAGCACCTATCGTTGGCTATATCGATTGGTTGCTTTGTAATACAAAGCGTGAGGGAACCCTTTTACGAAAGGAGGCCAGATTCAGAGACCTAGGAAATAACATCTTTCTAGTGCACTTCGGCAGCGAGGGGGACTGGAGGCATGCCCTGAATAATGGACCATGGAAGTATGACTTCAGCGTGCTACTCCTAAAGGACTACGAAGGGGGAACAAGGCCTTCCCAGATGGTTTTTGATAAGACGGATGTTTGGGTGCAAATGTTGGATCTAGCCCCAGATAAAAGAACTGAACAATTAGATAATGCTCTAGGAAAATGGCTCGGAGAGTCTGTAAAGGTGGATGTTGATAAACATGGGCCAGCCAAAGGATCTCAGTTAAGAATTCAGGCAAAAATTTATGTATTCGAGCCGCTTGTTAGAGGTTTTTATCTGAAATACTCACTAGAGGATAAGATAGGGACGTGGTATGATCTCAGCTATGAGGAAATTCCTCACTTTGTTTCGAGTGTGGTAGGCAGGTGCATGGTCAAGGTGTTTGTGTACCCCCTGTTGACTCCTCACAACAGTGGTGTGTTTGGCTTAGGGCTTCTTCAGTCAGATGGGATCAGCAAAAGATGGGTCACACAATGTTGTAGGTAGCATCAATAACAACCTGGGGTAGTAGAACTGGTGACTCTGGAAAGGGCAGACACAGTTATCCTAATGAACGCCAAGTGCTGACCAAAAGAAACCTTCAGAGCGAATTCTCCCGATCAGTCGACTCGTGCATTGGCGTTGGGTCATCTCGGCGTGCAAGGCGGTCAACGGTCCGGACAAGACCCGAGGAGGGTATGAGGTGCAAAGAGACAGAGACTTGAGACATGATCTGGAGCTATGATGTGAGAAGGATATGAGGACAACCTGGTGGAGCAACAAAGGCAAAGAGATATCTGCTACTTCGTGAGCTTGCATTGGTTTTCCCTTGAAGAGGAAAGGGTGATGCAGCAAAGTAGATAAGTATTTCCCTTAGTTGTTGAGAACCAATGTATCAATCCAGTAGGGGAACAAGCAAGGCCCCAATTTATGCACCTGCACAAACAATCAAACACTTGCACCCAACACTATAAAGGGGTTGTCAATCCCTTCACGATTACTTGCAAGGATTAGATCTGATAGAGATAGATATAAAAGATTACGAAAAGTAAAAGTAATAAAATTGCAACAAGATATTTTTGGTATTTTTGGTTTATAGAGCTGAAAGTATAATATGGAAAATAGACCCGGGGGCCATAGGTTTCACTAGAGGCTTCTCTCCTGAAGGAAAATAAGACGGTGGGTGAACAAATTACTGTCGAGCAATTGATAGAAAAGCACATAGTTATGACGATATCCAAGGCAATGATTATGCATATAGGCATCACGTCCGTGTCAAGTAGACCAAAACGATTCTGCATCCACTACTATTACTCCACACATCGACCGACTCCTCCCTGCATCTAGAGTATTAAGTTCATGAAGAACAGAGTAACACATTAAGTAAGATGACATGATGTAGAGGGATAAAGTGAAGCAATATGAAAAAGCTCATCTTTTTTATCCTTGATGGCAACAATACAAATACGTGCTTCGCTACCCCTACTATGTCACTGGGTGAGGACACCGCAAGATTGAACCCAAAACTAAGCACTTCTCCCATTGCAAGAATTACCAATATAGTTGGCCAAACCAAACCAATAACTCAAAGAGACTTGCAAAGATATGAAATCATGCATATAGGAATTCAGAGAAGATTGAAATAATGTTCATAGATAATCTCATCACAAACCCACAATTCATCGGATCTCGACAAACACACCGCAAAATAGTATTACATCGGATAGATCCCCATGAAGATAATGAAGAACATGGTATTGAAGAACAAAGAGAGAGAATAAGCCATCTAGATACTAGCTATGGACCCGTAGGTCTATGGTGAACTACTCACGCATCATCGGAGGGGCAATGGAGTTGATGTAGAGGCCCTCCATGATCGAATCCCCATCCAGCTGATTACTGGAAAAGGCTCCAAGATTGGATCTCTCGGGAATGGAGGCGTCCGGCGGCGTAAAAGTATTATCATGACTATTTTTAGTATTGGGGGAATATTTCTGAATTTATAGGCCGAAGATTAGGGTTAGAGGAGCTATAGGGGGCCCACAAGCCGGGGGCTCCCCCCTGTCCGAGCCAGGGTGGCTTGTGGCCCACCCGTGGCTCTTCTGGTCTCTTCTCCAAGTCTCCTTGGTTTCTTTCGGTCCAAGAAAAATCATCATAGAATTTTATTCCGTTTGGACTCTGTTTGACATTCCTTTTCTGCAATTCTCAAACACAAGGAAAAAACAAAAACTGGCACTGGGCACTAGGTTAATAGGTTAGTCCCAAAAATAATATAAAATACTCCCTTCGTACCTAAATATTTGTCTTTTTAGAGATTCAACTATGGACTACATATAAAGCAAAATGAATGAATTTATACTCTAAATTATGTCTGTATACATCCGTATGTAGTCCATAGTAAAATCTCTACAAATACAAATATTTAGGAACGGAGGAAGTATCATATTAATGCATGGAAAACATCCAAAACAGATAATATAATAGCATGGAACAATCAAAATTATAGATACGTTGGAGACGTATCAGCATCCCCAAGCTTAATTCATGCTCGTCCTCGAGTAGGTAAATGATAAAAACAGAATTTTGATGTGGAATGCTACCTAACATATTTATCCATGTAATATACTTTAGTGTGGCATGAATGTTCAGATCCATAAGACTCAAAAAAGCTTAATGTTGACACAAAAATACTAATATTTCAAGCATACTAACAACGCAATTGTGTCTCTTCAAAATAACATGGCAAAAGAAAGTTATTCCTACAAAATCATATAGTCTGGCTATGCTCCATCTTCCCCACACAAAGTATTTGTATCATGCACAACCCCGATGACAAGTCAAGCAATTGTTTCACACCTTTTATGTTCTCAAACATTTTCAACTCTCACGTAATACATGAGCGTGAGCCATGGACATAGCACTATACGTGGAATAGAATATGGTTGAGGTTATGAAGAAAAGGAGAAGATAGTATCACATCAACTAGGCATATCAACGGGCTATGAAGATGCCCATTAATAGATATCAATGTGAGTGAGTAGGGATTGCGTTGCAACAGATGCACTAGAGCTATAAGTGTATGAAAGCTCAAAGAGAAACTAAGCGGGTCTGCATCTAACCTGCTTCCTCATGAAGACCTAGGGCATTTTGAGGAAGCCCATCATTGGAATATACAAGCCAAGTTATATAATGAAAAATTCCCACTAGTATATGAAAGTGACAAAATAGGAGACTCTCTATCATGAAGATCATGGTGCTACTTTGAAGCACAAGTGTGGAAAAAGATAGTAGCATTGTCCCTTCTCTCTTTTCTCTCGTTTTTAAATTTTTTGGTGGACATCTTTGACTTCTCTTTTTTATTTGGGCTTCAGTGTCCTCTTTTATTTTTCATAAAGTCCGGAATCTCATCCCAACTTGTGAGGGAATCTTAGCTTCCATCATCCTTTCCTCACATGGGACAATGCTCTAATAATGATGATCATCACACTTTTATTTACTTACAACTCAAGAATTACAACTCGATACCTAGAATAAAATATGACTCTATATGAATGCCTCCGGCGGTGTATCGGGAGGTGTAATGATCTAGCATAGCAAATGACATCAAAAAATGGACAAGCCATGAAAACATCATTCTAGCTATCTTAAAATCATGCAAAGCAATATGAAAATGATGGTGCGTGTCATAATAAACAGAATGGTGTAAGTTGCATGGCAATATATCTTGAAATGACTATGGAAATGCCATAATAGGTAGGTATGTTGGCTGTTTTGAGGAAGGGTATATGGTGGGTTTAATGGATTGGCGAAAGTTGTGCGGTACTAGAAAGGCTAGCAAAGTTGGAAGGGTGAGAGTGCTCATAATCCATGGACTCACATTAGTCATAAAGAACTCACATACTTATTGCAATAGTCTATTAGTTATCGAAGCAAAGTATTAGATGCATGCTCCTAGGGAGAGGTTGGTAGGATTTAACCATCGCGTGCTCCCGACCCTCACAAAAAGGATGACAATCAATAAACAAATCATGCTCCGACTTCGTTACATAACAGTTCACCATACGTGCATGCTACGGGAATCACAAACCTTTACACAAGTATTTTTTACCAATTCACAATTACTCACTAGCATGACCCTAATATCACCATCTTTATATCTCAAAACTTTATGCAAGGAATCAAACTTCTCTTAATATTCAATGCACTTTATATGAAAGTTTTTATTATATCCCTCTTGGATGCACATTATATTAGGACTAAATTCATAACCTAAACCAATTACCATGATGTTTAAAGACTCTCAAAATAATATAAGTGAGATACGAGAGTTCTATTATTTCTATAAAATAAAACATCACCGTGCTCTAAAAAGATACTCCTCCGTCCGATAAAACTTGTCTTCATGGTCATTTTCTGGAAAAAAACCTAGCCTATTCCCGACAAACCCGCAGCTCCCCGTCGTCTTCCCCGCTCCTCTATCGCGCCGTAGGTCCGCTCTCCCGCACCTCCGTGGCTCGGCTCCTCGGCAGCTCCGCCGCAGCTCCCCGCGTCACCGGAGCTCTCCCTCCCCACGCCTCCACCACCTCATGCCGCCCCCGCAGCTCCCCTCCTCATTTCCCACAATTATCCACGGTGAGGTGAAGGGGCGATTTTTCTTTCGATCTACTTCGCATGGCCATTTCCAGATCCTCCTCCTCGGCGTGCGGCGGCAGCTCTCTCTCGGCGGCGACGGAGGTGAGCAGCAATAGTGGCCCTGGACTATGCATGAGCAGCAGTAACAATATGCCGCGGAGGAGGTCACATTCGTGTCGGCCCACACGCGGACATGCTGCGGTGCGTCAATGACCTCGCAGATGCCGTCAAGGTCACCATGGGCCACAAGGTTCATCCTTGCCCCCCTCTCACCCCCTGCGACGCGCTGCTTGCTTGTGTTACACCATTTGCTTGGCCACAAGGGCGCAATGTGATTATTCAGAGACCGAACAGATCCCCATTTGCTTGGCAACTAAGTTCTTTGTGCTTAAAGATCTGATATTTGTGCTTCCTGTTGCATGCAATTGAGTTCACGGGGAGATACAACAAACCATGTCAACCCAGCTGAGATGCTTGAAATTCAGTTTGCAAAGAATGTTGAAATTCAGTTTGCAAAGAATTGAATTGAACTTCTCTAGAAATTCCTAAACTTGACCAACCATTCTCTGAAATTGACTAGTGAGTTTCGATGCTAGTTCGGTGTATTTAATTGTTATTGCCCTATGTAATGTGGTGTTCAGCCATTAGTGCCTAACTTGTGAAAATGCAATGACACTTCTTAACTTCTGAGACATTGAGAATTCTTTGGTTGCTTCAATGAATTACTTTTGCTTAGTTTCCACCAATTGTAAAATTTTCTGTCGGTTTCAGCATACATGCTCAATTTTGATCATGAAATTTAAACTAGTCATGCATATAGTCTGAAAATAAACCATTTTTTATTGAATAATGGTTGATTCAATTTGCTCTACATTTATTGAAAATAAACTACTACAGCAGATTTTTTTTGCTCTAACAGAATTTGATCTAAGGCAAGCAGTGTCTCTAACTGATTTTTTTGCAAGCAATGGCTCTAATTGAATTTTGTTGCTCCAACTGTTTGCTGATCACAACTCAAATAGAAAAATCAAACTGATCACTATTGGTATCAAGTCAAACTGAACATCCATTTTCTGGAGTGTATGTTTACTGAATTTTCTAGAGTGTATGCATTGGGGAGGAGAAGAAGAAGATGAAGATGAAGAAGAAGAAGATGAAGAAGACCAAGAAGGAGAAGTAGAAGAAGGGGAGGAGGAAGAGGGGGAGGAACATCTAGGGCCACTGCATATGCACTCACTACATCTGCATCCAAGGCTAGTTTGACATTTTACAATAACTAGTGCGTAGAGCAAGTTACAGTAGTGTTAATGTCTGAAGACGAAACATTGACTATATTTTGATGGTTGAGTTTACAATCCTACTTGGAGTACACACTAACTGAATTTAACTTGGAGTACAGTCACTACATTGCTTCTATGCTTACAAAATTCAGACTGAATTTAACTCCCAAAAGAAAAGAATTCGAAATGGCTCCTCATTGTTCACTGTCAACTTGGAGTACATGTCATGCCTTCACAAATACTGATAGATGTGGTGCCGTCGCTGCATAATGGCACCATGGCAAAAAAACTCTATACAACATTTAGAGCAATTAATCATGGATGGATATTTATGCTCCTTTTCTGTTTATGCTTTTCTTTTATTAAATCACTATTGTTATGTACAGTACCAACACTTTTCTAAAACTACAGCAAGTACTCCAAGGGTATGTAGGGAAGTCTGAATATCTGAATAACTGCAACAACACAATAGTAACAACACAAGTCTGAATGGGATGATTTTGCTCAGAATTTCACAACCAAAGATGGGCCACACATATGTCCTGGACCTCAAGCATATCCATAGGGGCACACGCACAAATAGAGTTGGCATATCCAAAGAAGAAGCAAGATTAGGCTCTAACTGAATTTGCTCTAAGTGGATTTTTGCAAGCAGTGGCTCTAACTGAACTTTCTTGCTCTAACTCTTTGCTGATCACAAGTGAATTTGCTTTAACAGGAGTTGGAAAATGATCTGAGGCCATTGAGAACTGTGATACTCCGGCTGGTCATACTAATATCAAATCAAACTGATCACTATTGGTATCAAATCAAGCCAATCAATGCTGAATTTTATGCACAATGTCAACAATTTAAACAGGAAACTGCACATCGGTGAGCACAAGCAGGACCTTCTTCTTCCCGATGAACACGAAGCAACAGAAGGAGTTCGAGCTTGAGGTCTAGGCCCGCCGGGAGACCCAGGCATGCGCAGGTCCTGGACGGTGGTGGCGGCATAGCCCTGGGAGTCGGGAGGGGATAGCGCTAGCGCAGCCCTGGGCGACAGAAGGGATCACGACGGCAGGGGATAGAGGCGGCGGAGCGCCCTTCAGTTGTGGAGTCGCCGACCGTCGAGGTGGTCGCAGTGGAGGAGCAGGTGGGCAGCAGTGCAGCTCGCTTTCGTGCGGGCGACACAGGTGGGTAGCGGCGGCGAAAGTTCATAGAGATGGCACTGGTTGGCCGTCGTCACACGTTGGGACTGCCGACGGGTGCCGACAGTAGCTGGAGCTACCACGGTGCGGGCAGCCGACGGAGGAAGAAGGAAGAAGCGGAGGCGAGGCTGATTAGCACGAGTTTAAATGGTGGAAGGTCCATTTTAGAAAATTACAAATGAACTGACCCCAGGACAAGTTTTATCGGACGGAGGGAGTATAAGTGAAGCACTAGAGCAAAATTGCCTATCTCAAAAGATATAAGTGAAGCACATAGAGTATTCTAATAAATTCACGATTCATGTGTGTCTCTCTCAAAAGGTGTGTGCAGCAAGTATGATTATGGAAAACTAGAAAATCAAAGACTCATATCATAAAAGACGCTCCAAGCAAAACACATATCATGTGGTGAATAAAAATATAGCCTCAAGTAAATTTACCGATGGATTGAAGATGAAAGAGGGGATGCCTTCCGGGGCATCACCAAGCTTAGGCTATTTGGAATCCTTGATTCCTTTGGGTGCCTTGGGCATCCCCAAGCTTAGCCTCTTGCTACTCCTTATTCCATAGTCCATCAATTTTTTACCCAAAACTTGAAAACTTCACAACACAAAACTCAACAGAAAACTCGTGAGATCAGTTAGTATAAGAAAAATAAATCACAACTTTAGGTACTGCTGTGAAATCATTCTTTATTTATATTGGTGTAATATCTATTGCATTCCAACTTCTTCATGGTTCATACCCCCTGATACAACCCATAGGTACATCAAAATAAGTAAACAACACAAAGAAAACATAATGTGTCAAAAACAGAACAATCTAGAGCAATCTATAAACTTCGAATACTTCTGTAACTACAAAACTTCTGAAAAATTAGGACAACCTGGGAAATTTGTATATCAGTGTTGTGTAAAAAATTTAGACTCATTCGACGCAATGGTAAATTTATAGAATTCCTGGACTGAGCGCAAACATTTTTGTTTTTTAGCAAGATCAAATCAATAATCACCATAGACCATCCCAAAGGTCTTACTTGGCTCAAACACTAATTAAAACACCAAAACACAATTACTACATAGGTAATAATGTGTGAAATACTCAAAAACAGAAGCAAAAAACAAAACATAAAAATAAAATTGAGTTGCCTCCCAACAAGCGCTATTGTTTAATGCCCCTAGTTAGGCATGATGATTTCAATGATGCTCACATAAAAAGTAGTAATTGGAATATGTAGGAGAGCATCATGAATCTCATGACAAGAACATTTAAGTCTAACCCAGTTCCTATGCATCGGGATTTTGTGAGCAAACAATTTATTGGAGCAAGAATCAACCATCATAGGAAGGCAAAACAAGCATAACTTCGAAACTTTGAAGAGATAGAGAGGAAACTTGATATTATTGCAATATGTAAAAGCATATGTTCCTCTATCATAGTAATTTTCAGTAGCATGATGAATAAATTCAACAATATAACTATCAAATAAAGCATTATTTTCATGATCCACATGCATAAAATTCTTACAATCTTCCAAGGTAGTGGGATTAACATTAACTAAAGTCATGACCTTTGCAAACCCACTTTCAATACTATGGTAAACATTATTATCAATAACATATTCAACATGAGGCTTAAATAAGATTTCAAGATCATAAGAAGCACTCTCACCCCAATCATGATCATTGCAATAAGAAGTGGACATGACAAAAGTATCACCCCCAAGCTTGTAGTTTTGCATATCATGAACATAATTGACATTAATAGCATTTATAGTAACATCATTACAATCATGCTTTCCAATCCAAGATCTATCATGAATCACCTCGTAAATTTCTTCTTTCAACACTTCATCAAAAATTTAAGATTCATGATTTTCAAACAAAACTTCATAGAGATAATCAAGTGCACTCAACTCACTAGCAATTGGTTCATCATAATTTGGTCTTTGAAAAGATTAGATGGTGGATGAGGATCCATATCAATAGATTTTTAGCATGCAAAGATGCAAGCAAATAGTAGGCACATGGCAGCACAAGCAAACAAGAGATCTGGGAGAAAAAGGCAAACGAGAAAGAGAGGGCGAATAAAAAGGCAAAACTTTTTGTTTTTTTCCTGAAAATCGTTCAGAAGTGGGGGAGATTAGTTTGTGATGGGTACTTGGTAGGCTTGATGTGTATCCTCCCCGGCAACGACGCCAGAAATCCTTCTTGCTATTCTTGAGCTTGCCTTGGTTTTCCCTTGAAGAGGAAAGGGTAATGCTGCAAAGTAGATAAGTATTTCCCTCAGTTGTTGAAAACCAAGGTATCAATCCAGTAGGAGGAACAAGGAAGGCCCCAATTTATACACCTGCACAAACAATCAAACACTTGCACCCAACGCTATAAAGGGGTTGTCAATCCCTTCACAGTTACTTGCAAGGATTAGATCTGATAGAGATAGATATAAAAGATTGCGAAAAGTATAAGTAAATAAAATTGCATCAAGATATGTTTGGTATTTTTGGTTTATAGAGCTGAAAGTATAATATGGAAAATAGACCCGGGGGCCATAGGCTTCACTAGAGGCTTCTCTCTTGAAGGAAAATAATACGGTGGGTGAACAAATTACTATCGAGCAATTGAGAGAAAAGCGCATAGTTATGACGATATCCAAGGCAAATGATTATGCATATAGGCATCAAATCCGTGTCAAGTAGACCAAAAAGATTCTGCATCTACTACTATTACACCACACATCGACCGACTCCTCCCTGCATCTAGAGTATTAAGTTCATGAAGAACAGAGTAACGCATTAAGTAAGATGACATGATGTAGAGGGATAAACTCAAGAAATATTATGAAAACCCCATATTTTTATCCTTAATGGCAATAGTACAAATGCGTGCCTCACTACCCCTACTATGTCACTGGGTGAGGACACCACAAGATTGAACCCAAAACTAAGCACTTCTCCCATTGCAAGAATTACCAATCTAGTTGTCCAAACCAAACCAATAACTCGAAGAGACTTGCAAAGATATGAAATCATGCATATAAGAATTCAGAGAAGATTCAAATAATATTCATAGATAATCTCATCACAAACCCACAATTCATCTAATCTCGACAAACACGCCGCAAAAGAGTGTTACATTAGATAGATCCCCATGAAGATCATGGAGAACATGGTATTGAAGAACAAAGAGAGAAGAAGCCATCTGGCTACTAACTATGGACTTGTAGGTCTGTGGTTAACTACTCACGCATCATCGGAGGGGTAATGGAGTTGATGTAGAGGCCCTCCATGATCGAATCCCCCTCTGGCAGATTACCGAAAAAGGCTCCAAGATTGGATCTCTCTGTTGGGGAACGTTGCATGGGAAAAAAAAAATTCCTACGCACACGCAAGATCTATCCATGGTGATGATCATCTACGAGAGGGAGAGTGGATCTATATACCCTTATAGATCGCTAAGCGGGAAGCGTTAAGAAACGCGGTTGGTGTAGTCGAACATCTTCGCGATCCAAATCGCCGAGCGTCCCGCGATCACATCACGATCCGTCCCGCGATCCAATCACGATCCGTCCCGCGAACTCATCACGATCTGTCCCGCGATCTCATCACGATCCGTCCTGCGATCTCATCATGATCCGTCCCGTGAACTCATCACGAACCGTCTCACGATCTTGTTCATGGTCCTTTCGATCTAGCGCCGAACAGACGGCACCTCCGTGTTCAGCACACGTGCAGCTTGATGACGATCTCCACCATCTTGATCCAGCAAGAGGAAGTGGAGAGGTAGAAGATTTGACCGGCAGCGTGACGGCACCCCAGTGATGGTGGTGGAGCAATTCCGGCAGGGCTTCGCCTAAGCACTGCAGAAAACCGATCTAGAGGAGAAACTATGCACTAGAGGAACGGGTAGCACGTGGCTAAAATCTTGTGCCAAAAACCCCTAAAACCTCTAGTATATATAATAGGAAGAGAGGAGGAGGCTTGGCCCTCAAAGGACCAGCAATTGGGTCGGCCAAATCAAGTGGGAGAGGTGGAATCCACCTCCAATCCTAGTAGGACTAGGATTCACCCTATTTTTTTTGCCTTTTTCCACCTTTTTCTCTTTGGGCTTTTCTTCCCAGCCTCATGGGCCTTGTGTGGGATTTCCACCAGACCACTAAGTTCTTCTATTTACTCTCCCACAGCCCATGTAGCCTCTTGGGTTGAAATACCCCTCCCGATGGTCTCCCGGTACACTACCGGCACTCCCGGTACATTACCGATTAGCCCAAAACTTTTTCGGCGACCAAAATAGGACTTCCTATATATGAATCTTTACCTCGAGACCATTCCGGAGCTCCTCATGATGTCCGGGTTCTCATCCGGGACTCTGAACAACCTTCGGTCACCACCATACATAACTCTATACTACCGAAACGTCACCAAACCTTAAGTGTGCACACCCTGCGGGTTCGAGAACTATGTAGACATGACCGAGACACCTCTACGGTCAATAAACAATGGCGGGACCTGGATGTCCACATTGGTTCCTACATATTCTACGAAGATCTTTATCGGTCGAACCTCTATGTCAAGGATTCAGTTAATCCCGTATGATGTTCCCTTTGTTTTTCGGTATGTTACTTGCCCAAGATTCGATTGTCGGTATCTCCATACCTAGTTCAATCTCGTTACCGGCAAGTCTCTTTACTCGTTCTGTAATACAAGATCCTATGGCTAACACTTAGTCACATTGCTTGCAAGGCTTTGTTGTGATGTTGTACTACCGAGTGGGCCCTGAGATACCTCTCCGTCACACGGAGTAACAAATCCCAGTCTTGATCCATTCCAACCCAACAAACACCCTCGGAGACACCTGTAGAGCACCTTTATAGTCACCCAGTTACGTTGTGACGTTTGATACACACAAGGTACTCCTCCGATATCTATGAGTTGCATGATCTCATGGTCGTAGGAACATATACTTGACATGCAAAAAACAGTAGCAATAAAGTGACACGATCATAAGCTACGTTTGTAGTTTGGGTCTTGTCCATCACATCATTCTCCTAATGATGTGATCCCGTTATCAAATGACATCACATGTCAATGGCTAGGAAACCTTGACCATCTTTGATCAACGAGCTAGTTCACTAGAGGCATACTAGGGACAGAGTGTTTGTCTATTTACCCACACATGTAATGTGTTTCCATTCAATACAATTATAGCATGGAGAATAAACAATTATCATGAACAAGGAAATATGATAATAACTAATTTATTATTACCTCTGGCGCATATTTCCAACAGTCTCCCACTTGCACTAGAGTCAATAATCTAGTTCACATCACCATGTGATTCGCATTGTTATGAATCTAACACCCAATGAGTTCTAGGGCTCGATCATGCTTTGCCTGTGAGAGAGGTCTTATAGTCAACGGGTCTACGACATTCAGATCTATGTGTAGTTCGCAAATTTCTATGTCAAATCGTAAACACTACTACCACACTCCACTTGGTACTATTTCAAATGGCTGCTCCCCTATACATATCCAGATTGCAACTACGAGTCATCCGGATTGGTGTTAAATCTTGTATCGACGTGACTCTTTACGACGAACTCTTTATCACCTCCATAATCGAGAAACATCTCCTTAGTCCTTTAGTTACTAAGGATAATCTTGACCGTTGTCCAGTGCTCCATTCCAGGATCACTTTGAAACCTTCCGGCCATACTTCTAGCAAGGCTAACATCAGGTCTTTGTGCACAGCGTTGCATACATGATAGAGCCTATGGCTAAAGCATAGGGGATGACACTCATCTTTTCTCTATCTTCTGCAGTCACTGGGCATTGATTCTTACTCAACTTTATACCTTAAAAATCAGGCGAGAACTCTTTCTCTGACTGATCCATTTTGAATTCTTTCAAAATCTCGTCAAGGTATGTACTCATTGAAAGTCTTATCAAACATCTTGATCTATCTTTATAGATTTTGATGCTCAACAATTAGGTAGCTTTATCCAGGTCTTCCTTTGAAAAACTCTTTTCAAACAACCGTTTATGCTCTCCAGAAATTCTACATCATTTCCGACTAGCAATATGTCATCCACATATACTTATCAGAAACTCAATAATGCTCCCACTCACTTTATTGCAAATACAAGTTTCTCGTAAACTTTGTATAGACTCAAAAACTTTGATCACCTCATCAAAGTGTATATTCCAACTCCGAGATGCTTGCTTCAGTTCATAGAAGAATCACTGAAGCTCGCAAATCTTTTAGCATCCTTAGGACTGAAAAAACCTTCTGGTTGTATCTCATACAACCTTTCCTTAAGGAAGGAAATGATGTTTTGGCATCCATCTGCTAGATTTCGTAATTGAAAAATGGAGCAACTGCTAACATAATTCCAACAGACTTCAGCATCACCATGACTGAGAAAGTCTCATCGTACTCAACTCTTTGAACTTGTCGTAAACTACTTTGCAACAAGTCAAGCTTTACAAATGGTAACATTTACCATTAGCGTTTGTCTTCATTTTAAAAATCCATTTGTACTTAACGACCTGACGTCCAATCGAGCAAGTCCACCAAAGTCTATACTTGGTTTTCATACATGGATCCTTTCTCGGATTTCATGGCCTCTAACCATTTGTCGGTTTTCGGGCCCATCATCGCTTCTCCATAGTTTGTAGGTTCATCGTTGTCCAACAACATGACCTCCAAGACAGGGTTTGTCGTACCGCTCAGGAGCAGTATACATCGTTGTCACCCTACGAGGTTTGATAGTAACTTGATCCGAAGCTTCATGATCATCATCATTAACTTCCTCTTCAACTAACGTAGGCTTCACAGAAACAACTTCCTGCGCTACGCTACTCTCTGGTTGAAGTAAAGGTTCAATAACCTCATCAAGCTCTAATTTTCTCGTAGGTCGATAGTAACTTGATCCGAAGCTTTCATGATCATCATCATTAACTTCCTCTTCAGCTAACATAGGCTTCACAGAAACATCTTTTTGTGCTGTGCTACTTTCTGGTTGAAGCAGAGGTTTCAACAACCTCATCAAGTTCTATCCTCCTCCCACTCAACTCTTTCAAGAGAAACCCTTTCTCGAGAAAGGACCCAGTTTTAGCAACAAACATTTTATGCTTGGATCTGAGATAGAAGGTTCACCCAACTGTTCTTAGGGTATTCTATGAAGATGCATTTGTCTGCTTTGGGTTCGAGCTCATTAGGTGAAAACATTTTCCACACAAGCGTCGTATCCCCAAGCATTAAGAAATGACAGCTTAGGTTTCTATCAAACCAAAATTCACACGGTGTCATCTCAACGGATTTAGATGGTGCCCTATTTAAAGTGAATGTAGTTGTCTGTAATGCATAACCCCAAAATTATAGTAACAAAATGATAAGAGACATCACATCAAGCACCATATCCAATAGAGCACGACTATGACGTTCGGACACACCATCACACTATGGTGTTCCAGGTGGCGTGAGTTGTGAAAACAATTCTCACATTGTCTAAAGTTGTATGCCAAACTCGTAACTCAGATATTCACCTCCACGATCATATCGCAAACATTTTTATCTTCTTGTCACGATGATCTTAAAACTTCACTCTGAATTTGCTTGAACCTTTCAAACGATTCAGACTTGTGTTTCATCAAGTAAATATACACTATATCTACTCAAATCATACGTGAAGGTAAGAAAATAACGATATCCACTGCATGCTACAAGACTCACTGGATTGCATACATCAACATGTATCATTTCCAATGAATCACTTGCCCGCTCCATCCAACGGGTTTTTTAAGTCATCTTGCCCAAGAGGCATGGTTCGCATGTCTCAACCGATTCGAAATCGAATGAGTCCAAAGATCCATCAGCATGGAGTTTCTTCATGCGCTTTATACCAATATGACATTTAGCGGCAGTGCCACAAGCATGTGGTACTATCATTATTAACTTTGTATCTTTTTGGCATTAATGTTATGAACATGTGTATTACTACGATCAAGTTTCAACAAAGCATTCTTACCGGGTGCATGACCGTTGAAGGTATTATTCATGTAAATAGAATAACCATTATTCTCTAATTTAAATGAATAACCGTGTTGCAATGAACATGATCTAATCACGTTCATGCTCAACGCAAAAACACCAAATAACATTTATTTAGGTTCGTCACTAATCTCGAAGGTAGAGAGAGCGTGCGATGTTGATCACATCAACCTTGGAAAAATTTCCAACACACATCGTCACCTCACACTTAGCTAGTTCTCTGTTTATTCCGTAGCTTTTATTTCGAGTTACTAACATTTAGCAATCGAACCGGTATCCAATACCCAAGTGCTACTAGGAGTACAAGAAAGGTACACATCAATAACACGTATATCAAATATACTTCTGTCGACGTTGCCAGCCTTCTTATCTACCAAGTATCTAGGGTTGTTCCGCTTCAGTGACCTCTCTCCTCATAATCGAAGCACTTAGTCTCGGGTTCGGGTTAGACTTTGGGCTGCTTTACTGGAGATGCAACTGACTTGCTATCCATGAAGTTTCCCCCCTTGCTCTTGCCCTTCTCGAAACTAGTGGTTTTGACTAACCATCAACACTTGACGCTCCTTCTCGATTTCTACCTTCGCGGTGTCAAACATCGCGAACAGCTTAGGGATCATTATTTATATCCCTAGCATTCTATAGTTCATCATCAAGTTCTAGTAGCTTAGTGACAGTGACTTGGAGAACTATATCAATCACTATCTTATCTGGAAGATCAACTCCCACTCAATTCAAGTGATTGTAGCACCCAGACAATCTGAGCACATGCTCAACGATTGAGCTATTCTCGTTCATCTTGCAGGCAAAGAATCTTGTCGGAGATCTCATATCTCGCAACACGGGCACGAGCCTGAGATCCTAATTTCAGCTCTTAGAACATCTCATATGTTCCGTGACGTTCAAAAACGTTTTGAAGCCTCAATTCTAAGCCGTAATGCATGACGCACTAAACTATCAAGTAGTCATCAGCACGTACCTGTCAGATGTTCACAACATCTACAGATGACGCTAGAGGGGTTGGCGCACCGAGCGGTGCATTAAGGACATAAGCTTTCTGTGCAGCAATGAGTGAGGACAACATAAGATTGAACCCAAAACTAAGCACTTCTCCCATTGCAAGAATTACCAATCTAGTTGTCCAAACCAAACCAATAACTCGAAGAGACTTGCAAAGATATGAAATCATGCATATAAGAATTCAGAGAAGATTCAAATAATATTCATAGATAATCTCATCACAAACCCACAATTCATCTAATCTCGACAAACACGCCGCAAAAGAGTGTTACATTAGATAGATCCCCATGAAGATCATGGAGAACATGGTATTGAAGAACAAAGAGAGAAGAAGCCATCTGGCTACTAACTATGGACTTGTAGGTCTGTGGTTAACTACTCACGCATCATCGGAGGGGTAATGGAGTTGATGTAGAGGCCCTCCATGATCGAATCCCCCTCTGGCAGATTACCGAAAAAGGCTCCAAGATTGGATCTCTCTGTCGGGGAACGTTGCATGGGAAAAAAAAATCCTACGCACACGCAAGATCTATCCATGGTGATGATCATCTACGAGAGGGAGAGTGGATCTATATACCCTTATAGATCGCTAAGCGGGAAGCGTTAAGAAACGCGGTTGGTGTAGTCGAACATCTTCGCGATCCAAATCGCCGAGCGTCCCGCGATCACATCACGATCCGTCCCGCGATCCAATCACGATCCATCCCGCGAACTCATCACGATCTGTCCCGCGATCTCATCATGATCCGTCCTGCGATCTCATCATGATCCGTCCCGTGAACTCATCACGAACCGTCTCACGATCTTGTTCACGGTCCTTTCGATCTAGCGCCGAATAGACGGCACCTCCGTGTTCAGCACACGTGCAGCTTGATGACGATCTCCACCATCTTGATCCAGCAAGAGGAAGTGGAGAGGTAGAAGATTTGACCGGCAGCGTGACGGCACCCCAGTGATGGTGGTGGAGCAATTCCGGCAGGGCTTCACCTAAGCACTTCAGAAAACCGATCTAGAGGAGAAACTATGCACTAGAGGAACGGGTAGCACGTGGCTAAAATCTGGTGCCAAAAAACCCTAAAACCTCTAGTATATATAAGAGGAAGAGAGAAGGAGTCTTGGCCCTCAAAGGACCAGCAATTGGGTCGGCCAAATCAAGTGGGAGAGGTGGAATCCACCTCCAATCCTAGTAGGACTAGGATTCACCCTATTTTTTTTGGCCTTTTTCCACCTTTTCCTCTTTGGGATTTTCTTCCCAGCCTCATGGGCCTTCTGTGGGATTTCCACCAGCCCACTAAGGGATGGTATTTACTCTCCCACAGCCCATGTAGCCTCTTGGGTCGAAATACCCCTCTCGATGGTCTCCCGGTACACTACCGGCACTCCCGGTACATTACCGATTAGCCCAAAACTTTTCCGGCGACCAAAATAGGACTTCCTATATCCGAATCTTTACCTCCGGACCATTTCGGAGCTCCTCATGACGTCCGGGTTCTCATCCGGGACTCCGAACAACCTTCGGTCACCACCATACATAACTCTATACTACCGAAACGTCACCAAACCTTAAGTGTGCAGACCCTGTGGGTTCGAGAACTATGTAGACATGACCGAGACACCTCTACGGTCAATAACCAATGGCGGGACCTGGATGTCCACATTGGTTCCTACATATTCTACGAAGATCTTTATCGATCGAACCTCTATGTCAAGGATTCAGTTAATCTCGTATGATGTTCCCTTTGTTCTTCGGTATGTTACTTGCCCGAGATTCGATCGTCGGTATCTCCATACCTAGTTCAATCTCGTTACCGGCAAGTCTCTTTACTCGTTCCGTAATACAAGATCCCGTGGCTAACACTTAGTCACATTGCTTGCAAGGCTTTGTTGTGATGTTGTATTACCGAGTGGGCCCTGAGATACCTCTGTGTCACACGGAGTAACAAATCCCAGTCTTGGTCCATGCCAACCCAACACACCCTCGGAGACACCTATAGAGCACCTTTATAGTCACCCATTTACATTGTGACGTTTTATACACACAAGGTACTCCTCCGATATCTGTGATTTCCATGATCTCATGGTCATAGGAACATATACTTGACATGCAGAAAACAGTAGCAATAAACTGACACGATCATAAGCTACGTTTGTAGTTTGGGTCGTGTCCATCACATCATTCTCCTAATGATGTGGTCCCGTTATCAAATGACATCACATGTCAATGGCTAGGAAACCTTGACCATCTTTGATCAACAAGCTAGTTCACTAGAGGCATACTAGGGACAGAGTGTTTGTCTATTTACCCACACATGTAATGTGTTTCCAATCAATACAATTATAGCATGGAGAATAAACAATTATCATGAACAAGGAAATATGATAATAACTAATTTATTATTGCCTCTAGGGCATATTTCCAACACTCTCGAGAACGGAGGCTTCCGGCGGCGGAAAAGTATTATCGTGGCTCTTTTTGGTATTGGGGGAATATTTCTAAATTTATAGGCCGAAGATTTGGGTTAGAGGAGCTACGGGGGGTGGGGGGCACAAGGCAGGGGGGCCCCTGGTCACGCCAAGGTGGCTTGTGGCCCACCCGTTGCTCTTCTCGCCTCTTCTCCAATTCTCATGGGTTTATTCTCGTCCAAGAAAAATCATCATAGAATTTTATTCCGTTTGGACTCCGTTTGATATTCCTTTTCTACAATACTCAAAAACAAGAAGAAAAAAACAGAAACTGGCACTATGCACTAGGTTAATAGGTTAGTCCCAAAAATATTGTAAATTAGCATATTAAAGCATTTAAAACATCCAAAACAGATAATATAATATCATGGAATGATCAAAAATTATAGATACGTTGGAGACGTATCAAGACCTCGCATGCAAAAGGGGATAGGATAGAGAAGTTTGACGCATACTACTCACATGCAAATCGTGATGATAGAGCTTGGTGGTTGGGCGTGGGCACTGGCTCACGCTCTCATGACTCTAAGGAACGGAAAATAGGTTACTATGTGAGAAAGCAGAGGCCCGAAGGTAGAGCATCCAATCATGTCACTCCTTAGAATAGATTCATGGATGGGAATAAAAATAGGAGGCGAAAGCAATTGTGGGTAGCCGAGGAAGACCCAGAAAGACAGATTGTGCATGATGCTTTCATTCGTGATACAAGGCGGAAAACGTCTTTAGTGTTTGATCGCATCTCAGATATCAATGAGGAATCGGCGGACCCTGAGGAACAGGGCTGCCGAGTGCAATGAATGTCTTAGCACGGAACTGTTGAGGGTTGGGGTTTGACTCGACAGTTGGCAAACTAAGTGACCTGATTAGGTCCCACAACCCGGCGGTGGTATTTTTGTGTGAAAGTAAGAAGAGTGCAAGGGTTATGGAGAAGCTAAAATGGAGCTTCGGATTCCGGAGTGGGGTTGTAGTGGATTGTGTGGGGAGAAGTGGTGGTCTCGCGTTGTGGTGGAGGGAACATGTGCAGGTAACAATTCGGCCATGGTGCCAATATTTCCTTGACGCTGAAGTGGTGTTGGATGGTAAAACCTTTAGGATCACTAGATTCTATGGGGAATCGGACACTGACGAGAGGAAGAAATCATGGGATGCGTTAAGGTACTTGCGGACACAGGATGATCTCCCTTGGTTTTCTACGGGAGATTTCAATGAAGCCATATTCCAATCCGACCAACAAGGGGGTAATTTGAGGGGCTTCTTAGTGATGGAAGACTTTAGAGACTGTTTAGCGGAATGTGGACTGGTTGGTCTGGGTTTTTCTGGATATGGATATACATGGGATAATATAAGAGATGGAGATGCAAATGTACAGGTCCGGTTAGATTGGGCTACATGTACGAATGTTTTCCTTGAGATGTTCTCGGAGACCCATGTCGAGCATTGTCGTGGATTTTTCATGGCAGATGTCCGAAGACTTAGATTCGAGGCCATCGCTAAGGCGATGGACTCAAAGGGGTTGGACGGGATGAAAGACATAGATTTACCCAGGTTCGGACCCTCGAGATGAGGTAAAAGCCTACGTCCTTCTTTGTGTGTATTGATTGGAGTATCGATTACAATGGAGCGTATTCGCTTCACCTAGCTCTCGATCAATTGGATCCTATCTAAGCCGTCCCTGGGTCTCGCCTTTATATAGGAGGTCAAGACCACGGGTTACACAAGTCTCATACCGACTCTTACAACGTGTCTGACTCTGTCTCTAAGCCGCCTTGCCGACTCTGGCCAGATGTCTCCGGGCGGCCTTACGCGCCCGGGTTTTGCATCTTCTTCCTGACTCTAGGCCTCCGTTTCAGCCCATCTACCGAGCCACCATGCAGCCCAATCTTCCTCTTCTAGCCCATACGCGAATGAGCCGCCAGGTACGACCCGACCCCTCCTGGCGGGTCTTACCACGGGGTTTATATCCCCAACATTAGGCTCCATATTGATTTGAGCTTGCTCATGTCAATCTCCACCCTTTATCTAGCGGCGAGTCTCACGCCCTTATCACCTGAAAGGGAAAAACACATAACCCGCCCTGACGTCACCTTCATTTACTTCAAAAAGATTCTATGACGTATGCCGCAGATCCCGACTTTAAACGGTTTGCCCGAAGATCGAGGCATCAGTATCGGTCGGTCATTATTCTTCGCCTTGATTCTCGCGTGCCCGTTTGGCCTTCCATCCCCTTAAATAGGACCGTGAGGGGTGTTTTTCATTTTCTCTGCTGCCCCCACTTCTTCTTCTTCCTCTCGACGCCACCGCTCCTGAGCTCCGTCGCGTTGGTGGAGCCCCATCGCCATCGTCAAACCTGGACATTGCATCAACCTGAACATTCCAGACTTTCGCCCATGTCCGCCGCATCCTTTAAGGTATGTTCTTCATTATCGTACGTGTTGAGTTCATCGACCCCCATTACCGTACGTGTTCTTCCTCATAATGCCAACTGATGAACCACCCTTTAGATCTTGCGATGTTTGCTTATCTTCTGCGGCCACTCGTGCAAAGTCAATAGTAGCCCGACCTAGACCTGTACTTGTTTCCTCTCCTTGCGCTAGACCGCTCGTTCTTCCTTAGTTCCCCGCTAGGGTTGAATAAAATATGATTTTCCTTGCCTATAGATCTTGCAGTTTCAGTTTATTATGCAAAACCCGTTTGTATGTCCTTAGCAATTTTTGCATCATGGCCTTGTTCACTTAACCCGCCACCAAACTGCCAGCTCTTCCAATAAACTATATCAGTGGCTTAGCCTCACAGTATTTAATTTCATCAGTCGTCTTGGTTTGTCTAGTCATTTTCTGACCCGCCGCATACTGCCACTTTTCATAGCCTTGACCCGCCATCATGTCTCGGGCGTCTTCTTCTTGTAACTGGGTCGGCTCTGGGGTCTCCGAACAATTCCTACAGGATTTCGTAGATGCGGGAACCTTGCCGGCTCAGAATGTTATTCATTGGCGGGTTCCGTGTTCGGATAAGAAACCCATCCCACAAGAGGGTGAAATTGTTATCTTTGCTGACCACCTTATACGTGGTTTCATCCCGCCCGGATCTAAGTTCTTCCAAGACGTCCTCCATTTCTTTAAATTACATCCTTAGGACATTGCCCCTAACTCTGTCTCCAACCTGTGCAACTTCCAAGTCCTTTGTGAAGTGTACTTACAAGAAGAGCTGTCAGTTGATCTTTTCCGTGACTTTTCCTATGTCAACCGCCAAACGGATGTTGCGGCTGGCCCAAGCTTGGAGCTCGGCGGAGTCTCCATCCAAATAAGATGAGATATGGTCTTTCCAGCTGTTCGAATGCCAAGTCATCCCAAGGATTGGAACAGAACTTGGTTCTATTGTAGAGACACCTCTCCAAAGGGAGAACATCCACTGCCAGGTTATTGTCCTACCCGGCTCTGCATCACAACTGAACTTCCAGACCGGATGTCTGCCACAACACGAGCGAAGTATGCTCCAACTTTTGCCAAGATTAGAGCACTTTTGGCGAATGGTTTGACAGGAATTGACTTAACCCGCTGTTGGATCTCTTGGAAGGTCTTACCACTGAGCCTGCGTGACCGGCTTATGTGTGAATATACGGGTGATGCAAATGATCCCCTCTGCTTCAATCACACCTCTCTGACAGAAGATAACATTATTTCTGCTATCAAGGGGCTTACCCGTGAGCCCCAAGAAGCTTGTCGTACAGTCGGGTTAAAGCCTTTATGCACCACAAACCCAGCCCCAGATGTAAGGATGGCTTTCAAATCTCTTTTACCTCCATCTTGACTATATATATGTAATAGCCTTAATTTCTTTTGGCGGCTCTTGCTTTCAGGCTAACTCCAGCTTCTGGAAGAAAAAATACACTCCTCCTGCGAAGAAGAAGTCTCAGGCGGGTAATACCCGTGGCCGCAAACCAAAGACGTCGGCTCAAAACTTGCTTGAGCTTGACGACTCAGAGGTAGAACCTGATTACCTTGGCCATCTTTTTATACAACTTATTGACAATGATTTTACTCGGGAGGAGACATAAATGAGCCACGCCAACACCCCTGAGGTAACTTATCTTTCTTCCGACTCAAAAAACTTCCCCCAACCGAAGATACGACGGGTCGTCCAAAAAGTTCCTTTTTCGCACCCTCTCGCTTACTTAGATCCCAAATTTTCCTTGAAAAAACAACATCATGACTCTCGACGTCAGACCCGGAGCACCGGCTCTGGGGACCTCATGACCGGATTACCTAACGCCCCGGCGCCACGGAAACATCCCGCTGAGGTGCTTAACATGAACCCAATACCCGTCTTATATTTCTGCAATGTTGCCTTATAACTATACCTTCCCGATTTGATTTTGTAGGAATCCCTTCCTTCCTTTGGCGACTCAACTGCCTCAAAACTTCCTCCCATGAAGGTCAACCCAGAGTAAGTCTTTACCTCTGCTATGCATATATCACTTGTATCACCTTTATACTATGTGCTGACTCCTTGTTCTTTCAGGGCGCTAGCTAAGCACAGAAAGGCTGGCGGGTCTACCGCTGCTCCAACTACTCAACTGCCGGATATCGCTGAGCCGTCCCTCTCTCCTGCCAAGCACTCTAAAGCTACCAAAGAAACACCTAAGCAATCTCCCCCGCCCTCAAAGTTGGCGGGTCATCATTTGGCGGCTCCTAACAATTTCACGGCTGAACCTAAGCCGCCTAATCCTTCCGCTGAAGACTCGTCTCTCCCTGATGTTATCATCACTGGGACGGGTTATCAATCTCCCACGCACCATATTCTGACAAAGCACTCTAGCAAGGCTGCAACTAACTCTCCCGAGAAGCTTGATTTTGAATTCCCTGCCTTGGAGAAGATGACCGCAGAGGATTTACATGCCGGCTATCTGAACCGCCTGTCTGCCAGCCGCAACATGGAGAGCAAGCTTGTTGTCTTGATGAATAAAAAATATGAGGTATCCCCCATCTCCTATCTTTCTCTTATATCCATACTTAGCCCCCAAGAACCGGTTTAATATTGCAAATAATAGACCGTGTCTTCCAAACCTTTCAATCCTACTCTAGAAAACTTTAATCTGTGACCCCCAAGTACCGGGTTAAATTGCATATAAGCCGGTACTTTGTACTAAGTTATAGATCCAATTGTAGCCCCCAAGTCCGGAGCATTATGATAATGATGACCCGGATCTTTCATTGTAGACTTGAAAATGAAAACATAGACATTAGCCCCCAAGTGCTAAGTATATTGCTTGCGATGTGCTTGGGACTTATAAGAGTGACTTCATCCTGGCGACTTTAATATTGATAACCTTTCACTTGTGAAATGTAGGAGGCATTGAATACTGCCGAGTCTGAGCGGGCCGTCTTGAGGGAGGATCTGTCAACCCAACATACCGCCCAAGCCATAACAAAGGAGAAGTTGCGAGCAACTGTTGAAGAGCTTGAGAAACTCCAAGCTGAATTCCTTGCATATAAGAAGACTGCTGAAACTGAACAAGCCTCCCTGGAGAAATGTGCGAGCGATGTAAAGGACCGGCTCAACCTTGCATCGGCAGAGTTGAAGACCCTCAAGGATCACATCTCCAAGATGACTACTGCTATCTTTGGTAAGTGCAGACTACTCAAAAATATTTTCATTAAATAAACACCCGCCGGGCGGCTTATACCTTGGACCTTTCCTTGCAGGCGAAAGGAGCCTCCAGCTATCTTTTGATAGTCTAATGAAGTTGAAGGCTATGTACACTTTGACAGAGCAACTGTATAGTGGGGCCCTTTGCACCATCAAGGCTATTATGATGGCCAAGTACGTACTCAAATTTATGAAGGGCATCCTAGAGGTTTTATCAACTTTGCCCAAATAGGTGGAGGAAATAAGGTGATTAGACGCCAGAAGAGGAGCCATAGCTGCACTGAGCCGGTCCCTAGCCTTCGCTCCGGAATTAATTGCCGAAGAGATGATGAACGACTTCCCTTCCAAGAAGGATGACGGCTCAGACTTCACGGAAGCCGATTATGCCAAGTGCATTAAGGCCTCCCAGCGGCTTGCCTCCATATTGGTTGATGAGACAGACCTAGTTCCATATCAGGCGGCTTATGACGGAAACAACCAACGGCTGCGCTGCCCTACCTTTTAAGCTAGAGACTTGGTCCCTGCACGTTGTAAGCCGCTCTTCTCCCCTGACGTTGATCCATCTCCACTTTTTGATGATGCACAATTCGAAGCCTTACTAAACTGTAACTGGGATGTGGATCGTCTTCAGATCAAAGAGCCCAAAGACCCGGCACAGGATGACCCACCAGCCAATTAAATTCCTTGTCTTTGACTGATTGTAACCCGGCCAGCCTAGCCGAAACAAGTGCAAAACTGATAAGCCTTTCGTCTTTTGAGCTCTCATAGAGACCTATAATATACTTTGCAATCTTCTTATGCCTTAATCTGCGGCTCATTTTTTGGAGATAAATTCTGCAAAAACCAAACAAAACAATCTGCAATGTTTACCTGGGTGGCTTTGAGAAAAGCATAACCCGGAGATCTTCAATATAACCTTGCTTCATCTTTCATCTTGCTCTGGCCACACTTATGATATGAATGCAATGTATGATGCAGCTATGATGCAATATATGATGTAGTGTGTATGATGCGATATGTATGATGAAATGCATGATGGTCTTTCCTTTCCCTTGTTTTTTTGGTTTTCGAAAACTCATATTTTGGCCCCTTTGAGGGGGAACTATTGCTTTGAACCACTTAACAGTGCATGGTCTCTAACGAGAGTGACCGCCAATCTTGCACGGCTCAAGGTCTCTAGGCGAGATTAAGTGTTAAGGGCGCAACAGACCAAAATTTATAACAAAGTGAGTGCCTCGGGACCCATAAGCTAATTCTCACATGACATAATTCGTCGTTTGAACCTTAAAAAACGTCACTTGTTAAGAGTACGACGGGACACTTGGCGGAGAGTACGTAGCAGATGAGAGAGAGCTTTCCCTCGCCGCTGTATGAGGCCCTCGGAGGGGGTGAGTTGACAGCTCCCTGCAGCCCTGCGCGAGCGGCAGCTACATACACGCATGTATGACTCTACCAAGAGTGGGGGCGGCCTTCACCCACTCTGGCGCGTTGCACTGGTCCACGACCCGTCTTGCAGCATGGGACCTATGTTTGAATGGCTCGCATCCTGGAGGCTCATCCTCTTTGGCTGCCATGGCACCCATGTTTGAACGGCTTGCATCATGGCGGCTTTGTCCTCTTGAGCGACTTAGCACCCATGTTTGAACGACTCGCATCATGGCGGCTCGCCCTCTTGAGCGACTTGAGATCTTTCACCGGTAAGGTACCCATATTTGAACGACAAACAATGTGGCGGCTCATCCTCTTGAGTAACCTTACATCCTTCATCAAATAAGCGGTATACCCATGTTTGAACGGCTTGCAACGTGGCGGCTCATCCTCTTGGGTGACCTGGAAAACTTTCATCCATAAGGCGGCGCACCCATGTTTGAACGGCTCGCAACGTGGCGCCTAGCCCTCTTGGGTGACCTTAAGCCTCTCGCCATCTTGCACGCCATCATCCCATGGGCCGCCGTCTTGTAAGTCGCCATCTTGTAAATCGTTGCACGATGGTGCTATTTTGGCTGAAGAGCCGACCAAAAGGGTGAGCAAGCTAAACCCAGCAGGTTGGAAGCCCCCAAGTGACCATATGGAGGTGTTCATCTTTGCACAAATCTGTAATGCCAAAGAGAAAAAATGGCAGAGACCCCGTCTTGTAGGGATGCCAACGTTATTATATGAGTATAAATACAAGAAAATATGTATGTACAAAATTAGAGTCGATGACTCAAGTATAGTAAGGCCGTAGATGAGCGATCTTCCACGATCAGTGAGTTTCCTGCCCGAAGGTACGTGATTCATCTCGCACGTCGATGAGATAATAAGACCCATTGTTTAGATTCCTGCTAACCACGAAAGGTCCTTCACATGGTGGTGATAACTTGTGTGCATCTGTCTGATCTTGAATCCAACGTAATACCAAGTCGCCTTCTTGGAACATCCGGGTCTTGACCCTGCGGCTATGGTAGCGACGCAGGTTTTGTTTGTTAAATCACCGATCGAGCCATGGCAAGATCGCGTGCTTCATCCAATGCATCCAATGCATCCTGACATGCCGCCTCATTATCAACTTCCACATAAGCCGCCACACGTGGTGAATCATGATGTATGTCGCTTGGTAACATGGCCTCCGCACCGTAAACCATGAAGAAAGAGGTGTAACCCGTCGACCTGTTAGGCGTAGTATTGATGCTCCAAAGGACAGACTGTAGTTCTTCCACCCAACAACCCGGCGTTCTCTATACAGGAACCTTGAGCTAGGGCTTGATACCTTTCAAGAGTTCCTGATTTGCCCGTTCTGCCTGACCGTTGGACTGTGGATGAGCAACAACCGAAACATCGAGCCAGATGTGCTCGCTTTCGTAGAATACCTTCATAGCCCCCTTGGATAAATTTGTACCATTATATGTAATTATGCTGTGAGGGTATCCAAACCGGTAGATCAATTTCTTGACAAACTAAACTGCCATGGCTACATCACACTTAGTGACCGCCTCAGCTTCCACCCACTTGGTAAACTTGTCCACTGCCACCAAAAGGTGGGTCTTTTTTATCCTTAGATCGTTTGAAAGGTCCAACCATGTCAAGCCCCCAGACTGCAAACGGACAAGTGATCGGTATCATCCGTAATTCTTGAGCCGACACGTGAGCACGTCTTCCAAACTTCTGGCACCCATCGCACTTAGCAACCAAATCCTCTGCATCCTTATGAACCGTCAACGAGAATAAGCCATTTCGGAAGGCCATGGTCACTAAAGATTTTGACCCGACGTGATGACTGCAATCACCAGCATGTATTTCATATAAGATTTCCTTGCCTTCCTTTGGTGATACGCAACGTTGGAAGACGCCGGTGATGTTGCACTTGTGCAATTCCCCTCCAATGATGGTCATGGATTTAGAATGCCTCACGATCTGCTGCGCTAGAGTATCATCTTTAGGCAACTCACCCCGGGTCAGGTATGCCAGATATGGCAACGTCCAGTCTGGAATAGCATGTAAAGCTGCCACTAACTGCCCCTTTGGGTCAGTACAGCCAGATCCTCTTCTAACGGTAGCTTAACATACGGATGATAAAGTACATCCAAGAAAACATTAGGTGGCGCCGACTTACGCTGAGAGCCCAGCCTTGACAATGCATCCGCCGCCTCGTTCTTGCGACGATCAATATGGTTTACCTAATAACCCTTGAAATGACCAGTGACGATATCTACCTCTTGCCGATAAGCCGCCATCCACGGGTCCTTGGAATCCCACATACCTGACACCTGCTGTTCCACAAGGTCAGAGTCGCCAAGGCACCTAACCCGGCTCAGGTTCATCTCCTTGGCCACACGAAGCCCGTGAAGCAAAGCTTCGTACTCAGCTGCATTGTTCGTACAAGGAAACATCAACCTTAATAGATAACAAAACTTATCACCTTTGGGAGAGGTTAAGACAACTCTAGCCCCCGAGCCCTCCAACTGTCTGGACCTGTCAAAGTGAATCGTCCAGTACGTATTGTCCGGCTTTTCCTCCGGCGACTGACACTCCGTCCAGTCGTTTATGAAATCCACCAATGCCTGAGACTTCACGGTTGTGCGAGGTGCATACTTCAAATTTAGAGGCCCAAGCTCCAGCGCCCACTTAGCAATACTACCAGTGGCTTCTCGATTCTATATTATGTCTCCCAACGGAACAGAGATAACCATCGTGATCTGATGTCCAAGGAAACAATGCTTCAACTTACGATTCGCCATGACTACCCCATATATTAGCTTCTACCAGTGTGGGTATCTTTACTTTGACTCAATAAGTACCTCACTGCCATAATAAATCGGCCTTTGAACTGGATACTCCTTCCCTGCCTCCTTACGCTCCACCACAATTGCAGCACTAACCGCCCGATTATTAGCCGCCACATAAAGGAGCAAGGGGTCCTTCTCAGCCGGAGCGGCTAATATCGACGGCTCAACCAGCTGCTTTTTAAGCGCTTCAAGAGATTCATCTGCAGCATTACTCCACACAAAGTCATCCATCTTCTTCATCATCTGGTACAGAGGAATAGCCTTCTCCCCTAGGTGGCTGATGAAGCGGCTTAAAGCGACAATACGACCCGCCAAGCGCTGCACATCATTGACGCTCACCGGCTTGGCTAGTGACATGATGGCCTTTATCTTGTCCGGGTTGGCTTCGATACCTCGCTCTGAAACCAAGAAACCTAGAAGTTTACCTGTAGGAACTCCAAAAACACATTTAGCTGGGTTAAGCATCATCTTATAGACACGTAAGTTATCAAACATTTCATTCAGTTCATCCAACGTCTCCTTCTTCCTTGACTTGACCACAATATCTTCCACATAGGCATGAATGTTACGTCCAATCTGACCATGATGACAATTTTGCACACAACGTTGGTAAGTCGCCTGTGCACTCTTGAGTCCGAACGACATGGACACATAGCAGAAAGCTCCAAAAGGTGTTATGAACGAGGTCTTCTCTTGGACTTTAACTGCCATCTTGATCTGATGATAACCTGGATAGGCGTCCAGGAAACATAAACTCTCACAACCCGCCATTGCATCAATAATCTGGTCGATACAGGGGAAAGCAAACAGGTCAACTGGACAAGCTTTGTTAACATTTGTGTAGTCTATACACATACGCCATGTGTCGTTCTTCTTGAGTACCAGCACAGGGTTGGCTAACCACTTCGGGTGAAATACCTCCACGATGAACCCTGCTGCCAAGAGCCGGGCTACCTCTTATCTAATTGCTTTACGTCGCTCCTCATTGAAATGACGAAGGAACTTAGGATCCACATTAAGGTGGTGCTCAGCGAACTCTCTCGGTACATGTCAGATGGCTTCCATGCAAAAATGTCCCGATTCTCACGTATGAATTCGATGAGCGCGCTTTCCTAAGCGGGATCCATGTTGGCCCCAATGGTGAATTGCTTGGATGAATCGCCCGGAGTAAAATCCACCAGCTTCGTGTCATCAGCCGCAAACTTCAAAGACGGCTCAGAGTTTGTACTGGGCTTCTTTAACGGAGTCATATCTGTCGGCTCAACGTTATCCTTATAAAACTTAAGCTCTGCTTCTGCGCAGCTTGACTCCGCATAAGCCGCATCTCCTTCCTCGCACTCGATGGATACCTTCTGATCACCATGGACCGTGATTGTTCCATTGAGGGCCGGCATCTTGAGCTGCAGATAAACATAAAAGGGCCTGGCCATAAACTTTGCGAAAGCCGGCCGGCCAAACAGAGCATGATATGTGCTCTTAATATTTACCACCTCAAACCACAAGGTCTCCACCCTGTAGTTATACTCATCCCTAAACGCCACCTCCAAAGCAATCTTTCCTACTGGGTAAGCCGACTTGCCTGGCACCACTCCATGGAAAATGGTCGATGACGGCTTAAGAGCCTTGTCGGTTAACTCCATCCGCTCGAAGGTGTCGTAGTATAGGATGTTGATACTGCTACCACCGTCCATGAGTACTTTTGTGAATTTGTACCCTACAACCTGAGGAGCAACCACCAGAGCTAAGTGACCCGGATTGTCGACCCGTGGCAGGTGATCTTCCCGGCTCCACATAATCGGGTACTCTTACCATTTTAAATATCACGGAAGAGCTGGCGTGGCCACATTGACCACCCTCTTATGCAGCTTCTGATCCCGCTTATCCAGCCTCATAGTGAAGACGTGATATTGCCCTCCACTAAGTTGCTTTGGGTCGCTCTGATACCCTGAGTGGTTATTCTGTTGCTAACCACCATTGCTCTGCGGGTGATGACTTCCTTGGTTTCCTCGATTCTGATTGCTTTGGCCTGGATGACATGAACCTGACCCGCCAGTACCGAAGCCGGCACTTAGCCACTTGGACCTGACCCGCCCGATGGGTCGTTACCATTGTTATGATTTTGACGAAGGCTTTTCTCCAGAAACGAACGCATAACGCTGCAATCCTTCCAAGTGTGGGTGGCCTCCCTGTCCGGCCGGCTGTGCACCGGGCAAGGTCTGTTCAGTGCCTCTTCTAAGGTGTAGGGCATGGGGGATACAGGTGCCCTATTCCTGTCAAACGGCGGCTTGAAGTTCCTGTTGCCACTTGGGCGATTGTTCCCGGATGGTTGTGTGTTGGTGTTCGCCACAAATTCTGACCCGCCATCCGGGTTCTTCCGCTTGCCTTGGCTGCCGTTCCTAGCACCTCCCTACTGGTTCTTACCATTACCGCCCTTCTTACCCTGTCCTGGCTTCTCGTCGTCAGAGTCTGGGTCCTTTGTGGTATCTGAATCCGCATACTTGGTGAGAGCTGTCATGAGCTCACCCATATCTTGACAAGAATGCTTCAACCGCCTGAGATTTTCCTTCAGGGGCACAAAACGATAGTTCCTTTCCAAGATCAAAACCACCCGAGACGCCGAGATATTCTCAGATGAATGGATCACCGTCGAGACCCGCCGCACCTAATGACGGGACGACTCACCTTCCTGCTGCGCACAAAGATCTAGATCCACAATCGTCATCGGCTGCTTGCAAGTTCCTTTGAAGTTCTTGATGGACCATGCTTTCAACTCGGCCCACGATGTGATGGTATTCGGTGGTAACCCTTTTAACCAAGTGTGGGCCGATCCTTCCAACATCATGACGAAATATTTCGCACAGACTGCTTCGCTGACTCCAGCATCTCCATAGCAAGCTTATAGCTTTCAATCCAAGCCTCTGGGGGCAGATCTACCGTATAATTGGGCACATTCCATGGCCCCTTAAAGTCCTTGGGCAAGCGCGCACTCCTCAGATCCGCTGCAAGACACTGCACACCAAATCCCCTGGTTGAGATGCCGACGGGTGTTGCTGGTGTCGGCTCAGGGACCTCCGGGTAATCCGTCACCGGTGTCGACCCTCATTGAGCCCGACCCCTGTCCATAGCCCCCCTAAATATCCATCTCAGGCGGGTTGTTATTGGGTGGGTTTCGCCTCTGCTCACTGCTGGAGACCGTGGGCGACTCAATCCGCCGGCTGTAGCTACGGCTATGAACCGGCATGGAGTGCACCCGACTCCCGCTGTGCGTGTACCTTTCTTGCTGAGCCACCGTTGTCTGCAACAGGCTAATCGCGTTCCTCGCCTCTTCAGAAAATGGCGTTCCTTTGACCAAAGGGAGAGCATCAAGCTTAGAGGTTGCCGCTATCATGTTTTCCACCGGATTCGAGTAATGGCCAGGCAGCGTCACAACGTGTCGCGACAAAGGTCTACTCCTCCGCGACGGGTCTAACTTTTGGGAGACATAGTAGTAAATCAAAAAAATTCCTACGATCACCAAGATCTATCTATGGAGAAACCAGCAACGAGTGGGGAGAGATTGCATCTTCATACCTTTGAAGATTGCTAAGCGGAAGCGTTACAAGAACGCGGTTGGTGGAGTCGTACTCGCAGCGATTCAGATCGCGGTGGATTCGGATCTAAGCGCTGAACAACGGCGCCTCCGTGTTCAACACACGTACATCCCGGTGACGCCTCCCGCACCTTGATCCAGCAAGGAGGAGGGAGAGGTTGGGGAAGAGCTCCAACAGCAGCACGACAGCGTGGTGGTGGTGGAGCAGCAAGGTATTCCGGCAGGGCTTCGCCTAAGCACTGTGGAGGAGGAAGAAGAGAGGTAGGTCTGCGCCGTGGGAGAGAGATCAAATCTTGTCTCAGAACAGCCAAAACCTCAAGTATATATAGGAGGAGGGAGAGGGAGGGCTGCCTTGGCCCCTCCTCCAAGGAGGAGAGGTTCGGCCAAAGCTAGGGAGGAGTCCACCTCCCACAAGGGAGGTGGATCTCTTCCTTTCGAATCTCCTTTAGCCTTATCACTTTATCCCTAGCCGCATGGGCATTTCCGGAAGGACTTTGCCAGACCAATAAGGGCTGGTACACCTCCTCTAATAGCCCACGAAGTCCTTTGGTCGTCACACCCCTCCCGGCACTCCCGGTACACTACCGATGAGCCCGAAAACTTTCCGGTGACCAAAACTGGACTTCCTATATATCAATCTTTACCTCCGGACCATTCCGGAGCACCTCGTGACATTCAGGATCTCATCCGAGACTCCGAACAACCTTCGGTAATCACATATACCATTTCCCTATAACCCTAGCGTCATCAAACCTTAAGTGTGTAGACCCTACGGGTTCGGGAGACATGTAGACATGACCGAGACACCTCTCCGATCAATAACCAATAGCGGGATCTGGATACCCATGTTGGCTCCCACATGCTCCATGATGATCTCATCGGATGAACCACGATGTCGGGGATTCAATCAATCCCGTATACAATTCCCTTTGTCTACCGGTATGATACTTGCCCGAGATTCGATCGTCGGTATCTCTATACCTTGTTCAATCTCGTTATAGGCAAGTCTCTTTACTCGTTCTGTAACACATCATCCCATGGCTAACTCCTTAGTCACACTGAGCTCATTTTGATGATGTCTTACCGACTGGGCCCAGAGATACCTCTCCGTCATACGGAGTGACAAATCCTACTCTCGATTCGTGCCAACCCAACAGACACTTTCGGAGATGCCCATAGTGCACCTTTATAGCCACGATATTACGTTGTGACATTTGGCACACCCAAAGCATTCCTACGGTATCCGGGAGTTGCACAATCTCATGGTCTAAGGAAATGATACTTGACATTGGAAAAGCTTTAGCAGACGAACTACACGATCTTGTGCTATGCTTAGGATTGGGTCTTGTCCATCACATCATTCTCCTAATGATGTGATCCTGTTATCAACGACATCAAATGTCCATGGTCATGAAACCATGACCATCTATTGATCAACGAGCTAGTCAACTAGAGGCTCACTAGGGACACGTTGCGGTCTATGTATTCACACATGCATTCTAGTTTCCGGTTAGTACAATTATAGCATGAACAATAGACAATTATCATGAACAAGGAAATACAATAATAACCATTTTATTATTGCCTCTAGGGCATATTTCCAATAGTCTCCCACTTGCACTAGAGTCAATAATCTAGTTACATTGTGATGAATCGAACACCCATAGCATTCTGGTGTTGATCATGTTTTGCTCGTGAGAGACGTTTAGTCAATGGATCTGCGACATTCAGATCCGTATGTACTTTACAAATATCTATATCTCCCTCTTGAATGTAATCATGGATGGAGTTGAAGCGGCGCTTGATGTGTCTTGTCTTCTTGTGAAACCTGGGCTCCTTCGCAAGGGCAATAGCTCCAGTGTTGTCACAGAATAGAGTCATCGGGCCTGACGCATTGGGAATCACTCCTAGGTCCGTGATGAAGACCTTCATCCAGACTCCTTCCTTTGTTGCTTCCGAAGCAGCTATGTACTCCGCTTCACATGTAGATGCCGCCACGACGCTTTGCTTGCTGCTGCACCAGCTGACTGCCCCTCCGTTCAAAATATACACGTATCCGGTTTGTGACTTGGAGTCATCCGGATCTGTGTCGAAGCTAGCATCAACGTAACCCTTTACGATGAGCTCTTCGGCACCTCCATATACGAGAAACATCTCCTTGGTCCTTTTCAGGTACTTTAGGATATTCTTGACCACTGTCCAGTGTTCCGCTCCGGGATCACTTTGGTACCTCCCTACCAAACTTATGGCAAGGTTCACATCAGGTCTGGTACACAGCATGACATACATAATAGAGCCTATGGCTGAAGCATAGGGGATGACACTCATCTCTTCTCTATCCTTTGCCGTGGTCGGGCATTGAGTCGTACTCAATCTCACACCTTGTAACACAGGCAAGAACCCCTTCTTGGATGATCCATATTGAACTTCTTCAATATCTTGTCAAGGTATGTGCTTTGTGAAAGACCTATGAGGCGTCTCGATCTATCTCTATAGATCTTAATACCTAATATGTAAGCAGCTTCTCCAAGGTCCTTCATTGAAAAAACATTTATTCAAGTAGGCCTTTTCACTTTCCAAGAGTTCTATATCATTTCCCATTATTAGTATGTCATCCACATATAATATGAGAAATGCTATAGAGCTCCCACTCACTTTCTTGTAAATACAAGGTTCTCCATAAACCTATACAAACCCAAACGCTTTAATCACCTCATTAAAGCAAATGTTCCAACTCCGAGATGCTTGCACCAGCCCATAGATGGAGCGCTGGAGCTTGCATACTTTGTTAGCATCTTTAGGATCGACAAAACCTTCCGGCTGCATCATATACAGTTCTTCCTTCTGGAAGCTATTAAAAAATGCCGTTTTGATGTCCATTTGCCAGATCTCATAATCATAAAATGTGGCAATTGCTAACACGATTCGGACAGACTTCAACATTGCTACGGGTGAGAAAGTCTCATCGTAGTCAACTCCTTGAACTTGTCGATAACCTTTAGCAACAAGCCGAGCCTTATAGACGATCACATTACCATCCGCGTCAGTCTTCTTCTTAAAGATCCATTTATTTTCAATGGCTCTCTTATCATCAGGCAAGTCCACCAAAGTCCATACTTTGTTCTCATTAATGGATCCTATCTCGGATTTCATGGCCTCAAGCCATTTGTTGGAATCCGGGCCCGCCATCGCTTCTTCATAGTTTGAAGGTTCACCGTTGTCCAACAACATGATCTCCAGGACAGGGTTGCCGTACCACTCTGGTGCGGAACGTGTCCTGGTGGACCTTCGACGTTCAATAGTAACTTGATCTGAAGTTTCATGATCATCGCCATTAACTTCCTCTCCAGCCGGTGTAGGCTCTATAGAAACAACTTCCTGTGTTGCGCTACTCTCCGGTTCGAGTGGAGGTACAATTACCTCATCAAGTTCTATTTTTCTCCCACTTACTTCTTTCGAGAGAAACTCTTTCTCGAGAAAGGATCCATTCTTGGCAACAAAGACTTTGCCTTCGGATCTGAGGTAGAATGTATACCCAACAGTCTCTTTGGGATATCCTATGAAGACACACTTTTCCGCTTTGGGTTCGAGCTTCTCAGGTTGAAGTTTCTTCACGTAAGCATCGCATCCCCAAACTTTTAGAAACGACAGCTTAGGTTTCTTTCCAAACCATAATTCATATGGTGTCGTCTCAACGGATTTTGATGGTGCCCTATTTAAAGTGAATGCGGCAGTCTCTATTGCATATCCCCAAAATGATAGCGGTAAGTCGGTAAGAGACATCATAGATCGCACCATATCCAATAGAGTGCGATTACGACGTTCAGACACACCATTTCGCTGAGGTGTGCCAGGCGGCATGAGTTGTGAAACAATTCCACATTTCCTTAGGTGCGTGCCAAACTCGTGACTTAAATATTCTCCGCCACGATCAGATCGTAGGTACTTTATTTTCTTGTCACGTTGATTCTCTACCTCACTCTGAAATTCCTTGAACCTTTCAAAGGTTTCAGACTTATGTTTCATTAAGTAGACATACCCATATCTGCTCAAGTCATCAGTGAAGGTGAGAACATAACGGTAGCCACCGCGAGCCTAGATGCTCATTGGACCGCATACATCGGTATGTATTATCTCCAACAAGTCAGTTGCTCGCTCCATTGTTCCGAAGAACGGAGTCTTGGTCATCTTGCCCATGAGGCATGGTTCGCACATGTCAATTGATTCAAAATCAAGAGACTCCAAAAGTCCATCAGCATGGAGCTTCTTCATGCGTTTGACAGCAATATGACCAAGGCGGCAGTGCCACATGTAAGTGGGACTATCGTTATCAACCTTACACTTTTTGGTACTCACACTATGGACATGTGTAACATCACGTTCGAGATTCATTAAAAATAAACCATTGACCAGCGGGGCATGACCATAAAACATTTCTGTCATATAAATAGAACAACCATTATTCTCAGATTTAAATGAGTAGCCATCTCGCATCAAGCGAGATCCAGATACAATGTTCATGCTCAAAGCTGGTACTAAATAACAATTATTAAGGTTTAACACTAATCCCGAAGGTAGATGTAGAGGTAGTGTGCCGACGACGATCACATCAACCTTGGAACCATTCGCGACGCGCATCATCACCTCACCCTTTGCCAGCCTCCGCTTATTCCGTGGCTCCTGCTTGGAGTTACAAATGTGAGCAACTGCAGCGGTATCAAATACCCAGGAGCTACTACGAGCGCTGGTTAGGTACACATCAATAACAAGTATATCACATATACCTTTAATGTTGCCATCCTTCTTATCCGCTAAGTACTTGGGGCAGTTCCGCTTCCAGTGACCGGTACCCTTGCAATAAAAACACTCAGTCTCAGGCTTGGGTCCATTCTTGTTCTTCTTCTTCCCGGCAACTTGCTTACCGGGCGCGGCAACAGCTTTGCCGTCCTTCTTGAAGTTCTTCTTACCCTTGCCTTTCTTGAAACTAGTGGTCTTATTCACCATCAACACTTGATGCTCCTTTTTGATCTCGACCTCTGCTGATTTCAGCATCGAGTACAACTCAGGAATGGACTTCTCCATCCCTTGCATGTTGTAGTTCAATACAAAGCTCTTGTAGCTAGGTGGACGCGACTCGAGGATTCTGTCAATGAATGAGTCATCTGGGAGATTAACTCCCAGCTGAGTCAAGCGGCTGTGTAGCCCAGACATATTGAGGATGTGCTCACTGATAGAACTATTCTCCTCCATCTTACAGCTGAAGAACTTGTCGAAGACGTCATATCTCTCGACCCGGGCATGAGCTTGGAAAACCAGTTTCAGCTCATGGAACATCTCATATGCTCCGTGTTGCTCAAAACGCTTTTGGAGCCCCGGTTCTAAACTGTAAAGCATGTCGCACTGAACAAGGGAGTAATCATCGCAGCGCGACTGTCAAGCGTTCATAACGTCTTGTTCCTCTGGGAGAATGGGTGCGTCACCTAGCGGTGCATCTAGGAAATACGATCTCTTGGAAGCTATGAGGATGATCCTCAAACCATGGACCCAGTCTGCATAGTTGCTTCCATCATCTTTCAGCTTGGTTTTCTCTAGGAACGCGTTGAAGTTGAGGGTGTCATTAGTGTTGGCCATTGGATCAACAATATAGATTGTAACGACAATTTTAGACTAAGTTCATGATAATTAAGTTCACATAATAAAATTATTTAATGAACTCCCACTTAGATAGACATCTCTCTAGTCATCCAAGTGACACATGATCCACGTCAACTAGCCCGTGTCCGATCATCACGTGAGACAGACTAGTCAGCCATGGTGAACATCTCCATGTTGATCGTATCTTCTATACGACTCATGTTCGACCTTTCGGTCTTCCGTGTTCCGAGGCCATGTATGTACATGCTAGGCTTGTCAAGTCAACCTAAGTGTTTCACGTGTGTAAATCTGGCTTACATCCGTTGTATGCGAACGTTAGAACCTATCACACCCGATCATCACGTGGTGCTTCGGAACAACGATCCTTAGCAACGGTGCATAGTTAGGGTGAACACATTTCTTGAAATTTTATTGAGAGAACTTCTTATTTAGCTACTGTCGTTCTTGTTGGAAATATGCCCTAGAGGCAATAAATAAAGTGTTTATTATTATATTTCCTAGTTCATGATAATCGTTTATTGTCCATGCTATAATTGTATTAATTGGAAACACATTACATGTGTGGGTAAATAGACAACACTTTGTCTCCAGTATGCCTCTAGTGAACTAGCTCGTTGATCAAAGATTGTTAAGGTTTCCTAGCCATTGAATTGTGATGTCATTTGATAACGGGATCACATCATTAGGAGAATGATGTGATGGACAAGACCCAAACTACAAACGTCGCATATGATCATGTTAGTTTATTGCTACTGTTTTCTGCATGTCAAGTATATGTTCCTATAACCATGAGATCATGCAACTCACGGATACCGGAGGAGTGCCTTGTGTGTATCAAACATCGCAACGTAACTGGTTGACTATAAAGGTGCTCCAGGTATCTCCGAGGGTGTCTGTTGAGTTGTCATGGATCAAGATTGGGATTTATTACTCCGTGTGACGGAGAGGTATCTCAGGGCCCACTCGGTAATACAACATCACAATAAGCCTTGCAAGCAATGTGACTAAGTGTTAGTTGCGGGATCTTGTATTACAGAACGAGTAAAGAGACTTGCTGATAATGAGATTGAACTAGGTATGGAGATACCGACGATCGAATCTCGGGCAAGTAACATACCAAAGAACAAAGGGAACATCATACGGGATTAACTGAATCCTTGACATAGAGGTTCGACCGATAAAGATCTTTGTAGAATATGTAGGAAACAATATGGGCATCCAGGTCCCGCTATTGGTTATTTACCATAGAGGTGTCTTGGTCATGTCTACATAGTTCTCGAACCCGCAGGGTCTTTACACTTAAGGTTTGGTGACATTTCGGTAGTATAGAGTTATGTATGGTGGTGACCAAAGGTTGTTCGGAGTCCCAGATGAGATCCCGGATGTCACGAGGAGCTCCGGAATGGTTCGGAGGTAAAGATTCATATATAGGAAGTCCTGTTTTGGTCGTCGGAAAAGTTTCGGGCTCAATGGTAGTGTACCGGGAGTGCCGGTAGTGTACCGGGAGACCGCCGGGAGTGGTATTTCGACCCAGGAGGCTCCATGGGATGTGGGAGAGTGTTTACCAGCCCTTAGTGGGCTGGTGGAAGTCCCACATAAGTCCCATGCGGTTTGGGAAAAAAGGCCCAAAGAGAAAAAGTGGAAAAAGGCAAAAATAGGGTGAATCCTAGTCCTACTAGGATTGGAGGTGGAGTCCACCTCCTCAACCTGGTTCGGCCAACTCCTTGGAGGCTTGGCCCATGTGCCAAGCCTCCTCCTCTCTTCCTCTTATATATACTAGAGGTTTTAGGGTTTTTGCACAGAATTTTCAGCCACGTGCTTCCCGTTCCTCCAGTGCATAGTTTACCCTCTAGATCGGTTTTCTGCAGCGCTTAGGCGAAGCCCTCCCGAAATAGCTCCACCACCATTGCCGGAGCGCTGTCACGCTTCCGGAGAACTCTTCTTCCTGTCTGATCCTTCTTGCTGGATCAAGACGGCGGAGATCGTCATCAAGATATACGTGTGCTGAATGCGGAGGTGCCATCCGTTCGGCGCTAGATCGGAAGGATCATGATCAAGTTCGTGGGACGGATCGTGATCAAGTTCGTGGGACGGATCATGATTGGATCGCGGGACAGATCATGATTGGATCGTGGGATGGATCATGATTGGATCGCGGGACGCACGGTGATTTGGATCGCGAAGACGTTCGACTACACCAACCGCGTTTCTTAATGCTTCCCGCTTAGCGATTTACAAGGGTACGTAGATCCACTGTCCCTCTCGTAGATGCTCATCACCATGGATAGATCTGCGTGTGCGTAGGAATTTTTTTGTTTCCCATGCAACATTTCCCAACAGTGGCATCATGAGCTAGGTCTATGTGTAGATGAGATCTCGAGTAGAACACAAAAGGTTTGTGGGCATTGATGCTTAGATTGCTTCCTCCCTTGGTCGGATTTTGGTTCAGCGGTAGTGTGAGATGAAGTGTCCCGGACCAAAATTACTCGTATGCTTACGAGAGACCGGTTGCCTCGACTGCAACTTGTTGCATAGATGGCTTGCGGGTGCCAGTTTCTCTCACTTTAGTTAGATTGGATTCGACAAAGGCGGTCCTTGAGAAGGTTGAAAAGCAACTAGTGTATCACCGTTGTGGTTTTTGCGTAGATGAGAATTGTTCTTGCTAGATACCTATAGCAGACACGTAAAACATGCAACAACAATTAGAGGATGTCTAACTTGTTTTTGCAGGGTATGTTGTGATGTGATATGGCCAATTACATGATGTGATATATGTGATGTATGAGATGATCATGTGATGTATAGATTATCACGACTTGCATGTCGATGAGTACGGCAACTGGCAGGAGCCATAGGGTTGTCTTTAATTATTGTATGACATGCGTGTCAATCATTAAGCGCTATGTAATGCTTTACTTTATCGCTAAACGGTAGCAATAGTAGTAGAAGCATGTTGGGTGCAACAACCCCGATGGCGACACGTTGATGGAGATCAAGATGATGAAAATCATGGTGTTATGCCAGTGATGATGGAGATCATGCCGGTGCTTTTTAGATGGAGGTAAAAAGCACAAGTTCATGGCCATATCATGTCACTTATGAATTGCATGTGGTGTTAATCCTTTTATGCACCTTGTTTTGCTTAGGACGATGGTAGCATTATAAGGTGATCCCTCACTTAAATTTCAAGATGAATTGTGTTCTCCCCGAGTGTGCACCATTGCGAAAGTTCGTCGTGTTGAGACACCACGTGATGATCGGGTGTGATAGACTCTACGTTCACATACAACGGGTGCAAGCCAGTGTTGCACGTGCAGAACACTCGGGTTAAACTTGACGAGCCTAGCATGTATATACATGGCCTCGGAACACAAGAGACCGAAAGGTCGAACATGAGTCATATAGTAGATATGATCAACATAATGATGTTCACCATTGAATCCACTCAACTCACGTGATGATCGGACTTGAGTTGGTGGATTTGGATCATGTGACACTCAGATGACCTGAGGGATGTCAATTTGAGTGGGAGCTTTAGTAATTTGATTAACTAAACTCATTATCTTGAACAATAGTCTAAGTAAACTTTGCATATTTATGTTGTAGATCAATGGCTCGCGCAGTAGCACCCCTGAATTTTAATGCGTTCCTAGAGAAAGCTAAGTTGAAAGATGATGGAAGTAACTTTGTTCACTGGGACCGTAATCTGAGGATTATCCTCACGGCTTCCTAGAAATCATATGTCCTTGATGCACCGCTTGCTGACTAACCAGAAAACATGACCTCCGAAGACGTTAAGAACGCTTGGGAGGCACGTACTGGAGATTACTCAATAGTTCAGTGTGCGATATTGTATGGCTTAGAACCGGGACTTCAAAGACGTTTTGAACGTCATGGAGCATATGAGATGTTCCAGGAGTTGAAGTTTATCTTTCAGAAGAATGCCCGGATCGAGAGGTATGAAACCTCCGATAAGTTCTATGCTTGCAAGATGGAGCAGAACGGGTCTCTCAGTAAACATATACTCAGAATGTCAGGGTATTCAACTCGTCTAGCGGAGTTGGGAATTGCCCTTCCGCCAGAGGCGATCACTGACAGAGTTCTTCAATCACTACCACCTATTTACAAGAGCTTTGTGATGAACTATAACATGCATGGGATGAACAAGTCAGTCGCCGAGCTGTTTGCGATGCTAAAAGTCGCTTAATCTGAAATCTAGAAAGAACATCAAGTGTTGATGGTCAATAAAACCACTAGTTTCAAGAAAAATGGCAAGGTTGTTGGGAGACGTAGTAGTAAATAAAAAAAATTCCTACGATCACCAAGATCTATCCATGGAGAAACCAGCAACGAGAGGGGAGATATTGCATCTACATACCTTTGAAGATCGCTAAGTGGAAGCGTTGCAAGAACACGGTTGGTGGAGTCGTACTCGCAGCGATTCAGATCGCGGTGGATTCCGATCTTAGCGCCGAACAATGGCACCTCCGTGTTCAACACACATACAGCCCAGTGACGTCTCCTACGCCTTAATCCAGCAAGGAGGAAGAAGAGGTTGAGGGAGAGCTCTAGTAGCACGACGACGTGGTGACGGTGGAGCTACGTGAACTCCGGCAGGGCTTCGCCAAGCGCTACGGAGAACGAGGAAGACGAAGGGTAGGGCTGCACCGAGAGAGAGAGAAGTCGTGTCTCAAATCAGCCCAAACCCTTGGGTATATATAGGAGGAGGGAGAGGGAGGGATGCCTTTGCCCCTCCTCCAAGGAGGAGAGGTTCGGCCGAAGGTGGGGAAGAGTCCACCTCCCACTAGGGAGGTGGATCTCCTCCTTTTAAATCCTTTTGACCTATATCTCTTTACCCTAGCCGCATGGGCCTTTCTAGAAGGTCTTGGACAGCCCAAAAAGGGCTAGAACACCTCCTCTAAGGGCCCACAAAGTCCTTTGGTCGTCACACCCCTCCCGGGGGTCCTCCGGCACCCTCTCAGCACTCCCGGTACACTACCGATGAGCCCGAAAACTTTCCGGTGACCAAAACTGGACTTCCTATATATCAATCTTTACCTCCGGACCATTCTGGAGCTCCTCGTGACATCTGGGATCTCATCCGGGACTCCGAACAACCTTTGTTAATCACGTATACCATTTCCCTATAACCCTAGCGTCATCAAACCTTAAGTGTGTAGACCCTACGGGTTCGGGAGGCATGTAGACATGACCGAGACACCTCTCCGGTCAATAACCAACAGCGGGATCTGGATACCCATGTTGGCTCCCACATGCTCCACGATGATCTCATCGGATGAACCACGATGTCGGGGATTCAATCAATCTCGTATACAATTCCCTTTGTCTATCAGTATGATACTTGCCTGAGATTCGATCGTCGGTATCTCTATACCTTGTTCAATCTCGTTACCGGCAAGGCTCTTTACTCGTTCCATAATACATCATCCCATGACTAACTCCTTATTTACATTGAGCTCATTATGATGATGTCTTACCGAGTGGGCCCAGAGATACCTCTCCATCACACGGAGTGACAAATCCCAGTCTCGATTCGTGCCAACCCATCAGACACTTCCGGAGATACTCGTAGTGCACCTTTATAGCCACCCAGTTACATTGTGACATTTGGCATACCCAAAGAATTCTTACGGTATATGGGAGTTGCACAATCTCATGTTCTAAGGAAACAATACTTGACATTGAAAAGCTTTAGCAAACAAACTACATAATCTTGTGCTATGCTTAGGATTGGGTCTTGTCCATCACATCATTCTCCCAATGATGTGATCCCGTTATCAACGACGTCCAATGTCCATGGTCATGAAACTGTGACCATCTATTGATCAACGAGCTAGTCAACTAGAGGCTCACTAGGGACATGTTGTGGTCTATGTATTCACACATGTATTACGATTTTCGGTTAACACAATTATAGCATGAACAATAGACAATTATCATGAACCAGGAAAAACAATAATAACCATTTTATTATTGCCTCTAGGGCATATTTCCAACAGTCTCCCAATTGCACTAGAGTCAATAATCTAGTTACATTGTGATGAATCGAACACCCATAGCAATCTGGTGTTGATCATGTTTTGCTCGTGAGAGAGGTTTAGTCTAACGGATCTGTGACATTTAGATCCGTATGCACTATACAAATATCTATATCCCTCCTGAATGTAATCACGGATGGAGTTGAAGCGGCACTTGATGTGTCTTGTCTTCTTGTGAAGCCTGGGCTCCTTCGCAAGGGCAATAGCTCCAGTGTTGTCGCAGAATAGAGTCATCGGGCCCGACGCGGTTGGAATTACTCCTAGGTCGGTGATGAACTCCTTCATCCAGACTCCTTCCTTTGCTGCTTCCAAAGCAGCTATGTACTCTGCTTCACATGTATATGCCGCCATGATGCTTTGCTTGCTGCTGCACTAGCTGACTGCCCCTCCGTTCAAAACATACACGTATCCGGTTTGCGACTTGGAGTCGTCCGGATCTGTGTCGAACCTAGCACCGACGTAACCCTTTACGACGAGCTCTTCGGCACCTCCATATACGAGAAACATGTCCTTTTTCCTTTTCAGGTACTTCAGGATATTCTTGACCGCTGTCCAGTGTTCCGCTCCGGGATCACTTTGGTACCTCCCCACCAAACTTATGGCAAGGTTCACATCAGGTCTGGTACACATCATGGCATACATAATAGAGCCTATGGCCGAAGCATAGGGGATGTCACTCATCTCTTCTCTATCCTTTGCCGTGGTCGGGCATTGAGTCGTACTCAATCTCACACCTTGTAACACAGGCAAGAACCCCTTCTTGGACTGATCCATATTGAACTTCTTCAATATCTTTTGAAGGTATGTGCTTTGTGAAAGACCTATGAGGCATCTCGATCTATCTCTATAGATCTTAGTACCTAATATGTAAGCAACTTCTCCAAGGTCCTTCATTGAAAAACACTTATTCAAGTAGGCATTTATACTTTCCAAGAGTTCTATATCATTTCCCATTATCAGTATGTCATCCACATATAATACGAGAAATGCTACAGAGCTCCCACTCACTTTCTTGTAAATACATGGTTCTCCATAAACCTGTACAAACCCAAACGCTTTAATCACTTCATTAAAGCGAATGTTCCAACTCCGAGATGCTTGCACCAGCACATAGATGGAGCGCTGGAGCTTGCATACCTTGTTAGCATCTTTAGGATCGACAAAACCTTCCGGCTGCATCATATACATTTCTTCCTTGAGGAAGCCATTAAGGAATGCCGTTTTGACGTCCATTTGCCAGATCTCATAATCATAAAATGCGGCAATTTCTAACATGATTCGGACAGACTTCAGCATCACTACGGGTGAGAAAGTCTCATCGTAGTCAACTCCTTGAACTTGTCGATAACCCTTAGCGACAAGCCGAGCCTTATAGACGGTCACATTAGCATCCGCGTCAGTCTTCTTCATAAAGATCCATTTATTTTCAATGGCTCGCTTATCATCAGGCAAGTCCACCAAAGTCCACACTTTGTTCTCATACATGGATCCTATCTCGGATTTCATGGCTTCAAGCCATTTGTTGGAATTCAGGCTCGCAATCGCTTCTGCATAGTTCGAAGGTTCACCGTTGTCTAACAACATGATCTCTAGGACAGGGTAGTCATACCACTCTGGTGCGGAATGTGTCCTAGTGGACCTTCGACGTTCAATAGTAACTTGATCTAAAGTTTCATGATCATCATCATTAACTTCCTCTCCAGCCGGTGTAGGCTCCATAGAAACAACTTCTTGTGCTATGCTACTCTCCGGTTAGAGTGGAGGTACAATTACCTCATCAAGTTATATTTTCCTCCCACTTACTTCTTTCGAGAGAAACTCTTTCTCGAGAAAGGATCCATTCTTGGCAACAAAGACTTTGCCCTCATATCGTAGGTAGAAGGTATACCCAATAGTCTCTTTGGGATATCCTATGAAGACGCACTTTTCCGCTTTGGGTTCGAGCTTCTCAGGTTGAAGTTTCTTCACATAAGCATCGCATTCCAAAACATTTAGAAACGATAGCTTAGGTTTCTTTCCAAACCACAATTCATACGGTGTCGTCTCAACGGATTTTGACGGTGCCCTATTTAAAGTGAATGCGGCAGTCTCTAATGAATATCCCCAAAATGATAGCGGTAACTCGGTAAGAGACATCATAGATCGTACCATATCTAATAGAGTGCGATTACGACGTTCAGACACACCATTTCGCTGAGGTGTGCCAGGCGGCGTGAGTTGTGAAACAACTCCACATCTCGTTAGGTGCGTGCCAAACTCATGACTTAAATATTCTCCGCCACGATCAGATCGTAGGCACTTTATTTTCCTGTCACGTTGATTCTCTACCTCACCCTAAAATTCATTGAACCTTTCAAAGGTTTCAGACTTGTGTTTCATTAAGTAGACATACCCATATCTACTCAAGTCATCAGTGAGGGTGAGAACATAACGGTAGCCACCACGAGCCTCGACACTCATTGGACCGCATACATCGATATGTATTATTTCCAACAAGTCAGTTGCTCGCTCCATTGTTCCGGAGAGCGGAGTCTTGTTCATCTTGTCCATGAGGCATGGTTCGCACGTGTCAAATGATTCGAAATCAAGAGACTCCAAAAGTCCATCAGTATGGAGCTTCTTCATGCGTTTGACACCAATATGACCAAGGCGGTAGTGCCACATGTAAGTGGGACTATCGTTATCGACCTTACACTTTTTGGTACTCACACTATGGACATGTGTAACATCACGTTCTAGATTCATCAAAAATAAACCATTGACCAGCGGGGAATGACCATAAAACTTTTCTCTCATATAAATAGACCAACCATTATTCTCAGATTTAAATGAGTAGCCATCTCGCATCAAGCGAGATCCAGATACAATGTTCATGCTCAAAGCTGGTACTAAATAACAGTTATTAAGGTTTAACACTAATCCCGAAGGTAGATGTAGAGGTAGTGTGCCGACGGCGATCACATCGACCTTGGAACCATTCCCGACGCGCATCGTCACCTCGTCCTTTGCCAGCCTCCGCTTATTCCGCGGCTCCTGCTTGGGTTACGAATGTGAGCAACTTCACCGGTATGAAATACCCAGGAGCTACTACGAGCGCTGGTTAGGTACACATCAATAACAAGTATATGACATATACCTTTAATGTTGCCGTCCTTCTTATCCGCTAAGTACTTAGGGTAGTTCCGCTTCCAGTGACCGGTACCCTTGCAATAAAAACACTCAGTCTCAGGCTTGGGTCCATTCTTGTTCTTCTTCTTCCCAGCAACTTGCTTACCGGGCGTGGCAACAGCTTTGTCGTCCTTCTTGAAGTTCTTCTTACCCTTGCCTTTCTTGAAACTAGTGGTCTTATTCACCATCAACAGTTGACGCTCCTTTTTGATCTCGACCTCTGCTGATTTCAGCATCGAGTACAACTCAGGAATGGACTTCTCCATCCCTTGCATGTTGTAGTTCATCACAAATCTCTTGTAGCTAGGTGGAAGCGACTGGAGGATTCTGTCAATGACTAAGTCATCCGGGAGGTTAACTCCCAGTTGAGTCAAGCGGCTGTGTAGCCCAGACATCTTGAGGATGTGCTCACTGACAGAACTATTCTCCTCCATCTTACAGCTGAAGAACTTGTCGGAGACGTCATATCTCCCGACCCGGGCATGAGCTTGGAAAACCAGTTTCAGCTCTTGGAACATCTCATATGCTCCGTGTTGCTCAAAACGCTTTTGGAGCCCCGGTTCTAAACTGTAAAGCATGCCGCACTGAACAAGGGAGTAATCATCACAGTGAGAATGCCAAGCGTTCGCAACATCTTGCTATGTTGGGAGAAGGGGTGGGTCACCTAGTGGTGCATCAAGGACATACAATTTCTTGGAAGCTATGAGGATGATCCTCAACCCACGGACCCAGTCCACATAGTTGCTTCCATCATCTTTCAGCTTGGTTTTCTCTAGGAACGCGTTGAAGTTTAGGGTGACACTTGCGTTGGCCATTGGATCTACAATATAGATTGTAAAGACAATTTTAAACTAAGTTCATGATAATTAAGTTCACATAATCAAATTATTTAATGAACTCCCACTTAGGTAGACATCTCTCTAGTCATCCAAGTGACACATGATCCATGTCAACTAGCCCGTGTCCGATCATCACGTGAGATGGACTAGTCATCCATGATGAACATCTCCATGTTGATCGTATCTTCTATACCACTCATGTTCAACCTTTCGGTCTTCCGTGTTCCGAGGCCATGTCTGTACATGCTAGGCTCTTCAAGTCAACCTAATTGTATCGCGTGTGTAAATCTGGCTTACACCCGTTGTATGCGAACGTTAGAACCTATCACACGCGATCATCACGTGGTGCTTCGGAACAACGATCCTTAGCAACGGTTCAAAGTTAGGGTGAACACTTTTCTTGAAATTTTATTGAGAGATCATCTTATTTACTACCGTCTTTCTAAGCAAATAAGATGTAAACATGATAAACATCACATGCAATCAATATAGTGACATGATATGGCCAATATCATCTTGCTCCTTTGATCTCCATCTTCGGGGCACCAAGATCATCATTGTCACCGGCACGACACCATGATCTCCATCATCATGATCTCCATCATGGTGTCTTCATGAAGTTGTCTCGCCAACTATTACTTCTACTACTATAGCTAACGTTTAGCAATAAAGGCAAGTAATTACATGGCGTTTATGATTGACACACATGTCATACAATAAAATAAGACAACTCCTATAGCTCCTGCCAGTTGTCATACTCATCGACATGCAAGCCATGAATCCTATTACAAGAACATGATCAATCTCATACATCACAATGCATCACATCACATTCTTTGGCCATATCACATCACAAGGCATATGCTGCAAAAACAAGTTAGACGTCCTCTAATTTGCAGTTGCAAGTTTTTACGTGGCTGCTATAGGTTTCTAGCAAGAATGTTTCTTACCTATGCCAAAACCACAACGTGACATGCCAATTGCTATTTACCCTTCATAAGGATGCTTTTCATCGAATCCAATCCGACTAAGGTGGGAGACACAAACACCCGCTAGCCAAATTATGCAACAAGTGCATGTTAGGCGGTGGAACTAGTCTCACGTAAGCGTACGTGTAAAGTCGGTCCGGGCTGCTTCATCCACAATACCACCGAATCAAGATAACACTAGTAGTGGTAAGCATGTTAACAAAATCGACGCCCACAACAACTTGTGTTCTACTCGTGCATAGATTCTACGCATAGACCTAGCTCATGATGCCATTGTTGGGAGACATAGTAGTAAATAAAAACAATTCCTACGATCACCAAGATCTATCCATGGAGAAACCAGCAATGAGAGGGGAGAGATTGCATATTCATACCTTTGAAGATCGCTAAGCAGAAGCGTTACAAGAACGCGGTTGGTGGAGTCGTACTCGCAGCGATTCATATCGCGGTGGATTCCGATCTTAGCACCGAACAACGGCGCCTCCGCGTTCAACACACGTATAGCCCAGTGATGTCTCCTATGCCTTGATCTAGAAAGGAGGAAGAAGAGGTTGAGGGAGAGCTCCGGCAGCACGACGACATGGTGACGGTGGAGCTACGTGAACTCCGGCAGGGCTTCGCCAAGCGCTACGGAGAACGAGGAAGAGGAAGGGTAGGGCTGCACCGAGAGAGAGAAGTCGTGTCTCAAATCAGCCCAAACCCTTGGGTATATATAGGAGGAGGGAGAGGGAGGTCTTCCTTGGCCCCTCCTCCAAGGAGGAGAGGTTCGGCCAAAGGTGGGGAAGAGTCCACCTCCCACAAGGGAGGTGGATCTCCTCCTTTTAAATCCTTTTGCCCTATATCTCTTTACCCCAGCCGCATGGACCTTTCTAGAAGGTCTTGGACAGCCCAAAAAGGGCTGGCACACCTCCTCTAAGGTCCCACAAAGTCCTTTGGTCGTCACACCCCTCCCGGGGGTCCTCCGGCACCCTCCCAACACTCCCGATACACTACCGATGAGCCCGAAAACTTTTCGGTGAGCAAAACTGGACTTCCTATATATCAATATTTACCTCCGGACCATTCCGGAGCTCCTCGTGACGTCCGGGATCTCATCTGGGACTCTGAACAACCTTCGGTAATCACCTATACCATTTCCCTATAACCCTAGTGTCATCGAACCTTAAGTGTGTAGACCCTACAGGTTCGGGAGGCATGTAGACATGACCGAGACACCTCTTTGGTCAATAACCAACAGCGGGATCTGGATACCCATGTTGGATCCCACATGCTCCATGATGATCTCATTGGATGAACCACGATGTCGGGGATTCAATCAATCTCGTATACAATTCCCTTTGTCTATCGGTATGAAACTTGCCCGAGATTCGATCGTCGGTATCTCTATACCTTGTTGAATCTCGTTACCGGCAAGTCTCTTTACTCGTTCCATAATACATCATCCCGTGACTAACTCCTTAGTCACATTGAGCTCATTATGATTATGTCTTACCAAGTGGGCCCAGAGATACCTCTCCGTCACACGGAGTGACAAATCCCAGTCTTGATTCGTGCCAACCCAACAGACACTTTCGGAGATACCCGTAGTGCACCTTTATAGCCACCCAGTTATGTTGTGAAGTTTGGCACACCCAAAGCATTCCTACGGTATCCGGGAGTTGCACACTCTCATGGTCTAAGGAAACGATACTTGACATTGAAAAGCTTTAGCAAACGAACTACAAGATCTTGTGCTATGCTTAGGATTGGGTCTTGTCCATCACATCATTCTCCTAATGATGTGATCCCATTATCAACGACATCCAATGTCCATGGTCATGAAACCGTGATCATTCTCCTAATGTTGTGGTCTATGTATTCACACATGTATTACGGTTTCCGGTTAACGCAATTATAGCATGAACAATAGACAATTATCATGAACCAGGAAATACAATAATAACCATTTTATTATTGCCTCTAGGGCATATTTCCAACAAAGGTCAAGGGCAAGGGCAAGAATGTTAAAGCCAAGAAGGATGGCAAAGCAGATGCTACTCCTGTAAAGAAGCCCAATCATGGACCCAAGCCAGAAACTAAGTGCTTTCATTGCAAGGGAACTGGTCACTGGAAGCGGAACTGCCCCAAGTACCTTGTTAACAAGAAGGCGGCCAACGACAAACAAGGTATATATGATATACATGTTATTGATGTGTACCTTACTAGCTCTCGTAGTAGTGCCTAGGTATTTGATACCGGTTCGGTTCCTCACATTTGCAACTCAAAGCAGGAACTACGGAATAAACGAAGGCTGGCAAAGGACGAAGTGACGATGCGCATGGGAAATGGTTCCAAGGTTGATGTGATCGCCGTCGGCACACTCTCTCTTCGATTACCATCAGGATTAGTGATGAACCTAAATAATTGTTATTTAGTGCCCGCGTTAAGCATGAACATTATATCTGGATCTTGTTTATTGCGAGACGGTTACTCATTTAAGTTAGAGAATAAAGGTTGTTCTATTTATATGAGTAATATCTTTTATGGTCATGCACCCAATGTTAGGGGTTTATTCATATTGAATCTTGATAGTGATGACACACATGTTCATAACATTGATGCCAAAAGATGTAGAGTTGATAATGATAGTACCACTTTCTTGTGGGACTGCCGTTTAGGTCATATTGGTGTAAAATGCATGAGGAAGCTCCATGCTGATGGACTTTTGGAGTCACTTGATTTTGAATCACTTGACACATGTGAACCATGCCTGATGGGCAAGATGACTAAAACGCCGTTCTCTGGAACAATGGAACGGGCGAGTGACTAATTGGAAATCATACATACTGATGTGTGTGTTCCAATGAATGTTACAGTGCGTGGTGGATATCGTTATTTTCTCACCTTCACTGATGACTTAAGTAGATATGGGTATATTTACTTAATGAAACACAAGTCTGAAACATTTGAAAAGTTCAAGCAATTTCAGAGTGAAGTTGAGAATCATCGTAACAAGAAGATTAAGTTCCTGTGATCTGATCGAGGAGGTGAATATTTGAGTTATGAGTTTGGCAGTCACTTAAGACAGTGTGGAATTGTTTCACAGTTGACACCACCCGAAACACCACAGCATAATGGTGTGTCCGAATGTCGTAATCGAACCTTATTAGATATGGTGCATTCTATGATGTCTCTTGCTGATTTGCCACTATCGTTTTGGGGTTATGCATTAGAGACAGCTGCATTCACTTTAAATAGGACACCATCGAAATCCGTTGAGACGATGCCATATGAACTATGGTTTGGCAAGAGGCCAAAGTTGTCGTTTCTTAAAGTTTGGGGATGTGATGCTTATGTCAAAAAGCTTCACCCTGAAAAGCTGGAACCCAAAGCGGAGAAAAGCGTCTTCATAGGATACCTGAAAGCGACAGTCGGGTATACCTTGTATCTCAGATCCGAAGGCAAAGTGTTTGTCGCTAAGAATGGAACATTTCTTGAGAAAGAGTTTCTCTCGAAAGAATTGAGTGGGAGGAAAATAGAGCTTGATGAGGTTATTGAACCTTTACTTCAACCAGAAAGTGGCGCAGCGCAGAAAGATGTTTCTGTGGAAACTACGACGGTAGAAGAAGAAGTTAATGATGATGATCATGAAGCTTTGGATCAAGCTACTATTGAACCTCGTAGGTCGACAAGGCCGCGTACTACTCCTGAGTGGTACGGCAACCCTGTCTTGGAGGTCATGTTGTTGGACAACAATGAACCTACGAGCTATGGAGGACCAGTGATGGGCCCAGATTCCGAGAAATGGTTAGAGGCCATGAAATCTGAGATGGAGTCCATGTATGAAAACAAAGTATGGACTTTGGAAGTATTACCTGAAGGGTGAAAGGCCATTCAGAACAAATGGATCTTTAAGAAGAAGACAGACACGATCGGTAATGTTACCGTCTATAAAGCTCGACTTGTGGCAAAGGGTTTTTCACAAGTTCAAGGAGTTGACTACGATGAGACCTTCTCACCCATAGCGATGCTTAAGTCTGTCAGAATCATGTTGGCAATAGCTGTTTATTTCGACTATGAAATTTGGCAGATGGATGTCAAAACAACGTTCCTCAACGGTTTCCTTGAGGAAGAGTTGGATATGATGCAACCAGAAGGTTTTGTCGATCCAGAGAATGCTGACAAAGTTTGCAAACTCCAGCGATCCATTTATGGACTGGTGCAAGCATCTCGGAGTTGGAATAAGCGTTTTGATGAGGTGATCAAAGCGTTTAAGTTTATACAAGTTTATGGAGAAGCTTGTATTTACAAGAAAGTGAGTGGGAGCTTTATAGCATTTCTAATATTATATGTGGATGACATATTGCTGATTGGAAACAATATAGAAATGCTGGAAAGCGTGAAGGAATATTTGAACAAGAGTTTTTCAATGAAGGACCTAGGAGAAGCTACTTTCATATTAGGCATTAAGATCTATAGAGATAGATCGAGACGCTTAATAGCACTTTCACAAAGCACATACCTTGATAAAGTTTTGAAGAAGTTCAAAATGGATAAGTTCAAGAAGGGGTTCTTGCCTGTGTTACAAGGTGTGAAGTTGAGTAAGACTCAATGCCCAGTGACTGCAGAGGATAGAGAAAAGATGAGTGTCATCCCCTACGCTTCAGCCATAGGCTCTATCATGTATGCAATGTTGTGCACAAGACCCGATGTCAGCCTTGCCATAAGTATTGCTGGAAGGTTTCAAAGTGATCCTGCAATGGAACACTGGGCAGCGGTCAAGAATATCCTTAAGCACTTGAAAAGGACTAAGGAAATGTTTCTTGTTTATGGAGGTGATTAAGAGCTCGTCGTAAAGGGTTACATTGATGCAAGCTTTGACACTGATCCGGATGACTCTAAGTCACAAACCGGATACGTATTTATTCTCAACGGGGGAGCGGTAAGCTGGTGCAGGTCCAAGCAAAGCATGGTAGCCGATTCTACGTGTGTAGCGGAGTACATCACAGCCTCGGAGGCAGCGAAGCAAGGTGTCTGGATGAAGCAGTTCATGACAGATCTTGGAGCAGTGCCCAGTGCACTGAATCCAATGAACCTATTCTGTGACAACACTGGGGCCAAGGAACCAAGGTTTCACAAGACGACCAGACACATAAAGCAACGCTTCAGCTCCATCCATGATTACATCGAGGAGAAGGAAATAAATATTTGCAAAGTGCACACGGATCTGAATGTTGCAGACCCGTTGACTAAACCTCTTCCAAGGGCTAAACATGATCAACACCAGAACTGCATGGGTGTTCGATTCATTACAATGTAAATCAGATAGTGATGTGAGCTAGATTATTGACTCTAGTGCAAGTGGGAGACTGTTGGAAATATGCCCTAGAGGCAATAAATAAAGTGTTTATTATTATATTTCCTTGTTCATGATAATCGCTTATTGTCCATGCTATAATTGTATTTATTGGAAACACATTACATGTGTGGGTAAATAGACAACACTTTGTCCCTAGTATGCCTCTAGTAAACTAGCTCATTGATCAAAGATGGTCAAGGTTTCCTAGACATTGACATGTGATGTCATTTGATAACGGGATCACATCATTAGGAGAATGATGTGATGGACAAGACCCAAACTACAAACGTAGCAGATGATCGTGTTAGTTTATTGCTATTGTTTTCTGCATGTCAAGTATATGTTCCTATGACCATGAGATCATGCAACTCACGGATACCGGACGAGTTCCTTGTGTGTATCAAACGTCGCAACGTACTGGGTGACTATAAAGGTGCTCTATAGGTATCTTCGAGGGTGTCTGTTGATTTGGCATGGATCAAGATTGGGATTTGTTACTCCATGTGACGGAGAGGTATCTCAGGGCCCACTCGGTAATACAACATCACAATAAGCCTTGCAAGCAATTTGACTAAGTGTTAGTTGCGGGATCTTGTATTATGGCATGAGTAAAGAGACTTGCCGGTAATGATATTGAACTAGGTATGGAGATACCGACGATCAAATCTCGGGCAAGTAACATACCGAAGAACAAAGGGAACATCATACAGGATTAACTGAATCCTTGACATAGAGGTTCAACCGATAAAGATCTTCGTAGAATATGTAGGAACCAATATGGGCATCCAGATCCTGTAATTGGTTATTGACCGTAGAGGTGTCTCGGTCATGTCTACATAGTTCTCGAACCCGCAGGGTCTACACACTTAATGTTTGGTGACGTTTCGGTAGTATAGAGTTATGTATGGTGGTGACCGAAGGTTGTTCGGAATCCCAGATGAGATCCTGGATGTCACGAGGAGCTCCGGAATGGTCTGGAGGTAAAGATTTATATATAGGAAGTCCTGTTTTGGTCGCCGGAAAAGTTTCGGGCTCATCGGCAGTGTACCGGGAGTGCCGGTAGTGTACCGGGAGACCATCGGGAGGGGTATTTCGAACCAAGAGGCTCCATGGGCTGTGGGAGAGTGTTTACCAGCCCTTAGTGGTCTGGGGGAAGTCCCACACAAGGCCCATATGGTTTGGGAAAAAGGCCCAAACATAAAAGGTGGAAAAAGGCAAAAATTGGGTGAATCCTAGTCCTACTAGGATTGGAGGTGGAGTCCACCTCCTCCACCTGGTTCGGCCGACTCCTTGGAGGCGTGGACCTTGTGCCAAGCCTCCTCCTCTCTTCCTCTTATATATACTGGAGGTTCTAGGGTTTTTGCACAGAATTTTCAGCCACGTGCTTCCCGTTCCTCCAGTGCATAGTTTCTCCTCTAGATCGGTTTTCTGCAGCGCTTAGGCGAAGCCCTGCCGGAATAGCTCCACCACCATCGCCGGAGCACCGTGACGCTGCCGGAGAACACTTCTTCCTCTCTGCTCCTTCTTGCTGGATCAAGACGGCGGATATTGTCATCAAGCTGTACGTGTGCTGAATGCGGAGGTGCCGTCCGTTCGGCGCTAGATCGGAAGGATCGTGATCAAGTTCGTGGGACGGATCGTGACCAAGTTCATGGGACGGACCGTGATTGGATCGCGGGACAGATCATGATTTGGATCGCGAAGACGTTCGACTACACCAACCGCATTTCTTAACGCTTCCCGCTTAGCGATCTACAAGGGTATGTAGATCCACTCTCCCTTTCGTAGATGCTCATCACCATGGATAGATCTGCATGTGCATAGGAAATTTTTTGTTTCCCATGCAACGTTCCCCAATAATTCTAAGCAAATAAGATGTAAACATGATAAACATCACATGAAATCAATATAGTGACATGATATGGCCAATATCATCTTGCTCCTTTGATCTCCATATTCGGGGCACCATGATCATCACTGTTACTGGCACGACACCATGATCTCCATCATCGTGTCTTCATGAAGTTGTCTCGCCAACTATTACTTCTACTACTATGGCTAACGTTTAGCAATAAAGAAAAGTAATTACATGGCGATCTTGATTGACATGCAGGTCATACAATAAAATAAGACAACTCCTATGGCTCCTGCCGGTTGTCATACTCATCGACATGCAAGCCGTGAATCCTATTACAAGAACATGATCAATCTCATACATCACAATGCATCATATCACATCCTTTGGCTATATCACATCACAAGGCATATGCTGCAAAAACAAGTTAGACGTCGTCTAATTTGTAGTTGCAAGTTTTTACGTGGCTGCTATAGGTTTCTAGCAAGAACGTTTCTTACCTACGCCAAAACCACAACATGATATGACAATTGCTATTTACCCTTCATAAGGACCCTTTTCATCGAATCCGATCCGACTAAGGTGGGAGAGACAGACACCCGCTAGCCACCTTATGCAACAACTGCGTGTCCGGCGGTGGAACCGGTCTCACGTAAGCGTATGTGTAAAGTTGGTCCGGGCCGCTTCATCCCACAATACCGCCGAATAAAGATAATACTAGTAGTGGTAAGAAAATTAACAAGATCGACGCCCAGAACAACTTTGTGTTCTACCCGTGCATAGATTCTACGCATAGACCTAGCTCATGATGCCACTATTGGGAGTATTAGTAGTAAATCAAAAAAAATCTATGATCACCAAGATCTATCTATGGAGAAACCAGCAACGAGTGGGGAGAGATTGCATCTTCATACCTTTGAAGATCGCTAAGCGGAAGCATTACAAGAATGCGGTTGATGGAGTCGTACTCGCAGCGATTCAGATCGCGGTGGATTCGGATCTAAGTGCCGAACAACGGCGCCTCTGCGTTCAACACACGTACAACCCAGTGACATATCCCTCGCCTTGATCCAGCAAGGAGGAGGGAGAGGTTGGGGAAGAGCTCCAACAGCAGCAAGACAGCATCGTGGTGGTGGAGCAGCAAGGTATTCCGGCAGGGCGTCGCCTAAGCACTGCGGAGGAGGAAGAAGAGAGGTAGGGCTGCGCCGTGGGAGAGATTTCAAATCTTGTCTCAAAACAGACAAAACCTCAAGTATATATAGGAGGAGGGAGAGGGAGGGATGCCTTGGCCCCTCCTCCAAGGAGGAGAGGCTCGACCGAAGCTAGGGAGGAGTCCACCTCCCACAAGGGAGGTGGATCTCTTCCTTTTGAATCTCCTTTAGCCTTATCTCTTTATCCCTAGCTATATGAGCCTTTCCGGAAGGACATGGACAGCCCAATAAGGGCTGGTACACCTCCTCTAATAGACCACGAAGTCCTTTGGTCGTCACACCCCTCCCGGGGGTCCACCGACACCCTCCCGGCACTCCCGGTACACTACCGATGAGCCACAAAACTTTCCGGTGACCAAAACTAGACTTCCTATATATCAATATTTACCTACGTACCATTCCGGAGCTCCTCGTGACGTCTGGGATATCAACCGGGACTCTAAATAACCCTCGGTAGTCACGTATACCATTTCCCTATAACCCTAGCGTCATCGAACCTTAAGTGTGTAGACCCTACGGGTTCGGGAGACACGTAGACATGACCGAGACACCTCTCCGGTCAATAACCAACAGCGGGATCTGGATACCCATGTTGGCTCCCACATGCTCCATGATGATCTCATCGGATGAACCACGAGGTTGGGGATTCAATCAATCCCGTATACAATTCCCTTTGGCTACCGGTATGATACTTGCCCGAGATTCGATCGTCAGTATCTCTATACCTTGTTCAATCTCGTTACCAGCAATTTTCTTTACTCATTCCGTAACACATCATCCCGTGGCTAACTCCTTAGTCACACTGAGCTCATTTTGATGATGTCTTACCGAGTGGGCCCAGAGATACCTCTCCGTCATATAGAGTGACAAATCCCAGTCTCGATTCATGCCAACCCAACAGACACTTTCAGAGATACCCATAGTGCACCTTTATAGCCACCCAGTTTTTTTGTGACATTTGGCACACCCAAAGCATTCCTACGGTATCCGGGAGTTGCACCATCACATGGTCTAAGGAAATGATACTTGACATTGGAAAAGCTTTAGCAGACGAACTACACGATCTTGTGCTATGCTTAGGGTTGGGTCTTGTCCATCACATCATTCTCCTAATGATGTGATCCCGTTATCAACGACATCCAATGTCCATGGTCATGAAACCGTGACCATCTATTGATCAACGAGCTAGTCAACTAGAGGCTCACTAGGGACATGTTGTGGTCTATGTATTCACACATGCATTCTGGTTTTTGGTTAATACAATTATAGCATGAACAATAGACAATTATCATGAACAAGGAAATACAATAATAACCATTTTATTACTGCCTCTAGGGCATATTTCCAACACTAACTGCCGCGACGCCTCTACCACTCGGGTCACCACTGGCGGCGTACTTGGACCGCCCCCCGGAGTATTGAAAAGATTTCGAGGTTGAATCGATAAACCGACTTGAGATCTTCTATGCTGAACCGCCTCTAACGCCCGTTGGTCCAGATCAAAACCGAGAGCCTTCGCCCTCAAACACTTTGACTCAGCATTCATCTGGGCTTGCATCACATTAATATCCTCCTGGGCCTGAGCCATCCGTCCCTTAATCCGGTTGACCTCGGCGTTACGCTCTGCTTGATTCTCAGCCATCACCTCCGTGGCCATCAGAGCCGCCAACTCCTCCATGAGCTCCAGTAGAACCTGCATCGGTGCCTTAGGAGGCTCTGCATCAGGGGGAGCCGCTCGAGCTGCCGCTCCGGACGTCGCACCATTGGAAGCCGGTGCCGGGCCCACCATGAACACGGTGGCTCGGCTCGGCGGGTCATAAGGCTCCGGAATACTGTAACCATCGGCATAGCCCCTTAACCCACCGTCATGAAGTTGCCAGATCGATTCCCGATCCTCGCTGGAAGATCCCTCATCTGAGAAAGCCAAGGTTTCTCCCGACAAGGAACCGCTGTTGTCCTCTGTGAAACCAAGAAAGACGCTCTTCCGCCCAGGTTGATCACGGGCGGGTGTCTCGTGCCGCGCCGGCTCGACGATGTTGGTGTAGATGTCCGGCCCGGGTGTAGATCCATCCAGTTTGTCGATGAACACATGCATCTTGCCAATGGGAACCCGATAGCCATACTCGACTGAGCCAGCTTCAGGCCCCCATCCCGGGTCGTCGATGTAGAGCTTGCCGCAATGATTCATGGTCATCAAGCCGACGACGTATCCTTCGATCCCAGAGAGAAAACCCTTTGAGAACTCAACACCACCACATGCTAGCCCCATGGTGGGCGCTAACTGTCATGGTTTTTTCACGGCAGATGTTCGAAGACTTAGATTCGAGGCCATCACTAAGGGGGTGGACTCAAAGGGGTTGGACAGGACGAAAGACACAGATTTACCTAGGTTTGGCCCCTCGAGATGAGGTAAAAGCCTACGTCTTGCTTTGTGTGTATTGATTGGAGTATTGATTACAAGGGAGCATATTCGCTTGACCTAGCTCTCGATCAATTGGATCCTGTCTAAGCCGTCCGGGGTCTCGCCTTTATATAGGAGGTCAAGACCATAGGTTACACAAGTCTCATACCGACTCTTCCAACGTGTCTGACTCTGTCTCTAAGACGCCTTGCGACTCGAGCAGGCTGTCTCCGGGCGGCCTTACGCGCCCGGGTCTTGCATCTTCTTCCTGACTCTGGGCCTCCGTCTCAACCCATCTGGTGAGCCAACGTGCAGCCCAATCTTCCTCTTCTAGCCCATACGCGAACGAGCCGCCAGGTACGACCCGGACCCTCCTGGGCGGGTCTTACCTTGGGGTTTATATCCCCAACAAGCATCTTATCACCGAGGAGTATGATCATTTGGCTCGGCTTGTGCATGTGTTAGAGACGGCTCCAACACTAAGGAGAAGAGAGGCAGGGTCATTCAGGTTTGAAGAGGCATGGACAAAACATGATGATTATGAGTGTATGGTATCGGATGCATGGGATGCGGAGAGCTTTGGAGCCTCAGGAATTGCGGCGGTCCGGGACAAAATCCACCAAGTTTCAACGGATATGTAGAGGTGGAGTAGGACTATTTCTAGGTCAATTAGAAAACAAATCTCCAAACTGAAGATGCAGCTTGAAGTGGCCAAGGTGAGAGCACTGGGTCGGGTTCCTCACTGGAGGTGCGCGATCTAGAGGGCCAACTGAGATATATATATGCCAGGGAGGAGTTATATTATAGGCAGCACTCTCGTGTCAAATGGCTGAAGGCCAGCGATCAGAACACAAAGTACTTCCAAGGCCAGGCCTTTCACAGGAAGAGAAAAAACACTATTCTTGCTTTATGGCGAGAGGACGGCTCTAGGTGTATGGTAGATAAGGAGATGTGGGAGATGGCGGTGATGTTCTATGATGCATTATTTACATTAGAGGGCTCGGTAGGAGCGATGAGCTCCTAGAGTATGTTAATCCTGATGTGATGGGAGAGATGAACACCAAGATCATGGCTAGGGTGACACACGAGGAGATTGAATGGGCACTATTTCAGATGGGACGTACGAAGGCCCCGGGCCCGGACGGCTGCCTACTTTATTCTATCAATGACACTGGACGTTGGTGAGAGGAGATGTTTGTCGAGCGGTCCGGCATTTTCTTCAAGGTGTTGTGGCTCTGGACCTTTTTAATGTGACTATGACTGTGATGATACCGAAGGTCAACTCACCGGAGTTGCTTTCACAGTTTCGACCCATCAGTTTATGTAACATATTGTACAAATTGTTTCTAAGGTGCTTGCGAATAGACTCAAGGTGATCCTACTGGTGCTTATCTCCGAGGAGCAGAGTGCTTTTCTGCCTAGGAGGCTTATCACGGACAATGTTCTTGTGGCATATGAGTGTGTGGATGCGATTAGAACGAGGAGATGGAAAAAAACCTTCGTGTGCTGTGAAGCTGGACATGACAAAGGCGTATGACCGAGTTGAGTGGATCTTTCTCGAATAGATGATGGCCAGGGTCAGGTTTGTTGCGGGCCGGATCACCATGGCGATGAGATGTGTGACCTCTTCTAGGTTCATGGTTAAATTAAATGGTGATCTATCTAGGGGATTTATTCCTTCGAGGGAGATCCGCTATCACCGTATGTATTTTTCTTTTGTGTCGAAGGTTTTTCTTCTATGTTGAAGAAGGCATAGCAAGACGACATCATTAAATGTATGGGCTTTGGGAGCACTGATGTCTACTACGCAACCTTCTTCTTGTAGACTCGTTTTGGGCCTCCAAGCATGGAGATTTATAGGATAGTAGCAATTTTCCCACAAGTGTATGACCTAAGGTTTATCAATCCCTAGGAGGTGTAGGATGAAGATGGTCTCTCTCAAACAACCATGCAATCAAATACAAGAAATCTCTTGTGTCCCCAACACACACAATACATGGAAAATTGTATAGATGCACTAGTTCGGCGAAGAGAGGGTGATACAAGTGTAATATGGATGGTAGATACAGGTTTTTGTAATCTGAAGATATAAAAACAGCAAGGTAAATAATGATAAAAGTGAGCACAAAGGTATTGCAATGCTTAGAAACAAGGCCTAGGGTTCATACTTTCACTAGTGCAATTTCTCTCAACAATACTAACATAGTTGAATCATATGTAAATACCTCTCATGCGACAAAGAGTTCAGTCCAAAATCACAAATAGCGGAGAACTAACAAAGAAGTTATTGTAGGGTACGAAACCACCTCAAAGTTATATTTTTCGATCAATCTTATGAGCTATCCCTATAAGTGTCACGAACAGCCCTAGTGTTCGTACTAAAATAACACCTTAAGATACACATCAACCAAAACCCTAATGTCACCTAGATACTCCAATGTCACCACGAGTACCCATGGGCTTGATTATACGATATGCATCACACAATTTCAGATTCATCATGTTCAATCCAACACAAAGAACTTCAAAGAGTGCCCCAAAGTTTCTACCAGAGATTCAAGACGAAAACATGTGCCAAGCGCTATGCATAGATTCCCAAGGTCACGGAACCCGCAAGTTGATCACCAAAACATACACCAAGTGGATCAATAGAACATCTCACTATCACCACGGATATCCCATCGCAAGACATACATCAAGTGTTCTCAAATCCTTAAAGACTCAATCCAATAAGAAAACTTCAAAGGGAAAACTAAATTCATCACAAGAACATAGAGAGGGGAAAACTCCATATGATTCATCTATATCAATAAAGCTCGCGGTACATCAAGATCGTGCCGTCTCAAGAACATGAGAGAGAGAGAGATTCAACACATATCTACTAGAACATACCCTCAGCCCCGAGGGTGAACTACTCCCTTCTCGTGATGGAGACCGCCGAGATGATGAAGATGGCCTCCGGTGATGGTTTCCCCCTCCGGCAGGGTGCCGGAACAGGTTCCTGATTGGTTTTTCGTGGTTGTGGAGGCTTGCGGTGGCAGAACTCCCGATATAGGTTTATTTTTGGAGGTTTCTGTATGTATAGGAATTTTTGGCGTTGGTCCCATGTCTAGATGGTTCCCGAGGAGGTCACAAGCCAGTTAGGCGCGGCCAGGGGGTGGTCGCGCCCTGGTGGCTTGTGACTCCCTCGAGACTCTTCTCCGGTATATTTTCACTCCAGTATTTTTTATATTTTCCAAAAATATTCTCCATAAATTTTCAGCCCATTCCGAGAACTTTTATTTCTGACAAAAACAACACCATGGTAGTTCTTTTGAAAACAACGTCAGTTCGGGTTAGTTATAATAAAATCATACCAAAATCATATAGAATTATTGTAAACATGGCATGAATACTTCATAAATTATAGATATGTTGGAGACGTATCAACATCCCTAAGCTTAATTCTTGCTCGTCCTCGAGTAGGTAAATGATAAAAGAAATAATTTATGAAGTGTGAATGCTAGCATAGTGCATACATTTGATCAATGATAGTTCCAAACACTTTTTCTAGCATTAATATATATCATAAACAGTAGCTCATCTCATAAAACTTCTCATGATGAAGTAGCAAGCTCTTCACATGTTAAAGTATAGACCATAAAGTTTCTTGAAAACTAACAAACTATCCTTTCAGTCACTAAACAATTGTAATTCATCTTATTTTCAGGACGGGTCTATGTAAGAGCTTCGATTTAGCAAATTCCACATACTCAACTATCATATAGTATTCCATGATTGCGAACACTCAAGGCATATTTTTAGAGCAAATGGCATCCGTCGAACACAGAGAAAGATAGGGGCTCAATATTTCGCCTCCCAACATACTTATCATATACATAATTGTCAACAATAATAATTCATGATCAAATATATTTGAATGGCCATATATGCCTAGATCTTCCCCACCACATGATGCTTGCCAAGACAAAAAGGTGAAATATAGGAAGTGGTGAAGATCACCATGACTTTTGCATCAAGGTAAGTACTAGAAAGTAAAAGATAGGCCCTTCGTAGAGGGAAGCATAGGTTGTCATGCGCTTTTGTTTTTGGATGTCCAAACTCTTAATGCAAAGGAACGTCACGTTGTATTGCCATTTGTGATAGCAACCTTTATTATGCAGTTTGTTGCTTTTATTTCTTTACCATCACAAGTTCGTACAACTTATTTTCCCTTACAATAAAATATCATACATATTTAGGAGCAATTTTTATTGCTTTTTGCACCAATGACAACTTACTTGAAGGATCTTATTGAATCCATAGGTAGGTATAGTGGACTCTCATGGCAGAACGGGTTTAAGGGTGTTTGGATGCACAAGTAGTATTTCTACTTGGTGCGGAAGTTTTGGCTAGTATGAAGTGGAAGCAAGCACCACATGTTGGAGGATCCATAACAATATAACTTCATTACGTTGTCTTCCTTGTCCAACTTGAACTAATTTGCTCAAGTTTGAAAATAATTAATGGGTATCACAATCATAGAAGATGTCCAAGATAGTATATTTATATGTGAAATCTCTCTTCCTTCAATATTCTTTCATAAATTGTTCAAGTGACCAATGTGGTGTTTGCTAACTTTCCATAAATTTTACCACCTATACTTCTTATTTGTGAAGTCATGACTCCCCATGGGATAATAATATAAAACATATATAACTTCTGATTTATGATATTCAATTCATTCAACCATTTACTCATAGGATATAAGTTAAGCCTGAGAGTAAATGACAAAACTACTCCAAAATATATAAGTGAAGATCAATGAGTAGTCAAACAATTAAGTAGCTATGTGAGGACTTTCTATATCTCTCTCTCAATAAATATTTTAAGATATGAAGTATTTTATTAAACATCAAGCAAAAGAAAAAATAGCACTCCATGAATAGAACGCATCATGTGAACAAATCAAAATTTAGGCTCAACATAGGCTAACCGATAATTGTTGATGAAGAGAGATGGGATGCGTAGAATCCCCAAGCTTAGATTATTGAGACTTCTTGAATTATTTACTTGGGGTGACTTGGGAATCCCCAATATTGAGATTTTTTATCTTGTTCAATCCTCTCATATCATGGTTTCACCTATTCTTAGAAACTTCATCCACACAAAACTCGAAAAGAACTCGTGAGATAGGTTAGTACACATAAGAATAAATCAACACTTCATGTGCTTCCAAGACAAGTTGCAAAATGATTTTCAAAAATTAGGTACTGTATATACTATCATTTCCATGATTTATATCTACCAATACAGGCTATGGAAACTATAGGATAAGTAGATAACAAAATTATGACAGCAATCTGTCCAAACAGAATTGTCTGTAGAAATTTATTAAACCAGTGTACTTATGCAACTTCAAACATTATGAAAACTTAGGAAATTATATATAATTTATATGAAAATACTGTGTAAAAATTTCAGAAACTTTCCACATTCCAATAAAATATGGAAATTCAAACACTACATCATAAGTTTTTGTTTTTACCCAGCACATATCAAAACATGCAATGCAAGCATCCTAAGGCAATTCTTGGAATTTTTTATTGGAAAACAAGATTCAAAATAACACCTAACAGAGAACAAAAAAATAAAATGATGATCCAATCAAAACTCATATTATGTGACGAATAAAAATATAGCTCTAAGTAAGATATACCGATGGTGTTGGAGACGAAAGAGGGGATGCCTTCCGGGGCATCCCCAAGCTTAAGCGATTGAGTATTCCTTGAATATTACCTTGGGGTTCCTTGGTCATACCCAAGCTTAGTTTCTTGTCACTCCTTATTGTTCTCATATTGGTGTCTCACCCAAAACTTGAAAACTTCAATCACACAAACTTAACGGAACTTCGTGAGAAGGGTTAGTGTAGTAAAGATAAATCATTCACTTAGGTACTGTCAAGAAAAGATTAATAATTATTCACACATGATACCTACTGTATTCTATAATTCCCACAATTTATATTACTCAATATAAGCTATAGGAACGCTTTAAACAAGCAAACTATGCATGCAAAATAGAATTTGTCAAAAACAGAACAGTCTGTAAAGATCTGAATGATCAGCATACTTAACTGACTCTAGAAATTCAGAAAAATTGGGAAAACTCAAGTAATTTGCATATAAATGTTTTGTAAAAATTTAAGAATTTTGATGCTCCAGTAAATTCAGATAGTTTATATACTGGATGCAAAACTTTCTGTTTTTGCACAGAATCAAACAAGCAAGTATCCACACTATCCCAAAGGCTTTACTTGCCACTTTATTGACATAAAAGACACAAAACATGATTACTAAATTATATTAATAATTTGAACACATAAAAATTGAAGGTAAAAGTGTTGGGTTGTCTCCCAACAAGTGCTTTTCTTTAATGCCTTTTAGCTAGGCATGATGATTTCAATGATGCCCGTATAGGAAATAGTATTTGAGACATGCAAAAGAGCATCATGAATCACATGACAAACACATTTAAGTCTAACCCACTTCCTATTAATAGGTATTTTGTGAGAAAACAATTTATAGGAGCAAGAATCAACTAGGAAAGGAAGGCAAAAAAGTAGAACTTCAAAACTTTGAACACATAGATAGGAAACTTGATATTACTGCAATTCCTACAAGCATATGTTCCTCCCTCATAATAACTTTCAGTAGCATCATGAAGGAATTTTACAATATAACTAGCACATAAAGCATTATTTTCATGATCTACAAGCATAGAAATTTTATGAGTCTGCACATAAGCAATTTTCTTTTCATTCATAATAGTGGGAGCAAACTCAACAAAATAACTATCATGAGATACTTGATTGACATAACCACATTGAATATTAAAATCATGATGACAAGTTTCATGGTTACTATTGTTGGAAATAAGCCCTAGAGGCAATAAATAAAGTGTTTATTATTATATTTCCTTGTTCATGATAATTGTTTATTATCCATGCTATAATTGTATTGATTGGAAACACGTTGCATGTGTGGATATATAGACAACACTTTATCCCTAGTGTGCCTCTAGTAAACTAGCTCGTTAATCAAATATGGTCAAGGTTTCCTAGCCATTGACATGAGATGTCATTTGATAACGGGATCACATCATTAGGAGAATGATGGGATGGACAATTCCCAAACTATAAACGTAGCATATGATCGTGTCAGTTTATTGCTACAGTTTTCTGTGTGTCAAGTATATGTTCCTATGACCATGAGATCATGCAACTCACTGACACCGGAGGAGTGCCTTGTGTGTATCAAATGTCGCGACGTAACTGGGTGACTATAAAGGTGTTCTAAAGTTATCTCCGAGGGTGTCTGCTGGGTTGGCATGGATCAACACTGGGATTTGTTACTCTGTGTGACGGAGAGGTATCTCAGAGCCCACTCGGTAATACAACATCACAATAAGCCTTTCAAGCAATGTGACTAAGTGTTAGCCACATGATCTTGTATTACGGAATGAGTAAAGAGACTTGCCGGTAACGAGGTTGAACTAGGTATGGAGATACCGACGATCGAATCTCGGGCATGTAACATACCGAAGAACAAAGGGAACATCATACGGGATTAACTGAATCCTTGACATAGAGGTTCGACCGATAAAGATCTTCATAGAATATGTAGGAATCAATATGGGCATCCAAGTGCCGCTATTGGTTATTGACCATAGAGGTGTCTCGGTCATGTCTACATAGTTCTCAAACCCGCAAGGTCTGCACACTTAAGGTTCGGTGACATTTCGGTAGTATAGTGTTATGTATGGTGGTGACCGAAGGTTGTTCAGTGTCCCGGATGAGATCTTGGATGTCACGAGGAGCTCCGGAATGGTCCGGAGGTAAAGATTGATATATAGCAAAGTGGTGTTTGAACTCCGGAAAAGTTTCGGGCATTTCCGGCATTGTACCGGGAGTGACGAATGGGTTCCGAGGCCCACCAAGTGGGGCCCACATACCCCAAGGGGCAACATGGGCCTTAGAGGTGGCGCACCAGCCCCTGGTGGGCTGGGAAGCAAGCCCAAAAGGCCCTATGTGCATAGGGAAAGGAGGAATAGTAGGGGCCAAGAAGGGAAAGGAGTCTTACTAGGAGTCCACCTCCCTTGTGGGAGGTGGAAGGGAGGTGGACTCCTCCCCTCTTGCCTTCGGCCAAAGCCCTCCTTGTGGGAGGGGCAAGGCTGCCTCCTCTCCCCTCCCTCCTATATATACTAGAGGATTTTGAGGGCATCCCTAACCCTAATTGCCACGTGCTGCCCTCTTCTTCCTCTAGATCGTTTTCTCCTCTAGATCGATTTTCAGTGGTGCTTAGGCGAAGCCCTGTTGGAATTGCTCCACCACCATCACCGCAATGTTGTCATGCTGTCAAAGCACTCGTCTACCTCTCCGCTCCCTCTTGCTGGATCAAGAAGGCGGAGATCGTCATCAAGCCGTACGTGTGCTGAACATGGAGGTGTCGTCCGTTCGGCGCTAGATCGGGACATCGTGATTGGATCGCGGGACGCTCGGCAATTCGGATCGCGAAGATGTTCGAGTACATCAACCGCGTTTCTTAACGCTTCCCGCTTAGCAATCTACAAGGGTATGCAGATTCACCCTCCCCTCTCGTAGATGCTCACCTCCTAGATTGATCTTGGTGAAGCATAGGAATTTTTTTGTTTCCCATGCAATGTTCCCCAACGGTGGCATCATGAGTTAGGTCTATCCCATGCAACGTTCCCCAACGCTGGCATCATGAGTTAGGTCTATGTGTAGATGAGATCTCGAGTAGAACATAAAGAGTCTGTGGGTGTTGATGCTTAGATTGCTTCCTCCCTTGGCCGTGTTTTGGTTCAGCGGTATTGTGGGATGAAGCGGCCCGGACCAACCTTACTCGTATGCTTATGAGAGACCGGTTCCATCGAGTGATGTGTAACTTCATTGCATAAAGATGGTTGGCGGGTGTCTGTTTCTCCTACTTTAGTTGGATCGGATTCGACAAAGGCGGTGCTTGAGAAGGTTGAACTGCAACTTATGTATCACTGTTGTGGTTTTGCGTAGGTGAGAATTGTCCTTGCTAGATACCCGTAGCAGCCACGTAAAATTTGCAACAACAATTAGAGGACGTCTAACTTTTTTTTGCAGGGTATCTTGTGATGTGATATGTCCAATTACATGATGAGATATATGTGATGTATAGAAAAACACGACTTGTATGTCGATGAGTACGGCAATCGACAGGAGCCATAGGGTTGTCTTTAATTATTGTATGACCTGCGTGTCAATCATTAAGCGCTATGTAATGCTTTACTTTATCGCTAAGTGGTACAAATAGTAGTAGAAGTATGGTGGGCGCGACAACCCTGATGGCGACACGTTGATGGAGATCAAGATGATGGAGACTGTCACGCCTAAGATGCGGTCCTATCCTTATTTTGGCACGAGGGCCTCGACAGGGATAGAAGCGCATCTCGATTGGTTCGCAAGAATGGATATCATTACAAGTACATGCACAGAAGAGATGAGTATATGGAATTGGCTTACACTCGCCACAAACTACATCAGAGTCACATCAATACAATAACATACTCAAACATCATACATAAGAGCAGGGTCCGACTACAGACGAAATCAAACGATAAAATGACATCCACCCTTGCTATCCCAGGCTACTACCTGGAACCCATCCAAGATTGATGAAGAAGAAGAAGAAGAACTCCAAATCAAATCAAGCAACGCGCTCACGTCAAATCATCGCATTACGTGTACCTTCAACTGTTGTCGTGGTAATCTGTGAGCCACGAGGACTCAGCAATCTCATTTCCAAGGGTATCAAGACTATTAAATCTTAATAGGTGAGGTATGGTTAAGTGGTGAGGCTGCAGGAAGCGACTAAGCATATATTTGAGTGGCTAACTTACGAGTACAGAACGTAAAGTATGGTGGTCTACGCATAACGGACGTGAACTAGCAATGATCACTAACTGATCCTGAACACCTACTTACGTCAATCATAACCCCACCGTGTTCTCTTGCGGTTAAGGACTCACAAGAAGAGATAGTCACAGTTACGCACATAGTTGGTGTATTTTATTAGAGTTTACTTCAAGTTTGCTATGACCGGGTGTTAAACAAAGTATCCAAGTACGCCACATAACCGCGGGCACGGCTTCTCGAAAAGATTTAACCCTGCAGGGGTGCTCCAACTCATCCATCACAAATTAACCACACGCAGCGGGAATAACCTCAACCACGGATCTCATGATCATCCTAGGCAATTCCAAAGGAAATCCAACACCTCGAGATAGCCGGAAGAATAATCGGAATTCCTCACTCAAGACGTTTGGGAAAGGTAAAACAAATCCAGCAAGGCCTCCCGACATGTCGACGATGCTGATAGGAGCCGCGTATCTCGTTCTCAGGACATGGCGGATAAGCTACGCGTATATTGGCATGATAGAAATCTCCCAAGTTGCCATGGGTTGACCCCGCACAGTGCTCTAGTTTGGACCAACACTCATGAGGAGCATTGGCCCGAGGTGTTGATTAATTATCCACGGGGTCCGGAAAATCCCCTATGCAAGTTCGTTAATTATTAGGCAAATGTAGTACCAATGTTGGTCCTTGCCAGACAAGTTTTATTCTCACCCGAAAATCAAGGGGGTCCCCATAACAACCCCGAGCATGTTAGGAGCGCTCATTTATGGAACATAACACCGGTTCACAAGTAACTAGGGGCGGCAAGAGTGGAACAAAACACCAAGCAAAAGGCCAAGCCTTCCACCCTTTACCAAGTATATATGTGCATTAGATTAAATAGCAGCAATATTGTGATATAACAAAAGAATGTCCATGTTGACACATGGAAGCAATGCACCTGCAGCTAGAAACGCTATAAGAAGAGTTGAGCAAGCGGTAACATAGCCAAACAAAGGTTTGCTGGGATGTGGAGGGTTAGAGGCTTTTCATGGAAATATTGGGAGGCTTATCAAACAAGTGGTAGGTAGCGCGACATAGCGATATAAAGACAAGACAACTAGCATGGCAATGATAGTAATGGTATCCAAGGAAATGAGTCATCTTGCCTGAGATCCCGCTCGGAAGAAGAACGAGTCCATGAAGAAGTCGAACCAACGTAGTCGAACAAATCCTCACACTCCGAACGCTTTCGGAACTCTAACGATAAGAAGCAATCCGAAACAAACAATCAACACAAGATACACCACAACATACGCAAAACACGATGCCCAACAAATATGATGCATATGTCCGGTTTAAATATGCAAGGCATTACGATTCACATCAAACAACTTCTACACATTAAAGTGGAGCTCAAAATGCAACGAGTTGCATATTGACGAAACTCCATGTTTGAATTGTTTAGTCCACTCTTGTTAGGTACACGACAATATTAAATGTTTTTAAACATGGCAAGAGGTGAATCCTAAGTAAACTAACTAACTAGGCATCTTAAATGAGGCCGGAAACAACTTATAGCATTTCCGAAACGACCCCATATGTTAATTTTGAAATTGCTCCAGATCTGAACTATTCATATTTTATATTCGTTAAACAACAGAATAAAGCATACCATGTTATTCTACATGTCATTCTAGTCGATTTACATATATAGAACATCTCAAACGGAGCTACGGTCTAAAAGATACGAGCAACACAACATGCACATGTCATGAATGCAAATGCATGGAAAATACCATCACAAACAATTCAACTCATGAATGCAGCAAGTTATTATGATACTACATGATATTCTAAGAAATTTACATATGCAACATGTCCAAAACGGAGCTACGGTTCAATCACAATCAACGAAACAAGTTTTAGTTGAAATCTGCCAAAAACAGCAAGATAGCATTTTGAACATATGAAAACAACAAGTTACAATAATCTAAAATGCACAAACTAAGCATGGGTCAATAGTATGCAACATCCACTTCATTTCATCTTCACAAATCATATTCAACACATGCATAGATCACATGGTAGGAAGCTCACAAGAAGGCTACTTGATAACAGTTTCAGACTTAGTGAAAATAGCAGTTTTGACAGTGCAGTTTTTATCACGAAGGCATATTGACAGCAGAAAACTATAAGCTACAAGTCATATTATGGCATGAAACTTAACAACATACTTAAGGACAATATCAACTACAAATAACTCCATTACACCTACCACAAAAGAGTTCTAGATCACTAGCAAATCACATGGCAAGACAGCAACAAATATAACAGTTTCCAGACTTAGAAGTATTTTGGACCCTCAAAATAGTAGAATTTTTATAGCAAGTTGACAAATCAAAACAACACCTAAACATGCATTTCTATGACAAGCAAAATGTCCATGGGCTAGGACACATATCAAAGGGCATTTCTCATGTTGAAACTTATTACAAAACATGCATGGATTAAATCCCACGAAAATGACAAAAGGGCATCACGGCATAAATGACATGCACACAAAATGCTCAAATGGCAAAACTAAATGCACAGATAATTCCCATGGATTTTTCTACCCCGAAAACATATATAACATGTATGGGTTCATGTGGAAAATTAATCACAATTAAATTTGCGAGTATAAGGCCTACTCACATTATAGCGATTCGTTAAAGCAAATAATATGCAAACATCATGCCAACATTTATCTCATGCATGAAAATGCGATGCCGATGATATGAACATTTTTATTATATGATTTTGTTAATTTTAACGCACGGTTAAATAATTATGATAAGGCAATAATATGACATATATGCAAAATGCAGGAAATGACATGTTAATTATTTTAAACATGGGTGCAAATGGCATATTATTAATCTACCCATTTTTTTCTAAACATTTACACGTTTAAACTTTCTAGATATGGTGCACGGTTAATAAACTATAGACGTTATAAATCTGCAATCGGCCTAACACGGAAAAATAAAATAATAATAAAAACGCACAGGGGGCTGGGCTACCTGGGCCGAACGGACTGGAGGGGAGATGGGCCGCTGGGAGCTGGGCCGGGGCGAGGCCCACGCGCAGGCGGCGCTGGGTCAACGGCGCGGAGGGATCGAGCGCTCGTCCTCCCGAGCAGGGCAGCGGCGGCGGCCAACGGCACCGGCAGGGAGGGACGGGGCGGTCCGGATCTGGCCGCCGGCGATCCGGATCTGGCCGCCGGCGGCCCGGATCCGGCCGGAGGGAAGGCCGCCGACGAGCTTGCGGCGGCGGCGGCGACTGCACAGGCGGCGACGAGCTTGCGGCGGCGGCGGCGACTGCACAGGCGGCGACGACCTACAACGGGGAGGGAGAGCCACGGGGTCAGAAGGGAGAGAAGAGGAGAGGGAAGGAGAGGGAGAGGGCGGTGGCACGGCCAGGTCCGGCGACCGGCGGCGGCGGCTACGCGGGGCACGGCCCTCCGGTGGCCTGGCATGGGAAGAGCTCGCGAGGAGCTCGGGAGCTGCCATGGAAGGAGCTCGGAGACGCGATTCGGGCCCGGATGGGCTCGAGCGGGCCCAGATGGGCTCGGGCGGGCTTGCGGCTGGAGGAGGGAGAAGGAGGGGTTGGCACGGGGAACAAGGGAGATTAGGGTTGGCTGCCCAATTAGGAAGGGGGGAGGGGCTATTTATAGGTTTCGGGGCTAGGGTTAGCTGACGCTGTCCGTTTTTGGACCATCGGGTGTCGACTCGACGGACCGGAAGCGAAAATGGGCTACGGTGCTTGTGTAGATGGGCTACGAGGGGAAGAGAGAGAGAATGGTGACCCGTGGCAAGAATTTTTAAAACACCGAGAACGTCCGACGATAACCGATGACTGCACTGCTACGGACGATCGACAGGGTATCTAACGAACTCGGAACGCGACGAAATTCGATAGGCGGTCCACCTATGCTATAACAAGACCGCACGCCAAGTTTCAACTCAATCCGAGAATATTTTTGCACGCACTTATAAACGGTTTATTTTAAATGGTGTCGCGGGCGCGTGCGTGTGTGGCTGGTCTCGAAACGGGCAACGGCAAGAACGCAAGGAACCGGCAACTACGAACGGATGCAAGTTTCGAAAACGAGTGACCATGCAATGCAGATGACGCGAATGATGCGACAACCAGACGAACACATGACGAGAACGGAAAAAGGGGGAATCTTCTGAAATCTTCTGGAACGTCGGTCCCGGGCTGTCACAACTCTCCTCCACTACACGAGGATCTCGTCCCGAGATCTAGAATGAAAAGGGGAAGAGAAAGAGCAAAAGGTAAAACTTAGTTGCTTCTTTGACAAACGAGTAAAACGAATGGAATATGAAGGATGCAAAGAGATGAAGAACAATGAACAAGCAAGAATTCACACGAAATTTCGGCAGCACTTCGGTAGGAAAGAGAGGAAAAATTGATACGATGGGACAAATTGAAAGAAAGGCACCAAACTTTGGTTGGAATAGAATCAAACTTTCATAAGATGGAAGGAACATGAAAAGATTTGTCAGCACTCCGGTTAAAAGAATAAGCAAAGAAGGAACATGACCTTGACCAAACTAAATGCGAGATGAAAAGGGCAAAACCACAAAGCCTCCGGAACAAGAATAGAAGCTACATCTTTGAAGAGAAGAGAACTGAGAACAAAATGACAACTTCCAGCACAAATGGATTTGAAAGCATATTTAGGAAGAAGAGATTGAACGGAGTTGTTGGAACACCAACAACGAAAAGAACAAGCTTGTTGTGGACTTATGGAAAACATCTCAAAATTATGAGGTGACACCCTACCACAACAGAAACAATTGATTGATTGAGATCAACAAGATATGCAAAGCTTCTTTCACCAAGAAGAGGAGGAGAAAACTTGAATCATTTATGACACCATGATAGCAACAATCCTTAGGAAATGCTTTAGGTGAAATCTAACCCAAGATAGCTGTGAGAAGGAATGATGGGTTTACTTATCTCATTCTTGACAATTTCCTTCGAGACTCCTCATAATCAACAATTTAATAACACCACCTCAAAAGACAATGAAGAAGGAATTGAATTTAGACATCCAAGATAAGGAACACTTGAGCACCTCCAACAAGAATCTAGACGAACACTTGAAAATGAAAGAAATCTTGATGAACCACCATGAAGGACCTCCGGAAGAACTCTGAAACGAAAGGATGATAGAAAAGGATTGAAGGATGCAAAAAGAACAAGATTGGGCCTTCCGATGATTAAGATGAAGCTTAGCAACAAGATACTTGAGAAAAACTAGGAACTCCGGAAAAGAAAGATGACCACATGGAATAAGGAATTTGATATCATGAACAACTCCGAAAGAAGGATTGAGATCACTTGAATGAACAAGAATAAGAATTATGATATGACTATCCTTCATCAAGTTAAATTGATGACAAACAACGGATTTCACACACCACTTATTCTTGTTGCAAAGAATTGAAGAGAAAGAGAAAGAGAACACAACCTTGAACAAGTCTCGAACGAGAACACCGGTTAGAATTCAAAATGAAGGAGGATAATGCAAATGGATGATATAACATGAGAACGAAGAGAGCATGATCCACCTAATAGAAACTTGAATGAAACACTGGAAGAATTAGAAACTAAAGAGGACACATGAGAATGAAGAGATCCAGATTTTCCTAACAGAAACTGAACAAGGCACTGGAATAACTGAGATACGAACAAAGGAACAACGATTGAGAAGAATTTGAGAACGAAAGCTCGAAGCTGAGAACGAAGAAATCTTCTGAAATGATGGCCTTCGGAGGATCAAGAAATGAAAACAATTCAGAATGCACCAGATAGATATTGGGGAAATTTCTCATGATCAAAATAATTGAGATGATAACAACAAGCTGAATCCAAGAATCTTTGGAAGAGCGAACAACGATTTAAGAGAAACACTCCTTCGGTCTTCAATGCAGAGAATGATGACGAGAAACAACACCATGAATTACTGACACTCCGGAAGAATGAATAAGGAAAGATTGAGCCAACAATGAAAATGATTTAGAAGCGATCTTCACGAAGGCATATGACAGATGAAATTCATTTTTACGTCATATTTGAAGAGAACTTGGGACATCTCCGGAACAATAGAAGAGTCAGGTAGGATCCTGGGGAAAACACATGTGGGTTATGGGCCCACTCAAAAGAAATCACCGTTGAAACAATTTATTAGAAAGAGAGATTGCACCGGTAGAAATAAGAACTTCATGAAAAGAGACCCTTGAAATAATTTAAGAGGACAAGAATGAAAATGAATGTCTTTTGAGATATCTTCAACACTCCGGATAGAATAGAGAGGGATGAATAAACAAGAGAGGCTTGATAAAGAATTTCCAACATGGGAGTGCAAATAGAGAGTGAAAATGATATGATGAACACCAAGAACTTGAATTGAATCCACCGGAAAAGAAAACAAAGATGAATACTAATAAATGATAACTTGAGCACTGAGCATCTTCATAAGAATCACCGGAGAAGAATAACAATGAGAACAAGGAATATGAGGATAGATCTTGAAATTGAAACTCCTGAGAATATTCACAAAGAATCACCGGAAACAAGATGGAAGCGAAGCTAGCGGAAGCATTTCATGAAGAGAAATGCACCTGGATGAGAATTCAATCACTGAAGAAAAAGGGCGGGAGGGTGGGAAAAACAAAGAAATCTTGGAATAGATGAGACAACTCTAGAACAAAATGAGAATTGATCTTGCAATATTGAAGAGGATAGAATTATCTTGAAGAGAAGCACACCGGTAGGAAAAGAATTGATATGATAACTTGATGAGCACAAGAATTAGCATTCCCACAGACATATGAGAGTACTACTTAGCAAGATATGAAATCACCACTTGACATCGAAGCAACTTGAATTACCATATTCAAAACAAAATGAAGGATGAGGCTTACGAAACAAGCCAGAACAAATACATACCCACTATGCACTTGTGGGAAAGATAATCCTAGTTACCTACTTGAATTCCCACCTAAGAACTTCCGAAGCTTTCTTGTTTATGCGATTCGGGTTGCGGAATCAGGAACCTGCCCTAGGCAATCAGCTGCAACTGCATCCGCAACCTTCCACACCAGAATTCAAGAAATTTCGCAAACTCGTCTAATCTCGAATCCTCGAACTCACAACGATACTAAACCATGGTGGTACCCCGGACGCCTCCCCAGTACTGGGTGACTCCGACCTTATCTCACCACGATAAGTATTGAAGCAATTCCGAAAACCATCCATCCAGAGATACTAAGAAAACTGAATGATAACGATCTGTCAAGAATACCTCTAAGCACAACTCCCCAGAAGAAATCAAGTCAGACAGGAGGCACCAAGACAGAACTCCATCACATCGGCATCATATAGTTTCCGAAATACCTGTGTGATCCTAAAAAAAATTTGAGCGAGAAGAGGAGTAGAAACAAAATTTCTAAGTCAAATACCTCACCAGAGCATAGAAGAGGAGTAAAAAGAATCCTACTCTCCGATATAACTAGACTCAAAACAGTTTTATTCTAGACTCGACTCGGCCAAGTTCGATCAATCAAGGGGGCTCCTAGGTTGGTACAGACTCTGATACCAACTTGTCATGCCCAAGATGCGGTCCTATCCTTATTTTGGCACGAGGGCCTCGACAGGGATAGAAGCGCATCTCGATGCGTTCGCAAGAATGGATATCATTACAAGTACATGTATAGAAGAGATGAGTATATGGAATTGGCTTACACTCGCCACAAGCTACATCAGAGTCACGTCAATACCATAACATACTCAAACATCATAAATAAGAGAAGGGTCCGACTACGGACGAAATCAAACGATAAAATGACATCCACCCTTGCTATCCCAGGCTGCCACCTGGAACCCATCCAAGATTGATGAAGAAGAAGAAGTAGAACTCCAAATCAAATCAAGCAACGCACTCACGTCAAATCATCGCATTACCTATACCTGCAACTGTTGTTGTGGTAATCTGTGAGCCACAGGGACTCAACAATCTCATTTCCAAGGGTATCAAGACTATTAAAGCTTAATAGGTGAGGTATGGTTAAGTGGTGACGCTACAGCAAGCGACTAAGCATATATTTGAGTGGCTAACTTACGAGTACAGAAAGTAAAGTATGGTGGTCTACGCATAACGGACGTGAACTAGCAATGATCACTAATTGATCCTGAACACCTACTTACGTCAATCATAACCCCACCGTGTTCTCTTACGGATAAGGACTCACAAGAAGAGACATTCACGGTTACGCTCATAGTTGGTGTATTTTATTAGAGTTTACTTCAAGTTTGCTATGACCGGGTGTTAAACAAAGTATCCAAGTATGCCACGTAACCGCGGGCACGGCTTCTCGAAAAGATTTAACCCTGCAGGGGTGCTCCAACTCATCCATCACAAATTAACCACACGCAGCGGGAATAACCTCAACCACGGATCTCGTGATCATCCTAGGCAATTCCAAAGGAAATCCAACACCTCGAGATAGCCCGAAGAATAATCGGAACTCCTCACTCAAGACGTTCGAGAAAGGTAAAACAAATCCAGCAAGGCCTCCCGACGTGTCGACGATCCCGATAGGAGCCGCGTATCTCGTTCTCAGGACATGGCGGATAAGCTACGCGTACAGTGGCCTGGTAGAAATCTCCCAAGTTGCCCTGGGTTGGCCACGCACAGTGCTCTAGTTTGTACCAACACTCATGAGGAGCACTGGCCCGGGGTGTTGATTAATTATCCTCGGGGTCCGGAAAATCCCCTATGCAAATTCGTTAATTATTAGGCAAATGTAGTACCAATGTTGGGCCTTGCCATACAAGTTTTATTCTCACCCGAAAATCAAGGGGGTCCCCATAACAACCCCGAGCATGTTAGGAGGGCTCATTTATGGAACATGACACCGGTTCACAAGTAACTAGGGGCGGCAAGAGTGGAACAAAACATCAAGCAAAAGGCCAAGCCTTCCATCCTTTACCAAGTATATGTGTGCATTAGATTAAATAGCAGCAATATTGTGATATAACAAAAGAATGTCCATGTTGACACATGGAAGCAATGCACCTGCAGCTAGAAACGCTATAAGAAGAGCTGAGCAAGCGGTAACATAGCCAAACAAAGGTTTGCTGGGATGTGGAGGGGTTAGAGGCTTTTCATGGCAATGTTGGGAGGCTTATCAAACAAGTGGTAGGTAGCACGACGTATCGATATAAAGACAAGACAACTAGCATGGCAATGATAGTAATGGTACCAAGGAAATGAGTCATCTTGCCTGAGATCCCGCTCGGAAGAAGAATGAGTCCATGAAGAAGTCGAACCAACGTAGTCGAACAAATCCTCACACTCCGAACGCTTTCAGAACTCTAACGAGAAGAAGCAATCCGAAACAAACAATCAACACAAGATACACCACAACATATGCAAAACACGATGCACAACAAATACGATGCATGTCCGGTTTAAATATGCAAGGCATTACAATTCACATCAAACAACTTCTACACATTAAAGTGGAGCTCAAAATGCAACAAGTTGCATATTGACAAAACTCCACGTTTGAATTGTTTAGTCCATTCTTGTTAGGTACACGACAATATTAAATGTTGTTAAACATGGCAAGAGGTGAAGCATAAGAAAACTAACTAACTAGGCATCTTAAATGAGGCCGGAAACAACTTATAGCATTTTCGAAATGACCCCATATGTTAATTTCGAAATTGGTCCAGATCTGAACTATTCATATTTTATATTCGTTAAACAACAGAATAAAGCATACCATGTTATTCTACACGTCATTCCAGTCGATTTACATATATAGAACATCTCAAACGGAGCTACGGTCTAAAAGATACGAGCAACACAACATGCACATGTCATGAATGCAAATGCATGGAAAATACCATCACAAACAATTAAATTTGTGAATTCAGCGAGTTATTATGATACTACATGAGATTCTAATCAAGTTTCATATGCAACATGTCCAAAACGGAGCTACGGTTCAACCACAATCAACGAAATAAGTTTTAGTTGAAATCTGCCAAAACCAGCAAGATAGCATGTTGAACATATGAAAACAACAAGTTACAATAATCTAAAATGCACAAACTAAGAATGGGTCAATATTATGCAACATCCACTTCATTTCATCTTCACAAATCATATTCAAAACATGCATGGATCACATGGTAGGAAGCTCACAAGAAGGCTACTTGATAACAGTTTCAGACTTAGTGAAAATAGCAGTTTTGACAGTGCAGTTTTTATCACGAAGGCATATTGACAGCGGTAAAACTATAAGCTACAAGTCATATTATGGCATGAAACTTAACAGAATACTTAAGGACAATATCAACTACAAATAACTCCATTACACCTACCACAAAAGAGTTCTAGATCACTAGAAAATCACATGGCAAGACAACATCAAATATAACAGATTCCAGACTTAAAAATATTTTGGACCTTCAAAATAGCAGAATTTTTATAGCAAGTTGACAACATCAAAACAACACCTAAACATTCATTTCTATGACAAGCAAAATGTCCATGGTCTAGGACACATATCAAAGGGCATTTCTCATGTTGAAACTTATTACAAAACATGCATGGATTAAACCCCACGAAAATGACAAAAGGGCATCACGGCATAGATGACATGCACACAAAATGATCAAATAGCAAAAATAAATGCACAGATAATTCCCATGGATTTTTCTACCCCGAAAACATATATAACATGTATGGGTTCATGTGGAAAATTAATCACAATTAAATTTGCGAGTATAAGGCCTACTCACGTTATAGCGAGTCGTTAAAGCAAATAATATGCAAACATCATGCCAACACTTATCTTATGCATGAAAATGCGATGCCGATGATATGAACATTTTTATTATATGATTTTGTTAATTTCAATGCACGGTTAAATAATTATGATAAGGCAATAATATGACATATATGCAAAATGCAGGAAATGACATGTTAATTATTTAAACATGAGTGCAAATGGCATATTATTAATCTACCCATTTTTTCTAAACATTTACACTTTTAAACTTTGTAGATACAGTGCACGGTTAATAAACTATAGATGTTATAAATCTGCAATGGGCCTAACACGAAAAAAAACGCACACGGGACTGGGCTACCTAGGCCGAACAGCCTGGAGGAGAGATGGGCCGGGGCAAGGCCCACGCCCAGGCGGCGCTAGGTCAACGGCGCGGAGGGATCGAGCGCTCGTCCTCCCGAGCAGGGCAGCGGCGGCGACGGCCAACGGCACCGGAGGGAAGGCCGGCGGCGAGCTTGGGGCGGCAGCGGCGACCTACAACGGGGAGGGAGAGCCGCAGGGTCAGAAGGGAGAGAAGAGGAGAGGGAAGGAGAGGGAGAGGGCGGCGGTGCGGCCAGGTCTGGCTACCGGCGGCGGCTGCTGCGCGGGGCACGGCCCTCCGGTAGCCTGGCACGGGGAGAGCTCGGGAGGAGCTCAGGAGCTGCCATGGAAGGAGCTTGGAGACGCGAAGGGAGAAGGAGGGGCTGGCATGGGGAACGAGGGAGATTATGGTTGGCTGCCCAATTAGGAACGGGGGAGGGGCTATTTATAGGTTTCGAGGCTAGGGTTAGCTGACGTTGTTCGTTTTCGGAACGTCGGGTGTCGACTCGACGGACCGGAAGCGGAGACGGGCTACGGTGGTTGTGCTGATGGGCTACGAGAGGAAGAGAGAGAGAATGGTGACCCGTGGCAAGAATTTTTAAAACACCGAGAACGTCCGACGATAACCGATGACCACACTGCTACGGACGACCGACAGTGTATCTAACGAACTCGGAACGCGACGAAATTGGACAGGCGGTCCACCTATTCTATAACAAGACCGCACGCCAAGTTTCAACTCAATCCGAGAATATTTTTGCACGCACTTAAAAACTGTTTATTTTAAATGGTGTCACGGGCGCGTGCGTGTGTGGCTGGTCTTGAAACGGGCAACGACAAGATGCACATGATGCGAAAATGATGCCAGTTTCGAAAATGGGTGACGATGCAATGCAGATGATGCGAATGATGCGACAACCAGACGAACACATGACAAGAACAAAAAAAATGGGAATCTTCTGAAATCTTTTGGAACATCGGTCCCGAGCTTTCACAGAGATCATGGTGTCATGTCGATGATGATGGAGATCATGTCGGTGCTTTAAGGATGGAGATCAAAAGCACAAGTTCATGGACATATCATGTAACTTATGATTTGCATGTGATGTTAATCCTTTTATGCACCTTGTTTTGCTTAGGACGACAGTAGCAATATAAGGTGATCCCTCACTTAAATTTCATTGTAAAATTGTGTTTTCCCCGAGTGTGCACCATTGCTAAAGTTTGTCGTGTCGAGACACCACGTGATGATCAAGTGTGATAGACTCTACATTCACATACAACAGGTGCAAGCCAGTATTGCATGTGCGGAACACTCGGGTTAAACTTGACGATCCTAGCATGTACAGACATGGCCTCGGAACACAAGAGACCGAAAGGTCGAACATGAGTCATATAGTAGATATGATCAACATGATGATGTTCACCATTAAAACCACCTCAACTCACGTGATGATCGGACTTGAGTTGGTGAATTTGGATCATGTATCACTCAGATGACCTAAGGGGTGTCAATTTGAGTGGGAGCTTTAGTAGTTTGATTAACTAAACTCATTATCTTGAACAATAGTCTTAGTAACCTTTGCATATTTATGTTGTAGATCAATGGATCGCGCAGTAGCACCCCTGAATTTTAATGCGTTCCTAGAGAAAGCTAAGTTGAAAGATGATGGAAGTAACTTTGTGGACTGGGCCCGTAATCTGAGGATTATCCTCACGGCTTCCCAGAAGCCATGTGTCCTTGATGCACCGCCTAGTGACCAACCCACTGACATGTCATCCGAAGACGTTAAGAACGCTTGGGAGGCACGTTTTGGAGGTGCGATCTATGATGTCTCTTACCGACTTACCGCTATCATTTTGGGGATATGCACTAGAGACTGTCACATTCACTTTAAATAGGGCACCGTCTAAGTCCGTTGAGACGACACTGTATGAATTATGGTTTGGAAAGAAACCTAAGCTGTCATTGCTGAAAGTTTGGGGATGTGATGCTTATGTGAAGAAACTTCAACCTGAGAAGCTTGAACCCAAAGCGGAAAAGTGCGTCTTCATAGGATACCCCAAAGAAACTGTTGGGTATACCTTCGACCTTAGATCTGAAGGCAAAGTCTTTCTTGCCAAGAATGGATCCTTTCTAGAGAAAGAGTTTCTCTCGAAAGAAGTAAGTGGGAGGAAAATAGAACTTGATGAGGTAATTGTACCTCCACTCGAACCGGAGAGTAGCATAGCACAGGAAGTTGTTTCTATGGAGCCTGCACCGGCTAGAGAGGAAGTTAATGATGATGATCATGAAACTTCAGATCAAGTTGCTATTCGAAGATCCACTAGGACACGTTCCACACCAGAGTGGTACGGCAACCCTGTCCTGGAAATCATGTTGTTGGACAACGGTGAACCTTCGAACTATGAAGAAGCGATGGCGGGCCCAGATTCCAACAAATGGCTTGAAGCCATGAAATCCGAGATAGGATCCATGGATGAGAACAAAGTATGGACTTTGGTGGACTTGCCCGATGATAAGCGAGCCATAGAAAATAAATGGATCTTTAAGAAGATGACTGACGCGGATGGTCATGTGACCGTCTATAAGGCTTGGCTTGTCACTAAGGGTTATCGACAAGTTCAAGGAGTTGACTACGATGAGACTTTCTCACCCGTAGCGATGCTGAAGTCCGTCTGAATCATGTTAGCAATTGCCGCATTTTCTGATTATGAGATCTGGCAAATGGACGTCAAAACGACATTCCTTAACGGTTTCCTTAAGGAAGAATTGTATATGATGCAGCCGAAAGGTTTTATTGATCCTAAAGATGCTAACAAGGTATGCAAGCTCCAGTGTTCCATCTATGGGCTGATGCAAGCATCTCGGAGTTGGAACATTCGTTTTAATGAGGTGATTAAAGTGTTTGGATTTATACAGGTTTATGGAGAACCCTGTATTTACAAGAAAGTGAGTGGGAGCTCTGTAGCATTTCTCATATTATATGTGGATGACATATTGTTGATGGGAAATAATATAGAATTTTTGGAAAGCATAAAGGCCTACTTAAATAAGTGTTTTTCAATGAAGGACCTTGGAGAAGCTGCTTACATATTAGGCATCAAGATCTATAGAGATAGATCGAGATGCCTCATAGGTCTTTCACAAAGCACATACCTTGACAAGATATTGAAGAAGTTCAATATGGATCAGTCCAAGAAGGTTTCTTGCCTGTGTTACAGGGTGTGAGATTGAGTACGACTCAATGCCCAACCACGGCAATGGATAGAGAAGAGATAAGTGTCATCCCCTATGCTTTAGCCATAGGCTCTATTATGTATGCCATGTTGTGTACCAGACCTGATGTGAACCTTGCCATAAGTTTGGTAGGGAGGTACCAAAGTGATCCCGGAGCGGAACACTGACCAGCGGTCATGTGGGGACCCCGACTCATAAGTCGAGATCACCGAATGCACGTGTATAGTGATCCCAGAGATCAATGCTCACTGAACACACAGAAGCTGAATAACAAGAGTCTTACATCCATAATTAATGTCTTACACAAATAGTGACCATGAAGGTCTTAGTCTTACATAGATAGGGCCACATGGGCCAAACACTTAAACTAGAACAAACAGCGGAAATCTCGGTCAAAAGCGTGAACCCATGCCATCTGCCTTAACCTACACGCATTCTCACTGGAAAGCATCCTAGTTCGCATGTTCGTCTCCAACGAACTCTTCAACATACACATGTTCTTCCATGCCTGGCCAATTAAATAACCAGTGGCAAGCCAATGAGTACTTTGAATGTACTCGCAAGCAACCCAAGTGCGGAACGAGGTAACAATGATGCATGATATAGCACTAAGCAGGTAAATTTGCAGAAAGCTAATTTTGTATGCAAATGACATGATCAAGTATCTAGTGAGCATGCATCAATAACTAGCAGGTATCCATGTGAACAAGTTGCAGATACCATTATCAGTATCGGTTGATCATCTCATGCTCATGCTAAGTCATCGGACTTAGTTCAATTCTCCCGCTAAGTCATCGGACTTAGTTCATGTGACTCCTTGTCACCGTCATCCCCATACTCATGCCAAGTTTTATGAAAACACCCGGACGTAGTTTAAGAAGGACCTCCAACTGTCCATGACCGTGGAAGCGGCTATTCGAATAGTTTTACACTCTGCAGAGGTTGCACACTTTACCCACAAGACTCGGGGAACTTCCGTGTCATCCACGACTCACGGTATACAACATACCCGAGGTAAGCACCCGAACAATGTCTTTCCCTCGGCGATACTAAACAAAGAGTCCACTCGATCGGTACCCAGCCCTCATGATGTACATCACATGAGCCTCGCTCTAAATCGTACCATCCATGAGGGGACCAACGGTGTGCCCGGTGCCTGTGAAGACAGCGCATGATCGTACATACCGGTACGACCCCGTATCGAGAGTGACCATGCCACTCCCGCCACTAGTAATGCGGTCTCCTTGCCAATACCTACCAAGGCAATCAACAAAGCCCCGTCCCATAAGGGGTATCGTGGTTGCGCATGTAATGTTGGGACGGTCAGCAGACCTTAAATCTAATCCGTTTTTGAAAACACATACTCAACTTGTTCCGGCACACAACTTCTTTCTCAAGTGGTCACCCATTTCATCATCATCTCCCTCAGGCATTAGTGGCACCCGACGGGGTTTTCGAAAGTTCTTTGAAATCATTTCTCTCTTTTCCATCTCTATGCATAAGTCCCATCCCATTAGCATAGCATCTATTAGCAACCTAACTACCCCCACCCACACAACCCTCATAAGGTGGTAGGGTCATGCACGATGCAAGTGTCAAAGGAAACATACCGGAGGCATCCCACCGAAGGGTAACACCACAACACATGATCAAATACGATGAAAGTAAAGTGCTATATGACATGCAATAAAAATGGTTTCTTATCATGGTCAAAGGGCTTCTTGCCTGGCTCAACAAAGTCTCTGGGGTCTTCGAAATCTTTGGGTCCAACTTCTTCGCCAACAGCGCAATCAATCGTCGCGAAATATAACGATAAAAATAAGTAAACACACAAAACAGAGCACTGTATATATTTATCAAAAATGTCCACCTATTCTGTTAAATACCTAAAGTCATACTAAAAATACTCTATTAGGGTTTTGTGGTGAAAAAGATTTTGAAAATAATATAACAGAAGCAAAAAGGTGCCTTTTATAGGTTTTAAAATAAATCAGTACTAAAAAAGGTTTTTAAGCATTTTTACAAATGGCACTATTAAATTCTAGGGATTATTTTATTAATTAAGGTGGAAGAAATATTGGCATTGGGTAAATATTTCACCCTGTGGGATTTTTGCAAATCCCACAGAAAACAGAAAAGGAAAAAGGGGGCAACTGGAACCTGGGCCAGGGGCGGCCAGAGGCTGGGCCGGCCCAGCTGGCCATCCAGCCGGCCTCACATGCGGTCAGCTTCAAACCTGACGCGTGGGGCCCGGTTGCCAGCGACACGAGGGAGAGGAGAGAGAGCGCGGGCAAGGGGAGGAGAGGCCGACAGGTGGGCCTCACCTGTCGGGTTCTTTTTCCTCCTCGGGACAGAGAAGATGGAGGGCTCACTGGTGGCAAGGGGAGGCACGGCAAGGAGAGTTGGAGGCTGGAACGGGCTCGGCGATGACCCTCCGGTCCTCTTGAGGTGGAGGAAGCACCGGAGGGGGTCGAGGCCAGCGATTCCTGCCTCGAAATGAGCGAGGAAGAGGGGGAAACAAACCAGGGAGGAGCTGCGGGCTCAGAGGAGGAGAGGAGAGCGCCGGAGCGGGCCTGTGTCCCGAGATCGACGGAGCTCCACCGCGGCGGCGCCTTGGTCGATCTCGAGCACCGGTGCTCGGGGGGCACAAAAGGGGGGTTCAGGCGGTCTATGGAGGATGAAAGGGAGCCAGTGGAGGGGAGAGAGATGCCCGGGGGGCTTAAATAGAGTAAGGGGGCGGACCACCATAGACTCGTGCGCCGGTGGGGATGTGGCGCTCACTGGAGGGCACAGGGAAGGGAGAGAAGTGGTCCGCGGCGCTCCTAGGCGTCGTCCACGGCTAGAGGAAGAGAAGAGAGGGGCAGGGGAGCGCGCGTGCGAGCCCCGTGGTTGGCCGAACCGGGCGGCCACAACGCGTGCGAGAGGAGGGAGGAGGAAGGAGAGAGAGGAGGGGCCGATAGGGGTGGCATGGCCCGGATGCCAAGGGGGACCAAGTGGCGCCAGGGGGAGGCCCGAGGCTGCCGGAGCCATGCAGTGGCCAGCGGCTACAGTGCCAACAGGCACTGTAGCGCGCTCCAGAGCGCGCGTTTGGCATGCCACGGCATGCCAACGGCATCTTCTACATGGCCGTCCATGTCTAGGGGAATCTAGGGGGTTAACAAGGAGGGTATAGGCCATAGGATGCCCTGGTGATGCCTTAGGAGATAAGGAAATGAGGAGAGGGGTAGAAAATGGAGCTGACCAGAGGTGAAAATGGGGGTTTTACCCCACTTAATCATGGAGTCTTGGCTAGGGAGAGTTACTGGAGGTAGCTAGTAACTCATAGGGGCTGTGGTAAAAGGTTGTGGCCAAGGGTAAAAGGTTAAGAAGTGAAAAAGCTAGTTTTACAAATCTGCGAGAAGGTGTTTGATGGGGGTTTGGGCAAGAAGATGCTTCCACCTAGCAGAGATATTTACCAAGGTCAAAGGTTAGGTGAAAATGAGATGCTCCACCAAATTTGAGCTTAAGGAGAAAAAGTTGATAATGGAAATTTGGTGAACCGTAAAAATTGGCACAATCTGATTTCTATAGATCCAAAGATGCTAGGCTTTAACCCTTGATGCACCACTTAGTTTATCCCCACTATTTGGCCATTAGAGCATGCCCACGGAATTTGAGGCCAAGGGAAGGCACTTCATAGTGTAAAGTTACTCAAATTTGATTCTGGACAGAAATAGTTTTGGGATGGTTTGATGAAGCAAACCATCTTCGATTGAGATGAAACTTTGCAAGATCATCACCCACGATAGTGTTGACTTGCTAGAATTTTCCTGGAATTTATTAAGAATATTTCTTATAGAAACATTCCAAAAGTTTGATCTGAACAGAAAGGGTTTTGAGGGGTTTTGCCTATGACCTGATCATTCCCTTGTGTTGAAAATCATATATATGGAAAATATATGCCCACTTAAGTTTCTCTAAATTTTTCCAAATATTTTTAAAGCATTTAAATAATTCTTCCTTAGGAAAAATTATTTCTGGCCTTAAGAAAAGGCCTTTAAATAAAATATGAAAATAATCTTTAAAAATAATGTTTGGTGGTTGTGAGAAGTCATATATATAGTAGGTTTGAAATAAAGCCTTTGGGAAAGAAAGTTTCACCTGGTTTGAGGACTTGCAATGCAGACCTCATCGCAGGGGGTTTTGGAAACATAAATCAAATAAATCATTTTTGGTAAAAACAAAATTTGATAAAAATAGCTCGAGGCACTATTCACATGGCATGATCATTGGGCAAGGGGTTTGGAGCAAAGAAGATGATTATGAGGTGGAATAGAACCTAGTAGTGCCATAAAACCCAATCAACAAGCAAGCAAACAACACAACAAGCAAGCATAAGCACATAGAAAAAGTTTTAGTTGGCTCCAAATTTTATAAACCCAAACATGACAATGTGCTACAAACACAGGGTGTGTCAGGTCAAGAATATCCTGAAGTACCTGAAAAGGACCAAGGACATGTTTCTCATAGATGGAGGTGCCGAAGAGCTCGTCGTAAAGGGTTACGTCGATGCTAGCTTCGACACGGATCCGGATGACTCGAAGTCACAAACCGGATACATATATATTTTGAACGGAGGGGCAATCAGCTGGTGCAGCAGCAAGCAAAGCGTTGTGGCGGCATCTACATGTGAAGCGGAGCACATAGCTTCTTCGGAAGCAGCAAAGGAAGGAGTCTGGATGAAGGAGTTCATCACCGACCTAGGAGTGATTCCCAATGTGTCAGGCCCGATGAATCTATTCTGTGACAACACTGGAGCAATTGCCCTTGCCAAGGAGCCTAGGTTTCACAAGAAGACAAGACACATCAAACGCCGCTTCAACTCCATTCGTGATTACATTCAGGAAGGAGATATAGATATTTGTAACGTACATACGAATCTGAATGTCACAGATCCGTTGACTAAACCTCTCTCACGAGCAAAACATGATCAACACCAGAACTCTATGGGTGTTCGATACATCACAATGTAACTAGATTATTGACACTAGCGCAAGTGGGAGACTATTGGAAATATGCCCTAGAGGCAATAATAAAATGGTTATTATTGTATTTCCTTGTTCATGATAATTGTCTATTGTTCATGCTATAATTGTATTAACCGGAAACCGTAATGCATGTGTGAATACATAGACCACAACATGTCCCTAGTGAGCCTCTAGTTGGCTAGCTCGTTGATCAATAGATGGTCACGGTTTCATGACCATGGACATTGGATGTCATTGATAACGGGATCACATCATTAGGAGAATGATGTGATGGACAAGACCCAATCCTAAGCATAGCACAAGATCGTGTAGGTCGTCTGCTAAAGCTTTTCTAATGTCAAGTATCGTTTCCTTTGACCATGAGATTGTGCAACTCCCGGATACCGTAGGAATATTTTGGGTGTGCCAAACGTCATAACGTAACTGGGTGTCTATAAAGGTCTGCTACGGGTATCCCCGAAAGTATCTGTTGGGTTGGCACGAATCGAGACTAGGATTTGTCACTCCGTGTGACGGAGAGGTATCTCTAGGCCCACTCGGTAAGACATCATCATAATGAGCTCAATGTTACTAAATATTTAGCCACGGGATGATGTGTTACGTAAAGAGTAAAGAGACTTGCCGGTAACGAGATTGAACAAGGTATAGGGATACCGATGATCGAATCTTGGGCAAGTATCATACCGGTAAACAAAGGGAATTGTATACAGGATTGATTGAATCCCCGACATCGTGCTTCATCCGATGAGATCATCGTGGAGCATGTGGGAGTTAATATGGTTATCTAGATCCCGCTGTTGAGTATTGACCGGAGAGGTGTCTCGGTCATGTCTACGTGCCTCCCAAACCCATAGGGTCTACACACTTAAGGTTTAATGACGCTAGGGTTATAGGGAAATAGTGTACGTGGTTACCGAAGGTTGTTCAGAGTCCCGGATGAGATCCCAGACGTTATGAGGAGTTCCGGAATGGTCCGGAGGTAAAGATTCATATATAGGAAGTGATGTTTTGGTCATCGGAAGTGTTTCGGGCATCACCGGTAACATATCGGGACCACTGGAAGGGTTCCGGGGGTCCACCGTGTGGGGCCACCAGCACCAGAGGGCTGCATGGGCCACAAGTGGGAGGGAACCAGACCCTAGGTGGGCTGGTGTGCCCCCCAGAAGGTCCCAAGGCATAGCACAAGGTGGGAGGGGGGAAACCCTGGGGGCAGATGGGCCCTAGGCCCACCTAGGGCGCCGCCCCTCCCTCTTCCTCTCTGGCCGCCGCACCAGGGGCCATCTAGGGCTACCGCCGGCCCCTAGGGTGGGAACCCTAGGGGCTGTGCCCACCCTCCTCCTCCTCCTATATATAGTGGGGTTTTGGGGGCTGCCATCTACACAAGTCTCTCTCTCTCTCAGCGCAGCCCTACCCCTCCTCGTCGTCATCCTCCGTAGCGCTTGGTGAAGCCCTGCTGGAGTACCACGTAGCTCCACCGTCACCACGTCGTCGTGCTGCCGGAGCTCTCTCTCAACCTCTCCTTCATCCTTGCTGGATCAAGGCGTAGGAGACGTCACCAGGCTGCACATGTGTTGAACGCGGAGGCGTCATTGTTCGGCGCTTAGATCGGAATCCACCGCGATCTGAATCACTACGAGTATGACTCCACCAACCGCGATCTTGTAACACTTCCTCTTTGTGATCTTCAAAGGTATGAAGATGCACTCCCCCTTTGCTCGTTGCTGGTTTCTCCATAGATTGATCTTGGTGACACGTAGGAATTTTTTTGATTTACTACTACGTCTCCCAATAGTGCCTTGTGTGCATCAAACGTCGCAATGTAACTGGGTGACTATAAAGGTGCTCTATAGGTATCTCCAAGGGTGTTTCCTAGTTTCGCATGGATCAACACTGGGATTTGTTACTCCATGTGATGGAGTGCTATCTCAGGGCCCACTCGGTAATACAACATCACAATAAGCCTTGCAAGCAATGTGATTAAGTGTTAGCCACGGGATCTTGTATTACGGAACGAGTAAAGAGACTTGCCGGTAACGAGGTTGAACTAGGTATGGAGATACCGACGATTGAATTTCGAGCAAGTAACATACCGAAGAACAAAGGGAACATCATACGGGGTTAACTGAATCCTTGACATAGAGGTTCGACCGATAAAGATCTTCATAGAATATGTAGGAATCAATATGGGCATCCAGGTCCCACTATTGGTTACTGACCGTAGAGGTGTCTCGGTCATGTCTACATAGTTCTCGAACCCGCAGGGTCTACACACTTAAGGTTCGGTGATGTTTCGGTAGTATAGAGTTATGTATGGTGGTGACCGAAGGTTGTTCAGAGTCCTGGATGATATCCCGGACGTCACGAGGAGCTCCGGAATGGTCCGGAGGTAAAGATTGATACATAGGAAAGTGGTGTTTGAACTTTGGAAAAGTTTCGGGCATTTCCGGCAATGTACCGGGAGTGACGAATGGGTTCCGGGGACCACCAAGTGGGGCCCACATACCACAAGGCGCAACATGGGCCTTATAGGTGGCAAACCATCCCCTGTTGGGCTGGGCAGCAAGCCCAAAAGGCCCTATGCGCATAGGCAAAGGAGGAAGATTAGGGGCCAAGTAGGGAAAGGAGTCCTACTAGGAGTCCACCTCCCACAAGGGAGGTGGAATCCTCCCCTCTTGCCTTCGGCCAAAGCCCTCCTTGTAGGAGGGGTAAGTCTGCCTCCTCTCCCTACCTCCTATATATACTAGAGGATTTTGAGGGCAGCCATAACCCTAATTGCCACATGCTACCCTCTTCTTCCTCTAGATCGTTTTCACCTCTAGATCAGTTTTCAGTGGTGCTTAGGCGAAGCCCTGCTGGAATTGCTCCACCACCATCGCCGCAATGCCATCTTGCTGCTGGAGAACTCCTCTACCTCTCTGCTCCCTCTTGCTGGACCAACAAGGCGGAGATCGTCATCAAGCCGTACGTGTGCTGAGCACGGAGGTGTCGTCCGCTCGGCGCTAGATCAGGATGGATCATGATTGGATCGTGGGACGCTCGGCGATTCGGATCACGAAGATGTTCAACTACATCAACCGCGTTTCTTAATGCTTCCCACTTAGCGATCTACAAGGGTATGTAGATCCACTCTCCCCTCTCGTAGATGCTCATCTCCTAGATTGATCTTGGTGAAGCATAGGAATTTTTTGTTTCCCATGCAACGTTCCCCAACAACTATCACTCTTTATAGCATACATTTCATCATCATGATCATCATAGATAGTAGGCATGTCATTATCATAACAAATTTTCTCATCAAAACTTGGGGGACTAAAAATATCATCTTCATCAAACACAGCATCCCCAAGCTTGTGGCTTTGCATATCATTAGCATCATGGATATTCAGAGAATTCATACTAGCAATATTTTGATCATGCTCATCACTCAAAGATTTAGTGTCAAACATTTTAATAACTTCTTCTTCTAACACTTGAGCACAATTTTCCTTTCCATCATTTTCACGAAAGACATTAAAAAGACGAAGCATATGAGGCAACCTCAATTCCATTTTTTGGAGTTTTCTTTTATAAATCCAAACTAGTGAAAAACAAGAAACTAAAAGATTCAATTGCAAGATCTAAAGATATACCTTCAAGCAGTCACCTCATTGGCAACGACGCCAGAAAAGATCTTGATGTCTACTACGCAACCTTCTTCTTGTAGACTCGTGTTGGGCCTCCAAATGCAGAGTTTTGTAGGACAGTAGCAATTTTGCCTCAAGTGGATGACCTAAGGTTTATCAATCTGTGGGAAGTGTAGGATGAAGATGGTCTCTCTCAAACAACCTTGTAATCAAATACAAGAAATCTCTTGTGTCCCCAACACACCCAATACAATGGCAAATTGTATAGGTGCACTAGTTCGACAAAGAGAGAGTGATACATGTGTAATATGGATGGTAGATATAGGTTTTTGTAACCTGAAAATATAAAAACAACAAGGTAACTAATGATAAAAATGAGCACAAACGGTATTGCAATGCTTAGAAACAAGGCTTGTGGTTCATACTTTCACTAGTGCAATTTCTCTCAATAATACTGACATAGTTCAATCATATAAATACCTCTCGTGCGACAAAGAGTTCACTCCAAAGTCACAAATAGAAGAGAACTAACAAAGAAATTATTGTAGGGTATGAAACCACCTCAAAGTTATCTTTTCCAATCATTCTTATGAGCTATCCCTATAAGTGTCACGAACAGCCCTAGAGTTTGTACTAAAATAACACCTTAAGATACACATCAACTAAAACCCTAATGTCACCTAGATACTTCAATGTCACCACGAGTACCCATGGGCTTGATTATACGATATGCATCACACATTTTCTGATTCATCATGTTCAATCCAACACAAAGAACTTCAAAGAGTGCCCCAAAGTTTCTACCAGAGATTCAAGACGAAAACATGTGCCAAGCCCTATGCATAGATTCCCAAGGCCACGGAACCCGCAAGTTGATCACCAAAACATACATCAAGTGGACCAATAGAACATCCCATTGTCACCACGGATATCCCATTGCAAGACATGCATCAAGTGTTCTCAAATCCTTAGAGACCCAATCCGATAAGAAAACTTCAAAGGGAAAACTCAATTCATCACAAGAACATAGAGAGGGGAAAACTCCATATGATTCATCTATATCAATAAAGCTCGCGGTACATCAAGATCGTGCCATCTCAAGAACACGAGAGAGAGAGATCCAACACATAGCTACTAGTACATACCCTCAGCCCTGAGGGTGAACTACTCCCTCCTCGTGATGGAGACTGTCGGGATGATGAAGATGGCCTTCGGTGATGGTTTCCCCCTCCGGTAGGGTGCCGGAACGGGTTCCCGATTGGTTTTTCGTGGCTGTGGAGGCTTGCGGCAGCGGAACTGCCAACCTAGGTTTCTTTTTGGAGGTTTCTGTATTTATAGGAATTTTTGGCATTGGTCCCACGTCCAGAAGGTTCCCGAGGAGGTCACAAGCCAGCTAGGCACGGTCAGGGTGGTGGCCGCGCCCTAGTGGCTTGTGACTCCCTCGGGACTCTTCTCCGATATCTTTCTGCTTCAGTATTTTTTATATTTTCCAAAAATATTCATTGTAAATTTTCAGTCCATTCTGAGAACTTTTATTTCTGCACAAAAACAACACCACGGTAGTTTTGCTGAAAACAGCGTCAGTCCGGGTTAGTTCTAATAAAATCATACCAAAATCATATAGAATTATTGTAAACATGGTGTGAATACTTCATAAATTATATATACGTTGGAGACGTATCAAGCACTGCCCCCCCCCAAGTCATGCACCTTTTGTTTGTAGATGATAGTATTGTGTTTATGCAGGGCAGTCCGAAAAATATTAATGTCCTAAAGAACATCTTGGTTAGATATGAAGAAGCAACTGGGCAGAAAGTAAACCTCCAAAAGTCATCTATTTTCTTCGGGAAAGGATGTGGGCAGAATCAAAAAGATGTTCTGAAACATGTTATAGGCATAGAACAAGAAGCCCTTAGTGAGAGATATTTGGGTCTACCAACAGTGGTGGGGAGATCAAAAGATGGCACTTTCAAATATGTAACGGAGTGCTCAAAGGGCTAGGTAATGGGTTGGAAAGGACAAGGTCTGTCAAAGAAGGCCAGAGAAGTGCTTGTGAAATCTGTCCTTCAGGCTACACCTGTAGGATCGAAAGTACGTCTAGAGGCGGGGGGTGATTAGACTACTTGACCAAATAAAAATTCTAACTTTTCCAAATTTTAAGTGTTGGCAGATTTTAGCAATGATAGCAAGTCAAGCACACCCTACACATGCATGTCTAAGAGTATAACATCGTAAAGTAAAGACAAGCATATGTAATAGAGGACAGGGAGGAAGATCAAACGCAATTTGGAGACACGAAGATTTTTCCCGTGGTACCGATAGGTGGTGCTATCGTACGTCCATGTTTATGAAGACTTCAACCCACGGAGGGTACCGGACGCGAGAGTCAATAGAGGGCTCGACCCATGGAGGGTTCTACGAATAAGCAACCTTGTCTATTCCATGATGGCCTACGTCCACGAAGGACTAGCCTTACTCGGGTTAGATCTTCACGAAGTAGGCGATCTCCTTGCCCTTACAAACTTCTTGGTTTAACTCCACAACACGAAGTAGGAGGCCCCCAAGTGGCCTAACCAATCTAGGAGGCACCTGTTGGAAATATGCCCTAGAGGCAACAATAAGTTAGTTATTATCATATTTCCTTGTTCATGATAATCGTTTATTATCCATGCTATAAATTGTGTTGATCAGAAACTCAGATACATGTGTGGATACGTAGACAACACCATGTCCCTAGTATGCCTCTAATACACTAGCTCGTTTATCAAAGATGGCTATGGTTTCCTAGTCATGGACATGAGATGTCATTTGGTAACGGGATCACATCATTAGGAGAATGATGTGATGGACAAGACCCAAACTACAAACGTAGCATATGATCGTGTCAGTTTATTGCTACTGTTTTCATCATGTCAAGTATATGTTCCTATGACCATGAGATCATGCAACTCACTGATACCGGAGGAGTACCTTGTGTGTATCAAACGTCGCAATGTAAATGGGTGACTACAAAGGTGCTCTACAGATATCTCCGAGGGTGTCTTTTGGGTTGGCATGGATCAAGACTGGGATTTGTTACTCCGTGTGACGGAAAGGTATCTCAGAGCCCACTCGGTAATACAACATCACAATAAAGCCTTGCAAGCAATGTGACTAAGTGTTAGTCACGAGATCTTGTATTATGAAACGAGTAAACAGACTTGCCAGTAACAAGGTTGAACTAGGTATGGAGATACCGACGATCGAATCTCGGGCAAGTAACATACCGAAGAACAAAGGGAACATCATACGAGATTAACTGAATCCTTGACATAGAGGTTCGACCGATAAAAATCTTCGTAGAATATGTAGGAACCAATATGGGCATCCAGGTCCCGCTATTGGTTATTGACCATAGAGGTGTCTCGGTCATGTCTACATAGTTCTCGAACCCGTAGGGTCTGCACACTTAAGGTTCGGTGACGTTTCGGTAGTATAGAGTTATGTATGGTGGTAACCGAAGGTTGTTTGGAGTCCCAAATGAGATCTAGGACATCACGAGGAGCTCCGGAATGGTCCGGAGGTAAAGATTTATATATAGGAAGTCCTGTTTTGGTCACCGGAAAAGTTTCGGGCTCATCGGTAGTGTACCGGGAGTGTCGGTAGTGTACCGGGAGACCATCGGGAGGGGTATTTCGACCCAAGAGGCTACATGGGCTGTGGGAGAGTGAATACCAGCCCTTAGTGGGCTGGTGGAAGTCCCACACAAGGCCCATGCGGCTGGGAGAGAAATCCCAAAGAGAAAAGGGTGGAAAAGGCAAAAAAGGCAAAAAAAGGCAAAAATAAGGAGGAGTCCTAGTCCTACTTGGATTGGAGGAGGATTCCTCCTCTCCTCCTTGGTTCGGCCGACCCAAGGGCTGGCTCCTTGGGAGCCAATCCTCCTCCTCTCTTCCTCCTGTATATACTAGAGGTTTTAGGGGTTTTGGCACTAGATTTTCAGCCACGTGCTACCCGTTCCTCTAGTGCATAGTTTCTCCTCTAGATTGGTTTTCTGAAGTGCTTAGGCGAAGCCCTGCCGGAATTGCTCCACCTCCATTGCCGCGGCGCCGTCATGCTGCTGGAGAACTCTTCTACCTCTCCGCTCCCTCTTGCTGGATCAAGAAGGCGGAGATCGTCATCGAGCTGTACGTGTGCTGAACGCGGAGGTGCCGTCCGTTCGGCGCTAGATCGAAAGGACCGTGATCAAGATTGCGAGACGGATCATGATGAGATTGCAGGACGGATCGTGATGAGTTCGCGGGACGGATCGTGATGAGATCGCGGGACAGATCGTGATTGGATCGTGGGACGGATCGTGATGAGATCGCGGGATGCTCGACGATTTGGATCACGAAGACGTTCGACTACACCAACCGCGTTTCTTAATGCTTCCCGCTTAACGATCTACTTGGGTATGTAGATCCACTCTCCCTCTCGTAGATGCTCATCACCATGGATAGATCTTGCATGCGTGTAGGAAATTTTTTGTTTCCCATCCAACGTTCCCCAACAGTGGCATCATGAGCTAGGTCTATGTGTAGATGAGATCTCGCGTAGAACACAAAGTGTTTGTGGGTGTTGATGCTTAGATTGCTTCCTCCCTTTGTCGTGTTTTGGTTCAGCGGTATTGTGAGATGAAGCGGCCTGGACCAACATTACTCGTACGCTTACGAGAGACCGGTTCCCTCAACCGCAACTTGTTGCATAGATGGCTTGCGGGTGCCAGTTTCTCTCACTATAGTCGGATCGGATTCGACAAAGGCAGTCCTTGAGAAGGTTGAAAAGCAACTAGTGTATCACCGTTGTGGTTTTTGCGTAGATGAGAATTGTTCTTGCTAGATACCCGTAGCAGCCACGTAAAACATGCAACAACAATTAGAGGACGTCTAACTTGTTTTTGCAGGGTATGTTGTGATGTGATATGGCCAATTACATGATGTGATATATGTGATGTATGAGATGATCATGTGTTGTATAGAATATCATGACTTGCATGTCGATGAGTATGGCAACCAGCAGAAGCCATAGGGTTGCCTTTAATTATTGTTTGCCCTGCGTGTCAATCATTAAGTGCTATGTAATGCTTTACTTTATCGCTAAACGGTAGCAATAGTAGTACAACCATGATGGGCGCGACAACCCCGATGGCGACACGTTGATGGAGATCAAGATGGTGGAGATCATGGTGTCATGCCGGTGACAATGGAGATCATGCCGTTGCTTTCAAGATGGAGATCAAAAGCACAAGTTCATGGCCATATCATGTCACTTATGATTTGCATGTGATGTTAATCCTTTTATGCACCTTGTTTTGCTTGGGACGACAGTAGCATTATAAGGTGATCCCTCACTTAAATTTCAAGACGAATTGTGTTCTCCCCGAGTGTGCACCATTGCGAAAGTTTGTCATGTTGAGACACCACGTGATGATCGGGTGTGATAGACTCTATGTTCACATACAATGGGTGCAAGCCAGTGTTGCACATGTAGAACACTCGGGTTAAACTTGACGAGCCTAGCATGTATAGACATGGCCTCAGAACACAAGAGACCGAAAGGTCGAACATGAGTCATATAGCAGATATGATCAACGTGATGATGTTCACCATTGAAACCACCTCAACTCACGTGATGATCGGACTTGAGTTGGTGAATTTGGATCATGTATCACTCGAATGATCGGAGGGATGTCAATTTGAGTGGGAGTTCTTAAGTAATATGATTAATTGAACTCATTATCATGAACATAGTCAGTAGTGTCTTTGCAAAAATTATGTTGTAGATTACTAGCTCACGCTGTAGCTCCCTTGAATTTTTTATATGTTCCTAGAGAAATAGAGTTGAAAGATGATGGTAGAAATATTGCGGATTGGGTCCGTGATCTAAGGATTGTCCTCATTGCTGCACAGAAGGCTTATGTCCTTAATGCACTGCTCGGTGTGCCAACCCCTCTAGCGTCGTCTGTATATGTTGTGAACATATGACACGCACGTTCTGATGACTACTTGATAGTTTAGTGCATCATGCATTACGACTTAGAATTGAGGCTCTAAAACGTTTTGAACATCATGGAACATATGAGATGTTCTAAGAGTTGACATTAGGATCTCGGGCTCGTGCCCGTGTTGCGAGATATGAGATCTCCAACAAGATTCTTTGCCTGCAAGATGAAAGAGAATAGCTCACTCATTGAGGTGCTCGGATTGTCTGGGTGCTACAATCGCTTGAATCGAGTGGGAGTTGATCTTCCAGATAAGATAGTGATTGATATAGTTCTCCAAGTCACTATCACTAAGCTACTAGAACTTGGTGATGAACTATAAAATGCTTGGGATAGAATTAATGATCCCCGAGCTGTTCGCGATGTTTGACACCGCGAAGGTAGAAACCAAGAAGGAGCGTCAAGTGTTGATGGTTAGTCAAACCACTAGTTTCGAGAAGGGCAAGAGCAAGGAGGGAAACTTGATGGATAGCAAGTTAGTTGCTGCTCCAGTGAAGCAACCCAAAGTTGAACCCAAACTCGAGACTAAGTGCTTCGATTATGAGGAGAGTGGTCGCTGAAGCGGAACAACCCTAGATACTTGGTAGATAAGAAGGCTGGCAACGTCGACAGAAGTATATTTGATATACGTGTTAATGATGTGTACATTGCGAGTACTCCTAGTAGCACCTGGGTATTGGATACCGGTTCGGTTGCTAAATGTTAGTAACTCGAAATAAAATCAATGGAATAAATGGAGAACTAGCTAAGGGTGAGGTGACGATGTGTGTTGGAAATGTTTCCAAGGTTGATGTGATCAACATCGCATGCTCTCTCTACCTTGAGGATTAGTGACAAACCTAAATAAATGTTATTTGGTGTTTTGCGTTGGGCATGAACGTGATTAGATCATGTTTATTGCAACACGGTTGTTCATTTAAGTTAGAGAATAATGGTTATTCTGTTTACATGAATAATACCTTCAATGGTCATGCACCCAGTGAGAATGGTTTGTTGAATCTTGATCGTAGTAATACACATGTTCATAACATTGATGCCAAAAGATACAAAGTTAATAATGATAGTACCACATACTTGTGGCACTGCCGCTAAATGTCATATTGGTATAAAATGCATGAAGAAACTCCATGCTGATGGATCTTTGGACTCATTCGATTTCGAATCGGTTGAGACATGCGAACCATGCCTCTTGGGCAAGATGACTAAGGACCCCATTTCTAGATGGATGGAGCAGGCAAGTGATTTATTGGACATGATACATGTTGATGTATGCAATCCAATGAGTCTTGTTGCGTGCGGTGGATATCGTTATTTTCTTACCTTCACTGATGATTTGAGTAGATACAGTGTATATTTATTTAATGAAACACAAGTCTGAATCGTTTGAAAGGTTCAAGCAAATTCAGAGTGAAGTTTAAGATCATCGTGACAAGAAGATAAAAATGTTTGTGATATGATCATGGAGGTAAATATCTGAGTTACGAGTTTGGCATACAACTTTAGACAATGTGAAAGTTGTTTCACAACTCACGCCACCTGGAACACCATAGTGTGATGGTGTGTTCGAACGTCATAGTCGTGCTCTATTGAAAATGGTGCTTGCTATGATGTCTCTTATCGTTTTGCTACTATAATTTTGGGGTTATGCATTAGAGACAACTACATTCACTTTAGATAGGGCACCATCTAAATCCGTTGAGATGACACCGTGTGGATTATGGTTTGATAGAAACCTAAGCTGTCATTTCTTAATGTTTGGGGATGCAACACTTATGTGAAAAAGGTTTTCACCTAATGAGCTCGAACCCAAAGCGGACAAATGCATCTTCATAGAATACCCTAAAGACAGTTGGGGTAAACCTTCTATCTCAGATCCAAGCATAAAGTGTTTGTTGCTAAAACTGGGTCCTTTCTCGAGAAAGAGTTTCTCTTGAAAGAATTGAGTGGGAGGAAGATAGAACTTGATGAGGTTGTTGAACCTTTGTTCAACTAGAGAGTAGTGCAGCGCAGGAATTTGTTTCTGTGAAGCCTATGTTAGTTGAAGAGGAAGTTAATGATGATGATCATGAAGCTTCAGATCAAGTTACTATCGAACCTCGTAGGTCGACAAGGATGTGTACTGCTCCTAAGCGGTACGACAACCCTGTCTTGGAGGTCATGTTGTTGGACAACGATGAACCTACGAGCTGTGGAGAAGCGATGATGGGCCCGGATTCCACAAATGGTTAGAGTCCATGAAATCCAAGAAAGGATCCATGTATGAAAACCAAGTATAGACTTTGGTAGACTTGCTCGTTGGACGGCAGGTCGTTGAGTACAAATGGATGTTTAAAATGAAGACAGACACTCATGGTAAATGTCACCATTTGTAAAGCTCGACTTGTTGCAAAGAAGTTTACGACAAGTTCAAGGAGTTGACTGCAATGAGACTTTCTCACTCGTAGCGATGCTAAAGTCTGTTGGAATTATGTTAGCAGTTGCTGCATTTTTCAATTATGAAATCTGGCAGATGGAAGACAAAACATCGTTTCCTTAACAGTTTACTTGAGGAAAGGTTGTATGTGATACAACCAGAAGGTTTTGTTAGTCCTAAGGATGCTAAAAGGTGTGCGAGCTCCAGCAATCCATCTAAGGGCTGGAGCAAGCATCTCGAAGTTGGAATATACACTTTGATGAGGTGATCAAAGTTTTGTAGTTTATACAAAGTTTATGAGAAACTTGTATTTACAATAAAGTGAGTGGGAGCACTATAGAATTTCTGATAAGTATATGTGGATGACATATTGTTGATCGGAAATAATGTAGAATTTCTAGAAAGCATGAACGGTTGTTTGAAAAGTGATTTTCAAAGGAAGACCTGGATAAAGCTACCTAATTGTTGAGCATCAAGATCTATAGAGATAGATCAAGATGCTTGATGAGACTTTCAATGAGTACATACCTTGACAAGATTTTGAAAGAATTCAAAATGGATCAGTCAGAGAAAGAGTTCTTGCCTGATTTGCCAGGTGTGAAGTTGAGTGAGACTCAAAGCTCGACAACGGAAGAAGAAAGAGAAAGGAAGAATGTCGTCCCCTATGCCTTAGCCATAGACTCTGTATAGTATGCCATGCTGTGTACCGCACCTGTGTGTGCCTTGCCATGACTCCGTCAAGGGGTACAAGAGTGATCCAAGAGTGGATCACTGGACAACGGTCAATATTATCCTTAGTGACTAAAAGACTAAGGAAACGTTTCTCGATTATGGAGGTGATAAAGGGTTCTTCGTAAAGAGCTACGTCGATGCAAGCTTTAACACTAATCCGGATGACTCTTAGTAGCAATCCGGATATGTATAGTGGAGCAGCCATTTGGAATAATACCAAGCGGACTGTGATAGCAGTGTTTATAGTTTGACATAGAGATTTGCAAAGTACATACGGATTTGAATGTCGTAGACCCGTTGACTATAAGACCTCTCTCACATGCAAAGCATGATCGAGCCCCAGAACTCAGTGGGTGTTAGATTCATAACAATGCGAATCACATGGTGATGTGAACTAGATTATTGACTCTAGTGCAAGTGGGAGACTGTTGGAAATATGCCCTAGAGGCAATAATAAATTAGTTATTATCATATTTCCTAGTTCATGAAAATCGTTTATTATCCATGCTATAAATTGTGTTGATCAGAAACTCAGATACATGTGTGGATACATAGACAACACCATGTCCCTGGTATGCCTCTAATAGACTAGATCATTGATCAAAGATGGCTATGGTTTCCTAGTCATGGACATGAGATGTCATTTGGTAATGGGATCACATCATTAGGAGAATGATGTGATGGACAAGACCCAAACTACAAACGTAGCATATGATCGTGTCAGTTTATTGCTACTGTTTTCTACATGTCAAGTATATGTTCCTATGACCATGAGATCATGCAACTCACTGACACCGGAGGAGTACCTTGTGTGTATCAAACATCGCAATGTAACTGGGTGACTATAAAGGTGCTCTACAGGTATCTCCGAGGGTGTCTGTTGGGTTGGCATGGATCAAGACTAGGATTTGTTACTCCGTGTGACGGAAAGGTATCTCAGGGCCCAGTCGGTAATACAACATCACAATAAAGCCTTGCAAGCAATGTGACTAAGTGTTAGTCACGAGATCTTGTATTATGAAACAAGTAAAGAGACTTGCCGGTAACAAGGTTGAACTAGGTATGGAGATACCGACGATCGAATCTCGGGCAAGTAACATACCGAAGAACAAAGGGAACATCATACGAGATTAACTGAATCCTTGACACAGAGGTTCGACCGATAAAAATCTTTGTAGAATATGTAGGAACCAATAAGGGCATCCAGGTCCCTCTATTGGTTATTGACCGTAGAGGTGTCTCGGTCATGTCTACATAGTTCTCGAACCCGCAGTGTCTGCACACTTAAGGTTCGGTGACGTTTCGGTAGTATAGAGTTATGTATGGTGGTGACCAAAGGTTGTTCGGAGTCCTGGATGAGATCTCGGACGTCACGAGGAGCTTCGGAATGGTCCAGAGGTAAAGATTGATATATAGGAAGTCCTTTTTTGGTCGTCGGAAAAGTTTTGGGCTCATCGGTAGTGTACCATGAGTGCTGGTAGTGTACCGGGAGACCATCGGGAGGGGTATTTCGACCCAAGAGGCTACATGGGCTGTGGGAGAGTGAATACCAGCCCTTAGTGGGCTGGTGGAAGTCCCACACAAGGCCCATGCGGCTGGGAGAGAAAGCTCAAAGAGAAAAAGGTGGAAAAAGGCAAAAAAAAGGCAAAAATAAGGAGGAGTCCTAGTCCTACTTGGATTGGAGGAGGATTCCTCCTCTCCTCCTTGGTTCGGCCGATACATGGGCTGTCTCCTTGGGAGCCAAGCCTCCTCCTCTCTTCCTCCTATATATACTAGAGGTTTTAGGGTTTTTGGCACTAGATTTTCAGCCACGTGCTACCCGTTCCTCTAGTGCATAGTTTCTCCTCTAGATCGGTTTTCTGCAGTGCTTAGACGAAGCCCTACTGGAATTGCTCCACCTCCAGCGCCGCGGCGCCGTCACGCTGCTGGAGAACTCTTCTACCTCTCCGCTCCCTCTTGCTAGATCAAGAAGGTGGAGATCGTCATCGAGCTGTACGTGTGCTGAACGCAGAGGTGCCGTCCGTTCGGCGCTAGATCGGAAGGACCGTGATCAAGATCGCGAGACGGATCGTGATGAGATCGCGGGACAGATCGTGATGAGTTCGCGGGACGGATCATGATGAGATCGCGGGACAGATCGTAATGAGTTCGCGGGACGAACCGTGATTGGATCGCGTGACGGATCGTGATGAGATCGCGGGATGCTCGGCGATTTGGATCGCGAAGACGTTTGACTACACCAACTGCGTTTTTTAACGCTTCCCGCTTAGCGATCTACAAGGATATGTAGATCCACTCTCCCTCTCTTAGATGGTCATCACCATGGATAGATCTTGCGTGTGCGTAGGAATTTTTTTGTTTCCCATGCAACGTTCCCCAACAGCACCACCCTCCAAAAGGTAATAGGGGCGATAATGATGATGAACTCCTTGCTCTTGTGCTTCAAGATGATAGACTCCTCAACACTCAATGTTGGAAATATGCCCTACAGGCAATAATAAAATGTTTATTATTATATTTCCTTGTTCATGATAATCATTTATTAGCCATGCTATAATCGTATTGATTGGAAACTCAATTGCATGTGTGGATACATAGACAACAATGTGTCCCTAGTATGCCTCTAGTAGACTAGCTCGTTGATCAAAGATGGTCATGGTTTCCTGGCCATAGACATAAGATGTCACTTAATAACGGGATCACATCACTGGGAGAATGATGTGATGGACAAGATCCAAACTATAAACATAGCATATGATCGTGTCAGTTTATTGTTATAGTTTTCTGCATGTCAAGTATCTATTCCTATGACCATGAGATAATGCAACTCACTGACACCGGAGGAATACCTTGTGTGTATCAAATGTTGCAATGTAACTGGGTGACTATAAAGACGCTCTATAGGTATATCCAAAGGTGTATGTTGATTGGGCATGGATCAAGACTAGGATTTGTTACTCCGTGTGATGGAAGGGTATCTCAGGGCCCAGTCGGTAATACAACATCACAACAAGCCTTGCAAACTATGTGACTAAAGTGATTAGCCATGGGATCTTATATTACGGAATGAGTAAAAAGACTTGCCGATAACGAGATTGAAATAGGTATAGAGATACCGACGATCGAATCCCGGGCAAGTAACATACCGAAGAACAAAGGGAATAACATACGAGATTAACTGAATCCTTGACATAGAGGTTCAACCGATAATGATCTTCATGGAATATGTATGAACCAATATGGGCATCCAGGTCCCGCTATTGGTTATTGACTATAGAGGTGTCTCGATCATGTCTACATAGTTCTTGAACCCGCAGGGTCTGCACACTTAACGTTCAATGATGTTTCAGTAGTATTGAGTTATGTATGGTGGTGACCGAAGGTTGTTCAGAGTCCCAAATGATATCCTGGACGTCACGAGGAGCTTCGGAATGGTCCCAAGGTAAAAATTGGCATATAGGAAGTCCCGTTTTGGTCACCGAAAAGTTTCGGGTACTTCAATAGTGTATTGGGAGTGTCGGGAGGGTACCGGAGGACCATCGGGAGGGGCCACTCTCCCAAAGGTCCTCATGGATTGTGGGAGGAGGCAAACCAGCCCCTGGTGGTCTGGCCAACCCCCCCCCCCTAAGTCCTATGTGGCTAGGGGTGGAAAATCCCAGGTGGAGGAAAGGGTTTCCAAGTGGGAGAAAATCCTACTCCAAGTAGGATTGGAGTTGGACTCCTCCACCTCCCCACTTCGGCCGACTCCTAAGGGGAACCCTAGGGGCGCCTCCCTCCCTCCCCTTACTCCTATATATACTGGAGATGAGAGAGGGCAATCGCACCAGAAAACCCTAAGCCACGATGCAACCCTCTCTCCCCGATAGATCGTATCCTCTAGTTTTCAGCGGTGCTTAGGCGAAGCCTTGCCGGATTTGTTCCACCACCGCCGCCGCCGCGCTGCTGGAGAACTCATGTACCTCTTTTCTCTCTCTTGCTGGATCAAGAAGGCAGAGACCGTCATCGAGTTGTACGTGTGCTGGACGCGGAGGTGTCGTCCATTCAGCGCTAGATCGGGACGGATCACGATTTGATCGTGGGACGCCTGGCAATTTGGATCGCAAAGACGTTCGACTACATCAACCGCGTTTCTTAATGCTTCCCGTTTAGCGATCTACAAGGGTATGTAGGGCCACTATCCCTCTCATAGATGCTCATCTCCATGAATAGATCTTGCGTGTGCATAGAATTTTTTTTGTTTCCCATATATTTGGCTTTGGTGGAAGAGATTTATTGGGTGGAAAGCAACTTGGGAGGCTAGAGATCAAGATTCATATGGTTGGAGTGGAATGTCTTGATCTCAACACATGAGTAGGTGGCTCTCTCTGAGAAAATTAGATGGGATAAGTGGGGAACTGTTCTGAGTGCTTCTCTTTCGAGTGAGTGGTGGTGGAGGGGTATATATAGGCATCTCCAAAAATCCAACCACTACACCTTAAGTTACCAACTCGATGACACCGAAGTATAAAACTTGGTGGTATCGAGTTGCTCCAAAGGTAGCAACTTTTGAATCTCGGTGAGACCAATATATAAGTCTCCGCGGTACCGAAGAGGTGACCAATGGTCAGGTTGCAAAACTCAGTGGCGCCGATCCAAAATCTTGGAAATTCTGATTTTAAGAAAAGGGGCAACGGAATGTTGGCAACCTAAACTCGGTGGCACCGATGTAGAATCGATGGTACTGAAGACTTAGGGTTTGGCTGGGATCTGTCTGAGATGAAAATCGGTAGGGCCGAGTGGGAAGAATTGGTGGCACCGATTTTGCATGATAGGCTTTTGACAGACTTTTGTGGAAGAGCTTGTGGGTGTTTTTGGTGACTATCACTTGTGCACGTGGAGCATTTTGTTCACCAACAATACCTCACCCCCTTTTAATAGTATCGACTTTCCTATAGACTCAAAGTGATTTCTCACAAATTAAAATGTAGAGTCTTCTTGCTTGAAGCTTTGCCAATCCTATTCCTTGCGTCTAGGGGTCTCTCCACAATCCTTTTGCCATCCTATCATTGAACTTTTCCTGGAATATACTTAGTGGAAACATTAGTCCAGTGAGATATATGTTGTTATTAATTACCAAAACCACCAAGGGAGCAAATGTGCTTTCAACACCTACTTTCACCATGAGTTGTTTTCACCTCTCGAAGAAGATGTGCCAGAACTTGAATTCAATCTCCTCGAAATTCTGGTGGGGTGTAATGAATGGTGACAGAAAAGTGCATTGGATTGCATGGGATAAGATGTGTCAGTCTAAACGCACAGGTGGTATGGGGTTCAGAGACCCAGAGGCTTTCAACCAAGCGTTATTGGAAAAGCAGGCATGGATGATTTTGCAGGTCCTGGATTCTCTCTGCGCAAGGGTTCCTCGTGCTCGGTACTTTAGTGATAGCTCAATTATGAGTGCCACTTGTCCATCTGGTGGATCATACACATTCAGGAGCATACTTCATGGGAGAGATCTACTTCGAGAGGGTATTATATGGTGCATTGGATATGGATCATCGATCAATATTCACCATTACCCATGGATCCCACGCCAAGGGAGCCTGCAGCCAATGGGTGCAGATTTCATTCATGGCGTGGAGAAGGTGGCTGATTTGTTGGATCATACGGGTGATACATGGTATGATAACAAGATTCAAGCTATGTTCTCTTTGGATGATGCAACAGATATTAAACAGATTGTTGTTGGAGGCTCGGGAGCTCAAGACTATATTGCATGGTATTATACAAAGAATGGTCGGTTCACTATCAGGTCAGCTTATCACCTGAGGATGGCACTTAATATAGCAATGCTGAGCCGGCCGGGTCCCTCCTCAGCGGTTCTTACTCACCGTGGGTGGCTGTCCATGTGGGATACCTCGGCTCCGGGAAAGGCTAAAATTCACATGTGGCGACTTATGAAGAATGCCTAGCTACGGGAGTGGAATTGCTGCGACATCGTATCAAGACCGGTGTGTTCTGTGCAGCTTATAGACATGAGTAAAACGGCTACCATAGATTTTGTGGGTGTCCGCACTCCGTGTGCTTTTGGAAGCGGCTTTACTCAGAGTTGGGAGTCTCGATGGCTTATCCACCATGCAACATCGTTTCCCAAAGCAAGCTATCTAACTGGTTGCTGGAATGGTTTGCACAGGCGCCGGACTTTGAGAAATCAGTGATGGTGCAAGCTATGTATAACTTGTGGCTAGCGCGCAATGATACGCGAGACAGGCGTAATATCGCTGAACCACATGACATATCCCATGATATGGCTGCTCATGTTAAAGAATGGGAGGAAATTCACAAGAAGGAGGTGCAGCCGTGAGTGCCAATGGTGAGGGTAGCGTGGGAGGCACCGGAGGTCGACTAGATCAAAGCCAATGCCAACGGCTCGGTGTCCAAACGTCGAGAGAAGGGGTTCATTGGTGTAGTCTTACGTGACCATACATGTGCTTTTCAGGCGGCCTCCTGTCATTTCATTGGAGCAGCGTCCGACCCGGAGATGGTGGAGCTTCTAGCGTGCAAGAAGGTGATCGAGATGGAGACAAGAATGGGTGTCTTGCAGCTGCATCTGGAGAGCGGCTCGTCAAGGGTGGCATCGATGCTTAATGACCAGGAGAAAAACTTCTCTGCCCTCGGGCCACTTGTGGAGGAGATAAAGGGAAGAGTAAGAAGTTTTAATATGTCTAGGGTTTTGTGGGTTAGCCATAGTGCAAACGCCGCTGTTGATAGATTAACTAAGGTGAGGATGGGAGATGAACTCTCGAACATGTGGCTCTCATCACCACCTAGCGGAGCCAGCGCCCGGCAACCTTGGGCACTTGCCCGGGCTCGCTCGGTACGCGCAAGCTACGGTGGCGCTGTTACGTTGGAAAAACTCGTCAACGCATCGTGCTTTTACCCGGGCAGTTGGTGTTGGAAATATGACCTAGAGGCAATAATAAATTAGTTATTATCATATTTACTTGTTCATGATAATCGTTTATTATCCATGCTATAATTGTATTGATCGGAGACTTAGATGCATGTGTGGATACATAGACAAAACCATGTCCCTAGTATGCCTCTAATAGACTATCTCGTTGATCAAAGATGGTTAAGGTTTCCTAGCCATGGACATGAGATGTCATTTGATAACGGGATCACATCATTAGGAGAATGGTGTGATGGACAAGACCCAAACTACAAATGTAGCATATGATCGTGTCAGTTTATTGCTACTGTTTTCTGCATGTCAAGTATCTATTCCTTTGACCATGAGATCATGCAACTCACTGACACCGGAGGAGTGCCTTGTGTGTATCAAACGTCGCAACGTAACTGGGTGACTATAAAGGTACTCTACAGGTATCTCCAAGGGTGTCTATTGGGTTGGCATGGATCAAGACTAGGATTTGTTACTCCGTGTGACGGAGAGGTATCTCAGGGCCCACTAGGTAATACAACATCACAACAAGCCTTGCAAGCAATGTGACTAAGTGTTAGTCACGGTATCTTGTATTACGGAACGAGCAAACATACTTGCCAGTAATGAGGTTGAACTAGGTATGGAGATACCGACGATCGAATCTCGGGCAAATAACATACCGAAGAACAAAGGGAACATCATACGGGATTAACTGAATCCTTGACATAGAGGTTCGACCGATAAAGATCTTCCTAGAATATTTAGGAACCAACATGGGCATCCAGGTCTCGCTATTGCTTATTGACCGTACAGGTGTCTCGGTCATGTCTACATAGTTCTCGAACCCGCAGGGTCTGCACACTTAAGGTTCGGTGATGTTTCGGTAGTATAGAGTTATGTATGGTGGTGATCGAAGGTTGTTCGGAGTCCTGGACGTCACGAGGAGCTCTGGAATAGTCTAGAGGTAAAGATTGATATATAGGAAGTCCTGTTTTGGTCGCCGGAAAAGTTTCGGGCTCATCGGTAGTGTACCGGGAGTGTCGGTAGTGTATCGGGGGACCATCGGGAGAGGTATTTCGACCCATGAGGCTACATGGGCTGTGGGAGGAGGTAAACCAGCCCCTGGTGGGCTGGCCGAAGCCTCATCTAAGGGCCCATGTGGCTGGAGTTGTTTGAGAAGGAAAAAATCCAAAGGTGGAGAGGTGGAAAGAGTTTCCAAGTGGAAAGGAGGAATCCTACTCCTAATAGGATTGGAGTAGGACTCCTCCACCTCCAATTTCGACCGAACCTTGAGGGTTTGAGGCTACCTCCTCCCCTCCCTCCCTCCTATATATACTAGAGGATTTAGAGGAAAAAGCTAACCCTAATAGCCACGTGCTACCTCTCCTCCAGATCGCAGTTTCTCCTCTAGATCGGTTTTTAGCGGTGCTTAGGCGAGGCACTGCTGGAATAGCTCCACCACCATCGCTGCAACGCTGTCGCGCTGCCGGAGAACTCATCTATCTCTCTGCTCCCTCTTGCTGGATCAAGAAGGCGGAGATCGTCATCGAGCTGTACGTGTGCTGGACGCGGAGGTGTCGTCCATTTGGCGCTAGATCGGAAGGACCGTGATCAAGATTGCGAGACGGATCATGATGAGATCGCGGGACGAATCGTGATGAGTTCGCGGTACAGAACGTTATTGGATCGCGGGACGGATCATGATGAGATCGCGGGATGCTCGGCGATTTGGATCGCAAAGACGTTTGACTACACCAACCACGTTTCTTAACGCTTCCCGCTCAGCGATCTACAAGGGTATGTAGATCCACTCTCCCTCTCGTAGATGCTAATCACCATGGATAGATCTTGCGTGTGCGTAGGAATTTTTTTGTTTCCCATGCAACGTTCCCCCATAGTGGCATCATGAGCTAGGTCTATGTGTAGATGAGATCTTGAGTAGAACACAAAGAGTTTGTGGGTGTTGATGCTTAGATTGCTTCCTCCCTTGGTCGTGTTTTGGTTCAGCAGTATTGTGGGATGAAGCGACCTGGACCAACCTTACTCGTACGCTTACGAGAGACCAGTTCTATCGACTGACGTGTAACCTCATTGCACAAAGATGGCTAGCGGGTGTCTGTTTCTCCTACTTTAGTTGGATCAGATTCGACAAAGGATGTCCTTGAGAAGGTTGAAAAGCAATTTATGTATCACCGTTGTGGTTTTTGCGTAGGTGAGAATTGTTCTTGCTAGATACCCGTAGCAGCCACGTAAAACATGCAACAACAATTAGAGGACGTCTAACTTGTTTTTGGAGGGTATGTTGTGATGTGATATGGCCAATTACATGATGAGATATATGTGATGTATGAGATGATCATGTATTGTATAGAATATCACGACTTGCATGTCAATGAGTATGGCAACCGACAGGAGCCATAGGGTTGTCTTTAGTTATTGTATGACCTGCGTGTCAATCATTAAGCGTTATGTAATGCTTTACTTTATCGCTAAACGGTAGCAATAGTAGTACAAGCATGGTGGGCGCGACAACCACAATGGCGACACGTTGATGGAGATCAAGATGATGAAGATCATGGTGTCATGCCGGTGATGATGGAGATCATTCCGGTGCTTTCAAGATGGAGATCAAAAGCACAAGTTCATGGCCATATCATGTCACTTATGATTTGCATGTGATGTTAATCCTTTTATGCACCTTGTTTTGCTTAGGACAATAGTAGCATTATAAGGTGATCCCTCACTTAAATTTCAAGATGAATTGTGTTCTCCTCGAGTGTGCACCGTTGCGAAAGTTTGTCGTGTCGAGACACCACGTGATAATCGGGTGTGATAGACTCTACGTTCACATACAACGGGTGCAAGCCAATGTTGCACATGCAGAACACTCGGGTTAAACTTGACGAGCCTAGCATGTATGGACATGGCCTCGGAACACAAGAGTCCGTAAGGTCGAACATGAGTCATATAGTAGATATGATCAACATGATGATGTTCACCACTGAAACCACCTCAACTCACGTGATGATCGGACTTGAGTTGGTGAATTTCGATCATGTATCACTCGAATGACCAGAGGGATGTCAATTTGAGTGGGAGTTCTTAAGTAATATGATTAATTGAACTCATTGTCATGAACATAGTCAGTAGTGTCTTTGCAAATTATGTTGTAGCTCACGTTGTAGCTCCCTTGATTTTTTTATATGTTCCTAGAGAAATAGTGTTGAAGATGATGGTAGCAATATTGCGGACTGGGTCCGTGATCAGAGGATTGTCCTCATTGCTGCACAAAAGGCTTATGTCCTTAATGCACCGCTCGGTGCGCCACCCCCTCTAGCATCGTCTGTAGATGTTGTGAACATATGACAGGCACGTTCCGATGACTACTTGATAGTTTAGTGCGTCATGCATTATGGCTTAGAATTGAGGCTTCGAAACGTTTTGAACGTCATGGAACATATGAAATGTTCTAAGAGCTGAAATTGGGATCTCGAGCTCGTGCCCGTGTTGTGAGATATGAGATCTCCAACAACATTCTTTGTCTGCAAGATGAAGGAGAATAGCTCAATCATTGAGCATGTGCTTAGATTGTCTGGGTGCTACAATCGCTTGAATCGAGTGGGAGTTGATCTTCCAGATAAGATAGTGATTGATATGGTTCTCCAAGTCACTGTCACTAAGCTACTAGAACTTGGTGATGAACTATTAAATGCCAGGGATAGAAAAAATGATCCCTGAGCTGTTCGCGATGTTTGACACCGCAAAGGTAGAAATCAAGAAGGAGGATCAAGTGTTGATGGTTAGTAAAACCACTAGTTTTGAGAAGGGCAAGGAGGGAAACTTCATAGATGGCAAGTCAGTTGCTGCTCCAGTGAAGCAACCCAAAGTTGAACCCAAACCCAAGACTAAGTGATTCGATTATGAGGAGAGCAGTTGGTGAAGCAGAACAACCCTAGATAATTGGTAGATAGGAAGGCTGGCAACGTCAACAGAAGTATATTTGATATACGTGTTATTGATGTGTACCTTGCTAGTACTCCTAGTAGCACCTGGGTATTGGATACCGGTTCGGTTGCTAAATGTTAGTAACTCGAAATAAAAGCTACGGAATAAACAGAGACTAGCTAAGGGTGAGGTGACGATATGTGTTGGAAATGTTTCAAAGGTTGATGTGATCAACATCGCAAGCTCTATCTACCTTCGGGATTAGTGACAAACCTAAATGTTGTTTGGTGTTTGCGTTAAGCATGAACATGATTAGATCGTGTTTATTGCAACACGGTTATTCATTTAAGTTAGAGAATAATGGTTATTCTGTTTACATGAATAATACCTTCAATGGTCATGCATCCAGTGAGAATGGTTTGTTGAATCTTGACCGTAGTAATACACATGTTCATAACATTGATGCCAAAAGATACAAAGTTAATAATGATAGTCCACATACTTGTGGTACTACCGCTAAAATGTCATATAGGTATAAATCGCATGAAGAAACTTCATGCTGATGGATCTTTGAACTCATTCGATTTCGAATCAGTTGAGACATGCGAACCATGCCTCTTGGGCAAGATGACTAAGGACCCCATTTTCCGGTTTAATGGAGCGGGCATGTGATTTATTAGAAATGATACATGAGTGATGTATGCAAGCCAATAAATCTTGTAACGTGCGGTGGATATCATTATTTTCTTACCTTCACTAATGATTTGAGTACATATAGTGTATGTTTACTTAATGAAACACAAGTCTGAATCATTTGAAAAGTTCAAGCAAATTCAGAGTGAAGTTTAAGATCATCATGACAAGAAGATAAAAAAATGTCTGTGATATGATCATGGAGGTAAATATCTGAGTTACGAGTTTGGCATACAACTTTAGACAATGTGAAAGTCGTTTCACAACTCACGCCACCTGGAGCACCGTAGTGTGATGGTGTGTCCAAACGTCATAGTCGTGCTCTGCTGGAAATGGTGCGGGCTATGATGTCTCTTATCGTTTTGCTACTATAGTTTTGGGGTTATCCATTAGAGACAACTACATTCACTTTAAATAGGGCACCATCTAAATCCGTTGAGATGACACCATGTGAATTATGGTTTGATAGAAACCTAAGCTGTCATTTCTTAATGTTTGGGGCTGCGACGCTTGTGTGGAAAAAATGTTTTCACCTAATGAGCTCGAACCCAAGGCGGAAAAATGCATCTTCATAGAATACCCTAAGAACAGTTGGGTGAACCTTCTATCTTAGACCCAAGCATAAAGTGTTTGTTGCTAAAATTGGGTCCTTTCTCGAGAAAAAATTTCTCTCGAAAGAATTGAGTGGGAGTAAGATGGAACTTGATGAGATTGTTGAACCTTTGCTTCAACCAGAGAGTAGCGCAGCGCAGAAAGATGTTTCTGTGGAACCTACGTCAGTTGAAGAGGAAGTAAATGATGATGATCAAGAAGCTTTGGATCAAGTTACTATCGAACCTCGTAGGTCGACAAGGATGTGTACTGCTCCTGAGCGGTACGACAACCCTGTCTTGGAGATCATGTTGTTGGACAACGATGAACCTACGAGCTGTGGAGAAGCAATGATGGGCTCGCATTCCGAAAAATAGTTAGAGGCCATGAAATCCAAGAAAGGATCCATGTATGAAAACCAATTATAGACTTTGGTAGACTTGCTCGTTGGACGAGAAGTCGTCGAATACAAATGGACCTTTAAGATGAAGACAGACGTTGATGATAAATGTCATCATTTATAAAGCTCGACTTGTCGCAAAGAAGTTTCTGACAAATTCAAAGAGTTGACTGCGATGAGACTTCCTCACTTGTAGCGATGCTAAAGTCTGTTGGAATTATGTTAGCAGTTGCTGCATTTTTCAATTATGAAATCTGGCAGATGGATGACAAAATATCGTTTCCTTAACAGTTTACTTGAGGAAAGGTTGTATGTGATACAACCAGAAGGTTTTGTTAGTCCTAAGGATGCTAAAAGGTGTGCAAGCTCCAGCAATCCATCTAAGGGCTGGAGCAAGCATCTCGAAGTTGGAATATACACTTTGATGAGGTGATCAAAGTTTTGTAGTTTATACAAAGTTTATGAGAAACTTGTATTTACAATAAAGTGAGTGGGAGCACTATAGAATTTCTGATAAGTATATGTGGATGACATATTGTTGATCGGAAATAATGCAAAATTTCTAGAAAGCATGAACGGTTGTTTGAAAAGTGATTTTCAAAGGAAGACCTGGATAAAGCTACCTAATTGTTGAGCATCAAGATCTATAGAGATAGATCAAGATGCTTGATGAGACTTTCAATGAGTACATACCTTGACAAGATTTTGAAAGAGTTCAAAATGGATCAGTCAGAGAAAGAGTTCTCGCCTGATTTGTAAGGTGTGAAGGTGGGTGAGACTCAAAGCTCGACAATGGCAGAAGAAAGAGAAAGGACGAACGTCGTCCCCTATGCCTTAGCCATAGGATCTGTATAGTATGCCATGCTGTGTACCGCACCTGTGTGTGCCTTGCCATGAGTCCGTCAAGTGGTATAAGAGTGATCCAGGAGTAGATCACTAGACAACGGTCAAGATTATCCTTAGTAACTAAAAGACTAAGGAGATGTTTCTCGATTATGGAGGTGATAAAGAGTTCGTCGTAAAGAGTTACGTCGATGCAAGCTTTAACACCAATCCGGATGACTCGTAGTAGCAATCTGGATATGTATAGTGGAACATCCATTTGGAATGGTAACAAGTGGAGTGTAGTAGCAGTGTTTACAGTTTGACATAGAGATTTGCAAAGTACACACAGATCTAAATGTCGCACACACGTTGACTATAAGACCTCTCTCACATGCAAAGCATGATCGAGCCCCAGAACTCATTGGGTGTTAGATTCATAACAATGCGAATCACATGGTGATGTGAACTAGATTATTGACTCTAGTACAAGTGGGAGACTATTGGAAATATGCCCTAGAGGCAATAATAAATTAGTTATTATCATATTTCCTTGTTCATGATAATCGTTTATTATCCATGCTATAATTGTATTGATCGGAGACTTAGATGCATGTGTGGATACATAGACAAAACCATGTCCCTAGTATGCCTCTAATAGACTAGCTCGTTGATCAAAGATGGTTATGATTTCCTAGCCATGGACATGAGATGTCATTTGATAATGGGATCGCATCATTAGGAGAATGGTGTGATGGACAAGACCCAAACTACAAACGTAACATATGATCGTGTCAGTTTATTGCTACTGTTTTCTACATGTCAAGTATCTGTTCCTATGACCATGAGATCATGCAACTCACTGACACCGGAGGAGTGCCTTGTGTGTATCAAACGTCGCAACGTAACTGGGTGACTATAAAGGTACTCTACAGGTATCTCCGAGGGTGTCTGTTGGGTTGTCATGGATCAAGACTGGGATTTGTTACTCCGTGTGACGGAGAGGTATCTCAGGGCCCACTCGGTAATACAACATCATAACAAGCCTTGCAAGCAAAGTGACTAAGTGTTAGTCACGGGATCTTGTATTACGGAACGAGTAAATAGACTTGTCGGTAACAAGGTTGAACTAGGTATGGAGATACCGACGATCGAATCTCGGGCAAGTAACATACCGAAGAACAAAGGGAACATCATACGGGATTAACTGAATCCTTGACATAGTGGTTCGACCGATAAAGATCTTCGTAGAATATGTAGGAAGCAATATGGGCATCCAGGTCCCGCTATTGGTTATTGACCATAGAGGTGTCTCAGTCATGTCTACATAGTTCTCGAACCCGCAGGGTCTGCACACTTAAGGTTCGGTGATGTTTCGGTAGTATAGATTTATGTATGGTGGTGACCGAAGGTTGTTCGGAGTTCCGGATGAGATCTCGGACGTCACGAGCAGCTCCGGATGGTGCGGAGGTAAAGATTGATATATAGGAAGTCCTGTTTTGGTCGCCGGAAAAGTTTCGGACTCATCGGTAGTGTACCGGGAGTGCCGGTAGTGTACCGGGGGACCATCGGGAGAGGTATTTCGACCCATGAGGCTACATGGGCTGTGGGAGGAGGTAAACCAGCCCCTCGTGGGCTGGCCGAAGCCTCCTCTAAGGGCCCATGCGGCTGGACTGGTTTGAGAAGGAAAAATTCAAAGGTGGAGAGATGGAAAGAGTTTTCAAGTGGAAAGGAGGAATCCTACTCCTAATAGGATTGGAGTAGGACTCCTCCACCTCCAATTTCGACCAAACCTTGAGGTTTTGAAGCTGCCTCCTCCCCTCCCTCCCTCCTATATATACTCGAGGATTTAGAGGAAAAAGTAACCCTAATAGCCACGTGCTACCTCTCCTCTAGATCGCAGTTTCTCCTCTAGATCGGTTTTCAACGGTGCTTAGGCAAAGCCCTGCTGGAATAGCTCCACCACCATCGCCGCAACGTCGTCGCGCTGCCGGAGAACTCATCTACCTCTCCGCTCCCTTTTGCTGGATCAAGAAGGCGGAGATCGTCATCGAGCTGTACGTGTGCTGAACGCGGAGGTGCCGTCCGTTCGGCGCTAAATCGGAAGGACCGTGGTCAAGATTGCGAGACGGATCTTGATGAGATCGCGGGACGGATCATGATGAGTTCGCGGGACGGATCGTGATTGGATCGCGGGACGGATCGTGATTGGATCGCGGGACGGATCGTGATTGGATCGCGGGACGTTCGGCGATTTGGATCGCGAAGACGTTCGACTACACCAACCGCGTTTCTTAACGCTTCCCGCTCAGCGATTTACAAGAGTATGTAGATCCACTCTCTCTTGTAGATGCTCATCACCATGAATAGATATTGCGTGTGCGTAGGAAATTTTTTGTTTTCCGTGCAACGTTCCCCAACAGTTAGGCTGGTTGTCTAATCAGTTAATGGGCTTTTTTCCCCTTTTGTAATGGGTTATGTGAGACTTGTCGTGACAGACGTAGGTGGCCCACTGGGCTACTGGCCTAGTAAGCAGTTTGTTCGATTGTTGTTTACTCCAGACGAAAAGGGCCACGATCTTTTTCTCACAAAAAAAGGACGATGATTGGTCGATTGCTCCACCTCTCCATGACCACGCCTGTTCGTCTGTTTGAGACAGCAGCACCCTCGGTAGATCAGAGACGAAACGGCGGCGTATGGAGGCTAGCCTGGGCTGGGCGCGTGACTGGCGGTGGGCTTAGCCGGAGCAGATCCATAGGAATGGCTTGTTACATCTGTTTCTGCTTGTCCGTTCCTTCGCGATTACTCATTAGGTAAGATTGCTAACTCTTGGAGATTGATATTGGGATTTAAATTTCGAGTTAGAGCGTGGGGAATTGGTTACTGAGGTTATATATTATTTCAATTGAAAATTACATTCGTATGCTCATTATGTTCATAATTTCACTTCATTATTTAATGTAGAATTGTGGTTTGGGATTTTGGTGCTATTTTATATGTTCTGTAATCGATTCAAGGTTTCTTTTTACCGGTCAGTTTTATTGGGAACCAATGGATTACCTGATATTTCATTGGAACCTGATTTCTTGTTACTACACGTTTAGGTAGTGTGAAATAAAATCTGTATGGATCACTTAACACAAAATAACCCCTGCTTTCGAGGTCACAGGATCAATTACCTATCTTGCGAGCATACGTCAAACCCGTGCATTAGGGAAAGGATTACGGAGGAGTCAAACTTGGGCATTAGGGAAAGAATTGACATATGTTGACCGCTAGAATGCAAAGAGATTTGTTTATACAACGGGTTAAATACAATATATTTTGCTTATAAATAAATTTGACTTTAAAATGTCTTTAAATATTTATAAGCTAAAAAGCTTAAAAAATCGAGAATTTTCAAAAAGAAAAACGGTTCTTTCGTCCCATGCAGGAAAACCCGGTATCAAGAATAAAAATTTAAACTAAACACCCAAAATTTCCAGATTATACACTTAGGCTAAGACTTGCCCAGGCTGTATAAAATTTCTGGCTCCATCTTGAACCAGACTGCATTTTAAGCATTGTTTCCGATGAGATTTCTAGTTTCGTTTAATAAATAAAACAACGACAGTTATTTAAAAAAAAAGATAAAAACACGTATGAATCGTGTAGCCCGCCGTCCACAATTATGGTCCTGTTTGGTTGCCGCCCGCAGATCGCCATGCCAAAAGGTGCGGCACGCCACAGCTGCATAGGCTGCCGTTTGGTTTCTACTAAGGTTAGGCTCGCCACAACCTGCAGCCTGTTTCGCAGTAGACATTTTCGCCAGATTGTGACATCCGATTTGGTCGCCACAGTCTTCATAAGTGTGGCAATTTAAGTCAAAAACTAAACAGCCCCTATATTCTCCACATTACGGCCGCACCCGGGGCTCAAATTCGTCCTAGGTTTTCATCAGACGTCCCGAACCTCGTAGGGTTCAACGAGCCACCCTGCCTACCCGCACACGCTCCCCCAGCGCCAGGGGCCGCCAAGCAAATCGCCCGCACCCCGCACGCAGCGGCGATGGCCGACGACGTCGCCCCGTGCACCGCATCCCGCTACCTCGACCCCTCCTACTGGTAGGTGGTAGCTCACGACTTCCTTATCACCCTGCTCTGCTCCCCGGAGCTCCAAGCAGCGGACTCCCGCAGCTCTCCTCGTGGCTTCGCAGGGACGGGCGGTTCGGCAAGGAGGAGCACTACGAGTGGTTCAAGGACTTCTCCCACTTCCGCCACCTCCTAGCCCCGCTCCTCTCCCCCTCCCTCTCGGTTCGCGCTCCCCCCGCGCCTCTTTCCCCAATTCCTCACATCACCTTGGTGGATCTCAGTTCGCGAGCTCCTGAATTTTGAACCGTGCCGCGATTTGCTGCGTGCTCTGCATTTCTGCGCAGGTTCTGGAGGTCGGCTGCGGCAACTCGCGGCTCGGGGAGGAGCTCTTGCGGGAGGGCGTAGCCGGCGGCGTCACCTGCATCGACCTCTCGCCGGTAGCCGTCCAGAGGATGCGCGACAGACTGGCGGAGCAGGGCACCAGTGGTCAGTTGAGTTCACCAGTTTGGCCGGGAATGTACTTTCTGCATCTTCGTTACCGCCAAGTTTGGCCGTTTGAGTGAGAAATTGCCCTTCTGCTTCGTGAAGGTGTGGATGTGGTGGTGGCTGACATGCTTGACCTTCCATTCGAGAGCGAGAGCTTCGACCTTGTGATCGAGAAAGGGACCATGGTATGCGTGTTGCGGACTTTGATGCCTTGTGTTACCATTTTTTTTCCTAAGCTATGCTATGCTTAATGTTAACTGCAACTCAAAGGAACAAACATAATAACCAACAGAGTTTGCGGTTGCATAGGAGTATTGTGTGTTGAAACACTGAATTTTTTTCTGGTTACACCTGCAATTAGACATGCCGCCAATATATCACCTTCAGCATGAAGACTTGGTTTGCATTCCTGAACTGTGATGTGGTGAACTCAGGGCCCCTTTGATTCGCAGGATTGTAAAAAAAATATGTAGGAATAGGTAAAATACAGGAATTGAATGTCATGTCCATTCAAATCCTACAGATTTGAGTTTGTTTGATTGTGTAAAACCAAAGGAATTTTTTCAAGAGGCTGGAGTGGATGTCATTGTACAGTCTACCGAGGAAAAATATCTGAAGAAATAGGAAAAAGGTGGTTAGTCAAACGATAAAATAAGCAAAAGCTTGTTAGGCCAACAAGATTATTGTAATCCGCTTCAATGCCAAATGCAGCTGAAGTGTGCTCAGATAGACTGCCTTAGCTAATAGCGTACTGCCCTTGCTATATCAGCAACATGATTCTTTACGGTTAACATATTATCAAGATCGTCAAGATATACAGTACCGGCGGTTTCTGTTAGTATTACTAGGCATTTTAGTGTAAATGCACAATTGCATCTAGTATTACAGAATTTCAGAAGATGACCTTGGGAGCTATTTACAGTACTGTGTTACTGCCATCCTTATTTGAATGACCATGCAGGCATTCACATATATAAAGCTGTGGAAGACAGGCTCATGTGTGCGGAAGTCCAATATAAACGTGATTACTAACTATATTGAAAATTCGTCCGTGTGGTTGTCAAATGCGATAAGTATATTAGTTAGCACAACATAGAACCAATGAAGTGGTTTCATGTGCATGCTATCTTGATAATTACCTAACAATTTTTTTGTTAGGATAGCTGCACAACCAGGGAAAAGGAGTCAAGTCGAGCAATCAAGATACTTAACTTAGCACCTTAATAATTACTCAGAAAGATGCACTATGTCTGTTGACTTATCCTAACACCTCTATTCTTTCATACCAACCAAACTTGTGATTAGATATTTTTGTCATCTTGTGATTAGATTATTAGATACTGCCTAAGGACTTATACAGAATCATCCTTAAACAGGATGTGCTGTTTGTGGACAGTGGTGATCCATGGAACCCCAATCCTACAACAGTGGATAATGTAACCAAAATGCTTGAAGGCATCCACAAGGTTTTGAAGCCAGATGGCATATTTGTATCAATTACCTTTGGACAGGTTTGGGAGATCCAGTTGTCTGAATCCCTCTTTCATGCTCTTCATTTGTCATCGTTTTAGTATTCCAGATTCGTTTCTTTGCTTGACCCAAGGATATCCTCTTTCTGGGTTTGTGGGTATGTTATTTGTGCAGTGTACGTAAAGTAATTCCCTCCGGTCCATATTAGTTGTCACTCCCGTTTCTGCGATAACTAATACTGTTCGGAGGGAGTTCTAAATAAGGATATACCTTTTGTTTAGCAATATCACACAATGGTTTTGAGCTTAAAAGAAAGGAGGCAGAATTTTTTGGGATTTGTGGTTATAAAGAAAAAAAAGAAAAAAAAAGGGGTTCTGTTGAATTTCAAGTATTCAGTTTTGATATACATAAAGAATTAAAGATTGTCTTTAATTAGTACTCTCTCCGTCCGAAAATACTTGTCCAAAAATGAATAAAATGGATGTATCTATAACTAAAATAAGTCTAGATATATCCATTTCTAGGACAAGTATTTCCGGACGGAGGGAGTAATCATGAAGAGAAGAGCAAGTGGGACAGGTTTATTTGTTTAGCAGCTTTACTTCTTTTTCTAAAATTTCTAATTTCTATTTGACAGCCACACTTCCGTCGTCGATTTTTCGAAGCACCCGAGTTTACATGGTCTGTCGAGTGGAAAACCTTTGGTGATGGCTTCCATTATTTCTTCTACATCCTACAAAAGGTTTAATGTTTGCTAAGCATTTGGTTTTAATTTGAGCTCTTTACTTTTTCCCTGTAGCTGCGATGCCACTAAATAAGTTTCTGCATTGCTATGTTACATCTCAACTCTAGTTAACTATGAATTTCCTAGCAAAAATCCTTATTCTTCATTTTGTTCTTTCTTAAATCTCTTTAGGGCAAAAGGTCACCAGAGTCCAACGGTCACCAAGTTACATTACCTGCTGCTCCGAGCTTCAATATGCTCCATGAAGAGCTCGAAAGCGAGGATTACATATTCCGCACAAATGTTGATGAGTTATAAGCAGCAACTCAATGAGCGAGTGCGCCGGTCTGGATGTTTTGATGCTACGCCATACGCATGAAGGGGCTGACCACTAAGCAACCCAGCGAGTGATGCATTACATGCCTTGTTGTGTGGTGATGTAACATTGCCCAGCAGGCTAGAGATCCTTCTACCATCAGAACTGACAATACACACCTGTTCCCAGTGTTAACCTTCTTGTTTTATTCCAGATTTATGAAAACGAAAGACCTTGAAGTTTTTCTTTAGTGTTGACTCCAGATCACATGGAGGATTACAACAGTCAGCAACTAGTTGTGTTAGAAACATGTGTTACTGAGTCTAAACAAGCGTCTCTTGTAAACAATCTCCCTTGATCTATCCCCATTTTCTGCTCTTTCTTTCTTCCTGACACCCTGTTGTAGGTGTGCAACACCGTTTGTCAGGCCCAAGATAATCGATGGTGTTTGGGGATCGAGAGTTGGGGTCAGAGGTGATTGGGGATCGCAAAGGAGGAAGAACCCTGGCTACAATAAGTCTAGAGATAATGGTTTTTCCTTCTTATTCGTCTCATTTCCAGGACATCGGCTCATGTAGCCAGTTCAAATTGCAACAGTGATAAGAGAACGGTAAACAGTGAGTCGGTAAAAGAAAATGAACAGTAACTGAGGTAACTGTATCACTTCAGTTGCCCGCCTTCATCTGGGTCATTGGCTGTCCTTGCCTCATTTGGTTTGAACCGTTGCTTAACTGACAAAGTGTTGCACAATTTTTGACAACATGGGGTTCAGCCTAGGATCTTGACAATGACACCCCCTTAGTCGCGACTTGTCCTCAAGGCGCAAAGTTTGGAAAGAGTTTCTTGATGAAGGTGACATCCTCCTAGCATCAGCTGGAACAAGGTTTTTCCAGTGCATCAGCCATTGGCCAATAGCTAGGGGAGGAACCACAACAGCTGAGAGGGCACGAGCCGCAAGACACGACTTAGGGAAACTCCAACGGGCCGACCCATTTTGTCCAGACGTGTCTGTTCGGTTTCGTGTGGACAATAACCATGACACAACGCGACAAGCCATTTCATGAATCTGTCCATCTATTGTCCATGTGCCAATGCAAGCGTCCCAGGGGCAACCCTATTTGTGTCATCCACTCTTCTCCCTCCCTTTGCCCCCCTTCCCCACCCGACAGTCCACACTTGCCACCGCCCACCGTCGACATAAATGTCGTGGAACCGGATCCCCGGGAAGGAGGGGAAGCTTATATAACCAGATCAAATTACATCAGTGATAAGAGAACGTTAAATAGTGAATCGATAAAAGAAATTAACGCTAACTAAGGTAACTACATCACTTCAGTTGCCTGCCTTCATCTGGGCAATTGGTTGTCCTCGCCTTGTATGATTGGAACCGTTGCTTAATTGGCAAAGTGTCGCGCCATTTTCGATAACATTGGGTTTACTCTAGGACCCTGACAATGTCACCCCCTCAGCTGCGACTTGCCATCAAGGTGCAAAGTCTAGAAAGAGTTTCTTGATGAAGACGACGTACTCCCATGTAGCATTTTTTTCTTCTGGAGGCCAATGTAGCCTTAATGTTTTTTAGACAAAAGGTAGCATTAGCTGGAGCAAGGTTTTGCCAAACCCTATTCGGCGCTTCACACTTGTTGCCGCGAACTAGCGCAACACCCCCCCCCCCCCAGCTTCGATCTTTCCTATGTGGGCCGGCCCATTTAAAGGTGGTCGTGGGAGTTCGGGCATTGATTTTGGGAAGCTTCTAGTAGCTTCCAGCCATTTTTTTTACCATTGGTTTTGAGTTAATACCACAATTGGTACACAAACTTGTAGTGGTGGGAACAGAATCATACAAGAACTAAAAAAACCCAAAGAAGTGGTCCTTCAACTTACCTACCAGAATGTTTGCATACAATTCTGTTAAATTTGACGGACGCTGTCTATTTTCATGTTAAATGCAGCAGCAGCCCACGCTCTCTCTCTCCTAGGGTATACCAAAAAGTCTTGAGGGACAAAGTCTGTACTTATAGAGAAGTTGAGGGACAAAAAACATACTTTTTTCTTACCTATTTCATTACCAAACTTTACACATGTGTAATCTCCATCCATATGATCATGTAGAATTATTTTCGGGATTTTTTAAATTTTACATGTGATGTTTGAACTATTTAAAATAAAGTCATCCAATGCACCCATGTTCTGAAAATCCACTCTCATATTTTAGTCCTTATGAAACGTAATTATCCACTTGACCATGACCATGTATACAGTTTTAATTACATTGTCAAACATAACATATTCGTACATAACTACATATTTTTTCTGCTTGTTTCTCCGTCCAGCTACACGATAATATATTGTTTACCCCAACATTAAACAGAGACTACATATGTGTTTGCTGGTTATCACAGGGCAAGGTCATCCGTCAAATCTAGCGCGATCATTTTTAATTCTTTATATTTTTTTCTCTAAAAAAATTCTTTATATTTCCCCTTGTCGTCCCCACTGACAAGTGCCCCCCCCCCCCCTACAATATCTTTCTTTGTTATCCCCACTGACAAGTGGACCCCTACAATAATGGAGAATGAGAGAGCGTGACTGCTGCTGCATTTAACAGAAAAATTGACGGCCTCCTTTGAACTTAACAGAATTGTATGCAAATGTTTTGTTAGGTAAGTTGAAGGACCACTTCTTTGAGGTTTTTTAGTTCTTGTATGATTCTGTTCCCACCACTACAAGTTGTGTACCAATTGTGATATTAACTCATTGGTTTTTTCCGATTCTTTCCTTTTTCTTATTTTTTTTCACATGCGTGATTTGTTTTCCAAAATTTTAAATTTTTTTTGAGTTTTTTGCAAATCTATGTTTTCTAAAGATCGATGATTTTTATTAAATAATATGACGAACCTTTGTCAGTTCCTTTTATTTTTTGATTTGTTTTTACAAATCTATGTTTTTTTTCAAATTCATTCATGTTTTTTCAGAATCTATGACGTTTTTCAATTTTTATGAGTTTTCCAAAATTTGAACTTTTTTCCCAGCACAGTTGAAGCCCCAAGCCTGGCTAGCTCACGCAGGAGGAGGTGACAGGGCTCGCACGAGCCGGAACTTTTTGTACGCCATTGCACGCACGCACATCCCAGGAACGACCTAGCTCGCTTACGTGCCGCCGACGTACGGTTGCTGTCCGCCGTCCACCACCGGCCGCCCTAGCTCCCGAGCACCCCGGAAGTATATAAGTCCGTCGCCCAGTCCCGCTGTCCTGCGCCGCCACCGGCATAAAATCGGGCCGAGGACAGCATGCAAGTGGAAGTGGGAAGACGTGGACCACCGGTCCGGCGCGCGGATGCGTTCGCATCGCAGCTCGCTCCTGCCGAATCAGACCGGCGCGCGCGCGGCATCTGTCCAGTGCCTGACCTCTACCCTAGTCGTCTCCTATTGTCCTCCCGTCCATCTGACCTCGCACGGAGAGGTACCTATCGGCTATCGACGCTTCCTCGCGTCGCCGTTCCAGGCGGCCGCGGAGGAATTGGAGCTCGCGGCGGCCGGGGGCCGGACCGTTAGTCATGCCAAGGACATACGCCGGCCGCGCCCACGAGCCACGAGGACTTCTCCCATGATCTTGTATAATACTCCTTCCGTCTTAAAATAAGTGTCTTAATCTTAGTATAATTTTATACTAGAGTTAATACAAAGTTAAGATAGTTATTTTGGGATGGAGAAAGTATAAAAGAGCCGTAGAAGTAGAACGCTCGCCGTGTTCATGGACTGTGAGAGTGCAATCGATCTGTTTACTTTTTACAAACCGCGTACACAACGTATCGATCAGGATCAGACATGCACTCGCCGTGGTTATAACACTAGTTACTTTACAAACGGATATATAGTTATATACCAGCAGCCAGCGGCAGGGATGCAAAACCTTGAAGCTCCAGCGAATGCAAAAGCAGTAGCAGGCGAGGTCGTCGTACACACGTAATAATGCCGCGCTAAGCAGCAATTCTTTACCTCAGGAGCATGCGAATTCCACCGAGGCCGGCCATGAACGCCAGGAGAAGGAACGAAGCGTAGAGAACGCCACGGCGAGCGTGCTCGCTGCCTGCCGAGGCGCCGGACATCCATGTCAAAGCAGCGACGGCCTCCGCTAAGCCAGCAGCGCCGGCCGAGACGACGGAGGAGTAGTAGGCGAGCCTGTGGCCGTCGAAGATGCCGGCCGGCGCCTTGTACAGAGCGGCGGCGACTGCCATGCTCGCGGTGGTGAAGCCGATGGCGAAGATCAGCCATTCCACTGACTGATGGCCTTGCATCCCCGGTCCCGGCTCGAGCTCGCCGACCTCGACGTTCAGCGCCACCTCATCCATTCTTGGACGGATTGCAGTAAATTTGAAGTGGTATAACAATCAAGAAGCTGCTTGCTTTTCCACCATGGGAGATTGGAAGCTTGTAACCCGGATATATAAGCGCATTGCGTTTGGCGCATGCGGCTGTCCTGATACTGGCTAGGGTGCGTGGTACTATCTTTTGGCGGGCGTATTTGCGAACCATCAGGGTCAGAATGTGAAATCCAAAGATCTACGTACGTACGTCCCCGTCAGCCCGAGGAAAACTATGCGGAGACAGAGAATGTTTGACTGTCCGTCCGCCCTCCGGGGTCCTCGCGTGGAGCTATCCGTGGAATGCTCCCACTTGTCGGAAAAACAATGGAGTAATATTTTTGTGGATCACCACAGATATCACAAAGAAGTTTCAGAAGGTTCTCCTTAAGTTGGAAGCCAGGGATTGGGGAGTTTCGTGTTTTGTCACAACTGCTTTGGACCGGACCTTCTTTTGGCAGTCTCGTGCGGAATGAAACAGTGAGCCACTCGAAAAAGTTTATATGTTCAATTGACCAATGGTTTTGCACTTCCGTCTTGGGCCACTCGAAATGCTTTTTTTTTTGTTGCGACGATCACTCAAAATGCTTAGTATCATGTGCTAGTATCATATGATACTTTACCACATCCACATGTTGCATGTTATAATATATTAATAGTATACTATTTTATTTATTCATTTGTAGAATTTAATATAAATTTGTAGATATGATCTATTTTTTTATTGTTTGATGCGCTAAAACACCGTATCATAATACGGCATTGAAATATTCTCTCTCGCACGTCCTTAATTGTCATGCCACATCCTCTTTATTTTAGGTGGCATTACACGATACTATTATTATATTTGCATTGGAGAGGTCTTATATGTGAAAATGTTGTTGGCTAAAAAGCAACATGTGGGTTGCCTTATCAAATACTTTTTGCAAAAGAACAAAAAGGACTACCAGAGTGGTGTCTTGGATATATAATCCCTAAGCATTTTCTATTGAAAAAACATATATTTTCTCGCAAAAGAAGGAGAAAACCAATTCTCCATTTTGAGCTGCCATATTGAAACATTGACCTGCCGCATAGCATATGTGGTAATAAAAGATTGAAACATTAACCTATAGAGTATCGGGTTATTTTGAGTACACAACATATATAGTTCATCAAATCGAGATGTATTCATGAAAATTTCATGTTCATTCTGAACTATACTAGGAGATTGATCGCAATAAGAAGTGACGCTACTGTTCGAGTTTGATATTAAGATAGCATTTGATATGAGATGGGATTATATTCTCAACTTGATTTAGTGTCGGGGGTTCCCTTTGAAATTTTGAGACATGACATATGTGCTTCTCGCAACATCCTCTTCAAGAATGCCACCCAATTCCTAGTGTGTGCCCACTAAGCATGCTCGTGGTCTCATGCAGAGTGACACCTGTTGGGAAAATTACATGGGAAACAAAAAAAAATTTACGCACACGCAAGATCTATCCATGGTGATGAGCATCTACGAGAGGGAGAGTGGATCTATATACCCTTGTAGATCGCTAAGCGGGAAGCGCGTTAAGAAACGTGGTTGATGTAGTCGAACGTCTTCGCAATCCAAATCGCTAGCCGTCTCGCGATCCAATCATGATCTAGCGTCGAACGGACGACACCTCCGCGTTCAGCACACATACAACTCGATGACGATCTCCGCCTTCTTGATCCAAGAGGACAAAGCGGAGAGGTAGATGAGTTCTTCGACAGCGCGACGGTGCGGCGGCGGTGGTGATGGTGGAACTATTCTGACAGGGCTTCGCCTAAGCACCGTCGAAACTAGAGGATTTGATCTATCGGGGAGAGAGGGCTGTACCGTGGCTAGGGTTTCTGGTGCGGCTGCCCTATCTCCCCTCCAATATATATAGTGGAAGGGTAGGGAGGCCGGTGCCCCTATGGTTCCCTCTAGGAGTTGGCCGATGTGGGGAGGTGCAGGAGTCCAACTCCAATCCTACTTGGAGTAGGATTCCTCTCCCACTTGGAAACTCTTTCCACCACTTGGGATTTTCCACCCCTAGCCGCATGGGCCTTAGTGGGGGGGGGGGGGGGGGAAGGGGTCGGCCAGCCCACTAGGGGCTGATTTGCCTCCTCCCACAACCCATGAGGCCCTTTGGGGCGAGTGGCCCCTCCCGATGGTCCCCAGGTACCCTCCGGCACTCTCGGTAGACTATCGAAGTATCCAAAACTTTTTTGATGACCAAAACGGGACTTCCTATATATCAATCTTTACCTCCGGACCATTCTAGAGCTCCTCGTGACGTCCGGGATCTCATCCGGGACTCTAAACAACCTTCGATCTGTTGGGGAACATTGCATGGGAAACAAAAAATTTCCTACGCACACGCAAGATCTATCCATGGTGATGAGCATCTATGAGAGGGAGAGTGGATCTATATACCCTTGTAGATCGCTAAGCGGGAAGCGTTAAGAAACGCGGTTGATATAGTCGAACGTCTTCGCGATCCAAATCGCCGAGCGTCCTGCGATCCCGTCACGATCCTTCTTGCGATCCAATCATGACCCGTCCCACGATCCCATCACGATCCGTCCCGCGATCCCATCACGATCCGTCCCGTGATCAAATCACGAATCGTCTCGCGATCATGATGACGGTCCTTTCGATCTAGCGCCGAACGGACGGTGCCTCCGCGTTCAGCACACGTACAGCCCGATGAAGATCTTCGCCTTCTTGATCCAACAAGAGGGAGCGGAGAGGTAGATGAGTTCTACGGCAGCACAACGGTGTGACGGCGGTGATGGTGAACTAATCCGGCAGGGCTTCGCCTAAGCATCGCAGAACTAATCTAGAGGAGAAACTGATCTAGGGAAGAAGAGGGAGCACGTGGAAATTAGGGTTGAGTTCTCCCCTCTAAATCCTCTAGTATATATAGGAGGGAGGGAGGTGAGGAGGCGGCCTCAAACCCTCAAGGTTTGACCAAAATTGGAGGTGGAGGAGTCCTACTCCAATCCTACTAGGAGTAGGTTTCCTCCTCTCCACTTGGAAACCCTTTCCACCTTTTCCACCTTTGGGTTTTCCCACCCCTAGCCACATGGGCCTTAGTGAGGGGTTCGGCCAGCCCACTAGGGGATGGTTTGACTCCTCCCACAGCCCATGAGGTCCTTTGGGTCGAGACACCCCTTCCGATGGCTCCCAGTACCCTCCCAGCACTCCCGGAACACTATCAAAGTACCCAAAACTTTTTTGGTGACCAAAACAGGACTTCCTATATATCAATCTTTACCTCCGGACCATTCCGAAGCTCCTCATGACGTCCAGGATCTCATACAGGACTCCGAACAACCTTTGGTAACCAACATGCATAACTCAATACTACCGAAACGTCACCGAACGTTAAGTGTGCAGACCCTGCGGGTTCGAGAACTATGTAGACATGACCGAGACACCACTACGGTCAATAACCAATAGCGGGACCTGGATGCCTATATTGGTTCCTACATATTCTACGAAGATCTTTATCGTTTGAACCTCTATGTCAAGGATTCAATTAATCCCGTATGATGTTCCCTTTGTTCTTCGGTATGTTACTTGCCCGAGATTCGATCGTCGGTATCTCCATACCTAGTTCAATCTCATTACCGGCAAGTCCCTTTAATCGTTCCGCAATACAAGATCCCATGACTAACACTTTAGTCACTTTGCTTGCAAGGCTTGTTGTGATGTTGTATTACCGAGTGGGCCCTAAGATACCTCTTTGTCACACGGAGTAACAAATCCCAGTCTTGATCCATGCCAACCCAACAGACACCCTCGAAGATACGTGTAGAGCACCTTTATAGTCACCTAGTTACGTTGCGATGTTTGATACATACAAGGTACTCCTCCGGTATCAGTGGGTGGCATGATCTCATGGTCATAGGAACATATACTTGACATTCAGAAAACTATAGCAATAAACTGACACGATCATATGCTATGTTTATAGTTTGGGTCTTGTCCATCACATCATTCTACTAATGATGTGATCCTGTTATCAAATGACATTTCTTTTCCATGGCTAGGAAACCTTGACCATCTTTGATCAACGAGCTAGTCTATTAGAGGCATACTAGGGACATGGTGTTGTCTATGTATCCACACATGCATCTGAGCTTCCGATCGATACAATTCTAGCATGGATAATAAACGATTATCATGAACAAGGAAATATGATAATAACTAATTTGTTATTGCCGCTAGGGCATATTTCCAACAGTTTCCCACTAGCACTAGAGTCAATAATCTAGCTCACATAGCTATGTGATTTGTTATGAATCTCACACCCAATGAGTTCTAGGGTTCGATCATGTTTTGCATGTGAAAGAGGTTTCAGTCAACGGGTCTGTGACATTCAGATCCGTGTGTGCTTTGCAAATCTCTATGTCATACTATAGATACTGCTACCACGATCCACTTGGAGCTATTCCAAATGGCTACTCCACTATACGTATCCGGATTGCTACTAAGAGTCATCCGGATTGGTGTTAAAGCTTGCATCGACGTAACCCTTTACGACGAACTCTTTATCACCTCCATAATCGAGAAATATTTCCTTAGTCCTCTAGTTAGTAAGGATAATTTTGACCTCTATGCAGTGATCCACTCCTGGATCACTCTTGTACCCCTTGACAGACTCATGGCAAGGCACACACATGTGCGGTATACAGCATGACATACTATATAGAGCCTATGGATAAAGCATAGGGGACGACCTTCGTCCTTTGTATTTCTTCTACCGTGGTCGAGCTTTGAGTCTCACTCAGCTCCACACCTTACAAATCAGGCAAGAACTCCTTCTTTGACTGGTCCATTTTGAACTCTTTCAAAATCTTGTCTAGGTATATACTCATTGAAAGTCTCATCAAGCATCTTGATCTATCTCTATAGATCTTGATGCCCAACAATTAGGTAGCTTTATCCACGTCTTTCTTTGAAAAACTCTTTTCAAACAACCGTTGATGCTTTCTAGAAATTCTACATCATTTCCGATCAATAATATGTCAACCACATATACTTATTAGAAATTCTATAGTGCTCGCACTCACTTTCTTGTAAATACAAGTTTCTCATAAACTTTGTGTAAACCCAAAAACTTTGATTACCTCATCAAAGCGTATATTCCAACTCCGAGATGCTTGCTCTAGCCCATAGAAGGATGCCGGAGCTTGCACACCTTTTAGCACCCTTAGGAGTGAAAAACCTTTCGGTTGTATCACATACAACCTTTCCTCACGGAAACCGTTAAGGAAACTATGTTTTGACATCCATCTGTAAAATTTCATAACCGAAAAATGCACCAGCTGCTAACATAATTTCAACAGACTTTTAGCATCGCTACGGGTGAGAAAGTATCATCGCAGTCAACTCCTTGAGCTTGGCGGAAACTTCTTTGCGACAAGTCGAGCTTCATAAATGGTGACATTCACCATCAACGTCCGTCTTCATCTTAAAGCTCGATTTGTACTCAACGACCTGCCATTCAATGGGCAAGTCTACCAAAGTCCATACTTGGTTTTCATACATGGATCCTTTCTTGGATTTCATGGCCTCTAACCATTTTTTGGAATCCGGGCCCATCATCGCTTCTCCACAGTCTGTAGGTTCATCATTGTCCAACAACATGACCTCCAAGACAGGGTTGTCGTACCACTCAGGAGCAGTACGCGTCCTTGTCGACCTACGAGGTTTGATATTAACTTGATCAGAAGCATCATCATCATCATCATTAACTGTCACGCCCAAGATGCGTGCCTATCCATATTAAGGTACGGGGGCCTTGACAGGGATAGAGGCGCATCTTGTCGTTCGCAAGTACATCATCATTACATCATACATTTATGAAGAGAGGAGTATAAGAGTTGGATTACACTCGCCACATGCTAAATTACAATTCCACACAGTTATTTCAAACACCAATGCAAGACAGGGTCCAGCTACGGACGAAAAACAAATGATAAAAAGGAAGCAATGGCACTGGCTTGCAAGCCCCGAAGATCATGACCACGACCACTCTACTCGGCTGAATAAGTGACGTACATCCTGCCACACTCCTCGTCATACTCCCACTGGAGCTGCATCACATCATCCGGCACGATCTCATCTGCACCTGCACCTGTATTTGTTGGTAGTAATCTGTGAGCCACGGGGACTCAGCAATCTCGCGCCCGGGTACCGAGACTATTCAAGCTCATAGGTTGGGAAGGGGTATGTGTTTGGTTTGCAGCAGCACTAAGCATTTATGGTGGCTACACTTACGAAAAATGAAAGTAAATATGTGGTCTACGATAAACGATCGAATCTAGAATGACCTCTATGAGATCCTGAACACCTGCTTACGTCAATCATAACCCCACCGTGTTCTCTCTTGGTTCATGTCCACGAGCAGAGACGATCACGGTTACTCACACAGTTGGTGTATTTAATTAGAGTTTACTTCAAGTTAACTATAACCGGGTGTTAAACAAATATCCAAGTTGCCACATAACCGTGGGCATGACTTTCCGAAAGTTTTAACCCTGCAGGGGTGCTCCAACTAGTCCATCATAAATTAACCACACTCCGCAAGAATAACCTCGACCACGGATCTCGTGGTCATCATAGGCAACTCCGAAGGAATTCCAACACCTCGAGATAGCCCGAACAAAGTCAGAGCCCCTCACTCAAGACACTCGATAAAGGTAAAACAAATCCAGCAAGACCACCCGACGTGTCGACAAACCTGATAAGAGCCGCGTATCTCGTTCTCAGGACATGATAGATAAGCACAACGTACAGTGGCCTGATAGAAATCTCTTGAGTTGCCCCGGGTTGGCCCCGCACACGGCTCAAGTTTGGACCAACACTCATGAGGAGCACTGGCCCGGGGGTTGATTAATTATCCACGGGGTTGCAAAGCCCTATGCAAATTTTATTAAGTTGTTTAGCAAATGTAGTACCAATGTTGGGTCTTGCCAGACAAGTTTTAATCTCAACCGAATAAACAAGGGGGTCCCCTAACAACCCCGAGCATGTTAGGAACGCAAAGTATGGAAACATAACACCGATAACAAGAAACTATGGCGGTAACAGCGGAACAAAACACCTAGCAAAAGGACAAGCCTTCCACCAGTACCAATATATATATATATGCATTAATTTAAATAATAGATAATATTGTGATATGCCAAATCCATGTTATCACATGGATACAACCTGCACCTGCAACTAAGAACGCTATAAGAGGGGCTGAGCAGCGATAACTTAGCCAAAGAATGGTTGCTAGGATGTGGAGGGTTAGAGGCTATCATGGCAATGTAGGAGGCTTGACATTCAAGTGGTAGGTAGCACAATAGTAACAATAAGAGCGAGACAACTAGCAAGCGAAAATAGTATCGGGATCCGGGTACGATCATCTTGCTTGTTAGTTCTTCAGAGGGACAAGTAGCGGGATCCTCATAGTGGTACTCTCCTGGATCTTCGTACTCAGGTTCAACGTTCACATCTACCCAAAAGAAACAACAAGAATAAAAAATCAACCAAGGTGCAATGCACAAACAAGAATGATGCATGGTTTATTTGAAGAATTTAGCATGGCAATCCTAACTAGTCATGTTTCACATGCAATGGATTAGTTATTTAATAATCTGGACAGAATCTTATGTCAAGTTATCTCGACATGCATGAACATGGCAAATATGGATGCATCATGCAAAAACTGTACAAGTGCATATGTAGAACGTAGGAAACGGAGTTACGGTTCTCACGCTATGCTCACAACAAGATACGAGGGAAAAACACAAGACAAGAAGACCATAGGCTATTCCTTGGCATTCCAAGGTAGCCACTGGTTAGGCAATGAAAAACCAACCATAATAGAGCCAAAGATCAAGAAATTCCATGGAGTATAGCTCCCACAAGTCACAAAACACTAAAACAAACAATCTGCCACAAAACAGCAACATAGCAACTTACACAGCCCACATCTAGAGCTACAGGATGTCTCCAACCACAAACAAGGCAATGAGAGAAACTACATAACATGCTTATCAACTTATCCAACTACACAATCTGGAATGGGGGCACACATCAATAAGCATGAAGCCCACAAGTTGGCATGATGAAACATATTTCTGGGACTTAGTGAAAATAACAACTTTCTGGAATCTGAGTTAAGCTGATGGCAAGTTGACAACCGAAACTAATGGTGATAGATACCACCTTATGGGATGAAAATTAACAGGATGGTAGAGGGCAACCTTTACATCAAATCACTAGCAGTGAGCTTGAGCTAATTCACAACATATCACAAGATAGCATCCACTCTTCATGGCATAAAAATATTAACAGATTCTCAGACTTGGAAATATTTAGCATGTTTGAAAACATCAACATTTTAGTGGTTACTTTAGAGCATGATTCCCACTTATATGCAAGTTTATCATGACAAAGATAAATACCATGGCATTCTACTCATCAAATACTACCATGTTCATGTTGGCACAAACATGCTATCATGCAAGGATTAAATACACCAAAAATGACAAAATGACACTTTGGAACAAAATGGCATTTTGTCAAACTTACTCAAAAGTCCAAACCAATTGCACCAATGGATTCCTAAGATTTTTCTACCCCAAATTCATGTATCATACTCATATGTTAATATGGAGCGTCAAGGCACAACACCAGATAGAAAATTGCCCACCAATCCTATAAGTGAAAACTTTCTATAATTGCACATGACCAAAAATGCACATGTCCAGATTTAGCAACATTACTAGAAATGGAAATAGACTAATATAACAATTAAAACAATAAAAGATAGTGTATGACAAGTGGGGCATGGGCCCACTTGTCACACACACACTCAACACACACACACACATGGATCTGACACCACACCAGATCCACACACACACACACAAGCACACACACACACACACACACACACACACACACTGCATAGCCACACAGGATCTGGGCTGGTTGCACCAGATCCCCCCCCACACACAACACGCGCACGGGATCCGGCACCACACCGGGTCTGAACATAGCACACACACTCCAGCCAATCGGAAAAGAACAAAAAAAAGGGGAGCTTGCGCCCGCGGGGGATCAAACCCGCGTCTCCCCGCTGGGAGGGCGCAGCGATGGCCACTGGGATGCAAAGGGAAGTCTGCTAGAGAGGGGGAAATGCCTCCATTGAGGTATCCCCGTCGTCTAACTGGCGAAACTGAAAAACGCAACACTCAAACACGCGGCCGGAACATGGCGGCGCCTCCGGTGACTAAGGCACACACCAGCAAGGGGGTAGCACGGCAGGGATGCGGGATTCTACTGGAACCTCGTCCCCGGTGCTAACGCGGTGGAGCACGGGCTGCACTACCTTGGCGGCAACGATGACAACAGCAACAGACAGCGCAACAGGCAGCGGCGGCGAGGCATGTAGTGGCGAGGCGCAGCTACGAGCACGAGCCGCATGTGGGGAAGGAGGCAGCACAGCACTAACCGGACGCGGGGGAGGCTACCACCACCAGGACCACACACACACACACATCTACTACAACCAAAGGACCGAGCTACAGAGCACAGGGAGCATCACGACGGCAGAACAACGGCGAAGCCTACAACGGCCTAGGGATGAAGGAGAGGGCAGGGATCGATTGCGGGGGGATACCTCTCCTAGCTATACACGAAGACGGGTCCGGGGGCGCAGCAGAACGACGACGCACAGAGGGGAACTCCGACGAACTTCTGGCCAGAACGCAGAGGAGGGAGACGCAATAGCCGGGGCCTTGGAGAGCTCTTGATCGATGAGGAAGAAGAGGCCGACGATGGGGAAGCTTCCCTCATCACCAGCATGGCGGGGCACGACGCGGGGGCTACCTCTAGGCACGAGCAGCAGCTTGGCCGGAGCACGGTGGGCACGGCGATGCATGGCGCTGGCTACCTTACCTAGTGGCGGCGGCGAGGAGAGAGGAGGAATGGAGAGAGGGGAAAGGCTAGGGCATGGGGGACGCGCTAAATAGGCGGCTAGGGGCGCCGTCGGCCGTCAAATCAAGGGGGCAAGTACATGGCATGCCTGGATGCCCTGTCGTACAGGGAAGACGACGACCGCGCGCGGGGAGGCCGGCTGGGCTACGGGCGCCCTGCTGGGCCGCTCAACCGACCAAAGGCCCAAGAGGAAACTCTCTCTCTCTCACTCAGGAAAAGAGGTTTTTCTTTTTAAATAAACAGCTAACTTAGAAAAAAACCATAGAAATAAATAAAAGAATTTTTGGAAAGCCAAAAATACTTTGACACTAGCATAAATGCAACATATTTAAATAATTACAAAGAGGTTTTTTCCCTAACAAGTAATTTAATACTTTTAAAATTAAAACAGCCATTGATATTTTTAGACCCCAAAATCACATATCTCAAAACACCAAAAGAACATCACACATAGGCTCAAAAGAATATTGGCTACCTCATGAACATTTTTAACAAATTTAATAAATCAATTAATTTCTGTTGAAGAATGGCAATGGGAATAAAAGGTTATAGGTAGGTTTTTTTTGAAATAATAAGAGAGGGGGGAAGGAGTTGTTCCCACTCAAGCACAAGACCACTCTCACACCAAAGGTCACAAGAAGCACACCACATTGCAATGCATGACATGATGATGAAATGATATGATGTATGATGCAAGAATGCATGAGACAAAGACATGGAAAAAGAGCAAACTCATTTCATACAACTCATGACACAAGGTCCACATAGGTTACGTGCCATAAAAGGTAGGGGCAGCACTTGGGCTGTCACAACTCTCCCACACTACAAGAGGATCTCGACCCGAGATCTAGGAATGAAAGAACTGTGGATATTCTGAATGGAGAAGATCCTCACGTTCCCAAGTAGCTTCTTTGTTAGAATGATGAGACCACTTCACCTTGAGAAACTTGATTGATTTGTTGTGAGTCTTACGCTCGGTTTCTTCGAGAATAGCCATTGGATGCTCACGATAAGAGATGTCTTCTTGGAGATCAATGTCTTGGAGGTCAATGGTGTGCTCGGGCGTCTTGAAGCACCTGCAGAGCTGCGATACATGGAATACATCGTGCATATTTGCAAAGTTTGGAGGATGCTCTAGTTGATATGCAAGTTCACCTCTCTTGCCAACAACTCTGAAAGGACCAACAAAGCGAGGAGCTAGCTTCCCTTTAATTCCAAACTGCTGAGTGCCCTTCATGGGAGAGACTCTAAGATAGACTAGATCATCAACTTGAAAGGAAACATCCTGATGTTTGTTATCGTAATAACTCTTCTATCAGGATTGAGCTGCTTTGAGGTTCTCACGAATGACACGACACATCTCTTCTGCTTCGGTGATCATGTCATTGCCCAAAATTTGACGCTCACCGGTTTCAGACCAGTTAAGCGGGGTATGACACTTCCTGCCGTAGAGAATCTCTAAAGGGGCCTTGCCTGAGCTAGCCTGAAAGCTAATGTTGTATGAGAATTCAGCATATGGAAGGCAGTCTTCCCATTTCATGTCGAACGAAATCACACAGGCTCTAAGCATATCTTCAAGGATCTGATTGACTCTCTCAACTTGACCACTTGTCTGCAGATGGAATGCAGTGTTGAAACGGATCTTGGTACCCATAGCAGTCTGGAAGGACTCTCAAAACTTGGAAGTAAAGAGGCTTCCACGGTCAGATGAGATGAGCTGAGGAATACCATGCAAAGAAACTATCCTTGACGTATACAACTCTACTAGCTGAGCTACCGAGATAGATTGTTTGACTGGAAGGAAATGAGCAACTTTGGTCAGCTTGTCGATAACCACAAAGATGGCATCGTTGCCTCTCTTGGACTTGGGAAACCTAGTGACGAAATCCATCTCCACATGATCGAATTTCCACTCTGGGATAGGCAAAGGATGAAGAAGACCTGCTGGACGTTGATGCTCCGCCTTCACTTTGCGACAAACATCACACTCGTTCACGAACTAAGCAATTTCGTGCTTCATGCGAGTCCACCATAAGGTTTGCTTGAGATCCTGATACATCTCGGAACTGCCTGGATGAATGGATAGAAGATAATTGTGCGCTTCGTCCATGATAACCTTCCTGAGATCACCTTTTAGAACCACCAGACAGTCCTCAAAGAACAAAGTATCTTTGTCATCAACGCGAAAGCACTTATACTTCGGAATGCCCTTGGCCACACCTCTCTTCACTTTCTTCACCATTGCATCAAGAAGTTGAGCTTGGTGAACCTGATCTTCTAGAGTCAGAGAGACTTGAAGATTGGCAAGAAATCCTTGCGGAATCATTTGAAGGTTGAGCTTGCGAAAGGCTTCACAAAGCTCAGGTTGAAGAGGCTTCAGGATGAGACTGTTGCAATACGCCTTTCGGCTAAGTGCGTCTGCAATGACGTTTGCTTTTCTAGGAGTATAATCAATGCTTGGATTGAACTCCTCAAGCATTTCCACCCAATGAGACTGCCGAAGATTAAGATTGGGTTGAGTGAAAATGTACTTCAAGCTCTTGCGATCGGTGTACACCTCAACTGGTCTACCAAACAACAAATGCCTCCAAGTCGTTAGAGCGTCCACAACTGCCTGTTGGGGAACGTCACATGGGAAACAAAAATTTTCCTACGCACACGCAAACCTATCCATGGTTATGAGCATCTACGAGAGGGAGAGTGGATCTAAGTACCCTTGTAGATCGCTAAGCGGGAAGCGTTAAAAAACGCGGTTGGTGTAGTCGAACTTCTTCGCGATCCAAATCGCGGAGCGTCCCGCGATCTAATCACGAACCGTCCCGCGATCCAATCACGAACCGTCCCGCGATCTCGTCATGATCCGTCCCGCGATCCGATCACGAACGTCCCGTGGCCTTGATCACGATCCTTCCGATCTAGTACCGAACGGACGGCACCTCCGCGTTCAGCACACGTGCAGCTTGATGACGATCTCCACCGTCTTGATCCAGCAAGAGGAGGCGGAGAGGAGGAAGAGTTCTCCGACAGCGTGACGGCGCTCCGGCGATGGTGGTGGAGCTATTCCGACAGGGCTTCGCCTAAGCACTGCAGAAAACCGATCTATAGGAGAAGTTATGCACTAGAGGAACGGGTGGCACGTGGCTGAAAATCTTGTGCCAAAACCCTAAAATCCTATAGTATATATAGGAGGAGAGGAGGAGGAGGCTTGGCTGCCAAAAAGGCAGCCCTTGGGTCGGCCAAACCAAGGAGGGAGGAGTCCTCCTCCTCCACTCCTAGTAGGATTAGGACTCCTTCCTTATTTGGCCCTTTTTGCCTTTTTCCACCTTTTTCCTTTTGGTATTTTCTTCCCAGCCTCATGGGCTTTGTGTAGGACTTACACCAGCCCACTAAGGGCTGGTATTCATCCTCCTACAGCCCATAAAGCCTCTTGGGTCGAAATACCCCTCCCGGTGGTCTCCCGGTACACTACCGGCACTCCCGGTACACTACCGATGAGCCCGGAACTTTTCCGGCGACCAAACTGGGACTTCCTATATATGAATCTTTACCACTGGACTATTCTGGAGCTCCTCGTGACGTCCGGGATCTCATCCGGGACTCCGAACAACCTTCGGTCACCACCATACATAACTCTACACTACCGAAACGTCACCGAACCTTAAGTGTGCAGACCCTGCGGGTTCGAGAACTATGTAGACATGACCGAGACACCTCTACAGCCAATAACCAATGGCGGGACCTAGACGTCCACATTGTTTCCTACATATGATACAAAGATCTTCATCGGTCGAACCTCTATGTCAAGGATTCAATCAATCCCGTATAACGTTCCCTTTGTTCTTCGGTATGTTACTTGCCCGAGATTCGATCGTCGGTATCTCCATACCTAGTTCAACCTCGTTACCGGCAAGTCTCTTTACTCGTTCCGTAATGCGAGATCCTGTGGCTAACATATTAGTCACATTGCTTGCAAGGCTTGTTGTGATGTTGCATTACCGAGTGGGCCCTGAGATACCTCTCTGTCACACCGAGTAACAAATCCCAGTCTTGATCCATGCCAACTCAACAGACACCTTCAGAGATACCTGTAGTGCACCTTTATAGTCACCCAGTTACGTTGCAACGTTTGATACACACAAAGTATCCCTCCGGTGTCAGTGAGTTGCATGATCTCATGGTCATAGGAACATATACTTGACATGCGGAAAACAACAGCAATAAACTGACACGATCATATGCTATGTTTGTAATTTGGGTCTTGTCATCACATCATTCTCCCAATGATGTGATCCCGTTATCAAATGACATCTCATGTCCATGTCTAGGAAACCTTAACCATCCTTTGATCAATGAGCTAGTCTATTAGAGGCATACTAGGGACATGGTTTTGTCTATGTATCCACACATGCATTTAAGTCTCCGATCAATACAATTATAGCATGGATAATAAACGATTATCATGAACAAGGAAATATGATAATAACTAATTTATTATTGCCTCTAGGGCATATTTCCAACAGTCATTATTGTAAATCCAACAATCACTTTTCAAACAACCATTCATGCTTTCTAGAAATCCTACGTTATTTCCGATCAACAATATGTCATCCACATATACGTATCAGAAATTCTATAGTGCTCCCACTCACTTTATTGTAAATACAAGTTTCTCATAAACTTTGCATAGACTCAAAACTTTGATCACCTCATCAAAGTGCATATTCCAACTCCGAGATGCTTGCTTCAGTCCATAGAAGGATCACTGAAGCTTGTACACGTTTTAGCATCCTTAGGACTGATAAAACCTTCTGGTTGTATCACATACAACCTTTCCTCAAGTAAAACCATTAAGGAAACGATGTTTTGACATCCATCTGCCAGATTTCATAATTGAAAAATGCAGCAACTACTAACATATTTCCAACAGACTTTAGCGTCGCTATGAGTAAGAAAGTCTCATCGCAGTCAACTCCTTGAACTTGTCACAAACAACTTTGCAACAAGTCGAGCTTTACAAATGGTGATAATTACCATCATCGTCTGTCTTCATTTTAAAGATCCATTTGTACTCAACGACCTGCCGTCCAACGAGCAAGTCTACCAAAGTCTATACTTGGTTTTCATACATGGATTCTATCTCGGATTTCATGGCCTCCAACCATTTGTTGGAATCCGGGCCCATCATCGCTTCTCCATAGCTCGTAGGTTCATCGTTGTCCTACAACATGACCTCCAAGACAGGGTTGTCGTACCGCTTAGGAGCAGTACACATCCTTGTCGACCTACGAAGTTCGATAGTAACTTGATCCTGAAGCTTCATGATCATCATCATTAACTTCCTCTTCAACTAACGTAGGCTTCACAGAAACAACATTCTGCGCTATGCTACTCTCTGGTTGAACAAAGGTTTAACAACCTCATCAAGTTCTATCTTCCTTCCACTCAATTCTTTCGAGAGAAACTTTTCCTCGAGAAAGGATCCATTTTAGTAACAAACAGTTTGCACTTGGATCTGAGATAGAAGGTTCACCCAACTGATCTTAGGGTATTCTATGAAGATGCATTTGTCCGCCTTGGGTTCAACCTCATTAGGTGAAAACATTATCCACACAAGTGTCGCAGCCCCAAATATTAAGAAATGACAGCTTAGGTTTCTATCAAACCATAATTCACACAGTGTCATCTCAACGGATTTAGATGGTGCCCTATTTAAAGTGAATGTAGTTGTCTCTAATGCATAACCCCAAAATTATAGTAGTAAAACGATAAGAGACATCATAGCACGCACCATGTCCAATAGAGCATAACTATGATGTCCGGACACACCATCACACTATGGTGTTCCAGGTGGCGCTTAGTTGTGAAACAACTTTCACATTGTCTTAAGTTGTATGCCAAACTTGTGACTCAGATATTCACCTCCACGATCATATCGCAGTCATTTTTATCTTCTTGTCACGATGATCTTAAACTTCACTCTGAATTTGCTTGAACCTTTCAAACGATTCAGACTTGTGTTTCATTAAGTAAATATATACTATATCTACTCAAATCATTAGTGAAGGTAAGAAAATAATGATATCCACTGCATGCTACAAGACTCACTAGATTGCATACATCAACATGTATCATTTCCAATGAATCACTTGCCCGCTCCATCCAACGGGGTCCTTTAGTCATCTTGCCCAAGAGGCATGGTTCGCATGTCTCAACCGATTCGAAATCGAATGAGTCCAAGTATCCATCAGCATGGAGTTTCTTCATGCGCTTTATATCAATATGACATTTTGCGGCAGTGCCACAAGTATGTGGTACTATCATTATTTAACTTTGTATCTTTTGACATCAATGTTATGAACATGTGTATTACTACGATCAAGATTTCAACAAACCATTCTCACTGGGTGCATGACCATTGAAGGTATTATTCATGTAAACAGAATAACCATTATTCTCTGACTTAAATGAATAACCGTATTGCAACAAACATGATCTAATCATGTTCATGCTCAACGCAAAACACCAAATAACATTTATTTAGGTTCGTCACTAATCCTGAAGGTAGAGAGAGCATGCGATGTTGATCACATCAACCTTGGAAACATTGCCAACACACATCGTCACCTCACCCTTAGCTAGTTCTTCGTTTATTCTGTAGCTTTTATTTCGAGTTACTAACATTTAGCAACCGAACTGGTATCCAATACCCAGGTGCTACTAGGAGTACTAGAAAGGTACACATCAATAACTCGTATATCAAATATACTTCTGTCGATGTTGCCAGCTTTCTTATCTACCAAGTATCTAGGGTTGTTCCGCTTCAGCGACCTCTCACCTCATAATAGAAGTACTTAGTCTCGGGTTTGAGTTCAACTTTGGGTTGCTTCACTGGAGCAGCAACTGACTTGCTATCCATGAAGTTTCCCTCCTTGCTCTTGCCCTTTTCGAAACTAGTGGTTTGATTAACCATCAACACTTGACGCTCCTTCTTGATTTCTACCTTCGCGGTGTCAAACATCGCGAATAGCTTAGGGATCAATACTTCTATCCCTGGTGTTTTATAGTTCATCACTAAGTTCTAGTAGCTTTAGTGACAGTGACTTGGAGAACTATATCAATCACTATCTTATCTGGAAGATCAACTCCCACTTGATTCAAGCGATTGTAGTACCCAGACAATCTGAGTACATGCTCAACGATTGAGCTATTCTCCTTCATCTTACAGGCAAAGAATCTTGTTGGAGATCTCATATCTCGCAACACAGGCACGAGCCTGAGATCACAATCTCTGCTCCTAGAACATCTCATATGTTCCGTGACGTTCAAAACGTTTCGGAGCCTCAATTCTAAGACGTAATGCATGACGCACTAAACTATCAAGTAGTCATCGAAACGTGCCTGTCAGATGTTCACAACATCTACAGACGACGCTAGAGGGGGTGGCGCACCGAGCGGTGCATTAAGGACATAAGCCTTTTGTGCAGCAATGAGGACAATCCTCAGATCACGGACCCAGTCCGCAATATTGCTACCAACATCTTTCAACTCTATTTCTCTAGGAACATATAAAAATTTAAAGGAGCTACAGCGCGAGCTAGTAATCTACAACATAATTTGCAAAGACACTATTGACTATGTTCATGATAATGAGTTCAATTAATCATATTACTTAAGAACTCCCACTCAAATTGACATCCCTCCGATCATTCGAGTGATACATGATCCAAATTCACCAACTCAAGTCCGATCATCACGTGAGTTGAGGTGGCTGCAATGATGAACATCATTATGTTGATCATATCTACTATATGACTCATGTTCGACCTTTCGGTCTCTTGTGTTCCGAGGCCATGTCTGTACATGCTAGGCTCGTCAAGTTTAACCCGAGTATTTTGCACGTGCAAATCTGGCTTGCACCCATTGTATGTGAACGTAGAGTCTATCACACCTGATCATCACGTGGTGTCTCAACACGACGAACTTTCGCAACGGTGCACACTCGGGGAGAACACAATTTATCTTGAAATTAAGCGAGGGATCACCTTATAATGCTACCGTCGTCCTAAGCAAAACAAGGTGCATAAAAAGGATTAACATCACATGCAAATCATAAGTGACATGATATGGCCATGAACTTGTGTTTAAGATCTCCATCTTCAAAACACTGGCATGATCTCCATCGTCACCGGCACAACACCATGATCTCCATCATCTTGATCTCCATCAATGTGCTGCCATTGGGGTTGTGGCGCCAGCCCTGCTTCTACTTCTATTGCTACCGTTTAGCGATAAAGTAAAGCATTACATAGCGCTTAATGATTGACACGCAGGTCATACAATAATTAAAGACAACCCTATGGGTCCTTCCGGTTGCCGTACTCATCGACGTGCAAGTCGTGAAATTCTATCCATCACATGATCATCTCATACATCACATATATCACATCATGTAATTGGCCATATCACATCACAACATACCCTGCAAAAACAAGTTAGACGTCCCCTAATTGTTGTTGCATGTTTTACGTGGCTGCTACGGGTATCTAGCAAGAACGATTCTCACCTACGCATAAACCACAATGGTGATACACTAGTTTGCTTTTCAACCTTCTCAAGGACCGCCTTTGTCGAATCCGATCCAACTAAAGTAGGAGAAACTGACACCCGCTAGCCATCTGTTGCAACAAGTGCAGTTGAGGGAACCGGTCTCTCGTAAGCATACGAGTAAGGTTGGTCCGGGCCGCTTCATCCCACAATACCGCTAAACCAAAACACGACCAAGGGAGGAAGCAATCTAAGCATCAACGCCCACAAACCTTTTGTGTTCTACTTGAGATCTCATCGAACCATCAACCTAGCTCTGATACCACTGTTGGGGAACGTCACATGGGAAACAAAAAATTTCGTACGCACACGCAAACCTATCCATGGTGATGAGCATCTACGAGAGGGAGAGTGGATCTACGTACCCTTGTAGATCGCTAAGCGGGAAGCGTTAAGAAACGCGGTTGGTGTAGTCGAACTTCTTCGCGATCCAAATCGCCAAGCGTCCCGCAATCTAATCACGAACCGTCCCGCGATCCAATCACGAACCATCCCGCGATCTCGTCACAATCCGTCCCGCGATCCGATCACGAATGTCCCGTGGCCTTGATCACGATCCTTCCGATCTAGTACCGAACGGACGGCACCTTCGCGTTCAGCACACGTGCAGCTTGATGACGATCTCCGTTGATCCAGCAAGAGGAGGCGGAGAGGAGGAAGAGTTCTCCGGCAGCGTGACGGCGCTCCGGCTATGGTGGTGGAGCTATTCCGACAGGGCTTCGCCTAAGCACTGCAGAAAACCGATCTAGAGGAGAAGTTATGCACTAGAGGAACGGGTGGCATGTGGCTGAAAATCTTGTGCCAAAACCCTAAAATCCTCTAGTATATATAGGAGGAGAGGAGGAGGAGGCTTGGCTGCCAAAAAGGCAGCCCTTGGGTCGGCCAAACCAAGGAGGGAGGAGTCCTCCTCCTCCACTCCTAGTAGGATTAGGACTCCTTCCTTATTTGGCCCCTTTTTTTGCCTTTTTCCACCTTTTTCCTTTTGGTATTTTCTTCCCAGCCTCATGAGCTTTGTGTAGGACTTCCACCAGCCCACTAAGGGCTGGTATTCATCCTCCTACAGCCCATAAAGCCTCTTGGGTCGAAATACCCCTCCCGTTGGTCTCCCGGTACACTACCGGCACTCCCGGTACACCACCAATGAGCCCGGAACTTTTTCGGCGACCAAACTGGGACTTCCTATATATGAATCTTTACCTCTGGACCATTCTGGAGCTCCTCGTGATGTCCAGGATCTCATCCGGGATTCCGAACAACCTTCGGTCACCACCATACATAACTCTACACTACCGAAATGTCACCGAACCTTAAGTGTGCAGACCCTGCGGGTTCGAGAACTATGTAGACATGACCGAGACACCTCTACGGCCAATAACCAATGGCGGGACCTGGACGTCCACATTGGTTCCTACATATTCTACGAAGATCTTCATCGGTCGAACCTCTATGTCAAGGATTCAATCAATCTCGTATAGCGTTCCCTTTGTTCTTCGGTATGTTACTTGCCCGAGATTCGATCGTCGGTATCTCCATACCTAGTTCAACCTCGTTACCGGCAAGTCTATTTACTCGTTCCGTAATGCAAGATCCCGTGGCTAACATATTAGTCACATTGCTTGCAAGGCTTGTTGTGATGTTGCATTACCGAGTGGGCCCTGAGATACCTCTCCGTCACACAGAGTAACAAATCCCAGTCTTGATCCATGCCAACTCAACAGACACCTTCGGAGATACCTGTAGTGCACCTTCATAGTCACCCAGTTACGTTGCGATGTTTGATACACACAAAGTATCCCTCCGGTGTCAGTGAGTTGCATGATCTCATGGTCATAGGAACATATACTTGACATGCAGAAAACAACAGCAATGAACTGACACGATCATATGCTACGTTTGTAATTTGGGTCTTGTCCATCACATCATTCTCCCAATGATGTGATCCCGTTATCAAATGACATCTCATGTCCATGGCTAGGAATCCTTAACCATCCTTTGATCAACGAGCTAGTCTATTAGAGGCATACTAGGAACATGATTTTGTCTGTGTATCCACACATGCATTTAAGTCTCCGATCAATACAATTATAGCATGGATAATAAACAATTATCATGAACAAGGAAATATGATAATAACTAATTTATTATTGCCTCTAGGGCATATTTCCAACACTGCCGCCAACTCGAGATCATGAGTGGGGTAGTTCTTCTCAGCCGACTTCAACTGACGCGAGGTATAAGCAACAATCTTCTTATCTTGCATGAGAACACCACCAAGACCTTGGAGAGAAGCATCACAGAAAACTTGGAAAGGCTTTGATTGCTCGGGAGGAACAAGAACTGGAGCTGAAGTCAGTCTCTGCTTGAGCATATTGAACGCCACATCACACTCAGGAGATCAAACATACTTGACATTCTTCTGGAGGAGATTAGACAGAGGCTTAGCAATTTGAGAGAAGTTCTCCACGAATCTTCTGCAATAACTAGCAAGCCCGAAGAAGCTACGAAGCTGCTTCACATTTCGAGGAGGCTCCCACGTCAAGATTGTCTCAACTTTCTCAGGGTGCACTTTAATTCCCTCGGCAGAGATTACATGCCCAAGGTACACCACTTCATTGAGCCAAAAAACACACTTGGAAAACTTGGCATAGAATCGATGTTCTCTTAGCTTGTCAAGCACAAGCCTGAGATGCACTGCATGCTCTTCTTCTGTGTTCGAGAACACAAGGACATCATCCAAATAGACCAAGACGAACTCATTCTTGAAAGGACAGAAAATGAAGTTCATCATTCTTGAGAAGGTTGGAGGAGCATTGGCAAGACCAAATGACATGACGGTGTACTCATAAGAGCCAAAACTCATCCTGAAAGCAGTCTTTGGAATATCTTCTTCGCGAATGCGAATTTGATGATAGCCCATGCGAAGATCAAGCTTCGAGAAAACTTTGGCACCTTTCAGTTGTTCAAAGAACTCATTGATGTTGGGAAGTGGGTACTTGTTTCTGATTGTCTTCTTGTTCAATGGACGGTAATCGACACAAAGCCGGTTTGTGCCATCCTTCTTCTTGACAAACAAAACACCACAACCCATGGAGAAGAACTTGGTCTGATTAGACCCAGACGTTCTTGTTCATCTACCTGCTTCTTCAACTCTTTTAGCTCTTCGGGGCCAAGTTTATAACGGTGCTTGCAAACCAGTTGAGTTCCGGGCTCGAGGTCAATCACGAACTCGACTGGCCAGTGCGGAGGCATTCCTGGCAATTTTTCTAGAAAGACATCTTCATACTCACAAACCACCGGAATTTGAGAAATAGCCGAGATTTCACCCTTCTCCTTAAGAGCAAAGAGATGGATTGTGTCATCACGAGCCGCAAAAATAATCACATCTTCTGAAGGATGAGTCAGCTTGACTTATTTTGCTTGACAATCAACATATGCCTTATTCATAGCCAGGAAGTCCATGCCCAAAATGAGATCAATGTGGGAATTTCCGAGAACAATTGGAGAAGCCACAAAAGAATAATTGCCCATCTAGATAGAAAGATCCGGAACCAAGAAATTGGAATTCATTAATTTCCCAGGAGACACCACTAACACAGGTCTAAGGAGATCTTGACATGCAAACTCATGCATTGCAAAGAATGAACAGGACATGAAACAATGTGATGCACCAGCATCAAACAAAACTTTTGCAGGAATAGAATTAACTGAGAGATTACCCATGATCACTTGAGAAGAATCCTCTACCTCTGCTGCGCTCACCATGTTCACCCTTGCTGACTTGGGATTATGCTTCACCATTGCATTGCCTGGAGGCCTGACTGGAGGAGGAGGCGGAAGACGCCGCTGGTTGCACTTGTTTGAGTAGTGACCCTTTTGACCACACTTGTGACAAGTAACCTCAGATAGTGGACGAAAGTTTCCTAGAGGAGGAACAAAAGCTGACTTTGGCGCCTGGGGTCTTTGCTGATATCCTGGGTTGGGTGGGTGGGAAGAACCACGGCCATTGAACTGCTTCTACTGCCGAGGAGGACGAAACGGAGGAGGATCAGGCACCCAATATTTCTGCTTCTTAGGAACCATCTGAGAGCTGGAAGAAGAAGAATATGAATCCCTTGAACGCTTCCTCGAGTTCTCCAACTTGAGCTGAGTTGCCTCGACCTTCAAATCCATGTTGTAGAACTGATCAAACTCACGAGGCTCTTGAAGGACAAGACCTGGCAGAATCTCATCCTTGAGACCACCGCTGAATTGATAGATCATCGCCTTGTCATCTGGAACATCTTGGTTAGCATAGCGGGCTAGATTCTGGAACTCGATGTTGTACTGATAGACAGACTTGCTCCCCTGCTTCAGGTGCCTGAACTTCTCATGCATCTCCTCGACAAAGCTTGTCAGAATGTAATGGGCCCTGAAGTCACGACAGAAATCGTCTGAGGTAACAACACGATCGCCCCTGGAATCCATGTACTGCTGCCACCAATCAGTTGCCTGACCCTTGAGCTGGAACGATGCAAATCTGACAAAGTCCTCGGGTCTGACATTGCTGCACTCAAAATGCTTACTCATATCACAGAGCCAATCAGCAGCATCAAAAGGCTGCTCACAACAGGTGAAAGACTTGGGCTGGTCGGCAAGGAACTGATTGAGCGTTGCAAACTGAGGTTGATTCTGAAAATTCCCTTGAAAGCCTTGCTGACCTTGATCTCTTTCTTGCAACATCTTGAGCAACATCTGAATGTTCACATTGGTTGTGGCCATCATAGCTTGCCAAGCTTTTGGAGGAGGAGGCGGTGGCAGGGGTGGTGGAACATCAGATTACTCCTCACCACGACCCGGATTCCCGCGAGTTGGTGGAGCCATCCTGAAGATGGACAAGAACATCAGCACCTCATTGACAAGATGAATTTAATAGCTGAATCAAATGCTTGAAAGAATTGCACAATAACATCACAGCCTTCCTACTAAAATATTAGTAAGAATGCTTTCTTCGGTTTTGCAATAACATCACCAGATATTCGAAGCCACTTGCAATAACACAAGTATTGAGCTAATGTTGCTCAGAACAAATGTATATGCCCTCATACATCTGAAGAAGATGATCCTAGATAACTACAAGAGTTCCCACCTAAGAACTTGCGAAAACTTTCTGGTTATGCAATCCGGTGTGGGGGATACAAGGAGGAAATATCTCACACAACTAGCAAACCTACACCCCAACTGTATCCATCCTTCAACACATAACCAGAGGCTTTCTCAAATCCATCTAACTCGAATCCCCGAAAGCACAATGATACTAAACCTTGGTGGTACCCCGGATGCCTCCCCAGTACTGGGTGACTCCGACCTTATCTCACCACAACAAGTATTGAAGTAATTCCGAACACTCTCCATCCTAAGATATCAAGGAAGCTGAATGATAACGATGTGCCAAAATTCCCTGGAGCTCGACTCCCCGGAAGAAATCAAGTCAGACAGGAGGCACCAAGACAGAACTCCGTCACATCGGTATCATATAGACTCCAAAATACCCGCGTGATCCTAAAAAAAATTTGAGCGAGAAGAGGAGTAGAATAAAAATTCCTAAGTCTAATACCTCACCAGAGCATAGAAGAGGAGTAAAAAGAATCCTACTCTTCGACATAACTAGACTCAAAATAGTTTTACTAGACTCGACTCGGCCAAGTTCGATCAAGCAAAGGGCTCCTATGGTCGTATGGCTCTGAATACCAACTTGTCAGGCCCAAGATGCACGCCTATCCATATTAAGGAATGGGGGCCTTGACAGGGATAGAGGCGCATCTTGTTGTTCGCAAGTACATCATCATTACATCATACATTTATGAAGAGAGGAGTATAAGAGTTGGCTTACACTTGCCACATGCTAAATTACAATTCCACATAGTTATTTCAAACACCAATCAAAGATAGGGTCCAGCTACGGACGAAAAACAAACGATAAAAAGGAAGCAATGACACTGGCTTGCTAGCCCCGAAGATCACGACCATGGCCACTCTACTCGTCTGGATAAGTGACATACATCCTACCACACTCCTCATCATACTCCCACTGGAGCTGCGTCACATCATCTGGCACGATCTCATCTGCACCTGCACCTGTATTTGTTGTAGTAATCTGTGAGCCATGGGGACTCAGCAATCTCGTGTCCGGGTACCGAGACTATTCAAGCTCATAGGTTGGGAAGGGGTATGTGTTTGGTTTGCAGCAGCACTAAGCATTTATGGTGGCTACACTTATGAAACATGAAAATAAATATGTGGTCTACGATAAACGATCGAATCTAGAATGACCTCTATGAGATCCTGAACACCTACTTACGTCAATCATAACCCCACCATGTTCTCTCTCGGTTCATGTCCACGAGCAAAGACGATCACAGTTACTCACACAGTTGGTGTATTTAATTAGAGTTTACTTCAAGTTAATTATAACCGGGTGTTAAACAAATATCCAAGTTGCCACATAACCGCGGGCACGACTTTCCGAAAGTTTTAACCCTGCAGGGGTGCTCCAACTAGTCCATCATAAATTAACCACACTCCGCGGGAATAACCTCGACCACAGATCTCGTGGTCATCATAGGCAACTCCAAAGGAATTCCAACACCTCGAGATAGCCCGAAGAAAGTCAGAGCCCCTCACGCAAGACACTCGATAAAGGTAAAACAAATCCAGCAAGACCACCCGACGTGTCGATGAACCCGATAAGAGCCGCGTATCTCGTTCTCAGGACACGACAGATAAGCACAGCGTACAGTGGCCTGATAGAAATCTCCCGAGTTGCCTCGAGTTGGCCCGGCACACAACTCTAGTTTGGACCAACACTCATGAGGAGCACTGGCCCGGGGGTTGATTAATTATCCACGGGGTTGCAAAGACCTATGCAAATTTTATTAAGTTGTTTATAAAATGTAGTACCAATGTTGGGTCTTGCCAGACAAGTTTTAATCTCAACCGAATAAACAAGGGGGTCCCCATAACAACCCCGAGCATGTTAGGAGCGCAAAGTATGGAAACTTAACACCGGTAACAAGAAACTATGGCGGTAACATCGGAACAAAACACCTAGCAAAAGGCCAAGCCTTCCACCAATACCAAGATATATATGTGATTTAATTTAAACAACAAATAATATTGTGATATGCCAAATCCATGTTATCACATGGATACAACTTGCACCTGCAACTAAGAACGCTATAAGAGGGGCTGAGCAGCGGTAACTTGGCCAAACAACGGTTGCTAAGATGTGGAGGGTTAGAGGCTATCATGGCAATGTAGGAGGCTTGACATTCAAGTGGTAGGTAGCGCAATAGTAACGATAAGAGCGAGATAACTAGCAAGCGAAAATAGTATCGAGATCCGAGTACGATCATCTTGCATGTTGGTTCTTCAAAGGGACAAGTAGCGGGATCCTCGTAGTGGTACTCTGCTGGATCTTCGTACTCAGGTTCAACGTTTGCATCTACCCAAAAGAAACAACAAGAATAAAAAAGCAACCAAGGTGCAATGCACAAACAATAATGATGCATGGTCTATTTGAAGAATTTAGCATGGCAATCCTAACTAGTCATGTTTCACATGCAATGGATTAGTTATTTAATAATCTGGATAGAATCTTATGTCAAGTTATTTGGACATGCATGAACATGGCAAATATGTATGCGTCATGCAAAAACGATACAAGTGCATATGTAGAACGTAGGAAACGGAGTTACGGTTCTCACGCTACGCTCACGACAAGATACGAAGGCAAAACACAAGACAAGAAGACCATGGGCTATTCCTTGGCATTTCAAGGTAGCCACTGGTTAGGCAATGAAAAACCAACCACAGTAGAGCCAAAGAACAAGAAATTCCATGGAGTATAGCTCCCACAAGTCACAAAACACTAAAACAAACAATCTGCCACAAAACAGCAACATAGCAACTTCCACAACCCACATCTAGAGCTACGGGAAGTCTCCAAGCACAAACAAGGCATTGGCAGAAACTACATAACATGCTTATCAACTTATCCAACTATACAATCTGGAATGGAGGCACACAAGTTGGTATGATGAAACAAATTTCTGGGACTTCGTGAAAATAACAGCTTTCTGGAATCTGAGTTAAGCTGATGGCAAGTTGACAGCAGAAACTAATGGTGATAGAGACCACCTCATGGCATGAAAATTAACAGGATGATAGAGGGCAACCTCTACATCAAATCACTAGCACTGAGCTTGAGCTAATTCACAACATATCACAAGATAGCATCCACTCTTCATGGCATAAAAATATTAACAGATTCTCAGATTTAGAAATATTTAGCATGTTTGAAAACAACAACATTTTAGTGGTTACTTTAGAGCATGGTTCCCACTTATATGCAAGTTTATCATGACAAAGATAAATACCTTGGCAGTCTACTCATCAAAGACTACCATGTTCATGTTGGCACAAACATCATAGCATGCAAGGATTAAATACAACAAAAATGACAAAATGACAGTTTGGAACAAAATGACATTTTGTCAAACTTACTCAAAAGTCCAAACCAATTGCACCAATGGATTTCTGAGTTTTTTCTACCCCAAATTCATGTATCATACTCATATGTTAATATGGAGCATCAAGGCACAACACTAGATAGAAAATTGCCCACCAATCCTATAAGTGAAAACTTTCTATAATTGCACATGTCCAGATTTAGCAACATTACTAGAAATGGAAATAGACTAATATAAAAATTAAAAAAATAAAACAATAAAAGATAGTGTATGACAAGTGGGGCATGGGCCCACTTGTCACAGACACACACACTCAACACACACACAACACTGCCACACACACTCACACACATGGATCTCGCACCACACGAGATCCAACACACACACACACACACACACACACACACACTGCATAGCCACACATGATCTAAGCTGGCCGCATCAGATCCACACACACACACAACATGCGCACGGGATCCGGCACCACACCGGATCCGAAGACAACACACACACTCCAGCCAATCGGAAAAGAACAAAAAGAAGGGGAGCTTGCGCCCGCGGGGGATCAAACCCGTGTCTCTGTAGCGACCCGACCTGAAAGGTCAAGTCTCCGGTGTTTCCGTACCATCCCAAGATCATGCTGGTACACACACGGTACATCCATGTATATATCAAAGGGAAATCACACAGCATTATATTAATCAAAATCTGATATCGAGTCCTTTATTACAATAAAAATTACAATAAAGTGGCTAAAAGCCAACTCATGAGAATATCTAAATCTTGCGGAAGCGTCGAAAGTAGATGAGTCCATCTGACTCCAAGGGCATCTCACTGAGCATAGAACGTGTCCTCACTCCTGGTCGGAAAAGTACTCTGCAACATGATACGTTGCAGCCGTGTAGGTCAGCATATGGAATATGCCGGCAAAGTCACAGTAGAGGTGTGAAAATAATCAGCTAGTCTATATGCATATATGGCAGGTGGGGTGGTAAGTTTTGCGTAAAGCCAATTTTTCCTACATCAAGAAAGGGGCTAAGCAAAATATTACTAAGTTGGTTGATTAATGAGATGGTTCCACCAACCAGTTCTCATACCCAAAATTGTTAATACCCACATCATCATTATTAAATTGTGTTGAGAGTTCCGGAAGTTTCAATTCCTTTGGCTCAAGTCGTCCATGACCGTGGACACGGCTAATCGATTAGGTTTTGTACTCTGCAGAGTTTTGCACACGTTCCCCACAAGATTTGGTCGCCTCCGTTTGATTTCTTGCACTTCAGGGTGTTTGAGAAACGGATGACCAAAACATGGTCTTCCAAAGGGTTTCCCCGCGACTCTGACGGTGCCCATCCTTTCCTACCGTTCTTCTACCTCTCGTAGCACCGCCTGTCCAGGGTCACCACGATATCCAACCAAGCCAGAGCCCATAATGACTTGTGGCTGTGCAGGTAAGCCTTGGGTCTTGAAGCACCCATCCATCCCTTTGTGCCTGGGTGGACCTTTCCGCGTGAATACTGGCCATCTCCAGCATCACCTAGGCTAACCACTGGTTTCTCCAGGGCGCCGTTCAACCATCATCCACCCAGAGGTATGTTGAAAACTTGGAGTCTTGAAATCTTGCTCATTATGTAGGTCTTGAAATTATTAACTCTCTCAACTCCCATGAATCACACAACCAACCCCGTCTACTATTAGCATAGCAAAAGTAAAACAACGTTTCCCGGGGGCCAATGTTGTCAAAGAGGGTTGAGAGGGGTATCTACCACATGATACTACTACAATGTAACCAAGTTTCCAACTAACCTATCTTGCATGCAACTGGGGAGATGGTAGAACTAATGCATATAAAACATGGGTAAAACATGATCAAAGTGACTTGCCTGATTGATGATCTTCGTACGTGAGTGACTCTAAGTAACAAGCTTCGCACTCCGGATAATCTAACGAAGCAAACAAGCACTCAATAAGCATACAACAGAATATTGTAACCCACAACCAAGAACTAGTAAACAATCAATACAAAACAATGCACAAATCTCAAGTAAGAAAACACACAAAGTTTTGTTTTTCCAAAGGAGATGATGAAAACACTTCTACATAATAAAACTATTTTGAAATAACAAGACAATTGTTGATAGCAAGGCAATAATAGAATATTTTACTAGTAAACAAAACAAAGTCAATTTAAGTTTGTTGGGAAAACTTTAGTAGAGTTTATAAAAGTTTTGATAAACACTATATGAATCACTATAGTTATACTAACAAAAAGAATGAAAAACTAACTTATAATTTGTTAACAAAACATGTTCTTAACAGGAAATAATTTACAATTAAATCTGTCTTAGAAAACAGAATTAAAACAAACTAATTAAAATTGAGTTTATAAAACTATATTATAATAATAAGCAGATTCTGTTTTTGGTTAGAACACTAATCAAATATATCATGAAAATCCTCAAACTAAACATGAAGGTAGTCCTAACTAATACCAAACAGTAGCAAAAAGATTCATATCAAAATCTATTTTCAAACTCTAGTTATTCAGATTTGAAGATTTTGAGCAAATTTGATTAAATTCAAATTTTATAGTTCAAATTTGAAATTTAAAAGTACAGGGTGAAACTACATAAAATTTGTGAGCTATTGCAAAAAGAATCAACTCAAAACTCTAAACAGATTAAAAGATATAGCTAAAGAAAATTTGGAATACATTCTGTTTCTGAAAAACAAAACTGAAAAGAAAAAAATGTTTTGCGACGGTTAGGGGGCTACGTGGCGCTGTCCGATTGGCTAAGGGGGGTGTGCGCTTGAGGATTTCGGGCGGGCGACCGATTGGTAGAGGAAAACGATTCGGAATAAATCCGATCTAATCTGGGACGTCGGATTTGGATCGGAGGGAGGGAAATGCTCACGGGGTAAAGGTTGCCGGCGTCGGGGGTTTCTCCGGCGATCCGAAGACGGCGAGGACGATGGCGAGGCGTTCCGGTGGTCGGGGAGGACGGGGAAGTGGTCCGGGCGACGGCGACAGTTCTCCGGAGTCGATTGGTGGCGAGGGTGGGGCGAACGATGGTCGGAGGCGGTGGCTACGCTCGACGGCGAGTCCGGTGAGGGTGGGAGCTCCGGCGATGAATTGCGGCAGCTCCTCGGCAAGGTAGGAGGGGGTTTGGGGGGAAAGGATGTGGGGAGGTGTCCGGTATTTATAGGGCGCTCGAGGGGTGCGGGGGAGGAGAGAGGAGAGAGATTCGACGAGAGGTGGAAACTGCCGGCGAGATCCGGTCCGGCGCTCGCGGGGAAGGAGACGACCGTTTCGGGCAACGGTCGGTCGGCGTGGGACCCAGATGTCAGCGAGTGGGCGCGTGACCGTTACGCGCGGTCGGTCGACCGGTAATGAATGCGCGATTTAACTGCCGTGGGCCGGCCCGGTTTAAATGCAAACCGTTACTGATTTTCTTTAATATTTTTACAGAGACATTCAAAAGCTTTTAAAGCATTCAAATCGTCTTCAAAAATAGGGGTATTATATATCAAAATTAACAGAATAATAAATTCTATTTAATGAACATTTCTATTCTCTAATTTGAACACTTTGAAAAAAATAATATTTTCAGAAATTGCCTAATTGTTTTTAAATCCTTTTTGCAAATATTTTCAAAATAACTCCTGGTTATTATTGTTCAAATATATCACCAATTAGACCCTGGTGTGGAGTGTCATGTTACTCCTCTCTTATTTTGAACATTTAACCAAAATTTCAAATAGGGGAAAGCAACATAGGGAAAAGTAGAAAGGACTTTCAGAAAGTCAGAAAAGACATTTCAACTATTACATAAAATCAAGCAATGATGATGATAGATGCATAGCTATATCATAACATTCCAAAATGGAATTTTGGGATGTTACAGTCTCCCTGCTGGGAGGGGCGGTGCTGGCCACTGGGATGCGAAGGGAAGTCTGCTAGAGAGGGGGAAATACCTCCTTTGAGGTATCCCCGTCGTCTAACTGACAAAACTGAAAAACGCAACACTCAAACACCCAGCAGGAACACGGCGGTGCCTCCGGTGACTAAGGGACACACCGGTGAGGGGGAAGCACGGCGAGGATGAGGGATTCTACTGGAAACTCGTCCCCAGTGCTAACGCGGCGAAGCGCGGGGCTGCACTACCCTGACGGCAACGACAGTAGCGACAACGGACAGCGCAACAGGCAACAGGCAGTGGCGGCGAGGCATGCAACGGCGAGGTGCAGCTACGAGCGCGAGCCGCATGCAGGGAAGGAGGCAGCACAACACTAACCGGACGCGGGGGAGGCTGCCACCAGCAGCACAACACACACACATCTACTGCGACCAAAGGACCGGGCTACAAAGCACAGGGAGCATCACAATGGCAGAACAATGGCGAAGGCTACAATGGCCTAGGGATGAAGAAGAGGGCAAGGATCGATTGCGGGGGGATACCTCTCCTACCTAGACACGAAGACGGGACCGGGGGCGCAGCAGAACAACGACGCCTGAAGGGGAACTTCGGCGAACTTCTGGCCGAAACACAGAGGAGGGAGACGCGACGACCGGGTCCTTGGAGAGCTCGTGGTCGACGAGGAAGAAGAGGCCGACGATGGGGAAGCTTCCCTCGTCACCAGCACGGCGGGGCGCGGCGCGGGGGCTACCTCTGGGCACAAGCAGCAGCTTGGCTGGAGCACGGCGGGCACGGCGATGGCATGGCGCTGGCTACCTTACCTGGTGGCGGCATGGCGAGGAGAGAGGGGAAAGGCTAGGGCATGGGGGACGCACTAAATAGGCGGCTAGGGGCGCCGTCGGCCGTCAAATCAAGGGGGCAAGTACGTGGCATGGTTGGATGCCCTGCTGTACACGGAAGACGATGATCGTGCGCGGGGAGGCCAGCTGGGCTGCGGGCGCCCTGCTGGGCCGCTGAGGCGACCAGAGGCCCAAGAGGCAACTCTCTCTCTCTCTCTCTCTCACTCAGGAAAAGAGGTTTTTCTTTTTAAATAAACAGCCAACTTAGAAAAAACCCACAGAAATAAATAAAAGGATTTTTGGAAAGACAATAATACTTTGACACTAGCATAAATGCAACATATTTAAATAATTACAAAGAGGTTTTTTCCCTAACAAGTAATTTAATACTTTTAAAATTAAAACAACCACTGATATTTTTAGACCCCAAAATCACAAAGCTCAAAACACCAAAAGAACAGCATACATAGGCTCAAAAGAATATTGGCTACCTCATGGACTTTCTTAACAAATTTAATAAAGCATTTAATTTCTGTTGAAGAATGGCAATGGGAATAAAAGGTTATAGGTAGGTTTGTTTTGAAATAATAAGAGAGGGGGGAAGGAGTTGATCCCACTCAAGCACAAGACCACTCTCACACCAAAGGTCACAAGAAGCACACCATATTGCAATGCATGACATGATGATGAAATGATATGATGCATTATGCAATAATGCATGAGACAAAAACATGGCAAAAGAGCAAACTCATTTCATACAACTCATGACACAAGGTCCACATAGGTTACATGCCATAAAAGGTAGGGGCAGCACTTGGGCTATCACATTAACTTCCTCTTCAACTGATGTAGGTTCCACGGAAATATCTTTCTGCGCTGCGCTACTATCTGGTTGAACCAAAGGTTGAACAACCTCATCAAGTTATATCTTCCTCCCACTCGATTATTTCAAGAGAAACTCTTTCTCAACAAAGGACCCGTTTTTAGCAACAAACACTTTGCACTCGGATCTAAGATAGAAGGTATACCCAACTATTCTTAGGGTATCCTATGAAGTTGCACTTTTCCGCTTTGGGTTTGAGCTTATCAGACATAAGTGTCGCATTCCCAAACTCTGAGAAATGATGGCTTAGGTTTCTCCCAAACCATAATCCATACGGTGTCATCTTACTGGATTTAGATGGTGCCCTATTTCAAGTGAATGTAGTTTTCTCTAATGCATAACCCCAAAACGATAGTGGCAAATTGATAAGAGACATCATAGTTCACACCATATCCAATACAGCACGACTACGACGTTCGGACACACCATCATACTATGGTGTTCCAGGTGGCATGAGCTGTGAAACAAATTCCACATTGTCTTAAGTTGTATACCAATACTCGTAACTGAGGTATTTACCTCCATGATCATATCGTAGACATTTTATCTCCTTGTCACGATGATCTCAAAATTCACTCTGATTTTGTTTGAACTTTTCAAATGTTTCAGACTTGTGTTTCATTAAGTAAATATCCCCATATGTACTCAAATCATCAGTGAAGGTAGGAAAATAACGATATCCACCGCACGATACAACACTCATTGGACCGAATACATCAACATATATCATTTCCAATAAGTTACTTGCCCGCTCTACCATACCAGAAAACGGGGTCTTAGTCATCTTGCCCATGAGGCATGGTCCGCATGTCTCAACTGATTCGCAATCGAATGAGTCCATAGATCCATTGGCATGGAGTTTCTTTATGCATTTTACACCAATATGACATTTAGCGGCAGCGCCACAAGTATGTGGTACTATCATTATTAACTTTGTATCTTTTGGCATCAATATTATGAACAAGTGTATCACTACGATCAAGATTCAATAAACCATTCTCATTGGGTGCACGACCATTGAAGGTATTATTCATGTAAACAGGATAACCATTATTCTCTAACTTAAATGAGTAACCGTATTGCAATAAACATGATCTAATAACGTTCATGCTCAACGTAAACACCAAATAACATCTATTTAGGTTCATCACTAATCCCGAAGGTAGAGAGAGCATGCAATGGTGATCACATCAACCTTGGAAACACTTCCAACACTCATCGTCACCTCACCCTTAGCTATCCTCCGTTTATTCCGTAGCTTTTATTTTGAGTTACTAACATTTAGCAACCGAACCGGTATCCAATAGCTAGGTGCTACTAGGAGTACTAGCAAGGTACATGTATATCAAATATACTTCTGTCGACGTTGCCAGCCTTCTTATCTGCCAAGTATCTAGGGTTGTTCCACTTCAGCGAACGTTCTCCTCATAATAGAATCACTTAGTCTCGGGTTTGGGTTCAACCTTGGGTTTCTTCACTGGAGCAGCAACTGACTTGCCATCCATGAAGTTTCCCTCCTAGCCCTTGCCCTTCTCGGAACTAGTGGTTTGACTAACCATCAACACTTGATGCTCCTTCTTGATTTCTATCTTCACGGTGACAAACATCGCGAATAGCTCAGGGATCATTATTTCCATCCCTTGCATTTTATAATTCATCACGAAGCTCTAGTAGCTTAGTGACAGTGACTTGGATAACTATGTCAATCGCTATCTTAACTAGAAAATCAACTCCCACCCGATTCAAGCGATGGTAGTACCTAGACAATCTGAGCACATGCTCACCGATTGAGGTGTTCTCCTTCAACACATGCATGAGCCTGAGATCCCAATTTCAGCTCTTAGAACATCTCATATGTTCCATGACGTTCAAAATGTTTTGGAGCCTCAATTCTAAGTCGTAATGCATGACGCACTGAACTATCAAGTAGTCATCAAAATGTGCCTGTCAGATGTTCACAACATCTAGAGACGACGCTTGAGGGGGTGGCACACCGAGCGGTGCATTAAGGACATAAGCCTTCTGTGCAGCAATGAGGACAATCCTCATATCACGGACCTAGTCCGCATTATTGCTACCATCATCTTTCAATTCTATTTCTCTACGAACATATAAAAAATTCAAGGGAGCTACAATGCGAGCTAGTAATCTATAACATGATTTGCAAAGACATTTTGACTATGTTCATGATAATGAGTTTGGTTAATCATATTACTTAAAAAACTCCCACTCAAATTGACATCCCTCTGGTCATTCAAGTGTCACATGATCCAAATCCACCAACTCAAGTCCAATCGTCACGTGAGTTGAGGTGGTTTCAATGGTGAACATCATCATGTTCATCATATCTACTATATGACTCATGTTTGACCTTTCGGTCTCTTGTGTTCTGAGGCCATGTCTGTACATGCTAGGCTCGTCAAGTTTAACCTAAGTGTTCGCACGTGCAACACTGGCTTGCACCCGTTGTATGTGAACATAGAGTCTATCACACCCGATCATCACGTGGTGTCTCGGCACGACGAAATTTCGCAACAGTGCACACTCAGGGAGAACATAATTTTATCTCGAAATTTTAGTGAGGGTCACCTTATAATGCTACCGTCGTCCTAAGAAAAATAAGATGCATAAAAAGATTAACATCACATGCAAATCATAAGTGACATGATATGGCCCTGAACTTGTGCTTTTGATCTCCATCTTCAAAGCACCGACATGATCTCCATCGTCACCGGCATGACATCATGATCTCCATCAACGTGTCGCCATCGGGGTTGCCATGCCGACTGTTGCTTCCACGACTATTGCTAACTCATAGCGATAAAGTAAAGCAAAAACGGCGAAAATAACTAAAGTCAACCCTATGGCTCCTGCCGGTTGCCGTACTCTTCGACATGCAAGTCGTGATATTCTATACAAAACAAGATCAACTCATACATCACATATATCTCATCATGTAATTGGCCATATCACATCACAACATACCCTGCAAAAACAAGTTAGACGTCCTCAAATTGTAGTTGCAATTTTTACGTGGCTGCTACGGGTATCTAGCAAGAACAATTCTCACCTACGCATAAACCACAACGGTGATACACAAATTGCTTTTCAACCTTCTCAAGGACCGCCTGTGTCGAATCCGATGCAACTAGAGTAGGAGAGACACACACCCGCCAGCCATCTTTGTGCCGCAAAGTTACATGCAGTCTATGGAACCGGTCTCTCGTAAGCGTACGAGTAAGTTTGGTCCGGGCCGCTTCATCCCACAATACCTCTGAATCAAAACACAACCAAGGGAGGAAGCAATCTAAGCATCAACGCCCACAAAATCCTTTGTGTTCTAGTCATGATCTCATCTACACATAGACCTAGCTCATGATGCCACTGTTGGGGCACGTTTCATGGGAAACAAAAAATTCCTATGCACATGCAAGATCTATCTATGGTTATGAGCATCTACGAGAGGGAGAGTGGATCTATATACTCTTGTACATCGCTAAGCGGGAAGCGTTAAGAAACGCGGTTGATGTAGTCGAAAGTATTTGCGATCCAAATTGCTGAGCGTCCCGCGACCCCATCATGATCCTTCTCGCGATCCAATCACGACCCGTCCCGCGATCCCATCACGATCCGTCCCGCGATCCCATCACAATCCGTCCCGCGATCAAATCACGAATCGTCTCGCGATCATGATGACGGTCCTTTCGATCTAGCGCCGAACGGACGGTGCCTCCGCGTTCAGCACACGTACAGCTCGATGACGATCTTCGCCTTCTTGATCCAGCAAGAGGGAGCGAAGAGGTAGATGAGTTCTAAGGCAGCACAACGGTGTGGCGGCGGTGGTGGTGAACTAATCCGACAGGGCTTCGCCTAAGCATCGCAGAACTAATCTAGAGGAGAAACTGATCTAGGGAAGAAGAGGGAGCACGTGGCAATTAGGGTTGAGTTCTCCCCTCTAAATCCTCTAGTATATAGAGGAGGGAGGAGGTGAGGAGGCGGCCTCAAACCCTCAAGGTTTGACTAAAATTGGAGGTGGAGGAGTCCTATTCCAATCCTACTAGGAGTAGGTTTCCTCCTCTCCACTTGGAAACCATTTCCACCTTTTCCACCTTTGGGTTTTCCCACCTCTAGCCACATGGGCCTTAGTGAGGGGTTCGGCCAGCCCACTAGGGTCTGGTTTGACTCTTCCCACCGCCCATGAGGTCCTTTGGGTCTAGACACCTCTCTCGATGGCCCCCGGTACCCTCCCGACACTCCCGGTACACTACCGAAGTACCCGAAACTTTTCCGGTGACCAAAACAGGACTTCCTATATATCAATCTTTACCTCCGGACCATTCCAGAGCTCCTCGTGACATCCAGGATCTCATCCGGGACTCCGAACAACCTTAGGTCACCAACATACATAACTCAGTACTACTAAAATGTCACACGGAGTAACAAATCCCAGACTTGATCCATGCGAACCCAACCAACTGTTGGGAGACGTAGTAGTAATTCAAAAATTTCCTACGATCACCAAGATCAATCTATGGAGAAACCAGCAAAAGAGCAAGGGGTGAGTGCCTCTTCATACCTTTGAAGATCGCAAAGCGGAAGCGTTACTAGAACGCGGTTGGTGGAATCGTACTCGCAGCGATTCAGATCGCGGTGGATTCCGATCTAATCGCCAAACAACGGCGCCTCCGCGTTCAACACACGTGCATCCCGGTGACGTCTCCTACGCCTTGATCCATCAAGGCGGAAGGAGAGGTTGAGGGAGAGCTCCGGCAACACGACGGCATGGTGATGGTGGAGCTGCGTGGTACTCCGACAGGGCTTTGCCAAGTACTACGGAGGACGCGAAGAGGAGGGGTAGGGTTGCACCGAGAGAGGGAGAGAGAGATATGCGTGTGTTGGCAGCCCCCAAAAACCCCACTATATATAGGAGGAGGAGGAGGTAGGGTGAAGCCCCTAGGGTTCCCACCCTAGGGCTGCGGCCGGCCCTAGATTGGACTTGGGGCGGCGGCCAGAGAGGGAGAGGGGAGGGGCGGCGCCCTAGGTGGGCCTAAGGCCCACCTGGGCTAGGGTTTGCCCCCCTCTCCTCCTTGTGCTGCACCTTGGGACTTGGTGAAGGCGCACCAGTCCACTCTAGGGCTGTTTCCCTCCCACCTTCGGCCCATGCAGCCCTCTGGTGCCGGTGGCCCCATACGGTGGACCCCCAGAACCCTTCCGGTGTTCCCGGTACGTTACCGATGATGCCCGAAACACTTCCGGTGACCAAAACCTCACTTCCTATATATGAATCTTTACCTCTGGATCATTCCGGAACTCCTCGTGATGTTCGGGATCTTATCCGAGACTCCAAACAACCTTCGGTAACCATGTACACTATTTCCCTATAACCCTAGCGCCATTGAACCTTAAGTGTGTTGACCCTACGGGTTTGGGAGACATGTAAACATGACCGATACACCTCTCCGGTCAATAACCAACAGCGGGATCTGGATACCCATGTTGGCTCCCACATGTTCCACGATGATCTCATCGGATGAACCACGATGTCAGGGATTCAATCAATCCCGTATACAATTCCCGTTGTCTACCGGTATGATAGTTGCCCGAGATTCGATCGTCGGTATCCCTATACCTTGTTCAATCTCGTTACTGGAAAGTCTCTTTACTCGTTCTGTAACACATCATCCTGTGGCTAACTCCTTAGTCACATTGATCTCATTATGATGATGTCTTACCGAGTGGGCCCAGAGATACCTCTCCGTGACACGGAGTGACAAATCCTAGTCTCGATTCATGCCAACCCAACAGATACTTTCAGAGATACCCGTAGTGTACCTTTATAGCCACCCAGTTACGTTGTGACGTTTGGCACACCCAAAGTATTCCTATGGTATTCGGGAGTTGCACAATCTCATGGTCTAAGGAAATGATACTTGACATTGGAAAAGCTTTAGCAGACGAACTACACGATCTTGTGCTATGCTTAGGATTGGGTCTTGTCCATTACATCATTCTCCTAATGATGTGATCTCGTTATCAATGACATCCAATGTCCATGGTCATGAAACCATGACCATCTATTGATCAACGAGCTAGCCAACTAGAGGCTCACTAGGGACATGTTGTGGTCTATTTATTCACACATGTATTACGATTTCCGGTTAACACAATTATAGCATGAACAATAGACAATTATCATGAACAAGGAAATACAATAATAACCATTTTATTATTGCCTCTAGGGCATATTTCCAACAGTCTCCCACTTGCACTAGAGTCAATAATCTAGTTACATTGTGATGTATCAAACATCCATAGAGTTCTGGTGCTGATCATGTTTCGCTCGTGAGAGAGGTTTAGTCAATGGATCTGCGACATTCAAATCTGTATGTACTTTACAAATATCTATATCTCCTTCCTGAATGTACTCACGAATGGAGTTGAAGCGGCGCTTGATGTGTCTTGTCTTCTTGTGAAACCTGGGCTCCTTGGCAAGGGCAATAGCTCCAGTGTTGTCACAGAATAGAGTCATCTGGCCCAACGCATTGGGAATCACTCCCAGGTCGGTGATGAACTCCTTCATCCAGACTCCTTCCTTTGCTGCTTCGAAGCAGCTATGTACTCCGCTTCACATGTCGTGGTTTCGTCACAACAGATGCCATAGGTAGGCTTATTGAGAGGGGTCGAAGGACGCCGGCGGGCTCCGGGAGCAGGATTAGGCACAAGCGGTGGCTGACACATGATGTACCCAGGTTTGGGGCCCTCCGTGGGAGGCAATACCCCTAGTCCTGCTCAGTTTAGTTGAGATGACGGTCGGGTTACAATGGTGCTCCTCGAGCTGTATGGGACGAGGAGGAAGAAGGAGCTAGCCTGCTCTTCCGCCTCTCTACGTGTGTGTGCGTGGTGGATGTGGAGGGAACTCCTAGAGAGCAGCTGATCGATCTCCCCTGCATGGGGGTGGCCTGGGGGGTTTTATAGACCAACCCCCTGGAATACAATACGAGTAGAAGGCCAAAGGGGGCCCCAGCCAGCAGCCTCTCTGGCCGGCTATGTGGGCCCGGCCGGGGGGACTTGTCACCGGTAGGTCCTGCCGGCTGAAGAGTCCCATCAGGAACCGACGGGGCCCGCGAGGCGGGCCCTGACACCGGTCACATCGCGGCACGGGCCGCGCCTTGTGGCGTCGTCTTGCGGCGGCCAGCCGGGGTCAGCGGTACAGCTGGCCACCCTGTAGCCACGCCGGGGCAGGTAACGGAGTGGTTGAAGGCGTGCCGGCACTGTTGGAAGCCCGGTTGCCATCCGCCGGGGTCAGAGGCCCTGACGCCTTCACTATAGCCATATCGGCACTGACCCTTGACCGGATGGGGGCCATTGTTGCGACGCACGCCCTAAAGACGGTATCCAATGCGCAGCCGAGTGGGCGCAGCCGGCGGACCACCTCCGACAGGGCGTAGCCGGACTGTAGGGGGAGGCGCCCCGCCCTTTAGTCTCGTTAGGAGGCGGCGGAAAAGGGGCGCTTGAGGCTACCCCGGGGTCGTCCCCCCGTCAGTAGTCCCCGACGCCGGGGAGGACCCACCAACGGGCCGCGGAGGTCCTCGCCAGCTTGAAGATCGTTCTTATGCCGCAGGCGGCCTTGAGAGTCGAGCTGAACTGGAAAGCGATGGCCGGCTCCGCAGCCGGCCGACGCTTCGTGCGCCGCCTCGGGCTCCCTGCCTGGTTGGGGAGACGCGCCACACGGCGGAAAAGACCGGGCAGCGGGGCGGGGCCTCCCGTGGCCGCAGCCTTGGCCCGCGTGCAGGGGTCCTTTACGGCGCGGGGCGGATGGTTGGCATTCCCGAGCGCCACGATGTCCACCCCGCGCACCGTGGGAATCGTGGGGGTCGTGCACAGTGAATCCGGTCCCCATGATCTCCCGGGCGGGGTATAAATGTTGAGAAGGGGGAGGCAGAACGGCCCGTTCGCTCCCCCTCCTGCCGCCGCATCGCCTCCGTCACCTCCCTCCCCCTGTCGCGCGCGCGCGAGAGAGAGAGATACTGAAGCACGAGGACAAGCCATGCCGCCGCGTGCTGCCGAAGAGAGCCTGAACCGCCGCCGAACACCCGCGCTCGTCGACGTGACCGCATGCCCCCTCGGCGGCCATGGCGAGCAAGGGCGCCTGGGACGGCAGTGATGTGGACGAGACCTTCATCGAGCACCTCCGCCGCCGCCGCAAGCTCCCGGCGGAGGAGCACCTGGTGGCGCGCCCGACCGGGCCAGAGAACTCCCGGACCCCGCGGGAGGGCGAAGTGGTCGTCTTCGCCGACCACTTCCTCCGCGGGCTCGGGCTGCCGGCGAGCGCTTTCTTCCGCCGCTTTCTAACGTGGTTCAACCTGCAGCCGCACCATCTCACCCCCAATGCCGTCCTGTAGCTGGCGGCGTTCATCACCCTCTGCGAGGGATACTTAGGAGTCGCACCGAGGCTTGACCTCTGGTGTCGGCTCTTCTTCCTTAAAAGGCAGACGGCGAAGGACCCGGTGACGAAGCAGATGGTGATGACCGCCTGTGGAGGCGCCCTGATCCACATTCGCAAGGGAACCGGCTTCCCGAAGCTCCCACTGCACGAGTCGGTGAAGCGATGGCAGCGGGGGTTCTTCTACATGAAGAACGCGAAGCCGGAGGAGGACTACATCAACCTCCCCGACTTTGCCAACCACCCGCCGACCGCGATGCTAAACTGGCGAGTGGCCGCGTCTCCGGCGCCCGAGACGGCAGACCGGCTCTACGAGCTCCTGCTCGCGATGACCGGGTCGGAGGGGCTGAAGGTCACGGACCTGCTCGCCACGATGGTGGCGCGTCGGGTGCAGCCGCTGCAGAGCCAGCCGCACCTCATCTGCCAGATGGGAGGACGCCATGACCCCTGTCAGCTCTCCACCAAGGAGATGAAGCCGGCCTATGTGGCGAGGAGGGTGAACGCCATTTCTACGGCGAAGATGGCGGAGGGAGAATGGCAATGGGGGAAAACCCCGTACAGCCGGAGCCGCCCGGCACCACGGGTAAGTGACAAGCCGGTTCCCCCCCTCCATCTTCTTTTAGAGGTGATATCCCTCCCCTCGGTCTGACAGCGAGCCGCCCGGCCCGCCCGCAGCTCTTCCCTCCGCTGTAGAACTACGGGGAGCTGGCCCCCGACACGGCGGAGTCGGACTCCGAGGAGGTCGAGGACGTCGACGACGTGGAGCCGGCTGACTCCGAGCGAGCCAGGGCGTCTGGTGCCAGCGACGCGGAGACGGATACGAAGGGGGTCAAAGAGGCCGAATCGACGGGAGAGTCCCCTCCCCAGACGCACATAGCCGAGGCCTCGGAGAAGTCCGAGGCTTCGAAGGACGAGGTCACGGCGCCGCGGAGGCGCCAACCTCGAGCTGGCGGCAGCTCCAATCGGGGAGGCCCGGGCGCGGGCGACAAGGGGAAGGGGCCGGCTGCCACCAAGCCGGTGCCCAAGCGTGTGGCGACCGCGCAGCCGGGCAGCAGTCGTGGAGGCGGCGGCAAGAAACAGAAGGTCGCCCAGGCAGGACCCGTGAGGAGGGCGATCCCCATCGTCGCCAGGTAAGTCCGTCTTCTCCTCCAGCTTGGTCCGTCATGCCCTCCCCCAGTCCCTTATTTCTTCGTGACCAGGGATGCGCGTGCCCTGGGGAGGACACCGGGTGGAGGGACGGAGAGGGCGGCGCCGCCGACGGTGGCCGAGGAGAGGGAGCGCCAGGCGTGGCTCGACTTCGAGGTGGCCGAGCGGGAGCGGCGTGTCCAGGAGCTCCGCCCCTGGGAGGAGGCGGCAAAGAGACGAGGGGGAGCCAGCGGGGAGGCCGCTAGCGAAGTGTGGGAGCCGTCCCCCCTCCTCCAAGGAAAAGGCAGGGAGACCACAGGAGGGGCTAGGGAGCCCTTCCCCCGCGGCCGGGAGAAGAGGCCGAAGAGCCACCATGGCTCCGGGCGAAGGGCAGAGGCAAGCGGGACGGCCGCGGGCGATGTGCCGCCGAGGCCGGAGTTACCGGCTCTGGAGGCACCACCACCGGTCCTGCCGGTTTCTGAGGCGCCGGCTTCGGAGGCACCGGCGTCGAAGGAGAGTTAGCCCGGAGCAGCCGGAGGTGGGGTGACGGAGGGGGGAGCCGTGATGGCCGTGAAAACGGCCGCCGCGAGTGCGTCGACGGCGGCCCCCTGCGCGGGGGCAACGGGAGGGGCCGGTCGCATCGAGGTCTCCGATAAGGGAGAACCCGTAGATGGGGGCCGGCCACAGCAGACCTGGGCAGCGGCCGAGAGCCCGTCTTCTGGCGGGTCGTCGAGCGCCCTCGGAGTGGCGGTGGCCGCCTCCGTGGAAGCATTCGCGGCGGCCCGCGCCTAGGCGACGCAAGACGCTCGGGCCGCTAGCGACCGGCTGGTGAGTTTGGAGCGGGCGGTCGCGGTGAGTCTTCTTTCCTTCTTCCCTTTACTTGCATTCTTCCATCTTTTCCAGTGGGGACGCGCTGGCGCACCCACTGGGTGTAGCCCCCGAGGCTCGAGCCGGCTGAGGTGCAGGCGGGTCAAGTCTAAAGTTCTTGTTTTGCAGGCAGCGCACGACCGCCGGGTGGCAGCGTACAACACCCTGCTGGGGTTGTACCGGGGAGCTAAGAACCGGCTCGCCGTCGTGTCCGCGGACCTGCGAAGTATGTTGCCCTTGCGAGCGTCTTGCGATCTTCCAGTGGGGGCGCACAAGCGCACCCACTGGGTGTAGCCCCCGAGAATCAGGCCGGCTTCCCCGGAGGCGGGCTGAATCCTTTCTGACTCCCGTGTCTTATGCAGCCACCCATGCCGAGACGGTCTGCCTCCGGCGCCAGGTGGTGCATCTTTACGAGGAGCAGGAACTCCTGACGACGGAGGGTGACCGGCTCCGCGGGGAGGCGGACCGGGCGAAGGCGGAGCAGGAGGGCCGCGAGGCGGCCCATCCTCGAGCGCTAGTGGACCAAGAGGCGGCCCTCCGTCGGGAGGCGGAGGGGCGGGAGAAGGCGCTCCGCGTGGAGCTGGAAGCCAAGGACGCCGCCTTGGCCAAGGCGGCCGAGGACGCGCAGGCGGCCCGGGACAAGCACGAGCGCCGGCGCCAGGAGTGGTCCTCCAGGGAGGTGCGATTGGAGGAGCAGGGGCACGAGGTGCACCAAATGCTGCACAGTAAGTTTCCGCCGCCTTGCTCTTCCTTCTTGGTTTTCTGGTTTGCCTCCCTGCTCATCCCCCATCCTCTTCTTAGGGATCTTCCCTGGCATGCGGGAGGTCGCGGAGGCGGCCGTCGAAGCCGACCGTGAGGCCCGGCGGGCGCAAGGAGAGGCCGTCGGGCCGCTGGACCCCTGGACCCTGGACGAGGTGGGGATCGCCGCCGAGGCGTGCCTGTCGGAGGTGGTCCGTGCCCTGAAGCGGCTCCAAGCGGCCGGCATGACGCTGGTCCGCACGCTCTGGCCCGACGCGGTGGAGCCGATCTCCATGAACCAGCTATCGAGGTGGTTGGAGTTTGGAACGGCGCGGGTGAACGCCTGGAGGGCCTCCACGGCACGAGTCGGCGCAGGCATGGCGCTCTGCATCGCCAAATCTTGGTACCCCAAGCTGGACTTGGGCTTGCTCACGGCCCAGCACGCTAGCGTCGACCCGGAGCTGGAGGCGGTGGCCGATGAGATGCTGGTGAGGGCGAGCGATCTTGCGTCCTTCGCCGTGTGGGACGAGTACGTCCCGGAGCACGGGGCGGACGGTGTGGTGGTCTTGGAGGACCAGTACGGGCTCGCCCTGGACGACCCGGATGGGAGCTCCGCCGAGACGGACAATGAAGTCCCCGACATCGATGATTACGCCGAGTCTGGGCCGACTCCGGTGCGGGGGCTTCTACCTCGGCCGCCCCGGAGGTGCCGGCTTCGAAGGCGCCAGCGCCGCCGGCTCCCAAGGCGTGAGCACCACCGGCTCCAGGGGCGTTAGTACTTGGAGGAAGGCCGGCCCAATGCTGCCATAGCTTAGGACTTTTCTTTCCTGCATTTCTGTTTTTAGACTGGAATTCCACCCACTTGGGGTGTATATGTAATGAACTCGTGGCCGTGGGCCTTTTATATGTAATGAACTTGTGCTATTTGTCTTAGAAAGAACGTGTGTGCCGGCTCTTCTTTCACCCTTTGCCTTTTGACTTGTGTTTGCACGCCAGGATTCCTTCCGGCTTCCACCCCGCCTGCCGGCCAGCCGGGAGCCAGTCTGGGACAGGGATGGGGCTTCACCCTTAGGAAAAAATAGCGGGCTCCTAGAGTCAACCGGCTAGGGCTAGGTTGAGCCGGCAGAGGCTGGTTACTAAGATTAACATAGCTCGGCTGGGCCAGGCCGGCTGCCGCGCGCGTCGGCTGACCTTCATGTGAGAAGTTCCTTCGTACCCCGTGGTCCCTTCAGCCGGACAGTCGGGAGCCGGTCTGTAGCTGGTTAGGGAAGGGGAGGCAAAGGGCTGCTTGCTCACATTATTTGTCCGCCTCGGTGGGGAGCCGGGCGAGCCCTCGGGCCCAGGAGCCGGACCCGGTTGACATGCCTTTAGACAACAGAACTTTGTAGGAATCGAAAATGGCGTGCCCCCAGTGTCGGCTTGGGGGCCGCCGTCGCGTTCATAAGCCCAAAAGAGGGAGGATACATACAATGGTTTTCAGCAATAGAATGGGCAGAGGAGCGCCGCGTTCCACGGGCGCTCCGTCTCCTCGCCGGAGGCGTCTCTCTTGCGTTTCCGCGGCTTCTAGGCGTCTATTAGATAGTACGCATTGTTGCACAGCGCCTGGCTGATGATGAACGGGCCCTCCCATAGGGAGGACAGCTTGTGCTGGCCGGCGGTTCGCTAGATCCGCCTGAGCACCACGTCTCCTTCGTGGAAGGAGAGTGGCCAGATCCGCTTGCTGTGATAATGCCGGAGCTTCTGCTGGTAGACGGCCATCCGACTCAAGGCCAGCTCATGGGCCTCCTCGAGGAGGTCGATGCCCTCTTCCCTTGCCTCCTTCGCATCCTTTTCGATGTACAGGGTGACCCGAGGTGAATCGAATTTGATATCGGTGGGGATGATCGCCTCGGACCCGTAAACGAGAAAGAACGGAGTGTAGCCGGTCGACCGGTTAGGCGTGGTCCGGAGGCTCCAGAGGACAACCGACAGCTCTTCGACCCAACAGCCGGGCGACCGGACCAGTGGTGTCATGAGCCGGGGCTTGATACCAGATAGGAGTAGGCCGTTTGCCCTCTCAACCTGGCCGTTTGACTGTGGGTGGGTGATGGACGCCAGGTCGAGCCGGATGCCCCGCCTCGAGCAGAAGCGCGCCAGTGCGCCTTTGGCGAAGTTCGTGCCGTTGTCGGTGATGATGCTGTGGCGGACTCCGTAATGTACCGTGATGTCTTCGATGAACCAGACGGCCGTTGGGCTGTCCAGTTTCTTGATTGGCCGGGCCTTGATCCATTTGGTAAACTTAACGACGACAACGAGCAAATGTGTCATGCCGCCTCGTGCGGTTTTGAAAGGTCCCACCATGTCCAGACCCCAGACAGCGAATGACCATGAAAGGGGGATGGTCTGGAGAGCGCTAGCCGGAAGATGGCTCTACGTGGTGAAGCGCCGGCAGCCCTCGCACTTGTCAACGAGTTCCTTGGCCGCCTCTAGAGTAGTCGGCCAGTAGAAATCGTGACGGAATGCTTTGGCCACCAAGGACCTAGAGGCGGCGTGATGCCCGCACTCGCCCTGGTGGATGTCGAGGAGGATTTCCTGTCCTTTCTCCGGCTCGATGCAGCGTTGGAAGACGCCGGTAGTGCTGCGATGAACCAGCTCGTGGTTGATGATGCCGTAGGCTGGGGCCCGGCGCTGAATTTGCCTTGCCATGGCCTCATCGGAGGGGAGCTCACCGCGCTGGAGGAACGCCAGGATAGGCCGGGCCCACGAGGGAGCAGAGACAAGGGCTGGCCCAGCCCTCGAGACCGGTTCGCCAGCCCCCGGGAGTGAGGCGGTGGTGGAAGCATTGACCGTTGTCATGACAGCAGCGAGGCCGGTGCCGGCGTGCGTAGGCGCGACCGGCTCAATTGCCGTAGAGGACGGCGCCGGACTGGCGGCTGGTGGTGGTGGAGCCGGCGATGCCGCCGCAGCCGGTAGGGCCGGTTGGGCAGCCGGTTCCGCCGAGGTGTCGGCCGCGTTTGCTGGCATGAAGATGGATTCCGACTCGGAAGAAGGCTTGATCGACGGCTTCATCAGCCGCTCGAGGGAGACGCCGGCTGGGATGGCCTGCCGGGTGGAGCTAATCTTGGCCAGCGCGTCGGCCGCCTCATTGTCCGCACGGGGGATGTGGTGGAACTCGCAGCCCTCGAAGGAGCCGGTGAGCTGCTGGACGAGGAAGCGATAGCTGGCCAAGTTGGCGTCCCTAGCGTCCCACTCGCCAGAGACTTGTTGCACCACGAGGTCCGAGTCGCCGAAGCAAATGATGCGCTGGATGCCGGTCTCTTTGGCGAGTCAGAGGCCATGGACGAGGGCCTCGTATTTGGCCACGTTGTTGGAGGCGGCGAAGTGGATCTGGAGGGCGTAGTGTAGCTGGTCTCCTCTGGGGGATGACAGGACGATGCTGGCTCCCAGGCCGGCTCGCATCTTCGAGCCGTCGAAGTGCATGCGCCAATGCGTGGAGTCGGGCGGAGGCGGCACGAACTGGGTTTCGGCCCAATCGACGAGGAAGTCGGGCATTGCCTGGGACTTGATGGCGGTGCATGGCTCGTACCGTATTTCGTAGTCAGACAGGGCGATGGCCCATTTGGCTATCCGGCCGGTGGCGTCCCGGTCAGCCATGATTTTGCCCAACGGCATTGTGCTCATGATGGTGATGACGTGCTCCTAGAAGTATTGCTTCAGCTTCTGGGCGGCAAAGTACACGCCGTAGCACATCTTCTGGTAGTGGGGGTAGTTTTGCTTGGAGGCGGAGAGGACCTCGCTGAGGTAGTAGACGGGAAGCTGCGTCGGCAGTGCCTTGCCTTCCTCCGGCCGCTCCACCACTAGGACGACGCTGACGACGCGCGTGGTCGCCGCAATGTAGGCGAGCAGAGGCTCCTTGTCAGCCGGCGCGGCCAGGATGGGCGCGCTGGTGAGAGCTCGCTTGAGGTCGCGGAACGTCGTGTCCGCCTCGTTGGGCCAGTCGAACAGGGCCGGCTTCTTTGAGAGGTCTTGGCCCGGCTCGACCAGGGCCGATTTGCGTAGGAGCCCTTAGAGGGGCAAGGCCTTCTCGCCCAGCCGGCTGACGAACCGGCTAAGGAAAGTGAGGCAGCCGGTGAACTTCTGGACGTCACGGAGCCGGACCGGCTTGGGCATGCGCTCAATGGCCCGAATCTTCTCGGGGTTAGCTTCGATGTCGTGGGCGGACACGAAGAAACCCAGGAGCTGGCCGGCTGGGACGCCGAAGACATACTTCTCTGGGTTGAGCTTGATCTTGTATTCGCGCAAGTTGGCGAACGTCTCCCATAGATCGTCGAGGAGGCTGAAGTGCTTCTTGGATTTGACGACGATGTCGTCCACGTAGACATGGACGTTCCTGCCCATCTGAGGCAGGAGGCACTTCTGCATGCAGCGCTGGAAGGTAGCGCCTGCGTTCTTCAGGCTGAAGGACATGGTGATGTAGCAGTAAGCCCCGTAGGGGGTGATGAAGGAGGTCTTGAACCGGTCGGCCGGGTCCAGCTTTATCTGGTGGTAGCCGGAGTAGGCATCCAAGAAAGACAGCAGATCACAGCCGGCCGTGGAGTCGATGACTTGATCGATCCGCGGCAGGGCGAACGGGTCCTTGGGGCACGCCTTGTTCAGGCTTGTGTAGTCGATACACATGCGCCAGGTCTTGTTTTTCTTCAGCACCAGGACCGGGTTGGCCAGCCAGTCCGGGTGAAACACCTCCATGATGAAGCCAGTTGCGAGCAGTCGAGCGATTTCTTCTCCTGTAGTATGCCGCTTCTCCTCGGAGAAACGGCGCAGGGGTTGCTTGACCGGCTTCGCATCCGGCCGTACGTGTAGCTTGTGCTCGGCGAACTTCCTCGGAACACCCCGCATGTCCTTGGGGGACCATGCAAAGATGTCCCGATTCTCACGGAGGAAGTTGACGAGCTCGCTTTCCTATTTGCTGTCGAGGCGGGAGCCGATGGTCACGCACTAGGTGGGGTTGGCCGGATTGAGTGGCACCTGCCTGGTGTCCTTGGACGGCTGGAACGAGCCTTCGCCAACCGACTGGGACGGAGGTGCCGGTACGGCCGGCTGGGCGGAGGCGAGGGCCACCAGCCGGTCGAGCTGCCGCTTCTCTTCGGCTATCTCCATGGCCTTGGCCAGCCGGCTGCCATCTCGCGCGCACGCCATTGACATCTGGTACTTGCCGGCGATGGTGATGATGCCCTTGGGTCCCGGCATCTTGAGCTTAAGGTAGGCGTAGTGGGGGATCGCCATGAACTTGACGAGAGCGGGCCTGCCGAGCAATGCGTGGTAAGGACTGTCGAGGTCCACTACCTCGAACAAAACCGGCTCGCGGCGGAAATGACCGATGTCGCCAAAGAGGACGTCGAGCTTGATCTTGCCGACGGGGGTACAGGACTTTCCCGGCACAATGCCGTGGAAAACGGTCTGACTTGTTTTCAGGTCCTCCACCTTGAGCCCTAGCTTGAGCAGGGTGTCGAGGTAGAGGATGTTGATGCTGCTGCCTCCATCGATCAAAACCCACGAGAAGCGGCATGAGCGCTTCTCGGAGGCGATGGTGGATCGAGGACGAGGGCGGAGCTGCCAGGGTTCGGCATCACGGCCGGGTGGTCCGCCCGGCTCCAGGTGATCGGCTTCTCGGACCAATGCATGAACTGGGGAGTAGAAGGCATAGTGGCATTCACCTCGCGGTGGAGCCGGCGCTGGGCGTGCTTGTCCGTCTCTTCGATGGTGAAGACGACGTAGCAGTCGTCGTGTTCGGGGAACCAGTCGTGCAGCCGGCCGTCGCCCCGAGCCGGGGCCGGGTCCGCTTGAGCCGGACCGGGGGCCGGGGCCCGAGCCGGGGCTGGTGCCGGGGCGGGGGCTGGCTGTGCGGGGGGAGCCGGGAGGCCATCCCCCTGGGCCAATTGCTGCGAGAAGCTGCACTGCCGGAGCGTGTGCGTGGCCGGCTTGGCGCCGGAGTGGTTTTTGCAAGGGAGGTCAAGCATTTGTTCGAAAGTCAGCTTGGGGTGCCAGGCGGCCTTGCCGGTGCGCTGGCGCTGATCGGAGGCCTGGCCAGCCGGCTGCTCCCCCTCGATGGAGGCGACCTGCCGGCTCCCGTAACGGGAATCGGGCTGGTCGTTCTTGCGCTTGCCGTTCTGTGGCTGCCGGTTGTCGACCGCCGCCCGCGGCGCGGTGGGGGGCGTAGCCGGCTTGGCCGGTGCCTTAGCCTTCATCCTCATCGAGGAGTCGGCCGTGGCGTATTTGTCTGCTTTGGACATCAAGTCCGCCAGGGAGGTTGGCTCGGAGCACAGGAGCTTGTGCTTGCGGGGGGTGCCATCGTAGCAGCCCTCGATGAAGTATTGGATGGCCTGTACCTCGTGTACTCCTTCGCAGGAGTTGCGGAGCTCGGTCCAGCGCTTGAGGTAATCGCAGAGGGGCTCGTCCGGCCCCTGGACGCACATAGCTAGCTCGCGGGGACGGCCAGGCCGTTTGTAGGTGCTGGTGAAGTTGCAGACGAAGGCCTCCTCGAAGTCCGTCCAGGTGTTGACGCTGTCGATGGCCAGGCTGTTCAGCCAGGTGCGGGCCGAGCCGATCAGCATGAGGGGGACGTAGCGGACGTCTACGTGCTTGTTCCCCCTGGCGATGCCGACGGCGGTGGTGTAGTCGATCAGCCAGTCCTACGGCTTGGCGGCCCCGGTATACTTCGGGGTGTCGCAGGGGAGCGTAAAGCCGGGTGGAAAAGGCTCGTTGCGGATTCGTGGACTGAAGCAGGCCGGACCAATCGAGCCCTCTTCCTCGAGGAGAGCCGACTGCGCCAGCCGGTCAAGACGGAGCCGCGCGTCGTTGTCGCTGTGGGGGACGCGGGGCCCGAGCCGGGTGGCGAGCTCGGGGCGGACGGCCGGCGGGATGGACCGCGTGGGTTCCTGCCGCGGGGGCGGAGTATGCCCGCGGGTGCGCCGGCTACCGCCAGCCGGCGCCTCGTCACGGTGGTGGCTGCCAGCCAGATTGTTGCTGCGCCGGCTGTTCACAGACGACTGCTCGTTTCCGCATGATGGGGCACGTTAAGCGTTGCTCCCCCGGGCATTTCGGCCGGAGGGACGAGGGGTGCTGGAGTGCTGAGTCGGCCGGTGGTCAGTGGCCCCAGTGTCCTCGCCCTCGGGACGGGGAAACTCGGAGACGGCCCCGCCAGGGGTGAAGACTCATGTGCGGCCCGCTCCTCGCCCTCCAAGGTTGCCAAATCCTCGTAGGCAACCCTGGCGGCGCGTAGGTTGGCCGCCGGGGTGTCATAGATGGGGAAACGGCCGCCGAGGATTTTTGCAACCACGCGGCCACGTTCTCGCACAGCACCACGCCGGCTGGGCTTGGGGCCAGCCGGGGTGAGACCGTATGCGGAGTTGTATTCCCGCTGTGCGGCCTCCATCCGACGCCACTCGGCAACGAGGGCGCTGGCATCTTCGAACAGCAGGCGACGGGCCGCCTCCACCTCGGCTCTGGCGGCGACCGGGTCCGCCGTCGTAGCGATAGGAGTGCCCAGACCCTAGAGGGTGGCGGCGAGTGGGTCGGAGGTGCCGGCGCGAGCGGCGGCTGCGTTGGCCTCGGCCGCTTGCACACGGCCCGAAGTGGTGGAGGAGACGGTGACCATCACTCTCACGCGGGTGTGGGGGCCGATGGCCTTGCCCGTGGCGAGCGTGCCCACGGACAAGGGCGGGTCGGTGCAGTCGAACACCCAACTAGGGTACTCGTCGACCTCCGGTTCTTCGGCGAGGCTCAGCTTGCCGAACCGCCCTGCGAGCGCGGCGACATCGAGCGCTAGGTCACGGCCGAGGCACTCGTTAGAGATGCCGGCCACGCTGCCCTCAAGGCTCACCGGAGCAAGCCCCACGAGCACGCGGTTCTGCCCAGATGCGAGGCGGTCGGGGGAGGTGGTGAAGGGTCCCGCCCGGAGCGTGACTCCGGCCAGCACCACGGACGGCCCCACGGTGGGCGCCAATTGTCGTGGTTTCGTGATGGCAGATGCCATAGGTAGGCTTATCGAGAGGGGTCGAAGGACGCCGGCGGGCTCCGGGAGCGGGATTAGGACAAGCGGTGGCTGACACACGATGTACCTAGGTTCGGGGCCCTCCGTGGGAGGCAATACCCCTAGTCCTGCTCGGTTTAGTTGAGACGATGGTCGGGTTACAATGGTGCTCCTCAAGCTGTATGGGACGAGGAGGAAGAAGGAGCTAGCCTGCTCTTCCGCCTCTCTACGTGTGTGTGTGCATGGTGGATGTGGAGGGAACTCCCAGAGAGCAGCTGATCGATCTCCCCTGCATGGGGGTGGCCCGGGGTTTTTTATAGACCAACCCCCCAGAATACAATACGAGTATAAGGCCAAAGGGGCCCCCAGCCGATAGCCTCTCTGGCCAGCTGCATGGGCCCGGCCGGGGGGACTTGTCACCGGTAGGTCCCGCCGGCTGAAGAGTCCCGTTGGGAACCAGCGGGGCCCACGAGGCGGGCCCTGACACTGGTCACACCGCGGCACGGGCCGCGCCTTGTGGCGTCGTCTTGCGGCGGCCGGCCGGGGTCAGCGGTACGGCCGACCACCTTGTAGCCATGCCGGGGCAGGTAACGGAGTGCTTGAAGGCGTGCCAGCACTGTTGGAAGCCCGATCGCCATCCGCCGGGGTCAGAGGCCCTGACGCCTTCACTGTAGCCATATCGGCGCTGACCCTTGACGGGATGGGGGCCATTGTTGCCACACACGCCCTGCAGACGGTATCAATGCCTAGTTGGTTGGGCGCAGCCGGCAGACCACCTCCGACAGGGCGTAGCCGGACTGCAGGGGGAGGCGGCCCGCCCTTTAGTCGTGTTAGGAGGCGGGGGAAAAGGGGCGCTTGAGGCTACCCCGAGGTCGTCCCCCCGTCATCACATGTAGATGCCGCCATGACGCTTTGCTTGTTGTTGCACCAGCTGACTGCCCCTCCGTTCAAAATATACACGTATCCGGTTTGTGACTTCGAGTCATCCGGATCTGTGTCGAAGCTAGCATCGACGTAACCCTTTACGAAGAGCTCTTCGGCACCTCCGTATACAAGAAACATGTCCTTGGTCCTTTTCAGGTACTTCAGGGTATTCTTGACCGATGTCCAGTGTTCTGCTCCGGGATCACTTTGGTACCTCCCTACCAAACTTATGGCAAGGTTCACATCAGGTCTGGTACACAACATGGCATACATAATAGAGCCTATGGCTGAAGCATAGGGGATGACACTCATCTCTTCTCTATCCTTTGTCGTGGTCGGGCATTGAGTCGTACTCAATCTCACAGCCTATAACACAGGCAAGAACCCCTTCTTGGACTGATCCATATTGAACTTCTTCAATATCTTGTCAAGGTATGTGCTTCGTGAAAGACCAATGAGGCGTCTCGATCTATCTCTATAGATCTTGATACCTAATATGTAAGCAGCTTCTCCAAGGTCCTTCATTGAAAAACACTTATTCAAGTAGGCCTTTATACTTTCCAAGAGTTCTATATCATTTCCCATCAACAATATGTCATCCACATATAATATGAGGAATGCTACAGAGCTCCCACTCACTTTCTTGTAAATACAAGGTTCTCCATAAACCTGTATAAACCCAAACGCTTTAATCACCTCATTAAAGCGAATGTTCCAACTCCGAGATGCTTGCACCAGCCCATAGATGGAGTGCTGGAGTTTGCATACCTTGTTAGCATTCTTAGGATCGACAAAACCTTCCGGCTGCATCATATACAATTCTTCCTTGAGGAAACCATTAAGGAATGTCGTTTTGACGTCCATTTGCTAGATCTCATAATCATAAAATGCGGCAATTGCTAACATGATTCGGACGGACTTCAGCATCGCTACAGGTGAGAAAGTCTCATCGTAGTCAACTCCTTGAACTTGTCGATAACCCTTAGCGACAAGCTGAGCCTTATAGACGGTCACATTACCATATGCGTCAGTCTTCTTCTTAAAGATCCATTTATTTTCTATGGCTCGCTGACCATCGGGCAAGTCCATCAAAGTCCATACTTTGTTCTCATACATGGATACTATCTCGGATTTCATGGCTTCAAGCCATTTGTTGGAATCTAGGCCCGCCATTGCTTCTTCATAGTTCGAAGGTTCATCGTTGTCCAACAACATGATCTCCAGGACAGGGTTGTTGTACCACTCTGGTGTGGAACGTGTCCTTGTGGACCTTCGAGGTTCAATAGCAACTTGATCTGAAGTTTCATGATCATCATCATTAACTTCCTCTCTAGCCGGTGCAGGCTCCACAGAAATAGCTTCTCGTGCTGCGCTACTTTCCGGTTCGAGTAGGGGTACGATTACCTCATCAAGTTCTATTTTCCTCCCACTTACTTCTTTCGAGAGAAACTCTTTCTCTAGAAAGGATCCATTCTTGGCAACAAAGACTTTGCCTTCAGATCTGAGGTAGAAGGTATACCCAATAGTTTCTTTGGGATATCCTATGAAAACGCACTTTTCCGCTTTGGGTTCGAGCTTCTCAGGTTGAAGTTTCTTCGCATAAGCATCACATCCCCAAACTTGTAGAAACAACAGCTTAGGTTTCTTTCCAAACCATAGTTCATACGGTGTTGTCTCAACGAACTTAGACGGTGCCCTATTTAAAGTGAATGCGGTAGTCTCTAATGCATATCCCCAAAATGATAGCGATAAGTTGGTAAGAGACATCATAGATCGCACCATATCCAATAGAGTATGATTACGACGTTCAGACACACCATTTCGCTGAGGTGTGCCAGGCGGCGTGAGTTGTGAAACAATTCCACATTTTCTTAGGTGTGTGCCAAACTCGCGACTCAAATATTCTCCGCCACGATCAGATCGTAGACACTTTATTTTCCTGTCACGTTGATTCTCTACCTCACTCTGAAATTCCTTGAACTTTTCAAAAGTTTCAGACTTGTGTTTCATTAAGTAGACATACCCATATCTGCTTAAGTCATCGGTGAAGGTGAGAACATAACGGTACCCACTGCGAGCCTCAACACTCATTGGACCGCATACATCGGTATGTATTATTTCCAACAAGTCAGTTGCTCACTCCATTGTTTCGGAGAACAGAGTCTTGGTCATCTTGCCCATGAGGCATGGTTCGCACGTGTCAAATGATTCAAAATCAAGAGACTCCAAAAATCCATTAGCATGGGGTTTCTTCATGCGTTTGACACCAATATGACCAAGGCGGCAGTGCCACACGTAAGTGGGACTATCGTTATCAACCTTACACTTTTTGCTACTCACACTATGAACATGTGTAACATCACGTTCAAGATTCATCAAGAATAAACCATTGACCAGCGGGGCATGACCATAAACATTTCTCTCATATAAATAGAACAACCATTATTCTCAGATTTAAATGAGTAGCCATCTCGCATCAAACGAGATCCGGATACAATGTTCATGCTCAAAGCTGGTACCAAATAACAATTATTCAGGTTTAAAACTAATCCCAAAGGTAGATGTAGAGGTAGCGTGCCGACGGCGATCACATCGACCTTGGAACCATTCCCGACGCGCATCGTCACCTCGTCCTTCGCCAGTCTTCGCTTAGTCTGCAGCTCCTGCTCGGAGTTACAAATGTGAGCAACTACACCGGTATCAAATACCCAGGAGCTACTACGAGCACTAGTAAGGTACACATGAATAACAAGTATATCACATATACCTTTAACGTTGCCGGCCTTCTTATCCGCTAATTACTTGGGGCAATTCCGCTTCCAATGACCGGTACCCTTGCAATAAAAGTACTCAGTCTCGGGCTTGGGTCCATTCTTGTTCTTCTTCCCGGCAACTTGCTTACCGGGCGCGGCAAGTGCTTTGCCGTCCTTCTTGAAGTTCTTCTTACCCTTGCCTTTCTTGAAACTAGTGGTCTTATTGACCATCAACACTTGATGCTCCTTTTTGATCTCGACCTCCGCTGGTTTCAGCATCGAGTACAACTCAGGAATGGACTTCTCCATACCCTGCATGTTGTAGTTCATGACAAAGCTCTTGTAGCTAGGTGGAAGCGACTGGAGGATTCTGTCAATGACTGAGTCATCCGGAAGATTAACTCCCAGCTGAGTCAAGCGGTTGTGCAACCCAGACATTTTGAGTATGTGCTCACTGACAGAAGTATTTTCCTCCATCTTACAACTGAAGAACTTGTCGGAGACATCATATCTGTCAACCCAGGCATGATCTTGGAAAACCAATTTCAGCTCTTGGAACATCTCATATGATCCGTGCTGCTCAAAACGCTTTTGGAGCCCCGGTTCTAAACTGTAAAGCATGCCGCGCTGAACCAGGGAGTAATCATCACAGCGTGACTGCCAAGCGTTCTTAACGTCTTGATCCGCTGGGAAAATGGGTGCGTCACCTAGCGGTGCATCAAGGACATACAATCTCTTGGAAGCTATGAGGATGATCCTCAAGCTACGGACCCAGTCCGCATAGTTGCTTCCATCATCTTTCAGCTTGGTTTTCTCTAGGAACGCGTTGAAGTTGAGGGTGACATTAGCGTTGGCCATTGGATCTACAATATAGATTTTTAAAGACAATTTTAGACTAAGTTCATGATAATTACGTTCACATAATCAAATTATTTAATGAACTCCCACTTAGATAGACATCTCTCTAGTCATCCAAGTGACACATGATCCACGTCAACTAGCCCGTGTCCGATCATCACGTGAGACGGACTAGTCATCCATGGTGAACATCTCCATGTTGATCGTATCTTCTATACGACTCATGTTCGACCTTTCGGTCTCCCACGTTCCGAGGCCATGTCTGTACATGCTAGGCTCGTCAAGTCAACCTAAGTGTATTGTGTGTGTAAATCTGGCTTACACCTGTTGTATGCGAACGTTAGAACCTATCACACCCGATCATCACGTGGTGCTTGGGAACAACGATCCTTAGCAACGGTGCACAGTTAGGGTGAACACATTTCTTGAAATTTTATTGAGAGACCATCTTATTTAGCTACCGTCGTTCTAATTAAATAAGATGTAAATATGATAAACATCACATGCAATCAATATAGTGACATGATATGGCCAATATCATCTTGCTCCTTTGATCTCCATCTTCGGGGCACCATGATCATCACTGTCACCAGCACGACACCATGATCTCCATCATCATGATCTCCATCATCGTGTCTTCATGAAGTTGTCTCGCCAACTATTACTTCTACTACTATGGCTAACGTTTAGCAAATGACACATGATCCATGTTAACTAGCCCGTGTCTGATCATCACGTGAGACGGACTAGTCATCCATGGTGAACATCTCCATGTTGATCGTATCTTCTATACGACTCATGTTCGACCTTTCGGTCTCCCATGTTCTGAGGCCATGTCTGTACATGCTAGGCTCGTCAAGTCAACCTAAGTGTGTTGCGTGTGTAAATCTGGCTTACCCCCGTTGTATGCGAACATTAGAACCTATCACAACCGATCATCACCTGGTGCTTCGGAACAACGATCCTTAGCAACGGTGCACAGTTAGGGGGAACACATTTCTTGAAATTTTAGTGAGAGATCATCTTATTAAGCTACCGTCGTTCTAAGCCAAAAAGATGTAAAAACATGATAAACATCACATGCAATCAATATAGTGACATGATATGGCCAATATCATCTTGCTCCTTTGATCTCCATCTTCGGGGCACCATGATCATCACTATCACCGGCATGACACCATGATCTCCATCATCATGATCTCCATCATCATGTCTTCATGAAGTTGTCTCGCCAACTATTACTTCTACTGCTATGGCTAACAATTAGTAATAAAGTAAAGTAATTAGATGGCATTTATGATTGACACGCAGGTCATACAATAAATTAAGACAACTCCTATGGCTCCTGCCGGTTGTCATACTCATCTACATGCAGGTTGTGAATCCTATTACAAGAACATGATCAATCTCATACCTCACAATGCATCACATCACATCCTTTGTCCATATCACATCACAAGGCATATGCTGCAAAAACAAGTTAGACGTCCTCTAATTTGTTGTTGCAAGTTTTTATGTGGCTGCTATAGGTTTCTAGCAAGAAGGTTCTTACCTACGCCAAAACCACAACGTGATATGCCAATTTCTATTTACCCTTCATAAGGACCCTTTTCATCGAATCTGATCTGAATAAGATACCCGCTAGCCACCTTATGCAACAAGTGCATGTCAAGTGGTGGAACCAGTCTCACGTAAGCGTACGGGTAAAGTCGGTCCGGGCCGCTTCATCCCATAATACCGCCGAATCAATATAAGACTAGTAACGGCAAGCAAATTAACAAGATCGACGCCCACAACAACTTGTGTTCTACTCGTGCATAGATTCTACGCATAGACCTAGCTCATGATGCCACTGTTGGGAGACGTAGTAGTAATTCAAAAATTTCCTACGATCACCAAGATCAATCTATGGAGAAACCAGCAAAAGAGCAAGGGGTGAGTGCCTCTTCATACCTTTGAAGATCGCAAAGCGGAAGCGTTACTAGAACGCGGTTGGTGGAATCGTACTCGCAGCAATTCAGATCGCGGTGGATTCCGATCTAATCGCCAAACAACGGCGCCTCCGCGTTCAACACACGTGCATCCCGGTGACGTCTCCTACGCCTTGATCCAGCAAGGCGGAAGGAGAGGTTGAGGGAGAGCTCCGGCAACACGACGACATGGTGATGGTGGAGCTGCGTGGTACTCCGACAGGGCTTCGCCAAGCACTACGGAGGACGAGGAGAGGAGGGGTAGGGTTGCACCGAGAGAGGGAGAGAGAGAGATGCGTGTGTTGGCAGCCCCCAAAAACCCCACTATATATAGGAGGAGGAGGAGGTAGGGTGCAGCCCCTAGGGTTCCCACCCTAGGGCTGCGGCCGGCCCTAGATTGGACTTGGGGTGGCGGCCAGAGAGGGAGAGGGGAGGGGCGGCGCCCTAGGTGGGCCTAAGGCCCACCTGGGCTAGGGTTTGCCCCACTCTCCTCCTTGTGCTGCACCTTGGGACTTGGTGAAGGCGCACCAGTCCACTCTAGGGCTGGTTCCCTCCCACCTTCGGCCCATGCAGCCCTCTGGTGCCGGTGGCCCCATACGGTGGACCCCCAGAACCCTTCCGGTGTTCCCGGTACGTTACCGATGATGCCCGAAACACTTCCGGTGACCAAAACCTCACTTCCTATATATGAATCTTTACCTCTGGATCATTCCGGAACTCCTCGTGACGTTCGGGATCTTATCCGAGACTCCAAACAACCTTCGGTAACCATGTACACTATTTCCCTATAACCCTAGCGTCATTGAACCTTAAGTGTGTTGACCCTACGGGTTCGGGAGACATGTAAACATGACCGAGACACCTCTCCGGTCAATAACCAACAGTGGGATCTGGATACCCATGTTGGCTCCCACATGTTCCACGATGATCTCATCGGATGAACCACGATGTCAGGGATTCAATCAATCCCGTATACAATTCCCTTTGTCTACCGGTATGATAGTTGCCCGAGATTCGATCGTCGGTATCCCTATACCTTGTTCAATCTCGTTACTAGAAAGTCTCTTTACTCGTTCTGTAACACATCATCCTGTGGCTAACTCCTTAGTCACATTGAGCTCATTATGATGATGTCTTACCGAGTGGGCCCAGAGATACCTCTCCGTGACACGGGGTGACAAATCCTAGTCTCGATTCATGCCAACCCAACAGATACTTTCGGAGATACCCGTAGTGTACCTTTATAGCCACCCAGTTACGTTGTGACGGTTGGCACACCCAAAGTATTCCTATGGTATTCGGGAATTGCACAATCTCATGGTCTAAGGAAACGATACTTGACATTGGAAAAGCTTTAGCAGACGAACTACACGATCTTGTGCTATGCTTAGGATTGGGTCTTGTCCATCACATCATTCTCCTAATGATGTGATCCCGTTATCAATGACATCCAATATCCATGGTCATGAAACCATGACCATCTATTGATCAACAAGCTAGCCAACTAGAGGCTCACTAGGGACATGTTGAGGTCTATTTATTCACACATGTATTACGGTTTCCGGTTAACACAATTATAGCATGAACAATAGAGAATTATCATGAACAAGGAAATACAATAATAACCATTTTATTATTGCCTCTAGGGCATATTTCCAACACAAATACCCTCGGAGATACCTGTAGAGCACCTTTATAGTCATCCAGTTATGTTTTGACGTTTGATACACACAATGTACTCCTCCGGTATCAGTGGGTTGCATGATCTCATGGTCATAGGAACAAATACTTGACATTCAGAAAACTATAGCAATAAACTAACATGATCATATGCTACGTTTATAGTTTGGGTCTTGTCCATCACATCATTCTCCTAATGATGTGATCTTATTATCAAATGACATCTCATGTCCATGGCTAGGAAACCTTGACCATCTTTGATCAACGAGCTAGTCTATTAGAGGCATACTAGGGACATGGTCTTGTCTATGTATTCACACATGTATCTGAGTTTCTGATCAATACAGTTCTAGCATGGATAATAAACGATTATCATGAACAAGGAAATATGATAATAACTAATTTATTATTTCCTCTAGGCATATTTCCAACATGGTCACCACCATACATAACTCAATACTACCGAAACGTCATCGAACGTTAAGTGTGCAGACCCCGCGGGTTCGAGAACTATGTAGACATGATCGAGACACCTCTACGGTCAATAACCAATAGCGGGACCTGGATGCCCATATTGGTTCCTACATATTCTACGAAGATCTTTATCGGTTGAACCTCTATGTCAAGGATTCAATTAATGACGTATGATGTTCCCTTTGTTCTTCGGTATGTTACTTGCCCAAGATTCGATCGTCGGTATCTCTATACCTAGTTCAATTTCGTTACTGGCAAGTCTCTTTACTCGTTCCGTGATACAAGATCCTGTGTCTAACACTTTAGTAACTTTACTTGCAAGGCTTATTGTGATGTTGTATTACCGAGTGGGCCTTGAGATACCTCTCCGTCACACGGAGTAACAAATCCTAGTCTTGATCCATGCACACTCAACAAACACCTTTGGAGATACCTGTAGAGCATCTTTATAGTCACCCAGTTACGTTGCAACATTTGATACACACAAGGTATTCCTCCGGTGTTAGTGAGTTGCATGATCTCATGGTCATAGGAACAGATACTTGACATGCAAAAGACTATAGCAATAAACTAACATGATCATATGCTATGTTCATAATTTGGGTCTTGTCCATCATATCATTCTCCTAATGATGTGATCTCGTTATCAAATGACATCTCATGTCCATGGCTAGGAAACCTTGACCATCTTTGATCAACGAGCTAGTCTACTAGAGGCATACTAGGGACACAGTGTTGTCTATGTATCCACACATGTAATTGAGTTTCCAATCAATACAATTATAGCATGGATAATAAACGATTATCATGAACAAGGAAATATAATAATAACCACTTTATTATTGCCTCTAGGGCATATTTCCAACAATACTCACTCTGTGTTGTTGTTCATCATCATGATCGACCTTTTTTGGAGTAAACTTGACATTGCTAATCGCTAGGGCTGGGTGCATTAGTTCTAAGGGAAGGCATCTCAATTCATAACCTCGTTGTATGATGATGGTATTGTTATTTTTATGTCTTTTTTCAAAGAGGACATCCGCCTTATCTTAGATCTTGAGCAGTTTCACTCATGTTCTTGCAACTAACTTTTATATTAAAATCTTGCAACAGACTTTCATAAGAGTTAGGTGGTCCTATTCATTGTTAGGGTTTCTGACCTCTGATGTACCCTTCAGAGCTTTCCCTCCCTACCATTTTCACTACCTTCCCGATGAGGTACCATGGAGCCTAACTATCCATCAAGAACCTAGTGTGTAGTCACTTTGAGTACATCCAAAACAGGATTGCAACCAAGATGAATATGTGGCATGACAAGAATTTCATTGTTGTTAGGTGTCACTCCTTGGTGCAATTGGTGCTCGGTCATCATGACATTCACCTCTATACAGTGGTGAAGCTAGGATTTGAAAACAGGGTGGTCCAAAAATAAAATTGACAATAGATATGACATGAACTTTCAATATGATCTTACAACCATACTAGAATTCTCAATTACTTCTGATAAAAAAATTGGGGAATGAGCACCATCTCAGATAAAAAAATAGCAGAGTGCCGAAGTGGGGATTGGGATGCCGGTGCTGGCTTGCAGGGGTACCATCCACTGCCTGGCGGGCGGTAGCCACGACCGGCTACTCGCTTGCCGCACCTAGGCAGGGGCACATCCACACAGGGGGCTGGGAGTTGCGGACGCGCGGAGACTCCGAGCGTCCCGCAAAGGTAGGCAGACAGAGAAGAAATTATCTCTTACGTTGCTGGGACGGTGAGGTAGGCAGGGACGACGTCCGACGAGGTCGGCAAGACCGCGAGGCACGAAGCAAGCCGTGACGGCGAGACGACATCAGAGGGACCATCGAGCAATGGCCACAACCGCATGCGTTTCTTCTTGGGCTAGCTAGATATGGGTTAGGTCAGGCTTTTAATTGTCTCTGGCCCGTCGTCACACGTAGAGGTATAGCTTGGTCCAAAATTTCAGGGTGGACCGCGTCCCACCCTATCCACTCTGTAGCTCCGCTCTGTCTCTATATTTCCATCGTTGTCCCATCATGTCATAGAGTAGAGCATTCCTATGGTCAGCCACGGGTAATGTCATGGGTGCAAAGTGCAAAGTCAATTGAAAAGTTGTTTATAGGCCGACTATGCTGGTAGGACTTGGCATTCTTAATCTTGAGAAATTTGGGTGTGCATTGTGGCTCTTTAGATTGTGCTCTAGTTTTTTCCATTTTAATGACAGACTGGGCTCTATTTTTCTTTCTTAGGCAAAAACTGGGCTCTAGTGTGGACCGCTTCGGGAAAAAAATGGGTTCAGGATGGCAACCAAACAGCAACAACCAATCAACACTTTTTTTTAGTTTTTTTTTGTTGTTGTTGAGAACGCCCAATCTTTTTTTAGGGAAATTAAGCTTTATTCAATCAAAAATCACATATTGTGGGATACAAAAAGGATCATGTGGGATTGACATCCAGACGTGCCTCCCTTGATCCAGTAAATAAGCAAATTTAGCTAATCTATCAGCGTCATGGTTTGCCGTTCTACCTTCAAAAATGAAATTACATGAAAATAAAAGAGATCTTGCTTTAATCTCAGTGATGATAATACTATATCTACTATTGTTACCCTTCTGGATGTCACCTACGACTTGCTTGGAGCCTGAAGCGATGATGATGTTCTGTAAATAAAGATCAGGTGCAAGAGCCAGCCCCTCCTGCATGCTAAAGTTTCGGGCAACACACATGCGTGGGAAGCAAGGGCAACAGTCCATTTCAAAGTTGGGCCGCGTTACACATCAGAGACACCTGCCGTCAAACACAAGCCCATCTCATCAAGACCGGCCCAACGAGCGGCGCACTACCCCTCCCTTATCTTCTTCCTTTCGGGCGGCGAGCGCCGCCGTCGCTCGCTCCCACATCGAATCAACCGCCGCGTCAGCGCCTCACCTCTGCCCTAGCAGTCTCTCCCTTCTCCGGCCGGCGCCGGTAGAGAATACGACGACGTCGGCTCGATTCTCCAGCACCAATCTCCGACGATCGCAGCTCGTTTTCTCCGAAATTCCGGGGCCTCGTCGCGCCTCCATCTGCTACCAATAGGGGCGGCGTCGGGCTCCCCGGGATGTCGTTCCGCGGACGTGGAGGGAGAGGAGGAGGGAGGGGCGGCCGCGGAGGAAGAGGAGGCAGAGGATTCGGGGGCGCCAGCTATGACCACCCCGCCAAGCACGCTCCCCACGAGGACTTCCCGGTCAGTCAGCCCCCTCCGCTCTCCCACACCCCTCCCCACTTCTCCGTAGACACCACGTCGACTCGGTCGCCGTGCGGGATTGGCTGAATTAGTAGGATTCGGGATTCACTTGGGTTCTTGGCGCTCGCCCTTGCAGGAGATCACTCTGCCGGAGATGACCTGCGCCAAGGCGACCAACGAGGAGAAGGCTCTGATACTGTCCACCTTGAAGCTCGACGAATTCATGAGGAATTCTTGCTACTACCTGGAGCCGGATGTCCCCAAGAAAAGTACCGAATCTTTACTGATATATGCTCATTTTCCTCTTGCTGCACAATAAGATGTGTTGCTTCTCGATTCTACACTAGTACTGTATGTAGCTAGAGGGCGTATGGGATTTTGCTTCTTTGGAGTAGTTGGCCATATGATTGTATACAGCAGGTTTATACTGAAGCTGGCCATTTTTTAAAATTTTCGTATGAATGCCGTATCATGACTGCTTATGTTACAGAGCAATTTAGCAGCCTATGTTTCTTTCCCTCTAATCTGTGTTTTCCTACTTTCGTTAGCTTGAAAGGCTGGATTTCCAATAATACATTCCAACCCATTGGGGTAGTAACTAGAAGCTCAATGATAAGTGATCCATGAATCCTGATTGTTTATATCTATGGAGGAGTTATCTTGTATGCAGTTTGATATACTGTTGGCACAGGCACATTTTCTACATCCGTATGGTCTAGAATTAAAAAAAATCCCATTTTAAATTTGATATTACCACTTGCATCTATATCTCTGTGACTATAAATATAATTAGACTCCTTGCTAGCTCATAGAAACAATTCAACATCTTTCCTTGTGAGCATACTCTGGCTTCGTTCATATCTTCTACAAGTAGCGATTTCTACGATTTTTTTCTTGAATTCTGTCTGATTACTTCCTTTTTCTGCCTTGGTATCTTATCAGAGAATGACGACAAAGAGATCGAAAGATATTCTGATAGGAAGCGTAAAACACAAAGCAAACGGGAAGCTCTTGCATCATACCTCAAACTGATCCCTGCAAATTTTCCTGCAGAACTGCTACATGGTAGTTTTGAAGTACATACCATTTTTGTTTTCTGCTATGTGGTTGCAGCACAATAAACCCTTAATATTATCTTCCTTTCAGGTTCTAAACGAGCGCAACCAGTTCAGAAAAAACTTCGGTGGGATAAAGACGCAAGTATGCTATATTTCACAAAACCAAAACATAATTCCCTTGTTGCCTTTTCTGCCGTGAACTTCTGTTTATGCCTATGATATCTTCTTGAATGTTTTTTAAGGAAACTGCTTTGCTTGTACAATCCTATTTGTATGTCTATTCACAGTAATGGAACTTAAATGAACACTTCTAGTGTAGATATATTCAGATGTACATACACTGATCCCTTACATGGATCTTGTCATCTTTGTTTGCCAGATAATCATGTATTTGATGTATTCGAGAAACTTGAAGCGAAGGAGAAGGCAAGCCATCATTACCTTTTAGTTTTCTTTTCAATCTGTTGCAGTAAATCTGGAGGGCATATTTCTATTCTAGATATAATATTACTGGTTCAAAGTCTTACACTCTGTTTGGCATTACGGAAATAGTGAGAGGTTATGGCACCATGTTGATCGGTATTTGGTACCTGTAGGATGGAAAGGAGAAGGCCGAAAAGGAGGGCGATGAGGAGGAGGAGGAGGAGGAAGAGGAGGAGGAAGCAGAAGCGGCAGAAAGTTCAGATGACGATTATAATCAGGTCAGTACCTTGGAACTTTATGCACTGTGGTTTTCTTCGATGTAGAAAAATGGGTGTTAAAATGTTCATGGTTTTGGCAAAATGTTCATGGTCTTCACATGAACAAATATGAAATGGTTAGACCAGCGATGCATCATTTCTTTGTCTTGCGTATTGTCTAATAGTTTGACTCGCATGGTCTTACTCCGCAGAATATCGAGTTTGATGATGACGATGATGACTGGAACCAAGAGGAGGAAGCACGTAAGTTTCCATTTAATGTTCAATTCATATTACTGCTACCTCCTTTTCCTTCTGAACCAGTGTTGTATGCATCGTAAAGCTCGCTAACGAAAATAATACTTTCATGTAACAGACGAAGACTGCTATGATTGATGATCGCTAGCCGCTGAAAAGATTAACCCATTCAACATTGGTTAGGTTTCTTGGTATTCTTCTTCGTTTGTAACTCATTGGGCAATTTTGATGGAAGGTAGTGCGTAATTAGGTAATTAGATATGATTATTCTTCCCGTGTTCATGTCAAGACGGTATCAGAAACTCGGGGCCATCTGAATTCTGCAGCATCCTGTTGTGAATGTTTCTATTGCGGCTTTGCAAGCAAATGCGATTTTATCTGCACTTTAATTCATAGAGTTTGGGTTCACAACTTGACATGCAAAGGAAAAAGAAAGAAATTATGCAACTTGATTTTCATGTGCATCTCACGGAAGAAACCTGGCAGTTGATGATTTCAAGCTCATGTCGTTACGTCCGTTCTAGGTCAGGATTCTGAAGTTGAAAGCGTGTTTTGTTCTCTCTCTAAAAGAACATATTCCTTGTGGTAGTTTGGATAAGGAAGATGGTCATCACATATGCCATGCAACTAATGCATAAACATCAAGCAAATTTCTTAATATCAATAGATCATTGTACTCTTCTTCCCAATACCAAAATTTGCATCTGTCATATATACAGTTTTAAGAAAACAGTAAGTTTCACATTGCGACGAATTTGAAGAACAACTGACACTCGCTCCGTCCTTTTTGCACTCCAAGAAAATCCATTCGGAATGTTCCGGCGTGCTCGAAACGTGGCGCATCACCAGCCGCCAGTAGTGGTCACACTTGATTATCGACAGAGGCTCGCCGACGAGCTGTTGGGCGAGGGCTGAGCCTGGCTCACAAGCGGACGTGGTTGTGCCGATGGTCGGCCGACATGTGAGAGGCGAGCAGCGAGAGGACATATCAAGAGGCGGCGGGTAATGATCGAGGTGGATGCCTGATTCGGCCACCTCCGAATCCCTCCAAAACACGTTGACGACTAGGTGCGTCGAATCCGATGACGGTCGTAGATCTGTCGATTTTAGTCGCCGGCGACGAGAAATCAATCAAATCGAGATGGGGCACAAGCGAGGCAACTAGGCCGACGTCGGAGTGGATGCCGCAGGGTTGGGTGGGTGCGGCCGCAGGTGAAGGGGAACACCTTTTACTCGTCGTGTAGGCAACTGAGTAAATATAAGAGTCAGGGAGGCAGAGGAGTATAATTTTACCCTAAAAGTTCGAGGGACTAGCTAAGTGCAGTTTAGTGAAGTAAAAATGAAATTTTATTTCTCTACAACTTTTTAGGAGAACGGTTAGAGTTGCTATAACACGACCACAACCATGACATCTTATTCCTGCAGCACTGGTCTCTAAGCCCTCTTTGATTCACGAATTTCTCAAAACCTAAGAAGAAAAACATATGATTAAGTGGCATGTCCTTTTAAATCGTACATACAGTACAAGATTATAAACTATTCCTACATGAATATTAGGTGAAATAGTATTTAATAGCACAGGAAAAACAAGAGAATGAGATTGATGCCACATAGCCCTTTCCAGATTTGTTCCGAGATTGCTTCTTTTGCGTCTGGCGGAGTAACTTGACATAACAATTGATAATTTTGCAACTGAAATGTTGTTTTATTTTCAGTCAGTCAGTACATTATTTGGCTCGCTCAAATAGTAGGCATACAATTGCAGATCTGCCGACATACTCCAGTGGCCAGATTTTATGGCATTACTAACATCAGCAACCACAGTAACTGAATTCCTCTGCTGTCCTACTGGATCCACAATTCATTACAATCAATTCCCAGTGCTCCCTTGGTCCTGTTGTCTGTTCTTCTAGTTGGTAGCAAGATCACATCCCATGCATGTATAGAAAGCAGGGCATTTAATCAAGAGCAACGTTTATTCCCTGAAGATCCCAAGTGTACATATGGTCGAATGTGGAACCAACAAAAATGCTAAGTACGATGTATTGCAGGTAAAATGGAGCTTAAATTAGGAATTCTCAACCATCTTTCCAAAAATCGACAACGAAAAGCGTATTACAGGGATGAACTTGGAGCCGGTAGCAAGAAGTTGAGGAGAGCCTCGTTGAACCTCTTTGTATCCTCCTCGTGCGGCATGTGGCCAGTGTTCTTGAGGATCTCCAGCCTAACATTTGCACCTAGCTGCCTGCATCAATTTGCACCCATGTTTCATGTGTAAGTTACAGCACAAGGTGACACAACTGCAACCGGATTACACAACCATGTAAGGATGGTGTCGAATGCTTGCTGACCTCGTCACCTGGAATGCCTTCTCTATGGGAAAGATCTGGTCATGCTCTCCCCACAGCACAAGAACTTGCTGAAAGATGGGGGCAGAGATTGGATGGAGAAGATATTATGAGTTAACTTGGCAAGTTAATTGCAGCAATTTATGGTGCTTGTTTGGCAGGAAAAATTAGAAGACGTATGTACCTGGGGCAGTGGAGTGAGCTGGAACTTGTCTTTGTTCCCCAGGGATATCGCTTTGATCAGCTCCTTCTTCTCCTCTATGTTCTCGCTGTAGAGATACTGCAACAAAATGGTTTATTTATGAGAAATTTTGTGATGCTCCCAAATTATCAGAGCCATCTATTTCTTTTGATCCAGAGGCCCCAATTAAACATGACGACGTATTAGTATTACTACGTGGGTGAGGTAATAGATGACCCTTTGACTCTCACATACTCCCTCTGTTCCAAAATAAATGTCTCAACGAAAGGAATATTTGTTATTACCTCTGTTTTGAAATATAAGATGTTTTGAATATTTTAATATGAACTACACACAGATGAAATGAGTAAATAAACACACTAAGACACATCTGTATACATCCGATTCTGCAAAAGGTCAGAACATCTTATAGTAATTTAGAAGAAAGGGAGTATTTGTTTACATATCAGGATATTGACATAAAAACTCGAAAACTATATACATTTGGAAAGTAGCAGCGTGGAAAGTATCTTTGTCCCTCAAGTTTGAGGGTGGTTTGAGAGTAACAACAATAATCTTGTACTCCCTCCGTTCTTACATATTTGTCGTTGTAAAGATTTAACTACAGACTACATACGGAACAAAATGAGTGAATCTACACTCTAAATTATATCTATATACATCCGTATATAGTTCGTAGTGAAATATCTAAAAAGACAAATATTTAGGAACAGATAAAGTATGACACATATGGTATTACATAGTTGAAAGTGTGTACACGGTTTATTCATTTATTTGCACAAGAGCCAAATGGGAGAGATAACTGTGTGACATGACAAACAAATAAGTACCTCCGTTCTGAAATAATCGGACTCAACTTTGTATTAATTTTTGTATAAATTTAGTATAAAATTGGATCATTTATTTTGAAATGGAAGCAGTATAACTGCGTGCGCGCAACACAAAAATGAATAAATATGCATTTACCTGGAAGCGTGATGACATGACAACAACATTGTTTATCAGGCAACATATGCTATCACGATCAAGTCAAAATGAACACATGCCACATCACCTTCGTTATGTAGGACTAACGATTAACAATGCTTTCAAAAGCAATTTTCGCGATGGAGAATGGCGTTTTGGCACTCGATTACCATGGAGGTTGAAATTTTTGAAAAAAATCAAAATTAAAAAATTTGGTTTCAAAAAAATCGAAAATATTTGTACAACTAAACAAGGGTGTGATCCGTGTGTGCGTAAAATTTCAGGCTGAAATACTTTGAAACGCGACCTGTACAAAAAAGACAAATTCATCATATGAAAGAATGAATAGTATCATGTATTAAAAAGCCTTAGATTTTTTTTTTGCATAGCCCTTATTTCAACATATTTAGTTCCAAAAATTTACACTATTATGTATTACACCTTCATCTACCTATATATTATTTTTTCAGATTTTTTTAAAAATGTTAAAATACGAAATTTAAAATTTGCATTTGAAGGCCTTTATGAAGCTTGGCCTCAAAAGCAATTTCTGCGATGTTACGCACTACATAATTAATTATGCTCGTGGTGGAAGCTATGGCGGGGCCGTTGAATGAATGCCGTCTCGTCACTGATTGGCGCCTCGATGATACGTTTGCTCGTCGACATGGTTGGTTGCGCATTGTAAATCGTGTGTTGTCGAGGACAGTGAATGGCGTCGTTGTCAGTTCGTTGTGCGCGGTTATGGTAGTATTATCTTTGATAAATTGACGGTGGTGACCATGGACTGGTAGCTAGCGCGGCGAGGCCACCGTTGGACGAGCAAAACTGCTGGGACAGCCGGACGAAAGTAATTCAAAGAGTGAAAGATCGCGGGGCCGGGCCATTAATCGCGTACCTGAACGAGGTCGCGGAGCACGAAGCCCGGGGTGAACCGGCGGGGGCGGTGGTAGGCGAGCTGCATCAGCCGTCGCATGCGCTCGGGGGTGCGCGGCAGCATCAGGTCCTCCACGCGCTCGGCCCCGCCGCGCGTCAGCAGGGCGCGGTCGTCGGCGTCGGCCTTGAGGAGGTCCGAGCTCGCAATCACCACCCGCTCCACGGCCTCGGCGCCCAGCAGCCTGGCCACGTGGTACGCCACGAAGCCGCCGTAGCTGGTCCCGACCACCGACACCCGCGCGCCGCCGTCACTGGTCCCGACCACCGACACCCGCGCGCCGCCGTCACCGCCGGACGAGGGGGCGACGATCGCGCCTATGAGCTTCGCCACGGCCTCCGCTTGGCGGGCCTCGGAGCACGCGCTGCCCTCCGGCGCGGGCGACGTGCGGGAGCCGCCGAAGAAGAGGAGGTCCGGCACGACGAGGCGGAACCGGCGCGACAGCGGGCCCACCTGGCGCCGCCACTGCCACGTCGCCGGCGGGCCGAAGCCGTGGAGGAGGACGAGGACGGGGAGCTCCTCGCTGGCGCCCGGCGGGAAGCGCCAGCACTGCATCGTGGTGGCGCCGCCGTCCAGCGGCACGGTCGCCTGGACCAGGCCCGCCGCGGTGAAGCGGCTCCGGAAGTAGGCGTCCAGCAGCGGCGCGATCCCGAGCGTCGACGACGGCATGGTGGCCGGCGGGGACTGGAGCGTGGGGCGCGGCGGCTTCGCGGTTGGTCACGTCCGCTGGCTTGTCCCATGCGCGCGTGGTGTCGTACGTATATGTATGTCTGCTCTCGATGGAGAAAAAAGAATCACGGGCTGTACCAACCGCCTCATGTCTTTCTGAGGAGTCCGGCTCAGCTGCGGCAGGAATTTCTACAACAAACTCTTCTTTGCCAGACTATATCTTTAAACAGTCAACTGTTTTTTATTTAGATTGCAGCAGAATATTTAGACGTTAGAAAAAGCGTTTTTCTAAGTATTTAACAAAAGGAGGTGACTAATTTCCGAACGTTATGAATTTAAGCAATACTAGCATATATGGCCATGCGTTGCAACGGAAGATATATTTGATGTATTCAGTAAAATATCCAGTAACACGGACCAACAACATTTGAATTGTGTCCGATCACGACAGAGAGGCATACAACGATGTCTTACAGAAATTTATATCCGTAGTACATAAAGAAGCATGCTACACAGAGAATATTTTTGGTACGACGATTCTGATCTTAAGAAGCATAATTTATAATTTTTAAATACTAAAATATTATTTGTAAGTTGAAGCAATGTTCAAAATTTACACCAAGTCATGAAAAAACTCAATAAAAGGATTCAATTAAATGCATTTTAGGTCATCTCTACATATGCATACACATGAAGATTAATAAAAAACTGTCTACTATGAGCAAAATGACCCTAATTCGTTGTATGCAACTCGACACCCACAAAGCGCCTTTCACCTTTCTGGTTGCATTATAACTGTTGCACATAACGGTGACATATTGCGCAACAACGTATATATGTGTGCCCCTTTCATGTCCCTCGGTATTAATTTCTTTTCATTATTGCATTGCATGAATGTCACGCCCTCAGTATTAATACCAATTCTTTTTTGTTATTCTCTCCTTCCAATTTTTCTTAATGCCCGTTCTTTTTTATCCTCACACCCTTTATTCTCTTCTTTCTTTATTATTACTATATGCCCATTGAAATCGATCATTCATACTCCCTCTGGTCCATAGATGCCCTTCTAACATACTTCTATTTATAAGGGTTATACAAAAAATTACATTGTGTGTTAGCATTTTCTAAAATACACCATTGCAATTAATTAGATTAACTAAGGTTATGCACTAAATAATTTTAAATTTGTTAACCAGAAAAAACAATAGCACGGTTGAAAATTACGTACGTTCTGATCAAATTATATATATATGTTATTTTAATCCGAGTTACGTTTGTAAAGTTATAGCGTGATCATGTTTAACACATTATTTATAAATAATAAAAGGCCAGGGAGCTAAACAGTCCGAAATTAAAACAAACTGGACATACGCGGAATACTAACCAACGCCACGAGCGCAAGTTAGCGGTTACCACAGTTGGGCCAAAGCCCAATAGACAAAATACTTAATGTTGGACCGCGGGTTATTTGAAGAAAAAATCAAGAGCTTTTTTATAAAATGTATCACTTCGTATTTTATTAATAGGTATAGAGTAGTAACGAACGCACTTTCAATCACTTCTCACGAGCCTAATCATTACAATTGCATGCATGCGGTTATCTTTATCCTCTATCTTTAAAAAACCCATACATGTAGGTAAAACAAAATGATGACATGAGCATAGATATTGTTATTTTAAAACTTTAAAATATGTTACGTCCCAACGAAAAACCCGGACTCAAAATCATTTTCACATACAAAGTTCATCGCAACAAGATCTTTAAAACTAAATCTTATATTTGATATGTTCTAATTCATCGCGACAGTAAAATAAAGGCTTGCACGCAAGCATGCATTAGGCGAGCACATTCCTGTTCGTGGATTCGGTCAACTCGCCCACTCAACATGAATGCAGGAGATAGAAAATCCATCGACACCACTGGTTGCCGCCACCGGCTGGTGGCAAAGATGCAGACGAGGTGGGCCACGTGATGATGGCCGCATCATGGTGAGGCAGCTGCCATCGTGCATCACCTCTAGCCGCTGCGGGGGGCAGATGGGCGTCGTTAGGCTGGTACGAATGCTGGCGGAGGTGGGGTATGAGGTGACGACGCCATGGCGAAGCAGTTGTAGGATTAAAAGTATGTGTAGATGAGGATAAACAGATTGCTATTTTTTTTAAAGACTCTTTTTTTTTAATTTTAATTCTTCGTAGATTTTAACTTAGCTAGCAATACAAGAACGCCCACACATGTAAGTCTAGAGTATAGGTAACAAAAAGTAAAGACATGCAAATTATAATAATGTAGAGAGTAGAGTTTATAGATACACAAGCACAATGTTCACACGTTGCAGATTTTTGATCAATGGTTTCGATAGGTGTTGTTATCACAACATCCACGTTGATGGAGGCTTCGATCCCCAAAAGATCTAATATCATGAAGATATCAGTGCAAGATTTCACGAAGGAATCGAGTCCATGAAGAAAGCAATCATATTCATCCCACCATGGCTTGCGCTCATGAAGGACTAACCTCATTCTGTTAAATCTTCAGGCGAGCTTCAAGCCCTCACAAATTTCCTGGTTTCTTCACAAGATTGAAGACTCCCTGTGACGCCTCCAATTTTGACCGTATGCTAAACATACACGCAATACGTACGATCAAGATTAGGGACTCACTAATCAATATCATAACACAACTCTAGACACAAATTAAAGTCATACAACTTCATATTACAAGTCAGGGGCCTCGAGGGCTCGAATACAAAGCTCGACAAACACGAGTCAGCGGAAGCAAAAAATATCTGAGTACATACATAAGTTAAACAAGTTTTGTCTTAAGAAGGCTAGCACAAACATAACAACGGATCGAAAGAGGCGAGGCCTCCTGCCTGGGAACCTCCTATCTACTCCTGAGCATCAGCACTCTCCACGTAGTAGAAAGCTCCAGCGGTGGTGTAGTAGTCGTCTCCGGCGTACTCCATCTCCTGGGCTCCATCATCTGAAAGCAAAATCGTATCGAGGGGGAAAGAGAAGGCAAATCAGCGGTGAGTACTCATCCAAAGTACTCGCAAGACTGACATCAGAACTATGCTAAGTATGCATCATTATCAAGGGGAGGGGTTATATCTCGACAGACTGCAGGAAGCAAGAATAGGGGGAAGACCTAGTCCTATCGAAGACTAGCATCTTCAGCATCTTGCAGCATTAGAAGATAGTAGACTGGTATCTCATATATAGTCATATTAATTGTAGCAATTTTATTAAGTAACCACGCCCAGAGATTCTTCCTCGACTCCCTATGAGGAAGCAATCCCGGAGCCACATTTCAAATTAGAGTCACAATTGTAGTTGTATAAGGTCAAAGTACAAGTCCAAGTCGTCCTGTTATCGTGGACATGGCTATTCGAATAGATTATCATCCCTGCAGGGGTGCACCACATATTCCCCGCACGCTTGAATCACCTCCGGCCGGACATACCTTTCTGGGTCATGCCCGACCTCAGGATATCAAAACGTCGTCGCCCCACCTAGACTCTTCGAAGAGGGCAGCCCGCCGGTCTAACTCCTATGCGCGCAGGGGTCATGGGCCAATCGCCCTTTGCACTCCTGCATGACGCGAACGCGGCCGAGGTCAGTCCTAGCACCTCTTATAACAAGCGCAATGCCGTTGCGGACCACTAGGGCGCACGTCACTCCATTGCTGACGTCCGAAGAGCTTCGGCTGATACAACGACGCTGAGTACCCATAACTTCTCCCACGTGAAGTTTAGTGCATATTAAGGCCAACGACCTAACTCAGATCAAGTACCCATCCCATTAGCATTTTATTAGTGCGGGGCAAGCGCGAACGTAATGCAGTATGTCGCCCCGCCAATGACCCTCGGGTGCCTTACCGGCACACCCCACCAAATCTTCGAATGCCTTACGTCGCATCCCACCAAATCTTTATCACACGGGTACCCTTGGGGCCGACCCGTCACCAACATGTTTCTGTAACCAGGTCATAGTAACTGTGTGTATAAAACATCAAGGCAGGAACTGAGGAATCACCCCCAACGGTCCCCACTCGATGTAACCGTCAAGGTGAACCTTAGAGGAATCACCCTCAATGGTCCCATACTTGAGGGGTTGCACGACAGAGACATCATCGGGAATGGCGAAGGCGGAATCACCCTCGATAACCACAACCGACTAGCTGCACTACAGGGCTAGCATCATGAGTACTTCACGATGTGTCACCCTCGGTACTCGATAGTAGCACTGCAGAGTCGCACAACTAAGGGGGTGTGCGGTGATGTGAGGGGTCTGGCTTGTCAGTCGGTTGACCGAGTCTTCGAGTCGTCGAATCGTCGGGTCGTCAATGAAGAAGCAGGGGCAATTGGGACTAAGGGGGTCATTGGGGATTCACTAACCAACCTATACTAGGCAGTTGGTATGATTACAGGAATAGTAGCAGTTCATCAAAAACAGGCTATGCATCAGAATAGGAGCTAACTAATACAGTAGCAAAAATCTAATGCAAGAATAAGAGGGAAAGGAATAGGCGATATCAGAATGATCAAGGGGGAGGGGGTTGTTTGCCTTGCTGCTCTGCGGCAAAAGGCTGATCGTTAGGTGCGTAGTCGTACCCGACAACATCGTTAGTCTCGGGGTCTATCGGAGAGAAGAGGGGGAAGAAACAGTAAATACAAAGCAAACAATCGTAACACAACATAAGACATGGCGATTCGTAGTGCCGGGTGTGTCCTAGCGTAGTGCTACATGATACCAAGAAAGGGGGAACCCATTCGGGAACTTTTCCCGATTCCGGAGAAATGTCGGTCAGATGACCAGAGGGGGGATGTTCCAGGTTTGCGGTGTTAGAGGCATGGGACAACTAGGATGCAGTACAGGGTTGCCTAAAATCATGTCTAAACCATTTTAATCATTTTAGGATTAAAGTTGGAATTAATAGTCGGTAGTTATGCACTATTCATCGGTCGAAAACAGGCGAAAAGTTGCGGGTTCACCTACGTAGAGGGTCCCGACATGGAAACAAGTAGCATTGTTAGATTCGTGGGATTTTTCTGAGCAACTTTCATGTACAAAACTTTTTCATCCGGACTACGATTTATTTTATATCAATTTTCAAAGATTAAACAACATTATGAAATTAATTTAATTATTAAATTCCAATTATCCAAAACAATAAATACTGTTTAATTAAGTAATTAATTAATTAACTAATTAACAGATTAATTAATACTTTACTTAATTAATCTGTTTAGTCTTAAGCTCCTAATTAATTAATCTAATTAATTAATTATTAATATTAATTATTTATTAATTTTTTTTAATTTTTGGGGCGGCCCCCTTTGTCACAGGGTCAGGCCGGACACGTCCGGCTATGTCTCTTCGGATACTAGACATGTCCGGGCGCGCAAAGCGAGCACACACACACACACACAGCACACACGCACGCGCACCGACCGGGCCGGCTAGTGCGACGCGGTGGCCGCCGGCGGGGGGGGGCTCACTTGGGGGGGGGGGAGGTTGCTGCGGCGGCGGTGCGGCGTGACGAGGCGACGAGCGACGGGGCCGAGGCGGGAGGCGGCGAGCGACGAATGGCAACGTGTCCTCAAGTGAGATTTGGGTTAATTTGAGATTACTGTAGCATTTGGGTTAATTTGAGATTACGAATGGCGACGAATGACGAATGGCGACGAATGGCGACATTTTTGTTTTCTTGCCTGAAAAAATTGAATTTTGACTTTAATTTGAATTTGAATTTGGATAGGATTTGGGTTAACACAAGATTAACAACAGTAAACGTGGTGACGTGTCCTCATTAGCGTGGGATTACTGTAGCATAATTATAGAGATTACTATAGCACAAATCCAGGGCGTCATAATTCTCCCCTACTAACAAGAATTCTCGTCCCGAGAATTAGGAGGTAGGGTAAGGGGAAAAGTTCTGGTTACGAAGTCCTAACGGATCTTCTCGTCTTTGTTGTTCTTCTCGAAGAAGTTGAACCCCTTCATTGATATATTCATCTTTCTGCTTCAGGTCATCATGATGAAGTCGTCATTCTTTCTTCGGGATCTTCATCGTCCTACGAGTGAGATTAGAGGGAAAACTCTAGAAGAACGAATCTAAACAAAGCTGAGCATCTGACGGCGAACTCAGGGAAGAAACACAAGATTTATCTCTCAAGTTGAGACTCGAGGAATCACTAAGAGCAAAAGGCGACAGTGTAAAAGTTCCAAACGGGTAGGTAATCAATCGTTGCCTGATCAGTGAAGAAAAGGGGGAAGTTCAGAGCAACGAGAATAAATATCGCGTCTGATATTAGAATAGATCATCCCCTGGACGGTGGCTGGGGAATTACATACAAAGCCAAGTTCAAAGGATACTTTGGAATCAAAGATGTACAGGAGAGTCAGGTTTCGATCCTGTGGAATTGAGGGTTATGGGCCGACCCTGTGGTTAAGAGCAGTAAGAGCGGTGGCATCTTACACGGTCATGTTAGCATGACAAGTCAGAGGATAGCTTGTCAGATATGTTGGCAACAATGTCAGTACCAAGGGCGGGGGACGAATAGAACCATTTTCCTGCTCGTTGAAACGAGGCGGACCAATAGGCAAGGTTCTCGTCCACCGGCGGTTACCGGAATGTTATCAACAATAGTAACAGGATCTTACCGACAGACTTGATCACCGAGGTGCTTACCTAAGCAGGGAATCACCACTGTTCAGATAAGCTAGATTACAAGAAAGTTTAAACAGACCAATGGGAAGGAAAATGTGTTCATCACATTAAACAGACCAATGGAAAGGAAAATGTGTTTATACTCAAGTTTTAGGAGTATATCTTTCCCAAGGAAAATAGAGCATGATACACATGACAGGATAGTAAGTAGATAACCATTTAGATAAAAGGGGCAAGGAAAATCCATGACATGCCCATACAATGGGGTTTGAATAATTGATCAAGAAACAATTAGCATTGAGCTTACACTATTCCTTTTGATGATCGATATATCACATCCATGCTTAGAGATAGCAATGATATGGTGTTTCGAGTAAAGGATGGAGTTTGGATACACAAAGGATCCAGTAGGAACAACTTATAAAATAAGTCATACAATTTCCTCATGGAAGAATGGTGAACCTTGCTGAACAAGATACTATAACAATAGTTACTACGGCCAAGTGCGGTAGCCATAACAACACCTTACCGAGTCACGTAGAGGCCAATGTTTTACCCTTTTGAAAACTGTTCCAACCATCACATCTATCAAGATTCAGATCCGATTGGTGTCAGGATACTTTAGACATAGCAGGCCTGAGACGAAAGGGGATGCAAAACTGATATACGAGATGATGTTGCAAGAATCTTGTAATGAGTAACGGAAGAAAGCCTTGAATCATGAGTTGGATCGCAAGAAATATGAACGCAATGTCAAGACATTCGTGCCCACATGGAAGTTTTTAGAAAGGAATACAAACAAGTTCTGGTTGGGAACCACCATAGTGGATATCAAAGTTCCATGTGTAAGTCTGGGCTAGATCTTACGTAGAACTTCTTTTCCCATATCAATTCAAACATAGGATTGGCGTGCTAGGAATTACATATGGATTGAAGGTAGCAAATCTATCAGACCATAGAACACTTTGCATATGCATGAATGGATTGGAACGCTTCCATAGGAAGTGAAGCAAAACTTTCTCATAATCACGACGACAAGGTGCACGTGAGCTTAGAGAAAAACACTTGTTCTATCAAACATATTATTCATGAGCTAGGCACAAAGATAATGCCTTCAAGGTTTCCAACACTAGCTTAAACATTCATCAAGAACCACGAAGGGGATGAGGATGTGGCTGATGGGCTCAGCAACAATTCGTTGAGATTTCCTCAAAGATGGATTTCCACGATTGAGTGAACAAATCCAGATGATATATTGAGGTATGCCCGAGGGAAACATCCACAATTAAACATTAATCGAAAGGTGCTCCCTAAATTACGGACTAAGTAGCACGACCAATGATAGAATGTTGATTCAACAGCCAACACACTAAGAATGGGCTTAGTATTCATTATCTCCAAGGTAAAAGAGTTGCTATGCCATAAGTGTTGAATTTACTCATCACAGTCTTTTTGTCGGTATTCCGGTTAAAAGAAACACGGGAACGAAGAAATGAAAGGTGATGGCAAGAAGTATCACTACATCGAGAATTCTTAAGAACTCACGACATTCTCGACAAAAGGTGGTAATACTCCAAGATAGAACGTAACACAAGATAGCTAACAATGAACTTAAGGTTCAACCAAACAAGACTAAGTCGGCGCGTGGAAGGTAGGCAAGGATGTCACCAACGACAATACCAACTATCAGGGACAAGGATGCTACTCTCATCATGAATTCAATTGATATCCTGTGAGAGCCCAGAATGCTGATGAGGATCACGACACATTTGTCGAGAAGTCTCAAGAAGATGTAATCGACCAGTGACGACATCGAGCAAAGAAATGGTGAAGCGAAAAGTTGTCTAAACCACAGATAAGAGTGCTAGCTCCGAATTGAAATTGCATTTCCAGACAACCAACATGTCATTGACAGATCAATGTAATCTTGATGCACTGTTGGAATTGTGCTCCGGGGATGAAGGATATAAGTAGCATGGTCAAACTTTAGCATGACGATGATGATGTAGTCAAACATCTTGGAAAGACATGATCGAGCACAAACTCATAAGCGAAGAAGATTACTAAGAGTTGTCGAATCACAATGCAAACTCGATTTAGATATCAGTATCCTTGATTGTCCAACAAATCAGAACACGAGGAAACTGGAACCAGTGAACTATCATAGTTGATGAGGAGCTCATAAAAAGTTATATAGCCCCACGATATGCTCGAGATACTAGGGAAAATACCCGGAGGTAGAACGGAATAAAGGATGGGCTGAAGTTTTGATCTGTAAAAGACAAGTAGTTTAACTTGTCTGAGAATGAAATGAAATTAGAAGAACATGGTCGGAACCACGATGGTAAAGGACAAGATCACGGGTACCGGATCAAATTATACCAAGAAAAATTCATCGTTATGAGAAGCTTCTATGATAAGATCAACATTGCTTCCATGGCCATGAGCACAAAGTTCAAGGTTGACTCCCACTTCATTAATGCATTACCTTCCATTTACACCTCGCCTTTGGTGAGATTATAGTTTTGAAACATTATCTGGCAAAACACCAGAAAAGTATGACTCGTGAAAATTGTCGGGTTCACACGAATTAAGGAAGGCATAGGTCCAACCCATCAGGTCATCTTAGGAACATATACCACACGTTTCAAGAGTAATTTACACATGCTTGACAACAGAGCATGGCTGACAAAAGCATAGGATACAACTTACTAGAGGGAGAAGGCACAATTTATGAATGGCATCATGTACCCTGGGAAGAACATCACCACAATTTTGAATGTGAAGGACGCTATCGGATAATAACCCAACACTGGGTCTAGCAGTCCACGAAGGACCTAATGTGAGTATCGGTACCCAATCAGAGGGAGAAAAAATGTAAGGCATCAAATCATAGAGCATACAAATAATTTGATGCCTAAATAACCAAGGGAATTAAGATATCCAAATTGGTGTATCGGAAATCGATGCTCCGATCAAATACAAATGAGATGAAAGGACTTAGATGGGCAATCAATCAAGGTTTATTTGTCGGGAACCAACTCATGTTTGGAAAGACGTCTGAGCCTGACAGATAATTTAAACGGATCACCTGATGACTGCGTGCATACGCACATATTGCATTGATAGGCTCAAAATGGCAAAGACAAGGGATGTCAACGAAGATTACTAGTCTTATGGAATTAACCATAATGCGAGCAGGCACGAATTTCAAGAGCGACAAGCTACAGAGGATTTTTGGAGGATCGAAAAGTATTTCAAAGAATTTTGTGAAACACATGAACAACTGGGATGAACGGACCCTCGACAATTGTGAGGAATTATCCGTAAGGGTTCCATGCGAAAAAGAACTACAAGGCAGTAAACTCAAAGGGTTATTGGGGAATGGAGAGTATTTCGAGGTATCTTGTAACAACAAGAACAACGAGAAAAGATTGTATGAATGACAAGTGCAATTAGTCATCCATAGGGACTTATCGGTGGTAGAGAATTGCAAAGCCGATGAGCACAAAGTCTCGTAAAATATCAAAAGGGTATCTTCAGAATCTTCTGACGGAGCAGGTGATCTTCTGGTATGAGGGCTCCCCGGGAGAGGTAGTTACGAGAACCTAGAGTCAGATTTAGTAAAATCTCTAACCCAAAAGAGAAGAGAGATCAGAATCCAGAGTATAGATGAGGAATAAAAGATCCTAATACCACCCGATTGAGATGTGGGCCCGTAAGACACACAACAATGTTAGTAAAAGTTTTTCAAGTACTAGACTCAACTTCGGCCAAGGAGTTGGAAAGGGGGCTACCTACAGGCAGTCGGCTCTGATACCAATTTGTGACGCCCCCAATTTTGACCGTATGCTAAACATACACGCAATGCGTACGATCAAGATTAGGGACTCACTAATCAATCTCACAACACAACTCTAGACACAAATTAAAGTCATACACCTTCATATTACAAGACAGGGGCGTCAAGGGCTCGAATACAAAGCTCAACAAGCACGAGTCAACGGAAGCAAAAAATATCTGAGTACAGACATAAGTTAAACAAGTTTTGCCTTAAGAAGGCTAGCACAAACATAACAATGAATCAAAAGAGGCGAGGCCTCCTGTCTGGGAACCTCCTATCTACTCCTGAGCGTCGGCACTCTCCACGTAGTAGAAAGCTCCAGCGGTGGTTTAGTAGTCGTCTCCGACGTACTCCATCTCCTGGGCTCCATTGCCGGAACACAGAATCATATCGAGGGGGAAAGAGAAGGCAAAGCAGCAGTGAGTACTCATCCAAATTACTCGCAAGACTGACATTAGAACTATGCTAAGTATGCATCATTATCAAGGGGAGGGGTTATATCTGGACAGACTGCAGAATGCAAGAATAGGGGGAAGGCCTAGTCCTATCGAAGACTAGCATCTTCAGCATCTTGCAGCATTAGAACAGAGTAGACTGGTATCTCATATATAGTCATATTAATTGTAGCAATTTTATTAAGTAACCACGCCCAAAGATTCTTCCTCGACTCCCTACGAGGAAGCAATACCGGAGCTACATTTCAAATTAGAGTCAGAATTGTAGTTGTATAAGGTCAAAGAACAACTCCAAGTCGTCCTGATACCGTGGACACGGCTATTCGAATAGATTATCATCCCTGCATGGGTGCACCACATATTCCCCGCACGCTTGAATCACCTCCGGCCGGACACACCTTTCTGGTTCATGCCCGGCCTTGGGATATCAAAACGTCATCGCCCCACCTAGGGGTCATGGGCCAGCCCGCCGGTCTAAATCCTATGTGCGTAGGGGTCATGGGCCAATCGTCCTTTGCACTCCTGCATGAAGCGAACGCGGCCGAGGTCAGTTCTAGCACCCCTCATAACAAGCGCGATGCCGCTGCAGACCACTCGGCGCACGCCACTCTATTGCTGACTTCCGAAGAGCTTCGGCTGATACAACGACGCTGAGTACCCATAACTTCTCCCACGTGAAGGTTAGTGTGTATTAAGGCCAACGACCTAACTCAAATCAAGTACCCAACCCTTTAGCATTTTATTAGTGCGGGGCAAGCATGAACCATAATGCAGTCCGTCACCCCGCCAATAACCCTCGGGTGCCTTGTCGGCGCGTCCCACCAAGTCTTCGGATGCCTTACGGCGCATCCCACCAAATCTTTATCACACGGGTACCCTTGGGGCCGACCTGTCACCAACATGTTTCTGTAACCAGGTCATAGTAACTGTGTGTATAAAACATCAAGGCGGGAACTAAGGATTCACCCCCAACGGTCCCCGCTCGATGTAACCGTCAAGGTGGACCTTAGAGGAATCACCCTCGATGGTCCCACACTTGAGGGGTTGCATGACAGAGACATCATCGGGAATGGTGAAGGGGGAATCACCCTCGATAACCACGACCGACTAGCTGCACTACAGGGATAGCATCATGAGTACTTCACGAGGTGTCATCCTCGGTACTCGATAGTAGCACTACAGAGTCGCACAACTAAGGGGGTGTGCGGTGATGTGAGGGTCTAGCTTGTCGATTGGTTGACCGAGTCTTCGAGTCGTCGAATCGGGTCGTCGATGAAGAAGCAAGGACAAGTAGGACTAAGGGGGTCACTGGGGATTCACTAACCAACCTATACTAAGCAGTTGGTATGATTATAGGAATAGTAGCAGTTCATCAAAAACTGGCTATGCATCAGAATAGGAGCTAACTAATACAATAGCAAAAATCTAATGCAAGAATAAGAGGGAAAGGAATATGCGATATCGGAATGCTTAAAGGGGGTTGCTTGCCTTGCTGCTCTGCGGCAAAAGGCTGATCGTCAGGCACGTAGTCGTACTCGACAGCAGCGTCAGTCTCGGGGTCTATCGGAGAGAAGAGGGGGAAGAAACAACAAATACAAAGCAAACAATCGTAACACAACATAAGACATGGCGATTCACAGTGCCGGGTGTGTCCTAGCGCAATGCTACACGATACCGAGAAAGGGGGAACGCATCCGAGAAGTTTTCCCGGTTCCGGACAAATGTCGGTCAGATGACCAGAGGGGGGGGGGAATGTTCTAGGTTTGCGGTGTTAGAGGCATGGGACAACTAGGATGCAGTGCAGGGTTGCGTACAATCATATCTAAACCATTTTAGTTATTTTAGGATTAAAGTTGGAATTAATAGTCGGTAGTTATGCACTATTCATTGACCGGAAATAGGCGAAAAGTTCTGGGTTCACCTACGTAGAGGGTCCCGACATGGAAACAGGTAGCATGGTTAGATTCGTGGGATTTTTATGAGCAACTTTCGTGTATAATTTTCTTTCGTCCGGACTACGGTTTATTTTATATCAATTTTTAAAGATTAAACAATATTTGAAATTAATTTAATTATTAAATTCCAATTATCCAAAACAGTAAATACTAATTAATTAATTAACTAATTAACAGTTTAATTAATTAATCTGTTTAATTTAAGCACCTAATTAATTAATCTAATCTAATTAATTATTAATATTAATTATTTATAAATTCATTATCTATTTATTTTATTTATTTTTGGGGCAGGCCTCGTTTGTCATAGGGCAGGTCGGACACGCAAAGCGCGCGCACGCACACATACAACATAGACGCACGCGCACCGGCCGGGCCGGCCGGCGGGTGGCCACCGGTGGGGGGGTGGGGGTGGCTCACTGGGGTGGGAGGTTGGTGCGGCACCAGTGCAGCGCCGGTGCGGTGTGACGAGGCGGGAGGAGCTGGGACGCAGGGGCGCTAGGGTGGCGAGGCGGCGGCGAGGTCCGCTGGCCGGCGACGGGGTTGGCATCGGTGGGGCATCGGGCGCGGTCGCGGGGCGCAGCCCGCCCGATCCAAATCGGGAAGGAGGAGGGGAGAGTGGCGATGTGGGGGGTGGGGGTAGGGTTTCGGTAGTGGGGGTGGGGGTAGTAGTAGCCGACTGGGCCGAATGGTTAGGTGGGCCGAGGCCCATGAGGAGTCGGGGGTTTCTTTTTCCTTTTTATTTTTATTGTTTTATTTATTCCTTTTTACACTTTTATTTTATTTTAGTTTTATAAAATATCAAAGTTGTACCTAAAATAGCATCTCTAATTATACCACTTTCACAAAAAGGTTAACCCCCAAATAAAATAGTTTAGCATTGTATTAATTTGGAAAAGGCATTTAATTAAATGTTTAACTATTGTTTTAATTATTTTAGTGCATTTAAACACTTTTAATAATGTGGTTTCAATATGAAAAATATCTAGAGAATATTTTCCACACTTTTAACATTTTTGTTTTCTTGCATAAAAAATCAAATTTTGACTTTAATTTGAATTTGAATTTGGATAGGATTTGGGTTAACGCAAGATTAACAACAGTAAACATGGTGACGTGTCCTCATTAGCGTGGGATTACTATAGCTTAATTATAGAGATTACCGTAGCACAAATCCAGGGCGTCACACTCCTAGACACACCTAGCCGATCTAGGAGGCACCACTCTTCAAAAAGTAATAGGTGGTGTTTTTTATGCTGAACTCCTTACTCTCGTGTCTCAAAAGATAATCTCCTCATCACTCAAAACTCTCTCATGGATTTTGGCTTTTGGTTGGAGAAATTTGGGTCAAAATCAATGAGGTGACTAGAAATAAAATGATCAATGGTTGGAGTGGAATCCATTTGAAATCAACACAAGGAGTGGGAGCTCCCTCTCTCTCTAGGAAAAATGGATGAGTGGTGTTAGCTTCGAGAGACAGTGATGGAGCGAATGGGGGTATATAGGCACGACCAAAAATCTAACAGTTACACACACTTTTGCATACATCAATGAGATAGAGTGAAATCACTCGGTTAGACTCACATGTACATATGGTATGAACTTTGGATTGTTCGGTCACATCAGGTGAAAATCATCGGTGGCTCCAAGAAGTGATGACCTAAGAACTTTACACACTTTGGTGAGACCATCTGAATTGTTTGGAAAATCCAAACAACATACACACGATTATAGAATGTTTTCACATGCTCTTCGGTGAGACCGGAGGGTCTTCTCGGTGAGACTGATTGAACTGGGGTTTAGGACAACGACTATATTTATATGGCTTAGTGGATCCGACTGGAAATGTTTCGATGAGTATGAGTTGGCTTTGGTGTTTGATATAGTGGGAGCTTTGTTGTAGGAATGCAATATGTCTACTAGAGGTGGTGAATGGGAAATTTAGAATTTCTTCGGAGAACTTGAAATATCTCAGTGCTCAACAACAGAAATAAACTAAGTTGTGACTTACCTACGAGAGAAAACTACTCTGATGGAAATAGTGCTAAAAAAAAACACAAAAGCACTTAGGAGGAATCACATGAATGCAACTTAACTAAGGATAAACAACTCAAGATAATTCAGGGTAAAGATGAAACTAGTGATGCTATATGGTGACAAGGTGTTTGGTAGACCGGTTCACTCTTCTGCAAAGAGTTACGTTCGGTTAGAGGGACTTGTGATTTAACACGCAATACAAACTCTCTTCGTCCTATTATCCTTGAAAACAAGTTCATCATCTTGTGTCGATTACTCACGGTATATACTTGAGGCAATCTCCAAAACAGTCACAAACTGTCTACGCGAGCCACAATGAATCTTGGTTGGTGCAAACACCTAACCATCTAGAGAGTTGGCAACTCTCAAGAGTGAAAGGCGAGCATACTAAACTTGGTTCTTTGTGATGCTAAACCGCCATCTAGTTTTTCCGCTATTGCATTTTTTTATCTCGATGGATTTTAAACTCAAATCTTTCGGAGAGCGGGTGCTCACAAAAACTTGACAGAATCACAGTAACTTGACATACTTGTCGTAATCACACGGAAGAGACAAATCTTTCTGATATTGCCTTTACCTACCATTCCTATCATGCCCAGTTACTTGTTTGTGTTCTTGCCGTGTTAGCCCCGCCATTATCATAGAATGCATGCTTAGGGGTGTTATTGAGTCATATCGTAATTATCTTGATGTTGCTTGGGTAGTTTAACCTGACTCTAATATATTCTTGTTATACTATAAAGTTAATTGTGTGTGTGTCTATATATATCATAATTGTGTCTATCATAGCTTGTCACGGAACTTGTTTATGTTGGCTATGCTTTTAACAGTTTACTAGTTATAAAAAATATGAAATAAATAGGGTATCATCTCTCTAATGTAACAAGATGATCCAACAATGAGATCGTGAAAATATGCATTTATGTGTCCTCGGAAAAAACAAGAATTTCAGCTTGCGCGGACATAAAATATATGCATACCTACTTGTTATTTTTGTCCAGGGCACATAAAGATATATTTTTTCAATCGCACCGTTGGATCATGTTATAATATAGGTGTGGTGTTTCCATTTTTTTTCTAGAATTTGTAGAAACTTCTACACCATTAAAAACCTTAACTAGTTCTGTGGCTAGCTATATATATATGGTTAAAGGCAAATGTGAGATGCCATATTTGAGTGCATGGTGTTTTCTTCCACTTGAGTCGGCTCTAGGACCGATTTCTTGTTATCTTGATCCAAGACGAAGCATACTCAAGATAACGTCAGGTGAACATGGGCTCCTCTCACAGTCTAGAACCTAACCTCACACATGTCTAGGGGACACTTTGTTTGAGCTTTCCATTTGCCATACACATATTTGCTTGTTGCATGTTGCTACTCCCGCATGAGTTGTTGGATTTCCCAGAAGATAAATAGTTATGTTACACAACAACACGAAGTATTTTCCTTTGTTAAGAATCAAGGTTTATCGAACCAGTAGGAGGCACCGTACTAACAATGTGTATACACCTACACACAAACAAAACAGATGCTTGCATCCAGCAAAGGCAAGGGGGTCGTCACTCCCCTTTTTCTTGCTAGTTCCAAGATTAAAGCTGGTAGTGGAATGCAAAATAATAAAACAGTAAAAATTAGCAATTTTAGAAGCTTTTGTATCGATGGAAAATAGACTCATGGGCCATAGGTTCACTAATGGAATCTCTCTCAAAAGCATAACAACGGTGGGTAAAGAAATTACCGTTGGGTGATATGTCTCCAATGTATCTATAAGTATTTGATTGTTTCGTGATATTATAATATCAATCTTGTATGCTTTAGACACCATTTTATACCATTATTAGGAACTAGCCTATTAGCCCAGTGTCAGTGACATTTGTTGTTTTCTGCTTGTTTTTGGTTTTACAGAATATCTATATCAAATGGGGTCCAAATGCGATGAAACTTTTTGATGATTTTTTTCTGGACCAAAACGGAACCTGGAAGCTTTGGGAGGAGTCTAGACGACTGAGAGGAGATGAGAATGCACGAGGGCACGCCCTTGGGAGTAGGCGCGTCCCGCCCACTTGTGCCCCCCTGTAGCTCTGATTACCCTAATTCCTGGCCTATAAATTTACATATATTTAGAAACCCTTAGAGGAGGTCCCGAAACAATTCTTTCGGCACCACAAGTCTATGTTCTTCCGCGATCCCATTTGGAGACCTTTTTCGATAATTTAACGGAGGGGGAATCCTTCACGAAGGCTTTCTTCATCAGCCTTGCTGCCTCGGTGATGTGTGAGTAGTTCCCATGGGACGCATGGGCCCGTAACTGTAGCTAGCTGTCTCTATCTCTCCCATTTGATGTTCAATACAATGATCAGAAGGATACTTATTCGATGTAACAATGTGTTTGCTGAGATCCTATGAATTGTGGATTTAGGATCATATTATTCATTGAAAGTAACTGAGACTTTCCTGTGATTTATAGCCTTTTATTTTTCTCTAATCTATCTGGCATATTAGATTGATTTACTTCAGTGAGAGAGGTGCTTGGTAGTAGGTTCAATCCTGCGGTGACCTTACTCTATGTCAGGAGGAGTAGGAAGACATGTATTGTATTATTGCTACTAAGGGTGACATCGAACATATTATATGGTCTTACTTTGTCTATATTATCTCATTATGGTCCGGGCATTACTCTGCTCGTTATGAAATTAATACCTTAAGATGCATGTTGGATAGCGGTCCAGGGGTGGAGTAATAGTAATATATGCAGATGGGCAATCTACTTGTCTTGGACGTAATGCCTATATATTGATCATGCCATGAATAACGTCATAATTATTCGCTTTTCTATCAATTGTCCAATAATAATTTGTTTACCCACCATTGTTATGCTCATAAGAGAGATGTCTAATGTGATCATAGATGATAAAGCTATTTTTTCACGTCGGAAAATAATTCAAGCTAGTCCATGTGTTACAAACAAAAAGGAAGAAGACTTGAGAGTTTCTGCCAGTTGCATGTTGACCAAATTGAACGAGGTGCCTGTTATTTATAAACGAGAAATTGCAAACCAGATCTTAGTTCCACAACAAGTGAATCCAACGTTTAGAACGCCATGTAGATGGATCATGGTTGGTTCCTTATCCGTTCAGATTGCTTAAGAATATAAATTTCGTTTTTTAGTCCAAGAAATATGGAGTGATAAGACGTGAAGATGTTGAGATCCAAAAGCAATCAGAATTGGCAGGTTCCAGTTGCCTTGGATGTTTCTTTATTTTCTAGTCAAATACAAGTTACGTTCAAGTTAGAGTCCTATGGTTTTATCAAGCAAGGACAGTGAGTCAATTTTTTTATCAATGTGCCGGATAATCACTTAGTTAAGTCTTCATTAGTTTAAATAGGAAAAAGAGGAGAGTTGATACGTCTCCAACGTATCTATAAATTTTGATTATTACATGCTAATATATTAGGAATAATCGGTTTTATACCTTAGTTGGGTACCACTCATCAGGATTGCCCCTAGTTTTGGAAAACATGCGGTCTTTCCCAACTCAGTTTGCTTGTCTTGTGCTTTTGCCCTTACGACGTGACTCCGTCTAGTCAACTCCGTTTGACCGTAAGCGGCGCTAGATTTTGGACATTTTTTCCCCTGTCGGTGCTACACTTAGTACCCTTTCGTCCTTAGTGAGCTCATGCAAAAAAACAGAGGAGCAAAGCCGGTGAGACGAGGCTTGGCGAGGAAGAGAATGGAGCGGCGCAGCACGTCGAGATCGGGCTCGTCCAACTACTCACACGCGTCCGGTGAGGTAAGTGAACATCCGCTTGTGCGCCTTCCTCCACCCACGATTCATTCTAGGGTTTCTAGGGTTTTTGATATGGGGGGGAATTTGACCTTCCTTCCCTTCCATTTGGTTTAGGTTGATGGGGTCGGGATTGTGCAGCTCGTCTCCGAGTTCTATCTTCCCGATGACACCTATTGTGGATTGGAGTATCGTTCAAAGCATCGTTTCCCTGGCCACGACCTTGTTCCTGCCCGCCATTTTTTCTTGGGGAAGGGAAAGCACCGGCCACCGGTTTTCAGGGCATCCTTTAGATGTAAGATTTTGTGAATTTGAGCATCTTTTAGTTCTTGTTTATCGGTTAATGTGATGTGCAATTAGTTACCACATGAGTGTCAGTGGGTGGTTTGGGTTGATCCACCTCCTCCATTGCATGTTGCCCTGGCTTTTGAAGACCTGCACGCAGAGGTAGAACAGAGCTGGATCAAAAGTCACAATTTGAAGAAGGAAAACCTTGAGCTATCAAGGAAGAATCTTGTTATGAAGAAGAAGCTGAGAGGAAGAGATGAGATGATGCTTCTTTTAGCATTGTTGTTTGTAGGAATTTGTGTTGTACTACTTCTTGTTTTGTAGTTGTATAGGTTTTTGCTTGTTGAGAGAATGGTACAACCTACTATGATGTGTTTGAAGATGATGATGCACTATTGTGGTCAAGATGAAACATGTTATTTTGTTTCTGCAAACTAGATGATGGTGTGGATGGATGCATAGTAGATGTTGGTTGAGATGTCCTAAGTAGACAAAAGTGTGCCAAAGTAAGTAGACAAAACACCACAGTGGGCACAAAGCATTAAGAAGGTGATCATCACAAATGTGCCCAACACTGGGCATAACTAGTGCATAAAGCAATAAGAAGTTGATCATCACAAATGTACCAAAAACTGGCCATAACTAGTGCATAAAGCACTAAGAACATAAAAGTACTGGCTATCAGAGTGCACACACAACAACATCAAGTGCATAACAATTTTATCTAGTAACAATACTAAAATAAAAGTTTCTTGCTCCTGGTGTTCTTGGATGGGTTTGGATCCAACTTTGCCTTGCTTCTAGTGTTCTTTGCTGGATTGGGGGCACTGGGTGGAGCTTCAACTATTTTTGCTGCTTTTTGGGTGGAGAGACACCCTTGCTGTCAACACTGATTCTAGTAACTGAACAAAATGTTGTTGCTGGTACATTTATCTTCTGCTTGCAACATCTTCGAGAAACTCCCCTCTCTGCTCCTCTTTTATAATTCTTTCTAGGACTAAAACAAGTTTGAACATAACACAACTTTTAAGATATGAACTAACGAAAACTGAAACAAGTTGAAGATATGAATGAAGACTAACACAAGTTGCTGGCACATACCTGACTACACTAGCTTGTGTAGATGCCTCATGTGAGGTTTCCTTTGGTGGTGGCATCTGCTGCTGAAGAACATCAACTTCTATCTCTTCATCCTCCTCCTCATCTTCTACTTCTGCTTCTGCTGGCTCATTAGCTGTAGGATGATCATCTGCATTATCTGCTTCCCAGTGTTCTTCTTCTCCAAAGGCTGGATCAACAGATTCTTTGCAGCCTTTGCTTTTGTGTCCACATTTTCCACATCTCTTGCACTTATACTTCCTAGCACCAAGGCCCTTTCCTTCACTGGTAGATCTATCGTCTGCTTTCTTGGTCTGCCTGGTGGTCTGTTCTGAACAGGAGCACATAGCTTGAATCCTGGATCTACACAGTCCCAATGTTGTTTGCCTTCTAGAGCTGGTAGATTGTCAGCATAAGTAGCTCTGAACATCTCAACTGAGTAATATTTGTGTACATACTGATCTACTCCACTTGCTTCACCTCTTAGAGGAGTGATGAAAAAAGGCATGGATGTAGGGTTTACCAGTGATCTGCCACTGCCTACAATTGCAAGACCACTTCTCTAAATCAACAAGGTACCTCCATTCTATTTTCTCTCTGTCGGTAGCAGTCACCTCTGCCTCTGTTGAGCTTGTCCTAACTATACTCGTCTCCAAACCTTTTGTCTTCTCCATCAAAACCTTCATTACTGCTGATATGATGTAGTGCCCGATGAAATGGTCAGTGGCAATTTTGTTTCTTAAATCAAATTTCTCCATGATGTACTGCCTAATCTTGTTTAGCAGGTCAACTATGTGAAGACTCTTGTATTTCCTGATTCTTGAGTTGAATGATTCAACAAGGTTGTTGTTCACATAGTCAACCTTGCACATCTCATTGAAATTAGCTCTTGCCCAAATTTTTGTGTGGTGCTCCTCCAGAAATTCCTTCACTTTGGGTTTGCTTTTGAGCTGGTTCAGATGATAATTATGCTTCTTGATACTGTAGGTTAGTGAGCAAGGCCATAAGTTATCATCATAGAACTTCCCTTAAATTTCTTACTGAAATTCCGAGCCAAGTGTCTCATACACTCTCTATGCTCCACTCTAGGGTACACATCATCATCAGCAGTTTCCAATCCCTTGCAAGCATTAGTATGTATCACTAAACCTTCTGGACGACCTACCATTTTCTTTAGGTTTGTGAAAAACTATGTCCAACTCTCAGTAGACTCCACTTCTAGAACACCATAAGCAACTGGAAACAACTAGTTATGTCCAGCCACTGCACAATCTACTACAAGCTGCCCTCTAAACCTACCATTCAATACAGTAGCATCTACAACTAGGTATGGCATGCACCCCTCCAGAAAACCCTTCTTACAAGCTTTGAAGTAAACAAACACCCTTCTAAAACACTCCTTGTAATACTTCTTGCCTTTAATCTGATACTCAATTGTATGCTTGTCAATTTCTACAAGATTGCCTGGTGATGCCCTCTCCACTTCAACTTTGAAAGAATAAAGAAGTTCGAAACTGTCACTATACTTGCCATATATTTTTTCAAGTGCCATCTCTTTACCATTGTACCACCTGTCATATGGTACCTCCACACCATACTTCACTAACAACTTGATCTGAATTTCCTTAGGACCAATAGATTGATTTTGTTTGATCCAAGGCATAGAAGCATCTGCAATCCACCTTCTTCTTGTAGCTCTCAATCTGTGAGATCTGTTGACACTAGGACAAGTATGCTGGTGTTGGTTCACTTTAATTTGAAACAAGATAGCACAAAAAACAATAAGACAGACAATAAGTACATATAACAACAGTGAGCGCAGAAAATATAACAAGCATTTAAGGGATCACAACATTTAATACCTGAAACAATGTGCTCCTCCTCATTAAAGAGGCATGTAGCCTCCATTTACACCTGTCATAAGAACATTTGACAGTAAACCTACTTGGGTCACTTTTCAAAATAGAGAACTCAGTTGCAGCTTTGATTGAGTAGGTTGCAACTTTATTTCTGCAATCAACTGCAGATGGGAAGACCACACCCTCCTCAATAGATGGATTTTCCCTGTCATACATCATCACAGGTCTGTCCTCGTCTGCATCTTCAAAAGCTCCCATTTCATGATCCTCTTGGATCTCATCAGCATCTGTATCTGAAAATTCTGCAAGAATATAGTCCTTGTCTGCTTTTTCTTCTTCATTATTGTGTTGAACATATCCAGGATAAAGTATCTCATCCTCCAGACCTGGTGCATCAGGCAATGCCTCCTTCACAATTGGATCACCTATTTTGTTTGGTTGTTCTTGACTTTCATTAACACTTGGAGTTCCAGGAGCAGTAGAGGTGTCACTTGCTGCCCTACTTCTACTGCTAGCCCTAGTTCTAGCCCTTGTCCCTCCAGCAGTGGGATTAAAAAAAGATGGCCTAGATTGAGAGGGCCTATAAGTAGATGGGTTTTCAAACCTTTGTGCTCTAGTTCTCTGTATCACCGTGCTTTCCAAGTTGCATGACATAGTTTCTACATTTGTTGCAAACATCACACCTAACTCTGAATCACACTGTACAGGGACCCAACAAAGATTGCTACTATCCCAATACCTCATCTCAACAGGATCAAAAAATCCCCATGGATACTTAGCACAAATGGCATCCCTAAAACCCTGGTACGAAGTAGTGTTGTCCACAAACAATGGAAAAGTGAAGCCATAATCTTTTCCTTTAGTACCCACAGAAACTAGAACAATGGTCTCCATTCTAATAGAAAGATAGAATGCGTCCGTTGTATTCATCCTATGATAAAAAACATGAAATCTCCCGTGAAAAACCCCCGAACAAAACCGAGCCTAAAGTGTCGTTGAATCAATCCTACAACAGTAAACACAAGTAGATCTAGGTTTGATACTTACCCCATAGGAATTTCCCGTGCAAATCCTCTGCCCCGCCGTGGGCGCCGCCAACATTGCCTTGTACGCGCTCCCGTGCAGGTCCGCTACCCTTGTTTCCGTGGGTGCCGCCAGCGTCACCTTGTCCGTGCTCCCATGCAGACATGTTGCCCTTGTCGCCGTTGGATCCACCAACACCGTCGCCTTCTCCACGCTCAAGTGAAGATGTGGTGTCCCTACAGCGGCGGCCGCGCCCACTGACGCTTTCTCCGGTCTCCCCCATCGTTTGGCAATGGACCTGGCGATGCGGGTTTCGCCGCCGCTGAGCGAGCTAGGGTTGGTGAGAGAGAAAGAGAGACAATGGGGAACGAGATATTGTGAGCTAGTTAGGTCTACTGGGGCAAGCCGTGTCCAACATCTAGCGCCACTTATGGTCAAACGACGCTGACTAGATGGAGCCGTGCCGGAGGGGCAAAAGCACAAGGCAAGCTAACTGAGTTGGGCAAGACTGCGTGTTTTACAAAACTAGGGGTATTCATGTCGACAATGACACAACTAAAGAGACAAATAATATTATCCCAATATATTGTTATTGTAGGGCACTTTTTGGGCCTTTGTTTACCAATTTATAATATTTTTGAGCACTAACCTATTGACCCAGTGCCCAGTGTCAGTTGCTGTTTTCTACGTGTTTTTGACTTTTCAGGTTTACAGTACCAAATGAAGTCCAATTGCCACGAATTTTTTTATGACTTGTTCTAGACCAAAAGAAGACCTGGAAGCTTCGGGAGGAGGCCGGGAGAGCCACGATGGGCCCACAAGCCAATGGTGCGCCCCCTGATGGCTTGTGCCTCCCTCATGCGCTTTCTGACGCCCCTCTATGGCCTATAAATTCACATATATTCCAAAAGCCCTAGAAGCGCTCCCAAAACACTTGGTCCGCCGCCGCAAGTCTCTGTTCTGATGGGAGGCCATCTACACCTCCGTTCCGGCACCCTGCCGGAGGGGAGATCGATCACGGAGGGCCTCTTCATCAACCTTGTTGCCCACACCATGATGTGTGAGTAGTTCACCATAGACCTACGGGTCCGTAGGTAGAACCGAGATGGCAATCTCTCTCTATCTCTTGATCTTCAATAAAATGTTCATCGCATCTTTGCCTTGATCTATCTGTAATCCAGTTGTATGGTGTGTTTGTTGGGATACGATGAATTGTGAGTTTATTTTTAGATTATTCATGAAAAGTATTTGAGTCAAACCTGAATACTAAGATTCTTATTTGCATGATCATCATAGCTTCGTAATGCTCTCTGATCTATTGAGATAATTTGGCCAACTAGATTGATATCTGTTCGGTGGGAGTGGTGCGTTGTAGTAGGTTCAACCTGACAAGTTTCTATATCCCAGTGACAGAAGGGGACAAGTTGCATCTTTGTCTTGCTGCTACTAAGGATAAAATGATGGGGTTTATTCATATTGATTGAGTTTACTTTTTCTACATCATGTCATCGTTCTTCAAGCATTACTCTGTTTTACTTAATACTATAGATGCATGCTGGATAGCGGTCGATGAGTGGAGTAATAGTAGTATGTGCAGGCAGGAGTTGACCCATTTTCTTATGCACGTGCTGCCTATATACACATGATCATTGTCCTAAATATCGCATAACTATTCGCTTTTCTATCGATTGCCCAACGGTAATTTGTTTACCCACCGTAAGCTATTTCTATGAGAGATGCTACTAGAGAACTCTACACCCCCCGGGTCTATTCACTTATATATTCACAAACGCTATCACTACCTTGCTATTATTTATTTGCTTTTATTTTATTTTGCAATTTAAATTATCTACAATTATCTACACAACTCACTTCCTTGCAAATAACGAGATCAAGAGGATTAACAACCCGCTTCCGGCATTGGGTGCAAGTTGTTTGTTCTTTTGGGCGCAACCACTTAAGATGGCTGAGGATTGATATTCCTATTGATTCGATAAACCTTAGTTTCATAACTGAGGGAAATACTTATCCACATTGTGCTGCGATAACCCGTTTCTGTTGGCAAAAAACACAACGCATATCACAAGTATCTGGAAGGATTTCTGGCACCCTTGTCGGAGGACTACCATTACCAACTATCAAGTCACTTCGCACAAATTTTCATTTTCACTTGTTATTTTTATTTGTTGTTATATTTAGTTTGTCTCATAAAAATCAAAAATACAAAAATATTTGTCTTTGCTAGTTACTAGTTTACTTCCTTGTTGGCTTTACTTGCTAGTTTACTTGTCTCGCTTGTTGCTTTGCTTGTTCGGTCACCATGTCTCAAGATACTACTAAGTTGTGTGATTTCTCAAATACTAATAATAATGATTTTATTAGTACTCCTATACCACCTGCCACTAGTGCGGAGGTGATACGTCTCCGTCATATCTATAGTTTTTGATTGTTTCATGCCAATATTATACAACTTTCACATATTTTTGGCAACATTTTATATAGTTTATTGGACTAACCTATTGATCCAGTGCCCAGTGCCAGTTCCTTTTTGTTGCATGTATTTTGTTTTGTAGAATTACCATATCAAACAAAGTCTAAACATGAAAAAAATTACGAAGATTTATTTTGGGATATTTGTGAATTTTGTGAAGTGGAACCAATGCAAACGGAGGCCACAACCCCCACAAGACACCAGGGCGCGGTCAGGGGGCCCAGGCACGCCCTGGTCGGTTGTGACCAGATCGTAAGTCGGTTGGATCTCTACTTCGGGGGCAAGAAAGCTAATTTTGTGATAAAGATCCCCTCAAAATTTTAGCCCGATCGAAGTTACGGATCTCCGGGAATATAAGAAACCGTTTTCGGCCAGAAAATAGGAACACGAAACCGAAGAGAATAGAGAGGGAGATTCAATCTAGGAGGGGATCCTGCCCCTCTGCCGCCATGGAGGACATGAACCAGAGGGGGAACTCTCCTCCCATCTAGGGGGTTTCCAAGGAAGAAGAAGAAGGAGGGGGGCTCTCCCCCTCTCTCTCGGTGGCGCCGGAACGGCGCCGGGGCAAGCATCATGACGACGATCTACATCAACAATCTTGCCGCCGTCAACACCAACTCTCTCCCCTCTTTGTAGCGGTGTAACATCTCTCTTCCCCACTATAATCTCTACTTAAACATGGTGCTCAACTCGATATATTATTTCCCAATGATCTTTGGCTATCCTATGATGTTTGAGTAGATCTCTTTTGACCAATTGTGGTACGATGTTATGGATGTGAATTGTATGTTGATATGGCGCTATCCTATGGTGCCCTCCATGTCGTGCAAACGTGAGGGATACCCATTGTAGAGTGTTGCAATATGTTCATGATTTACCTATGGTGGGTGGTGTGAGTGATAGAAGCACAAACCCGAGTAGGTGGGTTATGGCGTATGGGAGTAAAGAGGACTTGATACCTAATGCTATGGTTGGGTTTTACCTTAATGATCTGTAGTAGTTGCGGATGCTTGCTAGAGTTCCAACCATAAGTGCATATGATCCAAGTAGATAATCTATGTTAGCTCATGCCTCTCCCTCATTGCATATAACAAGTATCTATCGTATCATATTGAATTGCCTATGAACAATCTTTCTCTTGCGTTACACAAAAAGCTTTCTACAAAACCTTTATTGTTCTTTTATTAAAACAACACCTAACTTTTATTTCCACGTTATTTATTTTCTTGCAAAGTACTTATATTTTCATTCCCTCAAACTAGTTTCATACTTGTTCTAGGTAATGCAAGCATTAGTGTGAGTAGAGTTGTATTGGTGGTCAATAGAACTTGAGAGAATATTAATTCTACCTTTAGGTCCTCATTGGGTTTGACACTCTTACTTATCAAAAAAGGATACACACAACCCCCTACACCTGTGGGTAATCAAGACCTTTTTCTGGCGGCGTTGTCAGGGAGCAATAGCGTGGGGTGAATATTCTCGTGTGTGCTTGTTTGCTTTATCACTAAGTAATTTTTATTTTATGTTATTAGTTGTTTTATATATTTAGTTGTGGATATGGAACATGAAACACCAAAAAAATTAGTGGTACTTGCTACTCATGGAGATGGGGAACCTCCTAAAACCCTTGATGCTAGTTATGTGAAAAGTGTTAAACACTACTTTGATAATCCTGAGAAAACACCACTCAACTTGATAATGGGTGTAACATTGGATCAACGTGAATACTTTAGAGATTATCGCTTAACTCAAAAAGGGAAATTTTTATGGGATCAAATTCATATGTTGCATTAGTATGCTCGAGAGCTATGCTTGAGATATGACATTACTTGTTGCTCTAGGATGAACGCTCCACACCTTCCCTTTTCATGAATATTTAGTGATAATGAACCTTAGCTTCTTATGATGAAGGTATTTATGATTACTATGATGTGGAACGAATGCAAGTATTTGTTGCTTTTAAGGGTGCTTATGAAGTTGCTTCTTTGATGGAAAAGTATGGTAATGTTTCTTATGAATCTGAAAATCTTGCCATACTTAAATATTGCTATGAGAATTATGATTTCAATGCTGATACTATTGAATTTATTGAAAGAATGTCCGCTGCCTTGGAAGAGACTAATATTTTGCAGGGACCTATGGAAGAAGAAGTTGCTGAAATTGTGAGTTCATTCGATGAAGAAGATGAAGAGGAGAGCGAAGAACAAAGGAGGAAGAGCGGTTAGCTACCCGTTCCCACCTTCTAATGAGATTAACTCTTTAACTCATACATTATTTAATCTTCCTTCGCACATACCGAAGGATGAATGCTATGATGATTGCCATGGTCCCTTGGATTTGTTTGAAATATCCCTTTTTGATGAACTTGATGCTTGCTATTCTTGTGGCTATGATGCCAATATGAATTATGCTTATGAAGATGAACTTTCTATAGTTCCTTATGTTTAACATGAAATTGTTGCTATTGCACCCACACATGATAGTCCTATTATATTTTTAAATTCTCCTAACTACACTATATCGGAGAAGTTTGCTCTTATTAAGGATTACTTTGATGGGTTGTGTTTTGCTACTACACATGATGCATGTGCTTGCTGCTCCTACTTGTAATTATTATGAGAGAGGAACCAAATCTTCACCTCTCTATGTTGCCAATATTATAAAATTGTGAGAAACTACTTATGCTATCTATTGGCCTTTACTTAACGTGCATGAATTCATCTTGTATGACATGCCGATGCATAGGAAGAGAGTTATACTTGATTGTCCCATGATTTTTATCACTCTGTGCTCACTACTAAATTACAAATCATTGTTAATTAAAATTGGCTTTGATATACCTTGGGATCCGGATGGATCCATTACTTGAGCACTTTATGCCTAGCTTAATGGATTTAAAGAAACGCTGCCAGGTCGACAACCCGGAAATTTTTAGAGAGTCATTTATTTCTGCTCTGTGCTTTTATAGAGTTTAAAAAAAATATAGAGGGGAACCTAAAACTTCACAAAAGGAAAGGTGAAAGCGAGAAGAGATGATGAGCATCGTTGAAGTGGGGGCTAGCCTTAAAATTTTGTTCATGCCCATGGAAACTTTGTGAATCTTGAATCACGGAAACTTTTCCAACAAAAATAATTATCCCCTTGTACAAATCCATTTTATTATAATAATAATGTGCCAAGATTTTCCTTTATGATGATTAGATCGCTTGTTGGTATGTGCGGTGTAAAAACGAAAACTTTGGTTGTAGTGCGTGGATTTTCATTTTTTCTCTGGAACATTAAAAGTTTCTGAATTTTTTACACAATATTGCTATACAACATGTTGAATTCTTCGTAATGTTTAGGAATTTTTGGATTTATAGAAGTATGATAAAGTTCTGATTACTACAGAGTGTCCTGTTTAAGACATATTCTGTTTTGATGCATTGTTTTGATGAAACTATTGATTTTATCAGCGGTGTAAGCCATAGAAAAGTTATAATGCAGCAGGGATAATGCAAATATAAAATATGAATTGGTTTGCAATAGTACTTAAACTAGTATTTTGCTTTATTATACTAACGGATCTTACCAGTCTTCTGTTAAGTTTTGTGTGGATGAAGTGTTCGAAGATCGAGGAGGTCTCAATATGAGGAGAAGGAGGAGCGAGGCAATCCAAGGAGACTCAATCATCTAAGCTTGGGGATGCCCCGGAAGGCATCCCATCCTTCTTTAACAAGTATCGGTATGTTTTCGGATTTGTTTCATTCATGTGATATGCGTAAATCTTGGAGCATCTTTTGTGTTTAGTTTTCAGTTTTCTTTTATGCACCATGCTGGTATGAGACAGTCCATGGTTGATTTATAGAATAATCATTGCACTTCACATATATCTTTTGAGTATGGCTTTATAGAATGCTTCATGTGCCTCACTTATATCATTTGAAGTTTGGATTGCCTGTTTCTCTTCACATAGAAAACCATTATTTGTAGAATGCTCTTTTGCTTCACTTATATCTATTTAGAGAGTCAACAAGAATTGGTCATTCACATGGTAGTCATAAATTCTACATAAAACCGAGGGATCACTGAATATGATACGTTTGATTCCTTGCAATAGTTTTGCGATGTAGAGATGATAATATGTGGGAGGTACTAGTGGATGATCATGTTTAGTAAAATATTGGTGTTAAGGTTTGTGTTTCCCGAAGCATGCATGTATAGTCTCCCATTATGCTAGGAAGTTGGAGCACAATTTAGCCTTGATTGTCTATCTTTGTCTGAAGGTCGGGGTTATGCGATGGTTAACTCCTACTAAACTCCCCCCTAGGAGCATTCGTAGTAATACTTTGCTTCAAGAAAGCTAATAATTTTTTTGCAATAAGTATGTGAGTTCTTTATGACTAATGTGAGTCCATGGATTATATGCACTCTTACCTTTCCGCAATTTGTTAGCCTCGACGGTACCGTGCATTGCCCTTTCTCACCTTGAAAGTTGGTGCAAACTTTGCCGGTGCATCCAAACCCCGTGATATGATACACTCTATCACACATAAGCCTTATTATATCTTCCTCAAAACAGCTACCATACCTACCTATTATGGCATTTCCATAGCCATTCCGAGATATATTGCCATGCAACCTCCATCACTTCCGTTTTGAAGACTTGGGCATTCATTGTCATATTGCATTACATGATCGTAAGACAGCTAGCATGATGTTTCCATGGCTTGTCCAATTTTTGATATCTTTGCTATGCTATATCATTGCATTCATATAGAGTCATACTTTGTTCTACTATCATTGTAACATTGAGTTGTAAGTAAATAGAAGTGTGATGATCATCATTATTCATTATTAGAGCATGCCCTAGTGATGAAAGGATGATGGGTGCAGATCGGGCTCCGTGGATGATCTGTAGGCGTTCTTCATCCTCTATACCGGGATGGCAAGTCTCATCCATTGGGATTTTGCCCCTGGTCTCAAGGTGGAAAACCAGGTTCGTTCTAGATTTGGATATTCGGTTCACTATGACAAAACACAAGGTTGCAAGGAATTTTTCTTGGTTGTATCGTTCTCATCGGCCTCTTTTCCTATTATGGAAGAGGCGGTGGGGATTGTGTTGCAATGCTGCATCGATGGTTTAGCAAGTGGTTTCAATGTTCTTCAATTGGGTTCTCGGAGTTTTAAATTCTCGGTGGCTTCCAATCAAGAGTTGACCATTTTATATATGGTTTGAAGGACAGAATTTGGCCAGATTTTGTTTGTCATTTTCGCTTATTTAAGAACTATGTGGATTATTCAATGGACAACAACTATTGGCATCTGGATAATGAGATCTCGGAAGTGATGGCTAGATCACCTATAGCTATCAATTCATCTCTGAATGTTCGTCGTTCGACTTCTCAATCTGACAGAGGCTTGGTCTATGATCTTGAGGAAGGAGAGATCAATACCATCATTGCCAGGGATTTTCCTTTGTTGAGTCAATCTCAATCTTCCACCGATTTAAGGTTTGGCAGTTTTAACAATGTATTGTCTACGACGGGCTTCCTCAATCATAAACAGTGTTTTGAAGGGACTAGGTTTCAACAAAATTATTGGGAATCCATTTCTCCCAATCTCTTGGAGGAAATCCTTGATCTATGGCATGCAGGATATTCAAATTCTCAGGTGCAGAACTGTTTAAATATTAAATCTGTTCCATAAAAGGAATTTATTTATTCTAAGATCCATAGGTGTGAAACATGCTTTAGAAAAGGACATATTGCAATTAATTGTCCAGGTATTACCTGCACTAATTGTGTAAGTTTGGGATACACATGCAATTTTCATGAATATTTGAGTTATACCCCACCGACTAGGTTTGGAAAGTTATCATGTTCACGATGCCTTGCCATCGGTCACGCTAGCAAATCATGCATTATTGGGCTTCGATGCCGCCGATGTGGACGTCTGGGCCATTACAGATGGAATTGTAAGACATGGGCCGGCTCTCAGCCCATGGTTTGGAGACAAAAACCGAATTTCTATTATCAACGGAAAACAGGGCAACCAAAATAGAGTATTGCAACGGTGCGGCAGCAGCAACAAACTTGGGTAGCTAAATCTTTACTGCGGAAAGATATCCCACAGCTTGCGCGGGTTCCCGATACCCCTCCGGCCGTTTCGCCTCCCAAACCTGACAAGCAGTCAGAGACCCTTCCCATCAGAGTTCATGTTTTCCCCCTTTTGCTACTCCTTCAGAACACAACGAGGGTTTTCTTCCTTCTGCCCAGGTCTCTCCGCCCTCTGCCACCATCATCTACAGACATCAAGCTATGGCGACCATCCAGTGATGCCTTATCAGTTCATCCCTGGGACGATGAACATCCAGCAAAGTCCACATGGTCGCTTGCAGCGGAACATGGTTGTCATCGATGAGCCGCCACTTGCCCACGCTCAGCATGCTCTGGTATTTGTCGTCCCCTCCCCTCCTGATTTGCAGCGTGAAGTTGTTCTTGCTGAAGTTAGAAGAATCTTGGTTGAGGATCACAATGCTGAAACTTTGGAGGGTGAGATTTACCTTTTTTGTGTTGGTTTGGTACGTTTTGCGGACAAACTAGTAAGAGATGCGATGGTTGATATGGGAGAACAGGCACTGGATGATCTGTCCACTTTTTTACCTTTTGAGACATGATGAAGGGCCCAACATGTGACGTCCTATTGCAGGAAGGGAAGCTTGGGTGATGCTCTTGGGTTTTCCCTTGAACTATCAGACTGAATATTACATCATCAAGGCTGTTTCCTGTTTTGGTAGGTGCCTTTTTTGGCATAGGCCAGGTTATAAAAAGTCCCGAGTGCTAGTTAGGGTGCTCATCAATGAGCTTTCCCTAGTGCCATACAGTTTAGTTATCAAGAGGTTCAATGATATGAGTGGCATGGGTCAATCTTGGATAGTACCAGTATATATTCTGAATGGTAGGGATGCTACTCAAGGACTGCTGAGCAATGAAGATGAGGTACCTCCCATGGGTGCCTCTCCACATCCAGACCAACCACCTTTTCTAGATGCTATGCAGCAAGCACAGCATGATGCCCAAGTGTGGCAGATGGAAAATGCCAACAATGCTTGGGAGGCTACTCTTGCTCCTGCTGCCCCACAAGAAGGATGGGGAGCCTGGCCAGAGTCACCTCCAGTCCCTGTTACCTACCAAGGTATCAGCTATCGGCAATTAATAGGGTATGAAGGGCCTTCAATGATGGATGGAGTGCAGACTGATGACACTGGTTTTGATGATGGCTTGTGCCTCTGGAATGAGCATGCTCAGTTGCTAGAAGAGGCTGCTGATAATGTTATCCTAGGGCGACAGTCTGGACAGATGGCATTTGTTTAGCTTAACTCTCATCAGTTGATCCTCGATGTCAGTCTGCCTGATACTTTGCTGGAGTTCTTTGCAGGTCTTTACACAACAGTCCACACTAGGAGGCTTCAACTGTCACCCCATGTGGACTGCAGGCAGTTAGCTGAGGGGATTCACCTACTATTCCTAAAGCTTATGAAATATGCATACCTGCGGATCTTCCCCCCTCCACTCCTTTTTTGGAGAACCCCACCATAATCTACTGCTCTCAGGAAGTCTGGGCAGTGTGTATGATACAATTGACAGAAAAACTTAATCAAGCTCTTGCTGCAATTCATGCATTTCTGCCTGATACAATCTCTATACTTGAGATGCAGGAAACTTACCAACAGATTCAGTTGGCTAGTGCTACCTCCATGTGCAGGAAGAGACCAGGAGCACCTCTAGATGTATCCATGGTGCGCAGGAGTGCAAGATCTACAAGATTCCAAGGCTTCAAAGCTCCATCTATGTCTGATTCCAAGCAGAAAGTTTCCCATGTCAAGCCAAGATGCTCTCCTGTTTTTAATGATAAAGACATTTCTGAAGATATGGCAACCACCACTGAAACAAAGGCTATTCCACCTGAAACACCAATTCCTACCATTCAGCACATTGGAATGGTGCAATGTGGTATCCCTAGGGAAGAGCTGTCAGAGGAGATCTTAATGAGCCATCCAGAGAAGGCACTGCCAGTGACCCAGGATGATATGGACATTAATCCATAGTGGACTGATGCTCCGTTTTCAAATATTTGAACTTGTCACTTTCCCGCCTTTATTTTGATGTCAACTGCTGCTTGGAACATTTTATGTTGGAATATGCGTGGCATGAATCATAAGTACAAAAGTTTGGCTCTTCGCAACAAAATTGATGAATCTAACTATTCAATCATTTGTTTACAAGAAACTAAGAAAGAGGAGTTTGATCACTCCTTCATTCGTAAATGCTTCCCTCGCAGATTTGACAAATATGAATTCTTCTCGTCCGAGGGAGCATCTGGTGGTCTTATTATTATTTGGTGTAGTAGTTTTTTCACTGGAGTGACTGTGCATAAACTTGCTTTTCTATTACGATTCAATTTACATCGGTTCACTCCAATCAACAGTGGTTTCTCACCAACGTCTATGGCCCTTGCAGTGGCCCAGAGAGAGAGGTTTTCACGCAATGGTTCAAGAGTCTCAATATTGAACTTGAAGACTTATGGGTTTTCATGGAGGACTTCAATTTTATTCGATCATTACAGAATCGCAACCTGCCTGGAGGCAACATTGATGATATTATTAAGTTCAATGAAATTCTCAGCTCCCTAGCTCTGCTAGAGATCCCAATCAAAGGTAGAAAGTACACTTGAAGTAATATGCAAGAGAACCCATTACTAGAACAACTAGACTGGTTTTTCACATCACCTGAATGGACCTTCCAATTCCCAAATACCATGGTCAAACCTCTTGCTAAACCAGTGTCTGATCATATACCATGTGTCATGCAGATTCAAACCTCTATTCCACGATGTAAACTCTTCAAGTTTGAAAATTATTGGCCCCAATGCCCATGTTTTATGGAGATTGTTTAGAATTCTTGGAATAAACCCATCAAAGCTACATCATCGGCCACACGTATCTCGGCTAAATTGAAAATATTAAGATATGCTCTCAAACAATGGAGTAAACACCTGCCCAAGCTGAAGTTATTGATTGAAAACTGCAATAAGCAATTGCTCCACCTAGATAGCTTGGAAGACCTTCGTCCTCTCTCTATACCTGAATCCAACTTCAGGCGCATTGTGAAAAACCAATTGATTAAATTGCTTAAATATCAAAGCGCATATTGGAAAAAAAATATGTACTTACAGATGGGCAGTAGAGGGGGAGGAGAACACGAAGTACTTCCAGGCCAGGGCAACCGAAAGATACAGGAAAAATACTATATCATCTCTACTAATGCAGGATGGATCGACTATTGAAAATCATGATGATAAAGCAGCAGCTTTTTACCAATGCTTCAAAAATAGAATGGGTGTTGTCATAGAAACATCTGAGGCATTTGAGCTACAGGAGTTGGTACAATGTGTTGATGGATTGGAAGAATTATCAGCCCCTTTTACTCACGATGAAATCGACAAGGTAATTAAAAATATCCCCTCCGATAGAGCACCGGACTAGATGGCTTCAATGGTCTGTTCCTTAAAGTCTGCTGGGGTAATATTAAGGAGGATTTTTATCAACTCTGCCATGATTTCTGGGAGGGAAAAGTTGATCTCAAATGCCTAAACACCTCCCTGATCACTCTTATTCCAAAAACCGGTTCACCAGAAATGGTAAATGATTTTCGCCCGATATCTCTACTAAATTGTGTGCTTAAAGTCCTCACAAAGCTATTGGCAGAGAGATTACAAGGTTGCATTCTTAAGATAGTTCACCGCAGCCAATATGGATTCATAAGATCCAGAACTATCCAAGACCTTCTGGCATGGGCTTATGAATTCCTACATCAATGCAAACACTCGGGTAAGGAAATTTTGATCCTAAAATTGGACTTTACTAAAGCTTTTGATACAATGAACCACTCCTTCATTATCCAAATGCTAGGATGTTTGACGATAAATGGTGCTCATGGGTGGAAAGGATCCTAAACTCAGGAACATCCTCGATCTTACTGAATGGCGTACCGGGCAAGGAATTTCAATGTAAAAGAGGAGTTTGATAGGGTGACCCATTTCCCCCCTATTGTTTGTCCTAGTAGCAGATCTTCCATAGTCAATGGTTAACACAGCATGGACGGAAGGGCACTTATCATTGCCAATTGAGCAACCTGCTTCGGAACTGTATCCGGTGATTCAATATGCAGATGATACACTAATCATCCTTCCGGCACAAAGCTCGGAAATTAGGGATATTAAACAACTACTCGATGCATATGCTAACACCACAGGGCTAAAGATAAACTACTTCAAGTCTCAATTAATGCCTATCAATATTCACCAAGATAAAGCCATTGAGTTGGCTTCAATACTTGGTTGCCAGGTGGGATCAATGCCCTTTACTTATCTTGGAGTTCCAATGGGCACCTCCAGACCGTCTGTACGAGACTTGATGCCTCTTGTTGACAGAATTGAAAGAAGACTCACGAGCACGTCCATCTGGCTTTCATATGGTGAGAGGGTACTTTTCATCAACTCGGCCCTGTCATCGCTCTTATCGTTTGCTATGTGCATTTTGAAGTTACCAATGAAAATCATAGATATATTTTATAGAGCATGCATGCATTGTTTATGGAGAAAAGTGTTCGACAGAGACGCTAAAACTCACTCCCTGGCAGCATGGGATTTAGTATGCAAACCAAAGACAAAGGTGGCCTGGATATCATCAATCTGAAACTACAGAACAAAGCTTTATTGCTAAAATTTCTCCACAAAGTCTATCACAAGATGGACACTCTATGGTTAATGTTGATATGGAATGCATACTATGATACAACACCCCCGCATGCAATGCCAGCCTGTGGGTCTTTCTGGTGGAAAGATATTCTCTCCCTCTCTGATATCATTCGAGGAATCACAACTTGCATCCCCAACTCAGGGGATACAATCCTACTTTGGAAAGATCAATGGATCAATGAGGAAATCCTAGCAAATTCACATCATCACTTACTCTCATATGCAACCAATGAAGATGTATCTCTGGCACAATTTGTGATGGATGTGGACCCGGCTTCTCACTTCCACCTACCACTGTCATAGGAAGCTCAGATTGAACTGGAAGATATTATGATCACGATTAACATGATGACACTAGACCCCCTCAAGGCTGATGAGTGGATATACTGTTGGGGAGAGGTACATTTCAGGCCAAAAAGATTCTATAAATACCTATTCAGAAATGAGCACGCCCCATCATACATAACAACCATTTGGAAATCAAAATGCATCCTCAGACACAAGGTGTTCTCCTGGCTACAGAGAATGGATAGATTAAACACACGAGACCTTCTGATAAGAAGACACCTCAGTATAGGCGATGACTCTTCCTGTGTGCTATGTAATGGAAATCTGAGGGAAACTGATGACCACATGTTCTACCAATGCCCCTTTGCACTTAAATGTTGGGAGAAATTAGGCATTACTTGGGATTCATCTCTGAATGCGCAAGCACGATAGGATACAATGGAACGGTAATGGGTGAAACCCCTGTTTAAGGAAATATGTATCCTAGCTACATGGAATGTCTGGAAGCAACGAAACAAAAAGATCTTCGATGATGAGATGGCAACAACGCAAGACTGGCTTCGGATGTTGAAGACAGATTTTCAAGTCCTGAAATTTAGAGTTAAAGAGGTCGACTCTGCCTTCCTAGATAATCTTATACAAAACATATGATTGTAAAATTAATAGTCTGTAACTACTCATAGCCTAGCCTAGATCAGCTTAGACACTCTACCCAGTTTCTGACACAAGGATATGTAAACACTACTTGTATTGATTCTGCTCTAATATAACAACAGTAGGAGCTTCTCCTACTGTTTTCACTGGTCAAAAACAAGATGAAAGGATGATGGAAACTGCGATTCCCCTACAAGTTGGGATGAGGCTCCGGACAAAGAAAAAAGAAAAAGAAAAAAAGAGAATAAAAATAGAAAATAAAAAAAATGCAAGAAGAAGGAATAGGGGCATGCTAATTCCACACTTGTGCTTCAAAGTAGCACCATCTTTTTCATATAGAGAGTCTCATATGTTGTCCCTTTCATATACTAGTGGGAATTTTTCATACAGATTTAGATGCATACCCACTTAGTTTCATATTGAGATTTCATACACTTATAGCTCTTAGTGCATTTGTTGCATGGCAATCCATACTCCTCGCATTGATATCTATTGATGGGCATCTCCATAGCCCCTTGATATGCTGAGTTGGTGCGAGACTTTCTTCTTCAATTTTACCCATTTGAAACCTACCACTATATTCTATTCCACCCATAGTGCTATATCCATGGCTTGCGCTCATGTATTACATGAGATTTGAAAATGCTGAAGCGCGTTAAAAAGTATGAACCAATTGCTTGGCTGACACTAGGGTAGTACATGAGTTATACTTTGTGTTAAGAAGACAGAGAATGACAAAGCTATATGGTTTTGTAGGGATAACATTCTTTAGCCTTGGTATTTTGAGAGTCTATATGATTTTGGGGATGCTGATACGTCTTTCGAAACCATTCCATGATTTTGGGTAAGAGAGGCATTCTTTAGACATGATTGTTAAGAAGACATAGAATGACAAAGCTATATGATTTTGGGGATGGTGATATGTCTCCGTTGTATCTATAATTTTTGATTGTTTCCTGCCAATATTATACAACTTTCACATATTTTTGGCAACATTTTATATAGTTTATTGGACTAACCTATTGATCCAGTGCCCAGTGCCAGTTCCTGTTTGTTGCATGTCTTTTGTTTTGTAGAATTACCATATCCAACAAAGTCTAAACGCGATAAAAATTTACGAAGATTTATTTTGGGATATTTGTGAATTTTGTGAAGTGGAACCAATGCAAACGGAGGCCACAACCCCCACAAGACACCAGGGCGCGGCTAGGGGGCCTAGGCACGCCCTGGTCGGTTGTGACCAGATCGTAAGTCGGTTGGATCTCTCCTTCGGGAGCAAGAAAGCTAATTTTGGGATAAAAAATCTCTTCAAAATTTTAGCCTGATCGAAGTTACGGATCTCCGGGAATATAAGAAACAGTTTTGGCCAAAAAATAGGAACACGAAACAGAAGAGAATAGAGGGAGATTCAATCTAGGAGGGGATCCTGCCCCTCCGCCGCCATGGAGGACATGAACCAGAGGGGGAACTCTCCTCCCATCTAGGGGGTGCCAAGGAAGAAGAAGAAGGAGGGGGCTCTCTCCCCCTCTCTCCCGGTGGCACCAGAACGCCGCCGGGGCAAGCATCCTGATAGCAATCTACATCAACAATCTTGTTGTCGTCAACACCAACTCTCTGCCCCTCTTTGCAATGGTGTAACACCTCTCTTACCCGCTGTAATCTCTAATTAAACATGGTGCTCAACTCCATATATTATTTCCCAATGATATTTGGCTTTCCTATGATGTTTGAGTAGATCTCTTTTGTCCAACGGGTTAATTGTGGTATGATGTTATGGATGTGAGTTGTATGTTGATATGGTGCTGTCCTATGGTGCCCTCCATGTCACGCAAACAAGAGGGATACCCGCTGTAGGGTGTTGCAATATGTTCATGATTTGCCTATGGTGGGTGGCGTGAGTGACAGAAGCACAAACCCAAGTAGGTGGGTTATGGCATATGGGAGTAAAGAGGACTTGATACCTAATGCTATGGTTGGGTTTTACCTTAATGATCTTTACTAGTCGCGGATGCTTGCTAGAGTTCCAATCATAAGTGCATATGATCTAAGTAGAGAAAGTATGTTATCTCATGCCTCTCCCTCATTGCATATAACAAGTATCTATTGTATCATATTCAATTGCCTATGGACAATCTTTCTCTTGCGTTACACAAAAAGCTTTCTACAATTTTCTTACTTTATTGTACTTTTATTAATACAGCTCATAACTTTTATTCCCATATTATTTATTTTCTTGCAAAGAACTTCTAGTTTTATTCCGGCAAAGTAGTTTCATACTTGTTCTAGGTAAAGCAAGCATTAGCGTGCGTAGAGTTGCATCGGTGGTCGATAGAACTTGAGAGAATTTTAATTCTACCTTTAGCTCCTCGTTGGGTTCGACACTCTTACTTATTGAAAAAAGCTACAAACGATCCCCTATACTTGTGGGTTACAACGGGTTGTGGAAGAGTGGACCGCTGTAGATAGATGGGGAAGGTGATGGAGGTGTTGGTGAAGATGATGGAGTTGTTGGAGTAGATCGTCGTCACGATGATGGCCCCGGCGGCGTTACGGTGCCACCGAGAGAGAGGGAGAGTGAGCCCCTTCTTCTTATTCCTTGACCTTCCCCCTAGATGGGAGAAGGGTTTCGCCTCTGGTCCATGGCCTTCATGGCGGCGGAGGGGCAAGAGCCCCTATGAGATTGGATCTCTCTCTTTGTTTACTTCTGTTTCTGCGCTCTCAGATTCTGGCCTTTCACCATTTCTTAAATATCTGGAGATCTGTAACTCCGATCGGGATGAAATTTTGAGGGTATTTTTATTATAAAATATCTTCCTTGCGACCAAAGGATAGCTCCAACTGACCGAAGGGGTAGCCACAAGCCTGCCAGGCGCGGCCAGGGGGTGGGCCATGCCTAGCAGGCTTGTCACCTCCTCGGGCATCATCTCACGTTGATTCTTTCTCCCAAATATCACATATATTCAAAAAAATCTTCATAAGTTTTTATCGCGTTTCGACTTCGTTTGGTATGGATATTCTGCGAAACAAAAAAAACATGCAACAAACAGGAACTGACAGTGGATCAATATGTTAGTCCCAAAAAATAGTATAAAAAGTTTCCAAAAGTATATGAAAGTTGTAGAATATTGGCATGAAACAATCAAAAATTATAGATACGACGGAGACATATCAGCATCCCCAAGCTTAATTCTTGCTCGTCCTCGAGTAGGTAAATGGTAAAAAAGATAATTTCTGATGTGGAATGCTACCTAGCATAATCTTGTTCATATAATCTAATCATGGGATGAATATTAAGACACGAGTGATTCAAAGCAACAGTATATCATTTGAAATTAAGACAATAAATATAATGGCAAAAGAAAGTTATCCGTATAATATCATATAGTCTGGCTATGCTCCATCTTCCCCATACAAAGTATTTATATCATGCACAACCCCGATGACAAGTCAAGCAATTGTTTCATACCTTTTATGTTCTCAAACTTTCTCAACTCTCACGCAATACATGAGCGTGAGCCATGTATATAGCACTATAGGTGGAATAGAATATGGTGGAGGTTGTGAAGAAAAAGGAGAAGATAGTCTCACATCAACTAGGCGTATCAAAGGGCTATGGAGATGCCCATTAATAGATATCAATGTGAATGAGTAGGGATTGCCATGAAATGAATGCACTACATCTATAAGTGTATGAAAGCTCAAAAAGAAACTAAGTGGACATGCATCATGATAAAAAAATTACACTAGTTATATGAAAGTGACAAAATAGGAGACTCTCTATTATGAAGATCATGGTGCTACTTTGAAGCACAAGTGTGGAAAAATATAGTAGCAATGTCCCTTCTATCTTTTCTCTCATTTTTCTTTTTTTGGTGGGCATCTAAGACCCCTTTTATTATTTTTATTATTTGGGCTTCGTTGGCCTCTTTTATTTTTCATAAAGTCCGGAATCTCATCCCAACTTGTGAGGGAATCATAGCTTCAATCACCCTTTCCTCACATGGGACATGCTCTAATAATGATGGTCATCACACTTTTATTTACTTACAACTCAAGAATTACAACTTGATATCTAGAACAAAATATGACTCTATATGCAATATGAAAGCGATGGCGCATGTCAGAACAAAAGTCACCGTGGCAAGTTGCATGGCAATATATATCAGAATGGCTATGGAAATGCCATAATAGGTAGGTATGGTGGCTGTTTTGAGGAAGATATATTAAGGATTATGTGTGATAGAGCGTATCATATCACAGGGTTTGGATGCACCGGCGAAGTTTTTTGCACCTTGAGGAAGGTAGGTTTATTGCACCGGCGAAAGTTGTGCGGTACTAGAGAGGCTAGCAAAGGTGGAAGGGTGAGAGTGCGTATAATCCATGGACTCAACATTAGTCATAAAGAACTCACATACTTATTGCAAAAGTCTATTAGTCATCGAAGTAAAGTATGAGATGCATGATCCTAGGGGAGTGGTTGGTAGGAGTTAACCATCGCGTGCTCCCGACCCTCACACAAAGGCCAACAATCTATAAAAAAATCATGCTCCGACTTCCTTACATAACGGTTCACCATACGTGCATGCTATGGGAATCACAAACCTTTACACAAGTATTTTTGATAATCAATAATTACTCACTAGCATGACTCTAATATCGCCATCTTCATATCACAAAACTATTGCAAGGAATCAAACACATTATATTCAGTGATCTACAAGTTTTATGTAGGATTTTATGACTAACCATGTGAATGACCAACTCCTGTTAACTCTCTAAATAGATATAAGTGAAGCATGAGAGTTTAATTATTTCTACAAAAGATATGCCCTCGGTCTAACAAATATAAGTGAAATAAAAAATCATTCTACAAATGGCGGTTTTCTATGTGTAGAGAAACAGGAAATCCAAACTTCAAATGATATAAGTGAAGCACATAAAGCATTCTATAAAGCCATACTCAAAAGATATAAGTGAAGTGCATGAAGCATTTTATAAATAGACCAAGTACTGTATCATACCAGCATGGTGCATTATTAAAAGAGAAATATAAAAGCACACGATGCGCCAAGATATACGCATATCATGTGACGAATAAAAATATAGCTCCAAGTAAAATTACCGATGGTTGTTGGAAGAAAGTGGGGATGCCTTCCGGGGCATCCCCAAGCTTAGTTTCTTGGTAGTCTCTGAATATTACCTTGAGTTGCCTCGGGCATCCCCAAGCGTAGTCTCTTTCCACTCCTTATTCCTTCCTCCATCGTGATCTCACCCAAAACTTGAAAACTTCAATCACACAAAACTTAACAAAACCCTTGTGAGTTACGTTAGTATAATAAAACAAATCACCACTTTAAGTACTATTGCCAACCAATTCATATTTTTTTGCATTTTAGCTACTGTAATATAACTTTTCCATGGCTTATACCACAGATACAATCGATAGTCTCATCAAAACTAGCAAAACAATGCATCAAAAACAGAATCTGTCAAAAACAAGACAGTCTAAAGTAATCTAAACATTCACCATACTTATGTAACTCTAAAAATGCTGAAAAAATAGGAATTGGTCAATAATTTGTGTAAAATTATTGTGTAGAAATTTCAGAATTTTTTCACGCTCCAGTAAAATATGGAAATTCAAACACTGCAGCAAAAGTTTCTGTTTTTACACATCACATATCAAACAAGCAATTTAAACATCGTAAAGGTAATTCTTGGCACATTATTTTTGTAATACAATGAATTTATACAAGGGTATACTTATTTTTCTTGAAAATTTTCTGTAATCAAGATTCACAAAGTTTCCATGGCCATGAACAAAGTTCAAGGCTAGCCCCCACGTCAACGTTGCTTGTGTGTTTCACATCCACTTTTCTTTTTGAAAAAGTTTTAAGTTACCCACTTTATTTTTCTGTTCTTAAACTATATAAAATCACACAATATAATAAAATTACTCTCTAAAACTTCCGTGTTGCTCTCTGGCATCGCTTTCTTTAAAGCCATTAAGCAAGGCATAAAGTGCTCAAGTAATGGATCCACCTGGATCTCAATGTATATCAAAGCCAATTTTAATTAACAACGATTTGTAATTTAGTAGTGAGCACAAATTAACATATATCTGCAACAACGAAGTCTAACTCTCTTCCTATGCATTGGCACGTCATACAAGAACAATTCATTCACACCAAGTAAAGGCTGATGCATAGCATACGTAGTCTCTTGCAATTTTATTGTATCCGGAACGTAGAGAGGTGAAGATGTAGTTCCTCTCTCATAATAATTGCAAGTAGGAGAAGCAAGCACATTCATATTATATGTATAAAAATCATCATGTGTAATAGTAAAAGACAACCCATATATATAATCCTTAATAAGTGCAAACTTCTCCAATATAGTGTAGTTGGGAGAATTCAAAAAGATAACAGGACTATCATGTGTGGGTGCAATAGCAACAATTTCATGCTTAACATAAGGAACTATGGAAAGTTCATCTTCATAAGCATAATTCATATTGGCATCATGGCCACAAGAATAGCAAGCATCAAGTTCATCAAAAAGGGATATTTCAAAAGAATCCAAGGGATCATAGCAATGAACATAGAATTCATCCTTCGGTAAGCATGAAGGGAAATTAAACAATGTATGAGTTGAAGAGTTACTCTCATTAGAAGGTGGGCACGGGTAGCTAATCCGCTCTTCCTCCCTTTGTTCTTTGTTCTCCTCCTCATCTTTTTCATCTAATGAGCTAACAATTTCAGCAAGTTCCTCTTCCATAGATTCCTGCAAAATATTAGTCTCTTCCAAGGCAGCGGTCATTCTTTCAATAAACTCTTTAACATAAGCATTAGAAGCATAGTTTTCATAGCAATATTTAAGTATGGAAATTTTTTCAGAATTGTAAAGAGTAGCATCATACTTTTCAATGAAAGAAGCAATTTCATAGGCACCCTTAAAAGCAACAAATTCTTCAATTTGTTGAACATCATTATAGCAATATGCCTCCTTGGCATAAGAGGATAATATTTCATTATCATTAAACACACATTGGTAGGGAAGTTGTTTTTTAGCTTCTTTAGAACAACAAGTAAAATCATAAATTTCACATAGATTCCAAGCATAGCAACACAAAGTACTAATTTGATTCCACAAGAGTTTCCCTTTTTGAGATATGCGGTGTCGCACATAATGAGCATGCTCATTCAATGATTTTCCCTCAACTAAGCTAGTTGGATTTTCAGCACGAGCACAAGCTACTTAGTGATAAAGCAAAAAAGCACACACGAGAATATTCACCCCACGCTATTGCTCCCCGGCAATGGCGCCAAGAAAAGGTCTTGATAACCCACACATATAGGGGATCAATTGTAGCCTTTCTCGATAAGTATAAGTGTCGAACCCAACGAGGAGCTAAAGGTAGAACAAATATTCCCTCAAGTTCTATCGACCACCGATACAACTCTACACACGCTTAACGTTCGCTTTACCTAGAACAAGTATGAAATTATAAGTACTTTGTAGGCGTAATGGGATAAGTTTGCAAGATAATAAAGAGCATGTAAATAAAAACTAGGGGGCTGGTAAGATAAAGTAACAATTAAGTTAGTTTAACGAGTGTGTAAAAGTGGTGGTAGGAGATGCGGAATTGTCCCTAGGCATTCGATAACTAGACCGGTCATCATTATTGCAATTTTATATGAGGGAGAGGCATAAGCTAACATACTTTCTCTACTTGGATCATATGCACTTATGATTGGAACTCTAGCAAGCATCCGCAACTACTAAAGATCATTAAGGTAAAACCCAACCATAGAATTATAAGGTATCAAATCCTCTTTACTCCCATATGAAACAACCCACCTACTCGGGTTTATGCTTCTGTCACTCAAGCAACCCACCATAGGCGAATCATGAACACATTGCAACACCCTACAGCGAGGATCCCTCACGCTTGCGCGAAACGGAGAGCACCATAGGACAACACCAATAATAAAACATGCAACTCAAACCAATCATGATCATCAGTCAACCAATAGGACAACAAAAATCTACTCAGACATCATAGGATGGCAACACATCATTGGATAATAATATGAAGCATAAAGTACCATGCTCAAGTAGAGGTTACAATGGGTTGCGGGAGAGTGGATCGCTACAGATAGATGGGGTAAGGTGATGGAGGTGTTGTTGAACATGACGGAGTTGTTCGAGTAGATCGCCGTCACGATGATGGCCCTGACGGCGTTTCGGTGCCACCGGGAGACAGGGGGAGAGAGACCCCCTCCTTCTTCTTATTCCTTGACCTTCCCCCTAGATGGGAGAAGGGTTTGTCCTCTGGTCCATGGCCTCCATGGTCTCCGAAATTGGATCTCTCTCTCTCTGTTTCCTTCTATTTCCACACTCTCAGATTCTGGCCTTTCACCGTTTCTTAAATATTCGGCGATCTGTAACTCCGATCGGGCTGAAATTCTGAGGGGACTTCAGTTATAAAAATATCTTCCTTGCAGCAAAAGGACAGCTCCAACCGACGTAACAAGTGGTCACAAGCCTGCCAGGCGCAGCCAGGGGGTGGGCCGCGCCTAGCAGGCTTGTCAACTCCTCGGGCATCGTCTCGCGTTGATTCTTTTTCCCAAAAATCACATATAGTCGAAAAAATCTCTGTAAGTTTTTATCATGTTTGGACTTCGTTTGGTATGGATATTCTGCAAAACAAAAAAAACATGCAACAAACAGGAACTGGCACTGGGCACTGGATCAATATGTTAGTCCCAAAAATAGTATAAAAGGTTGCCAAAAGTATATGAAAGTTGTAGAATATTGGCATGAAACAATCAAAAATTATAGATACGACGAAGACGTATCACGAGTGCCCAGTGCCAGTTCCTATTTATTGCATGTTTTTTGTTTTGCAGAATTACCATATCAAACAAAGTCCAAACATGATAAAATTTAACAGAGATTTTTTGGAATATTTGTGAATTTTGAGAAGTGGAATCAACGCAAACGGAGGCCCACAACCCCCACTAGACACCAGGGCGCGGCCAGGGCGCCCATGCGCCCCCTGGTGGGTTGTGCCCAGCTCGTAACTCTGTTGAAGCTCTCCTTCGGGAGAAAGGAAGCTATTTTTGGATAAAAATCCCGTCAAAATTTCAGCCTGATCGGAGTTCCGGATCTCCAAGAATATAAGAAACATTTTTTGGCCAGAAAACAGGAACACGAAACAAAAGAGAACAGAGAGGGAGATCCAGTCTAGGATAGGTTCTTGCCCCTCCTCCGCCATGGAGGCCATGGACCAGAGGGGGAACTCTCCTCCCATCTAGGGGGAGGCCAATGAAGAAGAAGAAGGATGGGTTCTATCTCCCCCTCTTTCCCGGTGGCGCCGGATCATCGTCGGGGCAAGCATCGTGATAGCGATCTACATCAACAATCTTGCCATCGTCAACACCAACTCTCTCCCCCGCTTTGTAGCGGTGTAACACCTATCTTACCTGCTATAATATCTACTTAAACATGGTGCCCAACTCCATATATTATTTCCCAATGGTATTTGGCTATCCTATGATGTTTGAGTAGATCTCTTTTGTCCAACGGGTTAATTGTGGTATGATGTTATGGATGTGAGTTGTATGTTGATATGGTGTTGTCCTATGGTGCCCTCTGTGTCGCGCAAACATGAGGGATACCCTCTGTAGGGTGTTGCAATATGTTCATGATTTTCCTATGGTGGGTGGCGTGAGTGACAGAAGCACAAACCCGAGTAGGTGGGTTATGGCGTATGGGAGTAAAGAGGACTTGATACCTAATGCTATGGTTGGGTTTTACCTTAATGATCTTTAGTAGTTGCGAGGGCTTGCTAGAGTTCCAATCATAAGCGCATATGATCTAAGTAGAGAAATTATGTCACCTCATGCCTCTCCCTCATTGCATATAACAAGTATCTATCGTATCATATTCAATTGTCTATGGACAATCTTTCTCTTGTGTTACACAAAAGGCTTTCTACAAAACCTTTTACTATTATTGTTCTTTTATTAAAATAGCACCTAATTTTATTTCCATATTATTTATTTTCTTGCAAAGTACTTCTAGTTTTATTCCCGCAAAGTAGTTTCATACTTGTCCTAGGTAAAGCAAGCATTAGCGTGCGTAGAGTTGTATCGGCGGTCTATAGAACTTGAGAGAATATTAATTATACATTTATCTCCTCATTGGGTTTGATAATCTTACTTATTGAAACAGGCTACAAGCGATACCCTACACTTGTGGGTTATCAGGAGGCATTTGATATTAATGATGCATTGCTCAATCTTGTCATGAAAGATCAATTTTCGAGGAGTCCTAATGAGGATCCCACATCACATCTTGATGCGTTTGTTGAATTATGTGATATGCAAAAGAAAATGGATATGGATAATGATATTGTGAAACTAAAATTGTTTCCTTTTTCACTAAGAGATAAAGCTAAAGCTTAGTTTTCATCTTTACCTCATAATAGTATTGGAACATGGGATAAGTGTAAAGGTGCTTTTATTGCCAAGTGTTTTCCTCCTGCTAAGATCATCTCCCTTAGAAATAAAATAATGAAATTTAAACAGAAAGATCAAGAGCATGTTTCACAACCTTTGGAGAGAATTAAATTGATGATAAGAAATTTCCAACTCATATCTTAAACTTGTGGATGATTATCCTAACTTTCTATCCGGGACTAAACTTGTGTTTAGAAATCTTCTAGATTACGCCACAGGTGGCACCTTTATGGATGTGACCTTAGGAGAGTCTACAAAACTTCTGGACAACATTATGACAAATTATTCGCAATGGCAAACCGAAAGAGCTCCAACTTGTAAGAAGGTAAGTTCTGTCGAAGAAATCGCTACATTGAGTGAAAAAGTGGATGCTCTTATGAATATGGTTGCTAGTAAAAATATAAATGTTGATCCAAATGATATGCTATTTTGTACTTTGATTTAGAAAAATAATGATGCTATATATGTGAACTTCATCTCGCGAAATAATTTTAATAACAATGGTTATAGAGGAAATTTCAATGCTAGACCGTATCCCGGTAATTCATCTAATAACTATGGAAATTCTTATGGAAATACTTCTAAAAATAATAATAGTATAACTTTTGATATTTATAACACAATTAAATAATTTATTAATTCTCAAAAGGTTTTCAACACTACGGTTGAAGAAAAGTTGCATGTGATTGATACTTTGGCCAAAAGCATGGATAGAATTGTTCTTGATGTTGAAACTCTTAAAAATAAATCCTTGCCACCCACACATGATTTTAATGATAATATTAAATCTATCCAATTATCTATTAATGGAAGTAAGGAGAGGACTGCTAAGTTGAGAGCTAAGTGGGAATTCTTAGAAAAAGCTCCTCCACTTAGTTTTTACCGGAATCACGATGAAGATCTTAAAATGGTCGGTGTTTCTCCAATTGAATATTTGTTTACTTATCTGATTATGAATTATAAAGGGATTGGATATGTGTCAACTTTAGTTGAGGAGCGTCCCGTTTGCTTGGAGGGTGATGATTTTGATGCTAAAACTGAAAAAAGTGGGGGAGAGGTCAAAACCTTAACTAGTGATGTGCCCAATATCTTGGATTACAAGGACTTTAGTTATGATAAATGATCTTTAGTAGAATGTATTTCCTTGCTGCAATCCATTATTAGCTCACCCATTGCTTATGAACAAACAAAGCTTTTACCGAACATAGAGTAGAAGCTATGATAAAAGCTTATGATGAGAAACTTGAACTTGAACTTTATATTCCTAGAAATTGCATGATGAGTTGGAACCTACTATCAAAACGAAGATTTATAAATATGAATGCAATGCTTTGTGTGACCTTGGTTCTAGTGTTTCAACCATACCAAAAACTTTATGTGATGTGCTTGTTCTCACTAATATTAAAGAATGTTCCCTAAACTTGCATATTGCGGATTCTAGCATCAAGAAACCTTTAGGTAGAATTATAGATGTTCTTATTATTACAAAAAAATTATGTGCCTTTAGATTTCATTGTGCTTGATATTGATTTCAATCCTTCTTGTCCCATAATACTTGGAAGGCCATTCTTACGAACTATAAGTGCAACTATTGATATGAAAGACGGAAACATAAGATTCGAATTCCCATTAAATAAAGGAATGGAAAACTAACCAAGGAAGAGGATTAAACCACCTTATGAATAAATCATGAGAGCCACTTATGGGTTGAGTGTTAAAGATGAGAACACTTGAAACTATGCGTTATGCCTAGCTAGGGGCATAAAACAATATCGCTTGTTTTTATGTTATTTTTTATTTTTACTTTTTGTTATTTTGTGATAGCATGATTGTTGCCTCTGTAATTATTATGTTTTTATGTTTTAATTAGTGTTTGTGCCAGTTAAAGCATTTGGGATGACTCACAAGATGAGTAGAAGCGATGCTGAAAAATAACATAAACTTTGACTCAAGTACAAGAATTTTGTTTTTTGAATGGGCATGATAATGGTCTAAAAATTTTACATGGTATTTCTATACAAATTCCTTACATTTTCCTATTTTTTTCATAATTTTTAGAGTTACAGAAGTATGGGCTCTTTACATATTGTTACACACTGTTCTATTTTAGACATATTCTGTTTTGCTTGCATAGCTTGCTTGTTTTGATTATGGTATGGATTGTATCAGGGGGTATAAGCCATGGAGAAGTTAGAATACAATACCTATTATGCAAAATTGAATTAATAATCAATTTATAACAGTACCTAAAGTATGTAATATGTTGCTTATACTAACGGATCACACGATGTTTTGTTGAGTTTTGTGTGATTGAAGTTTTCAAGTTTTGGGTGTGAACACAATGGACCACGGAATAAGGACTAGAAAGATCCTAAACTTGGGTATTCCCAAGGCACCCCAAGTAATATTCTAAGGAATACTCAAGCATCTAATCTTGGGGGTGCCCTGGAAGGCATCCCCTCTTTCGTCTCAATCCATCAGTATGTCACTTGGTGCTATATTTTTATTCATCACATGATATGTGTTTTGCTTGGAGCGTCGTTTTCTTTTGTTTTCTTTTACTTTTAGTTTGTCACGATCATCATTTGCTGGACACACTGATATGTCACCAACATATCCATAATTTTTTATTGTTCCATGTTGTCATGTTATCAATCTTGGATGTTTTATATTTATTTTATAGCAACTTTATATGTTTTTTGGGATTAACCTATTGACATAGTTCCAACTACCAGTTGCTGTTTTTTGCTTGTTTTTACTTCACAGAAAATCAGTACCAAACGAAGCCCAAATGCCGTGAAACCTTTTGGAGAATTTTTTGGGCCAAAAGACACCTAGTGGGCCAGAGAAGTGCCAAAGAAGAAGGTCGAGGTGGGGAACACTCACCAGGGCGCGCCAGAGGCCCCTGGCGCGGCTTGCTTGGTGGTGCCCACCTCAGGAACCCCCTCCACCGACTATCAGCTCCATAAGTTCTCAAATATTGGGAAAACCCTAGGGGAGTCGACAAAACACAATTCCAGCCGCCACAAGTTCTATAACCTCGAGATCCAATCCAACACCATCACGGAGGGGTTCATCTTCCTCATAGGCGCCTCTCCGATGATGTGTGAGTAGTCCACCATAGTCCTATGAGTCCGTAGGAAGTATCTAGATGGCTTCCTCTCTCTCTCTCTCTCTCTCTCTTTTGATTCTCAATACAATGGTCTCTGGGAGATCTATTTGATGTAATGACTTTTGTGGTGTGTTTGTTGGGATTCAATAAATTTTGAGTTCATGATCAGTTTCTATCCATGAATATGATTTGAGTCTTCTTTCATCTCTTATTTGCATGATTACTTATAGCCTCACATTTCTTCTTCGAATGTTTGGTTTAGTTAGGCCAACTAGATCGATTTTTCTTGCCATGGGAAGAGGTGCTTTGTGATGGGTTCGATCTTGCGATGTTCTTTCCCAGTGACAGAAGGGGCAACAAGGCACGATGTATCGTTGCCATTAATGATAATAAGATGGGGTCTATTCCTACATGAATAGATCTTGTCTACATCATGGCACCATTCTTATTGCATTACTCTGTTTTTCCATGAACTTAATACACTAGATGCATGCTGGGTAGAGGTCGACGTGTGGAGTAATAGAAGTGGATGCAGAATCATTTCTGTTTACTTATCTTGGATGTGATGCCTATATAATGATCATTGCTCGGATAACTTTATGATCATTTGATCTTCTATCAATTGGCCAACAGTAATTCATTCACCCACCATGTGCTATACTAATGAGAGAAGCTATTAGTGAAACCTACGGCCCCCGGGTCTACTTTTCCAATATATTGCTTTTTGGTCTACTATTTTGCCGTTTTGTTTTCAGATCTATTAATCCAAAAAAACCAAAAATACCTTGCTGCACTTTTTATTTACTTATTTTATTTTGTGTTCTTGTGAGATCTATTTTCCATACCTATTGCAATCTAATCTATCTTAACATCATTGAGACCTTCACAACCTCTCTTACGCGTCGGGTTGCAAGTATTTGTTGTTTCTATGCAGGTGTCGTTTACATAGTTGCTTGATCTTACTATACGGATTGATACCTTTGTGTCTTAACCCAGAGAAATACTTACCGTCGTTGTGTTGTATCATCCCTTCCTAGTTGGGGAAACACCGACGTAGTCTCAAGCCACGTCATACACCTATTTGAGAGAGACACACCTTCATCATAATTTGCTAGAATACTCTATGTGATTCACTTATATCTTTTGAGCTTGGCAGTTGCTCTAGTACTTCACTTATATCTTTTTTAGCACGGTGGCGTGTAGATTTTATAGAAATAATATGCTATCGTTCTTCAGTTATATTTGTTTGAGAGTTGAATAAATAGTGACGGTAATTTGCATCGGCCATAAGACTAGTCCAAAATTAATAGGTATTGAACGAATGATAATAAAAACCATCATGTAGCACATATAGAGAAATTTTGTGTTAATGACATTGATGTGGTAATATGAAAAAGGTGTGAATCCACAATTATTGATTCGTATAAGTGTCGAGATTAAGAGGTGTTAACTTGTTGTTTATCTAAAAATTAAAGAGGCATGGTGATGATGTGTGAGCATTTTTATACCTCGTTGAAATCCTAGTGTTGTTTCGAGTCGGGGGCGCACGATGATTAACTCCTACAAACCTCCTCCCTAGGGGCATGCGAGGAGTACTTTGATTTGTGATAAAACTAATAAAACTTTGCAATAAGTATATGAGTTCTTTATGACTAATATTTGCTAGCCTCTTCGGTACCATGGACATACGCGTTCTCACCTTCTCATGTTTGCTAGCCCCTTTGGTACCGTGCATAGCTCCTTCTCATCTTGAGGATTGGAGCAACTTTCGCCGGTGCATCCAAACCCCGTGACATGATATGCTCTATTGCACATAAGCCTCATTATATCTTCCTCAAAAAATCCACCATACCTACCTATTATGGCATTTCCATAGCCATTCTGAGATATATTGCCATGCAAATTCCATCGCCACTTCACATGGATAATTGTTCATCATCATATTGCTTTGGATGATCATATAGAGCTGACATAGTATTTGTAGCAAAGCCACCGTTCATCATGTTTTGATACATGTCACGCTAGATCATTGCACATCCTAGTACACTACCACAGATCCTCATATTGAGTTGTAGTAAATAAAAGTGTGATGATCATCATTATTAGAGCATTGTCCCATTGAGGAAAGAATGATGGAGACTATGCTTCCCCCACTAGTCGGGATGAGACTCCGTACGAAAAATAAAATAAAAATAGGGGAGGCCAAATGAGCCTACCATATAAAAAATGAATGGGGGGGGTAAAAAAGAGAAAATCCCACCATGAAAAAATGAGAGAAAAAGAGAGAAGGGACTTTGCTACTATACTTTACCACACTTGTGCCTCAAAGTGGCACCATGTTCTTCATATAGAGAGAGTCTCTTATGTTGTCACTTCCATATGCTAGTGGGAATTACCTTTTTATATTGAACTTGGCTTGTATATTCTGATGATGGGATTCCTCAAATGCCCGAGGTCTTCATGAGCAAGCAAGTTCAATGCACACCCCACCTAGATTCAGTTGAGCTTTCATACACTTATAGCTCTAGTGCATCATTTGCATGACAATCCCTACTCCTTTGACATCTACCGATGAGCATCTCCATAGCTCGTTGGTATGCCTAGTTGATGCGAGATTATCTTCTCCACTTTTTACCCCTTTGATATGTTCAATGGTTCACGCTCATGTATTGCGTGAAGAATAAAAAGTTGATGCATATTGAAAAAGTATGATCCTAACTTGGACATCGTGGTGCTTAACATTTGTATTGATGTGGTGAAGACGGGGTCATGCCTTGCTAATATAATAAGATGAGTAGGGGTAAACATTCTTTTAGGATCATATAATTTGAAAAATCAATGATTTTGTTTCTTATACTTATAAATATTACTATGTTGTTGTTTGTTAATTCAACATTTATCAATGAGCATACATACAAAAGATTACATAATGGGTAGCATGTCAAATCAAAAATTCTGTTTTTGTCATTTTCTTACTCAAGGATGAGCAGGAATTAAGCTTGGGGAGGCTGATACATCACCAATGTATCTATAATTTTTTATTGTTCCATGCTAATATATTATCATTCTAGGGTACTTTTTGGTCCTTTGTTTACCAATTTTGTCAGGGGGATGACCCCCGGGTACCCCAAAGACAACGAGTCGGACGGGATGCCCGCCTGCCCGGGCCGTCTGCTCCAACTCACACTCGTGACCGACTGTTCTAACCAGACAGCCGTGCCCTCCAGCTTGCAGCCCGGAGCCAACTACGACGTCCCATCGGGCACACGCAGACCAGAGGGCCATATCCCGTGGCGGTGCACTACTGGCAAACAGTAGTGCAGTGCGCATCATGCAGTACTATCTACAGTGTAACTTGTCCCCTAGACACTGACATATAAAGTGTATCAGGGGACAGACATAGCTAGACAGACATAGCTTAGTCCACAAGCTACATATAGCTTGGCAAGTAAGCTACCCACTCTAGCTTACATACCAAGCTACACATCCATGCCTATATAAAGGCCCCCTCTCACTCTCTCAGTGGGGGCCGCCCTCACTTTCTCATCCCCACTCTCACACTCATGTATGAGGCAAGAAGCCTCATGGCTCTCCTCACCAAATAGCTCTAGGAGCGACCACGTACCAGATATACCACATATATATAGACATGCAGGAGTAGGGGTATTATCTCTCCGGAGAGCCTCGAACCTGGGTAAACCATTGCGTGCTACTACCCTGTCCCGTCCCGGATCATCCACAAAATCCTTCCTCTCACCTCGATTAGCCTACCCATGGCATATGTCGTGAGAAAACGATGGCAAATTTATAATATTTTTGAGCACTAACCTATCGACCGAGTGCCGAATATCAATTGTTGTTTTCTACGTGTTTTTGACTTTTCAGGTTTACAGTACCAAACGAAGTCCAATTGCCATGAAATGTTTTGATGATTTTTTCTGGACCAAAAGAAGACCTGGGAGCTTTGGGAGGAGGTCGAGAGAGACACGAGGGGCCCACAAGCCACTAGGGTGTGCCACCAAGGGGCGCGCCCTGATGGCTTGTGCCTCCCTCATGCGTTTCCCGACGCCCCTCTGTGGCCTATAAATTGACATCTATTCCAAATACCTTAGAAGCGCTCCCAAAACATTTTTCCCACCCCCACACGTCTCTATTCCAAAGGGAGGACATCTACACCTCCATTCCCGCACCTTGCCGGAGGGGTAGATCGGTCATGGAAGGCCTCTTCATCAACCTTGTTTCCCTCACCAAGATGTGTGAGTAGTTAACCACAGACCTAAGGGTCCGTAGGTAGTACCTAGATGGCAATCTCTCTCTATCTCTCTCTCTCTCTTGATCTTCAATACAGTGTTCATCGCATCTTTGACTTGATCAATCTGCAATCCCTTTATATGGTGTGTTTGTTGGGATCCGATGAATTGTGAGTTTATGTTCAGATTATTCATGAAAATTATTTGAGTCAAACCTGAATACTAAGATTCTTATTTGCATGATCATCATAGCTTCGTAATGTTGTCCCGGTCTATTGAGATAGTTTGGCCAACTAGATTGATATTTCTTCGGTGGGCGTGGTGCGTTGTAGTATGTTCAACCTGACAAGTTTCTATATCCTAGTGACAGAAGGGGACAAGTTGCGTCTTTGTGTTTCTGCTACTAAGGATAAAATGATGGGGTTTATTCTGATTGATTGAGTTTACTTTGTCTACATCATGTCATCATTCTTCAAGCATTACTCTGTTTTACTTAATACTCTAGATGCATGCTGGATAGCGGTTGATGAGTGAAGTAATAGTAGTAGGTGCAATAAGGAGTCGGCCTATTTGCTTACGGACGTGATGCATATATACAGATGATCATTGTCGTGAAAATTGCATAACTATTCGCTTTTCTATCAATTGCCCAACACTAATTTGTTTACCCATTGTATGTTATTTCTATGAGAGATGCCACTAGAGAACTCTACGCCCCCCGGGTCTATTCACTTATATATTCACAAATGCTATCACTACGTTGCTGTTATTTATTTTATTTTTCAATTTATAATTATCTACACAACTCACTTGTTTGCAAATAACGAGATCAAGGGGATTGACAACCCTCTTGTCGGCGTTCGGTGCAAGTCGTTTGTTCTTTTGTGTGCAACCGCTAAAGACGGTTGAGGATTAGTATTCCTATTGGTTCAATAAACCTTGGTTTCATAACTAAGGGAAATACTTACCCACATTGTGCTGCGATAACCTGTTCCTCTTCACGGAAAACCCAACGTAGATCACGAGTATCAAGGGTATGTATCTTTTTGCATTGTTTAGGTTGGTTTGTTCAGGGCACGTATCTCCTATACAATAGGCCAGGCTTCATCCTTGTATGCGAATGAAGTCTTTTGGAGTTGAAAATTATAGAGAAAAGCATCTGGTCAGATGCGCTAAATATATATGTTGTTTGTTGATCCTTGAGGGATTTTGGAGTTGCTACGTGTAGGATTTGATCCGCTCAAATTCTTGCACGAGTTTTCTGGCTTTGGTCTTCTTGCCTTTTTGTTTGATCCGAAGAGCCATTCTACTACTTCTACTCATGCTACTATTGCAATGATCGTTTATCGACGTTTTTGCTATTTCATCGAGTACCGTGGAAGATTGGCCAATAAACAACTCATCATCTAGCCATGCCACATAATTGCCTCTAGTGAATGATATGGCCTCCTGGGCGTTAGGGCATATTTCTCCTTAAGTGGTTTTGGTGATTGATGACAATGCCTTTGCGGACTAATCATGTGCATCGAGCATTTCAGATATCTCATGTCTAGGCACAAGACGATTTAGTGCCCCTCGGAGCCTATCACAGACGGTTGTTCTCTATGTTTCCTTTCGGTGGATTTGAGTCGTAGGAAAGACATACTATTAAGAGGGGGTACGCTTCGGAAAGGTTTGGGTGGAATCAACACGTACACATCTATTCCTTTGCACCACCTTTCCTTCGCTTCAATGGAGCTCCAGCTCGTTTTTCTTTCCTGTGCAAAGTGAAAGCCTGCGGGGGGTTTGCTTTCAGTGGCCAGCGGTAGTACCGCTCAAGGGAGCGGTAATACCACGGGAGCCAGCGGTTGTACCACTTGGTGGAGCGGTAGTACCGCTATCTTTTGCCCTGGAACTTACGCCTGCGGTAGTAGGCACGGATGTAATTTTTTACGTCCGCCCTCTTACGGTAGTACCGTGATTCACGTCCGGTACTACCGTGCCATACTTTTTTTGCAGTTTCGCTTTCTGCGGAGGTAGGCATGGAAGTAATTTTTTACTTCCGTACATCTCCAGTGCCAGCCTCTACCGACCATGCGGTAGTACCGCATGGGCTCGCGGTAGTACCGCTCCGGTGGTTCCACCGCTTGTTTCCTAGTGGAATCGGCCAGAGCCTGTTACTTCCGTGTGAGTGGTAGTACCACATGTGGTAGCGGTAGTACCACAAGCCCTCACGGTAGTACCATGGGTTTTGTGGTAGTACCGCGACGTGAGGGGCTGAGGGTGTGGATAACGGTTGGATCTTGCCCCCCACTATAAAAGGGAGGTATTCTTCCCCAAGAAGCTCACCTCTTCCTTCCCAAACTCCATTGTTGCTCAAAGCTCCATTTTAGCCTGATCTCTCTCCCTAGCCAATCAAACTTGTTGATTTTCTAGGGATTGGTCGAGAAGGCCTCGATCTACACTTCCACCAAGAGAAATTTGATTCCCCCCTAATCCCTTGCGGATCTTGTTACTCTTGGGTGTTTGAGCACCCTAGATGGTTGGCGTCACCTCGGAGCCACATTCCACTGTGGTGAAGCTTCGTGGTGTCGTTGGGAGCCTCTAATTCAGTTGTAGAGATTTCCCCAACCTTGTTTGTAAAGATTTGGTCGCTGCCTTCAAGGACACCAATAGTGGAATCACGGCATCTCGCATTGTGTGAGGGCGTGAGGAGAATACGGTGGCCCTAGTGGCTTCTTGGGGAGCATTGTGCCTCCACACCGCTCCAACGGAGACGTACTTCCTCACAAGGGAAGGAACTTCGGTAACACATCCTCGTCTCCACCGGCTCCACTTTTGCTTATCTCGTACCTTTACTTCTTGCAAGCTATTATTGTTTTGTATCCCTTGCTTCCTTTTGTACTTGTTGTGTTTAGCATCATATATGTTATTCATCTAGTTGCACATCTAGCCAACTTATTTGATGCTAAGCTTAATTTGTTAAGGAAAAGTTAAAAAGTGTTAGTTTCCTATTCACCCCCCTCTAGTCAACCATATTGATCCTTTCAATTGGTATCAGAGCCACGTCTCTTTATTAAGGGTTTCACCACCCAAAGAGTATGGCTGGCGAAGGGGAGCATGTGGGAGAACTTCCTAAGGCCATGGGAGTGAACACGGTCTCATGCGAGGATTTGAATGAGGCCTTGTCCTTACTCAAATCCTCCATGGCGACCGAGGTTCAATCCATGTTCAAAGATTTCCTTAATACTCTTAAAATGTCTACCGATGCGGTGCAAGTGGTCAAACCCACTAACTCGGCATCGGATGTCAACTCTGATAAGGAGGGGGCTAGTGCTGACAAGGATAATCATTCTCAAGGATTTAATGGGTCGGGGAGCTTTGCCTCAGTTCCCCCTCCCGTGGTCTATGGAGGACCGATGCACGCACCTCATATAGTTAATCTTGGTCCTCCTCCTAAACTTGTTTAGAATGATTTTGCTAACTGGGTTTTTAGTATCAAGTCTCATGTAGATCATAGCTCTATTCATCTCATGAGAGTCATTGAAGAAGGATACTATCCTCATGATCCACGCAATCTTACTCCAAGAGAACAAGCGGATAAATAGCTAAATTCTTCCGCCTTGTTCATACTCCAAGCTGCTATTCCTATTGAAGACCTACCTCACCTGCGGCCCTTCACTATTACTAAAGAGTGTTGGGAACACATCATCTCCATGTATAAGGGCATTTCAAGCATTCAACGGTCAAACTATGAAGTTGTCCTTGATCAGTCAGCTGAGCTTGTGATGATAGAGGATGAGGAACCGCGTGAGCTCTATAGAAGGGTGACTGCTCTCGCTGTTTCCCTCAAGGATCATGGCAGCAAGGATGTGGATGATACTTGGATCAAGCGTAATTTCCTAAAGGCCATCATGCCCTACAACAAGGTCATGTTCGCTGTCATCCGTCAAAGGCCGGACTTTCACACCTTGTCTTCTGGTGATGTGTTGGATGAATTTATTGCTACGAACATCCTGAACACGACAGCTGACAATGCTCTCGCTCACGTTCAACAGTCAAAGAAGTCCTCTTCCAATCTTGCTTTGAAGGCCAAGGTCAGTCAAGAGGATGAATAAGAAGAAGAAGAGGGTTGCCCAGAGGACACAAAATATGCTTATCATGAGCACATGGCTCTTGCGTCCAGACAATTTTGGGGCAACAATAGAAACACAAGGCCCAACTTCTCCAAGAACAACTCAACTGGGTCAAAGGGCAAGCAATGCGTGAGAACATGCTACAATTGTGGTAATGTGAGTCACTTTGTGGTGGAATGCCCATATGAGAAGAGGGAAGACAATGGTGGCAAGCTCATTCGCAAAGATAAAGACAAGTCCTTCCCAAACAAAACCAACTTCATCAAGAAGGCCCCTCACAAGGTATTGGTGGCTCAAGAAGAGTATGCCTCGGATGATGATGTTGATGATGAAGACATAGGAGGTGAAGGAATGGCAATGGCATCCGTGGCAATTGCTTCCTCTACCCCATCAAAGGTGTCACTCTTCGACGCCCCCAATGAGAACATCGTCGCGAGGTGCCTCATGGCTAAAGGTATCACTAAGGTAACCTCCAACGTCAAAACCTCAAACATTAAGACTTCTATTTCTTCTACTCCGTCTCTAGAATGTGTGGATGAACATGAGGAGGCAAAAGAAGACAAAAATGAGTTTGCCAAATTCATGTGTAAACTCAAGGGAGAGTCCAAGAAGCACTTCGTTGCTCTCTTGGAACAACTTGGTGAGGCCCATGACACTAGTGTGTCTCAAGAAGAATTTCTTGAGGAGTTGAGAGGCCATAGTCGTGATTTTGCCGACGAGATAGTGGATCTATCTATTGCTCTTGAGGAAGAGCGAGGTAGTTGTATGACTCTTGAGGAGTCGCATAATTATGATCTTGCTAAATTACATAAAGATTATGATCATGCTATTGTTCTTAACCGTGTGCTCAAGTCTGAAAAGGTTGCACTTGGGGTTCACCATGATCGACTCAAGGATGAGATTGACACACTTGACAATGCTCACAAGGCATTGAAGTGTGCTCATGCCTCTCTTAAGGATTCGTATGAACAACTCCAAGTGAAACTCACTAAGGAAATTGCCACGTGTCCTCATTTTGTTCTAATTGATAATGCATCTGCTAGTAACCCGTGTTGTGAGCATGCACATCTTGTGGAGGAAAATGCTCAGCTAAAAGAGCAGCTTGAAAAGGGCTTGGTGACGTGTATCCAAGGTGAGAAGACACTCAATGACCTTTTGAGTAATCAGAAGGAAGTTGTGGCAAAACAAGGTGTGGGGTTTGCACCCAAAAACAACAACAACAAGAAGAAGGTGAACACCAAGGAAGTTCCACCACTCAAGGAAACCTTTGTAAGAGAAGGAGAAGGTCATCATGACAAGAATAAATACAAAGCTATAGTTGGGAATTCCAAGAAGGACAAGAACACCCACCCCAACAAGACTGGCGATTTTAACCCCTCTTATGTTTTGTGCCGTGCTAGTGATGGGCATGTTTATGCCAAATATGTTGGCTCTTCTTATGAGTACACTGAATGGTGTATTTGGGTTCCTAAGACCCTTGTTGCTAACATGAAAGGACCCATTAAATAATGGGTACCTAAAACCAAACATTGATCTCTTGTAAGGGTTTGCTTCCGGAGGAACGTCATGGTTGCTCGATAGTGGAGTGACAAATCATATGACCGGAAGCAAGGACTTGGTGGTGGACGTTCATCCTGACACATATGTGGCCACCCAAGTCTCATTTGGTGATGATGAAATTTCAAAGGTATTGGGTCTTGGCAAGGTGATAATCTCTCCGGAACTCTCTATAGAGAATGTTATGCTCGTTGAGACCCTCGCATACAATTTACTTTCTGTTCATCAACTCGCAACCATGGGTTTTAGTACCTTCTTTGGTATTGAATCTTTGACCCTTTGTGGAGAAAGAATCTTAAAGTAGCTTTTGTTGGGCATGTTGAGAATGGTCTCTATGTGGTGAACTTCTCAGAGCAATCAACTAAGACCGTGACTTGCTTAATGGCTAAAGTTGATGTGGGATGGCTCTGGCATCACCGGCTAGCCCATGCCAATATGAGATCTTTGCAAAGCCTCCTCAAAGGGGATCACATTCTTGGACTAAAAAACATGAGTTTTGCCAAAGATCATGCTTGCAGTGCTTGTATCAAAGGAAAGCTACATGAAAAGGCTCATCGTCCAACCACTACAATCTACTCAAAGAGGACGTTAGAGCTCCTTCACATGGATCTCTTCGGACCTCCATGTTTTGATAGTCTTGGTGGAAGAAAATATTGCTTGGTGATTGTGGATGATTACTCAAGATACACTTGGGTATATTTCTTCAAAAAGAAGAGTGAGACCCAACAGACCATCATCGACTTTGCAAATGAAGTCCAACGTCAACATGAGGCAAAGATTTTGATGATTAGAAGTGGCAATGGCACTGAGTTCAAGAATTACACCCTAAATGAGTTTCTTAGTGATGAAGGGATAAAGCACCAATATTCCACACCTTACACCCCTCAACAAAACGGTGTTGCAGGGAGGAAGAACCGGACGTTGATTGATGCAGCAAGAACCATGATGGCGGAGTTTAAATCTCTATACAACTTTTGGGCTGAAGCCATCAACACAACGTGTCATGCATCAAATCGGCTCTATCTCCGCAAAGGCTTGAACAAGAGTCCTTATGCGATTCTTACCAGAAACAAGCCCAAGCTCAAATACTTTTGGGTGTTCGGTTGTAAGTGTTTCATTCTCAAGAAAGGTGCTTGTTTGTCTAAATTTGAATCTAGAGCCCATGAGGGCATATTTGTTGGTTACGCTACAAACTCTCATGCTTACCGTATCCTCAACAAGTCCACGGGACTCATTTAGGAGACGATTAATGTAGAGTTTGATGAAAATAATGTCTCCCAAGTGGAGCAAAGTGGTCTTTGTGATGTAGGTGATGAAATTCCTCCCCAAGCCATAAGAAGAATGGGTGTGGGATACTTCCTACCCGTTGAGGAACCCCTTGTGGCCGAAGAAGAAGGACAATGTTCCACTCAAGTGGAACCATCACCGACGCAAGACCCACACGCTTCCGAAGAACAAAATGAAGGTCCTTCACCACATAGACAAGATCAAGGGCAAGATCAATCTCCTGATGATGGTGTTTCACCAAGTGATGACCAAGATCAAGATCCCATCTCCGAGCTCGTTCAAGATCAAGATCTTCTTCAAGAACAAGAGAAAGCTCACGAAGGCGCTCAAGATCATCAAGATGATGACCCTCGGAATGTTGTCCCTCAACCTTCCATGGAGGAAATCTTAGAGAGACGAGCCGCCAAGAATGCTGCCAATCTCAAAGTTAAAACAACATCTGTTGGAGAACGTCTACGGTGACTTGCAAAAAGGGGTAACCACTCGTAAACAATTAACAAACTTTTGTGAACATCACACGTTTGTTTCTTGCATTGAGCCCCTTAAGGTTCAAGATGCGCTCGAGGATATGGAGTGGGTTGAAGCTATGCATGATGAAATCAACAACTTCGAGCGCAACCAAGTGTGGCAAATGGTGCCACGACCTAAGGAGAACCACAATGTTATTGGAAATAAATGGATCTTCAAAAGGAAGCAAGATGCGCATGGTATCATCATTCGCAACAAGGCAAGATTGGTGGCACAAGGATACTCCCAAGTCGAGGGTATCGACTACGGTGAAACTTTTGCTCCTGTTGCTCACCTTGAATCTATTCGCATGTTGCTTTGCATATGCCTATCATCATAACTTTAAATTATATCAAATGGATGTCAAGAGTGGTTTTCTTAATGGTCCTCTTAAGGAGTTGGTATATGTCAAGCAACCCCCGGGGTTCGAGGATCCCAAGTTCCCCAATCATGTATACGTTCTCGATAAGGCTCTCTATGGCCTTAAGCAAGCCCCACGTGCATGGTATGAGCACCTTACCGATATGTTGCAAGACCATGGGTTTGAAATTGGGAAAATTGATCCCACTCTTTTTACAAACAAGGTTAATAGGAACTTGTTCATATGCCAACTATATGTTAATGATATTATTTTTGGTTCTTGTCGTGGATTTGTCACGGCAGATGTTCGGGTGAACAGACTTAGGTTCGAGGCAAAAATGCAACTATGTGGCGGTTTGAAGGGGTTGGTCGGAATCGAGAGACGCGGAGTTTACCCAGGTTCGGCCCCTACGATGGAGGTAAAAGCCTATGTCCTGCTTGTCTGGTATTGATGATGAAGGAGATCTCTCGGTTACAAGGGTGTTGTATTGCTACCTCTAATCACGAGAGTATCTAATCTCTTGTCTATCTAAGACCTGTCTATTGAGACGTCTAAAAACTTGACCCTCTCGGGGTGACCCGCCCCTCCTTATATAAGTTGAAGGGGCGGCTTACATGTAGTGTCTAAGTCGGATTATGACTTCCTATTGCGGGCTTCTCTTCATGGGCTTCTGAGTCCCCGAGCGGCTTACACCCGAGGACTCATCTTCAGGGACTCATCTTCATAGACTTACAACTGGAGAGTCATCCAGGGACTCACAACCGGAGAGTCATCTTTAGGGACTTAAAACCGGATAGTCATCCAGGGACTCACGACCGGAGAGTCATCTTCAGGGACTTACAACCGGATAGTCATCCAGGGACTCACAACCAGAGAGTCATCTAGGGACTCACAACCACAAAGTCATCTTCAGGGACTTACAACCGGAGAGTCATCTAGGGACTCATAACCGGAGAGTCATCCAAGGACTCACAACCGGAGAGTCATCCAGGGACTCACAACCGGAGAGTAATCCAGGGACTCACAACCGGAGAGTCATCTTTAGGCCAGGTCATAACTATCATCGGGTTATAACTGTCTCCCGGGTCATACTGTGGGGTATATCCCCGACATTAGCCCCCAGGTTAGCTTGAATTTATTCATGGTAACCTCCTAAAATGAGAATAGTAAATATGTTAAGTGGTCGGCTTGCTCCTTTGGCCGGCTTATGAAGTGGCTCTTCAGAACTCCGGGTTTTTTCAATATGCCATTGATTCGGCTTCCAATACTTTGGCTTAATGAAAATCTTGAAAAATAAGAAATCCTCATGACGTAGATCCATACTTCCATTGTTATGAAACAAAGCGACTTATATAAGCTCCGGCGGGTTAAGATCAGCGGGTTATGATCTTTTGATAACGTCGGGTCATGAATGTTGGTGACGCTGGGTCTAACAACTGAACTCCCTAATTAACATCTTGAAAATTCTCCTCAAAGTTTTGATATGTCCATATTACCTGTAGCCCCCAAGCCCGAGATTATCCATGATAACTTGGTGCTTTGCAATAATATATGTGATTGTGTAGCCCCCCAAGCACTAGGTTGTCTTGCCTGCAGCAGTCTGGGACTTTGTAACTGTCTTATACTTTATGAAGCTTTAACTGGTGTAGCCCCCAAGGGCCGTCTCATCAATATGTGATGGGCCGGATCTTTAGTTTGGATCATACAATCTGTTTGAACAGCTGAATACTGTAGCCCCCAAGTGCCAGGTTGCATGCCTGCGGCAACTTGGTACTTTAGAAAATTTGATCTGAGCGGTGTAGCCCCCAAGTGTCAGGTTAGTATGCATTACTGGGTTGGGACTTGGAAAAATATAGAAAGGCTGGCTCATCTCCTTGAGATAATATGGTCTTGCTGACGATGTAATGATTTGAAAACCGGATTGCATTAGCCCCCAAGTGTCGTGGTGCATGCTTGCAGCGACATGGGACTTGCATACTTGATATAAACTGGACTTGAATAATGTAGCCCCCAAGTGCCAGGTTGACTGCCTTCGGCAACTCAGGACTGTGTGAGAGTAATATGACTCATCATAATGAACTTCAAAAGTTCGCTTGGAACTGATATTGATCTGATTTGAATGAATCTTTGACCGTGGTTGTAATATAACCCGGAATGAATATCCTGGAATAATTCCTTGTCTTTGACATGAAATCCCTGCTCATGGTTGCAGTGCAACACGGCAAATATATGTTTGAGAAATCCATGAGTGTTGTAGATTATTACAGAGCACAATTGAAGAAATCCGAGAACCGGTCAATTAGATGACACGGTATTTGTCGCAGATTTGTCACGGCAGATGTCCAGGTGAACGGACTTAGGTTCGGGGCGAGACGCAACTACGTGGCGCCTTGAAGGGGTTGATCAAAATCGAGAAGACACGGAGTTTTACCCAGGTTCGGCCCCTCCGATGGAGGTAAAAGCCTATGTCCTGCTTGTCTGGTATTGATGATGATGAAGGTCTCTCGGTTACAAGGGTGCTAATTGCTACCTCTAATCTCTTGTGTTGTCTAAACTTGTAGACTTGTGTCTTTTGAGAACTTGTCCCTCTAGGGGTGCTCTACCCCTCCTTATATAAGTGGAGAGGGTAGGTTTACAAATAGAGTCCTACTAGGAGTAGGATTAGGACTAGTCTCTCACGAATCCTACTTTGGGTCTTATTTCCTTTAAGGGAATCCTTCTCTCTTGTGGGCCTTCTCCTATGGGCCTTCTCTTGTGAGCCGCCTAGTGCCGGCTCACCCGTTGGGTCTTGGGCTTGGTCATCCTGTGACCCGCTTGCCGGGTCATAAATAAGATGTCATGTCTTTAACGGGTCTCCTGTGAGTTGCCTGGCCGGGTCATTTAATAAGATGTCATGTCTTCGGCCGGGTCTCCTGTGAGTCGCCAGGACAGGTCATACCATGCGGTATATCCCCGTCAGTATTATATCTGACAGGGCGGCTCTTGAAAAATAATGAATTCTCCGAGCTGGCTTGAAAACCCCAATCATTTAGTACTAGTTATGATAAACCATGAAGATCCAGCCAGGTTGGCTATTAAAGATCCATTTGCTCTTTAAAGAATACTTAACGGCGGCTCATCTTAAGAGATAAGACCTGCAAAAATAAACAAGACAGCATACATTCTGCATTGTTGTAAGGGCGGCTTAAAAAGCACAACCCGGCGATGTTATATCTTTCATAACATTGCTCCTTCTTTCATAATCTTGCTTTGACATGGCTTTGGAGACCGGCATGATATCTATGCAATGCATGATGTAATGTATGATGCCATGTATGATGCAATGTATGATGTTCTTGTTTTTCCTAACTTGTTTTTTTGTAATAACTCATGTGCTGGTTCTGCTGGGCTGACTCGCCACTTAAAACTCCTTAGTAGTACAGGATCTCTATCGAGATTGGTCGTCAATTTCTTTGAAGGGCTCAGGGTCTCTAAGCGAGATTAACTGAAAGGAAGTGTGAAGTCCCAGAAGAGACACAGCAGGGCATGAGTACCCTGATAGCCCATGAACTGCCTCTCACGTGACATAAATCCGTTGTTTTAACCTTAAATGGTGCAGGGCCCTTGAAGGATTAACTGTCTAAGAGTACGAACGGGCCACATAGCGGAGGGTCAGCAGTAGATGAGAGAGTTTATCCTTGCTTTCCGTAAGCCGGCCCTCACGTGACAAGAACCGTTGTTTTAACCTTAACCAGTACAGGGTCTCTATCAAGATTAGCCGTCAATTTCCTTGAGTCGGCTCAGGGTCTCCAGGCGAGATTAACTGGTAAGAGTTCGGTAGGTCACCTAGCGGAGCAACATCAGCTTACAGGCAGGTTTAACCCTGTTTGGCTTAAGAGCCGATCAAGAGGGTGTGTAAGCTAAACCCAGTGGGTTGGAAGCCCCCAAATGACCTTTGTTAACGGAGTCAACTGCTTGGCTGAAGAGCCGACCGATAGGGTGTGATAAGCTACACCCGGTGGGTGGGAAGCCCCGTGGACGATCATGTTGACAGAGTCAACTATTTGCATCATCTTGTAATTCGCCATCCTGTAATGAAGAAAATGGCAGAAGCCTCCAAGTGACTTTATGATGATCCAATGAATCCGGGAACCCGTGTTTGAACGGTATATCTCGGCGGTTCGTCCTCTTGTGCAACTTTTAACCTTCCCCCAAATATGTAGTAGCCCCCAGGATCAGGTTAACTTTGCAATGACCCGAGGTTCTCGTTGAAAATGACCAAATGTGTCTCGCCATGTCTGTATCCCCCGAGTCTTAAGTTGACTCGAAGAGGCGGCTTGAGAATCTCCACTGAAAGTTGAGGTTGGCCATGGCGGGTTATAGATGATCTCGTATGATTTGTTTCAATAATCCAGTCGATGGTTCGTCCGGCTGGTTGTTGAAGTGAACCAAACTATAATGGCGGTGACTTGTGTGCCTGTCTGTTGGGCGGCTCGTATCGACGAGCACCACACCAATGAGTTGATGTAAATCAGACTGTGGGCGGCGTCTTGCACGCGTCCATTGAGTGGCTCGTACAGGCGAGCACCGCACCGATATGTTGATGTATATCAGACTGTGGGCGGCGTCTCATAACCGTCCGTTGGGCGGCTTGTACTGGTGTATGCAGCCACTGGCGTGTTGATGTAGACGTAGAAATCAGCTGCGGCATTGTATGTCCGTGTTGTTGTGAAAGACAACACGACGTTGTAAGCCGGCGCGGACGGCGAGAGGTGGCCACGGCGTTTGAGGATGAGTCGGCCGCGAGGCGCGGACGGATGAGTCGGTCGCGTGTTGATGTAGACCAGACCGTAGGAGTGGGGGCTTACGCGCGTCCGTTGAGCATTTTGTGCAAACGGTCGCAGTCCCAGTGACTTGATGTAGACCGGACCGCGGGAGCGGCAGCTCACGCGCGTCCGTTGAGCAGGTGCGAACGCTGGTGCATGATGATGCTGCCACAAGCTCCGTATCTATGGCATGACACAGCGTTTATAATGAATAATTGTCATGCACAAAGATATCACCAGCGAGAGTAAATGTTCTCTAAAGAAAAAATGTATCAGTAAAAAATTGACCTGATGTGTTTCACCTGATTCATCCTGACGACCAGCTGAGTCATATATAACGTCCGTGGATCACCTCCCGTAATTTCAACAGCAATTGAGCCACTCTCTTGAATCCGCAGCGGAGGTGGCGACTCGGCCACGGCAGCTCGGAGACGGTGCTAGACCGGGCCGGCTCAGCGGTGACGGCATTGCATCAAAGAAGTCCAGCAGGGCGACTTGAGGCGATGAAGGACCACGGTGTTTTGATAAGGCGGGTCTCCCTTTTTTTAGAGCCACATGGCTCCCACTTCTTATCCCCGCGTGGTCAACCTGGCCCCCAGAGAGCAATCGCTGGCGGGGGTAGCAAGAGGTGGAAGAGTCGGCGAGGGGTGGCGAGGGACAGCAAGGCAGACGAAGCCGGCCTGGGAGCAGCGACTAGCGCAAGTCCAGCGGCGGCGTGCGCACGGGCGGGTGCCGGCCTTGGCGCGGCAGAGCTGGCAGCTAGGGGCAGCGCGTGCGGTGTGGCGGGCGCCGGAAAACCGAAGTAGCAAAGAACCGGGGGCCGCAGCAGCAAGCCGAAGGAGGCCTTGGCGCGGCAGAGCCGACGACCAGGGACTGGTGTGGTGCCGATGGCCGAGGGCGGAGCGGAGTAGCAAAGAGCCGGAGGAGGCGCATCATGCGAGCGGGACCGTGCCGGCTCAAGGATGCAGCATTGGAGCGGCATGGGAGGAGTGGGTTCGGCGTACGGCGGAGTCGGCCCCGTAGCGAGCAGCAGCCGGGGTAAGGTGGAGGCAAGCCTGCTGTGGTGGAGATGTGCTATGGACATAGCAACGAGGCAAGGCAGAGAATGCTGGCTTGAGGTGGACGCGTGACAGCAGGGGCGGGCCGCAGCAGCAACGGAGGCGGGGGCGGTGGCTTGAGGACGAAACGGATTCGGTGATGTCGGCCAGCTTGGACACGGCCACAACGTCGGGTGAGACGGGAGGTGTGGGGCGAGCGCGCACCAGGACACCGGCGGACTGACCCAGGAACGCTGGCTTGGGCAACATCCGCTGGAGGGTGCAGAGGCGAGGCGGAGCTTGCGGGGAGGAGAGGCCTCAGCAGTGACTCTCGAGCGACAGCTCACGATGGGGAGAGGTTGCAGCAGGTTTTGGCATACGGTAGAGTCGGCCTCGTAGCGAGCAGCGGCCGAGGTGGCTCCCGAGCAGCGGCTCGCAGCGGAGAAGAGGCCACGGCGGCCAAAGCGGGGACGGCGAGGGGCGCGTGAAAGCAGGGGTGGCTCAGATGCACCCCCACTCAGATGCGCGGAAGCCAGGCAAGGTGCAGCACAAGCGGAGGTGAGGCGGCTCGGATATCCGCCAGCGGGTGCGGACGCGAGGCGAGCGCAAGCGGCTGATCCGGTGAGGGGCGGTGTGGTGCGGTGAGATGTGAGGAACGAAGTTGCGGCGTGATAGGGCGGTCCGGCTCAGGGTGCAGAGCGGCGGGGCGAGGCGGCCTGCCGCAAAGCCGCGCGGGAGCATGTGTGCATTGGAAAGGAACCCCAGGCTACTCCGGACGGCGGTTGCGGCGACTCGGTGGCTGGCGGGCGTGTTGAGGCGGACTGCGACCAAGGGTCGAGCTTTGTGGGGTCTTAGCTAGCTAGCGGCGGAGCGCGACAGCGGCGGTGTCTGGAGCAACGTAGGCGAGCGAAGATAGGAACTGACCGACACGTGGCCAACCCCCAACCCGTGTCTGTTTCCCAGTTCAAACGGAGCCGTCCGGACTTTTTCCTTCACGACCAGCTGGCCGGAGGGCGTGCAGAGTGCAGTTGGCGGCTTGCGAGGCTCCACGTCCAAACAGTTCCATCACCAAGCGTTGACCCATTGATGCTTGGAAATTCTTTCGCATGATGGGGTTTAGAGTAAAAAGCTTGTCCTTTTCTCACACAAGCACATGAGCACAAGTACTTCCGCCCAACGAGAGAAGTAGTAGATTGAAACATGTAGTAGCAGCAACTTCGGTACGTTTGATCACGGAAGCGGCAGGAACCGAACAACCTTTTGTACCTCAGGACTTGATCCTGTACGCAGAAGAGCAACGGATTTCGGAGACTTGTCGTGGCACTCGGTGAAACGGACCGGAAATTGTTGTAGTCACACGCCGATCAGATAAGCCATACGGAACAGATTGGAATGCCGGTCGGACTCGGTGACATGCGGCTATAGTAGCAGAAATCAATCTCCGATCGGAATTGACGGATCGCCAAGAAACGCGTGCGTCACCGCACGCAGATGCAACCCTAACTCTTATCTAAATCTCGTATATTCTTTTCCAAAGATTAATCATGACCCTGATCATCAAACAATAGATTCACCAACGTTGATCAAGGCAGTTCCATGGCGGGTTATCATGCCGGATCTTCTTCATCTGGCTAATTGCAAGCTTCTCTATCCCTGAGAAAGCTCCCTCCAAGAACACAATACCACCGTGCGTAGGCCCCATGGTGGGCGCCAACCATCGTGGATTTGTCATGGCAGATGTCCGGGTGAACGGTCTTAGGTTCGGGGCAGAAACGCAACTATGTGGCGGCTTGAAGGGGTTGGTCGGAATCGAGAGACGCGGAGTTTACCCAGGTTCAGCCCCTCCGATGGAGGTAAAAGCCTACGTCCTGCTTGTCTGCTTGTCTGTTACAAGGGTGTTGTATTGCTACCTCTAATCATGAGAGTATCTAATCTCTTGTCTATCTAAGACTTGTCTATTGAGACGTCTAAAAACTTGACCCTCTCGGGGTGACCCTCCCCTCCTTATATAAGTTGAAGGGGCGGCTTACATGTAGAGTCTAAGTCGTATTATGAGTTCCTATTGTGGGCTTCTCTTCATGGGCTTCTGAGTTCCCGGGCGGCTTACGTCGGGCGGCTTACACCTGAGCACTCATCTTCAGGGACTTACAACTGGAGAGTCATCTAGGGAGTCACAACCGGAGAGTCATCCAGGGACTCACAACCGGAGAGTCATCTTCAGGGACTTACAACCGGAGAGTCATCCAGGGACTCACAACCGGAGAGTTATCTTCAGGAACTTACAACTAGAGAGTCATCCAGGGATTCACAACTGGAGAGTCATCTAGGGACTCACAACCGGAGAGTCATCCAGGGACTCACAACCGGAGAGTCATCTAGGGACTCACAACCGGAGAGTCATCTAGAGACTCACAACCGGAGAGTCATCTTCAGGCCGGGTCATAACTATCACCGGGTTATAACTGTCTCCCGGGTCAGACCGCAGGGTATATCCCCGACAATTCTCCTAACAAAGTTTTCAATGAAGAATTTGCCACTTCAATGACAAACAAGTTTGAGATATCTATGATGGGAGAATTGAAGTTCTCCCTTGGTTTCGAAGTCAAGCAAAGAAGTCAAGGTACCTTCATCAATCAAGCTAAATACACTCAAGACATGCTCGAGAGGTTCAAGATGTATGAGCTCGATCCGCCCAAGGCCAGCACTCCCATGCCTCTCAAATGCCATATTGACAACGATCCCAATGGTAAAGTGGTGGATCAAAAGGTATATCTCTCCATGATTGCATCCTTGCTTTACCTTTGTGCATCTAGACCGGATATCATGTTAAGTGTGGGTATTTGTGCACGATTTCAGTCCTCACCTAAGGAGAGTCACCATGTGACTGTCAAGCGAATCTTTCGATATTTAGCTCATACCCCAAACTTTGGCTTATGATCCCAAGGGGGCTTTGTTTGATCTTGTTTGTTATACTGACTCGGATTGAGCGGGAGACCGTGTGGATAGAAAGTCCACTTCCGGAGGCTGCCAATTTCTTGGTTCGTCTTTGGTAAGTTGGTCTTCAAAGAAACAAAATTGTGTTTCTCTCTCGTCCACTGGGGCCGAGTATGTAGCTGTTTCCAGTTGTTGTGCACAAATTCTTTGGATGAGGAAAACTTTAAAGGATTATGGTGTCAATTGTGACAAAGTGCCTCTCTTTACTGTGATAATGAAAGTGCCATTATGATCTCCAGCAACCCAGTTCAACATTGCAAGACGAAGCATATTGATATTCGTCATCGCTTCCTTCGGGAACATGTCAAGCATGGAGACATCAATCTTATTCATCTGAGCACTAACGAACAACTTGCAGATATTTTTATGAAGCCATTATATGAATCAAGATTTCGCGAGTTAAGGCATGAGCTAAATATCATTGATTCAGGCAATGTGGATTGACTTAGTGCACACCTCCCCACACTCATTGTTATGTCTTGTCTAGGTGTAGGCATGGATTTAGGGGGAGTCTAGTTCTCTCAATGAACTATCCCTCCTCTTATTATGCATAACTAATCAAAGTCTTTCACATTTGCCATTTTTGATGGTTATTGTGCTTCAAAAGACGAGTCTTAGTCATGGGCCCAAGGATAATTCTTCGCGGTTCCATACCATTTGATTCAAACATAGGTGGCTCTAGGGCCATCGCCCTCTCTTCATTCAAAGTAGAGGCTCTCTGTTTGGTCCAACTTTTTCCCTTCTCCTCCATTGGGCCATGCTCTTGTTTTTGACTTGCATCTTTGATTTCTCTTGTCTCTCGTTTTTGTGCAAAAAACTTTCTTTCTCTTCTTCTCTTTTCTCTTCGAAAATTTGCACTTTGTGGGCAGCACAGTACTACCGTGGAGATTCATGGTACTACTGCTGGGAGCGGTACTACCGCTTATCGCATGGAAGTAAAAAATTACTTCCGCTCGTTAAGCGGTACTACCGCGATGACCGAGGTACTACCATGTCGTCGAGTGGGCGTGGGGGTTAAGAGCCGGCAGGGGGGTTTCAATATCCCCCATACCCCATTATCTCTTCCCCTCGCGTTTCTCTCTCTCTCCTCCTCACAACCAGCACCAGAGCACCTCGCCGGATCTCCGTCTCCGGCCACCCTCCTCCTATTCCCTCTTGTGGGATCGTTCCCCACCTCATCCTCTTGCCATGGACCTCGGTATTTCCCTGAACTCTTCTCGTTTTGCTTCTCTATTTTTTAATCTAGGTTTAGGGGAAATATGAGATGGTCTAGTGTTGTTTGATCCAATATGTGCATGAGGAGATGGTTTGAGTGTGTTAGTGCAGTAGAAGTGCGTATTGATAGGATACAATGGGATAACTTTCGATCTACGGTAGTACCGATTTGATCTTTCGATCTGTGTTCATGCGAAATCCGCCCCATGCGGTACTACCGCACCTGGTGCGGTACTACCGCTCATCGGGCAGAAGTAAATTTTTACTTCTGCTGCTGCCACGGTACTACCGCTCTCCACGGTACTACCGTGTTCGGAGCGGTAGTGATTTTTTACTTCTGCACGCTAGGCGGCAGTAAACTTTTACTTCCGCTCCAGCCACGGTACTACTGCTCCCGGCAGTACTACAGCGTCTGGAGCGGTAGTAATTTTTTACTTCCGGTCGTTGGGCGGCAGTAAAATTTTAGTTCCACTCCAGCCACGGTACTACCGCTGCCAGCAGTCCTACCACGTCTGGGGCGGTAGAATTTTTTTACTTCCGCATGCACCACCGATACTGCCGCTTGATCCGAAGCTATCTCATTTTGTCCTGTTTATTCTCACTTCTACATGGTTTTTGTGTCTGCTTTCGTGTTTGCCTTACCTTTTCTATTTGTCCATTGTGTTTGCATTGTGTGACATAGGTGGTGGCTCTAGTTTCGGCTCTGTTCCAAGATGCTCCAATCCCTCTCGTGACACTAGCTCCAAGCGTCTCCGCAATCCAGATGTTACTGAGGGATCCAATGACCCACCACACAATTTCAAGAGGACTGCATCCAAGCTCAAGGCGCCAGTTGACAACTATGAGGACATGCCTCAAGGTGAGTTTCTATCTCGACGGTTGATCGATCCCTATGTCAAACCAAGGGAAGTTTCCAGGTCCAATGAGTTGTTCTGGACCAAGCAACAATATCTCATCCACATTGATGTGATCAAGGGCAAGAAGAATCTATATGTTCCTGTCCAATACATTGACATGGCTCATATGAGGAAGCATCCAACATACTTCGGTGAGGCTCTAGGTTTGGTGGAGCAGTTTTCTATCGAGGACACCATCTCGTTCCACCTTGACTTTCATCCCGAGATAGTGGGTCAGTTCTTTGCCTTTGTCCACTTCCACATTGATGAGCAACGGACCATGACTTGGATGAACAATGGCGAGAGGATGTCTGCCACCTAGAAGGACTTCATGGATCTGTTGCATGTTGCTGATTCAGGGCTTGATGTGCAACTTGGACTGCGCCCTCATGGAAACCCCCACCCAGCACGTAAGGAGCAGCTCGTGCCATAATATATTCTAAAGACTTTACCCTCTGGTGAGCAAGTTTCTGTGCTCAACCCATTTCCTGATGTCATGCACCGGATCTTCCGCAACACTCTGTTTCCTCGCATGGGAGAGAAGGACAAGGTGCACTCCTATCTGGTGGATATGTTGCTGCTATGTGAGAAAGGAAGAATTGAAGAACTTGACACCCTTGATGTGTCTCACATTATGTGGACTGAGCTTCGCACTTCTGTGTTTCATCGTAAGGTCCCCATTTATGGGCCCTACTTGTTCCTCCTGATTCGTACTACTTGGGAGAAGACCATTCTGGGTGAGGAATTTCAGGAGCACTTGTTTCTTCATGAGCCCATTCGTCTGTGTATGAAGGACAAGTGGGCTAACGCCACCACTAGGCCAGCTCTTGCTCGTATGGAGGTTGATGAGGATGAGATCGAAGAGGAGGAAGATGACCGTTCTGGGTCCTATGTGCCACCGTCTTCTGAGCCATCTTGGGCCAAGAAGCTCTCTCACAAGATGAAGACCTTGTTCTGCATGCAGGCCAAGGGACAGTATCAGGCTCACGTTGCTTAGAAGGAGAGTCGCCAGCGTGACAAGAAGATTCTGAGGAAGCTTGGCGAGTCCATCTCAAGTGGGTCTGAGAGGGAGATCACTCTTGAGGCTACTTGGATGGAAAAGCAACAGTTCTAGTGGGCTGATTCAGATGCGGAGTCCATCCCAGACGCATCATAGGAGGAGCCAGATGATTGATCTTTCTGCATGGGAGCTACCACCTATGTATTAGGTGTCCTCTTTGCCTTTTTGGCGTCTCAATGCCAAATAGGGAGAGTGTGTAGGATTTGCGATTATTTGTGTTGTGTTTTCGTCGTCTCTTTGCTTTCGTTGAACTTTGGTTTATGTCATTTGTGTGTGAGACCAGGAGACTTCCTCTATCATATGGTGTGAGACATATGTTATCACTTCTGCCTTATTATTGTCCAGTATGATTCGTAGCTTGTGAGTCTGTCTCATATGTACCCTTATCTTCATGCTCACATGCTATGCCTAGTTTCCATACTTAGTTTTGTTCATTCTGTTACAAGGATTGCATTGATAATAAAATATAGGGGGAGTGTTGATCCTAGTGTCTGTGCCTTGTAGTCCAAAGCATATCTAGAGTATGCACACATCTAGGGGGAGCTCGTCTATATTTTGTAGATCTTGGCTTTGCATATGCTCATTTTATATCTTTATGTGCAAATCATGTATTGTCATTAATCCACGAAAAAGGGGGAGATTGTAAGGGCATATTTCTCCTTAAGTGGTTTTGGTGATTGATGACAATGCCTTTGCAGACTAATCATGTGCATTGAGCATTTCAGATATCTCATGTCTAGGCACAAGACGATTCAGTGCCCCTCGGAGCCTATCGAAGATGGTTGTTCTCTACGTTTCCTTTCGGTGGATTTGAGTCGTAGGAAAGCCGTAATAGGGGGTCCGCTTCGGAAAGGTTTGGGTGGAATCAACACGTACACATCTATTCCTTTGCACCACCTTTCCTTCGCTTCAATGGAGCTCCAGCTCGTTTTTCTTTCCTGTGCAAAGTGAAAGCCTGCGGGGGGTTTGCTTTCAGTGGTCAGCGGTAGTACCACTCAAGGGAGCGGTAGTACCGCGGGAGCCAGCGGTAGTACCGCTTGGTGGAGCGGTAGTACTGCTATCTCCTGCCTTGGAACTTATGCCTGTGGTAGTAGGCGTGGATGTAATTTTTTACATCCGCCCTCTTACGGTAGTACCGTGATTCACGTCCGCTACTACCGTGCCGGACTTTTTTTGCAATTTCGCCTTCTGCGGAGGTAGGCACAGAAGTAATTTTTTACTTCCGTGCATCTCCAATGCCAGCCTCTGCCGACCATGCGGTAGTACCACATGGGCTCGTGGTAGTACCTCTCCGGTGGTTCTCCTGCTTGTTTCCTAGTGCAATCGGCCAGAGCTTGTTTCTTCCATGCGAGCGGTAGTACCGCAAGCCCTCACGGTAGTATTGTGGGTTTTGCGGTAGTACCGCGACGCGAGGGGCTGGGGGTGTGGATAACGGTTGGATCTTGTCCCCCACTATAAAAGGGAGGTATTCTTCCCCAAGAAGCTCACCTCTTCCTTCCCAAAGTCCATTGTTGCTCAAAGCTCCATTTTAGCCTGATCTCTCTCCCTAGCCAATCAAACTTGTTGATTTTCTAGGGATTTGTCGGGAAGGCCTCGATCTACACTTCCACCAAGAGAAATTTGATTCCACCCACTAATCCCTTGTGGATCTTGTTACTCTTGGGTATTTGAGCACACTAGATGGTTGAGGTCACCTTGGAGCCACATTCCATTGTGGTGAAGCTTCGTGGTGTCATTGGGAGCCTCCAATTCAGTTGTGGAGATTGCCCTAACCTTGTTTGTAAAGGTTCGGTCGCCGCCTTCAAGGGCACCAATAGTGGAATCACGACATCTCGCATTGTGTGAGGGCATGAGGAGAATACGGTGGCCCTAGTGGCTTCTTGGGGAGCATTGTGCCTCCACACCGCTCCAATGGAGACGTACTTCCTCACAAGGGAAGGAACTTCGGTAACACATCCTCGTCTCCACCGGCTCCACTTTTGCTTATCTCGTACCTTTACTTCTTGCAAGATATTATTATGTTGTATCCCTTGCTTCCTTGTGTACTTGTTGTGTTTAGCATCATATAGGTTATTCATCTAGTTGCACATCTAGTCAACTTATTTGATGCTAAGCTTAATTTGTTAAGGAAAAGTTAAAAAGTGTTAGTTGCCTATTCACACCCCCCCCCCTCTAGTCAACCATATCGATCCTTTCACTAGGTCCATTCAGTTTATATAATTACAAAAACCCTGAAAATATCCTTGCTGCAATTTGTTATATATTATATTATATTTATATATCCATCGCTATCTGAATTAATCTTGCAAGTAATGAGTACAAGGGTATTCACAACCCTCTTGCCAGCGTTTGGTGCAAGTATTTGTTGGTGTGTGTGTGCATGTATTGTTGGCGTTCGTTTGTATGAGTCCCCTACTGGTTCGATAAATCCTGGTTCTTCACTGGGCGAAATATTATTTGCTACTATACTACATCACCCTTCTTATTCGGGGAAATCCCAACGCTATCACAAGTAACATTGGCCAATTGACAGAATTGAGCATGGTTACAATTGTGATCATTCATGGGATAATCTAATATAGGCATTATGTTTGTGACAACTATATTATTAATCCAACTGCATCTACGAATATTACTCCGCCATAAGACCGCTATTGAGCATGCATCTCAAAGTATTAAGTTCATACCAACATAGAAACACAATAAGTAAGGTGCCATGATGTAGAGAGGAATAGATCAATCAATATGACCTAACACTGTCATTTTCCGCTTAGCATCAACAACACAATGCACGCCCTCGCACCTTCTATTCATCGGTCGAGATCACCGCAAGGTTAAATCTACTACTACTACTCCCTGTGAAGACCAAATTATCTAGTTGGTCACAAAAGACTCATAGATCGGAAAGCATGCATAGCTATGAAATTACATATAAAAGAGAGTTCAAGAGAATCAAATATAACTCAATGATTATCTAATCATAAATCTACAATTCTTCGAGTCACAATAAACACACCACACAAAAGGACTACATCATATGGATCTTTAAGAAGATCATTGTATTGAAGATCAGAGAGGGAGAGAGAAAGAGGGAGAGAGAGAGGGAGAGGGAGAGAGAGAAATCCATCTAGCTACTGCTATGGACCTATAAGTCATGTGAGGAACTACTCACACATCATTGGGAAGGCAGCAAGCTTGACGAAGATGGCCTCTGTGATGGATTACCCCTCCGTTAGAGTACTAGAAAAAGGCTCCAGATGAGATCACAGCAGAATAAGGGCTTGTAGCGGTGGAAGAATTGTTTCGGGTGCTCCCCTGAGGGTTAGATATGTTAATTTATAGGCCAAGAATTTAGGGCAAAAGGAGACACAGGGGGGCCATAAGGGGGCAGGCTGCACCCCATGCCTTGTCGTCTCCTCGTGAGGCATATGGTCTCCTCCTGAAATTTCCAAGGTGTCATTTGATCCAAAAAATCGTCAAAAAGATTCGTCGCGGTTGGACTCTGTTTGGTGCAGTTTTTCTATAAAACCAAAAACAAGCAATAAAACAACAACTAGCACTTGGCACTGCGATTATAGGTTAGTTCCAAAAAATCATATTAAAATGATGTGTAAAGCATACAAAGATTTATAATATAGTAGAATGAAACAGACAAAAATTATAGATACATTGGATAGTATCAAAATTCCCAGCTTAATTCCTGCTCGTCCTCGAGTAGGTAAATGATAAAAACAAAATAATGTTGAATGCTACCTAACATGTCTTAATCATGTACTATTTTGAGTATGATTGTTAAGAAATGATGACTTAGTAAATATCAAAATGATAATATAGATGAATGCTATCAAATATCATTATTTTTTAAATAACAACGTTAAAGAACGTTATCCCTACTCATTTGATCATGTAAGCAATGACATAACTTGGCCTTCCTTGCGTAATCATGAACACCGTGGTGCCAGACCAAGCATTTCCATCGTACTTTTTCACGCACTTCAACATATTCAACTTCACTCAATACCTGAGCATGAGCCGTGGACTTAACTCTTTAGGTGAAATAGAATGATGGTAGCGGTTCATAAGGGAATACAAAATGTAGAGGAAGTCTTGCATCAACTCGGCGGATCGTTAGGCTATGGAGACGCCTTTCAATCCATATTTGTGCGAGGAGTAGGGATTGCCATGCAACGAATGCACTAGATCTATAGGTGTATGGAAGCTCTCTACTGAAACTAAGTGGGTGTGCATCCAAGTTACTTTCTCGTGAAGACCTTGGGCATTTGAGGAAGCCCATAGTAGGAATATGCAAGTAAAGTTCTAATAACGTAAAAAAATTCTCACTCCTATATGAAAGTGACAAATCATGAGACTCTCTATATGAAGAACATGGTACTACTTTGAATCACGAGTGTGGTAAAGGATAGTAATGATGCCTCTCTCTCTGTCTCTCTTTGTGGGCACTCATGACCCACAAGTATAGGGTATCAATCATAGTCCTTTCATAAGTAAGAGTGTCGAACCCAACGAGAAGCAGAAGGAAATGATAAACAGTTTCCAGCAAGGTATTCCTCTGCAAGTGTTGTGAGTAACAGTGGTAGATAGTTTTGTAGAAAGATAATTTGTGACAAGTAACAAGTGAAAATTGATACAAAGGTGCAGCAAGGTAGCCCAATCCTTTTTGCCGCAAAGGACAGGCATGAAAGTACTCTTATATTAAGCAAGTGCTCCCGAGGACACATGGGAATTTCTGTCTAGTCATGTTCATCATGTTGAGTAGATTCGCGTTTCCTACTTTGATAATTTGGCCTAGAAAAAATGTCAAAAAATTTCGTGGCAATTGGACTCCATTTGCTACTGTAACTCTGAAAAGGCAAAAACACGCTGAAAACAGGAATTGGCACTGGGCACCGGGTCAATAGGTTAGTGCTCAAAAATATTATAAACTAGTAAATGAATACCCATAAATTATCCTAGAATGATAATATCTTAGCATGGAACAATCAAAAATTATAGATATGTTGGAGACGTATCAGGAAGCGTTGGTGATGATGGTGGCTTCGATCCCGCCTCCCGGAGAGAGATTTCCCCGACAGAATCTGGCTATCAGAGTGCAAAAGGGCCTCTGCCTAGGTTTCCGCCTTAGGACGGCATCACTTCATCCTGAAAGGTTGCTTATGATTTTTCTAGGGTAAAGCACACCATATAGGACAAGAGGGGTGTCAAAGAGCCAACAGGGGCCCACAAGCCATCAGGGCACGCCCCTAGGGGGCGCCCTATTGGCTTGTGCCCTGCTGGTAGCCCCCCTCTGGTATATTTTTGCTCCAAAAATTCTTAAATATTCCACAAATATTCCCCGTGAAGTTTCAGGTCATTCTAAGTCTCATGATTTTTCTGCCTTTTTCTCAGTTTTCCGGTCTAGAATTCCAGTTTCCAGATATTTCCCTCCTTGTGGTATACCTTGCATATTCAGAGAGAAAAGACATATGCAAGGTATGCGCTCATGATTTTGAGCATGTGTCTAGTGTCATATTTCAGTCAAAATGACACTAGACACCATTACTCTCATCTCAAACCTTGCTTGTCATGGTATAATGACTGAAATATGTATAGAACAACATGATCTCTCCCTCTATCTCACTACAATGAAGCGTTGGTCCCACTTAATCCCAACAGCGTTCTTATTTTCCTCTAAAATTATTGGTTGCTTACTCCTCACAAGTGGGGTCCACACTTATCATCGTGAGATAGAGAGAGCTGACATGTGGGTATAAGGGTATTTTCGTCATATAACAGGGTTAACGAGTTTCGCGTGCTAATAACGATGTCTAATGACATTTTTGAGCAAACATCTAATGGAACGATTGCATTTTTTATATATCTAATGACATTTTTGAGCAAGCATCTCATGGAATGATGTCACTTTTGAGCAGCTGTAACTTTTAATGGGAAAAGTTGTTGGGGAGCATTGCATGGGAAACAAAAAATAATCCTATGAACACCCGAGATCTATCTATGGATATGCATAGCAACAAGATGGGAGAGGTGTATACATACCCTTGTAGATCAAAAATGTTAACAATATAGAGATCGTGGTTGGCGTAGTCATACTCGCGTCACTCTCCAATCCGATCCAAGCACCACACATGCTGCACCTCCAAGTTTAGCACACGTCCATCTCGGTGACTATTGGGGATATTCTCCATGGGTATGACTTGGCATGAGGAATTACCTAACAAATAGTTGTACCCCGCCATTCCTTGACCCGGATTGTACAAGGCAACTCTTCAGAAAGACACCAAGTCAAAGACGATGACCTGTCTATGGGCCCTCTCATCGAGGATATTATGGGTCGGCTTGTGGAGAAGGCATGTACGAGACGAGGTGAATAAGAGATAGACCAGAACACGGGTTGACAAGCACGACCCAGACTCTTTTTTAACCCTAGGGGCTCGGCCTATTATATAAAGGAGAGCCCCATGGACGAAATAGATAGGTCAGGAATCCTCAAGAGCTAGGTTAGTGATTCCGCACCCTTGTAATCGAGAGCATCATCATCAATAACTTGTAAGTAGGACGTAGGCTTTTACCTCCATCGGAGGGGCCAAACCTGGGTAAACTCATGTCTTTCATTCCCGATCAACCCCATCCAACCGACCACCTACTTGCGATGGCTCCCAGACTTAGTCCTTTTTCGAGGACATCTGTTGTGACAAAATCATGACATGCCCCCACCATGGGGCCTACGCACGCTGGTGTTGACTTCATGGAGGGAGCTCTCCCAAGTTTTGAGGGATACGTGATCGGTCGGTTCACAAAGAGTCGTCGTGGCAATATCTACATCGACGACTCTGGCTGGGAATCCGAGGCCAACTCAATCAAGTTCGGGTATCGGGTCCCCTTTGGCAAGATCCACATCTTCATCGGCAAGATCGGCAAATCCAAGATTGAGCCGGACATCTTGACTGACAATGTCGAACCGGCTCGATGCTCCCAACCCGGCCTAGCACAAGCCGCCCGGAAGCACACTTTCATCAAGACTGGCAGACCTATGTTCGAGTCGGACATCTTCACCAACATCGACGACCCAGATCGGTGCTCAGAACACAGCTCGGTGCAAGCCGCCCGGAACCATGTTTTTATTAGATTTACTCATGGAGTTGATCTATTTGGAAATTCCGCGTTGGGTGGCGATACTCTTGCCTATTCTGATGGCGAGTCATTGGTTGGCGAAAGTGAGTCGATCCTCCCACTATTTGACAATCGGCTTGGGAGCTCTACCGATGAAGATACTGATCCAGAGGTTCTCGAGCCGCCATGCCGTGGAGTTGTTTTCATGGTAGGAAATAACGCTCCCGGAACGGCGTTGGTTCATAATTCCACCACTGTCGGTCCCATAACTGAGGGCGAGAGCCGACTTCAGGGAGAGCCGGTTCAAGCCGCCGACTCAAAAGCTGCTTGAATTGGCAACCCCATTAAGTACCCTTGTGGCATCCCCCATAATCGAGGAGAACATGACGAATCGGGGTGCCGGGGTCAAGAAGCTTTTCAGGAACAGATAGCTGAAGTACGGGAAGAGATCAACACAGAGAACACTCGTATAGCGGAGATGCAGGCCCGCATGCAGAACGAATCTGAGTGCTTGCGGTCAGAGGCAATTCACTTAGCATTTCGCCAAAATGCAAACTCACTGGTTCACACAATAAGGCATCAGAGTCGCGTGCCACAAACCATTGAACCGGCCCGACTATTCAAGGTGCTGCTTGGTATGATCATTCGAGGAGCAGGAGCCGGCACGCCTGGAGAGTCCCCCGTCACACCCCAATTGACACGAGCAGTACTTCCATGTGCAAATGGGTCAATTTATCAACAGACCCCGGCTTGGCAATCACCTTAACGTTTCCATACTCCACCGGTTCATTACTCAAACTCGGTTAATAATATGCTTGAGGCAACTCACAATCTTGTTGCGATCCGATCATAGGAAACAGACCGGCAGATATTGAGGCTAGGAACGCCATCGAGATGCTCAAGACTGGGGTAGTATAGCAAGCCAATTACTCTCATAGCAGGCACCGGCTTCATTCAACCCCTATATAGTTGGAGTAAGAGCCAGCAAGCCGAGTCACCGGTTGTATCTAGCAGTGCACGACCACAGGTGGTTCCACCACAGCTGGCGATCCCAGATGTTAGGCAATTGTGTACGCCAAACGACTCCTGCGAGAAGGAAACACATGGCCAATGTATGCTCAACCTACGACTCATGCACATCTCGCCACAGCCCAGCTTGTCGGCTTATCTCACAGAACTATTGGTATTCCTTGCCTAGGACCAGCTCTACACAACGAACACATGCCTCCTGGTTTTTAGGTCCCTCACAAAGTCCCCAATTATACAACTAATTTGGAACCGGTTGAGTGAATTGAGAGATATGAGATCGCTATGGACATGTTGCAAGTTAGCGATGCAGTCTGTGTGAGGTATCTCACTATGATGTTAGATGGGCCAACATGCACTTGGTTGAAAAACCTTCCCCCTAATTCAATCAACACTTGAGACGAGTTGAAGGAGCGCTTCATCAAGAATTTCCAAGGAACTTGCAAGCGTCCTATGATGATTGCTGGCCTTGAACAGTGTGTCCAACGCAACGACAAGTCTGCACATCATTGGTCATGAAGGGTTGCGGAAATTATTCACTCTTTAGATAGCATTGCAGTTGTTCAAGCAGTTCTTATCCTGGAACGCAACTGTCACTTCCAACCATTGGTTCAAAAGCTTGGGCATCTAAAGAGGAAGGTTAAAGACATGGGAGATCTCTTGGATGTCCTTACCGGATATGCAGAGTCGGAATACACGAAATATCCATCTTCAGATGACGAGCTCTCTGGCAAGGGGAAGAAAAACGATGGCAACAAAGGCCACCAGCAGAATGGTCAAACGAGCAATGACAACGACAACCATGGTAAGAACGTTGGCAAACGCAAGAATTATGATGGAACATAGACTTTGCTGCCAATACCAACACCAGCCCCAAGAAGCAGCACCGGAACAACAATGTTGGTCGTCCCTATAATGCCACTCGCCCTGGCAATTATGAGGAGGCTCTTAAGGGACTATGTCCCAAACACAACGTGGATGGCAAGCCAGCTACTCACTCATGGGAAAACTGCTATATTTTGCAAGAATTCCGGAACCAAGCCTTCCAAAGCACCAATAAAGGCGGCAATGGTCCTCCCAAAGCTCGTAAAGCCAACGACTCACGAGCGGGCTTCCCAATGTCGACTTCCAGGGAAATTATCCCAGAGCCTGGTTTTCTGGAGAAGGCGGCTCAGGACCTGCAGTTTTGGGGGCTGGTCATAATGGGGGTGGTAATCAGCGCTCTAGCCAAGGAAATCAAAATCAGGGCAATCGGAATCACGAGAATCATTCTGGTTTCCAAAGTAACCCAAAACAGTTAATCAGCGGGCAAAACCACATATTCACCACCAGCACCTACAAACGTGGTTGTAAAGTGCAAAAACGGACGGTCAACATGGTTGAGCCGGCAGTCTCGAAATACCTGCACTGGTCTGAACAACCGGTGGTCTGCAGTCGTGAGGATCACCCTCCACGGATTGATAACCCGAGAAGTTTGGCCTTAGTGGTGGCACCTCAGGTTGATGGCTACAAGCTGACAAAAGTACTCATGGACGGAGGCAGCAACATCAATATCCTTTATTACGATACTTTCCGACGCATGAACTTGTCTGAAACTCAGCTCAAGTCGTCTTCTACGGTCTTTCACGGGATCATTCCTAGCAAGTCGGCCTATCCCATCGGTGGGATCTCTCTTGAAGTAGCCTTTGATGACGAGTTCAACTACCGGACCGAGTTCCTAACTTTTGAGGTGGTCAAGGTAAAAATTCCTTATCACGCCCTGTTTGGATGGTCGACTTATGCTTGTTCTATGGCGCATCATTGCTATGTTTACCTCAAGCTCAAAATGCCAGGTCCATGAGGCACTATTAATGTTCATGGCAAGAGAAAAATTGCGGTCGAATGCGAGGAGGGCGATGTAGCTTATGTTGAGTTTGCTTGCGCGTCCGAGGAGTTGAAATTTTGCCAACACAATGTTGATCCATATGATATGACCCCTCTCAAGAAGCCAACCATTGAATCTGAATCTTTCCTCAAATTCAAGTTAGCTCAGAACCAGATCGTTGTGGCGCTGCGTTTCCATCATGGACTCCAACATGGTGCCAACCACACGGCGTTCCCTCAACACTGAAATAGTGAGCGACGAAGCAGCGGGTATTCCACTGCAACTGCTTTTGGCATAACCGCCACGCTGCCCGCTCCTCCACTCGAGACTCTTTCAGCCATCGGTCCTTGGCAAGAACTAAGCATGAACACGACGAGAAGACCTTACGATGGTCGGCGCATTTGCCAGGCCCTCCCCCTGGTCATTAGGGGGGAGGGGCGACCTGGAAACGAGATAAGAAGGGTGAGCTCTATAAGCTTAGGACCAAGGAGGAGAAGGAGATGGATGAGCATCGCCTCTCGCGACCCCCAATTTATAGGGAAGGGTGCGGGGGCTGGCTCTCCTCCACTCCAAAGGTCGTCGTCTGCCTCCACCAATTCCACTACCCATGATCACGGGCGGACAGGTAACCGCCCCATTACGCCAATCCAGGGCACTGCAGTTTCCGCCATGATCAGGCCTTTAAGTCACGAGCGCCCACCGCAACCTCTCGCAATGCATGCGGCGCGCGTGGCGGAAACGGCCTAAGGTAGTGGGTCAGTGTTGACTAGTAAATTGGTGGTTATTACCTCACATCACGCATTTGTGCATGAATTTTGGGCCTGGCCCAATGGCGCTGAGCATGTACATGTGGGCCAGACCCGGGGCCTCCTGTCGGTGCACTGAGACATGGGTACCCAATGCTCCTGACTTATGCACAGGCGGTAGTATCCAAACCCACGACAAGAAAACCAACTCAAGTCCAAGCAACACAGGCAGGCTCGATGCTTCAACCCAAGACAAGCTCGGAGTGCGCCAAGCACGTCCCGGGTGCTTGTCGGGGACCGAGGCACCTGCACCTTCAGAAGACCCGGCAAGCAAGTCCCCCGACAAGCGCGGGCCGATCGGTCACTGATCCACCGCATCGCCACTCCTATCACTTATCGATGCGGTGTCGAGCTCTCAAGTGGCTAGGTGGCTCTCGCTAAGCACGTGGCGACGTGCTGGAAGACGATTACGCCTCCTTGACACCCGTCAGGTAGGCATGTCAAGCCGTGGTGCAGCAGTTAGATAGAGAGGTATGCTAATGATGGCATTTGTCAGGAATGCATCCCCGCATGCCACCTAGACTAGCAGTGATGGTGTTTTGTCCTTAATGCCACAGTTAGGTATGATAAGCTCTACTAGCTATCTAATCACCAGACAATGTTTGTTTTGCCACTGTGATTGCCCCTTGTGCTATAAAAGGAGGCCCAAGGCAACCTAGCTTAGGAGTCGAACCCCCGAACGCTTGTATTCACATAGAAGCTCTTTCCCGAAGGCAACCCTTGCCGGGCTAGAGTGCTAGGCGCCTCTCGTGTTCTTCCAATCAATCCACCAAAAGCAGGAGTAGGGTTTTACGCTTCACAGCGGCCCGAACCTGGGTAAAACACCTGTGTCGTGATCATCACATTGTCTTGCTATCTCTGCTCTACGTGCAAGTGATCTTGTCCCCGTTGAACCACAAAGGGGCTTGCGGCACCATAGGTGATCGAGTGCATCCAGCCCCGACAATTGGTAAAGAAGTGGCCCAGCTCCTAGCAGCAGGGTTCATCGTTGAAGTTTTTCATCCTGAATGGCTGACTAACCCAGTGCTTGTTCTGAAGAAGAACGGCACGTGGCACATGTGCTTGGATTATACACACCATAACAAGGCTTGTCCAAAGACCCCTTTGCTCTAACACACATTGACCAGATCATCGATTCCACTTCTGGTTGTGAAAATTTGTGTTTCCAAGATGTTTATTCTTGTTATCATCAGATCAAGATGAAGCAAGAATACCAGGAGAACACCACTTTTATCACACCATTTGGAGCTTTCTGCTATACATTTATGCCCTTTGGTTTGAAAAGTGCAGGTGCAACTTATGAGCATTGCTTTCAGAATTGCTTGCACACACAAATTGGCTAGTCCACGCTTATGTTGATGATATAGTTGTGAAATCACAGAAAAAAGGAGACCCTCTTAGTTGATCTCAAGGTGACATTTGACAACTTGCGCGTTTATCAGTTGAAGCTCAATCCGGCTATGTGTGTTTTTGGCATTCCTACAGGCAAGTTACTAGGTTTTCTAGTCTCTTACCATGGCATCGAGGCCAACCTGGAAAAAATCAAGGCAATTACTTCCTTGACCGAGCGGGCCAACATCAATGGAGTCTAGAAGCTCACGGGATGCATCGTGGCCTTAAGCCGGTACATAAGTCGACTCAGTGAGAAGCCGGTTCACTTGTATAAAATTTTGAAAAAGACTAACAATTTCATCTCGAACGACGCCACCAATAAGGCTTCCGAGGACCTCAAGAAACAAATTTCTGAAGCTCCAATCTTGGTGGCTCCATAGATAAAGGAACCAATGCTCCTATACATCACCACAAATAACAAGGATGTTAACGTTGCAGTTGCAGCTGAACGCAAGGAGGCAGCAAGAAATACCCAGTTCAGCGCCCAGTCTATTACGTCAGTGAAGTCCTGACCAAGTCCAAGCAGCATTACCCACATTGGCAGAAGCTGGTTTTCAGGCTGTTCATGGCTAGTCGGAAGCTCAAACACTATTTTCAAGAGCATCCTATAATTATTTTAGTTGTGCATCCCTAGGGGATATCATCCAGAACAGAGAGGCTACTGGCCGAGTTGGGACCACATCATGTAAAGTATGTACCAAGGATAGCCATCAAATCCCAAGACTTGGTGTATTTCATCAATGACTGGACTGAATTGCAAGCCCCTGAGGAAAAGCCGGATAACACATGTTGGACTATTCACTTTGATGGGTCCAAAAAAATTGAAGGCTTGGGGGTTGGTGTGGTTCTAACTTCTCCACGAGGTGATAAATTTTGTTATGTCTTGAGACTTATGTTTCCCTGTACTAACAATGCAGCTGAATATGAGGTTCTGCTTCATGGCCTTCGCATGGCCACAGAGATTAATCTCGGTCGGGTCAGATGTTTGGGCGACTCGGATTTAGTGGCTCAATAGGTGTCTGGTACTTGGGATTCCAAATATCTCTTAATGGCGTCTTACACGCAAGTTGTGACTGTCATTGTTGGCCACTTCACGAGATATCACGTTGATCACATTGATTGCCAACAAAATGAGGTTGCATATGCTTTATCTCGTCTTGGTTCCTAGCGCAAGCCTGTCCAACCCAATGTTTTCCTTGATGTTCTGCACAATGCATCTGTCACATTACCTTCAGAGGAAACCATTGTTATCCCTGACCCGGAATAAGATTTCGTGACTACAGTTCATGCCATCCTAGATTGGACAGTCCCTTACTTGGCTTATCTCAACCGTGGTGAGCTCCCAGCAGAGGAAATCATTGCCCGACAGGTTATTAGGAGGTCCAAATATATGACTGTAGTCAATGGTGAGCTACACAGGAGGAGCATTTCAGGCTTTTTCAATGTTGTGTTTCTCCTAAAGAAGGCCATGAAATTCTCAATGAGATTCACTCTAGCGATTGAGTTCATGATGTCGGCTCAACATCTCTTGTCGCTAAAGCTTTTCGACATGGATTTTACTGGCTCAGAGCACATGCCGATGACGAGGACATTGCCCGTTGTTGTTACGATTGTCAGAAATTTGCTTGACAAGCCCATGTGCCAGCTCAAGAAATTCACATGATTGCAATCACTTGGCCGTTTGTGGTAGGGGAGCTGGACATGGTCACCCCTTTCAAACCATCCAAGGATAAAAAGACTCATCTTTTGGTTGCAGTGGATAAATTCACCAAGTGGGTTGAAGCAGAGCCAATCAGCAATTGTGATGCAGCAATGGCGGTTAAATTTATCAAGAAGCTTATATGTCATTTCAGGTATTCACTCAACATCATAACTGATAATGGCACCAACCTGTCCAATGGAGCAATGAAACAGTTTTGTTAGAAGGAACATATTCGCCTCGACATATCTTTTGTGTCTCATCCTCAGTCCAATGGCCAAGCTGAACGAGCCAACCAAGAACTCTTGCATGGAATCAAGCCAAGACTCATGGTCCCTCTTGAGCATACCCCTGGGTGTTGTGTTGATGAACTTCCTGTAGTCCTTTGGACCATACGCACTACTCCCAACAGGTCGACTGGCTATACGCCGTTCTTCCTAGTCTATGGTGTCGAGGACGTATTAACAAGTGATATTCATCACAATTCTTTGAGATTTGCAGCATATATCGAGGCAGACAACGAACAAGCTTGTCAAGACTCCCTTGATGCCCTCGAGGAGGAACATGATATTGCCGCATCACGATCACTTATCATCAGCAAGACCTATGTCGCTATCATGGCCGTAGGGTCTAAAGTCGTACCTTTCAGGAGGGTGACTTAATGCTCCATCTCATACAATATCAGACAGGGATGCATATGCTCTCACCTCCTGGGGAAGGACCCTTCGTTGTCAGCAAGAACCTCAACAATGGGTCATACTATCTCATTGATGTACGTGAAGCAAAGAAGTCATGTACCTTTGAAGAGGAAACTAGGAAGCCTTGGAACATCACACACCTTCGGCCTTATTATACTTAGAGCCACCGGCTCCAATTCTTGTACATATTATCAATATTTTGAGATCAATGCAATAAAACTAACAGCAGTCGTTTCATACCAAAGGAGTATTGAGTTTTTATTTCTCGATCTTTGGTCACTTGGGGGCTTCCAACTCACCGAGTTTATCCTTTAATAACCCACTTGACCTGGCACTGCCACACTTAAACTTGGTTAAACCTACTTCTTAGCTTGATGCTACTCCAATAAGATGACCCGGCTGTGCTCTTCATAAGTCAATCACACTGATGCCTATTATGGATTGTGTCGACCCTGAACTTATCAAGGTTAAAACGTCGGCTTAAGACATGTGAGAGTCGGCTTTCAGAAAGCGGGGATAAACCAAAAGAGGCTATAAGGCATGCTTCCATTGGAAAGCAAAACCAAGACTCGTGCCTCGAAAGCCGGTCTTATGACGTGCCTCGAAAGCCAGATTATTTTTATTGCAAAGTTTTTATATTAAATATATATACATATTTTCCAAAAAATGCATGTACCATTTTTTTATGAAACCTATCAGGATACCGAGTTATGAAACACCGACTTATAACATTCCTGGGTCATACATTGCCCCGATCCTTTGAAGATTGGTTGTTTGTTCATATGTATAACTACAACACTTCATGGATACATCAATTTTTTCCGGCTTGTAGTAAAAGCACGGTAAATCAAACTTCAAGAGATCCCATAGCATACATAAGAGATTTTCTCATGCAAAGTTCACATGAAATATGCAACGCATGATGGCAGTTGCTCAAGTACAACAAAGTTTACTAATAGCAATTACAAGCCTCCCGTGGGCTACTTTTGACTAAGTTTTTAAGGAAATAGCAGTTCGACATCAATGACCCGGCCATAGAATTCTTTGGATCATGGATTGTCGGGATGAGGTTGTGCCGACTTATTAGCTTCAGTCGCCTCTTTTGTTGGGGGGTCGTCTTGCAGCCACTGCATTGAGGACATAGCCTCAAAGTTGTGGTGTATCTAAGCAAGTCTGAAGTACTAACGTCTAAGGCAAAAGATTGCTTACGTGGGAAACCCAGCTCAAATGGTTTTGACGTTGGATGATCTTGGCGTTGCCTATTTTCATCATATCTGGCTTTAAATTTTGACGAGTCCAATTCCTCAGCGACTTTGGTTGCAGCAACCCAGGTTGATCTCATACATTGTAGATAGTCCTTTTTAGTGAAAGAAGTGTTGTCAACATTGAACTCCTGAAATCCTCCCGCTAGAAGAGCCAGATTCATCTCTGGATGATATGCTTCAGCCTGTGTCAACGCATTCATTGCTCTAGATTGGCAAGCAGCTCTTTTCAATTCCTAGATCCATTGTGGCATGGTGGATAGCTCATTCAGCATGTCCATCATATAAGTCGGTGATGCCTTTGTGTTTCTTATTACCATAATACAATTGGAACCACCTGCATAGAGCTTCTCCGTAAATTTATAACAAGCTTTGAGTTTGGTCAAGGGCAGCTCCCTCAAATTATGATGTTTTCTTCCTACCAAACCAAACACACCAAATCAGTAACCAGGATACATTTTGACCCAGTAATGTTTTTTTCTGAAATAATCACAATAAACCAACAGGCACTTAACAAAAAATGGCTATGCACATTGACTAAATATGGCCCTTGAGAGTTTTCAGTTCTTCGGCCACTGGTTTCGGTTATGACTCGGCCTTTTTAGCACGATCAATCAAGTGAGCCTTCAATTTTTTGAAATCTTCCAGGGTCTGTTGCAATTGTTATGAGCAGACTAGTACGGGCTTGTCGAAATCTAAAGACATCTTTTCTGCTTTTTCTCACAACTTCTTCTCAACCTTCATATTTTTCAACAAGTTGGCAGCTTGTGCTTCTGTTTGGTTCAACATTTCCTACACAAGACAAATGATCAAGATTACATGACGTATCATAAATATGAAGTCCCGGATCAAAATCAAGATTTTGAGCCGGCACTTGGGGGGATACAAGAATTAGTTCTACCCAAGTTCATTTGAACTCCAAGATCAAGATTAAAATTTTCAGCCAATCGCGCTGGCTAACACCTCTAGTTTACACCCTCGTGAGCAGGGATCGAATCCCTGTGGGCGCACTCCTTTTTATAGTAATTTTTTTTTGAGACGACACTTGGGGGCTACAAGAAATAGTTCTACCCAAGCTACTTTGAAGTCCCAGATAAAAATCAAGATTTTGAGTCGGCACTTGGGGGCTACAAGAAATAGTTCTACCCAAGCTTCTTTGAAGTTCCAGATCAAAAGCATAGCTTTTGAGCCAGCACTTGGGGGGCTAATGCATATTCAATTTCATAAATAAGACTATAAGACCCAACTTGCCAATACAATTTGACAACCGGCCTTTGGGGAGTACAATTTCATCATGCTGTAGATTTTCATTTAAATGGGAAAGTCTCTCGCACACAAGTTTTACCGTCCTACCTGAGACTTGAGGCCTACATACAAATGGCTATGAGACATCATAGACAAATAAATCATCGGAAAGGATGTTACCTCGGATTTTCTCTTCAAACTATTGATCATCATAGCTTCTACGTCTCGGATCTCATATAGTCGGGTCAAGTAACTCTAGTGCAAGTAGTTTACATCCAAATCCTCAAAAGAGCAATATTGCAGGCTGGCTTTTCGTTTACCTTTAATGGGAGAATCTTCCTTGGCTATTATCTTGGCCAAGGTGGTAGAATGCAATTGTATGTCGCTCACAATAGCCACCTCTTCTTGAACATTCTCAAATTTCGGCTCCGAAGTGGGCATATGTGTTGTCACCACTAGAGTTGAAATGCGCTCAGGAATTTTTGGCATCTGGAAAAGCCGGTTCATTCTACAATGTCGGCTCATCATCAAGAACCGGGGCATCTTGATCCTGTGGAGTGGTGTAAGGATTTGGAGGTGCAGTGTCAATATCCATTGCAGCAGAACATGACCTGCCAATTTGGCTTTTCAAAATGGCCTTAGCACTATAAAGCACCAATAGTTGCATTATCAGATAAGGAAAACAAACACTATTACAAGTAGTGTAAAATGTGCAAAGCCATTTACCCACGATTGATGTTGAAAGTTGGCACTTGAGTACTGGTAGATCCATCAAACAAGGGGGTTTGCTCATATTCTGGGTTGGCAGGATCCAACAACTCTTTGAATTGGTCGGTTGTAGGACTCAATTACTCTTGGGTCCTTGCCCTTCTGGGAGCTGGCTCATTGGGTATCCCACTTGAAAGCTCTCTAGAGCTGCTCCGGGTCTTCCACTTTGAATTGCTAGCAGTTTGTGTTTCCTTGAAAATAAATTTTGGATCCAACTAAGCATATGGCTGAGAAAAGGGTACCTTGCGGACGGCTCGTCTCACCCTCTTTGGGATAAAAATGGTTCCAAGCCTGGAGCAAGGTTTACCTTAGCATCGCCAGCTCGACTTAATTCAACATGTTCCTAAGGAGAATTGGCATGAGCAAGTTGGTTAAACAAACAGCCCACAGAGTCAAGGTCTTGCTCAGCCTCCTCATTATTTCCCGACTCTTTCATGTGTTCTTGAGGAGGGGGGCGGCTCGAGAGCTAGCATTCCACCAGCCAGAATATTCCTGAGGCAAAGTGACAAAAGGTGGTATGTTAGCAAGTGAAAATAACAAAAATTACAAGCAAAATAGCAAAGGAAATTTGACTTACTGGAGGAGCCGGGTTACCAGCAAAAAACGGGGCTAAGCCCACCAAGGCTATTTTGTCCTGGGTTTCAGAAAATAACTTCTTAACTGCCTTCTTCAAATCTGGCTCTGGCAGATCCACTGGGCTAAAGCGCATATCATCAGTCGGTTCGCCGGAGCACTGGTGCATCAGCCTGATCCTTTGGCTAAGAGGCTGAAACCGACACCCAATGAAACACCCGCACATGAGCAATCAACGCCTATATTTTGGAATAAATATGACCAAACGTTTCCTGTTCTTCCTCAGGAGCAAAGCCAAGAAAGGCTACCGTGGCACTCAGCCGGCTCGACCTATAACCTGGCAATCTGTTTTGACCCGAAGGAGAAGTGTCTCAGCAGTAAAACCAAGTTTTGCTCCACCCTATAGGATGCTCGCCAAAAGGACATCATGGAAAATGGAATTTTTCTTTGTTTGGATGTTCACCTCTCTAAGCTCCACGCTGGCCATTCTTACACTCCATATGTCGGTTCAAATAGAAGAACTCCTTTAACAAACTTATTTCCGGCTCCATCTATAGATAAACCTCACGGAATATTTGAAACTGGCTCAAATTCAACCAAGATCCTAGGGTCTGGTGTTAAAGTGGTGAAGCGTGTCGCGGAAGAATTTAGAACTTGGCAGGCAAAATCCTCGATCAAAATGATCCACGAAGCAGACGACTTCATTTTGACCCAGATTGGGATCGCTCTCTTCTTCAGGGGCACGCCTGTGTGTTTCCCCTTTGGGAGGCAGAAACCCGGTATCCAACCAGTTTTGCAATACATGCTCCGACATAATTGACTTCTTCCAGTTGACCACTTTGTGGGTTTTAGGAGACATGTCCTCCTAAGGAAATTTGGAAAATACATATGAGTCGACACTAACACAAGCTGGCTCCACTAGGGGCAAGGAATTACACCAGTCTAAGAGTTTTTTTAGTAAAGAGTTGGCAATGCATGAGCCGGTAACGCACAAGCCGACAATGCACGAGCCGGTAACGCACAAGCCGACAATGCACGAGCCGGTTATAGATGAGATCTAAAAGACTTAGCAATTTTTCGAAGTGGTGGACGAACAAACAGGTTTCACCCCAAAGCAAGGGCAGATAGATCTAATAAATGCAAAAAAGTAAGATAAATTCCCTAAAATTAGCGGAAGCGCTAAAGGTGGGAGAATCCGCGAATCTTATGGACAAACCATGGCAGATATGTAATGCTATGAAAATATGACTGAGGTAAAGCTAATCACTATTTATGAAGTTTGTAGAGGCAACTGGATATATGACTATCATCTTGATAAAATCCGATGAACTTGAACAACATCCCCGATGAACTATGAAGAACGGCGAAGATATAAAAGAGTAAATGGAGACTCACGTGATTTGAGCGGAGAAGACCTTGTGATGGCTATGTTCCTGACGAAGGCCAAAGATGATACGGAAAGGGGGCCTAGATGGTCTATTTATAAGGAAGGTGAAAATCGAGACGGCACGGCAAAAATGCCAACTGTCGTAGTAACTCGTGGCTAAAATGATGCCTCGATTTGCATGTTAACCAAATTTGACGTATCTACCCACAAAGATTCATTATGATGACATCGGAAGATAGTGGATGATGACAAGATGATGTCACAGTTCTGGTGGTGGAAAAATTACTAATTCCATGAAGGACCAAATGACCCGGCTAATAAATTGACCTCGCCGCATTCCCAGAATATGGCATTTGGGGAGGACAAAAGGATACTGGTTCATGGAAAAGATTAATTCTATTTCTTTTTTAGGATAGTTTAACATGGATGAGTCCAAGCTAAACTGGGGGCTAATGTTGGGGATATTCCCCATGGGTATGACCCGGCAAATAGTTGTACCCTCCCTTTCCTTAACCCGAGTTATACAAGGCGGCTCTTCAGAAAGACACGAAGTCAAAGACGATGACCCGTATATGGCCCGGATCATCAAGAATATTATCGACTGGCTTATGGAGAAGGCCTAGACGAGATGAGGTGAATAAGAGATAGACTAGGACATGGGTTGACAAGCACGACCCAGACTCTTTTGTAACCCTAGGGGCTCGGCCTATTATATAAAGGAGCGCTCGAGGGACAAAATAGATAGGTAAGAAATCCTTGTGAGCTAGGTTAGTGATTCCACACCCTTGTAATCGAGAGCATCATCATCAATCACAGATAAGCATAACGTAGGCTTCTAACTCCATCGGAGGGGCCAAACCTGGGTAAACTCGTGTCTTTTGTTCTGATCAACCCCACCCAAGCGACCACCTAGTTGCGATGGCTCCTAGACTTGGTCCATTTTCGAGGACATCTGCGTGACAAAACCACGACAGTGATGTATCCTCCTTATTGATCTAACAAGAGAGGGAGAATAGGTATATGAGATCTGAACCAACACGACGGCGTGGTGGTGGTGGTGTCAGCGAAATTCTGGCAGGGCTTTGCCAAGCACGTACCAGAGAAACGTGGGAGGAATAGGGAGAACCGATGGGCAAGGGTGAAGGGGTGTCTGCCCCATGCACCTCCCCTTCTATATATAGGCTAGGGGCAAGGAAGGGCGTTCAAAACCCTCCTAGGGCCGGCCACAAGGGAGAAATCCCTTTAAACGTTAAGATAACATCTTATCTCTAGATTCAACACTTTAAATTTAGAGATAAGATCTTATCTCTAGATTTAAACGACATGTGTCTTGGGGAATGGGGTGGCCAGCCCATGTGGGTTATAGACCCACCCCTCAGTCCATATGGGCCCTTGCCGGATCGTTGGGCCCCACGGTGGAACCCTTGGAACCTTCTACAACCTTCCTAGTACTCTACCAAAACAATGTTCTGGAACCTTGAATATGATTTCCCATATATATATATATATATATATATGGGAAATCATATATATATATATCTTTACCTCCAAACCATTCTGGAGCTCCTTGTGATGTCCCTGATCCCATCTAGGACTCCAATTGCTTTCGAACTTTCCACTATTAATATCTCAACATTACCCTAGTGCTACCGAACATTAAGTATGCGACCCTACGGGTTCGGGAATCATGTAGACATGACCGAGACACATCCCAGATCAATAACCAATAGCGGGAGTTGGATGCCCATACTAGTTCCTACATATTCCACGAAGATCTTTATCGGTGAACCACGATGTCGAGGATTCAGTTAGTCTCGTATGCAATTCCCTTCGTCCGGCAATATGTTACTTGCCCGAGATTTGATCATTGGTATCTCTATACCTTAGTTCAATCTCGTTACTGGCAAGTCTATTTACCCATTCTATAATACAAGTTCCCATGACTAAACCATTAGTCACATTGCTTCCAAGCTTCTTTATGAAGTTGTATTACCAAGAGGGCCCAAAGATATCTCTTTGTCATACGGAGTGACAAATCCTAGTCTCGATCTGTGCCAATCCAACAAACACCCCCGGAGATACCTGTAGAGCACCTTTATGATCACCTAGTTATGAAGTGACGTTTGATAGCACACAAGGTATTCCTTTGGTGTCAGGGAGTTGCATGATCTCATGGTCTTACGAACACATACTTGACATGAAGAAAGCTGTAGCAACAAACTAAGTGATACGATCAAATGTTATGCTTACAGTTGGATCTTGTGCATCGCATCATTATCCTAATGATGTGATCCCGTTATCAAATGATAACTCATATCTATGGTAAGGAAACCTTAACCATCTTTTCTCAACGAGCTAGTCTAGTAGAGGCTCACCAAGGACATGGTGTTGTTTATGTATCCACACATGTATTTAAGTTTCCGGTCAATACAATTCTAGCATGGATAATAAAATATCATCATGAACAAGGGAATATGATACTAACCATTTTATTATTACATCTAGAGCATATTTCCAATAGTCTCCCACTTGAAATAGAGTCAATAATCTAGTTCACATCGACATGTGATTAACACCCAATGAGTTATGGGGTTTGATCATGTTTTGCTTGTGAGAGAGGTTTTAGTCAACGAGTATGTAACATTCAGATATGTGTGTACTTTGAAAATCTTTGTTATACTATAGATGCTTCTACCATGCTCCACTTGGAGCTATTTTGAATGATTGCTCCACTATATGTATCTGGTTTGCTATTCAAAGCCATGTGGGTCATTGTTAAAGCTTGCATCGACGTAACCCTTTACGACGAACTCTTTAGCACCTCCATACCGAGAAACATTTCCTTAGTCCTGTTTAGGTACCTAAGGATAATTTTGACCATTATCCAGTGATCCACTCCTTGATCACTCTTTTACCTCCTTGCCATACTCATGACAAGGCACACATCAAGTGCGGTACACGGGATGGCATACAATATAGAGCCTATGGCTAAGGCATAGGGGACGACTTTTTCCCTTTCTATTTCTTTTGTCGTGCTCGATCTTTCAGTCTTACTTAACTTCACACATTATAGTACAGGCAAGAACTCCTTCTTTGACTAGTCCATTTTAAACTCCTTCAAAATCTTGTCAAGGTATGTGCTCTCTAAAAGTCTTATCAGGCATATTGATCTATCTCTACATATCTTGATGCCCAGTATTTGAGCATCTTTACCAAGGTCTTCCTTTGAAAAACTCCTTTCGAACAACCCTTCATGATTTCCAGATATTCTACATCATTTCCAATCAACAATAAGTCATCCACATATACTTATCAGAAATGCTATAGTGCTCCCACTCACTTTCTTGTAAATACAATTTTCTTCATAAACTTTGTATAAACCCAAAAGCTTTGATCACCTCATCAAAGCATATATTCCAACTCAGAGATGCTTGCACCAGTCCATAGAATGATCGTTGGAGCTTGCATACCTTTTAGAATCCTTAGGATCGACCAAACCTTCTCGTTGTATCACATAGAACCTTTCCTTGAGGAAACGTTGTTTTGACATCCATCTGCCAGATTTCATAATCAAGAAATGCGGCAACTGCTAACATCATCCCAAGAGACTTTAGCATCGATCCGTGATACGTCTCCAACATATCTATAATTTATGAAGTATTCATGCCATGTTTACAATAATTCTATATGATTTTGGTATGATTTTATTAGAACTGACCTGGATTGATGTTGTTTTCAGCAGAACTACCATGTTGTCGTTTTTTGTGCAGAAATAAAAGTTCTCGGAATGGGCTGAAAATTTACGGAGAATATTATTGGAAAATATAAAAAATACTGGAGCGAAAAGATATCGAAGAGGAGTCCCGAGTCATCCACAAGCCACCAGGGTGCCTCCTAGGGTGCGCCCCTAGCTTGAGGGCCCCTCGGGAGTCCCCTTGACGTGATTCCAACGCCAAGTACTCCTATAAATCCAGAAACCTCCAGAAACAAACCTAGATCAAAAGTTCCGCCGTCGCAAGCCTCTATAGCCACAAAATTCCAATCAGGAGCCCGTTCCGGCACACTACCGAAGGGGGAAACCATCAGCAGAGGCCATCTTCATCATCTCGATGGTCTCCATGACGAGGAGGGAGTAGTTCACCCTCAGGGCTGAGGGTATGTACCAGTAGCTATGTGTTGGATCTCTCTCTCTCTCGTGTTCATTAGATGGCACAATCTTGATCTACCACGAGCTTTATTGAAATAGATGAATCATATGGAGTTTTCCCCTCTCTATATTCTTGTGATGAATTGAGTTTTCCCTTTGAAGTTCTCTTATCGAATTGAGTCTTTAAAGGATTTGAGAACACTTGATGTATGTCTTGCGATGGGATATTCGTGGTGACAATGGGATGTTCTATTGATCCACTTGATGTATGTTTTGGTGATCAACTTCCGGGTTTCGTGACCTTGGGAATCTATGCATAGGGATTGGCACATGTTTTCGTCTTGAATCTCCGGTAGAAACTTTGGGGCACTCTTTGAAGTTATTTGTGTTGGATTGAACATGATGAATCTGAAATTGTGTGATGCATATCGTATAATCAAGCCCATGGGTACTCGTGGTGACATTGGAGTATCTAGGTGACATTAGGGTTTTGGTTGATGTGTATCTTAAGGTGTTATTTTAGTACGAACTCTAGGGTTGTTCGTGACGCTTATAGGGATAGCTCATAAGATTGATCAGAAAAGAAAACTTTGAGGTGGTTTCATATCCTACAATAATTTATTTGTTTGTTCTCCGCTATTTGTGACTTTGGAGTGAACTCTTTGTCGCATGTGAGGGATTTACATATGATTCAACTATGTTAGTGTTGTTGAGAGAACTTGCGCTAGTGAAAGTATGATCCCTAGGCCTTGTTTCTAAGCATTTCAATACCGTTTGTGCTCACTTTTATCATTAGTTACCTTGCTGTTTTTATATTTTCAGATTACAAAAACCTATATCTACCATCCATATTACACTTGTATCACAATCTCTTCGCCGAACTAGTGCACCAATACAATTTACCATTGTATTAGGTGTGTTGGGGACACAAGAGACTCTTTGTTATTTAGTTGCAGGGTTGTTTGAGAGAGACCATCTTCATCCTATGCCTCCCAGGGATTGATAAACCTTACGTCATCCACTTGAGGGAAATTTGCTACTGTCCTACAAAACTCTGCGCTTGGAGGCCCAACACGAGTCTACAAGAAGAAGGTTGCATAGTAGACATCAAGATCTTTTCTGGCGCCGTTGCCAGGGAGGTGAGTGCTTGGAGGTATATCTTTAGATATTGCAATCAAATCATTTAGTTTCTTGTTTTTCACTAGTTTAGCCTATAAAATAAAACTACAAAAAATGGAATTGAGGTTGCCTCATATGCTTCATCTTTTTAATGTCTTTCGTGAAAATGATGGTTTTGAAAATTGTGCTCAATTGGTAGAGGAAGAATTTATGAAAATACATAATGAGAAATCCTTGAATGATGAGCATGATTGCAGTATTGCTAGTATGAATTCTCAGAATATCCATGATGCCAATGATATGCAAAGCCACAAGCTTGGGGATGCTATGTTTGATGAAGATGATATTTTTAGTCCCCCAAGTTTTGATGAAAAAGTTTGTTATGATAATGACATGCCTACTATCTATGATGATTATCATGATGACATCTATGCTATAAAGATTGGTAGTAACCATGAAACTTTTCATCATGATTTTAATATTCAATGTGGTTATGTCAATCAAGTATCTCATGATAGTTATTTTGTTGAGTTTGCTCCCACTATTATGAATGAAAAGAAAATTGCTTATGTGAAGAGTGACAAAATTTCTATGCTTGTGGATATGAAGATAATGCTTTATGTGATAGTTATATTCATTGTTGAGGAAATCATTAACTGGTAGCTGCTCGGCCGGTTGGCGAGTAGGGAATTAATAGTCTAATGACATGTTAATCGGTCATTTAATCAATTAACGAGGCGATTTATCAGTTAATCGGCTACTCGGTGAGCCTGTGAGTAGGGATTAACCGGCAAGTTAACTGATTAATCGGATGAATTCTTGAACAGGGGTTATATTGTGCAATTCCTTCATTATGCTACTGAAAATTATTATGAGGGAGGAACATATGCTTGTAGGAATTGCAATAATATCAAGTTTCCTCTCTATGTGTTCAAAGTTTTGAAGTTATGCTTGTTTTGCCTTCCTATGCTAGATGATTCTTTTTCCCATAAATTGTTTGCTCACAAAATCCATATGCATAGGAAGTGGTTTAGACTTAAATATTCTTGTCATGAGATTCATGATGCTCTCTTACATGTTTCAAATATTATTCCTATACGAGCATCATTGAATCATCATGCCTAGCTAAAAGGCATTAAAGAAAAGCGCTTGTTGGGAGACAACCCAACACTTTTACCTTCTTTTTATGTGTTCATATGATTAAGCTACTGTATTAATCATGTTTCGTGTCTTTTATTTCAATAAAGTGCCAAGTAAATCCTTTGGGATAGTGTGGATACTTGCTTGTTTGATTCTATGCCAAAACACACAGTTTTGCGTCCAGTATATGAATTATATGATTTTACTGGAAAGTCAAAAAATCTGAAATTTTTACACAACATTTATATGAAAATTATGTGATATTTTCTACTTTCACAAAAAATTTAGAGTCACGGAAGTGTGGTGATCATTCAGATATTTACAGGTTGTTCTGTTTTTGACAGAATCTGTTTTGCATGCATAGTTTGCTTGTTTCAAGTGTTCCTATAGCTTATATTGAGTAATATAAATTGTGATAATGATTTAATACAGTAGGTATAATGTGGGAATATAATTATGAATCTTTTCTTTACAGTACCTAAGTGAATGATCTATCTTTATTAGACTAACCCTTCTTACAAAGTTTCATTAAGTTTTGTGTGATTGAAGTTTTCAAGTTTTGGGTGAGACACCGGTATGAGGAGAATAAGGAGTGAAAAGAACATAAGCTTGGGGATTCCCAAGGCACACCCAAGGTAATATCCAATTAATACTCAAGCGCCTAAGCTTGGGGATGCCCCAGAAGGCATCCCCTCTTTCGTCTTCAACACTATCGGTATATCTTACTTGGAGCTATATTTTTATTCATCACATAATATGAGTTTTGCTTGGAGCATCATTTTATTTTATTTTTATCTGTTAGGTGTTATTTATAATCTTGTTTTTCAATAAAAAGTTCCAAGAATTGCATTAGGATGCTTGCATTGCATGTTTTGATATGTGTTGTGTAAAAGCAGAAACTTTTGCTGTAGTGTTTGAATTTTCATATTTTACTGGAACAAGGAGAGTTTCTAAAAAATTTACACAATGTTTTCATATTAATTATTTAGCGTGTAATAAATTTAATAAATTTTTGAGTTACAAAAGTACACGGTTTTCATAAATTGCTACAAACTGTTCTGTTTGGATAGATTGTTGTCATAGTTTTGTTATCTACTTTTCCTACAGTTTCTGTAGCTTATATTATTATATATAAATAGTGTAAATAATAGTAAACAATAGATTATGTTTGAAATTATTATGAAACTTGTCTTGTCAGTACATGAAGTGTTGATTTATTCTTATGTGTACTAACCTATCTCACGAGTTCTTTTCGAGTTTTGTGTGGATGAAGTTTTTGAGAATAGGTGAAACCATGATATGAGAGGATTAAACGAGATACAAAATATCAAGCTTGGGGATGCACAAGGCACCCCAAGTAAACATTTCAAGAAGTCTCAAGCATCTAAGCTTGGGGATGCTACGCATCCCACCTCTGTTCGTCAACAATCAGTTAGCCTATGTTGAGCCTAAATTTTTTATTCGTTCACATGATGCGTCCTATTCTTGGAGTGCTATTTTAATTTTGCTTGCTGTTTAAATAAAATACTTAGATATTAAAATATTTATTGAGAGAGATAAATAAAGTCCTCACATAGCTACTCAATTGTTTGACTCCTCATTGATCTTCACTTATATGTTTTGGAGTAGTTTTGTCATTTACTCTCGTGCTTCACTTATATCCTATGAGTAAATGGTTGAATGAATTGAATATAATAAATATGAAATTATATATGTTTTATATGCTTATCCCATGGGGATTAATGACTTCACATATAAGAAGTATAGGTGGTAAAATTTATTGAAAGTTAGCAAACACCGCATTGGTCACTTGAACAATTCATGAAAGAATATTGAAGGAAGAGAGATTTCACATATAAATATACTACTTTGGAAAACTTCTATGATTGTGAGCCCCATTAATTATTTTCACACTTGAGAAAATTAGTTGAAGTTGCCAAGGAAGACAATGTAATGAGTTATGCTTGGGTATATTTGTATAGAAGTTATATTGTTATGGATCCTCCAACATGTTGTGTTTGCTTCCACCTCATACTAGCCAAAACTTCCGCACCAAGTAGAAATACTACTTGTGCATCCAAACACCCTTAAACCAAAGTTCTTCCATATGATTCCACCATATCTACCTATATGTGGTATTTACCTGCCGTTCCAAGTAAATTTGCATGTGCCAAACCCTAAAACCTTCAAATAATATTTTGTTTTGTATGCCTGGATCGCTCATATAGTGACTAGGGGTTCTAAGTATCTTCCATGCTAGGTGGGTTATTCTCACGATATGTGTTGATTCACTATCATTCACGAGAAATTGGTCGATATTCAGGATGCCCAGTTCCATGCTCAAAAATCAAATCAAAATATAATGAAACAAAACTCCCCCGGGATTGTTGTTTGTATGGTCGTTGCCTATGGATTCGGCTCGCCGTGGAGTGTGATTGATTGGTGGAGGGGACTAAAAACTTTACCATTCTGTTTGGGAACCGCCTATAATGTATCTAGCATGGAAGATACCGAGATCTCTCAGTTGTTATGTTGACAATGGAAGCATACCGCTCAAAATATGGCCATTCAAATATATTTGATCATGAATTATTATTGTTGACAATTATCTATATGATAAATAAGTTGGGAGGCAAAACTTTAAGCCCCTATCTTTCTATGTGTTCGACGAATGTCATTTGCTCTAAAAATATGCTTTGAGTGTTAGCAATCATGGAAGACTATATGATGGTTGAGTATGTGGAATTTCCTAAATCAAAGCTCTTACATAGACCCTTCCTGAAAATAAGATGAATTACAATTGTTTGGTGATTGAAAGCATAGTTTGTTAGTTTTCAAGAAACTTTATGGTCTATCCTTTAACATGTGAATAGCTTGTTACTTCATCATGAGAAGTTTTATGAGATGAGCTACTATTTATGATATATAATGATGCTAGAAAAAGTGTTTGGAATTATCATTGATCAAATTTATGTAGTATGCTAGCATTCACACTTCATAAATTATTTCTTTTATCATTTACCTACTCGAGGATGAGTAGGAATTAAGCTTGGCGATGCTGATACGTCTCCAACGTATCTATAATTTATGAAGTATTCATGCTATGTTTACAATAATTCTGTATGACTTTGGTATGATTTTATAAGAACTAACCCGGACTGGCGCTGTTTTCAGCAGAACTACCATGGTGTCATTTTTGTGTAGAAATAAAAGTTTTCTAAATAGCTAAAAATTTACGGAGAATATTTTTGGAAAATATAAAAAATATTGGAGCAAAAAGATATCGGAGAGGAGTCCCGAGGCAGCCACAAGCCACCAAGGCCCCCTAGGGCGCGCCCCTGGCTTGTGGACCCCTCGGGAGTCCCCTTGACATGATTCCAATGCCAAGTACTCCTATAAATCAAAAAACCTCCAGAAAGAAACCTAGATCAGAAATTCCGCTACCGCAAGCCTCTATAGCCACAATAAACCAATCGGGAGCCTGTTCTGGCACCTTGCCGGAAGGGGAAACCATCACCAAAGGTCATCTTCATCATCCCTACGGTCTCCATGACGAGGAGGGAGTAGTTCACTCTCGGGGTTGAGGGTATGTACCAGTAGCTATGTGTTTGATCTCCCTCTCTCTCGTGTTCTTGAGATGGCACGATCATGATGTACCGCAACCTTTATTAATATAGATGAACCATATGGAGTTTTCCCCTATCTATCTTCTTGTGATGAATTTAGTTTTCCCTTTGAAGTTTTCTTATCGTATTGAGTCTTTAATGATTTGAGAACACTTGATGTATGTCTTGTGATGGGATATCCGTGGTGACAATGGGATGTTCTATTGATCCACTTGATGTATGTTTTGGTGATCAACTTGCGGGTTCCGTGACCTAGGGAATCTATGCATAGGGGTTGGCACATGTTTTAGTCTTGAATCTCCGGTAGAAACTTTGGGGCACTCTTTGAAGTTCCTTGTGTTGGATTGAACATGATGAATCTGAAATTGTGTGATGCATATCATATAATCAAGCCCATGGGTACCCGTGGCGACATTGGAGTATCTAGGTGACATTAGGGTTTTGGTTGATGTGTATCTTAAGGTGTTATTTTAGTATGAATTCTAGGGCTGTTCGTGACGCTTATAGGGATAGCTCATAAGATTGATTCAAAAACATAACTTTGAGGTGGTTTCGTACCCTACAATAATTTCTTCATTCGTTCTCCGTTACTTGTGACTTTGGAGTGAAATCTTTGTCGCACGTGAGCGATTTACATATGATTCAACTATGTTAGTATTGTTGAGAAAACTTGCACTAGTGAAAGTATGAACCCTAGGCCTTGTTTCTAAGCATTGCAATACGGTTTGTGCTCACTTTTATCATTAGTTACCTTGCTGTTTTTATATTTTCATATTACAAAAATCAATATCTACCATCCATATTACACTTGTATCACCATCTCTGAGCTAAACTAGTGCACCTATACAATTTACCATTGTATTGGGTGTGTTGGGGACACAAGAGACTCTTTGTTATTTGGTTGCAGGGTTGTTTGAGAGAGACCATCTTCATCCTATGCCTCCCAGGGATTGATAAACCTTAGGTCATCCACTTGAGTGAAATTTGCTACTATCCTACAAAACTCTACGCTTGGAGGCCCAACACGAGTCTACAAGAAGAAGGTTGCATAGTAGACATCAATACAGGTGAGAAAGTCTCATCGTAGTCAACTCCTTGAGCTTGTCGGAAACCTCTTTGTGACAAGTCGAGCTTTATAGATAGTGACATTACCATCAGTGTTTATCTTGTTCTTTAAGATCCATTTGTCCCAAATGGACTGTTGGTCATCGAGCAAGTCTACCAAAGTCCATCTTGGTTTTCATACATGGATCCTATCTCGGATTTTATGTCCTTTAGCCATTTTTTGGAATCTGGGCGCACCATCACTTCTTTATACTTTGTAGGCTCATCGTTGTCTAACAACCTGACTTTCAAGACAGGATTACCGCACCACTCTGGGCAGTACATGTCCTTGTCGACCTACAAGGCTTGATAGTAACTTGATCCAAAGCTTCATGATCATCATAATTAGCTTCCTCTTCAATTTGTGTACCTATCACAATAACACCTTTCTGTGTTGTGCTACTTTGCAATTAAAGTGAAGGCTCGATAATCTCATAAAGTTCTACCTTCCTCCCACTCACTTCTTTCAAGAGAACCTCCTTCTCTACAAAGACTCAATTCTTGGCAACAAAGACCTTGCCTTCGGATCTGTGATAGAATGTATACCCAATTGTTGCTTTAGGGTATCTTCTGGAAAGGATCCATTCTTGGCAACAAAGACCTTGCCTTCGGATCTGTGATAAAAGGTATACCCAATTGTTGCTTTAGGGTATCTTACGAAGATGTATTTTTTCTGCTTTTGGTTCGAGCTTATCAGAGATCGTGTCGCATCCCCGAACTCTAAGAAACGACACCTTAGGTTTCTTGCCAAACCATAATTCATACAGTGTCGTCTCAACTGATTTAGATGGTTGTAACAGCCCGGGACCGATACTCCAGAAGATTCCCCTTTTATTTCCATTGTCGTCTTGTGTTTCGTTTGGTTGTTGCATTCATCATCGCATCCTTCACATCATCTGCATAGCATCGGCATTTTGTCAACATGAGTTTTTCAAACTTGCATCCGTTCGTAGTCGCCGGTTGTCTCCATTCTTGTCGTTGCCCGTTTCGATACCAACCACACACGCCCGCGCCCGCGGCATCGTTTAAAATAAAAACCATTTTTAAAGTGCGGGGAAAATATTCTCGGATTGGGTCGAAACTTGGCGTGCAGTCTTGTTTTATTGTAGGTAGGCCGCCTGCCAAATTTCGTCGCAATCAGAGGTCATTTGTTATTCGAACGATCAACCGTAGCAGTGCAGTCATCGATTATTTCTCGGACGTTTTGGTGTTTTCAAAACTTGTGTCACGGGCCACCACCTCCCTCTCTCCTTGGCCCAACCACCTCTTCACAGCCCAACCAGCCCATCCTAGCACCTACCCACGTCCGGAGTCATCCGATCGAGATCGAACGGCTCGAATCGGGTTAAAAAAACCTAACCCTAGTCCCCCATGCTATAAAAGGAAGCCCTCCCCTGCCTAAAATGGCCTCCCTAGCCTCTCCCGCACGGATTCCCTTGCCCAACCACCTACCCGCCACCACTTGGCAGCCCTAGATCAGGCTCCGCCGCCACCCAACCGTCGCACCACCGCCCTCAGCCAATCGGCATGTGCCACGTCACCCCCAGCGCCTCCCACCACCACGGCACGCCCAAGCCCATCTGCGGCCCGCCGGGCCTGAACCGCCGCCGCCTCCCATATGCGTCCCGCATGGTCACCCACAGGAGCCAGCCGCTCGCTCCCTCTCCCCATGCCCCGTGCCCGAGGGCCTCCTCCTCGCCCACGCGCCTCGAGGCTGCCCCGTCGGTCGACCACCGGCGCTCCGGCGAGCCCCGACGCCAACGAAACCTTGGGTCGCCCCCTTCCTCCCTGTTCCTCCTGTTTTCTCCTCCTCCTCTCCTCTAATATCTCTTCCCTCCCTCTCCCTTTCCTTCCATGGACAGGAGCTAAACGGATGGTCGTCGCTGTTCTGCTTCGCCGGCGACCAGTGAGCGCGCCACCGCCTGGATCCGAAGCCCCATGTCCAGATCTGCCTGTTCCCGTCATTCACCAGCCTCCCCATGCCGTCGACCGTCATCGTCGCGTCGTTGACCTTCCCTATCGCCGCTGCTTCCGTGCTAGCGGGAGGACGACACCCGACCGCCAGCCTCTCGCTCGGCTCCGCACGTGGGTCACCAGGCGCCAAGGCCCAGCACCTCGCCCGCGGCCCAGCCGCAGCACCGATGGCCCATGGCCACGATGGTGAGTGCCGCTTATCTCCTGCCCTGTGCACCTATTAGCTATCCGTCGCCCATTGCTGTTGTTGGGCTACTCCTGATTCGGCCCATAGTCATTTTTTTCATGCGAATTTTCTAATTAACCAGTAAATTAAGATTTACAAAAAAAACTGTTTTTAAATTGCTAATATCTAAATAACCGTGCATCGCATGTAAAAACTTAATATATGTAAAAATGACTAGAATTTTATGTAGTTTCACGATATCCAACTTTCACATGTGATAAAAATGTTCAACCTTGCTGTTTGCATTGATTTGCGTAATTGCCATGTCGATATGAATTAATTAATAACTTTTGAACCGTAGCTCCGTTAAAAAATGTTCCACATATGTAAATTGACCGGAAAAATGTGTAGAATTTCATGGTGACAGTTATTTTTCTGTTTAACAACTCTAAAATTGTGTTAGGGCAGATCTGGACCAAATTCATAATATGCATGTGGGGTCATTTCGGAAATGCTATATGTGGTTTCCGGCCTCATTTAAAATGTCTAGATAGATAGTTTACTTATGCTTTGCCTCTTGCCATGTTTAACAACATTTAATATTGATGATTACCTAAATGAGAGTGAACTAAATAATCAATTGTGGAGTTCCGTCAATATGCAACTCGTTGCACATTGAACTTCACTTAATATGTAGTAGTTGTTTGTTGTTATTGCCATGCCTTGCATATTAAACCGGACATGCATTATATTTGGTTGCGCATCATGCCATGAACATGTTGTGGTATTTCTCGAGTGTTGATTGTTTGTCTTCGGTTGCTTCTTCTCGGTAGAGTTCCGAAAGTGTTCGGAGTGTGAGGATTCGTTCGACTACGTTGGCTCGTCTTCTTCATGGACTCGTGCTTCTTCCATGCGGGATCTCAGGCAAGATGACACATTTCCCTGGATACCACTACTATCATTGCTATGCTAGTTGTCCCGCTTTTATCGCTATGTCTCGCTAGCTACCACTTGTTTGTCAAGCCTCCCAACATTGCCATGAAAGCTTCTAACCCCTACACATCCCAGCAAACCTTTGTTTGGCTATGTTACTGCTTGCTCAGCCCTTCTTCTAGCATTTCTAGCTCCAGGTGCAATTGCTTCCATGTGACAACATGGACATTCTTTTGTTATCACAATATTATTGCTATTTAATTTAATACACTTATACACTTGGTAAAGGGAGGAAGGCTTGGCCTTTTGCTCGGTGTTTTGTTCCACTCTTGCCGCCCCTAGTTACTTGTGTATCGGTGTTATGTTCCATAATTGAGCGCTCCTAACATGCTCGGGGTTGTTATGTGGACCCCCTTGATTTTTGTTTTGGGATAAAACTTATCTGGCAAGGCCCAACATTGGTACTACATTTGCCTAATAACTAATAAGTTGCATAGGGACCCGCCGGCACCCGCGGATCTTTAATCAACCCCCAGGCCAGTGCTCCTCATGAGTGTTGGTCCAACCTATCAACCGCCTGTGGCTACCAGGGGAAACTCTATGACTAGCCTACCGGAAGTTTGGACAATATGTCGTGTCCTGAGAATGAGATACGCGGCTCCTATCGGGATCGTTGACACGCCGGGCGGCCTTACTGGATTTGTTTTACCTTTCTCAAACGTCTTTAGTGAGGAATTCCGAAAATACTTCGGGCTATCTCGAGGTTGCGGTCTTACAATGAAATTGCCTAAGAAATCACGAGATCCCTGGTCGAGGTTATTCCCGCTGCGTGTGGTTAATTTGTGATGGATGAGTTGGATCACCCCTGTAGGGTTAAATCTTTCGGGAAGCCGTGCCCGCGGTTATGTGGCAAACTTGGAAACTTTGTTTAACACCCGGTCATAGCAAACTTGAAGTAAACTCTAATAAAATACACCAACTTTGTGCGTAACCGTCACTATCTCTTCTCGTGAGTCCTTATCCGAGAGAGAACACGCTGGGGTTATGTTTGACGTAAATAGGTGTTCAGGATCAGTTAGTGATCATTACTAGTTCATGTCCGTTATGCATAGACCACCATACTTTACTTTCTATATTCGTAAGTTAGCCACTCAAATAAATGCTTAGTCACTTGCTGCAGCCTCACCACATAACCATACCTCACCCATTAAGCTTTAATAGTCTTGATACCCTTGGAAATGAGATTGCTAAGTCCCTGTGGCTCACAGATTACTACAACAACAGTTGCAGGTTCAGGTAATGCGATGCTTTGACGAGAGCACGATGCTTGTTTTGATTTGGTGTTCTTCTTCTTCATCATCAATCTAGGATGGGTTCCAGGCGGCAGTCTGGGATAGCAAGGATGGATGTCATTTTATCGTTTGATTTCGTCCGTAGTCGGACCCTGCTCTTCTATATGATGTTTGAGTATGTTGTTGTTTTGATGTGATCTTGATGTAGCTTGTGGCGAGTGTAAGCCAATTCCATATACTCATCTCTTATGTACATGTACTTGTAATGATATCCATTCTTGCAACACGACGAGATGCACTCCTATCCCTGTCGAGGCCCTCGAGCCAAAATAAGGATAGGGTCACATCTTGGGCATGACAAGTTGGTATCAGAGCCTGTACTGACCTAGGATCCCCCTTGATTGATCGAACTTGGCCGAGTCGAGTCTAGTGAAAAACTATTTTTGAGTCTAGTTATATCAGAGAGTAGGATTCTTTTTACTCCTCTTCTATGCTCTGGTGAGGTAATAGACTTAGGAATTTTGATTCTACTCCTCTTCTCGCTCGAAATTTTTTAGGATCATGCGGGTATTTTGGAATCTCTATGATGCCGATGTGACGGAGTTCTGTCTTGGTGCCTCCTATCTGACTTGATTTCTTCCGGGGAGTTGAGCTCCAGGGGATTCCTGGCACATTGTTATTGTTCAGTTTCCTTAGTAGCTCAGGACGAAGGATGTTCGAAATTGCTTCAATACTAGTAGTGGCGAGAGGAGTCTGGCATCCCCGGTACTGGTGGAGAGAGTTCGGATGTACTGCCATTCTTAGTATCGTTGTGTTTTTGAGGGTCCGAGATAGTTGAGTTTCCGAAGCCTCTGGTTTTGTGTTGAAGGATGGATACAGTTGGGGTGTAGGACTTATTAGTTGTGTGAGATATTTCCTCCTTCTATCCCCAACAACCGATTGCATAACCAAGAAAGTTTCAGAAGTTCTTGCATGGGAATTAAAGTAGTTACCTAGGCTATCTTCCAACAGATCATGATGTGAGGTTGGGGTTCGACATCTAGTGGATTCGTTTGTTCATGGTCTTTCTTACAGAGGATGGTCTCGATTTATGCTTCGTCAAGCCTTGTAGTTTACTACGCCTAGGGAGCATATGCAAGCGTCATTTCAATATGACAATCCAATGTACGATTGAGCCCGTGCGAACCTTACCACGAAAATATCAAGCGGAATCTCTGTCATGAATTTGTTCTGGCTTGTTCCATAAGCCCCATCCTTTGTTTTGTTTTGAATATGGTAATTCAAGTTGCTTCGATGTCAAGTGGTGATTTCATATCTTTCCTAAGTGTTCTCATATGTCTACAGGATTGCTAATTCTTTTGCTCAATCAAGTTGTCATATCAGTTCTTTTCCTACCGGTGTGCTTCTCTTCAAGATAATTCTATCCTCCTCAATATTGCAAGATCAATCCTCTTATTCTTCTCTGCAGTTTGTCTCATCTATCTCAAGTTGTCTTTGTTTTTCCCCACCCTCCCACCCTTTTTCTTCAAAGATTAAATTCTCATCCAAATGCCTTTCTTTTCATCGATGCTTCCGCTATCTTTTCTTCTGTATTATATCCGGTGATTTCTTGTGGAGATTCTCAAGAGTTTCATTTTCATAATCTATCCTCAAATTCCTTGTTCTTGTTGTTATTCTTCTTTGGTGAATTCAATTCAATCTCTTGGTGTTCATCATATCCTTTCTCATTCGTTCAATGATTGCCCATGTTGGAAATTCTTATCCAAGTATCTCTTGTTTAGTCATCTCTCTTTTATATCCGGAGTGCTGAAGATATCTCAAAAGTTTCGTGTTTCCATTCAATAATCCTTTCAAATTATTTCAAGGGTCCCATATCATCAAGTTCTTAATTTGTACCAGCGCAATCTCTCTTTTTAAGCAATTGTTTCAACGGTGGTTTCTTTTCAGTGGGCTCATAACTCACAGGTTTTTCCCCAGGGTATTATCTGGCTCTTCCAATCTCCGGGGATGTCCTCAAGTTCTTCTCAATATGATGTAAGAATGAATTTCATCATTCATATTCCTTCTCCATAATCGCTTCCAAATCATTTCATTGTCGTCTCAACCTTCTTTATTCGTTATTTCGGAGTGTCTCGGTAATTCGTGCCGGTGTTTCTCGTCATCATTCTCTGCATTGAAGACCGAAGGAGAGTTTCTCTTAATCTTGGTCCATTCTCTTCAAGATGTGTCATCTCATCTTGATGCTTTCCTCACAAATTGTTTCCATTCATGAGTAATTCCTCCCATATCTATCCGGTGCATTTCATAATTGTTTTCATTTCTCGATCCTCCGAAGGCCATCATTTTAGAAGATTTCTTCGTTCTTAGCTTTCAGCTTTCGTTCTCAAATTCTTCCCAATTGTTGTCTCTTCGTCCATATCTTAATTATTCCGGTGCTTCATTCAAGTTTTCTATTAGGTGGATCATGCTCTCTTCGCTCTCATGTTATATCATTCATTTGTATTATCCTCATTCGATGTGAATTATTACCGGTGTTCTCGTGCAAGACTTCTTCAAGTTTGTGATCTCTCTCTCTCTCTCTTTCTCTTCAATTCTTTGCAACAAGAATAAGTGGTGTGCGAAATTCGTTGCTTGTCATCAATTTAACTTGATGAAGGATAATCATAACATAATTCTTATTCTTTTCTTCAAGATGATTTCAATCCTTCTTCCGGAGTTATTCATGATATCAAGTTCTCGATTTCAAGTGTTCTCATCTTTCCTTTCCGGAGTTCCTAGTTTTCTTAAGTATCTTGTCGCTAAGCTTCATCTAATTCATAGAAAGGCCTCAATCTTGCTCTTTTTCTACTTTCAATGTCAAGCTTCATCATTTCATTCTGGAGTTCTTCCGATGGTTTGTCATGGTGGGTGTTAAGGATGTAATTCTTCTCAAACTGTTCTTGAAGATTCTGTTGTAGGTGCTCAAGTATTATTTCTCTTGGATTTATAAGTTCAATTCCTTCTCCATTGTTTTTTGAGATGGTGTTATTAAATTCTTGATTATGAGGAGCCTCGAAGGTAAATTGTCAAGAATGAGATAAGTAAACCCATCATGTCTTCTCGGAGTTATCTTGGGTTGGATGTCACCTAAAGCATTTCCTAAGGATTGTTGCTATCATGGTGTCATAAATGATTCAAGTTTTCTCCTCCTATTCTTGGTGAAAGAAGTTTTCCATCTCTTGTTGCTCTCAAGCAATCAATTGTTTCTGTTGTGGCAGGTTGTCACCTTGTAATTTAGAGATGTTTTCCATAAGCCCGTAACAAGCTATTCTTTTCCTTGTTGATTCTCCATCAACTCCGTTCAGCCATGCTTTCAAATTGATTGGTGGTAGAAGTGTCATTTTCTTCTCCGTTCTCTTCTCTCCAAAGATCTAGCTTCTATTCTCTTGTTATGGAGGCTTTATGTTGTTGCTCTCTTCAATCTATCATCTTGTTTTGATTAAGATCATGTTCTTCCCTTGCTGGTCCATTAACCGAAGTGCTGTGAAATCTTTCATGATCCTTCCATCTTAAGAAGTTTTGATTATAATCCAACCGAAGTTTGGTGTATCTCTTTCAATTTCTTTCCATCATATCAAATTTTGCCCCGCTATCCTACCGAAGTGTTGCCGAAATTTCTTGTGAATTCTTGCTTGTTCCTCATGTAGTTCTTCATCTCTTTCAAACCTTCAATCATCATTGGTTTCAACTGTTTGTCAAAGAAGCGACTAAGTTTACCTCTTGCGCTTTCTCTTCCCCTTCCCATTCTTAGATCTCGGGACGAGATCCTCGTGCAGTGGAGGAGAGTTGTAACAGCCCGGGACCGGCGCTCTAGAAGATTCCCCTTTTATTTCCATTGTCGTCTTGTGTTTCGTTTGGTTGTTGCATTCATCATCGCATCATTCGCATAAAATACATAGCATCGGCATTTTGTCAACATGAGTTTTTCAAACTTGCATCCATTCGTAGTCGCCGGTTCCCTCCGTTATTGCCGTTGCCTGTTTCGATACCAACCACACACGCACGCGCACGCGACATCGTTTAAAATAAAACCGTTTTTCAAGCGCACAAAAAATATTCTCGGATTGGGTAGAAACTTGGCATGCGGTCTTGTTTTATTGTAGGTAGGACGCCTGCCAAATTTCGTCGCAATCAGAGGTCGCTTGTTATTCGAACGATCAACCGTAGCAGTGCAGTCATTGGTTATTTCTCGGACGTTTCGGTGTTTTCAAAACTTGTGTCACGGGCCACCACCTCCCCCTCTCCTTGACTCAACCACCTCTTGATAGCCCAACCAGCCCATCCTAGCACCTACCCGCGTCTAGAGTCGTCTGATCGAGATCGAAAGGCTCGAATCGCGTTAAAAAAAAACTAACCCTAGTCCCCCATGCTATAAAAGGAAGCCCTCCCCTACCTAAAATGGCCTCCCTAGCATCTCCCGCATGGATTTCCGTGCCCAGCCACCTCCCCGCCGCCACTTGGCAGCCCCAGATTAGGCTCCACCGCGACCTATCCATCGTGCCGCCGCCCTCAGCCAATCGGCACGTGCCACGTCGCCCCCAGCGCCTCCCACCACCGCGGCACGCCCAAGCCCATCCGTGGCCCGCCGGGCCCGAACTGCCGCTGCCGCCCGTACGCGTCATGTGCGGTTGCCCGCAGGAGCCAGCCACTCGTTCCCTCTCCCCATGCCCCATGCTCAAGGGCCTCCTCCTCGCCCGTGCCCCTCGAGGCCGCCCCGTCGGTCGACCACCGGAGCTCCGGCGAGCCCCGACGTCGACGAAACCTCGGGTCGCCCCCTTCCTCCATGTTCCTCCTGTTTTCTTCTCCTCCTCTCCTCTAATCTCTCTTCCCTACCTCTCCCTTTCCTTCCATGGACAGGAGCTAAATGGCCATGGTCGTCGCCGTTCTGCTTCACCGGCAACCAGCGAGCATGCCACCGCCTGGATCCGCAGCCCCATGTCCAGATCTGCCCGTTCCCATCATTCGTCGGCCTCCCCATGCCGTCGACCGCCGTCATCACGCTGTTGACCTTCCCCGCCGCCGTTGCTTCCGTGCTAGCTGGAGGACGACGCCCGACCGCCAACCTCCCGCTCGGCTCCGTGTGTGGGCCACCAAGCGCGGCCAAGGCCCAGCACCTCGCCCGCGGCCCAGCCACAGCACCGATGGCCCATGGCCACGATGGTGAGCGCCGCCTATTGTTGGGGAACGTTGCATGGGAAACAAAAAAATTCCTACGCACACGCAAGATCTATCCATGGTTATGAGCATATACAAGAGGGAGAGTGGATCTACATACCCTTGTAGATCGCTAAGCGGGAAGCGTTAAGAAACGCGGTTGGTGTAGTCGAACTTCTTCGCGATCCAAATCGCCGAGCATCCCGCGATCTCATCACGATCCGTCCCGTGATCCAATCATGATCTGTCCCGCTTACTCATCACGATCCGTCCCGCGATCTCATCATGATCCATCCCGCGATCTCATCACGATCCGTCCCGTGAACTCATCACGAACCGTCTCGCGATCTTGTTCACGGTCCTTTCGATCTAGCGCCGAACGAACGGCACCTCCGCGTTCAGCACACGTGCAGCTTGATGACGATCTCCACCGTATTGATCCAGCAAGAGGAAGTGGAGAGGGAGAAGAGTTCACCGGCAGCGTGACGGTGCTCCAGTGATGGTGGTGGAGCAATTCCGGCAGGGCTTCGCCTAAGCACTGCAGAAAACCAATCTAGAGGAGAAACTATGCACTAGAGGAACGGGTAGCACGTGGCTGAAAATTCTCTGCCAAAACCCTAAAATCCTCTAGTATATATAGAAGGAGAGGAGGAGGAGTATTGGCTGCCAAAAAGCCAGCCCTTGGGTCGACCAAAGTGGGGAGGAGAGGAGGACTCCTCCTCCAATCCTAGTAGGACTAGGATTCCTCCCTTTTTTGGCCTTTTTCCACCTTTTTCCCTTTGGGCTTTTTCTCCCAGCCACATGGGCCTTGTGTGGGACTTCCACTAGCCCACAAAAGGCTGGTATTTACTCTTCCACAGCCCATGAAGCCTCTTGGATCTAAATACCCCTCCCGGTGGTCTCCCGGTACACTACCGGCACTCCCGGTACACTACCGATGAGCCCGAAACTTTTCCGGCGACCAAAATAGGACTTCCTATATATGAATCTTTACCTCCGGACCATTCCAGAGCTCCACGTGACGTCCGGGATCTCATCCGGGACTCCGAACAACCTTCGGTCACCACCATACATAACTCTATACTACCGAAACGTCACCAAACCTTAAGTGTGCAGACCCTGCGGGTTCGAGAACTATGTAGACATGACCGAGACACCTCTACGGTCAATAACCAATGGCGGAACCTGGATGTCCACATTGGTTCCTACATATTCTACGAAGATCTTTATCGGTCGAACCTCTATGTCAAGGATTCAGTTAATCCCGTATGATGTTCCCTTTGCTCTTCGGTATGTTACTTGCCCGAGATTCAATCATCGGTATCTCCATACCTAGTTCAACCTCGTTACCGGCAAGTCTCTTTACTCGTTCTGTAATACAAGATCCCGTGACTAACACTTAGTCACATTGCTTGCAAGGCTTATTGTGATGTTGTATTACCGAGTGGGCCCTAAGATACCTCTCCGTCACACGGAGTAACAAATCCCAGTCTTGATCCATGCCAACTCAACAGACACCCTCGGAGATACCTGTAGAGCACCTTTATAGTCACCCAGTTATGTTGCAACGTTTGATACACACAAGGTACTCCTCCGATGTAAGTGAGTTGCATGATCTCATGGTCATAGGAACACATACTTTGACATGCAGAAAACAGTAGCAACAAACTGACACGATCATATGCTACGTTTGTAGTTTGGGTCTTGTCCATCACATCATTCTCCTAATGATGTGATCCCGTTACCAAATGACATCACATGTCAATGTCTAGGAAACCTTGACCATCTTTGATCAACGAGCTAGTTCACTAGAGGCATACCAGGGACAGAGTGTTGTCTATTTACCCACACATGTAATGTGTTTCCATTCAATACAATTATAGCATGGATAATAAACGATTATCATGAACAAGGAAATATGATAATAACTAATTTATTATTGCCTCTAGGGCATATTTCCAACAGTCTCCCACTTGCACTAGAGTCAATAATCTAGTTCACATCACCATGTGATTTGCATTGTTATGAATCTAACACCCAATGAGTTCTGGGGCTCAATCATGCTTTGCATGTGAGAGAGGTCTTGTAGTCAACCGGTCTGCAACATTCAGATCCGTATGTACTTTGCAAATTTTTATGTCAAACGTAAACACTGCTACCACACTCCACTTGGTACTATTCCAAATGGCTGCTCCACTATATGTATCCAGATTGCTACTACGAGTCATCCGGATTGGTGTTAAAGCTTGCATCGACGTGACTCTTTACGACGAACTTTTTTATCACCTCCATAATCGAGAACATCTCCTTAGTCTTTTAGTTACTAAGGATAATATTGACCATTGTCCAGTGATCCACTCCTAGATCACTCTTGTACCCCTTGACGGACTCATGGCAAGGCACACACAGGTGCGGTACACAGCATGGCATACTATACAGAGCCTATGGCTAAGGCATAGGGGACGACATTCGTCCTTTCTCTTTCTTCTGCCGTGGTCGAGCTTTGAGTCTCACTCAACTTCACACCTTACAAAGCAGGCGAGAACACTTCTATCTGACTAATCCATTTTAAACTCTTTCAAAATCTTGTCAAGGTATGTACTCATTGAAAGTCTTATCAAACATCTTGATCTATCTTTATAGATCTTGATGCTCAATAATTAGGTAGCTTTATCCAGGTCTTCCTTTGAAAAACTCTTTTCAAACAACCGTTTATGCTCTCCAGAAACTCTACATCATTTCCGAATAGCAATATGTCATCCACATATACTTATCAGAAACTCTATAGTGCTCCCACTCACTTTATTGCAAATATAAGTTTCTCGTAAACTTTGTATAGACTCAAAAACTTTAATCACCTCATCAAAGTTTATATTCCAACTCCGAGATGCTTGCTTCAGTTCATAGAAGGATCACTGAAGCTTGCACACCTTTTAGCATCCTTAGGACTGACAAAACCTTCTGGTTGTATCACATACAACCTTTCCTCAAGAAAGGAAACGATGTTTTGGCATCCATCTGCCAGATTTCATAATTGAAAAATGCAGCAACTGCTAACATAATTCTAACAGACTTTAGCATCGCTACGAGTGAGAAAGTCTCATCGCAGTCAACTCCTTGAACTTGCCGAAAACTTCTTTGCGGCAAGTCGAGCTTTATAAATGGTGACATTCACCATCAGCGTCTGTCTTCATTTTAAAGATCCATTTGTACCCAATGACCTGTCGTCCAACGAGTAAGTCTACCAAAGTCTATACTTGGTTTTCGTATGTGGATCCTTTCTCGGATTTCATGGCCTCTAACCATTTGTCGGAATCCGGGCCCATCATCACTTCTCCACAGCTCGTAGGTTCATTGTTGTCCAACAACATGACCTCCAAGACAGGGTTGTCGTACCGCTCAGGAGCAATACACATCCTTGTCGACCTACGAGGTTTGATAGTAACTTGATCCGAAGCTTCATGATCATCATCATTTACTTCCTCTTCAACTGACATAGGTTCCACAGAAACATCTTTCTGCGTTGCGCCACTTTCTGGTTGAAGTGAAGGTTCGATAACCTCATCAAGTTCTATTTTCCTCGTAGGTCGATAGTAACTTGATCCGAAGCTTCATGATCATCATCATTAACTTCCTCTTCAACTGACGTAGGCTTCACAGAAACATCTTTCTGCGTTGTGCTACTTTCTGGTTGAAGTAGAGGTTCAATAACCTCATCAAGTTCTATCCTCCTCCCACTCAATTCTTTCAAGAGAAACCTTTTCTCGAGAAAGGACCCAGTTTTAGCAACAAACATTTTATGCTTGGATCTGAGATAGAAGGTTCACCCAACTGTTCTTAGGGTATTCTATGAAGATGCATTTGTCCGCTTTGGGTTCGAGCTCATTAGGTGAAAAAAAATTCCACACAAGCGTCGCAGCCCCAAACATTAAGAAATGACAGCTTAGGTTTCTATCAAACCATAATTCACATGGTGTCATCTCAACGGATTTAGATGGTGCCCTATTTAAAGTGAATGTAGTTGTCTCTAATGCATAACCCCAAAATTATAGTAACAAAACGATAATAGACATCATAGTACGCACCATATCCCATAGAGCACGACTATGACGTTTGGACACACCATCACACTATGGTGTTCCAGGTGGCGTGAGTTGTGAAACAACTTTCACATTGTCTAAAGTTGTATGCCAAACTCGTAACTCAGATATTCACCTCCACGATCATATCGCAAACATTTTTATCTTATTGTCACGATGATCTTAAACTTCACTCTGAATTTGCTTGAACCTTTCAAACAATTCAGACTTGCGTTTCATTAAGTAAATATACACTATATCTACTCAAATCATCAGTGAAGATAAGAAAATAATGATATCCACCGCTCGCTACAAGACTCATTTGATTGCATATATCAACATGTATCATTTCCAATAAATCACTTCCCCGCTTCATCAAAACAGAAAACGGGGTCCTTAGTCATCTTGACCAAGAGGCATGGTTCGCATGTCTCAACCGATTCGAAATCGAATGAGTCCAAAGATCCATCAGCATGGAGTTTCTTCATGCACTTTATACGAATATGACATTTAGGGGCAGTGCCACAAGTATGTGGTACTATCATTATTAACTTTGTATCTTTTGGCATCAATGTTATGAACATGTGTATTACTACGATCAAGATTTAAAAAAACCATTCTCACTGGGTGCATGACCATTGAAGGTATTATTCATGTAAAAAGAATAACCATTATTCTTTAACTCAAATGAATAACCATGTTGCAATAAACACGATCTAATCACGTTCATGCTCAACGCAAAACACCAAATAACATTTATTTAGGTTCGTCACTAATCCCAAAGGTAGAGAGAGCGTGCGATGTTGATCACATCAACCTTGGAAAAATTTCCAACACACATCGTCACCTCACCCTTAGCTTAGTGCTCCGTTTATTCCGTAGCTTTTATTTCGAGTTACTAACATTTAGCAACCGAACCGGTATCCAATACCCAGGTGCTACTTGGAGTACTAGCAAGGTACACATAAATAACACATATATCAAATATACTTCTGTCGACGTTGCCAGCCTTCTTATCTACCAAGTATTTAGGGTTGTTCCGCTTCAGCGACCGCTCTCCTCATAATCGAAGCACTTAGTCTCGGGTTTGGATTCAACTTTGGGTTGCTTCACTGGAGCAGCAACTGACTTGCTATCCATGAAGTTTTCCCTCCTTGCTCCTGCCCTTCTCGAAACTAATGGTTTGACTAACCATCAACACTTGATGCTCTTTCTTGATTTCTACCTTCGCGGTGTCAAACATCGCAAACAGCTCAGGGATCATTATTTCTATCCCTGGCATTTTATAGTTCATCACCAAGTTCTGGTAGCTTAGTGAAAGTGACTTGGAGAACTATATCAATCACTATCTTATCTAGAAGATCAACTCCCACTCGATTCAAGCGATTGTAGCACCCAGACAATCTGAGCACATGCTCAACGATTGAGCTATTCTCGTTCATCTTGCAGGCAAATAATCTTGTTGGAGATCTCATATCTCGCAACACGGGCACGAGCCTGAGATCCTAATTTCAGCTCTTAGAACATCTCATATGTTCCATGACGTTCAAAACGTTTTGAAGCCTCAATTCTAAGTCGTAATGCATGACGCACTAAACTATCAAGTAGTTATCAAAACGTGTCTGTCAGATGTTCACAACATCTACAAACAACGCAAGAGGGGTTGGTGCACCGAGCGGTGCATTAAGGACATAAGCCTTCTGTGCAGCAATGAGGACAATCCTCAGTCACGGAGCCAGTCCACAATATTGCTACCATCATCTTTCAACTCTATTTCTCTAGGAACATATAAAATTTAAGGGAGCTACAGCGTGAGCTAGTAATCTACAACATAATTTTGCAAAGACACTACTAACTATGTTCATGATAATGAGTTCAATTAATCATATTACTTAAGAACTCCCACTCAAATTGACATCCCTCCGGTCATCCAAGTCATACATGATCCAAATTCACCAACTCAAGTCTGATCATCATGTGAGTTGAGGTGGTTACAATGGTGAACATCATCATGTTGATCATATCTACTATATGACTCATGTTCGACCTTTCGGTCTCTTGTGTTCCAAGGCCATGTCTGCACATGCTAGGCTCGTCAAGTTTAACCCGAGTGTTCTGCATGTGCAACACTGGCTTGCACCCGTTGTATGTGAACGTAGCGTCTATCACACCCGATCATCACGTGGTGTCTCAACACGACGAACTTTCGCAACGGTGCACACTCGGGGAGAACACAATTTTATCTTGAAATTTAAGTGAGGGATCACCTTATAATGCTACCGTCGTACTAAGCAAAACAAGGTGCATAAAAGGATTAACATCACATGCAATTCATAAGTGACATGATATGGCTATGAACTTGTGCTTTAGATCTCCATCTTGAAAGCACCGGCATGATCTCCATCGTCACCGGCACGACACCATGATCTCCATCATCTTGATCTCCATCAACGTGTCTCCATCGGGGTTGTCACGCCCTGCATGCTTCTACTACTATTGCTACTGTTTAGCAATAAAGTAAAGCATTACATAGCGCTTAATGATTGACACGCAGGTCATACAATAATTGAAGACAACCCTATGGCTCCTGTCGGTTCCCGTACTCATCGACATGCAAGTCGTGAAATTCTATACATCACATGATCATCTCATACATCACATATATCACATCATGTAATTGGCCATATCACATCACAACATACACTGCAAAAACAAGTTAGACGTCCTCTAATTGTTATTGCATGTTTTAAGTGGCTGCTACGGGTTTCTAGCAAGAACGATTCTCACCTATGCGTAAACCACAACGGTGATACATAATTTGCTTTTCAACCTTCTCAAGGACCGCCTTTGTCGAATCCGATCCAACTAAAGTGAGAGAAACTGCCACCCGCAAGCCATCTAGGCAACAAGTTGCGTCGAGGGAACCGGTCTCTCATAAGCGTACGAGTAATGTTGGTCCGGGACGCTTCATCTCACAATACCGCTGAACCAAAATCCGACCAAGGGAGGAAGCAATCTAAGCATCAATGCCCACAAACCTTTTGTGTTCTACTCGAGATCTCAACTACACATAGACCTAGCTCATGATGCCACTGTTGGGGAACGTTGCATGGGAAACAAATAATTTCATACGCACACGCAAGATCTATCCATGGTGATGAGCATCTACGAGAGGGAGAGTGGATCTACATACCCTTATAGATCGCTAAGCGGGAAGCGTTAAGAAACGCGGTTGGTGTAGTCGAACATCTTCGTGATCCAAATCGCCGAGCGTACCGCGATCACATCACGATCCGTCCTGCGATCCAATCACGATCCGTCCCGCGAACTCATCATGATCCATCCCGCGATCTCATCACAATCCGTCCCGCGATCTCATCACGATCCGTCCCACGAACTCATCACGAACCGTCTCACGATCTTGTTCACGGTCCTTCCGATCTAGCGCCGAATGGACGGCACCTCCGCGTTCAGCACACGTGCAGCTTGATGACGATCTCCACCATCTTGATCCAGCAAGAGGAAGTGGAGAGGGAGAAGAGTTCACCGGCAGCGTGACGGCGCTCCGGTGATGGTGGTGGAGCAATTCTGGCAGGGCTTCGCCTAAGCACTGCAGAAAACCGATCTAAAGGAGAAACTATGCACTAGAGGAACGGGTAGCACGTGGCTGAAAATTCTATGCCAAAACCCTAAAATCCTCTAGTATATATAGGAGGAGAGGAGGAGGAGTCTTGGCTGCCAAAAAGCCAGCCCTTCGGTCCACCAAAGTGGGGAGGAGAGGAGGACTCCTACTCCAATCCTAGTAGGACTAGGATTCCTCCCTTTTTTGGCCTTTTTCCACCTTTTTCCCTTTGGGCTTTTTCTCCCAGCCGCATGGGCCTTATGTGGGACTTCCACCAGCCCACAAAAGGCTGGTATTTACTCTTCCACAGCCCATGAAGCCTCTTGGGTCGAAATACCCCTCCCGGTGGTCTCCCGGTACACTACCGGCACTCCTGGTACACTACCGATGAGCCCGAAACTTTTCCGGCGACCAAAATAGGACTTCCTATATATGAATCTTTACCTTCGGACCATTCCAGAGCTCCTCGTGACGTCTGGGGTCTCATCCGGGACTCCGAACAACCTTCGATCACCACCATATATAACTCTATACTACCGAAACGTCACCAAACCTTAAGTGTGCAGACCCTGCGGGTTCGAGAACTATGTAGACATGACCGAGACACCTCTACGGTCAATAACCAATGGCGGGACCTGGATGTCCACATTGGTTCCTACATATTCTACGAAGATCTTTATCGGTCGAACCTCTATGTCAAGGATTCAGTTAATCCCGTATGATGTTCCCTTTGCTCTTCGGTATGTTACTTACCCGAGATTCGATCGTCGGTATCTCCATACCTAGTTCAACCTCGTTACCGGCAAGTCTCTTTACTCGTTCGGTAATACAAGATCCCGTGACTAAAACTTAGTCACATTGCTTGCAAGGCTTATTGTGATGTTGTATTACCGAGTGGGCCCTGAGATACCTCTCCGTCACACGGAGTAACAAATCCCAGTCTTGATCCATGCCAACTCAACAGACACCCTCGGAGATACCTGTAGAGCACCTTTATAGTCACCCAGTTACGTTGCGACATTTGATACACACAAGGTACTCCTCCGATGTCAATGAGCTGCATGATCTCATGGTCATAGGAACACATAGTTTGACATGCAGAAAATAGTAGCAACAAAATGACACGATCATATGCTATGTTTGTGGTTTGGGTCTTGTCCATCACATCATTCTCCTAATGATGTGATCCCATTATCAAATGACATCACATGTCAATGGCTAGGAAACCTTGACCATCTTTGATCAACGAGCTAGTTCACTAGAGGCATACCAGGGACAGAGTGTTGTCTATTTACCCACACATGTAATGTGTTTCCATTCAATACAATTATAGCATGGATAATAAACGATTATCATGAACAAGGAAATATGATAATAACTAATTTATTATTGCCTCTAGGGCATATTTCCAACACCTATCTCCCGCCCTGTGCACCTATTAGCTATCCGTCGCCCATTGCTATTGTTAGGCTACTCCAGATTCGGCCCATAGTCATTTTTTTCTTTCATGCGAAATTTCTAATTAACCAGTGAATTAAGATTTGCAGAAAAGCCCATGTTTTTAAATTGCTAATATCTAGATAACCGTGCATCGCATGTAAAAACTTAATATATCTAAAATGACTAGAATTTTATGTAGTTTCACAATATCCAACTTTCACATGTGATAAAAATGTTCAACCTTGCTGTTTGCATTGATTTGCATAATTGCCATGTCGATATAAATTAATTAATAACTTTTGAACCGTAGCTCCGTTAAAAATGTTCCACATATGTAACTTGACAAGAAAAATGTGTAGAATCTCATGGTGACATTTATTTTGCTGTTTAACAACTCTAAAATTGTGTTATGACAGATCTGGACCAAATTCATAATATGCATGTGGGGTCATTTCGGAAATGCTATATGTGGTTTCCGGCCTCATTTAAAATGCCTAGATAGATAGTTTACTTATGCTTCGCCTCTTGCCATGTTTAACAACATTTAATATTGATGAGTACCTAAACAAGAGTGAACTAAATAATCAATCGTGGAGTTCCGTCAATATGCAACTCATTGCATATTGAACTTCACTTAATATGTGGTAGTTGTTTGTTGTTATCGCCATGCCTTGCATATTAAACCGGACATGCATCATATTTGGTTGCGCATCATGCCATGAACATGTTGTGTTGTTTCTCGAGTGTTGATTGTTTGTCTTTGGTTGCTTCTTCTCGATAGAGTTCCGAAAGTGTTTGGAGTGTGAGGATTCATTCGACTACGTTGGCTCGTCTTATTCATGCACTCGTGCTTCTTCCATGCGAGATCTCAGGCAAGATGACATATTTCCCTGGATACCACTATTATCATTGCTATGCTAGTTGTCCCGCTTTTATCACTATGTCTCGCTACCTACCACTTGTTTGTCAAGCCTCCAAACATTGCCATGAAAGCTTCTAACCCCTCCACATCCTAGCAAACCTTTGTTTGGCTATGTTACCTCTTGCTCAGCCCTTCTTGTATCTTTCTAGCTGCAGGTGAAATTGCTTCCATGTGACAACATGGACATTCTTTTGTTATCACAATATTATTGCTATTTAATTTAATGCACTTATACACTTGGTAAAGGGTGGAAGCCTTTGCCTTTTGCTCGGTGTTTTGTTCCACTCTTGCCGCCCCTAGTTACTTGTGTACCGGTGTTATGTTCCATAATTGATCGCTCCTAACATACTCGAGGTTGTTATGGGGACCCCCTTGATTTTTGTTCTGGGATAAAACTTATCTAACAAGGCCCAACATTGGTACTACATTTGTCTAATAACTAATAAATTGCATAGGGACCCGACGGCACCCGCGGATCTTTAATCAACCCCCGGGCCAGTGCTCCTCATGAGTGTTGGTCCAACCTGTCAACCGCTAGTGGCTACTAGGGGCAACTCTGTGACTGGCCTATCGCAAGTTTGGACAATCCGTCGTGTCCTGAGAACGACATACGCGGCTCCTATCAGGATCGTTGACACGTCAGGCGGCCTTGCTGGATTTGTTTTACCTTTCTCGAACGTCTTGAGTGAGGAATTCCAAAAATACTTCGGGCTATCTCAAGGTTGCGGTCTTCCAATGGAATTTCCTAAGAAATCACGAGATCCGTGGTCAAGGTTATTCCCGCTGTGTGTGGTTAATTTGTGATGGATGAGTTGGAGCACCCCTGTAGGGTTAAATCTTTCGGGAAGCCGTGCCCGGGTTTATGTGGCAAACTTGGAAACTTTGATTAACACGCGGTCATAGCAAACTTTGAAGTAAACTCTAATAAAATACACCAACTGTGTGCGTAACCGTGAATGTCTCTTCTTGTGAATCCTTATCTGAGCAAGAACACGGTGGGGTTATGTTTGATGTAAGTAGGTGTTCAGGATCAGTTAGTGATCATTACCAGTTCACGTTTGTTATGCGTAGACCACCATACTTTACTTTCTATATTCGTAAGTTAGCCACTCAAAAAAATGCTTAGATGCTTGATGCAGCCTCACCACTTAACCATACCTCACCCATTAAGCTTTAATAGTCTTGATACCCTTGGAAATGAGATTGCTGAGTCCCTATGGCTCACAGATTACTACAACAACAGTTGCAGGTTCAGGTAATGTGATGCTTTGACGAGAGCGTGATACTTGTTTTGATTTGGAGTTCTTCTTCCTCATAATCATCAATCTAGGATGGGTTCCAGGCGGCAGCCTGGGATAGCAAGGATGGATGTCATTTTATCGTTTGATTTCGTCCGTAGTCGGACCCTGCTCTTCTATATGATGTTTGAGTATGTTGTTGTATTGATGTGATCTTGATGTAGCTTGTGGCGAGCGTAAGCCAATTCCATATACTCATCTCTTCTGTACATGTACTTGGAATGATATCCATTCTTGCAACACGACAAGATGCGCTCCTATCCCTGTCGAGGCCCTCGAGCCAAAATAAGGATAGGGTCGCATCTTGGGCGTGACAATGGTGCCCTATTTAAAGTGAATGCAGTTGTCTCTAATGCATAACCCCAAAACGATAGTGGCTTAGTAAGAGACAACATCGAACGCACCATATCCAATAGAGTACGGCTATGATGTTCGGACACACTATTACCCTGTGATGTTCTAGGTGGCATGAGTTGTGAAACAATTTTCACGTTGTCTTAAATGCATACCAAACTCATAAGTTGGATATTCATCACCACGATAGTATCATAGAAAATTTATCTTCTTGTCATGATGATCTTCAACTTCACTCTAAAATTGTTTTAACTTTTTAAAATTTCAGGCGTGTGTTTCATCAAGTAAATATACCCGTATCTACTTAAATTATCTGTGAAGGTAAGAAAATAACGATATCCACCGCGTGCTTCAATACTCATTGGACTGCATACATCAATATGTACTATTTCCAATAAGTCACTTGCCGCTCCATCGCATCTGAAAATGGGGTCTTAGTCATCTTACCCATGAGGCATGGTTCGCATGTCTCGAGCGATTCAAAATCAGATGAGTCCAAAGATCCATCAGGAGTTTCTTCATGTGTTTTACACTAATATGACCTAAGCAGCAACGCCACAAGTATGTGGTACTATCATCATTAACTTTGCATCTTTTGGCATCAATACTAGGAACATGTGTATCACTATGACTGAGATTCAATAAACCATTCACATTGGGTGCATGATCATAAAAGATATTATTCATGTAAATAGAACAACCATTATTCTCTTAAATGGATAATAGTCTTGCAATAAACAAGATCCAGATATATTGTTCATGCTCAACGCAGGCACCAAATAACATTTATTTAGGTTTTAATACTAATCCTGAAGGTAGAGAGAGCGTGTCAATGGCGATCACATCAACCTTGGAGACACTTCCAATACGCATGGTCACCTCGTCCTTAGCCAGTCTCGTTTATCCTGTGGCTCCTGTTTTAAGTTACTAATATCAGCAACTAAACTGGTATCGAATACCCAAGGGCTACTACGAGCACTAGTCAGGTACACATCAATAATATGTATATAAAATATACCTTTGTTGACGTTGTCAGTCTTATTATCTGCCAAGTATCTGGGTCAGTTCCGCTTCAGTGTCATTCCCCTTACAATAGAAGCACTTAGTCTCGGATTTGGGTCCAACCTTGGGTTTCTTCACTGGAGTGACAATTGGCTTGCCATTATTGAAATTTCCCTTATTTCCCTTGCCTTTCTTGAAACTAGTGGTCTTATTAACCATCAACACTTGATGCTCCTTCTTGATTTCTACATCAACGACATAAAAATTGTGTATAGCTCAGGGGTCATCTACTCCATCCCTTCAATGTCATAGTTCATCACGAAGATCTAGTAGCTTGGTGGTAGTGACTGCTGAACTCTGTCAATCACTGCCTTATTTGGAAGATTAACTCCCACTTGATTCAACCGATTGTAGCACCCAGACATTTTGAGCACATGTTCATTGACTTAGCGATTCTCCTCCATCTTACTAGCAAAGAATTTGTCAAAGGTCTCATACCTCTTAACACGGGCATGAGCCTAAAATACCAATTTCACCTCTCGGAACATCTCATATGCTCTATGGCATTCCAAACATCTTTGGAGCCTCGATTCTAAGCCGTAAAGCATGGCACACTGAACAGTCGAGTGGTCATCAGAACATGTCTGTCACACATTCACAACATCCACTGACGACGCTTGAGGTGGTGGCGCACCAAGCGATGCATCAAGGACATAAGTCTTCTATGCAGCAATGAGGGCAATCCTCATATTATGGACCCAGTCCGCATGATTGCTACCATCATTTTTCAACTTCGTTTTCTCTAGTAACGTATCAAAACACAGGGGAGCTATAGAGTGAGCCATTGATCTACAACATAATTTGCAAAGACTTTTAGACTATGTTTTTCATGATAATTGGTTTGGTTAATCAAATTACTAATGAACTCCCACTTAAACCAACATCCCTCAGGTTGTCTAAGTGTTACATGATCCAAATTCACCAACCGAAGTCCGGTCATCATGTGAGATGAGGCGGTTTCAATGATGAACATCTTCATGTTGATCATATCTACTATATCACTCATGTTCGACCTTTCGATGTCCCGTGTTTTGAGGCCATGTTACATACTAGGCTCGTCAAGCTTAACCCAAGTATTCTGCATGTGTAAAAACTGGCTTACACCCGTTGTATGTGAACAAAGAGTCTATCACACCTGATCATCACTAGGTGCTTCGAAACGACAAACTTTCGCAATGGTACATACTTGGGGAGAACACACTTTATCTTGAAATTAAGTGAGGTCTCATCTTATAATGCTACCGTCATCTAAGCAAAATAACATGCATAAAAGGATAAACATCACACGAAATCAATAAGTGACATGATATGGCCATCATCATTTTCTAATTTTGATCTCCATCTTCAAAGCATCAGCATGATCTCCATCGCCACCAACATGACACCATGATCTCCTTCATCGTCTTATCATGTGGTTGTCTCACCAACTATTGCTAACACATAGCCATAAAGTGAAGCAATGACATAAAATAAATTAAAGACAACCCTATGGCTCATGCCGGTTGTCGTTCTCATCAACATGCAAGTCATGATAACTATTACAAAACATGATCATCTCATACATCCACATATATCAAATCACGTCTTGGACATATCAAAACACTACATACCCTGCAAAAACAAGTTTGTCGTCCTCTACTTTGTTGTTGCAAGTTTCACGTGCCTGCTATGGGCAATTAGCAAGAACCATTCTTACCTAGACAAAACCACAATGGTGATAATCAAGTTGCCTTTTAACCTTCTACAAGGACCGCCTTTGTCAAATCTGATTCAACTATAGCGGGAGACACAGACACCCATCGGCCACCTTTATGCCATACAAGTTGCATGTTTGTAGGTGGAACCGGTCTCTTGTGTGAGGACAAGTAAGGTTTGTCCGAGCCGCTTCATCCCACAATACCGCCGAATCAAAATAAGACAAGGGAGGTAGGCAACCTGAATATCAACGCCCACAAATTCTTTGTGTTCTACTCACGCATATCGTCTATGCATAGACCTAGCTCATGATGCCACTATTGGGGAACGTTGCAAGTGAAACAAAAAAAATCTAAGAACACCCAGGATCTATCTATGGAGATGCATAGCAACGAGATGGGAGAGATGTCTACATACCCTTGTAGACCAAAAACGTTAATGATCTAGAGATCATGGTTGGCGTAGTCATACTCACATCGCGATCCAATCCGATCCAAGCAGCGGATGTGCAACAACTCCGAGTCTAGCACACATCCAGATCGGTGACGTATCCTCCTTATTGATCCAGAAAGAGAGGGAGAATAGGTAGATGAGATCTGAACCAACACGACGGCGTGGTGGTGGTAGTCGCAGCGGAATTCCGACATGGCTTCGCCAAGCGTGTACCGAAGAAACGTGGGAGGAGTTAGGAGAGCCAATGGGCAGGGTGAATGGGTGGCTGCCCCCATCCACCTCCCCTGTCATCATTTTCTCACGACAGATGCCATGGGGTGGCTTATCGTAGGTGGTTGGGGCCGGAGGACGCCGACAGGCTCCGGGTGCGGGATTGGGCACACGCGGTGATGACACACGATGTACCCAGGTTCGGGGCCCTCAGGGGGAGGTAATACCCCTAGTCCTGCTTGGTTTCGTTGGATGGGTATGTGTGAGTACAAGGGTGCTCCTGGAGCTATATCTAGAGGAGGAAGAAGGGGCAGCCGGCTCCTCTTCCTCCTCTGCTAGAAGGGGGTGTGTGGGGATGCTTGTTCGTGTGTGGGTGTATCTGTCCGAGATCCTCCTTTCCGTTGCATGGGGGGCTTGGGGGGTTTATAGGCCAACCCCCTGGCTCTTACAATATGCTTTAAGTACCAGGGTGGGGGGACCCGGCTGGCAGCCTCTCCGGCTGGCCAGAGGGTCCCGCCGCTCGCACCGTCTTGTCGTTGGCGGGGCCTACCGGCCGAGCGGTCCCATCTCCCATTGGGGCCCACCAGCCGGCTCTGCGATTGGCCCTCGCCCACCTGTCACGGCACGGGCCGCCCGGGGGAGGCGTCATCTTGCGCCAGCCGGCCGAAGTCTCCGACATGGCCGGCAGCACTGTAGCCACGCCGGGGCAGGTAATCGAGTGGCAAGGGCGTGCCGGCACTATGCCCCCGCCCGGTCGCACTCACCGACGTCAGCGGCCGGGATGGTTGGACTGTAGCCACGCGTGGTAGTGCGTAAGCGGCCACTGTAACCACAGGGCCGCCCGTCGTGCCGGTCACATCGTGTCGTCGTACCCGCGCCCAGAGGGACGGGACGGGGCATGTCCGTCCCAAGGTCAACGGAAGAGCTAGTCTGCGGGTAGCCGGCCATGCCCGGCCGGTCGAGGGTCCAGCCGACTCCTTGACTAGCTAGCCGGGGCGCCGGCCGCCACTGGCTTGCGCCGGACGTCCTCCAACCGGCCACGGCCAGCCGGCCGCGTAGTTTTTCTTTGAAGCAAAAGGGGAAGACCCCATTGCTTAGGCCTACCTAGGGGTAATAACCCCATCAGTAGCCCCCGAAGCCGGCGGGGGCCCGCGTCTGGTAGACGGTGGGGAGCCGGCGGCTTCCCCTCAGTGCCACCCGCCTCCGGCTCGAAGGCGGAGGGGCAGCCGGATTGGTCATTGGACCCGATGCCTCGGGTACCAACGTGCCACCCCGGGTCCCATGCCGGCACACGGCACGCCACGCGGCGAGTAATGATGCGGCAGACCCCGCGCACGCGGGAAGACGGGACATCGCCCAGGCCTAGCCCGGTACGGCCCAGGCATAGCCTAGTAGGCCTCAGGGCGTAGGGCAAGATCCTCTGCGCCCCGATGCGTCCGTCATGGCCCGAGGCCACCCACGCACGCGGAGTTTCCGGGGGGAGTGGGCACAATCGATCCCACGTCCGCCGGGCGTGGCCTCCCCTATAAAAGGAGAGGAAAGGCAAGAAGCGGAGGTACCCGCGCCCCGCTTGCCTCCTTGCTGCCCTTCTTCGTTGCCTCTCTTCCTTCCTCGGGCACCGTCGCACCCGAGCTTGCGCCTGCGCTCGCACGCCGCACCGCCGCCGCGATGGCCGATGGACGCGGTGGCAGTTGGGCTCCTTCGTGGTTGAGGCAGACATCGCCGAGCTGCGCCATGCATGCATGCTGCCGCCGGCGGAGCGGGTGGCCGCACGTGCGTTGGGCAACGAGATAGCATCGGCGCCACAGCCAGGGGAACACGTCGTGTTCCCCTGGCACTTCTCCCGGGGCTTCGGGCTCCCGGTGAGAATCTTCTTCCGTCTTCTCCTCGATACCATTGACCTCCAGCCGCACAACCTTGGCCCGAATTTGATTATGTACCTCTCCGCCTTCGTGACGTTGTGCGAGGGGTCCTTTCTTGTTTGGTATTCCCCAGTCGGCGGTCGGCTGGAGAACTTACATGGAAGTGCTGACCGCAGCTGCTGGTGCGATAGAACACGCCGGACGGCCTACACCCGCAGATCTTCGAAGCGGAGCGTGAGGACTCCGACTCCGAAGACTACCAGATGGAAGGCCCCTCGAAGGAAGGAGTGAACTCCTCGGGAGGAGCCGACGAGCCGGCAGATCCGCGATGTTGTGCTCCTGGTGGAGCTAGAGGGTCTGGCGCGGCCGCGGAACCCAGTGGAGCGGGTGAGTTCCCTCTTGCCCCCTCCAATAGGGACTGGATGGATGATGACGATATGATGATTCTAGATGGGCCTCCTCCCGTGGCGTGCCAGGACCGGAGGAGCGAGGAGCGAACGGCTCGAGGCCCGGCAGCCGAAGTGACCGGCCAGGGGAAGAGGCCAGCTCAGGAGGGGCCGGCGGCCCCGCCACCCGGTCCGAAGCGAGTGAGGGTGGCCGCGCGGAAACCGTCGCCACGCGCCAAGCAGGCCTTGCTCCTTGTTATCGCGTAAGCTCTTTGTTTTTGCGTAAGTTTTGCTTCCGCCTTGCGAGCCGGTTAACGACCGGTTCTTGGATGTTGTAGTGACCCCATCAAGCTCCACAAGAAGGAGCCGGCGGGGGAGACGACGGATGCCGCCAGCCGGCTGGCCCGCGAGCATGCGGCCACTCAACGGGGGGAAAAGAAGAGGCTCGCAGAGCTACGAGCCTCCAGGTTCGGTATGCGAGGAGGGGCGGCGCAATCCGGGACCTCGAGCAGCCAGGGGCGGAGGGGGTCGGCAGACCCCCCACGGGCGTCGGACTTGGCAGCAGAGTCAACCCGCATGTCAAGGTCACTGTCAAGCGAGCCGCGGGGGCGGCCAAGGACCCGCCAACGCCTCCACCCGCACAAGAGATGGCCCAAGTGAGGGCGACGACGACAGAGCCGGCTCCCGAGGCGATCCGTCCTGAGGTGTCGGAGGTGACCCCGCCTGCGGCCAAGCCGGCCCGGGTTGAGATGCCGGAGGTCCCGGCGGCCCCAGAGGTGGCGCCGGAGACGGCGGCCATGGAGGTGAAGGAGCCCTCTGTCACGACCGACGTGCCAGAGCAGCAGGAGGAGGAGGAGGCGAGGGCGGCATGCGGGGGGGCGGTAGGGAGCGACTCCCGCACCCTTGCCCTTGTCAATCTACCCCCGGCGGCTGGCGCCGTGGCAAGCCCGGGCAGCGGCGGCGGCCGGGCCAGGAGGCCCCTGCGATCGATGCAAGAGGTGCTCCGGGACTGGGAGGCACTAGCGAGCGTGCCGGTCCTACCGGCTCCCCAGGCGGGTGGCCCGGTCCCTTCTTTCGAGGACTTGGTGAGTGTCTTGGACCGATGCCGGCAGGAGCTGGCCTGGTTCGCGGAGGCGGCCGATGCCGCCCTACAACGTGCGGAGGTAAGCCGGCATATTGTCTTAGACTTTTCAGTGGGGGCGCATGAGCGCACCCACTGGGTGTAGCCCCCGAGATGCGGGCCGGCTGACCGGCTGTTGGGCAGCCAGGCCGGATCTCCTTTGAGAATGTCTTGACCTTTGCCTTTTTTGCGACAAGAGGGAACCTCCCTGCGGCAGAAGCTATTCGCGAAAACGGTCGCCATCCACGACCGTGGCAAATACGGAATCTACCGCCTGGAGGAGGAGCTGGCGCGCGTGCAAGGTAGGTTGCACTTCGTAGGAGAGGCATATAGCCCTCGGGAGTTGGCTGACGTTGGTTGTGCCTTGCGGGTGAGCTGGCCACCCTTCGAGGGGAGAAGACCGGGCTTGTCGCCGAACAGGACCGTCTGGCACGAGACGTCCAGGCAGCCGCGTAGGAGACGGATCGGCTAGTCGCGCTGCTGGTCGACGAGGAGGCGGCCCGGGACCGGCTCAAGGCCGAGGCGACAAAGGAGATGGCGGCCCGGGAGGCGGCCGTCAAGGTGGCGGCTGACGCTGCCCTAAGGACCTCCGCCCTCAAAGGCAAGGTGACCCGCCTCGAGAGGACGCTCGAGGAGGTCAAGGGTTCCCTCGCCACCTCGAAGGTCGCCCGGGAGTCGGAGCGCAAGGTGGCGCTCCGCTTCGCCATTGGGGTGGACGACGCGATCGAAGGTAGGTGCCAATCTTTCTCTTCCCCAGTCGGTTGATCTTCCCTTTGCCGTTTCTCGTGTTTCATCTTGCTTTTTCTTTCCTTCTCTTGTTCTTCCTTCCAGAGCGTTTTCCAGAAACTCATCGCCGCGCTGCGCGCGCCGTTGAGGAGCACCGGGAATACCTTCGGGAGTGCAGTCGTTCCATCGAGGAGCATGTCGTGTGGGACATGGACGAGATTGGGCTCGCTGTCAAGACGCGGATGACCCATCTCGAGCGCAGCATGGAGCGACTCAAGACCGCCGGCAAGGACATCATCGCCGCGTTGTGGCCGGGCTGTGGGGGAAATCCGGCACACCGCATGGCTCAGTGGCTGGAGCACGCCGTCCCCCGCCTCGAGGCCTGGAAGGCTTCGGCTGCCCGAGCCGGGGCGAGGATGGCGCTCCGGTTCGTCATGTCTTGGTACCGTGGCATAGACCTGGGTCGGCTGGCGACCATGTGGGACGTGTCGGCCACAAAGCGGGAGGCCTGCGAGCTGGCCCTTGTCCAGCGGGCCAACGAGCTCGCGTCATATGTTGACGCGGACGAATTCCTGCCGGCCCTTGGTGAGGACGGTGAGCCGTTGCCCGAGGACTCCTTCGGCGTCCCTCAGGGCCCGGCGGATGACGAAGTCGCCGACGAGAGCACCGACTCGAGCGGCGAGATGACCGAGACCAAGGACCCGCCTCGAAGGCCAAGGAGGCCGACCCGAAGGCCGCGACTGCCTCCGAGGCGAGGACCGAGTCGCCCCGCGATGTGCCGGCTGGCGACGCGCCGGTGGCCTGAGCCCCCGGGCGTCTTTTTTATCTTTCTGCTTGCATGTAAAACTTGAATCCGCCCACTGGGGGTGTTTGTGTAATGAACTGAATGCTGGTCGTGGGCCACTCTTGCCTTAATATTTATGTCATGAATATTTTGTCATGTTTGCCTTGTGGCTCATGCCACCTCGTCCTTATCCTTTTTTGCCCGCCTCGATTTTTTTCGTTTCTATTCCTTTTCCCCTTTGGTTTTGACCCCGCCAGCCCGACAGCCAGGTGCCGGCCTGTAGTTGGGTCGGGGCGTCCGCCTAAAGGGAGCCGGTTCAAAACTTAGGAATCGCGAGGGTTTTCGGCATAAGTAGAGCAGTAGAGACGCGACGATGGTCCGGCTAGGCCCCGAAGGGGTCTCCCTTTGTTTCGACCTTTCGTGTGAGCCAAACCTTGCCGCCCTGGGGCCCCGTCAGCCGGACAGCCCGGGGCCGGTTCTGTAGCTGGTAAGGGTGGGGAAGTTCAGCCGGCTTACATTACTTAGCCAATTTCCAGAGAGGCGCTTCTAGGCCTAGCCGGCTAGCCCCCGTGCCCGAGACCCGGGGGGAGCCGGTGAGTGAGGAACGCTTTTTGAAGGAAATGAAACGGGGCACGTCCCAAGAGCCGGCTTGGGGCGCCCATTGCGTTCATAAGCCCAAAAGGGTAGGGATACATACATTGATTTTTCTCAGCAGTAAAACGGGCGCAGGAGTGCTGCGTTCCATGGACGCTCCGTCTCTTCACCGGAAGCATCTCTTTTGCACTTCTGCGGCTTCTGGGCGTCTATCAGGTAGTAGGCGTTGTTGTGTAGCGCCTTCTTGATGATGAACGGGCCCTCCCATGGGGAGGACAGCTTGTGTTGTCCGGCGGTTCGCTAGATCCGTCTGAGGACTAGGTCCCCCTCGCGGAACGAGAGTGGCCAGATCCGCTTGCTGTGGTAATGCTGGAGCTTCTGCTGGTAGATCGCCGTCCGGCTCAAGGCCAGTTCGCGAGCTTCCTCGAGTAGATCGACGCCGTCTTATCTTTGCCTCCTTAGCATCCTTCTCCGTGTATAGGGCGACCCGAGGCGAATCGAACTCGATGTTGGTGGGGATGATCGCCTCGTACCCATACACAAGGAAGAAAGGAGTGTAGCCGGTTGACCAGTTCGGGGTGGTCCTGAGACTCCAAAGGATGGTCGGCAGCTTGTCGATCCAGCAGCTGGCCGTCCTTAGCAACGGCGTCATGAGCTGGGGCTTGATGCTGGACAGGATGAGGACGTTCGCCCTCAACCTGGCCGTTTGATTGTGGATGAGCGACGGAGGCCAGGTCGAGCCGGATTCCTTGCTTGGAGCAGAAACGCACGAGTGCGCCCTTGGCGAAGTTGCTGTCGTTGTCGGTGATGATGTTGTGGGGAACGTCATAGCGTACCGTGATGTCGTCGATGAACCGGACGGCCCTGGGGCCGTCCAGCTTCTTGATTGGTCGCGCCTCGATCCACTTGGTGAATTTGTCAATGGCCACCAGCAAGTGCGTCATGCTGCCTCGAGCGGTCTTGAATGGGCCCACCATGTCCAGCCCCCAAACGGCGAAAGGCCACGAGAGGGGGATGGTTTGGAGGGTCGTCGCCAGCAAGTGGCTTTGCGTGCTGAAGCATTGGCAACCCTCGCACTCGTCGACTAACCTCTTGGCTGCCTCGAGAGTCGTGGGCCAGTAGAAACCGTGGCGGAAAGCCTTGGCCACCAGGGTCCGGGAGGCGGCATGATGCCCGCACTCGCCCTGGTGAATGTCGAGGAGGATCTCGAGACCCTTTTCTGGCTCGACGCATCGCTGGAAGACGCCGGTGGTGCTGTGGTGGACGAGCTCGTTATTGATGATGCCGTAGGCCGTGGCCCGGTGCTGGATTTGCCTTACCAGAGCCTCGTCCAGGGGCAGCTCGCCCCACAGAAGAAACGCTAGGATGGGTTGGGCCCATGAGGGAGCCGAGACGGCGGCCAGCTCGGGAGCCCCAGGGACTGGTTGATCAGGCCCCGGGACCGGCTCGCCAGCCCTCGGGACTGGCTCGAGAGCCCCGGGACCGGCTCGGGAGCCCCCGAGGCCGGTTGGTCAGCCCTTGGATCTGGCCCGCCAGCCCCCAGGGCCGGCTCGTCGATGATCATCATGATGGTCGTGCAGCCAGGGCTGGCCGCCTCGGACGCTGCCGGCTCGATCAGAGCCGGCTGGGCGGCCGACAGTTCGGGAGCCGGTGGTGAAGGTGCCGGAGAAGCGGCTGGGGCTGTTGATGGGCTGGCAACACCCGCCGGCACGAAGATTGACTCTAACTCTAGGGAAGATGTCATAGATGGCTTGAGCAGCCGTTCGAGGGAGACGCCGGCTGGGATGACCTGCCGGGTGGAGCCGATCTTCGCCAGCGCGTCCACCGCCTCGTTGTCTGCCCATGGGACATGATGAAACTCACAGCCCTCGAAGAAGCTGGTGAGTTGTTGTACGAGGAAGTGGTAGCTGGCCATGTTGGCATCCCTGGTGTCCCATTCACCAGAGACTTGTTACACCACGAGGTCGGAGTCGCCGAAGCAGAGGATGCGCCTGATGCCAATCTCCTTGGCGAGCCAGAGGCCATGGACGATGGCCTCGTACTCAACTACGTTGTTGGAGGCGGCGAAATGGATCTGGATGGCGTATTTGAGCTGATCACCTTTCGGGGAGGAGAGGACTATGCCGGCACCCAGGTCGGTCCTCATTTTCGAGTCGTCGAAGTGCATGCGCCAATGCGTGGAGTCTGGGGGAGGCGGAACAAACTCCGTCTCTACCCAATCGACGAGGAAATCCGCCAATGCCTGTGACTTGATGGCGGTTCTTGGCTCGTACCGGATCTCATGATCGGCGAGGGCGATGACGCACTTGGCGATCCGGCCGGTGGAGTCTCGGCCGCTCATGATCTCGCCGAGCGGGGCCATGCTCACCACGCTAATGGTATGCTCTTGGAAGTATTGCTTGACCTTCTTGGTGGCGAAGTATATGCCATAGCACATCTTTTGGTAGTGGGGGTAGTTCTGCTTGGACGCGAAGAGGACCTCGCTGAGGTAGTAGACGGGTCGTTGGACCGGCAGGGTCTTGCCCTCCTCCGGCCACTCGACCAGTAGGACGACGCTGATGACGCGGGTGGTCGTCGTGATGTAGGCGAGCAGCGGTTCCTCCTCAGCCAGCGCGGCCAGGATGGGCGCATGGGTGAGAGCTTCCTTGAGGCCGCAGAAAGCTTTGTCCGCCTCGTCAGGCCAGTCGAAGACGCCTGGCCTCTTGGTTTGACCTGGCTCGATTAGAGCTGTCTTGCAAAGGAGCCCGTAGAGGGGCAGGGCCTTTTCTCCTAGCCGGTTGATGAACCAGCTGAGTGAGGCGAGGCAGCTGGTGAACTTCTAGACGTCGCGGAGCCGGGTCGGCTTTGGCATGCGTTCGATCGCGCTGATCTTCTTGGGGTTAGCTTCGATGCCGCGGGCGGACACGAAGAAACCCAAGAGTTGACCGGCGGGGACGCCAAAGACACACTTCTCCGGGTTGAGATTGATCTTGTACTCACGTAAGTTCGTGAAGGTCTCCTGGAGATCGTCGAGGAGGCTGAAGTGCTTCTTGGTCTTGACGACGATGTCGTCGATGTAGACGTGGACGTTCTTGCCTATCTGAGGCAGGAGGCACTTCTGCATGCACCGTTGGTAGGTGGTGCATGTGTTCTTCAGGCCGAAGGACATGGTGATGTAGCAGTAGGCCCCAAAGGGCATGATGAAGGAGGTCTTCAGCCGGTCTTCCAAGTCCAGCTTGATCTAGTGGTAGCCTAAGTAGGCGTCTAGGAAGGACAGCAAGTCGCAGCCGGCCATGGAGTCGATGACTTGATCGATCCGCGGCAGGGCGAATTGGTCCTTGGGCATGCCTTGTTCAGGCTAGTGTAGTCGATGCACATGTGCCAGGTCTTGTTTTTCTTCAGCACCAGAACTGGGTTGGCCAGCTAGTCAGGGTGGAACACTTCCATGATGAACCCGGCTGCGAGCAGTCGGGCGATCTCTTCGCCTATATCATGTCGCTTCTCTTCGGAGAAGCGGCGCAGGGGTTGCTTGACCGGCTTGATGTCCGGCCAGACGTGCAGTTTGTGCTCGGCGAACTTCCTCGGAACACCCGGCATGTCCTTGGGGGTCCACGCGAAGATGTCCCGATTCTCACGAAGGAAGTCGACGAGCTCGCCTTCCTATTTGTTGTTGAGGCGGGAGCCGATTATGACGCACTGAGCCAGGTTGGCCGGGTCGAGCGAGATTTGCTTGGTGTCTTTAGATGGATGGAAGGAGGCCTCGCCGACGGATTGCGAGGGCAGAGTCGGCATGGCCGGCTGGCTAGCAGCAAGGGCCATGAGCCGGTCGAGCTGGCGCCTCTCCTTGGTGATCTCCAGGGCCTCGGCCAGCCGGCTACCGTCTCGAGCGCACTTGAGTGACATTTTGTAGTCGCCCTTGACGGTAATGATTCCCTTGCGGCCCAGCATCTTGAGCTTGAGGTAGGCATAATGGGGGACCGCCATGAAGCTGACAAGAGCCAGTCGGCCCAAAAGCGCGTGGTAGGGACTTGTGAGGTCCACGACCTCGGATAGCACTGGCTCGCGATGGAAATGGTCGGGTCCACCAAAGAGGACGTCGAGCATGATCTTGCCAACAGGGGAGCAGGACTTCCCACGCAAGATGTCGTGGAAAACCGTCCGGCTCGCCTGCAGGTCCTCTATCTTCAGCCCCAGCTTGTACATCGTGTCGAGGTAGAGAATGTTGATGCTGCTACCGCCATCTATCAGCACCCGTGAGAGGCGGAAAGCTTGCTCCTTGGTGGCGATGGTGGGGTCGAGGACCAAGGCATAGCTGCCGGGATTTGGCATCATGGCTGGGTGATCGGCCTAGCTCCAAGTGACCGGCTTCTCCGACCAGTGCATGAACTAGGGAGTTGCCAGCATGGTGGCATTCACCTCACGGCGGAGCCGGCGCTGAGTGTGTTTGCCCATCTCTTCACTGGTGAAGACGACATAGCAACCGTCCTGGTTGTGGAACTGGTTGATTAGACGACCATCGTTCGGAGCCGTTGCCAGTGCCGGGGCGGTAGCTTGGGCCGGGGCCGGCGCATGGGCTGGCGGCGCGGGGGGAGCCGGAAGGCCGTCCCCCTGGGCCAATCACTATGAGAAGCTGCACTGTCGGAGTGTGTGCATAGAGGGTTTGGCCCCTGAATGGTTCTTGCAGGGGAGGTCGAGCATTTGCTCAAAGGTAAGCTTCGGTTGCCATGCAGCCTTGTCGGTGCGTTGGCGCTGGCTAGTAAGCTGGGCAGCTGGCTCCTGATCCTCGACGATATTGACCTGCCGGATCCCGTAGCGGGGATCCGGCTGGTCATTCTTGCGCTTGTTGTCCTGCGGCTGCCGGTTGTAGGTAGTCGGCCGGGTAGTGGCTGGCGTTGTCGTCGCTTTGGCAGGCAGGGTCATCTTGACCCGGATGGCCGAATCGGCCGTGGCGTATTTGTCCGCCTTGGTCATGAGCTCGGCAAGCATGGCCGGCTCGGAGCACAGGAGCTTATGCTTGAGAGGGGTGCCGACCCGGCAGCCCTCGATGAAGTATTGCACGGCTTGCACCTTGTGCACCCCCTCGCAGGAGTTGCGAAGCTCGGTCCATCAGGTGAGGTAGTCGCGAAGGGATTCGTCCGGCCCCTGAATGCACATGGCGAGTTCACGGGGACGGCCAGGCCGCTTGTAGGTGTCGGTGAAGTTGCGACCGAAAGCCTCCTCGATGTCCGTCCAGGTGTTGATGCTACCAGCCGCCAGGCTGTTGAGCCAGGTACGGGCCGAGCCGATCAGCATGAGGGGGCGTAGTGAACGGCTACGCGCTTATTCCCCTTGGCGGTACCCACCGTGGTGGTGTAGTCGATCAGCCGATCTTCGGTTTGGCGGCCCCGTTGTATTTTGGGGTGTCCCTAGGGAGCGTGAAGCCGGTTGGGAACGGCTCGGTGCGAATCCGAGGGTCGAAGCGGGCCAGACCAATAGAGCCCTCCTCCTCGAGGAGGGCGGATTGTGCGAGTTTGTCGATGCGGTTGCGGGTGTCATTCTCGCTGTGGGGGCGCGCGGTCCGAGCCGAGCCAAGAGTTCGGGACGGACGGTGGGTGGCATCGACCGCCGCGAGTCGCGCTGCGGAGGCCGTGTGTGCCCATGTCTGCGCCGGCTGCCAGACGTCGGTGCTTCGTGGCAGCGGCCGCTCCGAGGCGGCTCGTTGGTGCGTCGGCTGTTAACAGCCGGCTGCTCACTCCCCGACGTCTGAGAGGGCTAGTGGTTGTTCGCTTCGGCTCGGCGGCCGAAGGCGCGAGGGGAGCAAGAGTACTGGGCTGCCTGGCGGCCGGCAGTTCTCGTGCCCTCACGCTCGGGCCGGGGGCCTTCAATGGCGGCGGCGCCCGTTGCGAGCAGATGCTGCTGCGCATTAGCAGCATCGATGAGCTCTTTGACGTGGCGCTCGTGGGTGGCCAATTCCTCGTAGGCCACCTTGAGAGCCCGCAGGTTAGCCACGGGGGTGTCGTAGACGGGCATTTTGCCGTCGAGGATTTCGGCGACCACGCGGCCACGGTTGCGCACGGCCCCACGCCGGCTAGGCTTGGTGCCAGCCGGGGTGAGTCTGTAGGCGGAAGCGTACTACCGTTGTGCCGCCTCCATGCGGCGCCGCGTGGCAGCGAGGGCGGTGGCATCCTTGAACAGGATGCGGCGAGCCGCCTCGAGGTCGGCCGCGGCGGTGTCGGGGTTCGCCGTCGGGGCGATCGGAGTGCTCAAGCCCCAGAGGGCCGCATCGAGCGGGTCGGACGTGCCGATGCGGGCGGCGGCAGCGGTAGCCGCGACCCGCGCCCGTCCGGAGGTGGTGGAGGAGGTGATGGCCATCACTCCCACACGATTGTGGGAGTCGCTGGACTGCGTTGCAGCGGGTGCGCCCACGGCCGTGGGCGGACCAGCATAGACGAGCACCCCCACGGGGTACTCGTCAGCGGCCGGAGCCTTGGCGAGGCTAAGCCTACCGAAGCGCTCAGTGAGCACGTCAATGTCGGCCGTGAGGCCGACGGAGTTACCCGCAGGGCATGCCGGGGCAAGCCCCACGAGCTCCCCACGGTTTTGCCAGGACGAGCGGCGACGGAGGGGAATGACAAGGGGTCCCGCCCGGAGCATGAATCCGGTTGGCACCACGTACGGCCCCACGGTGGGTGCCAACTGTCGTCGTTTTCTCACGACAGATGCCATGGGGTGGCTTATCATAGGTGGTTGGGGTCGGAGGACGCCGACGGGCTCTGAGTGCGGGATTGGGCACGAGTGGTGATGACAGATGATGTACCCAGGTTCGGGGCCCTTCGGGGGAGGTAATACCCCTAGTCCTGCTTGGTTTCGTTGGATGGGTAGGTGTGAGTACAAGGGTGCTCCTGGAGTTGTATCTAGAGGAGGAAGAAGGGGCAGGCGGCTCCTCTTCCTCCTCTACTGGAAGGGGGTGGGTGGGGATGCTCGTTCATGCATGGGTGTGTCTGTCCGAGATCCTCCTTTCCGTTGCATAGGGGCCTCGGGGGGTTTTATAGGCCAACCCCCTGGCTCTTACAATATGCTTTAAGTACCAGGGTGGGGGACCGGGCTGGCAGCCTCTCCGGCTGGCCAGAGGGTCCCGCCACTTGCACCGTCTTGTCATTGGCGGGGCCCGCCGGCTGAGCGGTCCCATCTCCCATTGGGGCCCGCCAGCTGGCTCTACGATTGGCCCTTGCCCACCTACCGCGGCACGGGCCGCCCGGGGGAGGCGTCGTCTTGCGCCAGCCGGCCGAAGTCTCCGGCATGGCCGGCAGCACTGTAGCCACGCCGGGGCAGGTAATCGAGTGGCAAGGGCGTGCCAGCATTGTGCCCCCACCCGGTCGCACTCACCGAGGTCAGCGGCCGGGATGGTTTGACCATAGCCACGTGCAGTAGTGTGTAAGCGGCCACTGTAGCCACAGGGCCACCCGTCGTGCCGGTCACGTTGCGTCGTCGTACCCGCGCGTAGAGGGACGGGACGGGGCATGTCCGTCCCAAGGTCAATGGAAGAGCCAGTCTGTGGGCAGCCAGCCGCGCCTCGCCGGTTGAGGGTCCAGTCGGCTCCTTGACCAGCCGACCAGGGCGCCGGTCGGCACTGGCTCGCGCCAGACGTCCTCCAGCCGGCCATGGCCAGCCGGCCGCGTAGTTTTTCTTTGAAGCGAAAGGGGGAAGACCCCGTTGCTTAGTCCTACCTAGGGGTAATAACCCCGTCATCCCCCTACTATGTATAGGCTACGGGCAAGGGAGGGCATCCAAAATCCTCCTAGAACCGGCTACAAGGAAGAAATCTCTTTAAACATGAAGATAACATCTTATCTCTAGATTCAACCCTTTAAATTTAGAGATAAGATCTTATCTCTAAATTTAAACAACATTTGGCTTGGGAGATGGTGCGGCCAGCCCATGTGGGTTGTATCCCCACCCCTCGGTCCATGTGGGCCTTCCCGGATCATTGGGGCCCACAATGGAACCCCGGAACCATCTAGAACCTTCCTAGTACTCTACCGAAAAAATCCCAAACTTTTTCGGAACCCTGAATATGACTTCCCTTATATAAATCTTTGCCTCTGGACCATTTCGTAGCTCCTCATGATGTACCGGATCCCATACGGGACTCTGAACTACTTTCGAACTTTCCACTATTGATATCTCAACATTACCCTAGCACTATCGAACGTTAAGCATGCGACCTTACGGGTTCGAGAATCATGTAGACATGACCAAGACACATCTCCGATCAATAACCAATAGCGGGAGCTGCATGCCCATATTGGTTCCTACATATTCCACGAAGATATTTATCAGTGAACCACGATGTCGAGGATTCAGTTAATCCCGTATGCAATTCCCTTTGTCCGGCCATATGTTACTTGTGTGAGATTCGATCGTCGGTATCTCCATACCTAGTTCAATCTCGTTACTGGGAAGTCTCTTTACTCGTTCCATAATACAAGATCCCATGACTAAACCATTAGTCACATTGCTTGCAAGCTTCTTTACAATGGTGTATTACCGAGAGGGCCCAAAGATATCACTTCGTCATACAGAGTGATAAATCCCAGTCTCGATTCGTACCAATCCAACAAACACCCTCGGATATACCTGTAGTGCACCTTTATGATCACCCAGTTATGAAGTGGCATTTTATAGCACACAAGATAATCCTTTGATGCCAGGGAGTTGCATGATCTCATGGTCTTAAGAACACATACTTGACATGAAGAAAGCAGTACCAACAAACTAAGTGATACGATCAAATGTTATGCTTACAGTTGGGTCTTGTCCATCACATCATTCTCCTAATGATGTGATCCCGATATCAAATGACAACTCATGTCTATGGTTAGGAAACCTTAACCATCTTTGATCAATGAGCTAGTCTAGTAGAGGCACACCACGGACACGGTGTTGTTTATGTATCCACACTTGTATTTAAGTTTCTAGTCAATACAATTCTAGCATGGATAATAAAAGATTATCATTTTATTATTGCCTATAGGGCATATGTCCAACAAAAGTGAGTAGTGGGACACAACTAGTGGCACAAATGATAAAAACCCTTAGTATAATCAAATCATCATTCACCTTAGTATTGTTATAAACATATTCATAATTGCCCTTGCATAATACCTAATGTATTCTAAATTATCCATGACTTATACCCCACCCACCCACCCACCCCGATATAATCCATAGCATCATCAAAATAAGCACATTATGCAATAAAAACAAAATATGTCTAAAATAGAACAATACATATTGATCTGGACTAAAACCATACTTTTGTAGCTCAGAAAATTTTGAAAACTAGGACAACGTAAAAAAATGTATCCCAATATTGTTAACAATTTCAGAAATTTATCACGTTCTAATAAAATGTAAATTCAAATATTGGTGTAAAAGTTTATGTTTTCGCACAACATCAATTCAACTATCATCCACATCATCATACCCCAATAAACACACCGCAAAGATGATTACATCGAATAGATCTCAAAGGAGATAATTGTATTGAAGATCAAGAGATAGAGAGAGAGAATCATCTAGATACTACTATGGACCCGTAGGTCATGGTGGAACCACTCACACATCATCATGGAGGTAGCAAGGTTGATGAATATGGCATCCCTAGTGATTCCCTTCCTCCGACAGAGTACCAGAATAGGGCTCCGATGGGATCGAGGTGGAACAGAGGCTTGCCACGGCGATAAAGCACACCTGCTCCCTTGGTGGTTTTGGTAATTAATGTCAACATACATATCATTGGAGTAATCGTTTCCTCAAGTATATTTCAGTGATCAGTGATCACATTGAGTCCATAGGAAAGCCAATACTATTAAGAGGGGATGCGGTTTTGATGATGGCGCAATTGCTCAACTGCTTAGAGACTTACCACCAAAAACCCTCAACCACTTCCCCACATTCCATTTTCAACCCCTAAGTCAAACTTGGTCGCACCAAACCTATCTCATCCGGATCCATCGAGTCAACAAAGACAAAGTCATAATCCAAAACCCTAGCAACTCGGTACAACCAAGATTGCATTCCGTCTGACTGAAGTGCAGTGACAAACATTATGTATCCAATCAAATTCATTTCAAAATCACCGAGATGGAACAATCTGTCTCACCAATATGATTCATTCGATCCCACCAAAAAGCCAAAAGATTAAACCTTTTACATTGTTCGGTCTCACCAAGATTTCATGTCATTGTCACCGAGTTGTGCATAAAGTTTGTAACAGTTGGATTTTTTGATGAAGGCTATATATACCCAACCACCACCACCTACTCTTAGTGAGAGAAACCAAGACGAAGCATACACCTTCCATATCTATTTTCCGAGAGAGAACCACCTACACTCGTGTTGATATCAAGGGATTCCACTCCAATCATATGACTGATTTCTAGACTCCCCAAGTTGAGTTCCACCCAATCTTTCTTTTCCACTAAGAGAAATTCTATGAGAGAGTGATTGAGTGTTGAGGAGACGATATTTTGAAGCACAAGAGCAAGGAATACATCATCAACACAACATATATTACCTTTTGAAGAGTGATGTCTCCTAGATTGGTTAGGTGTCGCTTGGGAGCCTCCAAATCGTGTGGAGTTGAACCAAGAAGTTTGTAAAGGCAAGGAGATCGCCTACTTCATAAAGATCTACCCGAGTGAGGCTAGTCCTTCGTGGGCATAATCCATAACGACATAGATGCGGTTGCTTCTTCTTGGACCCTTTGTGGGAGGAGCCCTCCGTGGAGGCGTAGCCGTTATCCTTCGTGGGTTGAAGTCTCCATCAACGTGGATGTATGATTGCACCACCTATCGAAACCATGTCAAAAATCATCGTGTCTTCTTGGTGTTTGATCTTCCTATGTCTACCTCACCTTAATTTTTTTCACTTGCAAGATATTCACTTTTTGCTGCTCAATCTCTAGATATGCTTGTGTACGAAATATTAGGTGTGACTTAACTTGTGCTAAAATCTGCCTAAATTTCAAGAGAAACAAAAATTGCACCTTTGCCATGTTAAGTTTCTATTCACCCTCCCCCCCCCCTCTAGGACACTCTTCTCAATCTCACACTTTTGTTGAGTGGTTATCCTGATGGTCTCTAGCTACCTTAGTCGTCGTCACAACGGTTGGATCTGACTAGAAGCTACGGACCGGTTCTCGATTAGGATACAACTCAATTGGGTGGCTCCTAGACTTGTCTACAGCATAGAGGAAGTGTCGTGGCCACTCCCACTCTGCCAGCGCACCCTTTGCAGTGTGTCAATTGACAACATTAAAGAGCATTTTGCATGTGTTATGGTAAATCAATACACCCATGTAGGGTTAAATCTTTTTGATAGTCATGTATGTTTTTATGGACGACTTGGAGATTTTGTACGTGTATATAACAACTTCATCTAATAATTAATAAAACTTGCCAACTTAGGTGTGTCACGCCCAAGATGCGATCCTATCCTTATTTGGCACGAGGGCCTCAACAGGGATAGAAGCGCATCTCGATGCGTTCGCAAGAATGGATATCATTACAAGTACATGTACATAAGGGATGAGTATATGGATTGGCTTACACTCGCCACAAGCTACATCAGAGTCACATCAATACAATAACATCTCAAACATCATGCATAAGAGCAGGGTCCGACTACGGACGAAATCAAACGATAAAATGACATCCACCCTTGCTATCCCAGGCTGCCGCCTGGAACCCATCCAAGATTGAAGAAGAAGAAGAAGAAGAAGAAGAAGAAGAAGAACTCCAAGCCAAATCAAGCAACGCGCTCACGTCAAATCATCACATTACCTGTACCTGCAACTGTTGTTGTAGTAATCTGTGAGCCACAGGGACTCAGCAATCTCATTTCCAAGGGTATCAAGACTATTAAAGCTTAATAGGTAAGGCACGGTTAAGTGGTGAGGCTGCAGCAAGCGACTAAGCATTTATTTGAGTGGCTAACTTATGAGTACAGAAATTAAAGTATGGTGGTCTACGCATAACGGACGTGAACTAGTAGTGATCACTAACTGATCTTGAACACCTACTTACGTCAAACATAACCCCACCGTGTTCTCTTTCGGATAAGGACTCACGAGAAGAGACAGTCACGGTTACGCACACAGTTGGTGTATTTTATTAGAGTTTACTTCAAGTTTGCTATGACCGGGTGTTAAACAAAGTATCCAAGTTTGCCACATAACCGCGGGCACGGCTTCTCGAAAAGATTTAACCCTGCAGGGGTGCTCCAACTTATCCATCACAAATTAACCACACGCGGCGGGAATAACCTCAACCACGAATCTCGTGATCTTCCTAGGCAATTCCAAAGGAAATCCAACACCTCGAGATAACCCGAAGAAAATCAGAGTTCCTAACTCAAGACGTTCGAGAAAGGTAAAACAAATCCAGCAAGGCCTCCCGACGTGTCGACAATCCCGATAGGAGCCGTGTATCTCGTTCTCAGGACACGGCGGATAAGCTACGCGTACGGAGGCCTGATAGAAATCTCCCAAGTTGCCCTGGGTTGGCCCCGCACAGTGCTCTAGTTTTGGACCAGCACCAGCAGCACTGCCCCCCTGTATTATGTTAAATTAATCCACGAGGGGGCGATCCTCTATGCATTTAAAAGGTGATCAGTTTTATTATGATGGGCAAATGTAGTACCAAAGTTGGGCCTTGCCAGACAAGTTTTAATCCAACCCGAAAATCAAGGGGGTCCCCATAACAACCCAGAGCATGTTAGGAGCGCTCATGTCTGGAACATAATACCGGTTCACAAGTAACTAAGGGCGGCGAGAGTGGAACAAAACACCAAGCAAAAGGCCAAGCCTTCCACCCTTTACCAAGTGTATATGTGCATTAAATTAAATAGCAGAAATATTGTGATATAACAAAAGAAGGTCCATGTTGACACATGGAAACAATTGCACCTGCAGCTAGCAACGCTATAAGAAGGTCTGAGCAAGCGGTAACATAGCCAAACAAAGGTTTGTTGGGAAGTGGAAGGGTTAGAGGCTTATCATGGCAATGTTGGGAGGCTTATCAAACAAGTGGTAGGTAGCGAGACATAACGGTAAAAGACGATACAACTAGCATGGCAATGATAGTAATGGTATCCAGGGAAATGTGTCATCTTGCCTGAGATCCCGCTCGGAAGAAGAACGAGTCCATGAAGAAGACGAACCAACGTAGTCGAACGAATCATCACACTCCGAACGGTTCGGAAACTCTATCGAGAAGAAACAAGCCGAAGAAACAACAATCAACACAAGATACACCACAACATATGCAAGACACGATGCACAAACAAATATGATGCATGTCCGGTTTAATATGCAAGGCATGACAATTCACAACAATCAAATTCTACACATTAAGTGAAGCCCAATATGCAACGAGTTGTATATTGACGAAACTCCACGTTCGAATATTTAGTTCACTCTCGTTAGGTACACGAAAATATTAAATGTTGTTAGGCATGGCAAGAGGTGAAGCATAAGTAAACTATCTATCTAGGCATGTTAAATGAGGCCAGAAACAACTTATAGCATTTCCGAAATGACCTCATATGTTAATTTAGAAATTGGTCCAGATCTGAACTAAACACATTTTATATTTTTTTAAACAGCAGAATAAAGCATACCATGTTATTCTACACGTCATTCTAGTCGATTTACATATATAGAACATCTCAAACGGAGCTACGGTTCAAAAGATATGAGCAACACAAGATGCACATGACATGAATGCAAATGCATGGGAAAAACAACCACAAACATTTCAAATCATGAATGCAACAAGTTATTATGAAACTACAAGAGATTCTAAGCAAGTTCCATATATGGAATGCTCAAAACGGAGTTACGGTTCAACCACAATCAACAAAACAAGTTTTTGTTGAAATATGCCAAAAACAGCAAGATAGCATTTTGAACATGTGAAAACAACAAGTTACAATACTCCAAAATACACAAACTATGCATGGGGCAATAGCATACAACATCCACTTCATTTCATCTTCACAAATCATATTCAAAACATGCATGGATCACTTAGTAGGAAGCTCACAAGAAGGCTACTTGAAAACAGTTTCAGACTTAGTGAAAATAGCAGTTTTGACGGTGCAGTTTTTATCACGAAGGCATATTGACAGCAGTAAAACTATATGCTACAAATCATTAAATGGCATGAAACTTAACAGCATGCTAGAGGGCAATATCAACAACAAATAACTCCATTGCACCTACCACAAAAGAGGTCTAGATCACTAGCAAATCACATGGCAAGGCAGCAACAAAATATAACAGATTCCAGACTTAGAAATATTTTGGACCCTCAAAATAACAGATTTTTATAGCAAGTTGGCAACAACAAAACAACACCTAAACATGCATATCTATGACAAGCAAAATGTCCATGGGCTAGGACACATATCAAAGAGCAACTTTCATGTTGAAAATTAATTCATATCATGCCCGGATTAAATCACACGAAAATAACAAAAGGGCATCATGACATACATGACATGCACACCAACATGTTCAAATGGCAAAACTAAATGCACCGATAAATCCTATGGGTTTTTCTACCCCGAAAACATATATAATATGATTAGGTTATTGTGGGAAATTAATCACAATTAAGTATGCGGGATTAGGCCTATTCACGGTATAGCAAAACGATAATGCAAAATAAATGCAATCATCAATCCAACATTTTCCCCATGCATGAAAATGCGATGCAATTGGGATGAACATTTTTAATATTTCATTTTATTAATTTCGATGCACGGTTAATTAATTATGAAAATGCAATTAAATGCAAATATGCCATATGACATGTTAAATAATGTTATGCATGGGTGCAAATGGCATATTAATATTCTACGCATTTTTCTAACCAATTTTCATATACAAAACATTTTCATCCGACTTACGGTTTAATTTCTAGCACGTTTAAATACGCAAAAAAAACAGGGGGCTGGGCTCACCTCGTGGGCCTTGGGCCCATCCGGCGGCTGGGAGGAGGCAGCTGGCCGCTGGGGAGCTGGGTCGGGCGAGGCCCAGCCGGGCGCTGGCTGGGGTCAACGGGGGCTCACCCTCGTCTCGGGCGCTGCTCGTGCCCAACCTCCAGGAGGCGAGGCCATGGCGACGGCCACCAGCGGCGGGGCGAGCTGCGGCGGGGAGAGACGAGGTCCGGCGGGGGAGACGGGATCCGGACGGCGGCGGCGGAATCCGGCCGGCGGCGGCGCTTGGCGGCGGCGGGGGCAGTAGGAGCTCGCGGCTACTCCATGGCGGCGCACCTGCAGGAGCAGGGAGCTCCGGGGTTAGGGAAGAGAGGGAGAGAGGAAGGAGAAGGGAGAGGCGAGGAGAGGAACTCTGGCCAGGTCCGGCGGCGAGCTGCGGCGGCTCCGACGAGCTGGCGCGACGGCGGCCACGGGGAGCAGCGGGAGGGCTCGGGCTGCCATGGAAGGAGCTCCGGGAGAGCTCCGGATCGGCCGGATCGGCCCGGATCGGCTCGAACGGGCCTAGATGGGCTCGGGCGGGCTGCTGGAGGTGGGAGAAGGGGCTGGCTAGGGTTAGGTTTGCACGCGGAACGATGAGGGGCATGGGAATCGAGGGTCTATATATAGGAAATGGGGCTAGGGTTGCGGCACTGTTCGTTTTCGGACTGCCGGGTGTCGACCCGACGTCCGAAAGCGGAGAGAGGGTTCTGGCGACTGTGCAGACGGGCAACGAGGGGAAGAGAGAGAATGGCGACCCGTGACACGGAGGGTTTTAAAACACCGAAACGACCGACGAAATACCGATAACCTCACTGCTACGACCGTCCGACGGAGTATCTAACGAACTCGGATCGCGACGAAAATCGATGGGCGGTCTACCTACGATATAACAAGACCGCACGTCAAGTTTCAACTCGATCCGAGAATATTTTTGCGCGCGCTTAAAAACGGTTTTATCTAACGGTGCCGCGGGCACGTGCGTGTGTGGCTGGTCTCGAAACGGGCAACGGCAAGAACGACGAGAACCGACGACTACGAACGGATGTAAGTTTTCAAAAACGGGTGACGATGCAATGCATATGATGCGAATGATGCGATGACGAATGCAACACATAGACGAAACACAGCCGAGAACGGAAAGAAAGGGGAATCTTCTGGAATCTTTTGGAACGTCAGTCCCGGGCTGTCACAAGGTGTGAGTGTCATGCATTTATTTCTGCGTAGGTGATGCGAGGAAGCATTCATGGTGTGGTATTATGTTTGGTGATAGGATAGATGGCCCGGATGTGGTCACTGCTTGCAAGGCGGTCACCCTTCGAGGTGGACATGTATGGTTGTGTTGCTCAACGTTTAGATTAGATGACTCTTATAGGGCCCCTTACCCTATCTTTGATAGGTGCAAGTTATAGCATGTCGCTATAGAATGTTAGTGCTTGATGCCACTCGAAGCACATACTCCTTTTCTTGAGAATGATGCATACTTAGTAAAGATCTGGTGTAAGTCTTGCGATAGTTGGTTACTCACATCACTTTATTTATTCTTTTGATCCGGATGATGTAAATCAAAGAGCATCCGGGGGGGTAATATCTTGGTGAAGCACGACGTTAGCTATGGTTTCCCCCAGAAGTGGTTTGGGCAGGGACATGGACGCCACTTGTTTTTCCTTAGTCTTACTTAAGGATTTGTGACAGGCCTGAGGTATATTTTATATCTATTCATTTGTTAAATTTGACTCATCGGAGTCATTCTACATATTATTACAGGCATGTTGAGGAATTGTGTTGCGATACTAACCATTCCACCCACATAGCGAGCATGTTGTCACGTGCACATTGTGTTTGGTAGGCCTCTTGGGGTCGATACTATGTGAATGCTAGTGGTGGTGCTATAGGTATATAGTGTCGCTCATGGGGTGCCACACCAATACGTTGGATCTCCTCCTTGGCATCTTCAGAACACATATCATCAAACCTACACATGTTTCTGTAGTGAATATCATCTTCAGAACACGAATACGCTCGAAACCTCTATAGTGGGTATTACTCAAAGGTAAGCATATTCTCCGAGTTCAAAGTTAACCTCAAGATGCTTCTAATCATAGTAACTTTTGTTCCTGGATTGAACAGACTGAAGTCTCATCTTGAACCTTTGTTTTGATTCATATGGTTCACCTCCTCACACCACAAAAGCTCTGTCGATACGTCAATCTTGCCATGTGGGGTTTTAGCATCCATGCTATTTTTGGCATGTCGCAGTCCAATAACCATGTATACAATTATTTTTGGCATGACACAATACAATAACCATGTATAGAACAATTTATGGAAACAATCATGACCACTAGCAAGATATTTGCATAAAGTTTAGATGCACAAAGTTGAGATGCACTTGTTGGTGTACCAACAACCCTTTTACATCATTATGCTAGATTTTTCCAACGACAACAAACTAATTAAACAAAGACATAATGAGTTGAACAGAGATTATTCATGTTCAAGGTTGAGAATTTTTGGATCTTCTATTCTTCATTATCCATCGCCTTGCTGCCCTAGCGGCCATAGCATTGAGTTGGGAGGAAATCCTCTTAGAACATTGTTGATTACAACTACTAGTTTGATCTTCATTGTTGCAACTGGGAGAAGCAACTTTAGGGTTGGAGGTTTCACCGGTGTTGTCGTTCTTGGTTCCCTCAACATTATCAATCGATGGCTTCATTTGAGGGATGCATAAGTATTTTTTTTCCAACATCGTGTCTTGATTATGTGGTAGACAGATTGATCCGGGAGGGGGCTTGGGCAAAGGGGTTCTGTTGCAGCTATGAGCCATTTCAAGAAAAACCTACCCAAAGTGAAGAATTTGAACGTTATGATAACAATATAATGCCCACATAAATTGTATGTGACCCACTAGGTCAGTAGCATGTTGAAACTTCATGGCTCCTTTAAAATGACATATATACAGAAAAACACAAGTAATCATCATAATTAAATGTTCATATGGTGAAGTTGGCACCATTGTGGGATCCAAGTTAAGGGAAAGTTTAATTAAATCCCCTCGCTAATATGTAGCTAGATAACTTATGGAGTATTGTTTGATAAATCAATCATCATGTGTATTCTATACTTGACTAGGTAATAAGTGAAAACTTATCCAAAGGGCATATCGAAAAGAAGAATTCCTTTGTTTCCAAAAAAAATGTTATTTTTGTTGTTAAAGTGAATTATAAGAAAATGACTTATTTGTTTTCTCTAAGTCTTGCATGTGAGGATCATTTTGTCTTATTTGCCTAATGACGGTGTAGACGAATTGGCCAAAAACCTAAAAGAGAATAGAAACAAAGTTCTATTTAAAGCACCAAAGTTAAGTTACATATGATTTGTAGTGGCAACCCACCTGCCACTATAAATTTTGTTCCAACAGAAGGATGGTGGTCCTTATGGGATAATGGACCTCATATGTGAATTTTTCTACATTATTTGCATTTATACAGTAACATATTGGTCAGTAATGTCGTGCATGTATTAAAGCAACAAAAGAGGGGTTGTGTTACTTTATAAGGGATATACACAGGTTAACTCTTAATGTTGTCACTTATGATTAATTGTTGATATGGGAGGAAGATACTAAGAGGAGAAAACATATCTGACTTCCTTAGAATCAAATTTGTTCTTGAATGATAAGATGATCCTTTTCTTATGCAATTCATACCTTCTAGAGAAGGCGAAAAAACATATCACACTACAGATATCTTTGACAATTGATCGTTGCATGCTCCTAAAATTATGGGCTAAACTAGAAAATATGTAACTAATAGATAACCTTTGGTAAAAGGGAGAGAATTGTCTTATCCTCCTTACTAAGAGATCGGCTCTTAGATAAGAGAATGCAAACCTCTTTTTTCAGTTTCGCTCTCTCCAAACTTAGCAATCATCCTACATGATAATGTTAAGATAGCAATATTGCACATGTGCTAATAAGACTCCAGCCATGTACGTATTCATATTTAATTATAACTTTTCTGTGGAGTCAATCTAAGACATACCCTATTATACAAACTACTTTACTATCAACTCCTGATAGACATGGAGGAACCAAAGAGGCAACGAGTGAATCCACATTTGTTGATGTCATTGCCCCCCCCCCCCCCTAACATTGACATCAAGTCAGTTCTTATGATACTCCTAACGGATCTCCAAGTTTGTGTCTCTTCATCTTGATTGTAAGTTTTCACGACACATCATGGTTTATATATCCCTTTTGTACACATTTAAATAAAATATATCTGAATAATTATACTCCTATTATATCTGGATAGAATATTGAATTGCTTCGCATCTATGAGGAAATCAGGGTGACACAAACTCAGAATTTTCCAACTCGCACGATCTGAACGGAACGGAGGGTGCGTGGAAACTTCAAACTCTTGCTTCTTGAACAACGGTCTAATCACGGACCCCGTGGTCTGCGGGTAAAGTTCCAATCTGGGCACGAAATTAAGTGCAGGATCGAAACAACCCAATCCCTGAGAGCCGCGTACGCGATTGATGCAGCCAACAGCAGCAAAATCCCCATGAGGAACAGGGAGGTTTAGGGATAATCACGTACCTCGCGGCTCGGCGGCTCGTGGCCGAGCGTCGCGTTGGAGCGGATGGCGAGATGGACGTCGTCGGCCTGGAGCGACGCCCTGCCGGCGTGGTCCGCGTAGGCCATCGCATCGCCGAGCACGTCGCCGGCGTACCGGTGGGCGAGCATCAGGAACTGGTGGACCACCGCCGGCTCGTAGTCCCCTTCATTCAGCCCCACCGAACGCAGGATCTCCCTCACGACACGCGCGTCCCGTGGCTCGTCGCCGGTGTCCACTGCCGCCGCCGCAGGAGGAGGGGTCCGTCCCACCCCGGTGTCCATTAGGGTATGGCGCAGATTTGCGGAGTGCCAGGGAACTCTTCGCGGGAGAGGCAAAGTAGAATTTGGGTTTAAGTAAAAGATCTAGTTGCTATGGTATAAATAACATAATTTCACTGCTCAGTACAACAACGACGCTTTGGCCGAGTGGTTAAGGCGTGTGCCTGCTAAGTACATGGGGTTTCCCCGCGAGAGTTCGAATCTCTCAGGCGTCGAATTCTTTTTCTTCTTTTTGCTGCTTAGCTCAAAGAAAAGATTATGAAAATAATGCGATTCTTTTGCTGCTTAGGCAATCAAGGTACTCAACATTTGCTTAGCTCAAGGAAGAAAAGATTATGAACAATAATAATGTTCTCACCGGTGAGCGCCTTGAACAATCAGATATTGTCAGACACTAAAACTCCAAGAGACACCTGATCTAAAAACGCAATGGATGCATATATTTGGTATTTACACATACTAATATCTTCTTTTTCCTTTGTAAATAACATATTGACAATTCCATGTCTTAAGCAAATGTACTGAGTATTTGTACCTACTAATATCTCTGTTTTACTCGAAAATTCGCAAATACAAAACAAAACGACACAAACAAATGCAAGAGCATCTCTAGCACACCCCATATAATCGCCCAACCGTAAAATTCTGATGATTATACGGGTTTGGACCGTTTTATCTACCAGAACAGACAACGTAAACGCAGCCCGGCCCGTAAAAATTTTACGGTGGTCCGGAAACGCGCCCCCTCGACCACTATATGTCTGCGTTCAGCTGCTGGATACGGGTCCGAACTCTATCCCTCCGTCGCCGCGAAAACCCCCCATCCCTCACCGCCGGTGCCTCAGATCCGACGCGCGAGCATCAGCGCCGCCGGAGGGACGAGGAGATCGACATCATGCTCTAAGAGCAGGGTGTCGCGTCGGCCCTCAGCTTCGACAACGAGGAGCAGGAGTGGTGCCGCAAAGCCGCTGAGCAGGAGCGCGTCGTCGACCTCACCTCCTTCGACGACGATGACTGAGCGATGCCGCTGGTCAGCTATCGCACGAGCTCCGGTGAGCTCTATTTTGTGTAGTGCTACTATGTAAAACGAATGAGCTGCCCCTATGTAACGAATGATCAATGCTCTGACGATCTTTTGCGTTAAATTTCTTTATTTTCAAATTATACAGTTCGCGATACAGGTTCTGTTATGCCGCGTTAATTTTCAACCCGTATAGCACCCCTCCCCCCCCCCCCCTCGCGAACTGTAAATCATGTGGGAGAAACATGAACCTTGGGCCTTTTATGAGGACTCGTATTTTCTCTCTTTTTTGAGAGGGGGTCATGGGTTTTTTTAAATGTTAACTGTTTTTTGCACAGACAAAATAATTTAACTGCCTGAGGAGTCTATATAAACAAATAAAAAACCTGTGGGAGAAACATGAACTTGGTTTGCGGCACCGGTAATAGACAATATTTTTTTAACGAACTACCAGGTGCCTGCTTTGCATTAACAAGAAGAGTTGGGAAGTTGTCCTTTACAAAGTTGTTATCAACGGTAACGCAACGGCAGTGGAGCTAACCCTCTCGAAAATTCTAGCATCCCTCTTTTTTCATAGGTGACATGCAATGTACATTTTCATTATAGCCCGCTTCCAGCAATTTGGTCTTGTCGCCCCCCGCTGTAACAGAGACCACCATCTCGTGATAGTCGTCGTTGTCTGTGCAATCCTTACCATCGATCCGTCAGAAACAATAAACTTTTGCCACGCCTCTTTTGTGAAAAAGGACATTGCAGCGCAATAGCTCAAGCGGAACTGAACTGACCATATCTGATCGTTGTCCTGTTTCTCCCACACGTTTTACATTTGTGTAGACTCATCTTTTGCTCATGGGAAGGTCAATGTTTCAACTATGCCAATACCACCTTTGACTAGATGGAGGTCAATTCATGAACAAGACCAGAATAGTTGCTTCCACCTCTCTCTATCAGCATGATTTCGAGTTGACCTTGCTCTCTGCCTCCTTCCACATATAAACATATGTCTCTCCTTTGTGAGGAGAAAACAATAGGGCGCAGATTTGTACAACATGGCCGACTCTTCGTGTGGGAGGCAACGAACAGTTTGGGTTCGAGTAAAATATGTGGTACAAGCATACAACTAATAGGAGTATTTCAGCAACCATCACAACGAGGACACTTTGGCCGAGCGGTTAAGGCGTGTGCCTGCTAAGTACATGGGGTTTCCCCGCGAGAGTTCGAATCTCTCAGGTGTCGATTCTTTTTGCATTTCTGCATATTAAACGGCCAAGTCCCCAGGACCCAGCCAGGCCCACATTTCCATTGAGCATAATATTTTCACAGATGCAAAAGTCAGTCTTTTTTGTATACGTTTTTTTTTCATTCACTTATGATTTTGCATCGCCACCGGGCTAAGCTCCCAGTCTTTTACCCGCAAAAGGAAAAACCTCCCAGTCTTTTCATTGTCTAGCTCGCTGAGCAAAGATAATTTCACAAATTCGCCCTTCATAGCGAATGGCTGAATTAGAAGAGAACTCCAAATCGCTTATTGCAGCCTTCGTGTTCTTTTTTCTTTTTCACTTCTCATTTTGCATCTTAAGCAGCCATGCTCAGCGAGCAAAAAAATATTCACTTGAATTGCAATTCATAGCCAATATATGAACAATTAGAGAACTGAAATCACTTGTCCTAAACCGTGCTTTATTTTCTCGATAGGTGTTCTAAAACCAAGAGCATTTCCTGAGCTCAAACTCTGTATCACGTATTTACAAGCTACCCTTTTTTTGCTCTACTTGAACAAACTTATCAACAAAATATACACCAAATGCTACACTATCTGTTATGATTCTGTCAATATAGTCACCTAAACTTCAGACTGTTTAGCTGCGCTGTCATATATGTATTCACAAGAAGATCTGCAGAGGCTGTCAAGACTGCGAAACCGCGAGACGTTGATCAGACATTTGGTTGAGCTCCCTCATGTAGCCTCCAGATTTGCATGGACTTGAAGGAATCAGCTCCAGCACGTCGCCCATCTTCAGCTCCTGGTTCAGGTTGTGCACCGCATGGCTGTTGAGCCTTAGGCTCAACTGCATGTCATAGCTTGAAGCCCTCTTCAACAGGTCCAGTATTTTCGAATTTTGTGGGAGTTCTTGCACTGACATCTGAAGAAAACAAACATGGAAAATTCAGTTCTGCTGCTCTTCTAAATTAACACAGTGCAACTTTAGTTAATCAGAAAGCACGAGCGTAAAATATTATAAAGGTTCTCAACCTTTTCATTCTCCAGAAGTATTACTAGGATTGGTCCACTGTGGCCACACTGTCTTGAATAGGAGAAAGGACAGCCATCAGAATGAGAAGGGAAGGTGCATGTTGCCCTTGGGGAAGAACCAAGTCCAGGAGGTGGAGGGTGATCTATGTGCAGAGTTTCACACTGCCATGTAACAACACATCTAACCCATTCAACCATTTCAGGCAGAGATGAAGAGCAATTCCGAACGCCTTCCTTGTACCTCCAATGTGCAGCGATTCCAAACTCCGCCTGCAAGTGCATGTCCGCAGTACGAATTTGGATCTCTAATGGGAGTGTTTCTTCACTGAGGACAACCGTGTGCAGCGATTGGTACCTACAAGTTAAGAAGCATCAAGTTACCACCATGACATACTTTTTTTTTATGCATAGCAGTATAGCAATATTTTGCATGGTCGTACCCATTAGATTTGGGGCTGCTGACATAGTCTTTAAACTTCCCAGGAATTCTAGGCCACAAGTGATGGACAACTTCTAATGTGGTGAAACAATCAGCTTTATTCTCGAGTATAACACGCACTCCATGTACATCATAGATTTCATCCATGTCCAGTTTTTTCCTGTAATAAAAAAGCAATCACATTAGCATGTTTAGTGGGATGTTTCGCTCGGGCTAGCAAGGTTACTTAAAAGGTCATGTTGAAGTTAGTGCAGGAATTATCTAAAATGGATAGCGGTTTATTTGACTTCATTAACAACACAAGTAAAATGAAAGGCAAAGCATTTGATTTTTTTTCTAGTAAGGACGCCAGAATGAAAACATGATGCCCCAGTTTACCTTGTCATCTTGCTGTAGATACTGTATATGCTCTTGTGCCTCCCTGATATGGAACGATAGGATAGTCCTCTCACCTGAAGGGCCTGTTCCAGTCGCCTTACTGCAGCTGCAATCATATCTCTATTGTAGAACTGTTGAAGATTGGATGACAGTTCCGCATATTGCTCTGGGTAAAGGTGCTTGAAGCACAGATTTTCAAGCTGCTCCTTCCAGTTCAAGATCCCTAATTGATTCGCCAATGGAGCAAATATCTCCAGTGTTTCCTTTGCAAAGCACTGCTGTTTGATCTTGGGCAATGAATCCAACGTCCTCATATTGTGTAGTCTATCAGCAAGTTTGATAAGCACTGCTCTCGCATCTTCCATCGCAAGGAAGACCGTACGTAATCTGTCAGCTTCATCAATTCTGCTCGCTGTGTCATTTCTACGAGCCAGTTTGCTCAAATGGCTTAGGTTAGAAACCTGTCAAATATTCAACACAATTAAAGCTAGTCGTTCCACGATGGCCTCAAACGGCCAAGCACCCTTGTTGTAAAAAAATGGTAAAGCGACCTAACATATAGCAGGTGTAACATTGATTAAGATGACGGACAACATGTTACAGAACAAACGACGGCATTTTCCCAAGTTCCAGATAATAAATGTGATATCATGAAAGAACACAAACACAAAATCACCAAAAAGCTTGTCTGATTTGATCTGGTAAACAACCAGGAAGAAATTCTACAATATACTAAAGCACAAGTCAATCTTAGGAGATGCCTGCTGCCTAATTTAATAAAGAGGTGATGTTAACTTAATACCTACCTTAGATAAACATAATATTTATTTATTTTGGTCTAGAAGCCCTATCAACAACGTAACAACATGATCTGTCAGTCACAATCGTAAATAAATTATTTTACCAAGGTAGCCAAACTAGCAACATCCACTTCTCGATATGACGAAAAAGACAACACCAAGAAAGATGAAAATAAAAGAAGAGGGGCCCACACAGAGTCATAACCATACAACTAATCAATTGTGACTATGACCTGATCCTTTGCCTCAAAAACTTTGGCCTCATCCTGAACTCCTGCATAGCTTAAGTCATGTTCACAAAGTTTCTGCATATGCCGGTACGAATAATCTACCAGTGAAGAAGCTCTGAATTGCTACATTATCACTTTATCGGTATGGTGGAAACGGTGTAGCAGCAATGGCACCTTCCTTTAGTTCGATTCAGAAAATAATACTACCACACTAAGTGAGTTTAACAGAGAAAAACAGTTCTACTCCTACTAAATACTCCCTCCGTCCAGAAATACTTGTCCTAGAAATGAATAAAATGGATGTATCTCTATAACTAAAATAAGTCTAGATACGTCCATTTCTAGGACAAGTATTTTCGGAGAGTAGTTACATACTGTATCCAGCCTGCTCGTCACATCCTAATTTTGAGATATATTAAATACAGTAACTAGATAGATCATAGATTCATAGATCCGAATTCTTACCCCCTTCACGAGGTCCGCAACGCCAGCACCGAATTGCTCGGAGATGGAGCCGTAATCCAGGCCCGCGTCGTCGACTGTGTCGTGCAGCAGCCCCGCCGCGACAACCGGAGGGCCTGCGCCGAGCTCCGCGAGCAGCGCCGCCGTCTCCACGCAGTGCTGCAGGTAAGGGTCGCCGCTCGCCCGCATCTGCCGAAACCACCGAAACGCCCAGCCCGGTCACTTCAGACGCCCGACAAGCCACGCCGAAACGATGAGAAGAAAGAGAGCGAGAGGGGCACCTGGCCGCGGTGGGCCGCCTCGGCAGCGTAGTAGGCCCTCCTCACGAGCTCCTCGCGGAAGATGGCGTGCCGCGACTGCGCGCCGGCGAGCAGGGCGGCCGCGGCCGCGGAAGCGGCGGGGCCGGCTTCCTCGCGCCCCGACACGGCGGCGCGGGCCCGCCTCGCGGACGGCGGGCTTCGGCAGGGGGCACGGGGAGCCTCCCCTTGGTCGGAGGCGCGCGCGAAGGAGAGGGAGGGCGGGGTCCGGCACCGGGTGGCCCGCAACTCGCCGGCGGAGGCCGGGGCGCCGCGGGGGAGGAGCTCGAGCGCGGCGGGGGGCTGCGGCGCCGAGAGGCGGTGGTGGGGGCGGCACTTGACGGAGCAGGCGACCGCCGCCGGCATGGCTGCTGGCGGTGCCGCTGGTTTGCCTTGGGGGGGTGGAGTTCGGCGGAGGGGACGGGGGAAGAGAAGGGGGGAGTGGGGAGGTGGAGATTGGGGGCAAGAAAGAGGCGTGGAAGGGAGCTCTAGTTGGGACGTTGGGGCTCTTCGCGCGTGCTGCCGTGGTTATGAATAGTAGCCTGCTAGTCGTCGCGAAGATGGGTGGTCGTTTATGTTTTAGACCTCGAGTTGCCAGACTATCATTTGGGTCGACATGCTAATTTCTGAATGACCAGGTAATCCCATGGAAACCACGTTACCATAAATAAAAACCCTGGAAACCACAGGCGACAATCTAAATATATATACTCCCTCCGTCCCATAACTAATATAAAATGTTTTTACAAGCTGTTTCAGCTTGCAAAATCATCTTATATTATGAAACACAGGCAATGTTTTCAAAGATGTGATATTTATAGTTTAAACTCGTATTCATTTACCCTTGCTTTGGGGCTCTACCGAACCTAACTACTGACCAAGATTAACTCGTCCTTACATCTCGGGACAAGCGACTCTAAAGCCCTAACTGGTGTCATGGACTTCAATCCTCTCGTAGCCGCCTGAGTGCGTCATCGGACAAAACCAGCATGGCAACGGCGACGCCGGGGAGGGTCTATCCACGGGGAGCTCATGCGACGGGGGTAGCCACTTGATGCACATTAGGGTTGCAGCGAATGTGCGGTCCAGCAGAAGCAGTTATGAATGGGCACGCCGGGGTCGTGGATGGCGTGTGGCTCAACCTCGGGCTCGACTTTAGAGTACGACAGTGTAAGGGGTTTGGGTTTAGAAGGTTTTTAGGGAGTTTCTATGTGTTGATCAGGGCGAGGTGGTGATGTTGCCCCGGTTTTGAAATAATGACCTCCCCGTCCTATCCTCATTTCATCGGTGCACTTAGTACCAATGGAGGGCATGTGAAGGTGTGTTGTCGGCAGATCTTTCGGGACTCGATCGGCTTTTGCTACCGATGGATATGGTTGATGGTCATGGTCATTGGTGTATCCTACCGTTTCTGTCATTTTCTATAAGGGAAAGTGCATCGGTTGATAAATTGCTCCTCTCAGCAAAACCAAAGAGGAGGATGAGGAGGAGGCGGCTTTAGATCCATGGGCGTCGCTCCCCTTCTCTCTGACAGCCATCTTGGCGCCGTGAGGGGGAAGGGAGCCCCAATTCTTGGTCGGGCTTGTAGTAGTCCTAGGTTTTCTAGTTTTTTTTTTAGTTTCCTCTATCGGTGTAATGGTGGGGTTGATGTTGATGGTGCTCTTAGGAATAATAGTCTTCTAATCGGTGCTCCTGCTCGTCACAGGTGTTGTTGGCGCCTACGAGAGGCTTGTGGAGTCCAAGTTGTTTGAGTGGCTCCGATCAAGCGTTGCATCTTAGCGTGATGGCGGTGATGGGCTGCTCCTAGAGTGCAGCGGTGATGACTGCTCTGGATTTACGAAAAACAATGGAGGATACGGACGCCTGTTGAAGGGTGTGTTGGCGTTGGCCCCGGATCCAACGTTGAAGAGGCTCATACGGGCTCCTTCGGTCGATGTTACTTATCGGGATAGATGCAGGCTTTCTGGGGTTGGTGTCTATCGTGACTCGTTAACGCCTCTTGGCTAGTGATTTGCTCTTCTTCTCCGGTGACGGCGAAGATCGTGGGTGCTTGGTAGTTGCGGTGACGATATGCAACAGTACAACTACTTGTATCTTCCTTATTTTCTGTTGTTTGTATGTGTTTTATCTGTATCGTTACTACCATGAATACAAGTAATTTACTATCTTCACACACAAAAAGTACAACGGTTGATAATTGTACTCCCTGTCCTTTTTACTCCGCGTATTAGATTTGTGTTAAATCAAACTTTGACCAAATATATATTAAAAAATATAGATACGTACAATATTAAATATATATTTCATGAAACTACATTTCGTAATGAATCTAACAATGTTGATTTGTATTTTGGATATTGATACTTTTTTCTACAAGTTTGGTCAAAATAGAGATATTTTGATTTTGACCAAAACTTATATGCAAACTAAAAGGTACCGGAGGGAGTACATTCTTATTTTGAAACCGTCACTTAATTTGAAAAACAATAGACAATTAGTGCAACGAGTTATCTCTTAGTCTTGTTAGTCTTGTCTTTGATAACTGTACATTCCTAAATGAGAGATATTGTTGCTTTTCATTTTGTATGTGCGAGAGATATTGTTCCTAGGAGACCATCTCACAACAAAGAAAAATGCAAGCCTTTTGGGGGGGGGGGGGGGGGTCTTCCTCTATTTCAGCATTTATCTTGTGACATTTCTAAGATATAGCCATTGATCGTGCCCTAAGAAAAATGTGTACATAGTCCATACAGTAGCGCGCATGGTGTGGTTCTGAATTCCTTCACCCAAACAACCGAGAGACGTTCCTTTATTCCACGTACGACGGAAGAAATAATATGCATCAACGTGAGGGTGCCTCGTGCTTAAACGTGCCACTTCCTCCATGTCACATACGACGGGGCACACGCCTGTCAAACGGACGGACGGAGGGTTCCTTGTGCGTGTGGACGAGGGATCGCTTGCCGGATGGGCAAAGGCACGGACCAACAGCTTATGTGCTTCTTCTACTCACTCACCCTCTCGTGTCACGGCGCCAATGCTTCTCTCGATCGATGGCAACGGCCCGAGAAAATCACCCATCAGCAACTGAAACTGATTGAAGCTCTGAGAAAATGACCGCTCCCGGGAGAGGTTTCAAGAGAGAAAGAAGGGCAATGCCGGGCTGCTAACGTTGTAGCAGAGGGCGCACGGGAGTCAGTTGTGCACAACAGATTCAGGCAACGTGCGTGGCAAACAAACAAATTAAGGGAGCGGCAACTGACCCTAAGCGTATCAACAGGCATTGTAGTGAGACGACAGGATGCAATGAACTGATGGTTTTATTTTCAAAAATCGTTGCACCAAATCTGCTGCTACTTTGCAACCGCGATATTCAAGACAAACATATACTACCTCTGTAAAATAATAAGTACAAGACCGTTTAGACCACCAAATTAGTTTACAGAGGTTGTGATATACAGTATTATAGAATCATTAAACATCAAGCTAAGCTCGACAGATCCTACGCAGGTGCCGCAACAAGCAAACACATCAAACATGATACCTCACAAACAACACCTAAATTATTAGGCAACTTAAAAGATAAGCAAAGAGGCAAATGAACATACATACAGAGCATGTCACCAATTGCAAGCACCGATCAAGAACTACTAGTAACACAAGGATGATAAGATCCAACACTGCAAGTGCCACTCCAAAGGTAAGGCTGGCACCGAATTTGCTGGCACAGAAGGTAGATCCTAAGCTACTGGATCATGTTAAGTAACGGACGAACAGATGTGGATGACTCAACATAAACACATACTACCTCTCTTCATATATACAAGTCGCTTTGCTAAAACGTCTTATATTTATAAACAGAGGGAGTAGCAGACAACCAGTATGAAGATATATGTTGTAGTAAAACTGGCAGGAACACAATCTTGTACTACTGCACTCTGGGAAATAGAGTAACAAATGATTGAATATAGAACAAAGCTCAACAGATAAAACAGGTGCCAGATGTCAGGGGCCACATCAAGCAAACAAATCAAACAACTTTGTTCAAGCAAACAAATCAAACACTCGGATTCATGTGAAGTAATGGGCAAACAGATGTGTATGACTAAATATAACCCCATGCAGAACTCCAGGATGAACCTGAACATTAGTAGTAGCCTAAACATACGGTTGGAACTAGCAGTAACCTAACAACTTTGTACCAAGGAACTCTTGGAAAAAGACCAACAAATGCTTGACTACAGAACAAAGCCCAACAGATAAACAGGTGCCAAGAGTCAGGTGCCACAGCAAGCAAACTGATCAAACACCGCATTGTTCTAGCAAATACGAAGTGGACTGAAGGCATCAACGGAAGATTGTTCAAAGAACATATAGCAATTCAAGCAAAGATAAAAATGAATATCAGTACTTCACACAATGGAACAACAGCAGCAGCACAATAGCTTACTCCAGGTGTTTATTGAACTATCAGATGATACTAAACTACTCAAGTAAATTTAAAGCTGGGCCAGTACCTGATACTGATTCCAGAGATAAAAGACTACTATGACAAGCAAATTTGCTGGACCTTGTCAATCATGGGCAACACTACGATACAGATCATGCTAACTAATAGTATGGCTAGAAACAACCTCCTACAGACATCAATTTCAATGTAATCAAGCAAATCACTATTCATACAATTCAAGGTTACCTAAAACTACAAGAAATAGAATCCTGTAGAAACACACTATGACATGTAACAGAATATATGCGTCCTGGACCAGTAAAGATTACCAATGACCAAACAAAGCATAGACAGGCATGACTAATATAAACTGGCATGACATAGTGCAAATCAAATCACACAGTTCACGTGTCAGATGTCACATGACTAGCAGGCATAGAATCTCGCAGGGATGCAGCATGGAAAATAACAGTATGCAACAGAGTTCGATATAACGATTAACACAGATCAAACTCGGCATAAATAGGAGCACAGATATGATGATAACTCGTCTGATATAAACTGGCATAACATAGCGAAAAATTCTCAGAAGATTGGTTTACCACGCAGGAACCAGGATAACAAACTAACGATGTCTTGTTCAACACAAATTGCGGTTACGATAAAAAACTAGTTCAGATATAGATCTCGGTGGGGGGACAGAACCCTAGGCAACGAGCACGACAGCGCCGCCGGCAGCCTTGATCTTCTTCTCGGCGATCTTGGAGATTAGCTTGGCCTTGACGATGATGGGCTTCTCCGGCAACATACCCTTGCCGAGCACCTTGAAGTAGCCGAACTGCGAAACGTCGACGACGGGGGCCTTGTCGCCGCCGGCCTCCGCGGCCTTGTCGGACGGCACCATCGACCAGAGCTTCTCGACGTTCACGGTGGGGGTGTAGAATCGGTTGCTGAGCTTGTGGAAGTACCTCATACCGACTTTACCGAAGTAGCCGGGATGGTACTTGTCGAAGAGGATGCGGTGGTGGTGCATGCCTCCGGCGTTACCGCGGCCTCCGGGATGCTTGCGGTGCTTGCCCACACGCCCGTGTCCGGCGGAGACGTGGCCGCGCTTCTTGCGGTTCTTCTTGAGGCTGGTCGTCATCGGCACCGCTCGCTCGCCGCCGCGGGCTTACCTGTTGGAGGGGAGGGACGGGTGGGGTGGAGGCGGAGGTGTGTGGGAGGAAACCCTTGCGGGTCGAATGGAGAGCACTTATAAGGATAGTGGGTGGGGCGTCGACCGTCGGATGGGCGATAGGGCGGTGATGGCCGATGGATTTAGGTTCCTAGGGTTTTGGTTTGGTGCGGCCGGGAGGGACGGGCTATGGGCTGGGCCTAGCTTCGGTTGAGAGGCTTCATGGTGGGTTGGACCGAGGGTCTCTCGCATAGATATTGGGCTTCGGCCCAGTTTACAGCGATACGTGTGTTGGGATTGTCTCGCTGCGAAAGTTTTCCTGCGATACAGGTCAGCTGTCGTGACGGAAGAACAGCTAGTCCGTTGGACACTGTAGGCTGGCGATGTGGTGGCATATTGTGATCGTAGAACAAGAACATCTTTTTTTCCAAGGTAAATGATAGTTTTATTTCAAAGGTGTAGAATTACAATCTGTAATATTTTCTTCGTACATGAAGGTCCTCTATGTAATCAAACAACGGTGTTACATTTAGCACGGCTATATCGTGTCAAAGTATACGGTACTCTATTCTGGCTACAAAGAAGTTCAAAGGAAATATACGCAACTATTCTGCTCCCGATCTCAAATACACCTGCCTAAAAAAATTCAAAACAAATCAGAAAAATATGATATTTTTTTTGAGAAACATTGACAAAATTTCTAGTTCCCTGCAAAATTTCATCATGAAAACACATTCGTGGAAGTCGCAGCAAAAAAAACAAAACCAGTTTGCAGGCCCCTAGGAATTTTGTCAATGTTTCTTATAAAAAAACATATTTTCTGATTTGTTTTGATTTTTTTATGATTTTTTTTCTTAGGCAGGTGCATTTGAGCTCGGGAGCAGAAACAAACTTTCCAAAGGAAACAAAGCTTTGCATAACAAACTCCCTTCCCTACCAGCTCTTAACCCTTTAATTTCTAGCACTAGATGACCATACACTCGGTTGTCTAAAGAATCACCGGAGAAGATGGAAGGGGTGATGGACGAGTCAAATTGATAAATTGTATACGACTTGAAAGCTCGGTAAGTTGTGTAGAAAGTGACATACCTTATATTATCACATGAGATTTTGCCTTCGGAGCATCAACGCATGTTAACGGGGATCTATATGTTGTGAACACGACTGACCCATCGTGACCACATAGAATCATACTTGTCGCAATGTCGTCCACCTTAGAAAAAGCATCGTCAACGGACTACACCACCTATCTGAATTCGGTTGCACCAACACCACTTCCAGTGACATCTTCCCTTCCATGATCTCCTGTGTTGGAACTTGCGAGCGTTGTCGATAAATTGCTAGTAGCTTCATAAGAATTCTATCGATGTACTAACCGGGTAGGGGTCTTCCTTCCATGAACACTGTCGTTCCTTGGCTGCCATACTCATTTGAACATTGTTATCTGGGTTGACCCAACTAAAATCGGGGCACCCGATCCGCCCGAGGCAACCCGCCTAGATAGTACGTGGGCATTCTTTCCATGCTATAGATAGCTCTTTCTCACACAAGTTGGGTTTAGCGTTTGAGCAAAGTTCATAAACGGACTCTTGATTTATCTCCCACTTCCCCCATTTGGTTGTTCATTTTGACTAGGAGACATGTTTGATAATGGATTGAGAAGTAAGCTAACCCTATGTGAGATGTGATCTCCCCCTCTCTTAGCTAGAAGGTTTGAGCCTTTGAGCAAGTTTCCAAGTCTCTCATTGATCTTGTTACTCTTGAAAGTTTGAGGATCGAAGCAGTTGGAGTCACTAGTGAGCTTCTGATTTGTTGTTGTCTCACAATTCATGAAGACTTGGATATCACCTTAAGGCCAGCCTCCGGTAGACCAAGCTCAGACTTCGTCGTTCAAGGCCCGAGGAGAAGAATGCAAGACCATGGATCTTTGGGGCACTTTGCTGGACCTCCGCCTGTCCGGCTAAGATTAGCGTTGCTCCAAGAATGTGAGCTTTGATGTACACCTTTTTCTCCACGTTCGCTTCTGGTTATTTATCTAATTCGCTCTTTTACTTGTGCATAGTTGTTTAGCTTGCTAGTTTGCTGACCGTATAGGGTGTCCCACTTTATTGCGTTTATACTGAAGTTATTCATTTGTAGACTCTAAAACCACCTAAGAAAAAAATTCAAGTCATAATAGTAGATATACCACAAGTGTAGGGGGTCACATCATGCTTGGATGGGAAGTATAAACGCAAATTGATTGATACGATGCAAGATGAGGCAAAGAAATTTTAGTCTTTAGTAGTTGGGTTGTCAATTCAACACACATGAAACAAATACTTACTCACATAAGTTGTTAGTATAAATGTTGATACAATGAAATGAATTTAGTATGTAGCATTCTAGTGACACATGCAGGAAAAATACCCATGACAGTTGTCAAGACAAGTATATTAAGGAGAGCAAGTGGTATTGTGAAGCATAGGCATGGGATGGATAGTGGGATGTTGCGTGGATAAAACCAATTATGTAACATGACAATTAACATGGATAGAATCTCCAACCGATGCCTCAAATTATTTTAGGCATGTATTGGGTATGCAGAGACACATGCTTATTTATATTAACTCGCCCCATCACCTACAGTCCACCCCTTGCTTTGGGGTCCTCGTTGAAAACTAGGGGTTATTAAGGTGGCCTTCTAGGTCAACTAGAACATTGCATGAAGACTATATGAATACATCTAATCCTCATGTTATAGCTACCCATTGATATCCCGGTCTGTCACACTTGAGGTCTCCGGGTCAAGACTCTAAAATGTGAGCATGACTTTCATGTACAACCATGGAAAATATATCAAAGTCATAAATGACCCAGACTTGGAGTCATATTACTTGGCCCTTACTAATAAGCACCGGTCACAACAAAGTCACAACAACATCAATTCTCGAACGATCACAACACTATGGATCATCCCCCATTGGTCCATTGTTTATTACATAATTGTTGGAATGCCCTAGTGGCAATAAAAAATTGGTTATTATCATATTTCCTTCTTCACGATAAATGTTTATTATTCATGCTAGAACTGTATTGGTCAGAAACTCAAATATGTGTGTGGCTATATAAACAACAATGTGTCCCTAGTGAGCCTCTTCTAGACTAGCTCGTTGATCAAACATGGTTGAGGTTTCCTAACCATAGACATGAGTTGTCAATTGATAACATGATCACATCATTAGGATAATAGTGTGATGGACAAGACCCAACCGTAAGTTTAGCATATGATTGTGTCACTAAGTTCACTTTGTCGTAGCTTTCATAATGTCAAGTGTATGTTCATTAGAACATGAGATCATGCCACTCCCGGATACCGGAAGAATACCTTGTGAGCTATCAAACATCACTTCGTAATTGGGTTATCATAAAGGTGTTATTCACGTATCTCCTAAGGTGTTTGCTAGGTTGCATGGATCTAGATTGGGATTTGCCACTCCATGTGAGGGGAGATATCTCTGAGTCTTCTCGATAACTATATAGAGGATCAATCGTAGTCCTTTTGATAAGTAAGAGTATCGAACCTAGTGAGGAGCGCAAGGAAATGACAAGTGCTTTTCAACAAGGTATTTTCTGCAAGCATTGAAAGTAGCGGTAACATATAGTTTTGTAGCAAGGCAATTCGTAACAAGTAACAATAGTAACAAAGGTACATCAAGGTGGCCCAATCCTTTTTATAGCAAAGGACAACCTAGAAAGTTCTTTTATAATAAGCAAAGTGTTCTTGAGGAGACATGGGAATTTTGTCTAGTCACGTTTCATCATGTTTAGTTGATTCGTGGTCGTTACTTTGATAATTTGATACGTGGGTGGACCGGTATTAGGGTGTTGTTCTTACTTGAACAAGAAAACCTCTTATGATTACACTCTCTTGCAAACATCCACACCTATGAAAGAAGAATTAAGATAAATCTAACCATAACATGAAACATATGGATCCAAATCAGCCCCTTACGGAATATTGCATAAACTAAGGTTTAAGCTTTTGTTACTCTTGCAACCCATCATCTACTTATTACTCCCCCGATGCCTTCCCCTAGGCTCAAAGTGTCATGTAGTTGACTTACACATGATACAACTAAAGGAAGCAACAACATACATATCATCGAAATATCAAACGAATACCAACTTCACACGATTACTTATAACAAGACTTCTCCCATGTCCTCGAGAACAAAAGTAACTACTCACAAATCATCTTCATGTTTAAGATCAAAGGTGTGATAAATATTATTAAGGATTTCAACATATAATGTCCCACCAATTAAACCAACTAGCATCAACTACAAGATGTAATCAACACTACTAGCAACCCACAGGTACCAATCTGAGGTTTGGAGACAAAGATTGAATACAAGAGATGAACTAGGGTTTGAGATGAGATGGTGCTAATGAATATGTTGATGAAGATTGATCCGTTCACAAGGAGTAAGCATTGGTGATGACGATGGCTTTGATTTCCCCCTCCCGGAGGGAAGTTTCCCCAGCGGAATTGCTCCACCGGAGAGTGATACTTGTGATCTGCGTTCGGTTTTCCGTGAAGAGGAACGGGTTATCACAGCACAATGGGGGTAAGTATTTCCCTCAATTATGAAACCAAGGTTTATCAAACCATTAGGAATATCATTCCTCAACCGTCTTCAGCGGCTGCACACAAAAGAACAAACAACCTGCACCCAACGTTGGCAAGAGGGTTGTCAATCCCCTTGATCTCGTTATTTACAAGCAAGTGAGTGTTGGAAATATGCCTTTGGGGCAATAAATAAAGTGTTTATTATTATATTTCCTTGTTCATGATAGTCGTTTGTTATCCATGCTATAATTGTATTGATTGGAAACACATTACAGGTGTGGGTAAATAGACAACACTTTGTCCCTAGTATGCCTCTAGTGAACTAGCTCGTTGATCAAAGATGGTCAAGGTTTCCTAGCCATTGACATGTGATGTCATTTGATAACGGGATCACATCATTAGGAGAATGATGTGATGGACAAGACCCAAACTACAAACGTAGCATATGATCGTGTCAGTTTATTGCTACTGTTTTCTGCATGTCAAGTATGTGTTCCTATGACCATGAGATCATGTAACTCACGGACACCGGAAGAGTGCCTTGTGTGTATCAAACGTCGCAACGTAATTGGGTGACTATAAAGGTGCTCTACAGGTATCTCCGAAGGTGTCTGTTGAGTTGGCATGGATCAAGACTGGGATTTGTTACTCCGTGTAACGGAGAGGTATCTCAGGGCCCACTCGGTAATACAACATCACAATAAGCCTTGCAAGTAATGTGACTAAGTGTTAGTCACGAGATCTTGTATTACAGAACGAGTAAAGAGACTTGCCGGTAATGAGGTTGAACTAGGTATGGAGATACCAACGATCCAATCTCGGGCAAGTAACATACCGAAGAACAAAGGGAACATCATACGGGATTAATTGAATCCTTGACATAGAGGTTCGACCGATAAAGATCTTCATAGAATATGTAGGAACCAATATGGGCATCTAGGTCTTGCTATTGGTTATTGACCGTAGAGGTGTGTCGGTCATGTCTACATAGTTCTCGAACCCGCAGGGTCTGCACACTTAAGGTTCGGTGATGTTTCGGTAGTATAGAGTTATGTATGGTGGTGACCGAAGGTTTTTCGGAGTCCCGGATGAGATCCTAGACATCACGAGGAGCTCCGGAATGGTCCGGAGGTAAATATTGATGTACAGGAAGTCCTATTTTGGTCGCCGGAAAAGTTTCGGGCTCATCGGTAGTGTATCGGGAGTGCCGGGAGTGTACCGGGAGACCATCGGGAGGGGTATTTCGACCCAAGAGGCTACATGGGCTGTGGGAGAGTGAATAGCAGCCCTTAGTGGGCTAGTGGAAGTCCCACACAAGGCCCATGCGGTTGGGAAAGAAAAGTCCAAAGAGAAAAGGTGGAAAAAGGCAAAAAGGCAAAAAAGGAAGGAGTCCTAGTCCTACTAGGATTGGAGGAGGAGTCCTCCTCTCCTCCCTTGCTTCGGCCGAAGCCTAGAGGGCTTGGCCCTTGGGCTAAGCCTTCCTCTTTCTTCCTCTTATATATACTAGAGGTTTTAGGGTTTTTGCACTTGATTTTCAGCCACGTGCTACCCGTTCCTCTAGTGCATAGTTTCTCCTCTAGATCGGATTTCTGTAGTGCTTAAACGAAGCCCTGCCGGAATAGCTCCACCACCATCGCCGGAGCACCGTCATGCTGCTGGAGAACTCATCTACCTCTCCGCTCCCTCTTGCTGGATCAAGAAGGTAGAGATCGTCATCAAGCTGCACGTGTGCTGAACGCGGAGGTGTCGTCCGTTCGGTGCTTGATCGGGACGGATCATGATTGGATCGCGGGACGCTCAGCGATTTGGATCACGAAGATGTTCGACTACACCAACCGTGTTTCTTAACGCTTCCCGCTTAGCGATCTACAAGGATATGTAGATCCACTCTCCCTCTCGTAGATGCTCATCACCATGGATATATCTTGCGTGTGCATAGGAATTTTTTTGGTTCCCATGCAACGTTCCCCAATAGTGGTATCAGAGCTAGGTCTGTGTGTAGATGAGATCTTGAGTAGAACACAAAGTGTTTGTGGGTGTTGATGCTTAGATTGCTTCCTCCCTTGGTCGTGTTTTGGTTCAGTGGTATTGTGGGATGAAGCGGCCCGGACTAACATTACTCGTATGCTTACGAGAGACCGGTTCCCTCAACTGCAACTTGTTGCATAGATGGCTCGTGGGTGCCAGTTTCTCTCACTTTAGTTGGATCGGATTCAGCAAAGGCGGTCCTTGAGAATTGTTCTTGCTAGATACCCGTAGCAGCCACGTAAAACATGCAACAACGATTAGAGGACGTCTAACTTGTTTTTGCAGGGTATGTTGTGATGTGATATGGCCAATTACATGATGTGATATATGTGATGTATGAGATGATCATGTGTTGTCTAGAATATCATGACTTGCATGTCGATGAGTACGACAACCGGCAAGAGCCATAGGGTTGTCTTTAATTATTGTATGACCTGCGTGTCAATCATTAAGCGTTATGTAATGCTTTACTTTATCGCTAAACAGTAGCAATAGTAGTAGACGCATGATGGACGCGACAACCCCGATGGTGACACGTTGATGGAGATCAAGATGATGGAGATCATGGTGTCGTGCCAATGACGATGGAGATCATGTCGGTGCTTTCAAGATGGAGATCAAAAGCACAAGTTCATGGCCATATCATGTCACTTATGATTTGCATGTGATGTTAATCCTTTTATGCACCTTGTTTTGCTTAGGACGATGGTAGCATTATAAGGTGATCCCTCACTTAAATTTCAAGATGAATTGTGTTCTCCCCGAGTGTGCACCGTCGCGAAAGTTCGTCGTGTCGAGACACCACGTGATGATCGGGTGTGATAGACTCTACGTTCACATACAACGGGTGCAAGCCAGTGTTGCACATGCAGAACACTCGGGTTAAACTTGACGAGCCTAGCATGTATAGACATGGCCTCGGAACACAAGAGACCGAAAGGTCGAACATGAGTCATATAGTAGATATGATCAACATGATGATGTTCACCATCGAAACCACCTCAACTCGCTTGATGATCGGAGTTGAGTTGGTGAATTTGGATCATGTGACACTCAGATGACCTGAGGGATGTCAATTTGAGTGGGAGCTTTAGTAATTTGATTAACTAAACTCATTATCTTGAACAATAGTCTAAGTAACATTTGCATATTTATGTTGTAGATCAATGGCTCGCGCAGTAGCACCCCTGAATTTTAATGCGTTCCTAGAGAAAGCTAAGTTGAAAGATGATGGAAGTAACTTTGTTGACTGGGCCCGTAATCTGAGGATTATCCTCACGGCTTCCCAGAAATCATATGTCCTTGATGCACCGCTTGGTGACCAACCATAAGACCTGTCATCCGAAGACGTTATGAACGCTTGGGAGGCACGTTTTGGAGATTACTCAATAGTTTAGTGTGCAATATTGTATGGCTTAGAACCGGGACTTCAAAGACGTTTTGAACGTCATGGAGCATATGAGATGTTCCAGGAGTTGAAGTTTATCTTTCAAAAGAATGCCCGAATCGAGAGGTATGAGACCTCCGATTAGTTCTATGCTTGCAAAATGGAGGAGAACGGGTCTATCAGTGAACATATACTCAGAATGTCTGGGTATTCGACTCGTCTAGCGGAGTTGGGAATTGCCCTTCCGCTAGAGGCAATCACCAGCAGAGTTCTTCAATCATCGCCACCTAATTACAAGAGCTTTGTGATGAACTATAACATGCACGGGATGAACAAGTCAGTCGTCGAGCTGTTTGCGATGCTAAAAGTCGCTGAGTCTGAAATCCAGAAAGAACATCAAGTGTTGATGGTCAATAAAACCACTAGTTTCAAGAAGAATGGCAAGGGCAAGGGCAAGAAGGGTAAAACCAAGAAGGATGGCAAAGTAGTTGCTACTCCTGTAAAGAAGCCCAAGGCTAGACCCAAGCCAGAAATTGAGTGCTTTCATTGCAAGGGAACCGGTCACTGGAAGCGGAACTGCCCCAAGTACCTGGCTGACAAGAAGGCGGCCAACGACAAACAAGGTATATATGATATACATGTTATTGATGTGTACCTTACTAGCTCTCGTTGTAGTGCCTGGGTATTTGATACCGGTTCGGTTGCTCACATTTGCAACTCAAAACAGGAACTACGGAATAGACGAAGGCTGGCGAAGGACGAAGTGATGATGCGCGTGGGAAATGGTTCCAAGGTTGATGTGATCGCCGTCAGCACGCTCTCTCTTCGATTACCATCGGGATTAGTGATGAACCTGAATAATTGTTATTTAGTGCCTGCGTTGAGCATGAACATTATATCTGGATCTTGTTTATTGCGAGACGGTTACTCATTTAAATCAGAGAATAATGGTTGTTCTATTTATATGAGTAATATCTTTTATGGTCATGCACCCAATGCAAGGGGTTTATTCATATTGAATCTTGATAGTGATGATACACATGTTCATAACATTGATGCCAAAAGATGTAGAGTTGATAATGATAGTACCACTTTCTTGTGGCACTGCCGTTTAGGTCATATTGGTGTAAAACGCATGAGGAAGCTCCATGCTGATGGACTTTTGGAGTCACTTGATTTTGAATCACTTGACACATGTGAACCATGCCTCATGGGCAAGATGACTAAAACGCCGTTCTCTGGAACAATGGAACGGGCAAGTGACTTATTGGAAATCATACATACTGATATGTGCGGTCCAATGAATGTTACAGCGCGTGGTGGATATCGTTATTTTCTCACCTTCACTGATGACTTAAGTAGTATGGGTATATTTACTTAATGAAACACAAGTCTGAAACGTTTGAAAAGTTCAAGCAATTTCAGAGTGAAGTTGAGAATCATCGTAACAAGAAGATTAAATTCCTACGATCTGATCGAGGAGGTGAATATCTGAGTTATGAGTTTGGCAGTCACTTAAGACAATGTGGAATTGTTTCACAGTTGACACCGCCTGGAACACCACAACGTAATGGTGTGTCCGAACGTCGTAAACGAACCTTATTAGATATGGTATGTTCTATGATGTCTCTTGCTGATTTCCCACTATCGTTTTGGGGTTATGCATTAGAGACAGTTGCATTCACTTTAAATAGGGCACCATCGAAAACCGTTGAGACGACGCCATATGAACTATGGTTTGGCAAGAGGCCAAAGTTGTCATTTCTTAAAGTTTGGGGATGTGATGCTTATGTCAAAAAGCTTCTGCCTGAAAAGCTAGAACCCAAAGCGAAGAAATGCGTCTTCATAGGATACCCGAAAGAGACAGTCAGGTATACCTTCTATCTCAGATCCAAAGGCAAAGTGTTTGTCGCTAAGAACGGAACATTTCTTGTGAAAGAGTTTCTCTCAAAAGAATTGAGTGGGAGGAAAATAGAGCTTGATGAGGTTATTGAACCTTTACTTCAACCAGAGAGTAGCGCAACGCAGAAAGATGTTTCTATGGAGCCTATGATAGTTGAAGAGGAAGTTAACGATGATGATCATGAAGCTTCGGATCAAGTTACTATTGAACCTCGTAGGTCGACAAGGGCGCGTACTGCTCCTGAGTGGTACGGTAACCCTGTCTTGGAGGTCATGTTGTTGGACAACAATGAACCTACAAGCTATGGAGGAGAGATGATGGGCCCGGATTCCGAGAAATGGTTAGAGGCCACGAAATCCGAGATGGGATCCATGTATGAAAACAAAGTATGGACTTTGGAAGTATTACCTGAAGGGCGAAAGGCCATTCAGAACAAATGGATCTTTAAGAAGAAGATGGACGCGGAGCGTAACGTCACCGTCTATAAAGCTCGACTTGTGGCAAAGGGTTTTTCACAAGTTCAAGGAGTTGACTACGATGAGACCTTCTCACCCGTAGCGATGCTTAAGTCCGTCAGAATCATGTTAGCAATAGCTGCATATTTCGACTATGAAATTTGGCAGATGGATGTCAAAACAGCGTTCCTCAACAGTTTCCTTGAGGAAGAGTTGTATATGATGCAACCGGAAGGTTTTGTCGATCCAGAGAATGCCGACAAAGTTTGCAAACTCCAGCGATCCATTTATTGACTGGTGCAAGCATCTCGGAGTTGGAATAAGCGCTTTGATGAGGTGATCAAAGCGTTTGGGTTTATACAAGTTTATGGAGAAGCTTGTATTTACAATAAAGTGAGTGGGAGCTCTATAGCGTTTCTAATATTATATGTGGATGGCATATTGCTGATTGGAAACAATATAGAAATGCTGGAAAGCATGAAGGAATATTTGAACAAGAGTTTTTCAATGAAGGACCTAGGAGAAGCTGCTTTCATATTAGGCATTAAGATCTATAGAGATAGATCGAGACACTTAATAACACTTTCATAGAGCACATACCTTGATAAAGTTTTGAAGAAGTTCAAAATGGATCAGTCCAAGAAGGGGTTCTTGCCTGTGTTACAAGGTGTGAAGTTGAGTAGGACTCAATGCCTAGTGACTGCAGAACATAGAGAAAAGATGAGTGTCATCCCCTATGCTTCAGCCATAGGCTCTATCATGTATGCAATACTGTGCACAAGACCCGATGTCAGCCTTGCCATAAGTATGGCCGGAAGGTTTCAAAGTGATCCTGGAATGGAGCACTGGCAAGCGGTCAAGAATATCCTTAAGTACCTGAAAAGGACTAAGGAAATGTTTCTCGTTTATGGAGGTGATGAAGAGCTCGTCGTAAAGGGTTACGTAGATGCAAGCTTTGACACCGATCCAGATGACTCTAAGTCACAAATCGGATACGTATTTATTCTCAACGGGGGAGCGGTAAGCTGGTGCAGTTCCAAGCAAAGCGTGGTAGCCGATTCTACGTGCGAAGCGGAGTACATCACAGCCTCGGAGGCGGCGAAGGAAGGTGTCTGGATGAAGTAGTTCATGACAGATCTTGGAGTAGTGCCTAGTGCACTGAATCTAATGAACTTGTTTTGTGACAACACTGGTGCCATTGCTCTGGCCAAGGAACCAAGGTTTCACAAGAGGACCAGACACATAAAGCGACGCTTCAACTCCATCCGCCATTACATCGAGCAGAAGGACATAAATATTTGCAAAGTGCACACGGTTCTGAATATTGCAGACCCGTTGACTAAACCTCTTCCAAGGGATAAACATGATCAACACCAGAACTGCATAGGTGTTTGATTCATTACAATGTAAATCACATAGTGATGTGAACTAGATTATTGACTCTAGTGCAAGTGGAGACTCTTGGAAATATGCCCTAGAGGCAATAAATAAAGTGCTTATTATTATATTTCCTTGTTCATGATAATTGTTTATTATCCATGCTATACTTGTATTGATTGGAAACACATTACATGTGTGGGTAAATAAACAACACTTTGTCCCTAGTATGCCTCTAGTGAACTAGCTTGTTGATCAAAGATGGTCAAGGTTTCCTAGCCATTAACATGTGATGTCATTTGATAACGAGATCACATCATTAGGAGAATGATGTGATGGACAAGACCAAAACTACAAACGTAGCATATGATCGTGTCAGTTTATTGCTACTGTTTTTTGCATGTCAAGTATGTGTTCCTATGACCATGAGATCATGTAACTCACGGACACCGGAAGAGTGCCTTGTGTGTATCAAACGTCGCAACATAACTGGGTGACTATAAAGGTGCTCTACAGGTATCTCCGAAGGTGTCTGTTGAGTTGGCATGGATCAAGACTGGGATTTGTTACTCCGTATGACGGAGAGGTATCTCAGGGCCCACTTGGTAATACAACATCACAATAAGCCTTGCAAGCAATGTGACTAAGTGTTAGTCACGAGATCTTGTATTACGGAACGAGTAAAGAGACTTGCCGATAACGAGGTTGAACTAGGTATGGAGATACCGATGATCCAATCTCGAGCAAGTAACATACCGAAGAACAAAGGAAACATCATACGGGATTAACTGAATCCTTGACATAGAGGTTCGACCGATAAAGATCTTCGTAGAATATGTAGCAACCAATATGGGCATCCAGGTCCCGCTATTAGTTATTGACCGTAGAGGTGTCTCGGTCATGTCTACATAGTTCTCGTACCCGCAGGGTCTGCACACTTAAGGTTCAGTGACGTTTCGGTAGTATAGAGTTATGTATGGTGGTGACCGAAGGTTGTTCGGGGTCCTAGATGAGATCCTGGACGTCATGAGGAGCTCCGGAATGGTCCAGAGGTAAAGATTGATATATAAGAAGTCCTATTTTGGTTGCCAGAAAAGTTTCGGGCTCATCGGTAGTGTACCGGGAGTGCCGGTAGTGTTCCGGGAGACCATCGGGAGGGGTATTTCGACCCAAGAGGCTACATGGGCTGTGGGAGAGTGAATACCAGCCATTAGTGGGATGGTGGAAGTCCCACACAAGGCCCATGCGGCTAAAAAAGAAAAGCCCAAAGAGAAAAGGTGGAAAAAAGGCAAAAAGGCAAAAAAGGAAGGAGTCCTAGTCCTACTAGGATTGGAGGAGGAGTCCTCATGTCCTCCCTTGCTTCGGACGAAGCCTAGAGGGCTTGGACCTTGGGCCAAGCCTCCCTCTCTATTCCTCTTATATATTCTAGAGGTTTTAGGGTTTTTGCACTTGATTTTCAGCCACGTGCTACTCGTTCCTCTAGTGCATAGTTTCTCCTCTAGATCGGATTTTTAAGTGCTTAGGCGAAGCCCTGCCGGAATAGCTCCACCACCATCGCCGGAGCACTGTCACGCTGCCAGAGAACTCATCTAACTCTCCGCTCCCTCTTGCTGGATCAAGAAGGCGGAGATCATCATCAAGCTGCACGTGTGCTGAACGCGGAGGTGTCGTCCGTTCGGTGCTTGATCGGGACGGATCGTGATTGGATCGCGGGACGCTCGGCGATTTGGATTGCGAAGACGTTCAACTACACCAACCGCGTTTCTTAATGCTTCCTGCTTAGCGATCTACAAGGGTATGTAGATCCACTCTCCCTCTCGTAGATGCTCATCACCATGGATAGATCTTGCGTGTGCGTAGGAAATTTTTTGTTTCCCATGCAACGTTCCCCAACAGTGAGTTGTGTAGATAATTGTAAATTGCAAAATAAAATAAAAGAAAATAAATAACAACAAGGTAATGATAGTGTTTGTGAATATATAAGTGAATAGACCCCGAGGGCGTAGAGTTCTCTAGTGGCATGTCTCATAGAAATAGCATACGGTGGGTAAACAATTTTTTGCATGAATTGTATCAATGACTAACACTATGTTTGTTAATTCCCAACAACTTTTATCAAGCATACTCCTTTCATGTGAAGTCATTACTCTACATGGAATTTTAATATGATTTTTTATTTCTTTTGTTTCATTGCTATGATTAATGCATGAGAGTAAAACAAACAAACTCAAACTAATATTTATTATATAACTCTTAAGCTCGGTTACAGGGATAGATAGATCATAAAGCCAACACTATAAGCAAAACGATACTAAACTTTTATTCTTCTAAATCACGAAATAGCTAAGGATCAAACTAATGTAGATAATACTGATAAGAGTGATGGTGATGCGATATCAGGGCACCTCCCCAAGCTTGGAACAAGCTAAGGGTGGCGCCCGTTGATGACTCACAAGTATATGGGGTCAATCGTAGTCCTTTCGATAAGTAAGAGTGTTGAACCCAACGGGGAGCAGAAGGATATGATAAGCGGTTTTCAGCAAGGTATTTTTGCAAGCACTGAAATTGTAAGTAGCAAGTGTTTTGATAGAAAGGTAATATGTAACGAGCAAGTAACGGTAACGATAGGTAAGGTGCAGCAAGGTAGCCCAATCCTTTTGTGGCAAAGGACGGGCCAAAACTATCTCTTATGATGAGCAAAGTGTTCTTGAGGGTACACGGGAATTTCATCTAGTCACTTTCATCATGTTTGTTTGATTCGTGTTTGCTACTTTGATATTTTGATATGTGGGTGAACCTATGCTAAGGTGTTGCTCTTACTTGAACGAACAACCTACTTATGATTAACGCCTCGCAAGCATCTGCAACTACGAGAAAAGTATTAAGACAAAGTCTAACCATAGCATTAAACATGTGGACCCAAATCAACCCCTTACGAAGTAGCACAAAAAGTAGGGTTTAAGCTTTTGTAACTCTAGCAACCCATCATCTAATAACTACTCCACAATGCATTCCCTTAGGCCCAAGGATGGTGAAGTGTCATGTAGTCGACGTTCACATGACACCACTAAGGCCTTGTAAAATGCAAGGTGCTTAGGAGAGGTGCTTAGAGAAATAAATCAGGCTTTTCTTAAGCAACAGTGCTTGTTTGTACAGGGTAGACGCTTAGTTAGGCGTCTCTCGTGTAGAAACAGGCATCGGTGCTTTAGCAACACCCGATTTATTTTTTTAAGCACCTAGCATTGTACAAGGCCTAAGGGAATCACAACATACATATCATCAAAATATCAAACAGATATCAAACTCACATGATTACTTGCAACATGATTTCTCTCGTGACCTCAAGAACAAAAGTAACTACTCACAAATAATATGCATGCTCAATATCAGAGGTGTACTGAATAGCATAATGGATCTGAACATATAATCTTCCACCGAATAAACCATATAGTAATCAACTACACAAGGTAATCAACACTACTAGTCACCCACAGGTACCTATCTGAGTTTTCGATACAAAGATTGAACACAAGATATGAACTAGGGTTTGAGAGGAGATGGTGCTATTGAAGATGTTGATGAAGAATGGCCTCCCAAGATAAGAGGGTTGTTGATGATGACGATGGCTTCGATTTCCCCCTTTGGGAGGGAAGTTCCCCCGACGGAATCGCTCCATCGGAGGGCAAAAGTGCTCCTTCCCAAGTTCCGCCTCGAGGCGGCGGCGCTTCGTCAAGAAAGTCCTCCTCTGACTTTTTAAAGATTTTTTGGGACTTTATACCAGAAGATGGGCTCCAGAGGTGGGCCTGGGTGCCCACCCTCCACCACGGTGCAGGTAGGGGGGCAGGCATGCCCTGGTGGAGGGTGGCCACCTGCTGGCCCCCCTCCAATAGTTCTCAGCTCCATAAATTCTTATTTGATGTATAAAAATTCTCCGTAATTTTTCAGCTTCATTGGAGTTGTGGAAAATAGGTATCTCCAGCGTGCTTTTTCGGGATGTTGATTTCCAGTTGCCGGCATTCTCCCTCTTGATGTAAACCTTGCAAATTGTGAGAGAAAAAGCATTAGTATTACACCCCAAAGCATTATTATGCATAAAACATTATAAATTAAAGTAATAAAATATGATGCAAAATGAACGTATCAACTCCCCCAAGCTTGGACCTTGCTTGTCCTCAAGCGAAAGCCGATATAGAAGAACATGTCAACATGGTTTGAGAGAGAGGTGTCGATAAAAACAAAATCGGACATAGTAGCATCATGCTTATTATTATAAAAACTTTTATTTTATAGAAACATCATATAACTTCTGATGAGCAAGTAACAATTCATCACAACGTGGAAGTATAATGCATACACCTTATTGGAAACTAACAAACTATGTTCTCGATCAACTTTGCAACTACAATTCATCATATTTTCAGGAAGGATCTCATGTAGGAGCCTTTTGGCAAGTCCACATACTCAATTTGGCAAGTCCACATACTCAACCATCATTTAGTCTTCTGTGATTGCTAACGGTCACAACATACCCATGGCCAAAAAAGTTTCAACCGGACACATAGAAAGACAGGGGCTTATGTTTGCCTGCCAACGTATTCACCTCGAGGGTGATGTCAATAATAACAACTCATGCTCACTCATACCCAACTGGTCATATGTGCCTAGATCTTTCCTCACCACATGATGCTTGCCAAAGAAGAAAAATAAAAAGGAACATGGAAGAATACTTTGACTCTTGCATAAAAGTAAGCACATAAAACTAAAAGATAGGCCCTTCACAGAGGGAAGCATAGGTTGTCATGCGCTTTTTAGTTTGTATGCCAAATCCCTTAGCGTAAAAGAATGTCACGTTGCATTGCCTCTTGTGATAGCAACCTTTATTATGCAAGTCGTCACTTTTATTACTTGGCCATCACAAGTTTGTGCAACGCTCAATTTTATCTTACACTAATTGATCCAACACTTTTAGAAGCAATTTTTATTGCCTTGATGCATTGATGACAACTTACTTGAAGGATCATATTCAATATGACGGGGTTATTACCCCTGGGTAGGCCAAAGCAACGGGGTTCTCTCCCCCGCTTCAAGAAAAATCACATTGCCGGCTACCTCACGATCGGCTGGCACACGTCCGACAGGTTCATTGCCGGTTGGCTCACGACCGGCTCTCCAAGGAGCCGGCTCGGCCCTGGCCGGCTGGGCTATGACCGGCTGCCTCCAGACTAGTTCTCCCGTTGACCCTCGGGCAAGCAAGCCCCCGTCCCATCCCTCTGCACGCAGGTACGATGACAAGACAAGACCCCCACAATGGGCCCCAACGTGGCCACAGTGACCGCTGACACACGGGCGCACATGGCTACAGTCCAGCCAGTCGTACCACTGACCTTGGTTGACCGCGATCGGGCGAGGTAACAGTGCCGACATGCCTTCGCCCACTCCTTTACCTTCCCCTGCATGGCTATAGTGTTGCCGGCCGTACCGGAGACTTCGCCCGGCTGGCGCAAGGCGACACCTCTCGGGTGCATCGTGCCATAGCAGGTAGGCACGGGCCAATCATGGAGCCGGCTGGCGGGCCCCAGCGGGCGACGGGACCGCGCAGCCGGTGGACCCTACAGACGACGAGACGGATCAATAGGCGGGCCCCCTAGCCAGCTGGAGAGGCTGCCAGCCGGGTCCCTCACTTGGTACTTTAAGGATATTGTAAGCCGGGGGGTTGGCCTATAAAAAAACCGAGCCCCCCATGCATAAGGGAGACAGGTTCACACACACACGAAGGAACACTTCGCCCCGTATTCACCCACGTAGCAAGGAAAGAGGAGCTAGCTGCTCCTTCTTTCACCCCCAGATACATCTCCAGGAGCACCATTGTAACCTTCCCTCATCTATCAACCTAGACCAAGCAGGACTAGGGGTATTACCTCCCACGGAGGGCCCTGAACCTGGGTACATTGTGCGTCCTTTGCCGCTTTTGCCTAATCTCGCTCCCAGAGCCCGTCGGCGTCCTTCGACCCCAACCACCTTCGATAAGCCTACCCATGACATCTGTCATGAGAAAACGACGACACAATCCATAGGTAGGTATGGTGGACTCTCGAACATGAGTTTGGGTTTTGGGCTTTTGGATGCACAAGTAGTATCTCTACTTAGTGCGGAGTTTTTGGCTAGCAAAGATGTCGTGGTTTTGTCACGGAAAATGTCCTAGCGAGAGGACTTAGGTTCGAGGCCATCACTACAACAATGAACTCGAAGGGGTTGATCGGGATGAGAGACAAGGGTTTACCCAGGTTCGGCCCCTCTAAAAGAGGTAAAATCTTACGTCCTGCTTTGTGTTGTATTGATTGGATATCAATTGCAAGGGAGCGGATTCGCTTGACCTAGTTCTCGACAGATTGTTTTGTACCCTAAGCCACCACAGGGACTCACCTTTATATAAGTAGGCCGAGGCCTCAGGCTTACAAGAGTCCAGACTGAGTTATACTAAGTATCCAATAAAGTCTCTAAGTCGTCTTCCCTTCTTTGGCAAGCCATCTTCCGGGCGGCTCACGAGCCCGGGTCTCGCGCCGTCTTCCGGCTCTGGGCCTCCATCCAACCCACCTAGCGAGTCGCCTCTAGGCTTGTCATCAACCTTCAGGCCCACTTAGGATCTTAAGTATGTGCCGCCAGCTGGTGACCCGGCCCCTCCTGGGTGGGTCATACCATAGAGTTATATCCCCAACATTAGGTCTGAGATTGATTTGAACCTGTTCATGTCAATCTTCAAGTCCATTTGGTGGCGAGTCTCATACCTCTCTTACCTGAAAGTAAATCTTCATAACCTGCCATATCAAAATGGATGGCGTCATCTTTGATAAATTCGACAGATATTTAATGATGTCACAACAGATCTTTTTGTTAATTAGTCAACCCGAGAATCGAGGCGTCTTTTTGGTCAATTATCATCGTGCCTCCTCGATCCTCATGTTGGATTGTTGATGTCCATCTCTTCATAAATAGGTGGGAAGGGGGGGCCATGTTTTCACCTTTTCTTGCTCCGGCGCTGCCTTCCTCTTCTTCTTCCTCCGCAGTTCGTGTGACTGAAGCTCTGCCGCACCATCCGGACCTCGCCATCGTCCTCAACCTGGCCGCTGCATCAACCTGATTGTGTCCAGAACCTCGCCTGTGCGCGCCCGCATATCTTGCACCCCTCAGGTTTTACTCCTTCTTCCCTCCAGATCTGCATTAGCTCACCGATGTTCTTCCGAGTTCGGCGCCATTCATGGAAGTTCTTGTCATAGACGAAGAACAAAGTACCTTTAGGTCTTCCTCTGCTATCAAAACGCCGCGGTGCGCCGCTTAATGTGTTTTCCATGTTCAGCGTAGATCATTCCTTCATTGGAATCCATGTATCAACTGCCTATTTCTTCCACTGATGTTTTTAGGTTTAGAAAATGTTTCCTTTTATCTTCGTCCGTAGACATTGTAAATGTAGCAATGAATTGCGAAACCTGTTTGTCCACACTTAGTAGTAATCAACACTCATTGCTTGTATTGACCCACCATCAGTCCGCCGACTCACCTTTGAAAGATACAAAGCCGCCTCGTACAGATAGTTGATGGCGGCTCATAACTTAGCCATAACCCGCCAAGTAGCATTGTTGAGTCATAGTCGTCCTTGTCATATAACACTCCTAATCCACCATACCTTTATATTGTTCCATGGTGTTTAACCTGCCGCTATGGCCAAAGCTACCGCCTGTTGTGACTCGGTATGTTCTGAGGTGACCAAAGAAATACTTAACGACTTCGTAGTCATGGGAGCTCTACCGGCTAAGGATGTCATCAATTGGCGGGTTCCCGACCCCGAAATCAGACCCGAACCTTAGGAAAGGGAGGTGATTGTCTTCACAAACCATCTTATTCACAGCTTCTCGCCGCCCGGGTCAAAAAAATCTGGGATGCCCTTCACTACTACAAGCTCCACCCTCAAGATATTGGCCCCAACTCTATCACCAACTTATGCCAATTTCAAGTCCTCTGCAAGGCCTATCTGCAAGAAGAACCCACTGTTGATCTCTTCTGGGATTTCTTCTATATCAACCGCCAGACCGAGTTAGCGTCTGGGCCGAGTCTTGAACTCGGAGGCGTCTCAATCCAGAGGCGAACACATATGTCTTTCCCCGCAGCCATCCTGCCTAGTCATCAAGGATTGCAACCGAACCTGGTTCTATTGCAGAGATACCTCTCGGGCTGAAGGAAATCCGCTGTTGGGTTACCGTCCTTTCCGGCTCTACACCAGCACTGAACTCCCTGACCGGATGAGTGACCAGAGCGCTTCCAATACTCTTTGGCATTTCTAAAGATCCAGGCTTTACTAGCCAACGTATTAACTAGCGTTGATGTGACCCACTACTGGGTCACTTGGAGGATTATGCCGCTGAGCCTGCGTGGTAAACTATTGTGTGAATATTCCGGTGAAGTGGATGATCCTATGCGCTTCAATCGGACACCCCTGACTGACAAGGGACTCAACTCCATCGTCAAATCCCTACTCGGAGAGCCTCAAGCAGTGTGCAATCAGATCGGGTTAAAGTCGTTCTATGTTCGTAACCCGGCTTCAGAGGTAGAAATCCTTTGGACAAACTATTTGTTTTCTCTAAACTTTGTGTTTCATATTCTTTCTGATCCTTCTATAACTCATCTGCAGGCCAAGTCCCCCTTCTGGAAGAAGACACTAACCACAGATTCCAAGAAGAAAACTAGGGCGGCTAAGACCCGTGTTCCGGATCATAAGAAGAAAACATCTTCCCAAGAGCTGCTCGAGCTTGATGACTCGGAGGTAGAACTTGAATCCCTTGGTCTACCTTTTATACAACTTATTAACACTGATTACTCTCGGGAGGAAGTGAAGACGAGCCACGCCGACGCCATTGAGGTAACTTATATTTCCTCCGACTCAGAAACCTTTCCAGGAGAAAAAACACGACGGGTCATCGGGAAAGTTCGATTTTCACATCCCAATTTTCTTTTTAAAAAGCAACATCATGACTCCAGGCGTCAGACCCAGAGCACCAGTTCTGAAGATCTTGTGGCTGGCTTACCAAACGCTCTGGCTCCTCGGAAACGGTGCACCGAGGTATTTCATTGCTTTACATTCATTTCTTTTGTATGCTAATCTTGTGTTGTGGCTTACTTATATTTCCCAATTTTGACTTCTCAGGACTCGCCTCCTTTTTCTGGCGACTCAACCGCCACGAAATTGCCTCCTCTTGTTCCAAGGTGAGCATCTTTACATCCCTTACTATGTGTTAATATTCTATCCTCGCTTATGACGTATAATGCCACCTTTGCTCATCGGGATCAAGCTAAACGAAGGAAAGTAAGCGGGTCATCTACCACTCTTGATGCCCTAGAGCCAAAGAACCCAAGGCCTAGCACCCCTGGAGCTCACGTTGAGCCCTCTAAGGCTGACAAAGGCGCCCATGAAGAGACTCCTCAGCCTACTGAGCTGGCTGATGTTGATATTGCGGCTCCGGAAGCCCATCCGGAAGCTGATCCTAAGTCGCCCAGCCCTCAGCCAACAGCTCAAGACACGACTTCTCATGAAGAGGCTACCGTCACCGGGGCGGCTTATAAATCTCCAGCTCCTTCCAATGTGCTAACCAAACATACCAGTAAGGATGATGCGGCTTCTCTTGAGGAAGAAAAGACTCAATTTGATCTTCCTAATCTGGAAAAGCTTGCTGCTGACGAGTTGCACTCTAGCTATCTGAGTCGTCTCTCCACAAGCCGAGACATGGAGGCCAACTTGGTTGGTATGATGAAGAGAAAATACGAGGTACTCCACTTCCCTTGCCATCCATATATCCTTACGTAGCCCCCAAGAGCCGGTTTATTTTGCAAAAAGCCAGCCGGGTCTTCAACCATTTGTAGATTTCAAATGAATCGCCTTGTAGCCCCCAAGGCTCGGGTAATTATGTAAATAATGAGCCGACACTTAACACTCAGTAAGAGCCAAGTGTATCCCCCAAGGGTCGAGTCATTATGTAAATAATGAGCCGGCACTTAACATAAAGTAAGAGCCAAGTGTAGCCCCCAAGGGTCGGGTCATCTTCCTGAAGATGATTCGGTTCTTATTTGAATTTTAAACCTTGAAAGAACTGATACACATTATCCCCCAAGTGTCAAGTATATTGCCTATAATCTGCTTGAGACTTGTAGTATCCTTCTTCATTGCCCCCGAGTGCTTATCGAACATTGCTTTGGCGGCTTAAAAATGAAAGTAATCTTGTTCTTGACCATTTGTACTCTGCAGGAATCCTTAAACGCGACCGAGTCTAGCTTGACCAGCCCGAAGAAGGATCTAGATTTGCAACAAGATGCCTTGGCTGAGGCTAAGGAAAAATGGCGTCTCTCCTCCATAGAGCTCGAAAAGGTCAAGGCAGACTTCGAAGCCTACAAAGAAACTGCTGAAACCGAATAAGCCGCCTTAACCAAACATGGAGAAGACGACGAGGGTAGACTACAACCTATCACTAAAGAGCTTAACAATCTGAGACGCCATATATCTCGGATGACTGAAGCCGTCTTTGGTAAGTGCTGCTGCCTATGAATACTCCTTGCAAATAGTCTTTTTTTGAAAATATTTTTTTGAAAAACTTTCTCCATGCGGCTTATAATATTCGACTATGTGTAGGTCAGCGAACTCGTCAGCTTTCAGATGACGGCCTTGTAAAGCCAAAAGCTTTATAGTCGCTCACCGAGAAACTGTATGCTGGAAGCCTGCTCACTATCAAGGCTGTTATGAATGAAAAGGGCGTTCAAAAATTTATCAAAGGTGTGTTGGAGTGCTTCTCCACTATACCAAAACAGCTAGAAGAACTGAAGAGATCAGCTGCTCGTAAAGGTGCAATGACCGCTTTGAGTCGGTTGCTGGCTTATGCTCTCGTGCTTAACTCGACGGAAATGATGGATGGCTTTCCTCAGCTGAAGGACGATGGCTCGGAGTTCACTCAAGCAGACTACGCCCGTTGCATGAAGGCATCACGAATATTGGCGAGCCGGCTGGCCGCAGAAACTAACCCGTCGTCATATCAGGTGGCTTATGCAGAGGATAACGAGCGAATTCGAGGGCCCACCTTTGAAGCAAAGAACTTGATTCCTCAACGTCGTAAGCACCTCTTTGCCCCTGATGTTGACCCATCTCCCATCTTGCATGACTAAGTCAAATTTGAGCCCTTAACAAACTGCAACTAGGATGTGGACAAACTTCAGATCCAGGAGATCGAAGACCAGGCGCAGGATGACTCAACGACGAGTTAAGCAAGGAGTTGGCCCCATGTGAAGGTAACCCGACCCTGTTGATTTGTCGGGTTATAATTTTTGTGAAAAACTTAAGTCCGCGGATCCTGGGCTCTTAGATAGCCTTGCAATAGCAGTAGTAAAAACGGATTGCCTTGGTCCTGCCTTCGTGCACGTTTGGAGTTCGAACAACCTTTATACTTACCCATCCTCTATTTTCTTTGCTATGATCATATTTCCTGATGCCTGGTGGCGTCTTATCATGAAAAACAACACCTGCAAAATAACAAGACAAAAGATGTACGTATATACTCTCTATCATTGTTTAGGCGGCTTTGAAGGCACATCCCGAAGAGGTTAACTCTTGTTTTATACTGTTGAGAAAAAACTCAAGTTTTGTTGTTTTCAAAAACTTAGGCATGACTGCCGAAACCTCATAGACCGGATCTCACATGGCATAGATTCATCATTTTAACCTTAACAAGTTTAGGGTCTTTTAAAAGATTGATTGTTAAGAGTACGAATGAGCCATATAGCGGAGGGAATACAATAGGGCATGTGTACCCCCAAAACCCATAAGCCGAATCTCACGTGACATAAATCAGTCATTTTAACCTTAAACAGTTCAGGGTCTTAAAAAAGATTGATTTTTTAAGAGTACGAACGGGCCACATAGCGAAGAGACTACAGCAGATGGGCGAGTTTATCCTAGCTTTCTCTAAGCCAACCCTCTCGTGACATAAGCCGCCGTTTTAACCTTAACCAACACAGGGTCTCGTTGCAAGATTGACTCTCAAGAATCTTGACCACTTCAGGGTCTTTATTTCGAGATTAACTGGTAAGAGTTTGGCAGGTCACATGGTGGAGTGGCAAGTTGCAAACATGTAGGTTTAACCCAAATATGACATGGAAGCCGGTCAAGAGGGTATGAAAGCTAAACCTAGTGGGTTGGAAGCCCACAAGTGACCTATTGAATGATCAACTCTTTTGCACAAACTTGTTGAACGAAAAACGACAAAATCCCCAAATTGTGGGGATGCCAACTTTATTATATTAAAAAGGTATATACGATGACAGATGTATGTACATTGATGAGAGTTAATGACTCAAGTATAGTAGGGCTGGAGATGAACAATATTCCATGACTTGTTGGTCTCTTGTCCGGAAGTACGTGACTCGTCGCTCTCCTGTATATCAATGAGGTAATATGACCCATTGTTGATATTCCTGCTCACCATGAAAGGTTATTACCAAGGGGGAGATAACTTATGCATATTTGTCTGGTCTTGAATCAGACGTAGCACTAAGTCGCCTTCTTGGAACGTCCGGGTCTTGACTTTGCGACTATGATAGCGACGCGGATCTTGCTGATAAATCGTTGATCGTGCTACTGCAAGATCCCGCTCCTCATCCAAAGCATCTAACGCGCCCTGATGCGTTGTCTCCTTATTAGCTTCAACATAAGCCATCACCCTGGGCGAGTCATGGTGGATATCACTTGGGAGAACAACTTCCGCACCATAAACCATGAAGAAAGGCGTATAGCCTTTTCACCTGTTAGGGTTGGTTCTAATACTCCAAAGAACCGAAGGTAACTCATCCACCCAACAACCTGACGTTCTCTCCAAAGGAACCATAAGTCGAGGTTTTATCCCTCTCAAGTTCTCTTGGTTAGCACGTTTTGCCTGCCCATTGGACTCCGGATGAGCCACGTTGGAGACATCAAGGCGGATATGTTCACTTTCACAAAATGCTTTCATAGCCCCCTTGGATAGATTTGTACCATTGTCAGTAATGATACTGTGATGGTAACCAAAATGAAAGATTAGCTTCTTGACAAACTGAACTGTCATGGCTGCATCGTACTTGCTGACCAGCTCTGCCTCAACCACTTGGTAAATTTATCAACCGCCACCAAAAGGTGGGTCTTCTTATCTTTGGACCTCTTAAAGGACCCAACCATATCAAGCCCCCAGACCGCAAATGCCCAGGTGATTGGAATCATTCGCAGCTCCTGAGCCGGCACATGGGCGCGCAGTCCAAATTTTTGACACCTGCCGCACTTGGTAACTATGTCCTCTACGTCTTTATGAGCTGTCAACCAGAAGAAACCGTGTCGGTAAGCCTTGGCCACCAAGGACTTTGAACCGGCATGATGACCATAATCACCGGAGTGTATCTCATGTAAAATTTCCTTGCCCTCTTCACGGGAAACGCAATGCTGAAAAACACCAGTCACACTACATCTGTGCAACTCGCCATTGACGATAGTCATACACTTGGACCACCTCACGATCTACCGCGCCAAGGTCTCATCCTCGGGTAACTCACCGCGAGTAAGATTCGTCAGATAAGGCAACATCCAATCAGGAATAGCACGGAGAGCCTGTCACACCCTATATTTGTAGCACATTGTTATGTTTGGGTTTATAAAATTTGGAACCAACTAAAACTTTTTCTATGTGTTTGTGCTTGCTTGCTATGTTGTTTGCTTGCTTGTTGATTGGGTTTTATGGCACTACTAGGTTCTATTCCACTCCATAATCATCTTCCTTGATCCAAACCCCTTGCCCAATTATCATGCCATGTGAATAGTGCCCAAAACAATTTTTATCAAATTTAGTTTTAACCAAAAATTATTTATTTAATTTAAGTTTCCAAAACCCCCTAAAATGAGGTTTGCACTACAAGTCCTCAAATAAGGTGGACCCTTCTTTTCCAAAGGCTTTATTGCAAATCTACTATATATATGACTTCTCAAAACCACCAAATATTATTTTAAAAGATTATCTTCATATTTTATTTAAAGGCTTTTTCTTAAGGCTAGAAATGTTTTTTCCTAGGGAAAAATTATTTAAATGCTTTGAAAATATTTGAGAAAATTTAGAGAAACTCAACGGACATATAGTTTCCATATATATGAGTTTAAACACAAGGGCATGATGAGATCATTAGCAAAACCCCTCAAAACCATTTTTGTTCAGATCAAACTTTTGGAATGTTTCTATAAGAATATTCTCAATAAATCCAGTAAAATTCCAGCAAGTCAACACTATCTTGGGTGGTGATCTTGAAAAGTTTCAACGCAATCCAAGTTAGCTTGGTTCATAAATTCATCCCAAAACCATTCTTGTCCATAATCAAATTTGAGCAACTTTACAGTGTGAAGTGTCTCCCTTTGGCCTCAAACTTTGTGGGCATGCTCTAATGGCCAAATAATGATGATACACTAAGTGGTGCATCAAGGGTTAAAGCCTAGCATCATTGGATCTACAGAAATCAGTTTTTGCCAATTTCTAGGGTTCACCAAATTTCCATTATCAACTTTTTCTCCTTAAGCTCAAATTTGGTGAAGCATCTCATTTTTACCTAGCCTTTGACCCTGGTAAATATCTCTATAAGGTGGAAGCATCTTCTTGCCCAAACCACCATCAAACACCTTCTGGTAATTTTGTAAAACCAGCTTTTTCACCCCATTCCTTTTTACCCTTGCCCCCAACTTTCTACCACAGTCTCTCATGGGTGCATTTTACCTCCAGTAAGAACCCCAAGACCCCAGGTCACCAGGAGGTGGGGTGAACCCCTGTTTTTACCCCTGGCAGCACCATTTCTATCCCCTCTCCCCATTTCCTTCTTCCCTAAGACTCCTCTAGGGCTCAACCCTAGCCTATCCTAGCATTTGGGCATTTCCAATACCCCAAGGCACTAGAGGACACGCAGGGGGGCTAAAATATTGCCCTGGCATGCAAAGCTCGCGCTCTAGAGCGCGCTACAGTGCGCACCCGCATTGTAGCCACGAGCCAACGGTCAGCCCCGACCACCTCGGGCCGCCCCAGCATGTCCCCTCTGCCCCCTCGGCGTCCGCAGCACGCCGCCTGGTCGCCCCTCTCTTTCCCTTCTCTCTCACGCGCACACAACGCCGCCCGAACCGGCTAGTGGCCGCGCTCGCACGCGCGCACCCCCAGGCCCCTCCTCCTGGCTGCTTTCCCTCCTCCCGCGCACGGACCGCGTCCAGGTAGCCTCCAAACACAGCCTCGCCCGCCCCCGTGGCCTGAGGTGAGCACCTCGTGCTCACCGGCGCACCGCGTCCACGATGAGTCGGTGGCCCACCTATTTAAGGCCTCCCCGCGCCTCCTGCTCCCCCTCCTCATTTCCCCTCTTCCTCCGCTCCTCGCCTGTGCCCTGCACGCTCTCCCCCGTGGTCGTGAGCCCTCTCCCGACCCAAACCCTCGCCGCCGCCGTCGGGCTTCCCCCTCGTCGGTGTTCCTCTCTCTCCCCGGCGACCCCGTGACCCCCCTCCAACACGCGACGCCCCCCAGGAGAATGCCAGTGCCCTCAGCTCCCTCCGCCGTGGCCCGAACCCTCTGGTGAGCCCCTCCTCCGTTGCTGTCGTGAGGAGAGGGATGACAGGTGGGGCCCATGTGTCATCCCCTCGCCCTCTTCCTCTCTCGCTGACAGGCCGGGCCCGCGGGCAGGTTTAAAAGCAAACCTGCCGCGTGCGGCTCCTCGCTTGGGTCGGCTTCTCTCTTGGGCCGGCTTCGGCCAGGCATTCTGGCCCGAAAGGGCACAGTAGCCTTTTTCTTTTTCTTTTTTCTATGGACTTTGCAAAAATCCCATAGAATGAAATATTTATCCAATGCCAGTTTTTCTTCCACCTAAATTCATGAAATAATCCCTAGAATTTAATAGTGCCATTTGTAAAAATGTTTGAATACGTTTTTAGTGCTAATTTATTTTAAAACATATATAAAGGCACCTTTTTGCCTGTGCTAATTTATTTCAAAAATGTTTTTCACAACAAAACTCTGGTAGAATATTTTTGGTATGACTTTTAGTATTTATCAGAGTAGGTGGACATTTTTGGTAATACATTGAGTGCTCTGTTTTGTGTGTTTACTTATTTTTATCGTTATTTTATCGCGATGATAGATTGTGCTGTTGACGAAGAGGTTGGACCCGAAGACTTCGAAGACCCCGGAGACTTTGTTGAGCTAGGCAAGAAGCCCTTTGACCATGATAAGAAACCATTTTATTGCATGTCATATAGCACTTTACTTTCATCATATTTGATCATGTGTTTTGGTGTTCCCCTTTCGGTGGGATGCCTTCGGTACTTCTCCGATGACACTTGCATCGTGCATGACCCTACCACCTTATGAAGGTTGTGCGGGTGGGAGTAGTTAGGTTGCTAATAGATGCTACGCAAATGGGATGGGACTTATGCATAGTGATGACAAGAAAGAGGTGATTTTAAAGACTTATCGAAAAACCCGTCGAATGCCACTAATGCCCGAGGGAGATGACAATGAGATGGGTGACCACTTGAGAAAGAAGTGGTGTGCCGGAATAAGATGAGTATGTGTTTTCGAAAACGGAGGGTTTAAGATTTGTCGACCGTCCCAACCTTACATGCGCAACCACGATACCCCTTATGTGATGGGGCTTTGTTGATTACTATGGTTGGTACTAGCAAGGAGCCCACATTACTAGTGGCAAGAGTGAAGTGGTCACTCTTGAGACGGGGTCGTCCCTGAGTGAGAGGTCATGCGCTGTCTTTACAGGCACCGGGCACACCGTTGCGTGCCCTCATGGATGATACGTGTGATGTATATCATGAGGGATGGCACCAACGAGTGGATTCTTTGTTTAGTATCACCATGGGAAAGGCAATGTTCGGGTGCTTACCTCGGGTATGTTATATACCACGAGTCGTGGATGACACGAAAGTTCCTTGAGTCTTGTGGGTAAAGTGTGCAACTCTGCAGAGTGTAAAACTATTCGAATAGCCATGTCCATGGTCAAGGACAGTTGGGTGGTGCTGCTTATGCCATGTCCGGGTGTTTTCGTGAAACTTGGTGTGAGTATGGTGTGGTGGTGACAAGAGGTCACCTGAGCTAAGTCCGATGACTTAGCGTGAGAATTGAACTAAGTCCGATGGCTTAACGTGATGAACGAACATGAGGTGTTCATCCCCTACTTATGTTGATATCCATAAGTTGTTCATATGTATATCTGCCAATTGTTGATGCATGTTCACTAGTTGCTTGATCATGTCATTTGCATTTAAAATTTAGCTTTCCGCAAACTTACCCTTTAGTGCTATATCATGCATCATTGTTACCTCGTTCCACACTTGGGTTGCTTGCGAGTACATTCAAAGTACTCATTGGCTTGCCAGTGGTTATTTAATTGGCCAGGCATGGAAGAACAGGAGTATGTTGAAGAGTTCGTTGGAGACGAACGTGCGAACTAGGATGCTTCCTAGTCAGAATGCCTGTAGGTTAAGGCAGATGGCATGGGTTCACGCTTTCGACCAGGATTTCCGCTGCTTGTTCTATTTTAAGTATTTGGCCCATGTGGCCCTATCTATGTAAGACTAAGACCTTCGTGGTCATTATTTGTGTAAGACATTAAGTATGGATGTAAGACTCTTGTTATTCAGCTTCTGTGTGTTCAGTGAGCATTGATCTCTGGGATCACTGTACACGTGCATTCGGTGATCTCGACTTATGAGTCGGGGTCCCCACAAAGCTAGTATCAGAGCCATCTTGACTGTAGGAAGCCCTTAGTTAGCATGGACATTACCTAGGATAAAAGTTGTTTCCAAAACTACACTTAGCATTGGAACTTAGGAATTCTACACTATTTGCCTCTCCTATGCTGCACACAACACTTTGCTGACTCTCCTCATTTCAAACCTTTGTAGATGGCTGTCGTACCCGAAGCCTTCCTGACATCCGGCTTTCCCTTACTCCTTGGGGATAGCCTAGAGAAGTGCCAGTTTCGCCAACCACCCATTTTCCTCTACCACGAGCACTGGGTCGTTGCTGTCACGAAGGAGTACCACATAGGTGTGGTCGTGAAGGCAAACGACTCCCCGACTATTTGGTTCATTGAAGGACCACAGATGGAGACCATGATACTCGCAGTCGAGACAGCTGCACGTAAGGCGCTCCTACACCTTCGAGACATCGTTCCAGAGATGGCTGATGAGCCAGCTACTCGCCACCTTCCCTTCAGGAAGGATGACTTTGGCGAGAGTTGGACGCTGATTCCGACCAAGGAAGATGGCACGCCACTCCAGTTCGAGACCTATTTCAGCCTCTCCGCCGATAGTCTGGTTCACAACTTGATGAAGGAGTCCGTGAAGCTCCGTGAGGAACTTCACCACACCCGAGAACTACTTCGACAAGCCAAGACGAAGCCAGACAATATCAAGAAGGATGGAGCTCCCGAGGGACGACCAGCTGTCGCTTATCGAGGAGGTGTACCCCCAGCTAGTGATGCACCTACGCGTAGTCATCGCATGAGTGCGAAGGAGTACCGTGAGCTCTTCACCGACCCACCTGCAAAGCGTCGTCGGGATGGACCTCCTCGTTCCCCGACCCCTTCGACCAGGAACGATGCCCATTTAGATGATGAACAGGAGGAAGACACAGAGGAGCGTGACTACGAGACCGAGCACTCCACCACCTGAGTCCGAGAACCCCTAGGGTAGGATCAGTCATGTATCCCCTCATGCGAAGTCGAGTCCGTGTATTGTTTCATATGAAACCATGTGTGCTTGTTGTTTGTTTTGTTGTTTGTGTTCCAATGCAAGTCACGCTTTTGCCTTAGGCAACATGTAAGCGACTCCATCATCTATCTTAATATATGTTGTTGGTCTTTTCAACACACTTGCACTTGACCGACCCCCTTAGGCGCGCTTTGCCGTTAATGCTCATCCTCTTGTCAATCCCAGTTGTTTGACTTGGCTGCTCCAAACAGGATGGTGATTGCTACCCGCAACAGCTCCTTCACCAACCCCAAAGCCGGCAACTCGAGCCAGCAACAAGGAGCTGGTGGGGCTGCTCACGTTGGAGGACACCAGGAGCAGCCACAAGGCGACATTCCCCCGCCACCACCTCCACCGGAGAACATGACCATAGCTTAGTTCCTCCAAGTTCTCCGGGAGGAACGCCAAGCCAACAATGCTGCTATCCAACAGTTGGCTCAGGCTCTCGTGAACAACCGGCAGCAAGGTAGGAACGACAATGGTCGCTCCACACTGTCTGAGTTCATGAGAAACTCGCCCCCAACCTTCACCGAGACTGCTGAACCATTAGATGCTGATGACTGGATTCGCACCATCGAGGACCTCCTTGCATTGGTCAACTGCAATGAGGACCGTGAGAAGGTGCTTTATGCCTCTCACTACCTTGGAGGTACCGCCCGAGCTTGGTGGGATGGATTCAAGGTCATGCAAGGAGAGCGTGTGATCACGTGGAATGACTTCAAGGAAGGATTCCACACTGCCCATATTCCTTCTGGGATCATGGCTATCAAGAAGAGAGAATTCTGAGTGCTGAAGCAAGGAAGTGGCTCTGTCAAGGAGTATCTACAGAAGTTCAACCTACTGTCAAGGTATGCACCTGAAGATGTCCGCACGGAGGATGCCAAGAAGGAACGCTTCATGGAAGGACTTCAACAGGTCCTGCAGTATCAGCTCATCATCTGCGACTATCGTACCTTCTTCGACTTAGTGAACAAGGCCCTCATGCTAGAAGACAAGCGTCGTGCCATCGATGACACTCGCAAGCGCAAGATGATCAACAAGGGAAGCTTAAGCAACCAGAAGCCTCACCCATGGCAGCCAGCCTCAGCCAGGCCAACCCATCAGCCGCAGCAGGCCAGACCTCCTGGACCTCGTTCGAGCTACCAACCTCAGCAGTATGCCCATCCCAGGCCAGCCTACAACAACAACCCCAATAACAACAACGGTGGCAGAAACTTCAACAACAACCCTGGAAAATTCACTTGCTTTGGATGTGGTCAGTCTGGACACATCTCTAAGCTTTGCCCCAATAGGAAGCCAGATGCACCGCGCCCCAATGCACCAGCTCAAGGTCAAGCCCGTGGAGCACTGCCAAGGAACCCGGCTCCTCGCCACCAGCCCAAGAATGGCAAGGGTCGTGTGAATCACGTCACCGCAGAGGAAGCCTAGGAAGACCCGGACGTCATACTAGGTAAGTTCCTTGTCAACTCAACCCCAGCAACAATATTGTTTGATTGTGGAGCTTCGCATTCTTTTATCACCCAAAAGTTTGCACTAGAGAGTGGCATGAAACCTACACCCCTAGGTAGTCGTATGCTGATACAAACCCTCGATTCGGTTATGAAGTCCGGGATAGGGTGTAAGGGAGTGAAGATTGACATCAATGGGGTAGACTTCCTAGCAGACCTTATAGTTCTGGATTCACCCGGCTTGGATGTCATCCTTGGCATGAATTGGTTGACTAAGCACCAAGGCTTGTTAGACTGTGCCAAGAGGATAGTCACCATGACTAATAGCCAAGGAGTGGAAGTCAAGTATGTCCCCAACCCTGCCTCCACTCAAGCCCCTCAGGCTAACTGCCTATCGGGAGTTGAGTTGGATCAAGTGCCAGTGGTATGTGAATACCCGGATGTGTTTCCTGATGAGCTGCCCAGAATGCCTCCTGACCGCGACATCGAGTTCATCATTGAGCTTATGCCCAGATCAAGGCCCATCTATAAGAAGGCCTATAGGATGGGATCCGAAGAGTTGGCTGAGTTGAAGAAGCAACTAGCAGAGCAGCTCAGAAAGGGATTTGTTCGCCCTAGTGCCTCTCCTTGGGGATCACCTGTTTTACTCATGTCAAAGAGGGACGGAACTATCAGGCTTTGTGTCAATTACCGTTCTCTCAATGAGGTCACGATAAAGAACAAGTACCCACTCCCCAAGATTGAAGACCTGTTTGATCGATTGAACGGAGCCAAGGTGTTCTCCAAGATCGACCTCAGGTTTGGGTACTATTAGCTGAAGATCAGACCCCAAGACATTCCGAAGACGGCATTCGTGACCCAGTATGGCCTGTATGAATACACGGTCATGTCATTTGGGCTAACTAAAAAACCCGCCTACTTCATGTACCTCATGAATAAGGTCTTTATGGAGTACTTGGACAAGTTCGTTGTTGTCTTCATTGATGACATACTCGTCTTCTCCAAGTCTGAAGAAGAACATGAGGAACACTTGAGATTGGTCCTATAAAAGCTTCGAGAGCACCAGCTTTATGCCAAGTTTAGCAAGCGTGAATTCTGGCTGCATGAAGTTGGATTCTTGGGTCATGTGTTGACTGCGGAAGGATTACCAGTGGATCCTGCCAAGATTGCAGCCGTGACTGAATGGCAGACCCCAACCACCGTGAAGGAAGTCAGGAGCTTCCTCAGACTCGCGGGTTATTACCGCAAGTTCGTGGAAGGGTTCTCAAGTATTGCCCGACCCATGACCCAGCTTTTGAAGAAGGACAAGAAGTTCGAATGGACCGCTAAGTGCGAGGAAAGCTTCCAGGAGCTCAAGAAGAGATTGACCACAACCCCTATTTTGGCCACCCTTGATATTTACAAGGAGTTTGTGATCTATTGTGATGCATCAAGAACCGGGCTTGGAGGAGTTCTGATGCAAGAAGGCAAAGTCATAGCATATCTATCCAGACAGCTACGTCCTCATGAAGAGAACTATGCAACTCATGATCTCGAGTTGGCAGCCGTGGTTCATGCCTTGAAGACATGGCGACATTACATTCTGGGGAAGCGATGTGAGATATTCACAGACCACAAGAGTTTGAAGTATATCTTCACTCAAAGGGAGTTGAACATGAGGCGGCGAAGATGGTTGGAATTGATCAAGGATTATGACCTCAGTGTTCAATACCACCCCGGAAAGGCCAATGTGGTAGCAGACGCCTTAAGCGGAAAGGCTTGTTCCTTGAATGCTATGATTAAGGAAAGGCTACCCGGCCTGTATGAAGAACTTGAGAGCTTCGGCCTGGAACTGGTTGCACCAAGATTCCTTGCCAACCTCGAAGCGAAGCCTACCTTGATGGATGATATCAAAGAAGACCAGAAGGGGCACGAGAGCATCGAAGGCATCAAGAGGAAGATCAAGGCAGGCAAAGCCCCAGGATTCTTAGTGGATGAACAAGGAGTTGTATGGTTCGGGAATCGCATATGCGTACCCAACAAAGAGGAGCTCAAGAACCTAATCTTGCAAGAAGCTCACGACACCCACTACTCCATCCATCCTGGAGGAACCAAGATGTATCGAGACCTCAAGACAAGATTCTGGTGGCATGGCATGAAACGGGAGATAGGCACGTTTGTGGCTAAGTGTGACATATGCCAGAGGATCAAGGCCGAGCATCAGCGACCCGCTAGACTACTGCAGCCCCTCAAAGTGCCTGAATGGAAGTGGGACAAAGTCGGGATGGATTTCATCACCGGTTTACCAAGGTCAAGCAAGGGACATGACTCCATTTGGGTCGTTGTTGATCATCTGACCAAGGTAGCCCACTTCATCCCCGTCAGGACCACCTACGATGGAAGCCAGCTCACGAATCTCTACATCAATCGCATTGTGAGTCTTCACGGAGTTCCAAAGGAGATTGTGTCAGATCGAGGAACCCGGTTCACCTCAAGATTTTGGAAGAAGTTTCAAGAAGCTATGGGAACCAAGCTCTCCTTCAGCACTACTTTTCATCCCCAGACCGGTGGGCAAACGGAACGAGTAAATCAGATACTCGAAGATATGCTCCGCGCTTGTGTTTTGGCATATGGATCCAAGTGGGAGGATTACCTACCCTTCGTCGAGTTCTCATACAACAACAACTATCAGTCGAGTCTTCAGATGGCACCGTTTGAGGTGTTGTATTGACGCAAGTGTCATACTCCCCTCAACTAGTCAAAGACCGGAGAAGGGTTAATTTTTGGACCGGATATCCTCCGCGAAGCCGAAGAGAAAGTTCAACTCGTCCGAGAACGTCTGGAGGCCGCCAAATCAAGACAGAAGAGCCACGCTGACTCTCACCGTCGAGAAGTGAACTTCTGTGTCGGTGACCATGTCTACCTCCGGGTCACGCCTCTCAAGGGAACTAAGTGCTTCCATGTCAAAGGAAAGCTCACACCAAGATATATCGGCCCCTTCAAGGTCACCGCAATGCGAGGAGAAGTTGGCTACCAGCTAGAACTACCTCCTAAGCTATCGGATGTGCACAATGTCTTTCATGTGTCACAGCTCCGGAAATGTCTGCAAGTTCCCAACCGCCCCGACCTCTACAAGGACATCGACCATCAAGCCATCGATCTTCAGCAAGATCTCACTTATTGTGAGAGGCCAGTTCGCATCTTGGATGAAGCCGAGCGCTGCACCCGAAGCCGCACTATCAAGTACTTCAAGGTCCAGTGGAGCAACCACACTGAAGCTGAAACAACCTAGGAGCATAAAGATTATCTTATATCGGAGTTCCCTTATCTTTTTAGCGCTTAGCTTAGGAATCTCGGGGACGAGATTATTGTAAGGGGGGAAGGTCTGTCACACCCTGTGTTTGCAGCACATTGTTATGTTTGGGTTTATAAAATTTGGAGCCAACTAAAACTTTTTCTATGTGTTTGTGCTTGCTTGCTATGTTGTTTGCTTGCTTGTTGATTGGGTTTTATGTCACTACTAGGTTCTATTCCACTCCATAATCATCTTCCTTGATCCAAACCCCTTGCCCAATGATCATGCCATGTGAATAGTGCCCAAAACTATTTTTATCAAATTTTGTTTTAACCAAAAATGATTTATTTAATTGAAGTTTCCAAAACCCCATATAATGAGGTTTGCACTGCAAGTCCTCAAATAAGGTGGACCCTTCTTTTCCAAAGGCTTTATTTCAAACCTACTATATATATGACTTCTCAAAACCACCAAATATTATTTTAAAAGGTTATCTTCATATTTTATTTAAAGGCTTTTTCTTAAGGACAGAAATGGTTTTTCCTAGGGGGAAATTATTTAAATGATTTGAAAATATTTGAGAAAATTTAGAGAAACTCAGTGGACATATAGTTTCCACATATATGAGTTTCAACACAAGGGCATGATCATATTATAGGCAAAACCCCTCAAAACCCTTTCTGTTCAGATCAAACTTTTGGAATGTTTCTATAAGAAATATTCTCAATAAATTCCAGGAAAATTCCAGCAAGTCAACACTATCTTGGGTGGTGATTTTGCAAAGTTTCAACCCAATCCAAGTTAGTTTGGTTCATCAAATCATCCCAAAACCATTTCTGTCCATAATCAAATTTGAGCAACTTTACATTGTGAAGTGTCTCCCCTTAGCCTCAAACTTTGTGGGCATGCTCTAATGGCCAAATAGTGATGATACACTAAGTGGTGCATCAAGGGTTAAAGCCTAGCATCACTGGATCTACAGAAATCAGTTTCTGCCAATTTCTAGGGTTCACCAAATTTCCATTATCATCTTTTTCTCCTTAAGCTCAAATTTGGTGAAGCATCTCATTTTTACCTAGACTTTGACCCTGGTAAATATCTCTGTAAGGTGGAAGTATCTTCTTGCCCATACCACCATCAAACACCTTTGGTAATTTTGTAAAACCAACTTTTTCACCCCATTCCCTTTTACCCTTGCCCCCAACTTTCTACCACAATCTCTCATGAGTGCATTTTACCTCCAGTGAGAACCCCAAGACCCCAGGTCACCAGGAGGTGGGGTGAAACCCCTGTTTTTACCACTGGCAGCAGCATTTCTATCCCCTCTCCCCATTTCCTTCTTCCCTAAGACTCCTCTAGGGCTCACCCCTAGCCTATCCTAGAATTTGGGCATCTCCAATACCCAAAGGCACAAGAGGACACGCAGGGGGCTAAAATATTGCCCTGGCATGCAGAGCTCGCGCTCTGGAGCGCGCTACAGTGCGCACCCGCACTGTAGCCGCCAGCCAACGAGTAGCCCCGACCACCTCGGGCCGCCCCAGCATGTCCCCTCTGCCCGCTCGGCGTCCGCAGCACGCCGCCCGGTCGCCCCTCTCTTTCCCCTCTCTCTCTCGTGCGCGCACGACGTCGCCCGAACCGGCCAGTGGCCGCGCTCGCACGCGCGCACCCTCGGGCCCCTCCTCGTGGCTGCTTTCCCTCCTCCCGCATGCGGACCGCGTCCAAGTATCCCCCAGACACGGCCTCGACCGCCCCCGTGGCCTGAGGTGAGCACCCCATGCTCACCGACGCACCGCGTCCATGGTGAGCCGGTGGCCCGCCTATTTAAGGCCTCCCCGCGCCTCCTGTTCCCCCCTCCTTGTTTTCCCTCTTCCTCTGATCCTCGCTCGTGCCCTGCGCACTCCCCCCCCTGTGGTCGGGAGCCCTCTCCCGACCCAAACCCTCACTGCCGCCATCGAGCTTCCCCCTTGCCGGCGTTCGTCTCTCCCCGGCGACCCCGCGACCCCCCCCTCCGACGCGCGATGCCCCTAGGAGCACGCCAGTGCCCTCAGCTGTTGTCACGAGGCGAGGGATGACAGGTGAGGCCCACCTGTCATCTCCTCGCCCCCTCCTCTCTCGCTGACAGGCCGGGCCCGCGGGCAGGTTTAAAAGCACACATGTCGCGCGCGGCTCCTCGCCTGGGCCGGCTTCTCTCTTGGGCCGGCTTCGGCCAGGCATTCTTGCCCGAAAGGGCACAATAGCCTTTTTCTTTTTCTTTTTTCTATGGATTTTGCAAAAATCCCACGGAATGAAATATTTATCCAATGCCAGTTTTTATTCCACCTAAATTCATGAAATAATCCCTAGAATTTAATAGTGCCATTTGTAAAAATGTTTGAATATGTTTTTAGTGCTGATTTATTTTAAAACCTATATAAAGGCACCTTTTTGCCTCTGTTAATTTATTTCAAAAATGTTTTTCACAACAAAACTCTAGTAGAAGATTTTTGGTATGACTTTTAGTATTTATCAGAGTAGATGGACATTTTTGGTAATAGATTGAGTGCTCTGTTTTGTGTGTTTACTTATTTTTATCGTTATTTTATCGCGACGATAGATTGCGCTGTTGACGAAGAGGTTGGACCCGAAGACTTCAAAGACCCCTGAGATTTTGTTGAGCCAGGCAAGCAGCCCTTTGACCATGATAAGAAACCATTTTATTACGTGTCATATAGCACTTTACTTTCATCATATTTGATCATGTGTTGTGGTGTTCCCCTTTCGGTGGGATGCCTCCGGTACTTCTCCGATGACACTTCCATCGTGCATGACCCTACCACCTTATGAGGGTTGTGCAGGTGGGAGTAGTTAGGTTGCTAATAGATGCTATACAAATGGGATGGGACTTATGCATAGTGATGACAAGAAAGAGGTGATTTCAAATACTTTTCGAAAATTCCGTCGGATGCCACTAATGCCCGAGGGAGATGACAATGATATGGGTGACCACTTGAGAAAGAAGTGGTGTGCCAGAATAAGATGAGTATGTGTTTTCAAAAACAGAGGGTTTAAGATTTGTCGACCGTCCCAACCTTACATGCGCAACCACGATACCCCTTATGGGACGGGGCTTTGTTGATTACTATGGTTGGTACTAGCAAGGAGCCCGCATTACTAGTGGCAAGAGTGAAGTGGTCACTCTTAAGACGGGGTCGTCCCTGAGTGGAAGGTCATGCGCTGTCTTTACAGGCACCGGGCACACCGTTGCGTGCCCTCATGGATGATACGTGTGATGTATATCATGAGGGATGGCACCAACGAGTGGACTCTTTGTTTAGTATCACCATGGGAAAGGCAATGTTCGGGGTGCTTACCTCGGGTATGTTATATACCGCGAGTCATGGATGACACGAAAGTTCCCCGAGTCTTGTGGGTAAAGTGTGCAACCTCCGTAGAGTGTAAAACTATTCGAATAGCCGTGTACATGGTCAAGGACAGTTGGGTGGTGCTGCTTATGCCACGTCCGGGTGTTTTCGTGAAACTTGGTGTGAGTGTGGTGTGGTGGTGACAAGAGGTCACCTGAGCTAAGTCCGATGACTTAGCGTGAGAATTGAACTAAGTCCGATGGCTTAACGTGATGAACGAACATGAGGTGTTCGTCCCCTACTTATGTTGATATTCGTAACTTGTTCATATGGATATCTGCCAATTGTTGATGCATGTTCACTAGTTGCTTGATCATGTCATATGCATTTAATATTTAGCTTTCCGCAAACTTACCCTTTAGTGCTATATCATGCATCATTGTTACCTCGTTCCACACTTGGGTTGCTTGCGAGTACATTTAAAGTACGCATTGGCTTGCCACTGGTTATTTAATTGGCCAGTCATGGAAGAACAGGAGTATGTTGAAGAGTTCGTTGGAGACGAACATGCGAACTAGGACGCTTCCCAGTCAGAATGCCTATAGGTTAAGGTAGATGGCATGGGTTCACGCTTTCGACCGGGATTTCCGTTGCTTGTTCTATTTGAAGTGTTTGGCCCGTGTGGCCCTATCTATGTAAGGCTAAGAGCTTCGTGGTCATTATTTGTGTAAGACGTTAAGTATGGATGTAAGACTCTTGTTATCCAGCTTCTGTGTGTTCAGTGAGCATTGATCTCTGGGATCACTGTACACGTGCATTTGGTGATCTCGACTTATGAGTCGGGGTCCCCATAGAGTCGCCACCAATTGTCCCTTCGGGTCAGGTACAGTGAGATCCTCCTTAGAGGGTAATTTTACTGACGGGTGATGCAAGACATCCAGAAACACATTAGGCGGCACCAGCTTGCCTTGAGACCCCAGTCTTGACAATGCGTGAGTTGCCTCGTTCTTCCGACGATCAATATGATCCACCTGATAACCCTTGAAGTGACCGGCAACAATGTCAACTACCTGGCGATAACCCGCCATACGAGGGTCCTTAGAATCCCACGTGCCAGAAACTTGTTGAGCCACAAGGTCTGAGTCGCCCAGGCACCTGACCCGTCTTAGATTCATCTCCTTGGCTACATGAAGACCATGGAGTAAAGCCTCATACTCATCTACATTGTCAGTACAAGGGAACATTAGCCTTAACAAATAACAAAACTTGTCACCTCTAGGGGAAGTTAAAGCAACTCCAGCCCCCGAGCCTTCCAAGTGCCTGGATCCATCAAAGTGAATTGTCAAGTATGTATTATACGGCTTCTCCTCAGGCGCCTAGCACTCCGTCCAATCGTTTATGAAATCCACCAAGGCTTGAGACTTTACAACCATTTGAGGCACAAACTTCAAATTAAGAGGCCCAAGCTCCAGAGCCCACTTAGCAATCCTGCCGTTGGCCTCTCTATTTTGAATGATATCTCCCAAAGGAGCAGAACTCACCACTGTGATTGGATGTCTAAGGAAATAATGCTTCAGCTTGCGATTTGCCATGAACACTCCATGTATCTGCTTTTGCCAATGCGGGTATCTCTACTTGGACTCTATTAACACCTCGTTGACATAGTAAACCGGCCTCTAAACTGGATACTCTTTCCCTGCCTCCTTGCGCTCCACAACAACTGCAGCGCTAACGACCCTGTTATTAGCCACCACATATAGGAGCAATGGGTCCTTCTCCGCAGGAGTGGCCAGAACCGGTGGCTCAACTAATTGTTTTTGAGCGCCTCAAACGCCTCATCGACAGCATCACTCCAGACAAAATCATTTGTCTTCTTCATCAGCTGATATAAAGGGATAGCCTTCTTGCCCAAGCATCTTATGAACTGGCTTAAGGCGGCGATATGACCCGCCAAGCGCTGGACATCATTAACAGACGCCGGCTTAGACAATGAGGTGATGGCCTTTATTTTATCTGGGTTAGCTTCGATCCCCCTGTCTGAGACCAGAAAACCCAGGAGCTTGCTTGCAGGGACACCAAAGACACATTTAGCCGGATTAAGCATCATCTTGTAAACTTGCAGATTATCAAAAGTCTCCTTCAAATTGTTAAGCAGAGTCTCCTTCTTCCTTGACTTGACGACAATATCATCCACATAAGCATGAACATTGCGCCCAATCTAATTATGAAACAGTTCTGTACACAATGTTGATAAGTCGCATGCACACTTTTAAGTCCAAAGGGCATGAACACTAGCAGAAAGCTCCAAAAGGCATGATGAAAGATGTCTTCTCTTAGTATTTAACTTCCATCTTAATCTGATGGTAACCCGAATAAGCATCCATGAAACATAAACTCTCACAACCTGCCGTGGCGTCAATGATCTGGTCAATGTGAGGTAGAGCAAATGGATCAACTAGACAAGCCTTGTTGAGATCCGTGTAATCCACACACATGCACCACGTGTCGTTCTTCTTAAGTACGAGCACTGGATTAGCCAACCACTTCGGGTGAAAAACTTCTATGATGAACCCTGCTGCTAAGAGCCAGGCTATCTCTTCCACAATAGCTTTGCGCCACTCCTCATTGAAACGACGGAGAAATTGCTTGACTGGCTTAAACTTAGGATTCACATTAAGGTGGTGTTTAGAGAATTCTCTCGGTACACCCGGCATGTCAGAAGGTTTCCATGCAAAGATGTCCCGATTCTCACGGATGAATTCGATGAGCGTGCTTTCCTATGCGGGGTCCATATTAGCCCCGATAGTGAACTACTTCGATGAGTCACCGGGAGCAAAATCCACCAACTTGGTATCTTCTGCCACAAACTTCAGGGGTGGCTCAGACTCTGTGTTGGGCTTTTTCAACAGAGTCATATCCGTCGGGTCAACATTATCCGTATAAAACTTGAGCTCCGCCTCAGCACAACTTGTCTCCGCATATGCAGCATCACCTTCCTCACACTCAAGAGCAATCTTCCGATCACCGTGCACCGTGATCGCCCCTTTCAGAGCTGGCACCTTGAGCTGCAAGTAGACAAAACAGGGCCTGGCCATAAATTTAGCGAAAGCCGACCGTCCAAATAGGGCATGATATGAGCTCTTAATTTTGACTACTTCGAACCACAAAGTTTCCACCCTGTAATTGTTGTCATGACCAAACGCTACCTCGAGAACAATCTTTCCTATAGGATAAGCAGACTTGCCCGGCACGACACCGTGGGAAACCGTAGATGACGTCTTAAGAGCTTTGTCGGTCAGCTCCATTCGACGAATGGTGTCATAATATAAGATGTTGATGCTGCTGCCACCGTCCATCAGTACCTTGGTGAATTTATAGCCTCCCACCTATTGGGCCACCACAAGTGCCAAGTGTCTCAGGTTATCAACCCGTGGCGGGTGATCCTCCCTGCTCCATGATATCGTATGCTCAGACCACTTCAAATATCATGGAAGATCCGGTGTTGCAGTATGAATCACCCTCTTGTGTAACTTCTGATCCCGTTTATCCAGACTTGTGGTGAAAACGTGATACTGGCCTCCATTAAGCTGCTTCGGGTTACTTTGATACCCTAACTGGTTATTTTGCTACTGACCACCGTTGTCAGGCTGCTGATGGTGACCACCTTGATTACCTTGCCCCTGATAGCCTGAACTTGAGCTGCCTCCACTGAAGCCTAACCCATGAGAGTCGGATCCTGACATGCCAGACGGTCCATTGCCGCTACCATGATGCTGATTAAGGCTATAGTTCCGGAACTCCCGCATGATATAACAATCCCTCCAAGCATGACTGGATGGCTTGCCGTGTTGACTGTGCTCCGGACAAGGTTTATTGAGCATTGCCTCTATATTAAAGGGGGTCTTAGCCTTATAGAAAGGCAACTTACCATTGCCCTTAGCACGATTGTTCCCAGTGTTGGCTACCAGATCTGACCCACCATCCGGGTTCTTCCTCTTTCCACCATTGCCAGGGTTGTTATTTACTGCCCCGTTCTACTGCTGGCCCTTGCCACCGCCATTCTTCTTACCCTTAGATGATTTATCCTCGTTGGACCATGGATCCTTAGTTGTATCTGAATCGACATATTTGGTGAGAGCCGACATGAGCTCACCCATGTCCTGGCAGGAATGCTTCAGCTGCCCAAGTTTATGCTTAAGGGGTAAGAACTGACAATTTTTCTCCAAAATCAGGACTGCTTGAGCCACCGAGATATTATCAGATGAGTGGATAATAGTCGAAACCCGCCAGACCCAATGATGGCCGACTCATCTTCATGCTGCACATAATGATCGAGGTCAACAATCGCCATAGTCTGCTTCATGTTCCTTAGAAATTCTTGATAAATCGTGCTTTCAACTCGGTCCAGGAAGCAATGGTATTGGGAGGCAGACCCTTTAACCATGTACAAGTCGGTCCTTCCAACATCACAATGAAGTATTTCACACAAACCGCCTCACTGACGCCCAACATCTCCATGAGAGCTCATAACTCTCGATCCAGGCCTGTGGGGGTAAATGAGTCGTACAGTTAGGCACTTTGCATGACCCTTTAAAGTACTTAGGAAAGCACTCATTACGTAGTGCTGATGTTAAGCAAGGCACACCAACACCCCTGGATGAGACTCCAGGTCCCACCGAGGTTGAAGGGGTTACCGGAGACGGCTCAGGAATCTCCGAGTAATCTGTCACCAGCATCCCTCCCTGATGGGCTCTGCCTCTGTCCACGATCTCCTATGCATCGGTATGGGGCAGGTCATCACAGGGCGGGTTGCATCATTGCTTGTTGTTGAAGATCGCGGGTGACTCCACGCGTCAGCTTTAACTATGGCCTGGGATGGGGGTTGAGTGCACACGACTCTGACTGTACGTATACTTCTCCCGCTGAGCCACCACCGTCTGTAATAACTCGATGGTGTTTCGCGCCTCCTTAGTGAATGACGTCCCTTGGGCAAGAGGGATCGCATTGAGCATGGCCGCCGTCGCTATCATGTTATCCACCGGGTTAGAATAATGGTCAGGCGGTGTCACAAGGTGCCGTGGTGGAGTCTGATCCCTCCAGGGTGGGTCTAGCTGTCGCGGTGCTTCCGTGGCCCGGGTTATGGCCAGTGGTGCATTCGGCCCTGTTCCGGGGGTGTTAAAAAGGTTTCGGGGTTCAAACTGTATCAGGAGGCGAACTTGGGTCCTCCTCCGAAGGACTGCCTCCGAAGCATGTTGGTCGAGATTAAAGTGGAAATCTTCTGCCCTCAAACGCTCTGACGCAGCTTTCATCTCATCTTGCAACATGTTGATATCCTCTTGGGCCTTGGTCATCAGTGTTTTATCCTGGCAATCTCTACATTACACTCTGCCTGATTTCTAGTTGTGACTTCGGTTCCCATCAAGGTTGTCAGCTCCTCCATCAGATCCAGCAAAACTTGAGCTGACGACCTGGATGACCCAATACCTGGCGGGGCGACTCCTACCACTGATCCGAACGTCGTGCTATTGAGAGTCGGCATCGTGCCTTCCACAAAGATGGCGGCTCGGCTTGGCAGATCATAGGGCTCCGGAATACTGTCGCCATCGACATAGCCCCCAAAACCACCGTCATGAAGCTGGTAGATCGACTCCACCTCTCCACTTGAGGACCCGTCATCTGAGAGGATAAGGGTTTCCCCTCCCGACATGGAGTCTTACAAACCTTGCATGAAGCCGACGAAGATGCTCCTCCACCCGGGTTGAACACGGGCGGGTTACGTACGCCGGGCCGGCTCGACGAGGTTGGTGCAGATGTCTGGCCCGGGCTCAGATCCGCCGATCTTTCCAATGAAAACGTGAATTCCACCAAAGGGGGCCCGATACCTAATACGTCTCCAACGTATCTATAATTTTTTATTGTTCCATGCTATTATATTATCTGTTTTGGATGTTATATATGCTGCTATTTTATATTATTTTTGGGACTAAACTATTAACCTAGTGCCTAGTGCCAGTTCCTGTTTTTCCTTGTTTTTGAGTATTGCAGAAAAGGAATATCAAACGGAGCCCAAACGGAATAAAATTCTACGATGATTTTTCTTGGACCATAAGGAACCTATGAGACTTGGAGAAGAGGCTAGAAGGTCTACGGGTGGGCCACAAGCCACCCAGGCGCGGTCTGGGGGCGCCCCCTAGCTTGTGGGCCCCCCGTAGCTCCTCCAACCCTAATCTTCTGCCTATAAATTCAGAAATATTCCCCCAATACCAAAAAGAGCCACGATAATACTTTTCTGCTGCCGGAAGCCTCCATTCCTGAGAGATCCAATTTTGGAGCCTTTTCTGGTAATCTGCCGAAGGGGGATTCGATCACGGAGGGCATCTACCTCATCTCCATTGCCCTTCCGATGATGCATGAGTAGTTCACCACAAACCTACGGGTCCATATCTAGTAGCTAGATGGCTTCTTCTCTCTCTTTGTTCTTCAATACCATGTTCTCCATGATCTTCATGCAGATCTATCTGATGTAATACTCTTTTGCGGTGTGTTTGTCGAGATCCGATGTATTGTGGGTTTATGATCAGATTATCTATGAATATTTTTTGAATATTTTTTCAATTCTTATATGCATGATTTCATATCTTTGCAAGTCTCTTCAAGTTATTGGTTTGGTTTGGCCAACTAGATTGTTAATTCTTGCAATGGGAGAAGTGCTTAGTTTTGGGTTCAATCTTGCGGTGTCCTCACCCAGTGACATAGTAGGGGTAGCGAGGCACGTATTGTAGTGTTGTCATCAAGGGTAAAAATATGGGGTTTTCATCATATTGCTTGAGTTTATCCCTCTACATCATGTCATCTTACTTAATGCGTTACTCTGTTCTTCATGAACTTAATACTCTAGATGCAGGCAAGAGTCGGTTGATGTGTGGAGTAATAGTAGTAGATGCAGAATCATTTCGGTCTACTTGACACGAACGTGATGCCTATATGCATAATCATTTCCTTGGATATCGTCATAACTATGCTCTTTTCTATCAATTGCTCGACAGTAATTTGTTCACCCACTGTACTATTTTCCTTCACGAGAGAAGCCTCTAGTGAAACCTATGGCCCCGGGGTCTATTTTCAATATTATATTTTCAGATCTATAAACCAAAAATACCTTGCTGCAATTTTATTTACTTCTACTTCTAGCAATCTTTTATATCCATCTCTTTCAGATCTCATCCTTGCAAGTAACCGTGAAGGGATTGACAACCCCTTTATAGCGTTGGGTGCAAGTGTTTGATTGTTTGTGTAGGTGCATAAATTGGGGCCTTGCTTGTTCCTCCTACTGGATTGATACCATGGTTCTCAACAACTGAGAGAAATACTTATCTAGTTTGCTGCATCACCATTTCCTCTTCAAGGGAAAACCAACGCAAGCTCAAGAAGTAGCAGTACCTGTCGTGGATTTGTCACGGCAAATGTCCAGGTGAACGGACTTATGTTTGGGGTGGTTGAAACCATGTGGCGGCTTGAGAGGGGTTGGTCGAAATCGAGAGACGCGAGTTTTACCCAGGTTCGGCCCCTCCGATGGAGGTAAAAGCCTACATCCTGCTTGTCTCGTATTGATGATGAGGAAGATCTCCCGGTTGCAAGGGTGCTAATCGCTACCTCTAATCTCGAGAGCCTCTAATATGTCTATCTCTAATGACGTGTGTCTCTCTAAACTTGTCAGCTTGTGAACTTGTCTCTCTAGGGGTGCTCTACCCCTCCTTATATAAGTGGAGAGGGTAGGTTTACAAATAGAGTCCTACTAGGAGTAGGAGTAGGACTAGTCTCTCTAGAATCCTATTCCGGGTCTTGTTTCCTTTGGAGGGAATCCTTTCTCTCCTTGGGCCTTCTCTTGTGAGCCGCCTGGCACCGGCTTGCACGCCGGGTCTTGGGCCTGGTCCTCCTGCGACCCCTCTGCCGATTCACCAATAAAACACCATGACTTGACCAGGTCTCCTGTAAGACGCCAAGCCGGGTGATACCACGCGGTATATCCCCAACAGTACCCATACTTGATTGAGTCAGCCTCGGGGCCCCAACCAGCATAATCAATGTAGATCTTGCCGCGGCGACTCTTAGTCATCCTGCCGATGGTGTATCCCTCGATCCTTGGGAGAGAGCCCTTCGAGAACTCCACACCACTACGCGCTAGTCCCACGGTGGGCGCCAACTGTCCTGGTTTTGTCAGGGCAGATGTCCGAGTGAGAGGACTTAGGTTCAAGGCCATCACTACAATGGTGAGCTCGAAGGGGTCGATCGGGAAGAGAGGCCAGGGTTTACCTAGGTTCGGCCCCTCTGGAAGAGGTAAAAGCCTACATCTTACTTTGTGTTGCATTGATGGTATATCGATTACAAGGCAGTGGATTCGCTTGATCTAGTTCTCGACAGATTGTTTCGTACCCTAAGCCGCCACAGTGACTTGCCTTTATACAAGTAGGTTGAGGCCCTAGGCTTACATGAGTCCAGACCGTGTTATACTAAGTATCCGATCATGTCTCTAAATCGTCTTGCCTTCTTTGGAAAGCCATCTTCTAGGCAGCTCACGCGCCCGGGTGAGGCGTCGTCTTCCGGCTCCGGGCCTCCATCCAGCCCACATGGCGAGTCACCTCTAGGCTTGTCTTCAACCTTCGGGCCCACTTAGGATCTTAAGTATGAGCCGCCAACCGGTGACCCGACCCCTCCTGGGCGGGTCATACCATGGAGTTATATCCCCAACAAAAGATATTGCGCAAGCAGCACATATTAAAGGATCTATGCCAATATAACTTCTATGTGAATCTTCCTTGTCCAATGTCAACAATTTTGGCATATAATATTTAATGGGGGCTCACAATCATAAAAGATGTCCATGATAGTATATTTGCATGTGAATCTTCTCTTCCCTAATTATTTCTTTCATGAGTTGCATCATTTGACTAATGCTATATTTGCCAATCTCCAATAAATTTTACCACTTATACTTTTGTTTATTTTGATGTCATTACTCACGATCAGATTAGCATGTGATATTTTTCATTTATTTATTTTATCATGATTGCAACAAGAAAGTAAAAGGGCAAAAGCTCGAACTAAACTTTATTATATAACCTTCACTCGATTACATAGATAGATCATGAAACTAGCACTCAAAAATAGATCATACTAAACATTTATTCAACTAGATCGTGAAAAGGCTAAGGATCCAAAAAACCAAAAGGTAAAAGTTATGGTGATACGATATCGGGGCACCTCCCCCAAGCTTGGCTCAAACCAAGGGGACTACCCATACCTGTGTACTCAAGTCTCCTTTGATGGTGAAGATGATGAAGATGGTGGTGAGGCGTCACACTTAAGCTCCAATAAGTACTTCAATTTGCGGATGACGCTCCTTAGGGTGGTGATATGCTCCTCTAGCAAAAGATTTTCACGAGTGAGGAAATTATTCTGAACACGAACCTCCTCGAAAGCCCTGAAAGCTTCAATTTCAAGAGGGTTGAGATGAGGATATAAAGGCCGAAGGATATCTTCTTCTTATTCCACCATGCCCGTGGGTTGCCCTCCTTCTTGAGTTTGATCCTGCATAGCTTGCTCTTGTCCTCCTTGTTAGCTTCTTTTGGCTCTTCTCTTTTCAGCTCCATCTTCATCAACCAATCATCATATTCTACATTATTGGGAGAGGAGGAAGGCATGATGCTTGGCTTGATAGATATGCTAGGAAAACAACATGAAACCAGAACAAAATAAAATCTCACGATGCGATGGTCGAAACAGTCGGGGGTATTGATAACCCATAGGTATAGGGGATCGCAAAAATTTTCGAGGGTAGAGTATTCAACCCAAATTTATTGATTCGACACGAGGGGAGCCAAAGAATATTCTCGAGTATTCGCAGCTGAGTTGTCAATTCAACCACACCTGTAAGACTTAATATCTACAACAAAGTATTCAGTAGCAAAGTAGTATCGTTGTAACGGTAATGGTAGCAAAAGTAACAGTAGCAGTTTTGTAGTGATCGTAACAGTAGCAACGGAGAAGTAACTTAGCAAGGATCAATATGTGGAAAGATCGTAGGCAATGGATCAGTGATGGATAATTATGTCAGATGGCATTCATCATGCAACAGTTATAACATGGGGTGACACAGAACTAGCTCCAATTCATCAATGTAATGTAGGCATGTATTCCATATATAGTCATGCATGCTTATGGAAAAGAACTTGCATGACATCTTTTGTCCTACCCTCCCGTGGCAGCGGGGTCCTAATGGAAACTAAGGGATATTAAGGCCTCCTTTTAATAAGAACCATACCAAAGCATTAACACTTAGTGAATACATGAACTCCTCAAACTACGGTAATCACTGGAAAGAATCCCAATTATTGTCACCCTGGGGGATGCGGATCATAACGCGTAATAGGTGTCTACAACCTGCAACATAGGACCAAGAACACATATATATTCATGAAAACAAAATAGGTTCAGATCTTAAATCATAGCACTCGGGCCCTAGTGACAAGCATTAAGCATAGCAAAGTCATAACAACATCAATCTCAGAACATACTGGATACTAGGGATCAAACCCTAACAAAACTAACTCGATTACATGATAAATATCATCCAACCCATCATCGTCCAACAAGCCTATGATGGGATTACTCACGAACGGCGGAGAGCATCATGGAATTGGTGATGAAGGATGGTTGGTGATGACGATGGCGTCGATTTCCCCTCTCCGGAGCCCAAAACGGACTCCATATCTGGTCTCACGAGGAAGAACAGGAGGTGGCGGCGACTTCGTTTCGTGAAACGCAATGAACTATTCTCTCTGATTTTACTCTCCACGAATAGGGTTATATGGAGTTGGATATGAGGCCGGAGGAGCCACGAGGGCCCCACAAGCCTGCTAGGAGCCACGAGGGCCGCACCTAGCAGGCTTGTGGCCTGTAGGTGGCCATCCTCTGGTTGATTGTTGTGCCAGTATTTTTTATTAAATCCAAAAATATTCTCCGTAAATTTTCAGGACGATCCGAGAACTTTTATTTCTGCACAAAAATAACACCAAAGCAATTCTACTGAAAATAGCGTTAGTCCGGGTTAGTTCCATTCAAATCATGCAAATTAGAGTCCAAAACAAGGGCAAAAGAGTTTGGAAAAGTGGATACGATGGAGACGTATCAACTCCCCCAAGTTTAACCCATTGCTTGTCCTCAAGCAATTCAGTTGATAAACTGAAAGTGATAAAAAAAACTTTTACAAACTCTGTTTGATCTTGTTGTTGTAAATATGTCTAACTGATGTTCAGATTTTCAGCAAAGATCATGGACTAACCACATTCACAATAACATTTAGGTCTCACATTTACTCATATCAATGACATAATCAACTAGCGAGCAATAATAATAACTCTCGGATGACAATACTTTTTCAAAACAATCATGATACAATATGACAAAATGGTATCTCGCTCGCCCCTTCTGTGACCGCAAAACATAAATGCGGAGCACCTCTAAAGAACAAGGACGGACTAGACATTGTAATTCATGGTGAAAGAGATCCATTCATGCTCATACTCAATATCAAATAACAACAAAGCATAAAAATGACAGTGGTGCTCTCTAACTGGTGCCTTTTATAAGAAGATGATGACTCAACAATAAAGTAAATGGAAAGGCCCTTCGCAGAGGGAAGCATTGATTTGCAAAGGTGCCAGAGCTCGAGTTTTTAAAACAAAGATAAGTAATGATGTTTGAGCGGTATGATTTCATTCCTCACATAACAACCAAGAGGTTTTCAACATCTTCCATGCTAGATACATTATAGGCGGTTCCCAAACAGAATGATAAAGTTGTTACTCCCCCTCCACCAATCAATCACACTCCACGGCGAGCCGAATCCACGGGTACCGTCCATACAAACACAATTCTGGGGGAGTTGTTTAATTAGATTTTGCTTTTATTTCGAGCATGGAACTGGGCATCCCGATTACCAGCCACTTTCTTGTGAATGATAGTGAATCAACACATATCGCGAGAATAACCGACCTAGCATGGAAGATACTGACAGCCCCCAGTCGCCACATGAGCTATTTGGGCATACAAAACGGAGTGTCTATTTGAAGGTTTAGAGTTTGGCACATGCAAATTTACTTGGAACGGCAGGTAAATACCGCATATAGGTAGGTATGGTGGACTGATATGGAACAACTTTGGAGTTGAGGAATTGGATGCACAAGCAGTATTCCCGCTTAATACAAGTGAAGGCTAGCAAAAGACTGGGGAGCGACCAACTGGAGAGCGACGTAGTCATCAACATGCTTTGAGATTAACCAACATTGAATGCAAGCATGAGTAGGATATAAATCACTATGAACATAAATATCATGGAGGCTATGTTGATTTTGTTTCAATTACATGCATGAACATGTGCCAAGTCGAGCCACTTGAATCGTTCAGAGGAGGATACCATCCCATCATACTACATCACAACCATTTTAATATGCATGTTGGCACCCAAAACAAACCATTATCCACTCTTAGCTAATTAAGCATGGCATGAGTAACTATAATCTCTAATTATCATTACAAATATGTTTCACCCATGATGAACTAAATTGGGAACGATGAGCTAATCATACCAGATTTTCTCCATCTCAATCTTTTCATCAAATATCGTCATTATTGCCTTTCACTTGCATGCCCGAACGGTGTGGATAAGAGTGCACGTGCATTGGACTAAGCTGGAATCTGCAAACATTAACTCAAAGGAGAAGACAAGGTAACATGGACTCTCTAACAGGTAAACAATAATGCATATGAGAGCCACTCGACATTTTGATTGTGGTCTTCTCCTTACGACCCAAAGAAGGAAAAATCAAAACAAGAACGAGAAAACTATTTACACGGGAAAGCTCCCAACAAGTAAAAGAAGAACGAAAAATATTTTTGGGTTTTTCTTTTTAATGCTACAACTAAGCAACTAGAAAATAAAGCTAGAACTATTTTTTGTATTTTTCTCAAAGTTAAATAAACACACAAGAAGAAAGCGAAACAAGAAAATAAACTACCATGGATAGTACAATGAAAGAGTATGAACACCGACTACTAAGATGAGTGTGTGAACATGAATGTAAAGTCCATGAGAAATACGTACTCCCCCAAGCTTAGGATTTTGGCCTAAGTTGTTCTATGGCCATGGTTGGAAAGAGCTCTCTCCAGGATACTCAAGAGCGTCATCAGAGTTCCATTGGTCGGCGAACTCCTATGGCTCCCACTAAAAAACTAGCTCTGGGTACGGATCAAAGGCTCGTGCCAGTTCTGGAGGTGGGGGTTGCGTCAGACCCCAATATCTGTATATGTCTTCGGGCATAATGGTGTACCCGCCCGAGCGAATATCAAACAAAGAAGAAGCAGACAGAGTAATAATTTGACAAGTACCATGGCTAAAAACTAAGTTGTAAAGCAAACATCTATCATGATTTTTCTTAATAACATCGTGAGCTACCATACGGTCATAATCTAAAAACTTCGAGGGTAGCAGCCTCTCATCTTTCTCGTTATATGTTTGGCTAAACGAGATGCATAGATACCTCCGAATATGGGCCCCTTCGAATGGTTGGTGTTCAACCGTTGGGCCACCATAGCGCCCAAACTAAATGTTCTATCGGCAAATAAAGCATGGCACGGAATGGCGAGGTCAGGGGCACTAAGACCTCCACTCTCCTAGCGACCAATTTAAGATCTTCCCGCGAATAATGAATAATAGCATAGCACAGGAAAATGTAAACTAGCAACTCTTGCCTTTGACACACCTCTCTCTTCCCCTACAGTGACTGCGACAACAAAATCTTCCATGTCTCTAGGACATGATTCCCTCATGCTGCCCTCATAGTGTATTTTGCAAAGTTTGCAAAAATCATAAAGGTTCGTTTTCTTAGGCACACCATATATGTGAAATTCTACTGTAGGAGGGTCTTCCCTAGAATGAAAGTGGAAATTTTGCACAAAGGTATTCGTGAGCAAGAGGTATTGGTCACACTTATCGTTGAGGAAGTCGATGATGCCTGCATTCACGGCCAAATAATAGAAATCTTCATAATTTCCAACCGCCCTCAAGGATGTGTCACACGGCCATTCACATGGTCGAACTTCTACGATGCGAGGAAGATTATACTTGGGTTTCTCCCTCATCTCATTTTCATCTTGCGTAGAGCTTCGGCTTGAAGAGCCTCTTAATAATCTCCTCGGCATTTCTTTCTCTGAAAAATTCTGAAATTTTTAGTGACTCAAAATAAAGGTGAACAAAACTCGACGAAACTCATAGCAACTACCCCCTCAAGTGCCTAGAGGCTATATCATGCATCAAAACTACTTGGGACCATACAAATTTGACATGCAAGCTCAAAAACAAGGTCACCACAACAGCAAAAAATTGCAATATACGAAGCAGTAGAACAAAAACTAATTTGACCGTTGGAGGAGTCACATACCAAAGAACAATCTCCCAAAACAGTTTCGCGAATGAAGCTTTGAACAAGGAGATCGAAAATGGCAGCCAAATGAGCTACAACATGGGTTTGAGCAATGGTGGGATTTTTTCTGGAGGAAGATAAAGTGGATGGGTGCTGGAATAAGTGGAGGGGGGCACGTGGGACCCACAAGCCTGCTAGACACGGCCAGGGGGTGGCCGCGCCTTGTGGGACCCACTAAACTTGGAAAAATTAAACTCACGAGACACATCACCAAACTCAACACTGACAATTTCTTTTTTGCAATCTATCTTTGCATTAACAATGTTCAAGAAAGGTCTACCAAAGATAATGGGACAAAAGTCATCTTGTGGGGAACCAAGAACTAGGAAATCCATAGGATATTTTTTCCCACACAAGACTCCAACGTCTCTAACATTACCAAGTGGTGTGATGGTGTCTCTATTAGAAAGTTTAATAGTAACATCAATATCTTCTATTTCAGCAGGTGCTATGTCATTCATAATTTCTTGATACAAGGTCAAAGGAATAGCACTCACACTAGCGCCCAAATCACATAAGCCATGATAACAATGATCTCCTATTTTAACTGAGACAACAGGCAAGCCAACTACGGGTCTAGTTTGTCTTTTTCATCGGGTTTAAAAATTGTAGCAGCTACATGCCCATCAATATTTTCTACCAAGAGATCTTTAACCATAGCAACACTAGGTTCCACTTTAATTTGTTCAGAGGGCTTAGGTGCTCTAATATTACTTTTGCGAACCACGGTTGATACCTTAGCATCTTCCTTTATCCTAATAGGGAAATGTGGTCTCTCTATGTAAGCAGTAGGCACAACTGGATCAACATTGTAAATGATAGTTTCTTCTTTAGCAATGACCGGTTCTTTAATTTCTTCTTTAATAGGGGGGTGATATTTAAACCACTTATCTTTAGGGAGATCAACATGAGCAGCAAATGATTCATAGAAAGAGACTACTATCTCAAATTCAAGTCCATATTTAGTGCTAAACTTGTGAAAAGCATTGGTATTCATAAAAGATTTAACACAATCAAATTCAAGCTTCATACCTGAATGATTACCTTCATCGAGTTCCCAATCTTCAGAGTTGCATTTAATTCTTTCCAATAGATCCGACTTGAATTCAATAGTTTCTTCATGGAAGAACCAATACAAGAAGTATCGAGCATGGTTTGATCATTATGAGAAAGCCGAGCATAAAAATTCTGAATGATAACTTCTCTCGGGATATCATGATTGGGGCATGAATATAACATTAACTTGAGCCTTCCCCAAGCTAGAGAGATACTTTTTCCTTAACGAGACCAAAAATTATATGTATATATATAATTCTGATCACGATGAACCAGATGCATAGGATAAAACTTTTGGTGGAATTCCAATTTCAATCGATTCCAGTTCCATGATCCAATATCATCACATAGCCTATATACCATGTCAATGCTTTTCCCTTCGAAGATAAGGGGAAAACCTTCTTCTTAACTTCATCTCCAGGTAAACCTGGAAGCTGAAATAGTACACAAATTTCTTTCACATGTATTAGGTGCATATCAGGATGTTCAGTTCCATCTCCTGCATAAGGACTAGCTAGCAGTTGTTCTAACATACCCAAAGAATTTCATAACCAATATTTTTAGTAGGTGCTATAGGTTGAGGGGCAACTAATTGTGGTTCCCGTCGAGGTGAAGATACCCCGAACAAACCCCTCAAATGATTACTTTCCATAGTAACAAGTGTCAGTAAATTTCAGCATGTAGTATAAGTTTTTCCTTACTGATTTCCACTTACCAAGAGCGCTTCACTCCCCGACAACGGCGCTAGAAAAGAGTCTTGATGACCCACAAGTATAGGGGATCAGTCGTAGTCCTTTCGATAAGTAAGAGTGTCAAACCCAATGAGGAGCAGAAGGATATGATAAGAGGTTTTCAACAAGGTAATTTCTGCAAGCACTGAAATTGTAAGTAGCAAGTGTTTTGATAGCAAGGTAATTTGTAAAGAGCAAGTAACAATAACAATAGGTAAGGTGCAGAAAGGTAGCCCAATCCTTTTGTGGCAAAGGACAGGCCAATAATATCTCTTTGATGATCAAAGTGTTCTTGAGGGTACACGGGAATTTCATCTAGTCACTTTCATCATGTTGGTTTGATCCGTGTTTGCTATTTTGATAATTTGATATGTGGGTGGACTAGTGCTAAGGTGTTGTTCTTACTTGAACTAACAACCTACTTATGATTAACCCCCTCGCAAGCATCCGCAACTACGAGAAAATTATTAAGACAAAGTCTAACCATAGCATTAAACATGTGGACCCAAATCATCCCCTTACGAAGTAGCGCATAAACTAGGGTTTAAGCTTCTGTCACTCTAACAGCCCATCATCTAATAACTACTCCACAATGCATTACCTTAGGCCCAAGGATGGTGAAGTGTCATGTAGTCAACGTTCACATGACACCACTAAGGGAATCACAACATACATATCATCAAAATATCAAACACATATCAAATTCACATGATTACTTGCAACATGATTTCTACCTTGACCTCAAGAACAAAAATAACTACTCACAAATAATATGCATGCTCTAGATGAGAGGTGTATTGAATAGCATAATGGATCTGACATACAATCTTCCACCAAATAAGCCATATAGTAATCAACTAGACAAGGTAATCAACACTACTAGTCACCCATAGGTACCAATCTGAGGTTCCGGTACAAAGATTGAACACAAGAGATGAACTAGGGTTTGAGAGGAGATGGTGCTATTGAAGATGTTGATGAAGAATGGCCTCCCCAAGATGAGAGCGTTGTTTCTGATGACGATGGCTTCGATTTCCCACTTCGGGAGGGAAGTTCCCCCGGCAGAATCGCTCCGTTGGAGGGCAAAAGTGCTCCTGCCCAAGTTCCGCCTTGAGGCAGCGACGCTTCGTCCCGAAAATCCTCCTATGACTTTTAAAAGGTTTTTTGGGACTTTATACCAGAAGATGGATTCCGGAGGTGGGTCTGGGTGCCCACCCTCCACGGGGGCACGGGTAGGGGGGCAGGCGTGCCCTAGTGGAGGGTGGCCATGTGGTGGCCCCCTCCGGTAGTTCTCAGCTCCATAAATTCTTATTTGATGTATAAAAATTCTCCGTAATTTTTCAGCTTCATTGGAGTTGTGTAGAATAGGTATCTGTGACGTGCTTTTTCGGGGTGCTGAATTCGAGGCATTCTCCCTCTTGATGTAAACTTTAAATTTTTTGAGAGAAAAGGCATTAGAATTACTCCCCAAAGGATTATTATGCATGAAAACATTATAAATAACAGTAATAAAACATGATGCGAAATGGATGTATCACCCATACCCATGTACTCAAGTGTCCTTCTTGGGTGATGGCGGTGATGAAGTAGTTTTCTTAGCAATGTTGATCTTTAGAATACAAATATCTTCCTTAAGTTTATCAACTTCTCGCTGAATGTCTAGGTTATCCTTGCGAAGTTTGTTGGTGACGATCATTGCTCCTTCCATCAAAGGATGGACTTTATTGGTGGAAGCATTAGTGGTATCTACCTGTGTATGACGATAAGGGGTAAATCGAGTATTGGAAGGTGTAACTTTGCTCGGTAAGCTTGACTTTTTGAACTCCACATGCATATCTCTAGGTTGAGTGAGAGGGGCTTCTTCTTCCTCCTCTTCACTTGAAGGCTCGATTCTTTTGAGATCATCCTCCTCCTCTTCCTCCCTTGACCACCCATAAGGATCAATATCCCCATAGACTCAGGGATTGGTAATGAGATGTGAGACATACCTCTCTCCGTCTGAATGTTGAGACGACATATCGCTTCTAAATCCGTCAGAAAAAATAGCCCGCAACAAGAAAATAGGAAAATTTGTGATGCGGTGGTAAAAATATACGGGAGTATATATAATTAATTTTTCTATGGCAGAATACATGTTTGGGAAGAAAAACGAAGTCAGGGAGGCACACGAGGGGCTCCCAAGGCAACCTGGCGCGCTTGGGGGTAGGGCGCGAGCTGTTGCCTTGGGACCTCCTCGTGGGTCCCCTCAGCTGGTTCTTATTTTTGTAATTTTTTTTCTAATATTCTAAAACAGACGAAAATACATTTATGGAATTTCTGGAGTCGGTTTACTTACCGTATCACATACCTACTCCTTTTCAGGATTCTAGAGTGTTTCAGAAGGTCTATTCTATATATTCTTCCGGTGACATCCCTTGAATAATATTAGTTTCAATATTAATGGGTGTACCTATGATGCCCCCAATTTCGACCGTATGCTAAACATACACGCAATGCGTACGACCAAGATCAGGGACTCACTAATCAATATCACAACACAACTCTAGACACAAATTAAAGTCATACAGCTTCATATTACAAGCCAAGGGCCTCGAGAGCTCGAATACAAATCTTGACAAGCATGAGTCAGCGGAAGCAAATAATATCTAAGTACAGACATAAGTTAAACAAGGTTTGCCTTAAGAAGGCTAGCACAAACATAACAACGGATTGAAAGAGGCGAGGCCTCCTGCCTGGGAACCTCCTATCCTACTGCTGGTCGGGGGCCGCCTCCACGTAGTAGTAGGATCCTGCGGTGCTGTAGTAGTCGTCTCCGGCGTACTCCATCTCCTGGGCTCCATCGTCTGAACGCAGAATCGAATTGAGGGAGAAAGAGAAGGCAAAGCAGAGGTGAGTACTCATCCAAAGTACTCGCAAGAATGACATCAGAACTATACTAAGTATGCATCATTATCAATGAATGGGGTTATATCTGGACTGACTGCAGAAAGCAAGAATGAGGGGGAGGCCTAGTCCTATCAAAGACTAGCATCTTTAACATCTTGCAGCATTAGAAGAGAGTAGACTGGTATCTCATATATAGTCATATTATTATAGCAATTTTATTAAGTAACCACGCCCAGAGATTCTTCCTCGACTCCCTGCGAGGAAGCAATCCCGGAGCCACATTCATTTAAAGTAATCACATTTATAGTTGTATAAGGTCAAGGTACAACTCCAAGTCGTCCTGTTACCGTGGACACTGCTATTCGAATAGATGAATTCATCCCTGCAGGGGTGCACCGCATTTCCAACACGCTTGATCACCTCCGACCGGACACACTTTCCGGGGTAATGCCCGGCCTCGGGATCGAAAACGTTGTCGCCCCACCTAGACTCAACGAAGAGGCCGGCCCGCCGGTCTAAATCCTAAGCGCGCAGGTTCATGGGCCCACTTGCCCTTGCACTCCTCCACGATGCGCACGCGGTCGTAAGCAGTCCTAGCACCCCTTAGTAACAAGCGCGATGTGTTCCAGACCAATCCGGCGCGCGCCACTCCATTGCTGACGACCGAAGAGCTTCGGTTGATACAACGATGCCGAGTACCCATAACTTCTCCCACGTGAAGGTTTAGTGCGCAAAAGGTCAAACGACCAACTCAGATCAAATACCCAACCCGTTAGCATTTTATTAGTGCGGGGCAAGCGCGAACCATAAAAGGCAGTCCGTCGCCCCGCCAATAACCCTCGGGTGCCTTACCGGCGCACCCCACCACATCTCACGAATGCCTTACGACGCATCCCACCAAATCTTTCTCTCGCGGGCACCCTTGGGCCCGACCCGTCTTTCACTTGTATTTCAGTAACAAGACATAACGACTATGTGTCAGTGCCCGAAGTGAATATCCGAGGAATCACTCTCGAGATATCACACACGGGGTATGTGTGGTGATGTGTTGGTAACGGCTTGTCAGTCATGAGGATTGAGTCTTCTGTCTTCAAGTCCTCTGTGTAGACGATGATGAAAGCAGGGGAAACGACAATAGTAAACTGGGAGTCACAGGGGGATACTATCCATACCTATACTACAACAGTATATGATAGCAGGTATGAAAGCAGTACTCAAAAACAGGCTATGCATCAGAATAGGTACTTGATTGAATACAGTAGCAAAATCTAATGCAAACATGAGGGAGAAAATAATAGGTGATATCAGAATGCTCAAAGGGGTTGCTTGCCTTGCTGCTGCGCGACAAAGGCCTAATCGTCAACGATGTAGTTGTACCCGACAGCACCGTCAGTCTTGGGGTCTACCGGAGAGAAAAGGGGGGGAGAAACAATAAATATAAAGCAAACAGATGCAACACGATGCATGACATGGCAATATGCAAAGCGGTATGCACTAACGCAATGCTACACGCATTAGACGGAGCAGGAGAATACCTGACGATATTTCCCAGGTCTTTGGATTTATCGGAAAGTCGAATCGGAGGGGAAAGTTCCATGTTCATCATGCTAGGGGCACGTGACAGATGAGTGGATGGCATATTTGGATTCGTGGGATTTTTATGATCAACTTTCATATGTAAATTATTTTCATGTGAGCTACGGTTTAAAAGATATGATTTTTTAAAGCTTTTATTCATTTCTACAATTATTTTAATTAATTAAATACAACATTATCTAGAATAGTGAATGATGACGTCAGCATGACATCAGGGGTTAACAGTGGGTTGTTCAGGTCAAACCTGGCCAGTGGGCCCCACCTGTTGGGGAACGTCGCATGGGAAACAAAAAAAATTCCTACGCACACGCAAGATCTATCCATGGTGATGAGCATCTATGAGAGGGAGAGTGATCTACATACCCTTGTAGATCACTAAGCGGGAAGCGTTAAGAAACGCGGTTGGTGTAGTCGAACATCTTCGTGATCCAAATCGCCAAGCGTCCCACGATCTCATCAAGATCCGTCCCGCGATCCAATCACGATCCGTCCCGTGAACTCATCACGATCTGTCCCATGATCCAATCACGATCCGTCCCGCGAACTCACCATGATCCGTCCCGCAAACTCATCACGATCCGTTTCGCGATCTTGATCACGGTCCTTCCGATCTAGCGCCGAACGGACGGCACCTCCGCGTTCAGCACACGTACAGCTCGATGACGATCTCCGCCTTCTTGATCCAGCAAGAGGGAGCGAAGAGGTAGATGAGTTCACCGGCAGCGTGACGGCACCACGGTGATGAGGGTGGAGCAATTCCGGTAGGGCTTTGCCTAAGCACTTCAGAAATCTGATCTAGAGAAGAAACTATGCACTTGAGGAACGGGCAGCACGTGGCTAAAAATTATGTTCCAAAACCCTAAAACCTCTAGTATATATACGAGGAAGAGAGGAGGCTTGGCGCAAGGTCAAATCCTACTAGGAGGCTTCGGCCGAAGCTAGGGAGGAGATTCCTCCTCCTCCTCCAATCCTAGTAGGATTAGGACTCTTCCTTTTTTTGCCTTTTTGCCTTTTTTCCACCTTTATCTTTGGGCTTTTCTTCCCTAACTGCATGGGCCTTGTGTGGGACTTCCACCATCCCACAAAAGGCTGGTATTTATTCTCCCACAGCCCATGAAGCCTCTTGGCTCGAAATACTCCTCCCGATAGTCTCCCGGTACACTATCGGCACTCATGGTACATTACCGATGAGCCCGAAACTTTTCCGGCGACCAAAATAGGACTTCCTATATATCAATCTTTACCTCCGGACCATTCCGGAGCTCATTGTGATGTTCGGTATCTCATCCGGGACTCCGAACAACGTTCGGTCACCACCATACATAACTCTATACTACCGAAACGTCACCAAACCTTAAGTGTGCAGACCCTACGGGTTCGAGAACTATGTAGACATGACCGAGACACCTCTACGGTCAATAACCAATAGCGGGACCTGGATGCCCATATTGGTTCCTACATATTCTACGAAGATCTTTATCGATCGAACCTCTATGTCAAGGATTCAGTTAATCTCGTATGATGTTCCCTTTGTTCTTCGCTATGTTACTTGCCCGAGATTCGATCATCGGTATCTCCATACCTAGTTCAACCTCGTTACTGGCAAGTCTCTTTACTCGTTCCGTAATACAAAATCCCATGACTAACACTTAGTCACATTGCTTGCAAGGCTTGTTGTGATGTTGTATTACCGAGTGGGCCCTGAGATACCTCTCCGTCACACGGAGTAACAAATCCCAGTCTTGATCCATGCCAACCCAATAGACACCCTCGGAGATACCTGTAGAGTACCTTTATAGTCACCCAGTTACGTTGCGATGTTTGATACACACAAGGTACTCCTGTGTCAGTGAGTTGCATGATCTCATGGTCATAGGAATAGATACTTGACATGCAGAAAACAGTAGCAATAAACTGACACGATCATATGCTACGTTTGTAGTTTGGGTCTTGTCCATCACATCATTCTCCTAATGATGTGATCCCGTTACCAAATGACATCTCATGTCCATGACTAGGAAACCATAGCCATCTTTGATCAACGAGCTAGTCTATTAGAGACATACTAGGGACATGGTGTTCTCTATGTATCCACACATGTATCTGAGTTTCCGATCAACACAATTATAGCATGGATAATAAACGATTATCATGAACAAGGAAATATGATAATATCTAATTTATTATTGCCTCTAGGGCATATTTCCAACAGTCTCCCACTTGCACTAGAGTCAATAATCTAGTTCACATCACCATGTGATTCGCATTGTTATGAATCTAACACCCAATGAGTTCTGGGGCTCGATCATGCTTTGCATGTGAGAGAGGTCTTATAGTCAACGGGTTTGCGACATTCAGATCCGTGTGTACTTTGCAAATCTCTATGTCAAACTGTAAACACTGCTACCACACTCCACTTGGTACTATTCCAAATGGCTCTCCACTATACGTATCCGGATTGCTACCACGAGTCATCCGGATTGGTGTTAAAGCTTACATCGACGTAACTCTTTACGGCGAACTCTTTATCACCTCCATAATCGAGAAACATCTCCTTGGTCTTTTAGTTACTAAGGATAATCTTGACCGCTGTCCAGTGATCCACTCATGGATCACTCTTGTACCCCTTGACAGACTCATGGCAAGGTACACACCAGGTGCGGTACACGGCATGGCATAATATAGAGCCTATGCCTAAGGCATAGGGGACGACATTCATCCTTTCTCTTTCTTCTGCCGTTGTCGAGCTTTGAGTCTCACTCAACTTTCACACCTTACAAATTAGGAGAGAACTCTTTCTCTAACTGATCCATTTTGAACTCTTTCAAAATCTTGTCAAGGTATGTACTCATTGAAAGTCTCATCAAGCATCTTGATCTATCTATATAGATCTTGATGCTCAACAATTAGGTAGCTTTATCCATGTCTTCCTTTGAAAAACTCTTTTCAAACAACCGTTTATGCTTTCCAGAAATTCTACATTATTTCCGATCAACAATATGTCAACCACATATGCTTACCAGAAACTCTATAGTACTCCCACTCACTTTATTGTAAATACAAGTTTCTCATAAACTTTGTATAGACTCAAAAAACTTTGATCACCTCATCAAAGTGTATATTCCAACTCCGAGATGCTTGCTTCAGTTCATAGAAGGATCACTGAAGCTTGCACGCCTTTTAGCATCCTTAGGACTGACAATACCTTCTGGTTGTACCACATACAACCTTTCCTCAAGTAACCCGTTAAGGAAACGATGTTTTGACATCCATCTGCCACATTTCATAATTGAAAAATGCAGCAACTGCTAACATAATTCCAACAGACTTTAGCATCGCTACGAGTGGGAAAGTCTCATCGTAGTCAACTCCTTGAACTTGTCGTAAACTTCTTTGCAACAAGTCGAGCTATACAAATGGTGACATTTACCATGAGCGTCTGTCTTCATTTTAAACATCCATTTGTACTTAATGACCTGCTGTCCAATGAGCAAGTCTACCAAAGTCTATACTTGATTTTCATACATGGATCCTTTCTCGGATTTCATTGCCTCTAACCATCTGTCGGAATCCGGGCCCATCATCGCTTCTCCACGGCTTGTAGGTTCATCGGTGTCCAACAACATGACCTCCTAGACAGGGTTGTCGTACCGCTCAGGAGCAGTACACGTCCTTGTCGACCTACAAGGTTCGATAGTAACTTGATCTGAAGCTTCATGATCATCATCATTAACTTCCTCTTCAACTAACGTAGGCTTCACAGAAAACATCTTCCTGCGCTGCGCTACTCTCTGGTTGAACAAAGGTTCAACAACCTCATCAAGTTCTATCCTCCTACCACTCAATTCTTTCAAGAGAAACTATTTCTCGAGAAAGGACATAGTTTCAGCAACAAACATTTTATGCTTGGATCTGAGATAGAAGGTTTACCCAACTGTCTTTAGGGTATTCTATGAAGATGCATTTGTCCGCTTTGGGTTCGAGCTCATTAGGTGAAAACCTTTTTCACATAAGTGTTGCAGCTCCAAACATTAAGAAATGACAGCTTAGGTTTCTATCAAACCATAATTCACACGGTGTCATCTCAACGGATTTAGATGATGCCCTATCTAAAGTGAATGTAGTTGTCGCTAATGCATAACCCCAAAACGATAGTGGTAAAAGGATAAGAGACACCATAATTCGCACCATATCCAATAGAGCATGACTATGAGGTTCGGACACACCATCACACTATGGTGTTCCAGGTGGCATGAGTTGTGAAACAACTTTCACATTGTCTAAAGTTGTATGCCAAACTCGTAACTCAGACATTTACCTCCACGATCATATTGCAGACATTTTTATCTTCTTGTCACGATGATCTTAAATTTCACTCTGAATTTGCTTGAACCTTTCAAACGATTCATACTTGTGTTTTGTTAAGTAAATATACACTATATCTACTCAAATCATCAGTGAAGGTAAGAAAATAACGATATCCACCGCATGCTACAAGACTCATTGGATTGCATACATCAACATGTATCATTTCCAATAAATCACTTGCCCCCTCCATCCATCTGGAAACGGGGTCCTTAGTCATCTTGCCCAAGAGGCATGGTTCGCATGTCTCAATCGATTCGAAATCGAATGAGTCCAAAGATCCATCGGCATGGAGTTTCTTCATGCGCTTTATACCAATATGACATTTAGCGGCAGTGCAACAAGTATGTGGTACTATCATTATTAACTTTGTATCTTTTGGCATCAATGTTATGAACATGTGTATTACTACGATCAAGATTCAATAAACAATTCTCACTGGGTGCTAGACCATTGAAGGTATTATTCATGTAAACAGAATAACCATTATTCTTTAACTTAAATGAATAACCGTGTTGCAATAAACACGATCTAATCACGTTCATGCTCAACGCAAAACACCAAATAACATTTATTTAGGTTCGTCACTAATCCCGAAGGTAAAGAGAGTGTGCGATGTTGATCACATCAACCTTGGAAACATTTCCAACACACATCGTCACCTCACCCTTAGCTAGTGCTTCGTTTATTCTGTAGCTTTTATTTCGAGTTACTAACATTTAGCAACCGAACCGGTATCCAATACCCAGGTGCTACTAGGAGTACTAGCAAGGTACACATAAATAACACGTATATCAAATATACTTCTGTCGACGTTGCCAGCCTTCTTATCTACCAAGTATCTAGGGTTGTTCTGCTTCAGCGACTGCTCTCCTCATAATCGAAGCACTTAGTCTCGGGTTTGGGTTCAACTTTGGGTTGCTTCACTGGAGCAGCAACTGACTTGCCATCCATGAAGTTTCTCTCATTGCCCTTTCCTTTTTTTTAAACTTAGTGGTTTTACTAACCATCAACACTTGATGCTCCTTCTTGATATCTACCTTTGTTGTGTCAAACACTGCGAACAGCTCAGGGATCATCATTTCCAACCCTGGCATTTTATAGTTCATCATGAAGCTCTAGCAGCTTAGTGACAGTGACTTGGAAAACTATATCAATCACTATCTTATCTGGAAGATCAACTCCCACTCGACTCAAGCGATTATACCACCCAGACAATCTGAGCACATGCTCAACGATTGAGCTATTCTCTTTCATATTACAGGCAAAGAATCTTGTTGGAGATCTCATATCTCGCAACACAGGCATGAGCATGAGATCCTAATTTCAGCTCTTAGAACATCTCATATGTTCTGTGACGTTCAAAATGTTTCAGAATCTCAATTCTAAGCTGTAATGCATGACGCACTAAACTATCAAGTAGTTATCAGAACGTGCCTGCCAGATGTTCACAACATCTACAAACAACGCTAGAGGGCGTGGCACACCGAGCGGTGCATTAAGGACATAAGCCTTCTATGCAGCAATGAGGACAATCCTCAGATCATGGAGCCAGTCCGCAATATTGCTACCATCATCTTTCAACTCTATTTCTCTAGTAACATATAAAAATTCAAGGGAGCTACAACGTGAGCTAGTAATATACAACACAATTTGCAAAGACACTACTGACTATGTTCATGATAATGAGTTCAATTAATCATACTACTTAAGAACTCCCACTCAAATTGACATCCCTCCAGTCATTCGAGTGATAAATGATCCAAATTCACCAACTCAAGTCCGATCATCACGTGAGTTGAGGTGGTTTCAATGGTGAACATCATCATGTTGAACACAAATAAGTGACATGATATGGCAATGAACTTGTGCTTTTGATCTCCATCTTGAAAGCACCGGCATGATCTCCATCGTCACCGGCATGACACCATGATCTCCATCATCTTGATCTCCATCAATGTGTCGCCATCAGGGTTGTCGCGCCCACCATGCTTCTACTACTATTGCTACCGTTTAGCGATAAAGTAAAGCATTACATAGCGCTTAATGATTGGCACGCAGGTGATACAATAATTAAAGACAACCCTATGGCTCCTGCCGGTTGCCGTACTCATCGACATGCAAGTCGTGATAATCTATACATCACATGATCATCTCATAAATCACATATATCACATCATGTAATTGGCCATATCACATCACAACATACCCTGCAAAAACAAGTTAGACGTCCTCTAATTATTGTTGCATGTTTTACGTGGCTGCTACGGGTATCTAGCAAGAACAATTCTCATCTACGCAAAAACCACAACGGTGATACACTAGTTGCTTTTCAACCTTCTCAAGGACCGCCCTTGTCGAATTCGATCCAACTAAAATGACAGAAACTGGCACCCGCAAGCCATCTATGCAACAAGTTGCGGTTGAGGGAACCGATCTCTCGTAAGCATACGAGTAATGTTGGTCCGGGCCGCTTCATCTCACAATACCGCTGAACCAAAACACGACCAAGGGAGGAAGCAATCTAAGCATCAACGCCCACAAACTCTTTGTGTTCTACTCGAAATCTCATCTACACATAGACCTAGCTCACGATGCCACTGTTGGGGAACGTCGCATGGGAAACAAAAAATTTCCTACGCACACGCAAGATTTATCCATGGTGATGAGCATCTACGAGAGGGAGAGTGATCTATGTAAACTTGTAGATCGGTAAGCGGGAAGCGTTAAGAAACGCGGTTGGTGTAGTCGAACGTCTTCGCGATCCAAATCGCCAAGCGTCTCGCGATCTCATCACGATCCGTCCCGCGATCCAATCACGATCCGTCCCGCGAACTCATCACGATCCGTCCCGCGATACAATCAGGATACGTCTCGTGAACTCATCACGATCCGTCCCGTGAACTCATCATGATCTGTCTCGCGATCTTGATCACGGTCCTTCCGATCTAGCGCCGAACGGACGGCACCTCGACGTTCAGCACACGTACAACTCGATGACGATCTCCGCCTTCTTGATCCAGCAAGATGGAGCGGAGAGGTAGATGAGTTCACCGGCAGCGTGACGGCGCTGCGGTGATGGTGGTGGAGCAATTCCGACAGGGCTTTGCCTAAGCACTGCAGAAATCCGAGCTAGAGGAGAAACTATGCACTTGAGGAACGGGCAGCACGTGGCTAAAAATTATGTGCCAAAACCCTAAAACCTCTAGTATATATAAGAGGAAGAGAGGAGTCTTGGTGCAAGGGCAAATCATACTAGGTGGCTTCGGCCGAAGCTACGGAGGAGTGTCCTCCTCCTCCTCCAATCCTAGTAGGATTAGGACTCTTCCTTTTTTTGCCTTTTTGCCTTTTTTCCACCTTTTATCTTTGGGCTTTTCTTCCCTAACCGCATGGGCCTTGTGTGGGACTTCCACCAGCCCACAAAAGGCTGGTATTTATTCTCCTATAGCCCGTGAAGCCTCTTGGGTCAAAATACCCCTCCCGATGGTCTCCCGGTACACTACCGGCACTCCCAGTACATTTCCGATGAGCCCGAAACTTTTCTGGCGACCATAATAGGACTTCTTATATATCAATCTTTACCTCCGGACCATTATGGAGCTCCTCGTGACGTTTGGCATCTCATCCGGGACTCCGAACAACCTTCGGTCACCACCATACATAACTCTATACTACCGAAACGTCACCAAACCTTAAGTGTGCAGACCCTGCGGGTTCGAGAACTATGTAGACATGACCGAGACACCTCTATGGTCAATAACCAATAGCGGGACCTGGATGCCCATATTGGTTCCAACATATTCTACGAAGATCTTTATCGGTTGAACCTCTATGTTAAGGATTCAGTTAATCCCGTATGATGTTCCCTTTGTTCTTCGGTATGTTATTTGCCCAAGATTCGATCGTCGGTATCTCCATACCTAGTTCAACCTCGTTACTGGCAAGTCTCTTTACTCGTTCCGTAATACAAGATCCCGTGACTAACACTTAGTCACATTGCTTGCAAGGCTTGTTGTGATGTTGTATTACTGAGTGGGCCCTGAGATACCTCTCCGTCACACGGAGTAACAAATCTCAGTCTTGATCCATGCCAACCCAACAGACACCCTCGGAGATACCTGTAGAGTACCTTTATAGTCACCCAGTTACGTTGCGATGTATACACACAAGGTACTCCTCCGGTGTCAGTGAGTTGCATGATCTCATGGTCATAGGAATAGATACTTGACATGCAGAAAACAGTAGCAATAAACTGACACGATCATATGCTACGTTTGTAGTTTGGGTCTTGTCCATCACATCATTCTCCTAATGATGTGATCCCGTTACCAAATGACATCTCATGTCCATGACTAGGAAACCATAGCCATCTTTGATCAACGAGCTAGTCTATTAGAGGCATACTAGGGACATGGTGTTGTCTATGTATCCACACATGTATCTGAGTTTCCGATCAACACAATTATAGCATGGATAATAAGAGATTATCATGAACAAGGAAATATGATAATAACTAATTTATTATTGCCTCTAGGGCATATTTCCAACAACACGTGTCATAGACTCTGGTCTATTTCAGTTTATAAGTTTAAACTAAGCAGAGTTAATTAAAAGTGGGGTCCACATGACAGTGACAGATTAGGATTAAACTAATCATTTTAAATAATTTAATTAGTTAGTTAGTTAGTTGATAGGGGGACCCACCTGTCATTGGCACAGGGGCATGCGGTCCCACCAGTCAGTGACTGGTCAACCCCGGTCAGCCTAGTTGACTGGGTCAACCCAGTCAAGTGGGGGCCAGGGGCCCCGCTGGCAGTGATCCAGGGGTGGACCCCAGGTGTGCCACGTCGGTGGTGGCCGGCGGCCATCGCCGGAGCTACTCCGGCGAGCTCCCGAATCGTGGGGAGGCTCGGAAATGGTGCACAGGGCACCAAATCGAGCGTCGTTTGGCGCGTTCGCGAGCTAAGGCAGCTGCCGATCCGTTCCAAGCATCAAGGCGAGCTAAGGTGGACGGTGGCAAGCAGCACGTCGACAGAGGCGGAGCAAAGCTTAGGTCGGCGATGGCAAATGGCGATGCAGTGCGCAAACATGAGAACTAACGGTGCGAGGCGAGCCTACGCAGTGCGGCGGGGCGAGTGGTGGCGGCGGTTGGACCAAATGGTCACCGGAGCAATGTCAGCGGTGAGGTCAGGCAGAACCGTGTTTGGGCACACACGGGGGACGGTGCTAGGAGGCGTGAACGGGCTCGTGCATGGGTTCATCATGCTCGTGGAAGCACCAGGAGCTCGACGGTGAGCTCAAGGGAGCGTGACAATGACGGTGGCGACGGCCACGAGCTCAACGGCGGCGACGCGTTCGGGTGCTCATCGCAGATGGCCCTAGAGGTGGCTAATGGCGACGAAAGCGAGAGGGGAGGGAGCGGAGGCTCACAGAGGGGTGTAGCCGTTCAAAGTGAGCTCGGGGAGGGCTTGACGGCGACGAAATCAACGACGGCGATCTTCGGTTCCGAGGAAGAAGACGACTGTGATGGGGCGATGTAGGGCTCCAAGGGCTCGAGCTCTTGGTCGAGGAGGACGAGGATGTCACGGCGGTGCTTCTTGGTGCGGCGCCAAGGCGCAGGGGGGAGGGAGGGCAGCTACACCAACCGGCGTCCATGGAGACGGCGGCGCTCGGGTGAGTTGGGGGCGAGCGAGGGAGAGGGGAAGATGAGATCTGAGCGGGGCTAGGGTTTGCGGGGGAGGGAGAGACAGGTCGTGGGGCCGTTCTTATCCTCCACGGTGACGACGGCGAGTGGGTGCAGCGGTGACGCAGCTCTGTAGCGACCGGGCGGTCGCTACAGGAGGAAGAGGACGACGAGGGGGGACTGGTGGTGTTGGGCCGGTTGGGACGGCCCAGTGTTGAAGGGGGATTTCCCCTTTTCTTTCTTTTCTGTTTTTGTTTTCCTTTTTCCAATTTATTTTCCTATTATTTTTAGACGCAATTGTCTTAGCAAAAATATGTGTAAGGGCCCCAAAAATAACATGCATTATTTTGAATGGCCACCCCAAGTTTGAGCATTTTCTTAATTTGTTTGCATCTCCCATTTGAATTTAATTGCATTTTAAAAATACTTTCAGCTACTGTTATTAATGGTGGTGCCACACCAGAATCTTAGTGGTGTTGTTTTCCTCAACATTATTTATTTTGGAATAATTCACAAGCATGCAAAATTTTATTCGTGATGTTTAAGGATTTAAATTTGTCACTTGAAACTATAGAGCATTTGAATGGAATTTTGAGTTGGAATTTGAAATCCCACCTTGATCATATTCCACTTAGCAAAATAATTAGTTGATGACCATGCCATTACTGTAGCTTAATTACAATGACCACTGTAGCATAAATACAGGGTGTCACAATTCTCCCCTACTAACAAGAATTCTCGCCCCGAGAATTAAGAAGTAGATGGAAAGAGCCCAGGGTATTCGGCACTAAGATGACCTTCGTGTCCCCAAGTGGCCTCATCTTCAGAATGATTTGCCCACTGCACTTTGAAGAACTTGGTAACCTTCTAACGAGTCCGACATTCGGTTTCATCAAGAATGCGCACTGGTTGTTCTTCATAAGAAAGGTCTTGTTGCAGTTCAAGCATATCATGGTCCACTGCTCAGATATGATCCTTGAAGTAGCAACGAAGTTGTGACACATGGAACACATCGTGAATCTGAGAAGGTTTGGCGGTAGTTCCAGTTGATATGCCACTTTACCACGCCTTTCGAGAACCGTGAAAGGACCGATGTATCGAGGAGCCAGCTTGCCCTTGATCCCGAAATGGTGTGTACCTCTCATTGGCGTGACTCGAAGATTAGCCTTTTCACCAGGTTGATAGACCATATCTTTGTGATGACGGACATACTGACTCTTCTGACGAGACCGAGCAGCCTTCAGATTTGCATGAATAATGCGGACTTGATCTTCGGCATGTTGGATAATATCCGGATCGATAAGTGTACGTTCCCTAGTTTCTAACCAATTCAGAGGAGTCCGACACCTATGTCCATATAATACTTCAAAAGGAGTCATCTTCATGCCAGCTTGATAGCTATTGTTGTAGGAGAACTCAACATACGGGAGAGATTCCTCCCATTTCTTACCAAAAGAAATGACACAAGCTCGAAGCATGTCTTCGAGAATCTAATTGACTCTTTCAACTTGTCCCTGGGATTGAGGGTGAAAAGCGGTGCTGAAGGACAAATGAGTTCCCATAGCTTCCTGGAAACTTGCCCAGAATCTTGAAGTGAATAAACTGCCATGGTCTGTACTAATCACCAATGGAATACCATGGAGTGAAACAACTCTGGACATGTACAGATCTGCTAGCTGACTAGCAGTAATAGTTTCCTTGACAGCCAGAAAATGTGCAACTTTGGACAACCGGTCAATGACGACAAGAATAACATCATTACCCTTCTGTGACCTGGGAAACCTAGTGACGAAGTCCATTTCAACATGATCCCATTTCCATTCAGGAATAGAAATAGGTTGCAGAGTTCCAGCATGCTTCTGATGTTCCGATTTGATACGACGGCAAGTGTCGCATTCTGAAACATACCGAGCAATGTCTTGTTTCATATTTGACCACCAAAACCTTTGACGGATGTCTCGGTACATCTTGGTACTACCCGGATGAATAGACAACGGAGTATCATGAGCTTCTTTCAGTATTCTATTAGTCATATTCAGGTTTTCCCTTTTTGTGGGAACGAATAAGCCTCCCTTGAAGTACACAACACCATCATTAGCAATGGTGAAACATGAGGGTTTACCTTCCGACAGATAGTATTTAATCCTTTCAACTTCGTCGTCACAGCCCTGCATTGTTTTAATACCGCCCACGAGATCTGCTTCAACAACCAGGTTACTCAAAGAACCCTGGTTAACAACACGAAGGTTCATCTTGCAGAACTCTTAAGGAGGGGGAACGAGGTAACCCTGAGGAACAATATGGAGGTTCAGCTTGCGAAATTCTTCTTAAAGAAGGGGGTGAACCTTGTGAACCTGAAGGTGGTTACAGTAAGACTTGCAGCTCAACATATCAGACATTACATTAGCCTTGCCAGGTGTATAAGAAATTCCCACGTTGTAATCTACTATACGCTCCATCCATCTATGTTGACGGAGATTCAAATCTGGCTGAGTAAACAAGTACTTCAGACTTTGGTGATCGGTGTAGATCTCGCATCGATTACCAACAAGGTATTGTCGCCACTCCTTTAGTGCATGTATTACTACAGCAAGTTCAAGGTCATGAACTGGGTAGTTCTCTTCATGAGGACGCAACTGACAAGAGGCATAAGCAACCACTTTGCGTTCTTGCATTAGGATACAGTCTATTCCTTGACGTGAAGCATCACAATAAATGACAAAGTCCTTACAAGTATCCAGAGGAGCAAGCACTGGAGCATACGTCAGTTTGTCTTTAAGTACCTGAAAGCTCTCCTGACATTTTTCTGTCCACTCATATTTAACACCTTTGTGAAGAGGATTGGTTAAGGGCTTTGCAATCTTGGAGAAGTTCTCGACAAATCAACAGCAATAGCTGGCGAGTCCGAGAAAACTTCTGACTTGCTTGAAATTCTTTGAGGGAGTCCAGTCAAGAATATCCTGAACTCGTTCAGGGTTGACCGCAATACCATCCTTGGAGATCACATGACCAAGGTAGGTTACTTGGCATATAGCTGATGTTCCCAAAGCCTTTCCAGTACAAGACGAAGATGTTCAGCATGCTCTTCTTTATTCTTGGAAAATACCAGAATATCATCCAGATAAACCACGACGAATTTGTCGAGGTAGTCCATGAAGATATAATTCATTAAACGAGAGAAAGTTGCTGGAGCATGGGTTAGACCGAAGGACATGACGGTGTACTCGTATGAACCATAGCGAGTAACAAATGTGGTCTTCGAAATACCCTCTTCACGAACATGGATCTGATGGTAGCCCAACCTCAAGTCGAGCTTAGAGAAAATTGAGGCACCAGCAAATTGATCATACAAATCATTGATCCGAGGTAGCACATATTTGTTTTGAATTGTAGCTTGGTTGATTGGTCGATAATCCTAGACCAAACGGTTTGTCCCATCCTTCTTCTTAACAAAGAGAGAAGGTGCTCCCCAAGCAGAGGAACGGGGACAAATGAAACCCAGCCGTGCGAATTGTCAATTTCTTGCTTAAGTTCAAGGAGTTCATGTGGTGGCATCTTATACGGACGCTTGGCTATAGGAGTGGTACCAAGTACCAAGTCGATGACAAACTCGATAGCTCTAGCAGGGGGAATCCCTGGGAGTTCTTCCAGAAAAACATCTTGGAAATCCCGGACAACTGGAATGTTTTCAATCCCCTCAAGAGGTGACTCATTTAAAGCGTTTATGGCATATAGCCAGGCTTTAGCATCTCGAACAAGATGAGCATGGTAGCTGACTATCTCATTAGAAGGATGTAGAAGGTGGACATTTTTGGTGGCACAAACGACAGAAGCAGTATGTGCTTTCAACCAATCCATTCCCAAAATAAGGTTCATCTTGGAGGATTTCAATATAATGGGGGAAGCGTGGAATTCCAGCCCTTCTATTTCGATGGGGATGTCATGACTAACCATGGAGGTTTGACATTGGCCAGCGGGGGTGTTTACCACTATTGGGGTGTTCATGTCCTTGTACTTAATGCCATGCATGTATTCAAAATCTTCAGACATAAAAGAATGTGATGCCCCTGTATCAAACAATACAGAATCTGGTACTGAGTTGATGAGAAGGGTAGCCATCACAGTAGCAGGCTGGTCTTGAGCTTCGTTTAGATCAACATTGTTAACTTGAACACGTCCCTGAGAAGGCCTAGCATTGTTGTTGCGGGGTTGGTTGGAAGGTAGTGCAAGTTGATTTTGATTCTGCCTGCATTCTCTGGCACGGTGTCCTAGACGACCACACTTGAAGCACAACCCATCCTTAGGACGAGAAGGGGGAACAGTAGCTCGTGGTGGCGGAGTTGGGAGTCTCGGCTGCCTAGGTGGAGGTGGAGGCAGACGAGGTGCAGCATAGGACGGCCTCAAAGCAGGAGCAGGTGGATGATACATGTCGTGGGGAATCCAGATCTTGTGCTTCTAAGAAGATGAGCCCAAAGATGAGCCCATGCCACGGTTGCGCTTGCTGCTGTCCTTGTAGTCCTGCAGACCTGTTTCCACCATTATGGACTTGTTCACCAAGATGGCAAAGTTGTCGAAGTCTCGAACAAGGAGTACCAGTTTGATACCAGGGTGGAGGCCTTCACGGAACTTCTCCTGCCTACGAGCATCAGTTGCAACGTCTTCTTCAGCATAGCGAGATAAGTCCAGAAATTCTCGTTGATAAGCATCCACAGTCTTGTTGCCCTGGACGAGATTGCGAAATTCACCCTTCTTCTTGTCCATCGGTCCCTGAGGAATGTGACGGGCACAGCATGCAGCTTGGAGTTCCGGCCAGGTGATGATTGTTCCAATAGGCTGTGAGCCCCTATGACTGTCCCACCATTGAGCAGCGGGACCCTTTAGAAAGTACAAGGCAAAGGTGACATAGCTAGCCTCTAGGGCACCTGAAGATTCCAGCTCATAAGTGATGTCACGGAGCCAGTCATCTGCATCAAGCGGCTGAGTTGAGCTGCGGTAGATCACAAGGTTGAGGTGCATGAAGTCTTGCAGAGTCATTGGGGCTGGCTGTTGATTCATGTTCGGCCTTGGGAACTGGTTCATAAGCCCTTACATAAACTGGCGATTCAGTTTAAACTGTTGCATCATATCAGCCATGTATTCAGGTGGCGGTGGGTGGTCAGTCGCACCATGACCACGACCAGCTGGCCTAACCATTCTGTTGAAACAATTAACGGTGGTATTTTAGCATTGGGCATTTGCAAAGACAATGAGTTATTTATGAAGTAAATTGCTCAATGAAGGAAGTGCAATAGATACGACATAGTAGTTCGAATTCAACATACAGATCCATACATAGGTCTATTACAAACCATAAGTCTGTAACAACACAAACGATAGGTCCGGCATGAAATTAGCCTAAGCAACTAGGCGGCATGCAGGCACGCGGGAGAGGGATACAACAACGGACATAGCGAAAAGCTACATCAACGTCGGGGACAACAAAAGAACCCACGGAACTGTAGATGACCCTGAATGCTGAACCTGGTGGCAGGGTTCTGCATCCCGTGCACACTCTAATGTATACGCTGCATATTAAGCGAGAACGCAGGTCCACGTGCAAAAACACGACCTCGAACATCAGGCCACTCGAGACCTGGAGGAAATGCAGTCCGAGGCGGGTAAAGGATGTTCTCCGAATGTATCCCCGCGGTGACTGCTGGCAACAAATGCGCCAAAGCCCGATAAAGATGATCACGGGTGGCGTACAACTCGACGTTAAGAGCCCTAACAGTGCGATCCAATGCCTTAGTGTATTGAACCAGAACCTATGGGTCATAACGACGACTAACGTAGGGGGGTGCAGACAGTAGTGTAGGATCGATCGTTGCGCTGCCCTACGAAAGGGGTCAAGACCTCAACGTCGGCAGTAGTATCAACTCCAGCAGGAACATACAGAATGTATCTGTATGTCGTCTCCTCTAGACAAGAGTTTGCTGCATGGAGTCGAACAATAGCAGCATAAGCAGCATCCTATATGGCCATCTCAACAGTCACTCCAATGCCACGGAAGGTGTGCAACTCAGTGATGGAGAGGTCATGTCGATCCTAGATAACCATCACAGCCTCATACTGTTCCTGGTTGAACTTGCGGTAGTCCTTGTAAACAGTGTACTCGGGGTACCAGCGATATCCCAGCTTCTTCAAAAGGTCAACCAGAATGGCCGGGAACCCAGTCGTATCATGCGCGAAGGTCAGGCGAATGATCTGCCTACCGGGACGCATCTGTAACAGGGAGAATTAAGATGTCAACGACAGTGTGTGCATTATAACTTCAAAAGAAACAATTGTCGACGAAACAAATCTCCGGTGGATGTGATCACGAGAACCTAATGTTAGAGTTTATCAAAATCTTTAACCCGAAAGAGGAGAGAGATCAGAACCCAGAGTATAGACGACGAATAAAAGATCCTAATACCACCTGATTGAGGCGTGGGCCCGTAAGCCACGCAACAATGTTAGTAAAAGTTTTTCAAGTACTAGACTCAACTTCGGCCAAGGAGTTGGAAAGGGGGCTACTTACAGGCAGTCGGCTCTGATACCAACTAGTGACGCCCCCAATTTCGACCGTACGCTAAACATACACGCAATGCGTACGACCAAGATCAAGGACTCGCTAATCAATATCACAACACAACTCTAGACACAAATTAAAGTCATAAAACTTCATATTACAAGCCAGGGGCCTCGAGGGCTCGAATACAAAGCTCGACAAGCACGAGTCAGGGGAAGAAAATAATATCAGAGTACAAACATAAGTTAAACAAGTTTTGCCTTAAGAAGGCTAGCACAAACATAACAATGGATCAAAAGAGGCGAGGCCTCCTGCGTGGGAACCTCCTATCCTACTGCTGGTCGGGGGCCGCCTCCACGTAGTAGTAGGATCCTGCGGTGGTGTAGTATTCGTCTCCGGCGTACTCCATCTCCTGGGCTCCATCATCTGAAAGCAGAATCGAATCGAGGGGGAAAGAGAAGGCAAAGCAGCGGTGAGTACTCATCCAAAGTACTCGCAAGAATGACATCAGAACTATACTAAGTATGCATCATTATCAATGAATGGGGTTATATCTGGACTGACTGCAGAAAGCAAGAATGAGGGGGAGGCCTAGTCCTATCGAAGACTAACATCTTCAGCATCTTGCAACATTAGAAGAGAGTAGACTGGTATCTCATATACAGTCATATTATTGTAGCAATTTTATTAAGTAACCACGCCCAGAGATTCTTCCTCACTCCCTGCAAGGAAGCCATCCTGGAGCCACATTCATTTAAAGTAATCACATTTATAGTTGTATAAGGTCAAGGTACAACTCCAAGTCGTCCTGTTACCATGTACACGGCTATTCGAATAGATGAATTCATCCCTGCAGGGGTGCACCGCATTTCCAACACGCTTGATCACCTCCGGCTAGACACACTTTCCGGGGTAATGCCCGGCCTCGAGATCCAAAACATTGTCGCCCCACCTAGACTCAACGAAGAGGCCAGCCCGCCAGTCTAAATCCTAAGCGCGCAGGCTCATGGGCCCACTTGCCCTTGCACTCCTGCACGATGCGCACACGGCCGTAAGCAGTCCTAGCACCCCTTAGTAACAAGTGCCATGCGTTCCAGACCAATCCGGCGAGCGCCACTCCATTGCTGACGTCCAAAGAGCTTCGGCTGATACAACGACGCTGAGTACTCATAACTTCTCCCACGTGAAGGTTTAGTGCATAAAATGTCAAACGACCAACTCAGATCAAATACCCAACCCGCTAGCATTTTATTAGTGCGGGGCAAGCGCGAACCATAAAAGGCAGTCCGTCGCCCCACCAATAACCCTTGGGTGCCTTACCGGCGCACCCCACCACATCTCACGAATGCCTTACGACGCATCCCACCAAATCTTTCTCTCGCGGGCACCATTGGGACCGACCCGTATTTCACTTGTATTTCAGTAACAAGACATAACGGCTGTGTGTCAGTGCCCGAAGTGAATATCCGAGGAATCACTCTCGAGATATCACACACGGGGTATGTGTGGTGATGTGTCGGTAACGGCTTGTCAGTCATGAGGACTGAGTCTTCTGTCTTCAAGTCCTCTGTGTCGACGATGGTGAAAGCAGGGGCAACGACAATAGTAAAGTGGGAGTCACAGGGGGATACTATCCATACCTATACTACAACAGTATATGATAGCAGGTATGAAAGCAGTACTCAAAAACAGGCTATGCATCAGAATAGGTACTTGATTAAATACAGTACCAAAATCTAATGCAAACATGAGGGAGAAAAGAATAGGTGATATCGGAATGCTCAAGGGGGGTTGCTTGCCTTGCTGCTCCACGGCAAAGGCCTGATCGTCAAGGATGTAGTCGTACCGGCAGCACCGTCAGTCTCGGGGTCTACCAGAGAGAAAAGGGGGGAGGAACAATAAATATAAAGCAAACAGATGCAACACGATGCATGACATGGCAATATGTAGAGCTAGGTATGCACTAACACAATGCTACACGCATCAGACGGGGCGGGAGAATACCTGACGATATTTCCCGGGTCTTCCAATTTATCGGACAGTCGAATTGAAGGGAAAATTTCCATGTTCATCATGCTAGGGGCATGTGACACATGTGTAGATGGCATATTTGGATTCGTGGGATTTTTCTGATCAACTTTCATATATAAATTATTTTCATCTGAGCTACGGTTTAAAAGATATGATTTTTTAAAGTTTTTATTAATTTCTAGAATTATTTTAATTAATTAAATACAACATTATCCAGAATAGTGAATGATGACGTCAGCATGACATCAGGGGTTAACAGTGGGCTGGCCAGGTCAAACCTGACCACTGGGCCCCACCTGTCATAGACTTTGGTCTATTTCAGTTCATTAGTTTAAACTAAGCAGAGTTAATGAAAAGTGGGGTCCACATGATAGTGCCAGATTAGGGTTAAACTAATCATTTTAATATATTTAATTAGTTAGTTAGTCACTTGACAGGGGGACCCACTTGTCATTGGCACAGGGCATGCGGTCCCACTAGTCAATGACTCGTCAACCCCAGTCAGCCCAGTTAACTAGGTCAACCGAGTCAATTGGGGGCCAGGGGCCCCACTGGCAGTGACCCAGGGGTGGACCCTAGGTGTGCCACGTCGGTGGTGGCCGACAGCCATTGCCGGAGCTACTCCGGCGAGCTTCCGAATCGCGAGGAGGCTCGGAAATGGCGCACAGGGCACCAAATCGAGCGCTGTTTGGCGTGTTCGCGAGCTAAGGCAGCCACCGATCCATTCCAGGCATCGGGGCGAGCTAAGGTGCACGATGGCAAGTAGCACGTCGATGGCGGTAGAGCAAAGCTTAGGCCGGCGATGGCAAATGGTGATGCAGTGCGCAAACGAGACAACTAACGGTGCGGGGCGAGCCTACGTGGTGCGGCGGGTCGAGTGGTGGCAGCGGTTGGACCAAACGGTCATCGGAGCAACGTCGGCGGCGAGGTCAGGCGGAGCTGCGTTCGGGCACACGCTGGGGATGGCACTAGGAGGCGCGAACGGGCTCGTGCGTGGGTGCATCGTGCTCCCGGAAGCACCAGGAGCTCGACGGTGAGCTCAGGCGAGCGTGAGAATGATGGTGGCGACGACCACGAGCTCAACGGTGGTGACGCATTCGGGTGCTTGTCGCAGATGGCCCTAGAGGCAGCTAATGGCGATGAAAGCGAGAGGGCAGGGAGCGGAGGCTTACAGAGGGGCATAGCCGTTCAAAGTGAGCTCGGGAAGGGCTTGACGGCGATGAAATCGACGACGGCGATCTTCGGTTCCAAGGAAGAAGACAACAACGATGGTGCGATGCAGGGCTCCAGGGGCTCATGGTCGAGGAGGACGAGGAGGTCACGATGGTGCTTCTTGGTGCGGCGGCAAGGCACAGGAGGGGCGGCGGCTACGCTAGCTGGCGTCCATGGCAACGATGGCGCTCGAGTGAGTTGGGGGCGAGCGAGGGAGAGGGGCAGATGAGATCTGAGTGGGGCTAGGGTTTGCGGGGGAGGGAGAGAGAGGCCGTGGGGTCGTTCTTATCCTCCACGACGACGGTGACGAGCGGGTGCAGCGGCGACGCAGCTGTGTAGCGACCGGGCGATCGCTACAGGCGGAAGAGGACGATGAGGGGGTGGGCTGGTTGTGTTGGGCCGGTTGGGGCCGACCCAGTGGGGAAGGGGGGATTTCCCCTTTTCTTTCTTTTTCTTCCTTTTCTGTTTTTGTTTTCCTTTTTCCAATTTCTTTTCCAATTATTTTTAGAAACAATTGTCTTAGCAAAAATATGTGTCAGGGCCCCAAAACTAACATGCATTATTTTGAATGGCCACCCGAAGTTTGAGCATTTTCTTAATCTGTTTGCATCTCCCATTTGATTTAATTGCATTTTCAAAATACTTTCAGCTACTGTTATTAATGGTGGTGCCACACCAGAATCTTGGTGATGTTGTTTTCCTCAACATTATTTATTTTGGAATAATTGACAAAAATGCAACATTTTATTTGTGATGTTTGAGGATTTAAATTTGTCACTTGAAACAATAGAGCATTTGAATGGAATTTAGAGTTGGAATTTGAAATCCCATCTTGATCATATTCAACCTAGCAAAATAATTAGTTGCTGACCATGCCATTAATGTAGCTTAATTACAATGACCACTGTAGCATAAATCCAGGGTGTCACAGTACCCGAGATACAATGCTTAATTCTTTGTCCATTAACCACATTTGGGTTTGTGCCTTTGGCATTATTGATATTAATAGCTCCGGAGTGTTAAACCTCTTCGACGATATATGGTCCTTCCCATTTGGAGAGAAGTTTTCCGGCAAAAAATCTGAACCGAGAACTATACATAAGGACTTGATCACCTATTTTAAATTCCTGTTTTTGGATTCTTTTGTCATGCCATCTCTTAACTTTTTTTCCTTAAACAACTTGTCATTTTCATAAGCTTGTGTTCTCCATTCATCTAGGGAGCTAATATCAAATAACCTCTTCTCACTGGCAAGTTTGAAATCGTAATTAAGTTCTTTAATCGCCAAATAAGCTTTGAGTTCCAACTAAAGAGGTAGATGGCATGCTATTCCATAGACCATTTTATACGGGGACATCCCCACAGGATTTTTATAAGCAGTTCTATAAGCCCACAACACATCATCAAGTTTCCTAGACCAATTCTTTCTAGATCTATTAACGGTCTTTTGCAAGACCAATTTTATTTCTCTATTTCTCAATTCAACTTGACCATTTAGACCGAGGACGATAAGGTGATGCAATTCTATGGCTAACATCATATTTAGCTAGAAGTTTATGGAAAGCTCCATGAACAAAATGTGAACCACCATCAGTCATTAAATATCTAGGGACTCCAAATCTCGAGAAAATAGAATATTTTAAGCATTTCAATAGAAGTGTTATGTTCAGCACAACTAGTTAGAATGTTTCTACCCACTTAGTAACGTAATCAACATCGACTAGAATATGAGTATACCCATTAGAGGAAGCAAAAGGTCCCATATAATCAAACCCCCAAAAATCAAATGGTTCAATAACAAGTGGATAATTCATATGCATTTCTTGATGTCTGCCAATATTACCAATTCTTTGACATTTGTCACAAGAGAGGACAAACTTACGTGCATCTTTGAAAAGAGTAGGACAATAAAAACCAGAATGTAGTACCTTATGTGTAGTTCTATATCTAGCATGGTGCCCTTCGTATGCCTCGGAATGACAATTTCATAGGATTTGTTCATGTTCATGCTCACGTACACAACGTCTAATAACACAATCTACTCCTTCTTTATATAGATGTGGGTCATACCAAAAGTAAATGTCTTAATTAAAATAAGAACCTTTTCTTTTTGTTGGCATGTGAAACTATGTGGTATATATTTAGCAACAATGTAATTAGCATAATTTGCATACCAAGGAGTACTGCAGGAAGCATTTATAATAGTTAATTGCTCATCAGGAAAATTGTCATCAATATGTAGTGGGTCATCAAAAACATTTTCCATCCTAGACAAATTATCTGCTGCAAGATTCTCAGCTCCCTTACTATCAACAATTTGCAAATAAAATTCTTGAAGTAAAAGAACCCACCTAATTATTCTAGGCTTAGCATCTTTCTTTCCACTAGGTATTTAATAGTAGAATGATCAGTGTGAATAGTAACTTTGGAATCAACAATCTAAGGTCTAAACTTATCACATGCAAACACAAATGCTAAAAAATCTTTCTTAGTAGTAGCATAATTTCTTTGAGCACTGTCTAGAGTCTTACTAGCATAATGAATATCATTCAATTTATTTTCTACTCTTTGCCCTATAACAACACCAACAACGTAATCGCTGGCATCACACATAATTTCAAATGGTAAGTTCTAGTCAGGTGGTTGAACAATAGGTGCAAAAATTAAAGATTTCTTAAGTATTTCTAAGGCCTCTACACAATCATCATAAAAAACAAATGGAATATATTTTTGAAGAAGATTATTTAAACGCCCTGTAAATCTTTGAGAAATCCTTAATAAATCTTCTATTAAAACCAGCATGACCAAAGAAACTTCTTATACCTTTACATCTCTAGGACATGTCATTTTCTTGATTGCATAAATTTTAGCTTTGTCCACCTCAATACCTCGTTTGGAGATTTTATGCCCAAGTACTATGCCTTCATTCACCACAAAGCGACATTTCTCCTAATTCAAGACAAGATTAGTTTCTTCACATCTCTGTAAGACTCGATCAAGGTTGCTCAAGCAATCATCAAAAGAAGTCACGTAAACAAAAAAATCATCCATGAATACCTCAACAATATTTTCACAAAATTCAGAGAATATAGCAGTCATACATCTTTGAAAGGTAGCAGGTGCATTACATAAACCAAAAGGCATACGTCTATAAGCATAAGTTCCAAACGGACATGTGAAAGTAGTTTTCTCTTGGTCTTTTTTCGACATAGGTATTTGAGAAAAACTAGAATATGCATCAAGGAAACAAAAATGTGTATGCTTAGATAATATTTCTATCATTTGATTAATAAATGGCAAGGGGTAATCATCCTTTCTAGTAGCTTTGTTTAATTTCCCGAAATCAATTACCGTCCTATAACCAGTTACAATTCTTTGTGGGATAAGTTCATATTTATCATTAGGAACAACAATTGTACGTTCTTTCTTAGGAACATAATGAACATGACTTACCCATCTACTATCAGCTATGGGATAGATTATACCTGCCTCCAGAAGTTTTAATATTTCAGTTCTAACCACTTCCTTCATTTTAGGATTCAAACGACGTTGATGACCAACGACAGGTTTAGCATCCGGTTCCATATTAATCTTATGTTGACATAGAGTGGCACTAATGCCCTTAAGATCATCGAGAGTATATCCAATAGCACCTCGGTGCTTCTTCGGAGTTTTGAGTAATCTCTTTTCTTCATGCTCTGAAAGGTTAACACTAATAATAACATGATATATCTTCTTTTCATCAAGATAAGCATACTTTAATGTATCAGGTAATTTCTTTAATTCAAACACATGAACTCCCTTAGGTGGGGGAGGATCTCCTAGAATGTCAACATGCAGATTGTGTTTAAGGATAGGGCTTGCCCAAAGAATATCTCATCTATTTCATTCCTTTCCTTCATATGTATATCATGTTCATGGTCTAGCAAATATTGTTCTAAAGGATTAGTAGGAGGCACGACATAGAAGCAAGACCAATAATTTCATATTTACTAAATAATTCTTTCTCATGTGGTTGTCTACCAAACTTATAGAAATTAAACTCATGAGACACATCTCCAAAACTCACTTTAACCTTTTCTTTAACACAAAACATTTTCAGCATTAACGATATTCAAGAAAGGTCTACCAAATATAATGGGACAAAAATTATCTTGTAGTGAACCAAATACTAAGAAATTAGTAGGATATTTTTTTTCCACACGAGACTTCAACATCTCAAACAATCCCAGGCGGTGAAATAGTATCTCTATTTGCAAGTTTAATAGTAAGATCAATGTCTTCAATCTTAGAGGGTGTTATATCATTCATAATTTCTTGTTATAAAGTAAAAGGAATATCACTCACACTAGCACCCATATCACATAAATCCATGATAGCAATGATTTCCAATTTTAACAGAAACAACAGGCATACCAACAACTGGTTTATTCTTATCTAGCACATCATGTTCGTTTGTAGCAGGTTTCGTGATTCTAGCAGCCTCATTGCAAAAGTAAATAACATGCCCATCAATATTCTCAACCAATAGATCTTTAACCATAGTAATATTAGGTTATTCATTTATTTGTTCAGAAGGTTTGGGTATTCTAACATTGCTTTTATTAACCACAATTGTAGCTTTAGAATGTTCCCTAATCCTAACACGAAAAGGTAGTTTCTCAATGTAAGTAGTGGCCACAACTGGATCAACACTATAGATAATTGTTTCATCTTTAGCAATATGTAACCGCCCAGGACCGACGCTCCAGAAGATTCCCCTTTTATTTCCATTCTCGTCTGTGTTTCGTTTGGTTGTTGCATTCATCATTACATCATTCGCATCATCTGCATGGCATCGTCGCTCGTTTTCAAAAACTTGCATCCGTTCGTAGTTGCCGGTTCTCTCCGTTCGTGTCGCTGACCATTTCGAGACCAACCACACACGCGCGCGCCCATGGCATCGTTTAAAAAACCGTTTTTAAAGCGCGTGGAAAATATTCTCGGATTGGGTCGAAACTTGGCGTACAGTCTTATTATAGTGTAGGTAGGCCGCCTGCCAAATTTCGTCGCATTCCGAGTTTGTTTGGTACCCAAACAGTTAATCGTAGCAGTGCGGTCATCGGTTTATATTCAGACGTTTTTCGATGTTTTAAAACCTCATGTCACAGGCCGCAAACCTCCCTCTCACCTCCTCCTAGCCCACTCTACATAGCCCACTAAGCCCGGCAAACCCACCTCTCCGATCGGACCGTCCGATCGCGATCGGAGGGTCAAAAACAGCCCCAAACCCCCCTCCTTTGAACCCCTGCTATTTATAGCAGCAAACCTAGACCATTTTTGGACAAACCCTAGCCCCTAGACTACCCTAATCCCACAGCCGCCGCCGCTCCTCACTTTCTGTGCACAACCAAACAACCTTCACCACGGAATTCATCCATCCCGAGCCAACCACCAGCCAGATCCATCCATCCTGATGGTCGGATCGAGATCCAACGTCCACGAGGAGCTCCCCACAGATCCCGCAGCTACAGCCTCCTCGATCCAATCTGGATCACGGGAGCAAACCCTGATCGAACCCAAGCGCGTCGTGCCTCGTGAGCTGCCGCCACCCATCGACCTTGACCCCGCCGCCATGTCCGGCCACCGGCAGCTGCGTCGGCGAGCCTCGTCACTGGAGGAGCCCAGGCCGGTGCCCGCGCCCTCGCCCCGTCTCTCTTTTCCCCTCCCCATGCTAATCTCGTGTGCTCTCTCTCCCCGGTAGGAAGCAGCAGCTCTCTAGAGCTCAGAGCCACCGCTCGCCACCGTTCTTCGCCGGGAATGGATCCCTCTGCCCCGGATTCGGCACCCTTGACACTCTCGCCACGTCGGAGCCCCGCCTTGAAGCTCCCCCCTCCGTGCCATGGAGGCTTCCGGTGCTGCCGCTGCCCTCTACTCGGGCATGAGCAGGAGGACGACGAAGGCCCTGCTCGCCCAGCCGTGGCCCGCATGGCTCGCCAAGGCCTAGCCCACCTCGCCATGCCTGCATTGACCCCCGCGCGTGGGCCAAGGTCCCTCCGCTCCCACAGCCAATGGGCCAAGCCCATGGTGAGCACTGCCTGCCTCCCATATCCGACGCGCAGGCATCCTATAGCTATCTGTCGCTCATGTCAGTTTCGGGCTCCGTTTAGATTCAGCCCGATATGTTTTTTTCAGATCTGCGAATTTAGTAATTAATCCAGAACTGCAGTTTTACAGATGGGACCCCGAACTTCATGCATATAATAACTCTCAAACTGTGCATCGCATGTAAAAACTATATATATGAAATATATTCTGAAATTTATGTAGTTTAATAATAACCAAGTTTCAACCATGATAAAAATGATTAACTTGTTGTTTTCATTGTTTTTGCGTTAACGCCATGCCAAAATGATTTGTTTCATAACTACAAAACCGTAGCTCCGATAAAAATGTTCCACATATGTAACTTGTCTAGAAAAACATCTAGAATCACATGGTGACATTTATTTTGCTATTTAACAACTCTAAAATATTGTTAGCTCAGATCTGGTCCAATTTCGAAATTAACATATGAGGTCATTTCGGAAATGCTATAAGTTGCTTCCGACCTCATTTAATATGCCTAGATGTTGTAGTTATGTATGCTTCACCATTTGCCATGTTAAACAACATTTAATATTGACGAGTACCTAAACGACAGTGAACTAAATAATTTGATCGTGGAGTTTCATCAATTTACAACTTGTTGCATATTGAACTTCACTTAATATGTAGTAGTTGTTTGTTGTTCTTGCCATACCATGCCATGCCTTGCATATTTAAACCAGACATGCATCATACTGGTTTGTGCATCATGTCATGCATATGTTGTGGTGTATCATGTGTTGATTGTTTGTTCTGGATTGCTTCTTCTCGACAGAGTTCCGAAAGCGTTTAGCGTGTGAGGATTCGTTCGACTACGTTGGCTCCTCTTCTTGATGGACTCGTTCTTCTTCCAAGTGGGATCTCAGGCAAGATGACACATTTCCCTGGATACCACTACTATCATTGCCATGCTAGTTGTCCCGCTTTTATTGTTATGTCTTGTTACCTACCACTTGTATGTCAAGCCTCCCAACATTGTCATGATAAGCCTCTAACCCCTCCACATCCCAGCAAACTTTTGTTTGGCTATGTTACCGCTTGCTCGGCATTCTTATAGAATTTCTAGCTGCAAGTACAATTGCTTCAATGTGTCAACATGGACATTCTTTTGTTATCACAATATTATTGCTATTTAATTTAATGCACTTATATACATGGTAAAAGGTGGAAGGCTTGGCCTTTTGCTTAGTGTTTTGTTCCACTCTTGCCGCCCTAGTTACTTGTGAACCGGTGTTATGTTCCATATTGAGCGCTCCTAACATGCTCGGGGTTGCTATGGGGACCCCCTTGATTTTCGTTTTAGGATAAAACTCTTCTGGCAAGGCCCAACTTTGGTTTTACCATTCGCCAACCTAATAAAAACTTGCATAGGGACTTTCTGGACCCCGTGGATAATTAATCAACAACCCGGGCCAGTGCTCCACATGAGTGTTGGTCCAAAATGGCAATAGCCGGGGCCACCAACGGTTGTGCCAGCCGGAAACTTAGCCAATCCGGTCATGTCCTGAGAACGAGATACGCGGATCTTATCGGGTTTGTCGACATGTCGGGCGGCCTTGCTGGATTCGTTTTACCTTTCTAGAACGTCTTGCGTGAGGAACTCTGATCTTTGGGCTATCTCGAGGTGTCGTATTTCCTTTGGAATTGCCTAGGATGATCACAAGATCCGTGGTCGAGGTTATTTCCGCGACGTGTGGTTAATTTGTGATGGACGAGTTGGAGCACCCCTGCAAGGTTAAATCTTTCGGAAAGCCGTGCTCGTGGTTATGTGGCAAACTTGGAAACTTTGTTTAACACCCATCATAGCAAACTTGAAGTAAACTCTAATAAAATACACTAACTGGGTGCATAACCGTGGCTGTCTCTTCTCGTGAGTCCTTTATCCAAGAGAGACCATGGTGGGGTTATGTCTGACGTAAGTAGGTGTTCAGGATCAGTTAGTGATCAGTACTAGTTCACATCCATTATGCGTAGACCACCATACTTTACTTTATGTATCCGTAAGTTAGCCACTCAATAAATGCTTAGTCGCTTGTTGCACCCTCACCACTTAACCATATCTCACCCATTAAGCTTTGCTAGTCTTGATACCCTTGGAAATGAGATTGCTGAGTCCCTATGGCTCACAAATTACTACAACAATAGTTGCAGGTACGGGTAATGCAATGATTTGACGTGAGCGCGATGTTTGTTTGATTTGGAGTTCTTCTTCATCATCATCAATCTAGGATGGGTTCTAGGCAGTAGCCTGGCATAGCAAGGATGGATGTCATTTTGTCGTTTGTTTTCGTCCGTAGTCGGAGCCTCCTCTTTTGTATGATGTTGAATATGTTGATGTATTGATGTGATATTGATGTAGCTTGTGGCGAGTGTAAGCCAATTCCGTATACTCATCTCTTCTGTACATGTATTTGTAATGATATCCATTCTTGCAACACGACGAGATGCGCTTTTATCCCTGTCGAGGCCCTCGTGCCAAAATAAGGATAGGATCGCATCTTGGGCGTGACAAGTTGGTATCAGAGCGAGGTTCCGACCTAGGAGCCCCCTTGATTGATCGAACCTTGGCCGAGTTGAGTCTAGTAAAAATATATTTTGAGTCTAGTTATATATCGGAGAGTAGGTTTCTTTTACTCCTCTTCTGTACTCTGGTGAGGTATTCGACTTAGGAATTTTATTCTACTCCTCTTCTCGCTCAAATTTGTTATAGGATCACGCGGGTATTTTGGAAACAATATGATGCTGATGTGACGGAGTTCTGTCTTGGTGCCTCCTGTCTGACATGATTTCTTCCGGGGAGTTGAGCTCCAGGGGATTCTTGACACATCATTATCGTTCAGTTTCCATAGTATCTTAGGACAGAGGATGTTCGAAATTACTTCAATAATTTTTGTGGCGAGATAAGGTCGGAGTCACCCAGTACTAGGGAGGCGTTCGGGGTACCGCCATGGTTGGTATCGTTGTGCTTTCGAGGATCCAGGATAGATGAAGTTCCGGAGCCTCTGGTTATGTGTTGAAGGATGGATATAGTTGGGGTGTAGGGATTGTTAGTTGTGTGAGATATTTTCCTCCTTGTATCCCCAACACGAGATTGCATAACCAGAAAGATTTCGGAAGTTCTTAGGTGGGAATTCGAGTAGTTACCTAGGCTATCTTCCAACATATCATGATGTGAGGTTGTGGTTCGACATCTAGTGGATTCGTTTGTTCACGGTCTTTCTTATAGAGGACAGTCTCGATATATGTCATCAGATATGCTTCATCAAGCCTTGTAGTTCGCTATGCCTAGGGAGCATATTTGAGCGTCATTTCAATATGACAATCCAATGTACGATCGAGCCCATGCGAACCTTACCACGAAAATATCGAGCGGAATCTCTATCATGAACTTGTTCTGGCTTGTTTCATAAGCCTCGTCCTTTGTTTTGTTTTTGAATATGGTAATCCGAGTTGCTTCGATGTCAAGTGGTGATTTCACATCTTTCCTATGTAGTGTTCTCATATGTCTGTGGGATTGATAATTCTTTTTCCAATCAAGTTGTCATATCAATTCTTTTCATCCGGTGTGCTCTCTTCAAGTGAATTCTATCCTCTTCAATATTTGCAAGATCAATCCTCATATTTCATTCCAAAGTTTGTCTCAACTGTTCCAAGTTTTCTTTGTTTTCCCCACCCTCCCGCCCTTTTTCTTCAATGATTAAATTATAATCCAAGTGCCTTTTCTATTCATGTGATGTTGTCGCTATCTTTTCTTTCGTATTGTTTCTGATGATTCCTTGTGAAGATTCTCAGGAGTTAGTTTCAAGTTCTATCCTCATATTCTTTGTCTTGTGTTATTCTTCTCCGGTGAATTCAATTCAAGCTCTCAGTGTTCATCATATCCTTTCTCATTCGTTCAATGATTGCCCATGTTGGAAATTCTTATCCAAGTATCTCTTGTTTAGTCATCTCTCTTTTCTATCCGGAGTGCTGAAGATATCTCAGAAGTTTCGTGTTTCCATTCAATAATCCTTTCAAATTATTTCAAGGGTCTCATATCATCAAGTTCTTAATTTGTACCGGCGCAATATTTCTTTCTAAGCAATTGTTTCAACGGTGATCTCTTTGAGTGGGCCCATAACCTACAGGTGTTTTCCCCAAGATCTTACCTGGCTCTTCTAATCTTTCCGGAGATGTCCTCAAGTTCTTTTTAAATACGACGTAAGAATGATTTTCATCAGTCATATTCCTTCTCCAAGATCGCGTCTAAATATATTTTTCATCGTTGGCTCAACCTTTCCTTATTCATTCTTTTGAAGTATCTTAGTAATTCATGGTGTTGTTTCTCGTCATCATTCTCAGCATTGAAGACTTCTTCAAGGTTGTGATCTCTCTCCTCTTCAATTCTTTGCAACAAGGATAAGTGGTGTGCAAAATCCGTTGCTTGTCATCAATTTAACTTGACGAAGGATAAGCATAACGTAATTCTTATTCTACTGTTTATCATTCCAAACATGCATATGAATTTTCCACTGAATCACTTATTCCAGGATCATAACAGTTATAACATAGAATATAAACTCTTAATTATGAATATGAAAATATAATAACACGATATCATTACCTTTAGGGTATATTTCCAACCGCCTATGCACATTGGGTCTCACCCAATGCAAGTCTAGGCTCCGGGTGGCCCCGTGATGCAGAAACTCATGTGGTATTTCTATTTTATTTTTCTCAGACATTTTACTACCTCGACAACATCGCAGAAATCTTGTTGAAAACAACATCATTCATGGTTAGTTTTATTCACTAGAATTATTGTTGAGTGTAAAAGCTATGTAAAAGTGTTCATGAACGTATATACATTCCGAGACATATCCATCATCTATTCAGCCCGCATCTTTGATCCATTTGGTAGGTTTGCTTGGTGGTCTTGGCTATTTAATGTAGAAAAAATGTTTACCATAGTCTTGCAAAAATCATATTTTTTTCTCATCGTGTCAACCTAGGTTAGAAGTGTTTGATTGAGTCTTGTCATGGTAAAGTGCTAAGTATAATTATAGAGAAAACTGGGTCTGGGTTTATTTTGTAAAATTGATACGACCACATCATTATAGATAAAACTGGGACTGGGTTTCTTTTGTATTGATACGACCACATCATCAAGACAAAAAATGCATGTCCATATCATCACATCTCGAGAATGTGAGCCAATCTCTCTCTGACTCTCTCATGTAATGAAGCTTTTCCAGTCCCACATTGCTTGTCTCTTGATGATATGCGATCTTCCCTTCCCTCATTTATGCATAAATTTAATCCATGGGATAAGTTACGACCAATCGACTAGACCCTATGGGGTTGTCCGTGTGACAACACGCTAAGACTTGACACAGTATATGAGATGGCGGCGAATGAAACTCCTCCTGAACGGGACACAACATCGATGTGGTGATTGCTCTTTTCTCCAGCCGATATCCAATTTACCATCGCTTTTATTGTTGCTTAGTCTTGTTATTCTCGAGCATTGGCCACAAAGTCTAATCTCAAACACCAATGATTGACCTTGAAGCGACTCTCAACCTTCACACACTTTCTCAAGGGAAAATCCACAAGATTGGAAGCTCCCAAACGATTTCAATTGTTTATGAGTCCCCACAATTCCACGAGTAATACATATAATGAAGAGAATTTTTTTTATAAGTAGTACCTTTTTTGTAGCAATTTTGAAAAAAAGGGTTCGGGTTTAAAAACTGAGGGCAGTCGGCCGGCCCAGGGCCGAAACCTGGCAGTCGGCCTGCCCCAGGCATCGTCCAGCTCCAGGCCGTCAGCCCACCTTTCGGCTAGGTGGAGGCTGAAACCTCCCAGGATAAAGCAGCGTCGGCCAAGCTGCCTTCTTCCTCCTTCCTCTCCCTATTTTCTCTATTGTTAGGCCGAAATGACCCCCCCTTGATCTCCCAATCCCTGCACTAATTTGCTATTTCAATCTAATGAATTGATAGATTGTGTGTTTCTCCCCCGCCCTACGGTTTTATTTTCCGCAACGGTGTACTAGTTTGTTCGTGTGGAGGAGAAGATGGTGTGGTGGTGGAGCTTGCAATGGTGAGAAGGTGGAGTGGTGGAGAGGAAGAAGAAGGTCGAGGGGAAGAAGGAGTGCACTCACGCGTCGAAGGTATAAATTTTTGTTGTTAATTTCGTTTTTTTGTTATTTTTGTAATGTATGTACATTTAGTTTGTGTTATTTTTAGTAGCGTAGTTATTTTAGGTTATCTGTGTTAGTGTAGTGATTTTAGTGTAGTCATATTAGTATCGGGTTTTAGTTTTTGTTTTCGTAGTGTAGGATTAGTTAGTTTAGTCATAGTAGCGTCGGTTATTTTTTGTGTAGATAATTTTAGTGTAGGTTTTTTTATGTGCCTTTGGTGTAGCTCATTTTTGTGTAGTTTTTTTAGTTACATTACAGTGTTAGTTTATTTTAGTGTCGATATATTTGCTGCGAATAACGAGGAGTTGGCATTGTCTGATCAGGTTAAAATGCCTGAATCCGTAAATCTGACTGTGTATTACGGCCCCGGTATTGTTCGATATAATGAGTTGGGGGTTGATCTTAGCGACTTTAAAACAGGCGAGATGACACTTTCAGACCCGAACAGACTGGACATTAGGCAGTTGAAGCACTAGTTGACTACTAGTTTTGGCCTCGATCCTGAAGTTTGTTCCGTCAGTATTCATGCCTTGTGGACCAAATCCTGTAAAAATGTCAAGTGGGATTTGATTCCGATAGATAGGAGCCAACATTGGTTGTCTCTGTTAAGTCGTTGCAGAGACCGAAGAATCCATCCGTATGCCCTAGTGCAACCAGTGGCGAAGGAGGAGAACACCGTACCGCCAACTATGGGGTATGATCCAGGCAAGAGGAGTCAAGTGGCTAACGAGATTTATGTATCCGGGTCACAGCCACCGGATGTGAATGATACTCAAGCCGACAATGAGTCAGATTATGTTAATGCTGGTCAGAGTATTCAATCGGTAGTCTTAGCTGCCTCTGGTGTTGCTGATGGGGACGAGGAAGGCGAGGAATTGCAGAGGGTGATGGAGGAAGAGGACGAGGATGGGATTGCAGAGGAACTTGATTCTGAAAATTCCAAGGATGAGGAGGAGGTACCAATTCCTGCTGCATGGGAGCAGGACATATCCGTCGGCTTTACTGTCAACGATGGCCATGAGACTCCATGGCAATATAATCTAAACCAAGTCCAGATCGGGGCTATGTTTGACACAAAGAAGAAATTGAAGTATGCGGTGATAAAGTGGGCTATGTCTACCCAGAGGGTTTTCCGGACACACATATCTAGTCCAACGAAATATACCGTGAAGTGTGCTGAATCAGGTTGTCTTGCGAAGGTGCACGCCCATGTGCCAAAGTATCACATCCACTGGGTTGTGACAAATGTTGTACCGCATAATTGTGTTAGGAAAAACATGTTGGCTCGTCATCCAAACCTTACTTCAACTCTCATAGCACAACTCATGTATACTGAGATAGTGACGAAGAAAGATATGGAAGCAAAGCACATCCAGACCGCAGTGAAGGTCAGATGGAAGTATGACATTCCATATGAGAAGGCTTGGAGAGCTAAGCAGAAGGCTATGGAGGAGAGGTTTGGGACGTTCTTCGACTCCTATGATAATGTTGTGCGTCTCCTTGACGTACTGAAGGAGAGGAATCCCGGCACTTATGTTAACATTCAGCACACGAGGTTGGAAAGCATACCTGACTACAAGGTGTTGAAACGAGTATTCTTCTCTTTCGGTATGTGCATCGAAGCTTTCAGGCATTGTTCTCCTGTGATGTTTGTGGATGGTACATTTCTGAATGGTCAGTACAAAGGGCAAATCCTGACTGCTATTGGTGTGGACGGGAACAACCAAATCATCCCACTAGCCATGGCATTTGTGGAGGGTGAGAACTTTCCGAGCTGGGTATGGTTCTTCCGTCAAATTAAAATTGCGATCGTGAAGAACAGACCCAATGTGTGTCTCATTCATGACAGACATCCCGGTATATTGAAGGCCGTGAAGACACTGAGTAATCCAACTGCTGACGAGCCAACACCTTGGAAGGACTTGCAAAGCCGGTGGTGCATGCGCCATCTTGGTGCAAATTTTTTCTCACAGTTCAAGAACAAACGGTTGATGAACTTGTTCAGGAAGTTATGCAAGCAGAACCAGCGGCGAAAATACGATTTTATTTGGTCCAAACTAGATGAGTTCACTAAGAAGCAGGTCGTTGCTAGGAAGAAAATGGAAAAAGACCAGGTTAAATTAACAGCACTCATTGCGGAGATGGAGGGGCCAGTTGGTCTTTGTGACTTGCCAGCAATTGACCCTCCTAATACGAAGCGAAAGAAGGGCAGGGCAATAAAGAACTTTTCTGAGTGGATAGAGAAAGAACCTCCAGTGAATTGGTCTTTGTTGCATGACACCCATGGAGCTAGGTATGGCCACATGACAACCAATCTTGCAGAGATCTATAACTTTGTTCTCAGAGGGAATAGAGCATTGCCACTGACAGCTATTGTGGAGGGTGTATTCCATGGCACTGTGAGGTATTTCAGAGAAAGGCATGAGTTGGCAAGGAAGCATATTGAAGATAATCAGAACACTCCTTACTGTAGCCGTGTCATGGAGTATATGGCTGATAAGATAAAGAAAGCCAAGAAGCACACCGTCACACTCATAGGTAATCAGGAAAGGAGGTACGAGGTTTAGCTTCCTACTGATGGTTTCGGTTCTGGAAATGAGGTGAGGACGCATGAGGTTACAATTGGAGCAAAATTTTATCCAACTTGTGAGTGTACATGCAACAAGCCGCAGTTGTTGCACCTACCTTGCTCACATGTGTTGGCTGCCTGTGGCCAGATTTAGTTGGACGCTATGTCCTTCGTGTCTCCGTACTATTCAAAGGAGGCAGTACTCAATGTCTGGACAGGTGAGATGACAGGGTTTAGAGTCGTCGGCAATTTCAACAAGGTAAACGATGCTGATATAGTATACATCCCGGATCCTGCACTACGGCGAACTAGCAGGGGCAGGCGTAAGGTAAAGCGCATCCGAAACGATATGGACCAATCTGAAGCAGGTGGAGCAACCAGGCAATGTTTGCTCTGTGCGGCGTATGGTCATAGGATGAAATATTGCCCCACACTGAAGAAAGACGGTGCTTCCACATCGACGGGTGCTTCCGCATCGACGACTGCAATAGTAGTTGCAAGAGGAGGTCCTGGCAGTCGTGGTGGACGTGGCTCTTGAGGCCGAAGGGGCAGATGAGGAATGAGTAACTCAGAAGCTACATAATCTGTGGGACTATGTTTGTATTTGTAATATGTGGGACTATGTTTTTAATTTGTAATATGTCGGACTATGTTTTTAATTTTTAATATGTCAGACTATGTTTTTATTTGTAATATGTGTGCACTATGTTTTTATTTGTAATATGTGAGACTATGTTTTTATGCCTTTTGGATACTAAGTTTTTATTTTTAGTGCACCCCCTTCTATGTTATATTTTCTAATATGTTTGTACTATGTTCTCATTGCAGATATGGCTTCATATCGGATGCTTAATGGTAATATCGATAGAGGGCACCGAGCTGCAATTACGGAATCGGGCACCAACTTAGACGTGTTGATCACTCGCACCCCAAAGTCTAACTGGATGATACACCCTGCATGGGTTGATAGGTATGTGTCGGTACAATCACGTAGCACGTTCGTCATCGTTTTGATAGTAGCTAATTGTAAGCTACATTTTGTTTATTTTGTAGGCTAAATTGTGCTGGACTCCTACCCTTGGCACGACTGGTTGAGGATACATTGGATGAGTGGGTTGATCACCCGGACTTGGATGATGCGGGCGAACCAATGCAGCTGCACAAGAGGCCAGTTTCACGCATCTCTTACGACAGGTCACTCCTTAGCTGCTTAGTAGATAGATGGAGACCAGAGACACATACGTTCCACTTTCCATGGGGAGAGATGGCTCCTACTTTACAGGACGTGTCTTACTTGTTGGGATTACCTCTCGCCAGTGCTGCCATAGGACCTTTAGAGGTAGAAGATGGTTGGCTAGCATCTATGCATGCCCATTTTCTGGCTGTGGTGCCAACAACCACCACACTAGAAAACGATCGGCACGGGCCTCTTTTTAGGTGGTTGAGCCAGTTTCAGATTGTTGCCTTAGGATATCCCACTTATCAGTTGTTAGAGGCACAGATTGACCGGTCCCTAGAGGCATATATTATGTGGTTGTTTGGCAAGACTATGTTCATAGAGAACCACGTGACCACTGTAGATGCACGATTGATCGGCATTGCACGAGAGATAGCTGAGGCATTCTCCTGAGAACATTGCGCGAAGGAGTTTTGGTTCTGCCGTGTTAGCAGCTACGTACAGAGGCCTCTACAAAGCTTGCCAGTTGAGGTCTAGGAAATCTGGTCTTCTCGAATGTCCACTTCTGTTGCAACTTTGGTCTTATGAGAGATTCCCCATTGGTCGACCCTACGTTAGCATTGACAAACCTTTTGGCAAGGAGGACATTGCTGGACAATACATGCCTTCTATCGGTGACTTGCCTACTGTGGGATCTGTTTGGGCACGGAGAGAGGTATTTTCATTATTAACAATATGAATTAGTAATGTTTATTTCTCGCTATTCAATATTACGTACTAATGTTTGTTGTGATGTGCAGAGACAGTTTACGCCTAGCCAGGTGAGGGGCTGCTATCCCTCCTTCATGGCGCAGTTTGATAGTCTGCACGAGGATCAGGTTATATGGGAACCGTACACCCATAAGGCTATTTCCGATAGATACCCAGGCGGGATTTCTGGAAACTGCACTAGAGATCAGCATTACTGGATGACCAAGGCCAAGCTGGTCTTCGATGTGACCGTTGAGGAGATGGCTATCAATAGGGTGATGAGACAGTTCGGTCTATTCCAAGAGCCTGACATTCCGGTTATTTCACGATTACCAGATCACGTGCACAAGTAAGTAATACTACTTTGGTTCTCATCTCTGCATTAATAGGTTATTGAGACTATTCGGAGTACTTATAGCTAATCATGTAACGTGCATTTCAATCTCAGGTATACTCGTAGCGGAGGAAACAAGTCCCATACTTCTTGGGTTCGCGATATCAGACCTTACCTCAAGGAATGGAATACTGCCCCGACAAATATATGGGATGAAGTTCGTGTCTTCGACTGGGACACGTACGGGTTGTATCTGAGGCGTTACAGACAAACCACGAGGATCTACTTGGTTCCATCATCTGCTCCGGAACATATCCCAGTTCCTCTCGCTAGCGATCTCTTCCCAACTTCCTCACTAGTGGGAACCAGACACCACGCGGTATGTCCTAAGTTTGTCTCACATCCTACGTTTTCCCTATACATGAACATGTACAATTGGTTAACTTTCTACGTACAGGGTGAATTGGGAACTCAGGCGCTAGAGGAGGTTACCGCTTTGGTCGACCATGTTGACAGAGGAGAAAATATCCCACTGAGAGAGCAAGTAACACTGTTGAAGAGTCTTCAAGCGAAGATACGCGGGTTCGTCACAGCTGTTACATGTAGGCGATCTTCCGATGTTGTTGACACTCGTGCAACACATCGTCCGCCACGCCCCTCTCTACAGTGTTCAGAACCACGACCTTCACAGCCAGGGAGCTCCTCCTGGCAGCAGGCAGCTCCTTCACAGCCTGGGGGCTCCTCCTAGCAGCAGGCACTTGCTTCACAGCCGGGGGCTCCTCCTGGCAGCAGGCACCTGCTTCATAGCCGGGGGGCTACTCCTGGCAGCAGCCACCTACTTCACAGCCAGGTAGCTCCTCCTGGCAGCAGGCACCTCCTTCGCAGCCTGGGGGCTCCTCCCTGGCAGCAGCCACCTACTTCACAGCCCGACGGCTACTCCTGGTAGCAGCCACCTACTTCATAGCCCGGGGGCTATTTCTACCAGCAGCCACCTCTTTCGCAGGCCGCTGACTCTGCCTGGCTTCACCAGATGGACCTAGGTAACTAAACTGCGTACATTCTTGTGCAAAATGTAGTCTCATAAGTCATTTCTTACATGTTTTAATTCACCATCAGGCGGCAGCCAGTCGCAGCCGTTTATGGCTTCAGTTCAGTCACCTATATTTACTGGTCCTGGTTCGTAAATACCTGGTGACAGCGAGGACGATGATCCTGCTGCATGCACCTACGGTATCTCGGAGACAGTTCTTGTCACTCCATCACCACCATCGACGCGGGAGACACAGACACCGACGGATGAGGTGTTCTATGGTCGTGGTCATCGTGACACTCTTCCACCTCCTCAGCGCTTATCGCCTTCCGATCCACGTCCCAGGAAGCCTACGATTCGTCGCAAGCCCCAGGAGTGATATGGTCACCTACGTATGAGACATGACTATGTATTTATGTATGAGACATATGTAGCCTTTATGTATTGGACATATTCATGTATTTGACATGCTTAGCCTCTATGTATCGGACATATTTAGCCTATACGTATTTGACATATTTATTCGGTCTAGAGAGAGAACAATAGCAACACAAACCAAATTAGTCAACATCAATTGCACATTACAAGTGAATTAAACGTTACAACTTAATTAAACCGCACTACATAGAACAACACTACAAAACATAGTACTACATGGAAACATAGTATTACATGAATGCATCATCGTCATCCTCCGTCGATGCAGATCTCTTCCCCTTCGTCCATGTAGAACTATTGCCCTTCGACGATGCGTTGGTCTTCACCTTGGTACTCGGCATGAAGACGTCGTCTTCATCCTCCGTCGCTGCAGAACTTTTCCCCTTCATCGATGTAGAACTCCTGCCCTTTGTCGATGTAGAACTCTTGCCCTTCGATGCAGAACTCTTCACCTTGCTGCTCGGCATGAAGAGGTCGTCCTCATCCTCACTTTCTGCTGACCATAATCCTAAATTATTCACAACAATCCTGAGATAAGCATCACCCTTGTGCAGTTGCTTTTGCCATCTGGCGTGCAACCTCAGAAGTTCTTTCCATATCTCCTCAAAAGTCCTGGGAGGCCACCCAGCCCTAGCTAATTGGTGAGACAACTCATTCATTATCAAGTCACTGCTAATGAGTTCCTTCCATGGTGCTGCTCTGTCATTCCTTTTGAAATTGGCAGCTAGACGAAGAAGACGGTCGGACATACCCTTGTGAAAACTACGATCAAAAGGATAGTGAGGATGAGGAGGATGAGACATCTCCACGAAAGAATGGCGAGAGCGGAAGGAAGGATGTGGGAGCGACAGGGAAAGGAAGGGCCTGCTCACCCTCCTTACTGCGAATGTAGTTATATAGGTGGGAGACAAAGTGACGGGAGAGGAAGTGGCGGGAGTGGAAGTGGCGGGAGAGGAACTGGCGGGAGAGGATCTAGCGGGAGAGGAAGTGGCGGGAGAGGAACTGGCGGGAGAGGAACTGGCGGGAAAGGATCTGGCGGGAGAGGAAGTGGCGGGAGAGGAACTGTCGGGAGAGGAATTGGCGGGAGAGGATCTGGCGGTACATCTTGCTGAAATTAAGATACAATGTGCTGAAATTAAGATACATCTTGCTGAAATTAAGATACAACTTGCTGAAATTGAGTTACTGCAATCTAAATCTACTAGGTCCAACGTGGAAATTTTCCTTTTCCATCTCCAGCTTCTTCTGCTGCCTGGGCTGCACGAGCCCTTTCTTTCTTTCTCTGCCTCTCAGCTTTACGGGCCTCCTCTCACTGCCAGTAGACCTCCGCCAGTAGAAGTTGGTTTTCTTGGTTTTTCTTCTTCATCTCAGCAAGAAAAGCCCTCTGCTCCACACAGTGCTCTTGCCAAGCTCTCTCCTGCTCTGCTTTCTCCTCTGCTGCCGCCTTCTCGTGGCGCTCCTTCACGTCCAAACTTGCCCATGCTCGACGACTTCTTTCACGAATCTCAGTCACCGCCCAGTCAGGCATTTTTGTGTCTATCCAACGATAGTACTGGCACAGGGGTGGATGAGACTACAAAAGATACACAAATATAACAAATCAAATCAACAACAATATGAACAACGTGTTTATTCTGTGTGACTGAAACTTACCGGAGGCGTGATGTACGGTGAAGGACCAACGGGTGGATCTTCCTCATAATTAGCGCACATGAAAAACTTCATGCCCAACCAATCTGAAAAATCCGTCACCTCCTCCACGTTGCAGAGATCATCGCACCAACAACGAACTGCTTCCACCCCCTGAGGCAGCTTCGCACTCTTCCATTTGCTAGGCCTAATGCTTTGATCCGAAGAAGGCAAACTCATAATGACTACCGCGCTGGTTTTTTCGAGTGTTGGTGGCTGATGGAGGAAGGCAGATACAATGTCTCCTTTTATAGGCAGATGACAACCGCAATGGCGGGAAATCGGGCGGGAGAGAATGGCGGGACAAAGAATGGGCGGGATAGAATGGCGGGAGAAAATGGCGGGATAGAATGGCGGGAGAAATTGGCAGCAAATAAAAACGACAATAGTACGGCTTGCTGAAATTAAGATACAACTTGCTGGAATTAAGATACAACTTGCTGAAATTGAGTTACAAGAATATAAATCTACTGAGTCCAACGTGGATATTTTCCTTCTCCATCTCCAGCTTCTTCTGCTGCCTGGGCTGCACGAGACCTTTCTTTCTTTCTCACTATGGCAGATAGCTGAAAACAATAGCTAGCTCCTGTTCACGTTGTTTGAATGTTATGAGCACCAAATTGTTGACTTTGATAGACGATGCCAGCAGAAAATTCCCGAAACCTTCCTTCTTCAAAACCATTCGACCACCCAAGCCAATGAAGTAGTAACAAGGAATGCTCACAAATATATCATCATCTTCTGAATCCAAGGTAATTTCAAGAAGTAAAGAACCAGTCCTAGGAATAACCACAAATTCCATCAAACTCCTCACAACCATGGTAGGAATAACCTGACAGAAACAAGCAACTTATATGATCCATCTTATGAACCAGCAAATAACAAACAAATAATAAAAAACAGAAATCAAAGCTTACCATATGTTGGGAAATAACGTTCATGCGATCCATCCTATGAACGAAAGGAGTACATAGTATGTAGTTGTCATCAAAGAACTGCCGCGACATGACATACATTTGATGATAATTCAGAATGACACCACGACTATAAAAGCAGCTGTCAACAAGTTCCCTCTGAGTTTCACTCAGATCCTCAAGAGCTACAAAAAATTATTTCAATTACTGACATGAACCGCAAAAAGTATAAGCTCAATCAAATCTGAAAATCTGTCAAGCATAAATCTTACCAACATGGGGTAAAGGAAACAACATAATACCATCCCGATGAAATTCGACACTAATATAAGTTCCATAGTGCTCAAGCATAACAGTCATCATGTCACTGTGACGGAGACCATAATCATTCACGAGTTCCTCCCACGAAGGACCATGGAATTTACTGCTCATCCTACCATGTGTAAATATAACATGGTATAAGTTACCCTCAGTGTTGTGCAGAGCAAGATCAATATCAGTGTCACCCCTCCCAATAGCTAAAGCTCTGCACTCCTCAATGTACCGAGCAAGATGTGATCTAACACTATATGGAACATACTACAACAAGAATGGAAGCAATGATCATAAACTTATAAACAAAGGCATTCGAATATGCCACGGTTAGATAATGAAGACATCGAATCTTACAACACGTCTTGCACATCGACGATCCAGCACCACAGTAAATACGGACGCACCGGAATCAACGGCAACACAAGGGCCACCTGGAGCGCGGCAAAATGGGCAAGCCATTACTTGTAGACGGATGGTGACAAATATTAACTAAATCCACTACCGACTTGACAGTTCTCAGTCGATTGAGTTGGAAGCAAAAAAATATACCGTACGCCGGTGGAGAACGCCCTGATCTATTGATTAAGCTGGTAGGATAACATAATGGGTGTTCCAGCGAGGAGATCGGCGAGTCGGTGGAACCACCGGAGAGCAACGGTAGTGAGAGGGGAAGAGGGGAAGGGTGAGGGAAATGACTGGTCAGAGGAGGAAGAAAAGAGGGTCGGGGCTTAGCCAGGGGCCAGTCGGCCTCCCAGTGGCTGACAGGTGCCTTTCGGTCTACCCCAGGCCGACAGGCCTATCTCCTGGCATCTGATTGGCCGACAGGATCCTTTCGGCCTACGGATGGCTGACAGGTCTCCGGTCGGCCTGGTGGTGTCTGACAGGTCCCTGCTCGGCCGACTATTGGCCGACAAGGTACTAGTATTGAAATTTTTCCAACTCACGCACCTGTTTTCAAATTTGTTACAAAATCTGTACTAGTTTTGAAAAAAATTCTAACAAAGAACTTAGAATGGTAATTCAATTATTGGCCCGTGGAATCTTGGATACAAGTGATGCGTTTTTGTTCCCTCTCTCACATGGAAGAATGGAACTTTGGGATGTATATCTCACAACCAAACATGCTAGCTCATCGGGAGAATAGTCATGTTCATAGCTCCCTTAAAAAAATCACGTTACCTTGTTGTGTGACCCATCCGGAGACTTTAGAGTCTAGAATACATATGGACTTTTAGGTGTAAAGTTTTTCGATTGGTTTTGAAGCATTATTCTGTGAAGTCACTTGCCCGAGACTCAGTCCAGTTAGAGCCTCTGAATAACTTTTGGGCTACAAAGACAAAATGACAACGACATATATGGCGAACCTTTTGGTGGTTTCTCTCGCAGGTTTGGAGTGTATTTAGGATTCGGGTCGAGCATTGATCTCCACATCCTTGGGTATTAATAATACGTCTTCTTATACCATAACAGAATGACTTCTACCAAGAGCACCCGCAATATTGTCCCGTAAGGGGTTATTGGGAGTGTAGTTTTTTGTATGGCACATATTCACAAACCGACAAGAACAATCTTATGCTAGAACCGCTACCTATTAATGAACGTCTGTCCAAGCACCACCCTATTGATTTATTTTAACGCTCATGTGATACACGAGATGACTAGGAAGGAGGGAAACATGCCATATGAAACTGGTACCAATCAATAAACTCGTAGAGTGAAACCACTCATATATACCTAGTACAACATGAATACCCTAACAATACACATTCCATCTGTTGTCCTCCAACACGTTATATTAAAAATAATAATATATATTTATCTAATTCATCAAAAAATATGTCGACCAACATTTTTCCTATGTGCATCCACCTAGACCCGTCAACAAAGCACAACATTCGAAAAAAGAATTATGGCATTATATCATAAAATCTAGAAATAAAGAGAAAAGAAAATCAAAGAGAAACCAAAACCCCTCACAAGAACAAAACCCCAAACCAGCCCATAAACCCATAAATCCGGCAGGCAAACCCAAAATCAGCGAGAAGAAAAACCACCCAAACAAGGAAGGGAAGGGAAAGGAAGGAGCGAAGCAAACCCTCCCGTCGCGTCGTCCCCTTGCGCCGTTATATTAACCCCACCTTCGCCTCCGCCGCCCCTTCTCTTCCCCCCCCCCCCCCCCCCTGTCTCCGCCCCCTCCACCCAGATTCCTCCGCGCCTCCATGGACGACCTCGAGCAGGCCATCCTGCTCGCCTCCGACTCCCCCGCCGCGGCCTCCGCCTCCCCGGCCGTCCGCGAGGAGGCGCTCGCCTTCTGCGCCCGCGCCCGCGACGAGTCCCCGCCCTCCTCGCTCCTCCGCCTCTGCCTCTCCGGCCTCGCCTCCTCGCCCCACGCGCACGTCCACTTCTGGTGCCTCCAGTCCCTCCACGACGCGCTCCTCCGACGCCGCATCGCCCTCCCCGACGACCTCGCCCTGCTCCGCTCCTCCCTCCTCTCCCTCGCCTCCGCCTCCAACGCCGCCTCCCCGCCCTTCCTCCGCAACAAGCTCGCCCAGCTCGTAGCCCTCCTAGTCCGCCTCGATTACCCGCATGTCTACCCCTCCTACTTCCTCGACCTCCTCCCGCCCTCGCCGCCGCACTCGGGCCCCACCGACATGTTCGCCCGCGTCCTCATCTCCCTCGACGACGACCTGCTCTCCCAGGACTACCCTCGCAACGCGGACGAGACCGCCGACGCCTGCAGGGTCAAGGACGCCATGCGAGCGCAGTGCGTGCCCCAGATCGCCCGCCACTGGCACGACGCTGCCGCCACTCTTGGTGCCGCCGACCCCCCCACTGCCGCCGTAGCCCTTGATGCGGCGCGCAGGTGCATCTCCTGGATCGATGTTGCGCTGGTCGCCAATGATGTGTTTGTACCTCTTCTATTTGACATTGCCCTGTCCCCTGCAAGTGCTGCCCCTCTTGCTGCGGCGGCGGTGGGGTGTCTCTCTGCCGTGGCTGCAAAGAGGATGGATGCAAGGGCCAAGGTGGCGTTGCTCAGGTCACTCCTGTCTGCACAGCAGGGGCTTGGTAGCCCAGACAGTGGGTTAAAGATGGCATCTTTGGTGACCACTTATGCTGCGGAGGCTCTTGCGTGTTATCGCAAGCTTGGCCCTAGCGATGCAGATGGAGCTGCGGCATTGGAAATGCTCGAAGAGGTGCTACCAGCTGTATTTTCGGCAGCAGAGAGCTGCTATGAGGAGGATGTTGATTCTGGTTCCGTGCTTGAGTTTTTAGCTGGCTATGTCAGTACGATGAAGGCTCCATCTGAGAAGCAGCTGGGGCACTTGGGACGGATCTTAGAGGTGGTGCGGCAGCAAATGACATATGATTCAGTTTACAGGGGGCATCTTGATGTGCTCGACAAGATTGGGAAGGAGGAGGAGGACATGATGTCGGAGCAACGGAAGGATTTAGTGGCATTGTTCCGGAACATTTGTCGGGTAGCGCCAGCTGCCACGCAGCAGTTCATAAAGGGGTTGATTGTGTCAGCGCTCCAATCCGTAGAAGCTACCGTTGAGGATGTTGAGGTCACTCTTACTCTGTTGTACCGGCTCGGGGAAGCAGTGAGTGAGGAAGAGATCCGTACTGGATCTGGGCTGCTTGGGGAGCTTGTCCCCATGCTCCTTTCTGCGAGATTCTCGTGCCACTCACACCGCTTAGTTGCATTGGTGTATCTTGAGACTGTTACACGCTACATCAAGTTCATGCAAGAGAACGTACATTATGTGCCACACCTTCTTGCCGCCTTCTTGGACGAGCGTGGCATACACCATCAGAATTCCCATGTGAGCCGCCGTGCGGGATACTTGTTCATGAAAGCTGTCAAGTTGTTGAAGGCAAAGCTAGTGCCTTACTTGGATACCATTTTGCAGGTATTTCCTTGTTCGTCTTTTTAGATGTACACACCATCTAGTTTATTGTGCTAGATCTGAGGCTGTTTTGTTTGTGAGTTAGAGCTTGGAAGATGTCCTAGGACAATTCACTTCTATGGACTGGGCAAATAAAGAGGCAAAGCTCTCCAGCTCAGAGGATGGCAGCCAAATTTTCGAGGTGCACTGTCCATCTGTCTCTATAACCTAACTTGGCTTGCACCTAGCTGTTTATGTTATTTAATTGGGATACTGAACTTGGACCAATGGCATATTTTCTTATTTCAGGCTGTTGGGTTGTTGATTGGTATTGAAGAGGTATCACCAGAGAAGCAGGTTCAGTGCTTGACAGCTTTGCTGCATCCTCTCTGTCATCAGGTGATTGATCCCCTTCTGCCCAATATGATAGCTCTAGTTCTCTAGGAGAGAGGGGACTTACTGTTTTAAGTGAAAATCAATTCCAGATCGAGTCGCTTGTGGTGGGTGCCAAAGCACAAGGACTCGAAGAATCATCTCCGAGAGCGACGAGTCTTCTACAGATTGTTGTTGCATTGAATATGGTTACCAAGGTATGCTTTACACTTGCACCTAAGAAGAAATGATCAATAGCACATCCTGTATTCTGGGGGTTAGTATACTGGGCCATGTCTGGTATTTTTTCCGTGTTCTGGTCATATCTTCTAATATACGGAGTAGTTATGATTTTCTCTCGTGTAAAGTTCTAGTTCTGTACATGTGTATCACATCCTTACTTAATTCGGTCACTGTTTCTAGGGCTTCAATGAACGCCTCGTGATGGTAACTAGGCCAACAATCGGTGTCATGTTAAAAAAGGTAAATTCTGTCATTCTTTACTTCCATGTTTTCACTTAATCTTTTGCGTGGTGATGTTTGCTTGTTGTCAAGTAGCATATGCAAGTGGCCGATGAAGAGGACATTTGCAAAGTTCTTGATTACTCTGCATCAATAAATAACATATCCATGGTCTTTGTTTTACTATTCTTCTGATGCGATATTTCCTTACCACTTTGTCTTCAGACCCTTGATGTTGTTCTACAACTCCTTGTTTCATTTCCTAATGTGAGGCCCTTGCGATCAAAGGTAAATCTGAACCTGTTTCTTTAAGATCTTCCTTAGTTCACCGTTTGGATGATTAACCACTTCAAACTTATGCAAATGTAGGTCATATCCTTTCTGCACCGCATGATTGAGATATTAGGAATCTCGGTGCTTCCATGTATTCCGATCGCACTAAGACAATTGCTGGTTCATAATGAGGTATTCATTTTTGCTTACGTTAATTTGAATCCACTCTTCTTGGTTCTTTTGCTTTGTTGTCCTTGCTGATGTCTAGTACCTGCAGTGTTTAGGTTTCTTTTCTCAGTAACACTTCCTTGTGCAGTATTTGTTTGAGTAAAAGGGTAGTAGAAGGATCCTACTTTATATATAAAAAGGGCAGCCCGGTGCATGTAGCTCCCGCTTGCGTAGGGTCCGGGGAAGGGTCCGACCACTTTGGGTCTATAGTACGCAGCCTTTCCCTGCATTTCTGCAAGAGGCTGTTTCCAAGGATCCTACTTTATATATGCAGAAAATAATACAAAAAACACAGAGTTGTTTATAGTCGTTCAAAAGGAAAGTAAATCATGCCAAACAGCAACGGACGACTGTAGGAAGAATTTATTCTGGTCCCAAAACTTATAAGAGATCTCGGTAGTGAATATGCAATGTCCCTAAATAGACTTGTATATATAGCCACTGAAGTCGTTCTCCTTGTTCCTCGAATGGATAAAAAAACATTAAATACCTCTTCTCAGTTACTCTTTTTCTTGGATATACTTAGATTGAATTTCTTTCTGGTACCTGTCGAACTTCAAACTAGCTGTATATTATAACTTCAAGCAACATCCTGTCACCTGTATACTCTTTTATTATAGGCTTCATAGCGCTAAAATTATGTAGCTTCATCTGGGCTCCTCACATCATTATTTGTTTCCATACAGGCAAAAGATATGGTGGATTTCCTTGTATTGTTAAACCAAATAATATGCAAGTTTAATTCTTCAGCAAGTGGCATACTGGAGGATGTCTTTCCTACTATTGCAAGTCGTTTGTCTGTGATACTGTCACAGGATGCCTTTTCTACTGGTCCAGCAGGCAATACCGAGGTAAAGTTAATCACATCTGTAAACAATAGCTTTATTTATTTTCATGTTTTGTAGCTTCCTGTTCTTCTATTCGTTTCTGTGATCCTAGAATGCTAAATACCACTGTACTGCATGTACCACGTGAACCTCTTTGTTACCCATGGCGTCGTACTTCCTTTCTTTGTTTCTTTCTGATGGTGCAACTCCAGCTAACATCTGGCAGAACTATCTAATGACATCGAAAAGCTTTTCAGAACTGCCCATCTTAGTCATTATACCCGGTGGCATTACCTTCAGTGGCCACAGTACTCAACTCAATATTGTTTATTTTGTAAGCATTTGGATCTTGCCGTATTAGATAGTTTGTCGTGGTCTTGGGCTTTCGGGCAGCCCACCCCAGGGGTTCTGATCAAGGACGAATGGTCCCCTTTGTCATTGGTCTTCACATGTTCCATTGAAGACATATGCCCCTCTCTGTAAATTCCGCCTCTCTTTCTTTCTTAATGAATTGGTGGCGCTCCTGCTGGTTGCTCAATTTTTTTGCAATAATGTTCTTGTATAAGTCACCTCATCTTATGTAGCTAGCTTTTGTCCTTGGCAAGTTTGTTGCCCCCATCCATTAATTCTACCCACTCTCCTTATTCCGGTAGGTGTCAATTGGGTTCTAGATGAATTACCAGCTTCCCTATATACTGTATTCATATCTTACCGTTGCAGGAAATGCGTGAACTGCAAGATCTGCAGAGGACATTATACACATTCCTCCATGGGATGGTTACACATGATTTGTCTACAATTCTCCTTGCTCCTACCTGTAGGCAGTATTTGGAAACCATAATGCAGTTACTTTTGTTTACTTCATGCAGTCATAAAGATATACTGCTCCGGAAGGTCAGGATTCCAGTTATCTTGATTTACATTTTTTTTTATTATAGCTATTTCCCCCTTCTTTTTTTCCGCGATGAAATATAGCTATGTTCTCCATTTCCACTGTTCACTTACACCTTGATTATGGTTTTGTTAGGCGTGTGTGCAGATTTTTGTCAAACTTATAAAAGACTGGTGCACTACATCCAAAGCTGATGATAAGGTATTGCTGTGTTCACTTCGTGTGATCTTACGGTGTTAAGTGTCTCTCTAGTACCTGGACAGTTGTATTATATTACTCATAAATCTCATATGTTCCTGTTTTTCATCAGCTTCCTGGCTTCCGAGTATTCATGATTGAGAAGTTTGCTACTGATTGCTGTTTACACAGTGTCCTTGAAAAATCATTTGATTTACGTGATGCAAATACGGTAATAATCTTGCAACTTGCAGTCCTTATGTTTGCTGTGTTGAAAGTAAACCTTTACATGATTATTTGGCTGTTTGTCCGGCTCTATCTGAACCGCAGTAACGTAGTGACACCCATCTTAGTGGGAGCTATAGGCATCGAATTTTGTGAACACTGCAACTTCCAGTGGTGATAGTTTCTTAGTATTATATTGCATTACTTGGTAAGTTAGATTTCTGAACGCTGCCTACACCAGCTTTTACTAAGGAGAATTGCAATATAAGTTTTGGATGACCACAGTTGCAAAGTAATATAAATTTCAACTTGTCCAGCATGATTATTTAGTCTGTTGTCCCGTAGTTCATGTCAGCTTTCTTAAATATCCTGGGAATTTCACTCAAGAAAAATACGGAAATTCTAAACCTTACACGTGTAATATGGCTTTATGAAGCCTCTATTTCTGAGACGTTCCAGAGTGCGTTGCATTAAGTTCTTATTAGTTATTAGTCATATGCTGTTTTAATCCACCCAATTTTGTAACTGAATCATCCTTAGAGATTACCCCACCATCTTGGGTCTTTCACCTAGAGAGGACACCGATGTAGATGGGATTTTAAAAAATTATCCCAAGCGATAAGTTCCAGAAAAGCGTAAGGCAATGGGATGCACCCTTACATATTTAAATTTATATAATTTCAGTTCTCAGCTGCACACTATATATCAACCTGACCATTGGCAGAAAAGAAAGGACATACTCCCTCCTTTCGTAAATACTTGTCGGAGAAATGGATAAAAATAGATGTATCTAGAACTAAAATATGTCTAGATTCATCCATTCCTCCGACAAGTATTTCTGGACGGAGGGAGTATTTCATTGCACAGAATTTGAAGCTAATCTGTTAAGTTTTCTACTATGCAAGGGATTGTAGAACTCTTACCTGGTCAGTTCTATTTTAACTAGGAAAAGCTTTGTTTTTGCCACTCTAGCTTTTCCCTTAAACTGATAGAATTGTAGCAAAATGAAATGCTGAGTTGGCCATCCTAGACAAGTTATTTTGCTGATTCATGAGGATGATTGATAATTAGAGCGCTTGGAGTCAAAACTGAGCATGTACTAATGCAGTTCAGACAGTTATAGCTGTTAATCTGGAACCAATTGTAACGTGGGTTCCATAGACCACCAATGTTTGTTCAATTTCAGAATTCTGTGTTGTCATTTTACAGCAGTATTGTAGTTAAAATCTACATGCTGTTGCATTGTGATATATTGACCAATTCTTCATGTTCAAGTACATGGTGATGTATTGACCAATTGGTTTATTTCTTCTAGCTCGTTGTCTTTGGTGAAATTGTGATGGCTCAGAAGGTTATGTATGAAAGATACGGGGAGGACTTCATTGTAAATTTTGTAGCAAAAGCTCTTCCAGAAGCTCACTGCCCGCCCGAGCTTGCTGAACAGTACTACCAAAAGATACAGGTATGCTCTTATGTCATATCTTGACCTCTGTTGTTTCTGATTCCTAATCTATATTTTTATCCATAAACATATGGTGGATCAGAGGAACCACCTTTGTTCTGAAGACTAGAAATCCCTAGAAATTCGCTTGTGATTAAGAGAAAAAGAGTAGAATGTACAGCACACACAACTTATTATGTTGGAGCCAGATTATGATTGTGCCGATTGATCTGTATCAACATTATATATATTACATTAGTACCACGAATACAACTTGTGCTTCAGTCACAGGCTTTAGAGTGCACAGCAAATACGACTATATTCTCAATTGTAAACATACGAGTTGTAGGCTTGTAGCACATAGCCGCAGAGTTGAGCGGGCAGTTTTGCCAGTTGCTATAATAATACCAGAATAGACATTGAAGTACTCTATGCAAATTCAAAAAGTTAAATCACTTTTCTCGAAAACTGAATCGACATGTCTATGGACTATTTTTTCTACCGGACTATTGTCAGCTTGATGGATGTGCCATCAGTATGACATTTAAGTTGGGAAACTGTTAATAGTATCATCTGTTAGGACACAAAATGTGAGTTGTATTCACACAGTGAGATATGCTAGCTCATAACTTGTGACTTCAGAGTAATGGTCATGGATGAACTGTTGGATCTCAGGGCTATTCCGTTGCCTGGGAACACTTTGCGGCCTATGGGTTCCATAGCTGGTGTGGTTGGAGAGGATCGTTGGGTTAGGGTCTTAGGTATTAGGGAAACTAGAGTTCATCTACCGTCCCCTTGCATCCCTGGTGTGCCAGTTTGTATCCAGTTAGAGTTGGTTCCACACAGCTCTAGTTTCCCTAATGTTGCTTTGGGAAGGTTGTTGAATTGAGACTTGAAAGTAACATTGATTAGTTGATGACTCCCATCTTTTGTTTGTCGTATTACTCTGTGAGATTTGTTTCTTTGTAAGCTGGAATAATTATAGATGCTTTCATGATTCAGGAATTCCTCATTTTATTTGTAGCCTATTAAACTCTTCACTTTGTGACAAAATATTTCTTGTTGTAATCAAAGTAGTTTTTTCTTTTCTTTAACAGGGAAATGATATAAAGGCATTCAGGTCATTTTATCAATCACTTATCGAGAAAATAAGACAGCAGCAGAATGGGAGTCTTGTATTCAGATAGCATCATTCCATTAATTTTCAATCTGTTTGCCAGGAGACTCCTCAGCCGAATGATTTGAGTATAGGTAGTTATTTCTGACTTATTTACCTTGTTTTTTTCCTACCTATTTTTCCACTGTTATTTCATTCCTATATTTTTTTGTTTAATTCATTAAAATTTGCAGGGTAGTTGTATCAGTGATGTATATAATGCTACCATTTCTGAGATTAGAAGGTAATGTCTTGCCATTCACATACTTATCGGTTCCTATCTTTTATCTTGCTTATGTATGTTTGATCTTTTTTGTTCTTAAGAACTGTGCATCTTGCTAGTCAAGTCTCCCTTCTGATAGTCTTATAATGATATACTAGGTTAAGTAACCTATAGAGGTCCCAAATGCATTTATTGTGAGCTCCATAAACTTGTCTGCACCATAGCAGTGTAATGCATCCTGTTGAACTTTTTGTTGTAGTGTCTGTTTAAAGTTTACAACGAGGTGGATTGCAATTGCATTTTCAACTAGGTGGATTGCAATTGCATTATTTCGTTTGCATCTTCAGCAAAATAAATATTCATACGTATATTCATTATTTCACCCATCATTCCACATTTTAGTTGTGTGCCATGTGCACAGAATTTGAACTTGCCCTTTTGTATGCTTGCAGATGTATACTGCGGGAACATTTTTACAGACTATATGGCTGCCGTGGCGAAGTTGACTGTTCACCGCATGTCATCGGATGCAGGGAAGTATAACCCAAGAGTTTGTCATGAGAGGAAAAAAGATACAGGGTTCCATTTATTCGTTTGGAGATTTCTCCCCAAGGTGAAGTGAGTGTTTGTTCTCCTACCCGGGCTTGAAATTTTGTAAGGCAATCTCAGTGAGCTAAATAGCCGGGATAGAAAGCGTGTGTGTGGGCCGTGTTTTCCCTGACAGAAAGTTGTCGCACCGCCTGTTGTCGTGTACCAAATTTTGTCGAGCTGCCGTGGTTGGTTTCCACCCCAATTTAGTTAGCTGGGGTTTGCTGTACAGACTATAATGATCGCCTCGTTCCTCCATCTGATGATCTAGTGACCGCAGAAGCATGCTTGTCGTGCCGTGGTGCATAAAGGTTTGGGCTGTTGGATATCTTCTTGTCTCGAAGCTTGCGAATTTGAAAGTTCTCCTTGCTTTTTTTCCACCAATCCTTTTTGAAGTTTCTGCAAATTTGAAGTTTCTTCCTTGCTCCGCCTATCCTTTTTCTGACTTCGGATCCGAAATCGAGCCATTCGGATCCGAAACCGATGGCTCGATTTTGGATCGTTGAAACAGAAACAGAAGACCGAGTTGTTGTCGACAACGATGCGGCGTCTTTCCCCAGTCTCTGTCAAGTTACATCACTGTTAGGCGCAGTGCGTGTATATTTGGCTGGGATGGGATTGGGAAGGCCGACAAGGGGTTGGCAAGGTCCGAGTCTCCGTTCTTCTGGTCTTCGGGAAGTGAATGGCCGGGAACAGAAATCCGTGCCAGAGACGGCGGCTGTGGCCTGCTTTTATCATGTGCAACCATTGCCTTTGCAAATCTATTTGACTGCGCGCAGTGGTCCATATGATTGTGGCCGCAACAACACTATATTACATAGATCCGGCTATCTTTCATCGTCCGTCGTGTGCATGGGTTTGGAAGGGCTGCGTATTGGTGATTTATATCCGGCTGTATAATGGGGTACGTATTTAGAATTTTTTGGTCGGTGTTGTTTGAAGACATGAGAGATAGGAAAGACGAGAAGTTTCTCAAACCAGAGTAGGAATTTGGGAACATTATTCGGGTTCCATGTCATGTCAAAATAGAGAAAACGTGTGTTGCTCCTGTGGGCTATGGTGGCTGTCAGACTCAGCGGTATGAGGTCGCGTCCTTCTTATCAGACTCTGGAAAGTCAGTCAATGCAAACTCATCTTTATGTGGTACAGCTAGAAAGGGATACTCCCCGGAGGAAAATGCCAATCAGACATGGGCCCGATCCAAAATACAATAGAGCTACGTACCAATCAGGGCATAGATATATGCCAAGTAGCTGAAAAATCACGCCTCATGTACATTTTATGCAAGAAACAAAGCAGCATTCACCAAGATGAACTGGCCCCAACCGACCGCCTTTTGCCTCCACTTGGCCCGTTCCGTTCAAAGGGTGTCTATATGAATTTGGAGAATCAAAATCTCTATGAATTTTCTTCTACACGCGCTGGGATTGAATGGCCTGATTTTCATAAGAAAATGTCAATGGATTCCTCCTATCTCATACCAATATTCCTTTGCTTTTTCTGTGACGCATATTCAATCTGGAAATGATGCAGATTCAAGCAGCTTGCAAAATTATCTTATATTATAGGACGGAGGGAGTAACTGTTTCCGCCTCTGCATCGTTAGAAGAACCCAAGTTACACAACAATTTTGGACTTCTACCGTTATAACATGTGTTGTTAAGCCGCTTTAGAGTATCTATAGTCCGGCGTCCCAAAGGTCTCAAACACCCAGTCGGACGGTCCGATCATTGACCGGTCACAAAAAAGCGACTCAGTCCGGCTCCTCAAACGGGCCTCAAACGTCGGGTTGCCCGACACACCTCATATCCAGGCCAAATCTAGGACGGACATGGGGCGCCCGGACGCGTCGGTCCCAGTCCATGTTGGCCTACCCGACCCCACATATATTCATCCCCTCCGGGACCAAACCCTAGCGACTCCACTTCACTCCGCCACTCAAGCTCCTGTATGATGATCTCGGGCCTTCTCCACCATGCCGGACAGAGGATCTGACTCCGACCAGTTTGGATCCAGCGACTGGGGTCTCGTCTCGTGTGGGTTGGAGGAGGCAATGGCCATCCGCATTGCACTCCGCCGCTCCTGGTAGGACAACGCCCGGTCGATGGCAGGATATGTCCGGCGCGACTCCATTGTGTCGGCGCATAGGGCGCTCGGATCCTCGGGGCCTGGATCATCACGGTCTCGGGAGCCTTCAAATCCCTCCTTTCGCATCACTGGTCCGGCGGAGTATGAGTCCCATCGGGACCGGTGTGCCTGCCGTGGGAAGAAGAGGATAAGGGCGGCCAAGGCCCGCCTCGTCGCCGACATGGCGCCGGCAAAGGAGGCTAATGCACAGGAGGAAACCATCCGTGCCTGCATTGTAAACAAGTAGTAGTGGAGGAAAAGAATTGGACGGTGCGTGCCATGGCTGGACAAACACCCAAGGAGGAGAAGAAGAACAACGACGGGTCGGACAACTCCGGCGAGGAGCAGATCCGGCTCGATCCCTACCGCGTCTTTGATCGGTACTTCCGCTAGAAGGACCACAATGGCGCTAGAAAGGGCAACGACATCCGTGGATGATCCTCTCCACCATAGACAAACGTGTCAAATTTTGATAGTCCGATGGCATGTTGTGATGTAGTAGTTGGACGACGTGTGTAATGTATCGTTTACGTAGTTGCATAAGTTTGTATGAATTTAAGGTATGCTATTGAGGTGTCTAGTTATGATAAGGGAAATTTGAGACTTGAGCGGTCCGTGCCCACGGACGCGGACGTTTGAGGGATCGAATTTGTCAAGTTCAGCTGTAGATGCTCTCAATAGGCCTTCATGTATGTTCTCATCGAAGTACTACGGACACTTACGGCACTACAATAATGGACACTTGTGCTAAAAGGCAGTTGGGTGGACACACTAAAAAGGATAAACTCCCTAATAGTTGTGGAACTACGGATTGGAGTGTGGAGCTAACTGTCTTTTCTAATGTTCACAGTGGAGTTGCTTGGGTCCTGACTCCTGAGCTCTCCCAGCACACCTACCGTGAGGTTGTTGATCTGCGACACTGTATCATGTTGATCTGACGGAAGCTAGAAAGGCGAGGCATTGACATTGAGACTTCCTGCTATTAATTAATGACTATATGCTAAAGAATGTTGCTAATGGAGTTGGGTTGATTGGACATCTTTACATTAAAATACAAGCATAATGCCTCTCCCACACAAAGAAAAAGAAGAATCAATCAATCATGATCGATTAAATCCGTATATACTAGTATAAAATACCAGTAGTTAATTAGGATTATCCCATCCCTTTTTAGCGTGTATATGCGCGGGCATAAAATACTTTTCCATCTCCGTTCAAATGTCAAGCAAGCAGTCGGTCCATTGAAGGAGTCCGTATGACGTATTTCAAAAAGAAATGGCCGGCATTTCTGTGCAGTTTACTACGTATATGGATGCATAACAGTTGACTAAATCAAACGAAAGATAGCCTGCAATCATAAAAAATGGTATAATCAAGCGAAGATAATCCAATCTCTAACCATGGGAAGTGATCAAGGAGACAGATTCAGAGAAAACATTCTGATGTCGTGTGTGACAGTAATCAAGATTGATCCATGTACGCCCACAGAGGCACATGCATATCTCCAAAGATACCCAAGAATCACCACCAAACATATCCTAGCTTCGTGCACGTATGCCCCCCCACATTAATTAAGGAAGAACAAGAATTTAATTTGTGCCCATGCCAGGGAGCAAGCATGAGCCGGCACCAACCACCTTGAGCCTGAGCCATGCATGTCAAGAACCCTAGCGGCAAGGTGACATGTAGCCTTTCAAGTTTCAGCCCCATCTTAATCTAACCAGGAGGAAGCGTGCGTGCATGCATGCATCTAGAACACTTTCTTTGCGCGGCTGAGCATGATCCATCCATGATCCATCCGCCCGTCAGGTGCGAGATGCCATCAGGGCCATAAACCATGCTTATATCTTTGGGCTGTGGTTGTACCTTCCGATGGGAGCAGTGTTTATCCATCCATCCATCCATCCATCCATCGTCTATCTATCTTCCAAACGCAGGAAGCTAGCTGGTTAGTTAACCGGGGAAGCTAGCTAGAGAGGATTGGAGAGGAAGGATCAAGTGTGAATAATCTATTAGCGTATGTGGCGGTGAAAGCTATGCATGTCGTAATGCAGCAGTTGGTAGGGGGTCTCGTGACGCCTGGGCCTCTTCTTCTTCCTCCTCCTCCTCTCATGGAGGGAGACGGCGGACCTACCGCGTATCTCCCGAAGCTATCCTGTCGCCTACTTTTCGTAGGATCGATGGATGGATCGTGGTACTACTGCGCTAGTACTAGTACGTGTTCGTCAGGGTTTCTAGAACGTGTACTGCCGCCCGGCCGGACTAATTGCTCAAGTTATCTTCAGGTTTACTGCTCGCAAGAGGAGAGATTAATTAGTTGCTCTCAATCGGGGTTCTCCGGTGTCCTACATCTGTCAGATACAGGTCGCCGTCACAGCACATTTTTGATTAGTATAATTGTTGCTTGCATCTGCTTGCGGCATGAGTAAGAGAAGGCGATCACAGTACCGGTTCCTTGCTGAGACCGGGGAGGAAGAATTAACGGCTTGTGTTTCTCTGATGTGTGCAGCGAGTTCACTTGCCGACTTACGGCACCGGAGAGAGACACACTCAAAGTCTCGAACGCAATGGATTGTTCCATGCAGTCTTGGATCTGAATTGATCACATGATGCCGTGACGTGCATGCCTAGCTGGTTTGTCTGTTTTTCAAATTGCCGTAACTAACACAGATGGATCGGTCGACCGTCATATATATATTTATATGCATGCACTGCCACTGCAGGAGAGAAGTCAAAAGGATGCAAGGATTGTTTCTCCGCAGGCACGCATCGCGTGCATGAGCGCTTTGACTATGTATCACTGCCCCACTCGATCGCTCTTCTTCACTGCCCCACATGCATGCCATGGAGAAGATGAAAAAAGTCAGGAAAATTTACATAAACTCCACACCATGCTCTGAGCGAGACCTGTACGATAGAAAATTAGCATACACGCAGATCCCACGACGACGACGTAGGGGGGCTTAGTCAGAGGAGAAGAAGTTGGTGCAGGTGATATGTGGACATGGGCGCGCAACCGTGGTCTCGACGCTTTTGAATTTGCGCGGTCGACGTACGATTTTATGTGCTTTTCCCTTCCATTAACAGCGTAGATGTACGACTTTTGCGTCTTTGCAAGCCGGGGCGCTAGCTTCGGGGAAACACACACGCATGCAGTACATGCTGACTATGTGTGTCAGTGTATTAGCGTCGTTGCAGGTTTCACGTAAGACGTAACACCGGGTCACCGGCGACCGCCATAGTTTCTACTGGTCGACGTCGTCGTCCATTTGACACCGAGTTACCAAGCATGGATGCTGGCTCGGGCATCTCTCGCTCTCACCCAGCGATCTTCTTCATGTGTCACGACCAGTTCCTCATCACGTACTAGATTGTGCGTGACGAAAGTAATCCGGGAACCATCAATTCCTCCAACCAGTAAGTAATCTGAACGTGTGCGCCAAGACACGTCACACACCATTCGTCCCCGGCCAGTCCCTCTCCGTGCCAATTCTCTCTTTTTTTCTTTTTTCTTTCGAGCGGTTCGTGTGCCAACTCTGGCACCGCATCGATCGATCGGCATCACAAAAGAGAGCGCACATCGGAGAAGCAGCCTCTTGATCACCATCTGAACGCTGTCTCTAGAAGAAAAGGAAGGCGTAGCAGCTAGCTAGCGTGTTGGATTCGGACGTGTGAATGCATGGATCCATGTCGATGGGTAAGAGGCGAAACGACGACGCCGCACGCGCGGCTTGTATGCTACTGTTTGGTTGGGCAACTGTCTCGAGGAGATCGTATGGATCCAAAGCGACGCGTCGACGGAGGGTATCTATCTCCATGTGGCATCTCGGGGCACTCCGCCGCGTTGCATTGCATGCATGGCCACACTCGCCGAAAGGCTCTCGAGTCGGAAGAGGACAACGGAATTAGAGCATGTAAAGCCGCACCCTTATATCCGTCTTAAACGTCTGAACAGACCTTTCGATCATGAAAAATCAATCAGACGAACGTTTTAAATGGATCTCAAACGTCCAAAATGACCGGCATCCCTCGTATCGATTTCAAATATGGGACGGATATGATGAAGCCCAGGTGTGTCCGAGCATGCCCGCAATGTCAGCCTGGCCCACTATAGACCCCACAAATATCCAATTCCGAAAACCCTAGACATCCGACACTTCACTCTTCGTACACTCCACTTCCATTCCTCCACCCTCCGATCCGATGGCCGGCGACGGAAACAGCTCTGATGGATCGAACGTCGATGTGGAGGAGGTGGCCATCCGCATCACGTTGCGCTGGTCGCTACAGGACCAAGGCGGCCCCGACGACGACGATTCTTCATCCTTCGAGCCCGTCGCCCGTCGCTCGTCGAAGGAGCGCCGACGACGTCGTCGATCCTTCCTGCGAGGCGCGCAACTCCGGCCGATCCGCTCCAGGTCAGGTACGTCGCCCACCTCCACCACCTTCTGCTCCGTAAGCGGTGCCCGACCATCGCTGGGTCCTCGTGCCTGTGTCGGGGACGGGGCGCACGAGGACACCAAAGTACGAGGCGCGTGTAGCCCGCCACGAGCGGCGGAGGACGAGGAAGAGGGGGGAGGCATTGGTCGTGCGGTGTTCGACCTCGAGCACGCTGGTCGACCCCAAGGATGCGCTACTCGCGGGCGTCCTTCATAGCTTGCTGACGATGACGGGAAAGATGGCGCCACCTTCACCGCAAGAATGCCAACACACTCCGACTGGCCATCCAGTTATCGGAGCACGAGACAGCGAGGGAGGCGGTGACAAAGGTGAAAGTGGCTCGCCACGTGAAGGAGCATGACCGCCTGCTCCTCAGGCTGTCCAGCATGCGGTGCAGCTCCGATGAGGACGACGACGACATCTCCACCTCCGGCTCTGACAATGACGACGACGACGCTCCACCGCATGCCTACGCCTACACGAAGGAGGGGCACAGCCGCGTGGATGACCGAAAGGGGAAGGGTCCGACGAGGAAATGGTTATTTCCTTCGCTCTTCTCCGTTTTGTTTATATTTAAGTATGTTTAAGTAGTTTGTAGTTTGGATTTGCCGATGAACTTCGATGAATTATGCTACATTTGTTCAGCGATGCAATCCGATCCGATGAACTATGTTGATCTACTTTCATTTACGTAGCGTTACATGGGTTGTATGGATATGAGGGTTCATATATGAGAGACGTGGATATGGAAGACAACAAATTAGGCGCGTCCGGCGAGTCTCCGCGGACGTGCGTATGAGGGCCCATATTAGCAAGTTTCGGCTGTAGATGCTCTTACCTCATGTAGTACGTCGGTCGATCGAACAAGCACATTAGAAGAGGACAACATAATTACCTCTTGAAACATGCTCACGCCCCGATTTATAGATAAAGCACCGACCAAAATTCACGGCCGAACGATACATAGCGGATTTTGAGATCTTGGTAGCACACATATCCTACGCTACCGAAGGAGAACAAGGGGAGATCAGATTACAACGCCACGCCACGTCCTAACACACCTAGACTCCGAATGGACACATGTTTTCACCCGGAGCCCAAACACAAATAAAAGAACTACAATGACGTCTTCAAGAAGATAGCGGCGCCCACGAGCATCGCCGTCATCGGCGCCAAAGCGCGGACCTTTTGTTCGGTAGCTCACCCGTGTCACATGGCAGACCAGGACAGGCGCGATGAACTCCAACTCCTAGATCCGGATCCAGGCACCACCGACAAGGGCATACCCGAGCCACCTGCCGCTAGACCTCTCGTCTCCCATACGACCAAGAGGAGAAGTCACCACCGCGACCGCGAGGCCCGCTGAAGAGCCAATCATGGGGACCGCCGCCCGGGGCCGCCACCCCGCCCCCGGCATTCCTGTCCCAAGACTCCGCCACCCATCCGCTACACGACACACCAACCCCAACAGGTAGGGTAAAAAGCAGTCCTTCCACACCTAGCCCGGTGTCAATCCCTAGATCTGGGTCAGCACCTCCACCGTAGGGACCTGGGACACGACCTTAGCACTGCCCCGAAGCCGAGCTTGCACGACGCCAACCGATACGTCTCCAACGTATATATAATTTTTTATTGTTCCATGCTATTATATTATCTGTTTTGAATGTTTTATATGCATTAATATGCTATTTTATATTATTTTTGGGATTAACCTATTAACCTAGAGCCTAGTGCCAGTTTCCGTTTTTTCCTTGTTTTTGAGTATTGTAGATAAGGAATATTAAACGGAGTCCAAATGGAATAAAGTCTTTGTGATGATTTTTCTTGGACCAGAAGACATCTACCAGACTTGGAGAGGGGGCTAGGAGACCTGCCAGGAGGTCACAAGCCACCCTGACACGGCCAGGGGGGCCGTGCCCCTAACTTGTGCCCCCCAGCAGCTCTCCAAACCCTAATTTTCGGCCTATAAATTCGCAAATATTCCCCCAATACCAAGGAGAGACACACAAATACTCTTCCGCCGCCATAAGCCTCCGTTCCTGAGAGATCCAATCTTGGAGCCTTTTCCGGTAATTTGCCGGAGGGGGATTCGATCATAGAGGGCATCTACATCAACTCCATTGCCCCTCCGATGATGCGTGAGTAGTCCACCACAGACCTACGGGTCCATAGCTAGTAGCTAGATGGCTTCTTCTCTCTCTTCGTGCTTCAATACCATGTTCTCCATGATCTTCATGGGGATCTATCCGATGTAATACTCTTTTGCGGTGTGTTTATCGAGATCCGATGAATTGTGGGTTTATGATCAGCTTATCTATGAATATTATTCGGTTCTTATCCGAATTCTTATATGCATGATTTGATATCTTTGCAAGTCTCTTTGAGTTATTGGTTTGGTTTGGCCAACTAGATTGGTAATTCTTACAATGGGAGAAGTGCTTAGTTTTGGGTTCAATCTTGCGGTGTCCTCACCCAGTGACAAAGTAGGGGTAGCGAGGCACGTATTGTATTGTTGCCATCAAGGGTAAAAAGATTGGATTTTCATTATATTTCTTGAGTTTATCCCTCTACATCATGTCATCTTACTTAATGCGTTACTCTGTTCTTCATGAACTTAATACTCTAGATGTAGGCAGAAGTCGGTCGATGTGTGGAGTAATAGTAGTAGATGCAGAATCGCTTTGGTCTACTTGCTATGGTAGTGATGCCTATATGCATAATCATTGCCTTGGATATCATCATAACTATGCGCTTTTCTATCAATTGCTCGACAATAATTTGTTCACCCACCGTGTTATTTTCCTTCAAGAGAGAAGCCTCTGGTGAAACCTATGCCCCCAGGTCTATTTTCCATATTATATTTTCAGATCTATATACCAAAAATACCAAAAATACGTTGCTGCAATTTATTTACCTTTTTTACTTTCCGCAATCATTTACATCTATCTCTATCAGATCTAATCCTTACAAGTAACCGTGAAGGGATTGACAACCCCTTTATAGCGTTGGTTCAAGAGTTTGATTGTTTGTGTAGGTGCATCCATTGGTGACTTGCTTGTTCCTCCTACTGCATTGATAGCTTGGTTCTCAACAACTGAGGGAAATACTTATGTACTTTACTACATCACCCTTTCCTCTTCAAGGGAAAACCAACGCAAGCTCGAGAGGTAGCAAGAAGGATTTCTGGCGCCGTTGCCGGGGAGGATACACATCAAGCCTACCAAGTACCCATCACAAACTCATCTCTTGTATTTATATTATTTGCCTTTTGCCTCTCATTTTCCTCTCCCCCACTTCACCAATTTGCCGTTTTATTCGCCCTCTCTTTTTCATTTGCCCGTTTGCTTGTTTGCTATCTTTGCTTGTGTTACCATGTGCCTTCTATTTGCTTGCATCTTCGCTTGCTAAAAATTTATTGATATGGATCCTCATCCACTTGCTAATCTTTTCAAAAGGCCAAATTATGATGAACCAATTGCTAGTGAGTTGAGTGCACTTGATTATCTCTATGAAGTTTTGCTTGAAAATCATGAATCTGAATTTTTTGATGAAGTGTTGAAAGAAGAAATTTATAAGGTGCTTCATGATATCTCCTTGATTGAAAATCATGATTGCCATGATGTTACTATGAACTCTATTAATGTCAATTATGTTAATGATATGCAAAACTAAAATATTGGGGATGATAATTTTGTCATGTCCACCTCCTATTGCAATGATCATGATTGGGGTGATAATGCTTCTTATGATCTTGAAAATTTATTTAAGCCTCATGTTGAATATATATTGATAATAATGTTTGCAGTAGTATCGAAAGTGGGTTTGGAAGAGCATCAACTTTAGGTAAAAAGAATCCCACATATTTGGAGAGTGTTCAATCTTATGCATTTTTTTGATAAAAGTGGGCTTGGAGAGGTCATGCCTTTAGTTGATGATAATCCCACTATTTTGGAAGATGATAAAAACTTTATGCATGTTGATCATAAAGAGAGTATTGTTTATGATAGTTATATTGAGAAATTCCTTCATGATGCTAATGAAAATTATTATGAGGGAGGAAGATGTGCTTGCTGGAATTGCAATAATATCAAGTTTCCTCCCTATGTGTTCAAAGTTTTGAAGTTATGCTTGTTTTGCCTTCCTATGCTAGTTGATTCTTGCTCCCATAAATTCTTTGCTCAAAAAATTCCTATGCATAGGAAGTGGGTTTGACTTAAATATGCTTGTCATGAGATTCATGATGCTCTCTTGCATGTTTCAATTACTACTTTTTGTGTGAGCATTATTGAAATCATCATGCCTAGCTAGGGGCGTTAAACAATAGCGCTTGTTGGGAGGCAACCCAATTTTATTTTTATGTTCTGTTTTTTTGCTTCTGTTTTGAGTGTTTCACACATTATTACCTCTGTAGTAATTTTGTTTTGGTGTTTTAATTAGTGTTGAGCCAAGTAAGACCTTTGGGATGGTCTATGGTGATTGTTGATTTGATCTTGCTGAAATATAGAAACTTTTGCGTCCAGTCGAGGAATTTTATAAATTTATCAGAGCGTTGAATGAGTCTGAAAGTTTTACACAAGATTTATATACAAATTTACTAGGTTTTCCTATTTTTTCAGAATGTTTGGAGTTATAGAAGTATACAAAGTTTCCAGATTGCTACAGACTGTTCTGTTTTTGGCAGATTCTGTTTTCTTTGTGTTGTTTACCTATTTTGATGTATCTATGGGTCATATCGGGGGGTAGGAACCATGGAAAAGTTGGGATACAGTAGATATTACACCAATATAAATAAATAATGAGTTAAAAACTGAAAGTGCGTTATATCGACTAGAGGGGGGGGGGTGCATAGGCGATTTTTACGAATTCATCACTTGAGGAATTTGAAATGTGATGAATAACTAGCAGCGGATTAAGTACTCAAGTGCATGGGAAACATAGCAACAACATAGTCATCATGATGAATTGAAACATGCACATATTACAAGTAGCATGATACAGGATAAGCAGGTGAGGAACAAGGCAACTTGAAGAATTTGAGGTGAGGAAATTGTGAAAGTCTTCAGTCAAATTCTTCAAATAGTAACGATCAATTTCATCAACAAGTATACGAGGAATAAGGGGGTTGAGGAAATAGAACCAGGTAGCTCGATGAAGACAATGGTTTGATGACCCAGTTCTAACTGTTGTGACAATCGTACGTCTGGTTTGGAGCGGCCTGGTATTTAAACCAGAGGACACATAGTCCTAGGACACACAGTCCTTACCGTATTCTCCTTGAGCTCAGGTCACATAGTCCTCGCCCAACACTCGTGGTATGTCTTCAGGGTAGACTTCCAAAACCCTCACAAACTGGTCACCCGACGATCCACAATTTACTGCTGGATGCTCTAGACCAAGGTCACTTTGTGATCCCCAATTGACTGCAGGATGCACTAGACCATGACGCCTAACCGTCTGGAGGATGCACAATCCTCAAAGGTAACAAGCGTTGGTTCCACACAAGAATTTCTTCAGTGATGCTCAATCACTTTGGGTTTGGTGGTTTGGTTGTGGGTTTTTCCTCACTGATGATTTTATCTCAAAGTCCTCGGAGGATGGATTGCTCTCAATTGACAAGTGTCAGTTCTCTCTTGGAGCAACCAACCAACTAGTGGTTGTGCGGGGTGGCTATTTATAGCCAGGGTGCAACCTGACATGATATGACATAAATGCCCCCAATGATATGACCGTTATGTGGATGTTATGATTGGGGACAGCTGGCGCTAAGCACAGCAATGGTTGGAATTTCTAACTACGAAAGTCCTCAGACATATCATGTTCCTCATTTGTAGGCAATTCGCACTGGCGAAATCCTAACTCCTCAGTCAGATCAATTTTGTCAGTGACTAGAAGAACATCGTCTCTGTCACTGAAGAAATTGACTGAACCGCAAGAGATTTCCAAGGGCTTCACTCGAAGGATTGGATAGGTTGAGGATTTTGGAGTTGAGCATCAGTTGGAAATTTTCCTTAGTATTACCTCGGCCCCCTTTAACAGTACAGTGTTTCCTATGACTCAAAGAAAGGAAATGAAACTACGAAAACAAAAGTCTTCACGCTTCATAGTCCTCGTTCATATCTTCAAGGTCACACCAACTTCTTCATTTTCAAAGTCTTCAGGGAATACCAAAGTCTTCAGCAAAGTCTTCACAAAGTCTTCACCAAAGTCTTCAGTTGAAGACATACATTTTTAGGGGTCGATAATCTCCGGATGTATCAAACTCCTCATCGACTTATAGAGCCTGTGTACACTCACGAACACATTAGTTCCTTAACCTATAAGTTTTCAATACACCAAAATCACTAAGGGGCACTAGATGCACTAACAAAAACAGTACCTAAGGTGGTTTAGGCACTAGATGCACTAACAATCTCCCCCTTTTTGGTGATTGATGACAAATAGGTTAAGTTTTCAACGGGGATAATACTATGAAGTGTAAATACTGGGTTTGAGGAATTTGATTGCAAGATATAGAAGAACTCCCCCTGAAGATGTGCATATTTGAGGAATTTGCTTTGGACTGCAAATGCACATGGCAGGTTAAAAACATGGAGAACTCCCCCTATATCTTGTAATTCATACACGCGTTTAACATATGATATGAAGAATTTGAAATGCATGATGAAGAATGGCGTCTGACGAAATTCAGCATGCATGTATTAAGGTGCTTGAGGAAATAAGCATGCGGAAAGCAGTTCAAAAGAGTCAGACCACCATCGGACTTAAGTTTACAAATCAAACAACAAAAGCTTTTGAAGAGCAAGAGTTGTAACTTAAACAAAAATAAGCCCATATAAGAGACCCGCTTGAAGACTAACTCAAATTTTCTCCCCCTTTGTCATCGAAGACCAAAAGGGACGAAAGAGTGAGGACTAAGGCCCCTTGAAGAATTTCATCGTGTTGGTGAAGAAGGAGCGCTAGCGTTGTCGGGGTCGTTTGTCGATGCAGGGCCTGCCGTAGTGTCTTCAACGTCCTCAGCTTCATCTGTCTCACGCGATGAAGAATATGAACTTGTGACTATCAGAGGAACTTGAACTTTCTTGAATTTCTTCTATGGTTGACGAGCCCAGTCAAGATTTTCCTCAAGGTCCTGCTCCTTCAGTTCTTCAGGAGTCTTGAGGTGAGACAGAATGGCCCAAGTGCGGTTGAGGATTTCATGCACATAGTAATGATTTTTCTTCACAGAGTTCCGCATCACAGTCATGTTTTGAACTATGGAGGCCAACTGACGCTTCACCCACTTGTGATTATGATCGACCTTCTGATGAAGACTTATGAGAAGTTCACGATCAGTCATCACGCGAGGGGCAGACTCTTGAGGTTTTTGTGCTGAGGCCTTTGCTTCATAGTACTGAGTTGTAGTGTCATCATTGGTGGAGAAGGATGCAGCTTTGCGAAGCTGACCATCCAATGGACGAGTGCCTTCATTAATGACAGCCTTGCCTTTTTCTTCAACTGAGGCAATTGTGCTCTTGAGGACTTCAATTGGGGGCAAGAAGCTGAAATGATTCTGAAAGTCCGCCTTGAAGGGAACTGAAGACTTTGATGTGATGAACTTCATGATCCAAGGTGCATAAGGCTTCCGTTCAAATGGGGCTAGAGCAGCATTAGCCAATGTCCTCATGAAGAAATCATGGAAGTTGATGGGAATCCCATGAATGATGTTGAACGACATATTCTTCATGACTCCCTCCACTTCCTCTTCTTCAGAGTTGTGGCCCTTATGAGGACATAGTGTATTTGTGAGAATGCGGTAGACCGTCTGTAACAGGCCGGGACCGATGCTCCAGAAGATTCCCCTTTTATTTCCATTCTCGTCTGTGTTTCGTTTGGTTGTTGCATTCATCATCACATCATTCGCATCATCGACATAGCATCGTCACTTGTTTTCAAAAACTTGCATCCGTTCGTAGTCGCCGGTTCTCTCCGTTCTTGTTGTTGCCCGTTTCGAGACCAACCACACACGCACGTGCCCGCGACATCGGTTATAAAAAACCGTTTTTAAAGCGCATGAAAAATATTCTCGGATTGGGTCGAAATTTGGCATGCGGTCTTGTTATATTGTAGGTAGACCGCCTGTCGAATTTCGTCGTATTCCGAGTTCGTTTAATACCCCGTCGGTCAGTCGTAGCAGTGCGGTCATCGGTTTATTATCGAACGTATTCGGTGTTTTAAAACCCTCGTGTCACAGGCCGCAACTTCCCCCTCATCCCCACCTAGCCCATCTACACAGCCACCGAGCCCGCCTGCAAGCCCCCTCCGCTTCCGGGCCGTCCGATCGGGATCGAACGGTCTGAAAACCGCTAATCCTAGCTCCCTTTGCCTATTTAAACAGCCCCCTGCCTAATTAGGCAAACCCTACCTCTCCCTCGTTTTCCGCGCGCCTCCAACCGCCAGCCGCCGCCAGCCCTTCTCTCCCTCCTCCAGCCGCCGACAGGGCCCGCCCAGGCCCATTTGCGCCCCGCTTGAGCCCATCCAAGCCCGAGCTCCCGCCGCCGCTCCCCGCGCATGGCGCTCGAGCCGCTCAGCCCGCTTCCCCGTCGGGCGAGCCCCTCGTCCGTCCCTAGACCTCGCCGAAGCTCGCTGGACGACCCCGAGGCCGGACAACCTCTTCCTCCCTTTCTTATCTTCTTCCTCTCCTTCTCCTCTCCCTAATCCCCCTGGCCTCTCTCTCTTCTTCTTGTCCGTAGGTGCAGCCCGCATGGCGTCACCGGATCTTTGCCCGTCGCCGCCGGAGCTCCGTTGCCGCGCCCCAGGTCCACCCGGGATCGAGGAGATCAGGACCCCGGCGACCAGATCCGGCCGCCCCCGGACCTCCCGCGCCAGCCCCGCCATGGCCCCTGGGGTCCCATCGCCATGGCTCTGCTCGAGCTCGTGCGCGAGAGAACGAGCGAGGCCCCGCGTTGACCGGCCACCCGCGCCCTCGTGGGCCTCGCCCCGCCGGCCCAGCTCCAGCCAGCAGCCTCCCGCGGCCCAGATCTCTGCCCGAGCCGGACCAAGGCCCAGGGTGAGCTGCCCTATTCCCCGCTCTTGGCGCATATTTTTGCACCCATGTCCTGTTCGGGCCGATTGCAGATTCTGCCCGTGCTTGTTTTTTTCCTGTCGTGCGAATTTGTTAATTAACGAGAGAATTATAGATTTGCAGAAAAACCCTCAATGATCATGCATATCATAACTCTTTAACCGTGCATCGGATTATAAAACTTTATATATGAAACTTGACTAGAATTTCGTGTAGATTCACAATAACCAACTCTCACATGTGATAAAATTGTTTAAACTTGCTGTTTGCATTGTTTTGCATATATGCCATGCTAAAGTTATTTATTTCATAACTCATTAACTGTAGCTCCGATAAAAAATGTTTCACATATGTAACTTGGCTAGAAAATCATGTAGAATCTCATGGTGACATTTATTTTGCTGTTTAACAGCTCTAAAATATGGTTAGTGCAGATCTGGTCCAAATTCATAATATGCATATGGGGTTGTTTCAGAAATGATATATATTGCTTACGGCCTCATTTAAAATGCCTAGATGTTGTAGTTGTTTGTGACTCACCGTTTGCCATGTTAAACAACATTCAATATTGATGAGTACCTAACGAGAGTGAACTAAGTAATTCAACATGGAGTTTCGTCAATATGCAACTCGTTGCATATTGAGCTTCACTTTAATGTGTAGTAGTTGTTTGATGTGAATTGCCATGCCTTGCATATTTAAACCGGACATGCATCATATTTGTTTGCGCATCATGTCATGCATATGTTGTGGTGTATCTTGTGTTGATTGTTGTTTATGGTTTGCTTCTTCTCGATAGAGTTCCGAAAGTGTTCGGAGTGTGAGGATTCGTTCGACTACGTTGGCTCGTCTTCTTCATGGACTCGTTCTTCTTCCGAGTAGGATCTCAGGCAAGATGACACATTTCCTTGGATACTACTACTATCATTGCTATGCTAGTTGTCCCGCTTTTATCATTATGTCTCGCTACCTACCACTTGTTTGACAAGCCTCCCAACATTGCCATGAAAAGCCTCTAACCCTCCACCTTCCTAGCAAACCTTTGTTTGGCTATGTTACCGCTTGCTCAGCCCTTCTTATAGCGTTTCTAGCTGCAGGTGCAATTGCTTCCATGTCACAACATGGACATTCTTTTGTTATCACAATATTATTGCTATTTAATTTAATGCACTTATACACTTGGTAAAGGGCGAAAGGCTTGGCCTTTTGCCCGGTGTTTTGTTCCACTCTTGCCGCCCTAGTTACTTGTGAACCAGTGTTATGTTCCACAATTGAGCGCTCCTAACATGCTCGGGGTTGTTATAGGGACCCCCTTGATTTTCGTGTTAGGATAAAACTTATCTGGCAAGGCCCAACATTGGTACTATTTGCTTAATAACAACTAAAATTTGCATAGGGCATGATCACCCCGTGGATAATGAATCAACCCCCGGGCCAGTGCTCCGCATGAGTGTTGGTCCACCTACCTAGCAGTCGGCGGTGCCACCTCGGGGCAACTTGAGGCATTTTCAGGCTACCGTCCACTTCGCATAGACGGATGATGCCCGTGGATAGAGAGCGCACGACTCTAGCTGCGGATCTGGCTCACCGGGTGGCCTTGCTGGATTTGGTTTACCTTTCTCGAACATCTTGAGTGAGGAACTCTGATCTTCTTCGGGCTATCTCGAGGTGTCAGGTTTCCTTTGGAATTGCCTAGGATGATCACGAGATCCGTGGTTGAGGTTATTCCCGCTGCGTGTGGTTAATTTGTGATGGATGAGTTGGAGCACCCCTGTAGGGTTAAATCTTTCGGAAAGCCATGCCCGCGGTTATGTGGCAAACTTGGATACTTTGTTTAACACCCGGTCATAGCAAACTTGAAGTAAACTCAAATAAAATACACCAACTGTGTGCGTAATCGTGATTGTCTCTTTTCGTGAGTTCTTATCCGAAAGAGAACACGGTGGGGTTATGTTTGACGTAAGTAGGTGGTCAGAATCAGTTAGTGATCATTACTAGTTCACGTCCGTTATGCGTAGACCACCATACTTTATTTTCTGTATTCGTAAGTTAGCGACTCAAACAAATGCTTAGTCGCTTGCTGCAGCCTCACCACTTAACCATACCTCATCCATTAAGCTTTAATAGTCTTGATACCCTTGGAAATGAGATTGCTGAGTCCCTCTGGCTCACAGATTACTACAACAACAGTTGCAGGTGCAGGTAATGTGATGCTTGAACGTGAGAGCGTTGCTTGTTTGTTGGAGTTCTTCTTCATCGATCTAGGATGGGTTCCAGGCGACAGCCTGGGATAGCAAGGATGGATGTCATTTTGTCGTTTGTTTTCGTCCGTAGTCGGACCCTGCTCTTCTGTATGATGTTTGAGTATGTTGTTGTATTGATGTGACTCTGATGTAGCTTGTGGCGAGTGTAAGCCAATTCCATATATTCATCTGTTTTGTACATGTACTTGTAATGATATCCATTCTTGCAACACGACGAGATGCGCTTCTATCCCAGTCGAGGCCCTCGTGCCAAAATAAGGATAGGACCGCATCTTGGGCGTGACACCGTCCTGGGCACATACAGCAAATCCTTCACAAGGAAGGTTGTTCGTTGAGTCTTTCCAGGAGCCAAAGGCTTCATCAGCACTTGCATCAGTTGATTTGGAAGAGCAGGTTCATCAAATAGTCGACGAGCTTCTTTTGAAGGAATTAGCACTAGGACAGACCAAAGTAATTCAGATGCTTGAGCAGTGAGACGAGTTAATCCGGTCATCCAATCCAAGACCAAGGAGTTGATGTCAGAAGCTTTGCCTCTGATGTGCAGAGTGGCATAAAATTGAAGAATGAGTTCTTTATTCCAATCGTAGATGTCCACGCAGAAGGGAAGAATTCCTTCACCGTGAAGAACATGGAGCACCGGTGTGAACGATAGAATTGTTTCCATATCATCATGAGGAATTTGATGGTGCTCGAAGATTTTCTTCTTGTCGAACAGAACAGATGCATAGTAAATCATCCGAGTGGCAGTCCAGAATCTGCTTCGACCGGCCCTTGCCGAGTCATACGGATTGGGACCAGTGAAGAAAATGTGCTCGTTGAAGAAATTGCTTTTGAGGAACTTGGGGCACGTTGAGCCTTTGAATGGCATTCTTGGCTTTGGCTGAAGATTTGGCTTGAAGCGGCCCTTGATTTCCTTCGGCATGGGAGGAATTTCTTCAGACTGTGGAATTTGTGGTGTTGTTTCCTCAATGGTAGGTGGAGCAGCAATGTCATCGGCTGATGCAGCTGGAATTTCTTCAGTGGCTTTGGCGGTCAAGTCATTAGATCCTTCATGAATTTCTTTAGTCTAGGCTGGGGACTAAGGAATCTGTGATAGAGGAGTAGTCATTGGTGAATTTGGTCGAGCCGTTTCCCAATATTCATCATTGATGACAGGTGTTGTATTGCCAATGTCTACATCCTCATCAATTTCTTCAACGCCGACCTCTTTAGCAGTGAACTGAGGCTAGGGCGATGATACCTGTGGAGTTGAAGAATTTGCTTCAACTTCAATGTCTTCATCAATCTGCTCTGTTGAAGCAGCAGAATGATCTTCTTCATCTGGGATGATATAGTCAACACCAAATGAAATGATCTCATAGGCTGGTGCTGAGGAGAGTGGAGTGGCATCTAATGGTTCATTTGAGGACTTTGGCAGAGTCTTCAACTTCTTCACAGTTGAGGAATCTCAAGTTGAAGCTTTTCTCTTTAGTGCCTTCTTCTCAGTAGCCTTAGTTTTCTTCACTTTTGATGCAGAAGGAAGGTTGAGTGTATTCACCTTTGATGCTTTGGCTGATTCAACAGAAGGCAAGGGTGGTACAATTTCTTCAGGCATGACTGATGCAGTCGTCCTTGTGGGTTCAGATTCATCAGGCGCATCATTGGAGGGTGCCCTGGCAGGTTCTTTAGCGGTCTGACTTTCTTCAGCAGCGCTGGCAATTTCCTCAGTAGGCTGAGCAATTTCCTCAGCCTGAGGAATTTGTTGCTGGGAGCGAGATGCAACCCTCGAGTTGTGATCAGTGATGACTTTGTCAGCAATGTTGACGAAGCGAACCTTGGCGCCTTGCCAATCAACATAGTATGAACTGGATTCCTCACTGAGGCTTTGGATTTCAGACTGCACCTTCACAACTTCCTTAGGAGACAGATTCAGAACATTCTTCTTCAAGTAATGCTCTTTCTTGTACTGAGCCTTCTTGGTTTGTTTGGCCTTCTCATACTTCCATTTTTCTTCAGCTATGAAAGTTGTGAGGACATGATCGGGACCAGGAGGCAGTTTCAAGTCATCAATGGGCGTTTTGGGATCCTTGTGCCAGATATCAATGAAGTTTAACACTTGTTTTGGATCAAGCAGAAGAGGAATTTGAGATCCCTTTGCTTCAACCACGCATTGTTGCTTGTTTCTAATGATAGCTTCCAGTTCCTCATCATCAGCTTCATCTGAGGATTCTGATGGTATTGTGAACGCCACCTTCTTGGGTTGAGGACTTGGTCGAATGCCTCGTCCAACAGTTGCTTTCATTTTCCTTGGAGAAGGACCGCTTGAGGAATGTGCTTGGGCTGAAGAACTTGCTGATGCTCCTGAAGCAATTGAGAATCCTTCAGTCCTTTGACATGAGGAAAGATGGATAAGCGTTGAGGACTTAGTAGCAGCAGCTGAGGACTGAGCAGCAACTGTACCAACTCCCGAGGCCTTTGAGAGCTGAGGCCTTTGACCTTGAGGAATCTGCTATAATGACTTTGAAGATGAAGAATTTGGCTTCACAACATATTTCTTCATCATAGATTTCTTCAGAGCACGTGCAGATGCTCCGCCAGTGGTAGCAGCAACAAAGTCTTCATTGAATTTCTTCACTGCAGCTTCGGCATTTCTGTGTAGTTTGAGTTGACGCTTTGCCCACTCAGCGGGAAAGTCTTCACCACGAACAACACTTGTGGGATCAACCACTTGATCATTAGCTGGAGGAGCCCTATTGCAAGGGTGTTTGAGTGCGAACTTCTTCATATATTTGGGAGTAACATAGCAACACTCCTTCCATTCCCTCACCCACCTCCATTCAATCCTCTGAATTCTGATCTTTCTCTGTTCTTTTGTCTCTTTGCCATGTATGGATTCATCTGGTGTACAGTAACCAACGTATAGATGTCCAGGGATTTCAAAAGCAGTATTCTGTTCAGCCTTCTTTCCACCTTTCTGTGGCTTCTTCCCATCAGCCATTTTCTTCAGCTGAGGATTTTGAACTCTTGAAGATTCTGAAGAAGTGCACAGTTTTTCCTCAAGAAATGCTGCAAATGAGTTAAGTTGATGAGAACCTAGTGATTCATCAACGGACATTTTGTACCTGTGAACAGAGTATAGGTGCGAGGAATTTGAAGAGGTCATATGCGTTCTCAGAAATTTTTCAATTAAATTAGGAGTGAGGAATTTGACCATGGGTGTCTTGAGGAATTTCTCTAAGTGTTCTTTGTCTTAGGTTCCAGAGTTGTGCAAATTTTGAGGATTCACACAATTGAGGAATCTTGAAGAAAATCATAACTTAGGGAAAATCATCAAGTGTATGAACATGTAAGGTGCTTTAGAATGAGATTCTTGAAGAATAAACACCTTTGTGAAGATTTAGGAATACTTAAAGATCAAACAAGGGTAGTAAAAATAAATTTATTTACCCTGGTTAAGAACACGACGAACTGAGATGAGATTGAGGAAGTTCGTCAGTCCAGATCACCTACGCCCTAGCTCGGGAGAGGGAGACAGCTACATCGGCGGCGGGATGAAGACTTCCGCGGCCGATGCTAGTACGGTGACGGCGAGGTCGAGGGAGTGAAACTCTTCCACACCGGTGGCTATGATTTTAGCAGCGGTGCTAGGTCGGAGCTCGGGAGAGAGTAGGAGTGAGGAGTAACCGAGCATAGTGAAAGGGGAGGGATATTTATAGTGGAGGTAAAAACCAATCTGTCCGAAGATTTTGGACCAGATTTCCCCTGACCCTTGCTCTCCCCACGACATGTGTCACCCACGTTCTGAGTAGTGGAGATAGTGGGGGATCATGAGTTATCCAGTTGTGGGAATAGGAACCGATTGAGCGGGAAACGCCGAAAATTTTGATAGTAAAATTTTTAAAGTTTCCGTTCGCAATTTCTTTAGTTGTCAAGGACATAGTGAAGACTTTGAACGAGTTTCAAAGTAGAACACATATGAAGAATTTGTGAACAGACTGGGTTGAGTTTAGCATAGAGGGGAAAGGGTCCGATCACATTCACTTAGATGAAAATCAACTTGAAGAATTAGCAATAAGTGAATGCTGTTGAGGACATTGAAAACTCAAATATATATATATATATATATATATATATATATATATATAGTCAATGAAGAACATGAGTTTCATAGTTTGAAGAATTTGAAAAGTTAATGGATTTGAAAATTTGAGGAATTTGCAAACTTGAGGAATTTGAAATTTGAAGAATTTGCAAAATGACGAAAAACTCAACTTTGAAGAATTTCAACTATGGTTGGTGGCGTGACCCACTGTATAAGAATGATGACTTCAGACACCACGTACAGTTGTCGTAGGGTTCTGAGAGTCAAATTCTTCATTAATTTCTTCACAATTAGAGGGTTATTATTCATTGTTTGAAGAAAAACGTTACTTTGTGTGTTGCACATCTAAGTCATCAATTTTGCATAAGTGTTAGGATGTGTGTCCTTTTTCAAAGAACATTCGAAGATTCTAAGATATTTAGCTCACACCGGAACTTGCAAAATCTCTTTTCATCCAAGGGCTTTGTGAAGATATTAGCCATTTGTTCTTCAGTGGGGATGTGGTCGATGGAGATATCGCCCTTGAGTACATGATCTCGAAGAAAATGATGACGAATCTGGATGTGCTTGGTCTTGGAATGCTGAACTGGGTTGTAAGAAATCTTGATGGCACTCTCGTTGTCGCAGTACAGAGGCACATTCTTCAACTTGATGTCGTAGTCCTTGAGGGTTTGCTTCATCCACAGCAACTGAGCGCAGCATGAACCAGCAGCAATGTACTTAGATTCAACAGTAGATAGTGGAATGCAAGTCTGCTTCTTCGAGGACCAACAGACTAAGGATCATTCGAGGAAATGACATGTGCCTGAGGTTGATTTGCGATCCACACGATATCTAGCATAGTCAACATCAGAGTATCCGACGAGGTGATGATTTGAGCCCTTGGGATACCATAATCCAAGCGTTGGTGTATGAGCTAAGTATCGAAGAATATGTTTCACAACCTTATGGTGTGATTCCTTTGCTGTTGTTTAGAATCGGGCACACATGCAAACACTCAGCATAATATCAGGCCTAGATGCACACAGATACAATAATGAGCCAATCATGGAGCAATATACCTTCTGATTGAAATCTTTACCATTTTCGTCAGTGTAGAGGTGGCCTTTTGAAGGCATTGGAGTTTTGACGCCTTTGCAATCTTGCATGTCAAATTTCCTCAGAACAGCCTTGAGGTATTTCTCTTGAGATATGAATATGCCATTGTCTTGCTGACGAATTTGAAGACCTAAGAAGAATTTCAACTCTCCCATCATAGACATTTGATATTCTTCACTCATCATATAGGCAAATTTATCACTGTAACGTTTTTCAGTCCAGCCAAAGATAATATCGTCTACGTATATTTGGCGTATGAATAATTCATTGTCATAGGACTTTGTGAAAAGAGTTGGGTCGAGTGAACCGGGTTTGAAGCCTTTCTTCATGAGGAATTCCTTCAGAGTGTCATACCACGCCCGAGGGGCCTGCTTGAGGCCATAGAGGGCCTTATTGAGTCTGAAGACTTTGTCAGGATGCTTAGGGTCTTCAAAAACTGGGGGTTGAGCAACATATACTTCTTCCTCAAGCTTACCATTGAGTAATGCACTTTTCACATCCATTTGATATAATATGATATCATGATGGTTAGCATAAGCAAGCAATATGCGAATAGCTTCAAGTCTAGCAACCGGTGCAAAAGTTTCATCAAAGCCAATTCCCTCAACCTATGTGTAGCCTTGAGCTACAAGACGAGCCTTATTCCTTAACACAAGGCCATTTTTATCTTGCTTGTTGCGGTAGATCCACTTGGTACCTATGATGTTATGCTTGCGAGGATCTGGCTGCTTGACAAGTTCCCACACATTGTTGAGCTTGAATTGATACAATTCCTCTTGCATAGCTTGAATCCACTCAGGCTCCTTGAATGCTTCATCAACTTTGGTGCGCTCTATGATAGAGACAAAGACAAAGTGCCCACAAAAGTTAGTCAAATGTGAAGCTTTTGAGCGAGTGAGGGGACCTGGTGCATTGATGTCATCGATGATTTTGTCAATCCGCACTTCCTTTGCAACTCTTGGATGAGCACGTTGACGTGGCTGAGGATTTTCTTCAGTACCATTTTTTTAGGTGTATCATCATGAATGTCTTCATTCGTTGGAATGACTTCCTCAGTGGGTATGATGTCTTCAGTAGCCTTCAGCTTAATGGATTCCTCAGGAGACTGTTCATCTAGCACAGAAGGCAGGTGCTCTCTTTGTGAGCCATCGGTTTCATCAAACCGCGCATCTACAGTTTCAACAACCTTGTGGTGGTAGGTGTTGAAGCTCTGTAGGTGTGCGATTCCTTTCCGTAACCAAGCATAAAACCTTCATGTGCTTTCGGTGCAAATTTAGAACTATGGTGAGGATCTCTAATCCAGCATTTTGCACCGAAGACTTTGAGATAACTTACATTGGGTTTCTTGCCAGTCATAAGTTCATAAGAAGTCTTCTTGAAGAATTTGTGAAGATATACCCTGTTGATGATGTGGCATGCAGTATCAATTGCCTCAGGCCAGAAGTGACGAGGAGTCGTGTATTCATCAAGCATGGTGCGATCCATCTCAACAAGAGTCCTGTTCTTGCGCTCCATGACGTCGTTCTGCCGAGGAGTATTATGGGCAGATAACTCATGGGTAATACCAAGTTCATCAATATATTCATCAAGATTGGTGTTCTTGAACTCAGTCCCATTATCACTCCTGATATGCTTGATCTTGACGCCAAAGTTGGTGGAGGCCCTTGAAGCAAATCGTGTGAAGACATCCTGCACTTCAGACTTGTACAAAATAATATGCACCCAAGTGTAACGAGAGTAGTAATAAACAATGACAAATCCATACAAACTTGAAGAATTTGTTAGTGTGGAGTAATGAGTGGGGCCAAAGAGATCCATGTGAAGCAATTCAAAGGGTCGAGTCATGGTCATGATTGTATTCGAGGGATGCTTGGATCTGGTCATCTTCCCACACTCACATGCACCACAGAGGTGGTCCTTGAGGAATTTGACACCTTCAATGCCAATGACGTGCTTTTTCTTCACGAGCGTGTGCAAGTTCCTCATACCAGCATGTCCAAGTCGTCGATGCCACAACCAACCTTCTAAGGACTTTGCAAGTAAGCATGTGGCAGGCTGAGGACCTGTAGAGAAATCAACAATTTACAAGTCTCCTCTCCTAAAGCCTTTGAAGACTTTGGAGTTGTCAGATTCCATGATGACAACATAGTGATATTTTACAAATACGACAATCGTATTGAGATCACAAAGCATTGAGACACACATAAGGTTGAACCCTAGGGATTCGAAAAGCATCACCTTATCCATGGTTCGGTCCTTTGAGATTGCAACCTTACCTAGACCCAATACCTTGCTTTTTTCCTTTGTCTGCGTAGGTGATATGCTTAAGATGAGATGGAGCAAGTGGCAAATTCATCAGAAGACTCTTTTCACCAGTCATGTGGTTTGTGCATCCACTGTCAAGGACCCACTCAGTAGCTTTTGGAGTATCATCCTGCAGATGAATTAGTACAACTTACGAACTCGTATGCTTCAGAGTGAAGAATATGACATCAATTTCATCAGACAGAATTTCATCACACAAGATAGTAAGCAAGTAGTGTGAGGACGTGAGAAATGAGGAATTCATTTCTACAAGGTTAGCTTGCGTCCTTTCAAGCATTTCCTCGGGTCTCCAGCAAATTCATCAGATGTTCAAGTTCATCTGGAGACCTGACCCTACATAAGAAATTAGTTCAATTTATTCACCACCCACATCTGGAGGGGTGGTAAAGAGTTCATCATTCTACGAGCACCATATGAGAAGGGAGGCATTGAAGCAAGTGTGCTTCGTTTCATAGGGCGAGGGTTAGAGTACTCATATGAATAAGCAGAGAAATTCTTCGAGGACTTATGAACATAATGGTTTGAAGAACAATGCACATATTCATAACTCTTAGATTTTCCTTGCGAAACAGAGGCATTAGCATGAGAATGATATTTTTGACCATTTGAGGAATTTGTTCCAAGTGAAGACTTGGGTCCATATGAGGAATTTAATCTAGGGTTCCTGTTCTTCATAAGTGGTGTCATGGGGACATTCACTTGAAGATTTTGTAGGTAGCTCTGGGGAACCCAGATTTTCTTCATAGGTGAACCGTTCCTGCAGTTAGTTCCAACAAATCTAACAAATACTTCACCTTTATGATTTTTGAAGAACTTGTAGTTTGAGTCAAGTGACTCATCAGATGAATATGAAGTTTCACAAGTAAAGCCAGATAAAGTGGATGGATCTATAGGGGGTCCTTTTGCAGCAACCCATGAGGTTTTGCGGTACTTCTTAGTTGTCCAGTAGGATCCATCAGCGTTGAGTTTCTTCACAAAGGCCATACCCTCTTTCCTAGGGTTCCTGTTCGGAATCTGCTTTTTGAGGACATCGCAAAGGGTTTGATGCCCTTTGAAACTTTTGTACATGCCTGTCACATACAATTCCATCAACCCTACATGTTTGTTAGTGATACTTGTGGTATCCTCAAATGAGGAATTTGAGACCACTACAATAGTTGAAGAATTTGCAGCAATAGAAGCATTTGAACATTCAGGTGAAGAATTAGCAGTTTCACGTTCGATGCATTTCAAACAAGGTGGAACAAATTCTTCCTGAGTGGTACTGATCTGTTGAGCCAGTAAGGAATCGTTTTCCCTTTGGAGATCCTCATGTGACACCCTTAGTTTCTCAAGATCTTGCTTTCTTTGAAGAAATTCATAAGAAAGCTTCTCATGATCGGCTAAGAGAGCATTATGATGACTCTGAAGGTAATCATACTTTGTCTGAAGACTTTTGAGATCGTCAGACAAAGTTTGAGTCCGATCCACTTCATCGTTCAATAGATCATCGCTTTTGTCTAGCATTTTCTGAAGCTTTTCAAGTGCACTTTGTTGCTTAGTGGCAAGTTTAACAAGTTTAGCATAGCTAGGTTTCACATATTCATCAGATTCACCTTCACTTGATTCAGATGAGGAATGATGTTTGTGTACCTTTGAGCCTTGTGCCATGAAGAAATAGGTGGGAGCACAATCATCATTTCTGATGTCAGAGTCGTTGGAGTAGTCATTTTCTTCATTATTGAAGATGGACTTGCTGACGAAAGCAGTAGCGAGAGCAAGGCTAGCGACACCAGATTCAGATTCCACCTCAGGTTCTTCCTCTTCTTCATATTCTTCAGATTCTTCTTCAGAATCCATTTCCTTGCCAATGAACGCTCAAGCCTTTCTGGAACCATTCTTCTTGTGCATTGAGGACTTTGAAGATGAGGACTTTTGTTAGTGCATCTAGTGCCCCTTAGTGATTTTGGTGTATTGATGACTTATAGGTTAAGGCACTAATGTGTTTGTGAGTGTACACAGGCTCTATAAGTTGATGAGGAGTTTGATATATTTGGAGATTATCGACCCCTAAAAATGTATGTCTTCAAGTGAAGACTTTGCTGAAGACTTTTGTAAAGACTTTGTGAAGACTTTGAAAATGAAGAAGTTGGTGTGACCTTGAAGATATGAACAAGGAATATGAAGCGTGAAGACTTTTGTTCTCTTAGTTTCATTTCCTTTATTTGAGTCATAAGAAACACCGTACTATTAAAGGGGGCCGAGGTAATAGTAAGGAAAATTTCCAACTGATGCTCAACTCCAAAATCCTCAACCCATACAATCCTTCAAGTGAAGCCTTTGGAAATCTCTTACAGTTCCGACAAGTTTTTTAGTGACAGAGACGAAGTTCTTCTGGTCTCTGAGGAAATTGATCTGACCGAGGAGTTAGGATTTCGCCAGTGCGAATTGCCTACAAGTGAGGATCATGATAAGCTGAGGACTTTCATAGTTCGAAATTTTGACCGTTGCTGTGCTTAGCGCCAGCTGTCCCCAATCATTCTTATCCACATAACGGTCATATTATTGGGGGCATTTATGTCTTATCATGTCAGGTTGCATCCTGGCTATAAATAGCCACCCCCCTCAACCACTAGCTGGTTGGCTGCTCCGAGAAAGAACCGACACTTGTCATTTGAGAGCAACCCATCCTCTGAGGACTTCGAGAGAAAATCATCAGTGAGGAAAACCCCACAACCAAACCACAAAACCCATAGTGATTGAGCATCACTGAAGAAATTCTTGTGTGGAACCAATGCTTGTTACCTTTGAGGACTGTGTATCCTCCAGACGGTTAGGCGTCATGGTCTAGTGCTCCTGTAGTCAATTGGGGACCATGAAGTGACCTTGGTCTAGAGCATCCAGTAGTAAATTGTGGATCGCCGGGTGACCAGTTTGTGAGGGTTTTGGAAGTCTACCCTGAAGACTTACCACGAGTGTTGGGCGAGGACTGTGTGACCTTAGCTCAAGGAGAATACGGTAAGGACTGTGTGTCCTGGGACTATGTGTCCTCTGGTTTAAATACCAGGCCACTCCAAACCAGACGTATGACTGTCACAGAAGTTGGAACTGGGTCATCAAACCATTGTCTTCATCGAGCTATCCGGTTCTATTTCCTCAACCCCTCTATTCCTCATATACCTGTTGATAAAATTGATTGTTACTGTTTGAAGAATTTGACTGAAGACTTTCACAAATTCCTCACCTCAAATTCTTCAAGTTACCTTGTTCATGACTGCTTATCCTGTATCACGCTACTCTCTATTTGTGCATGTTTCATTTCATCACGAAGACTATGCTGTCACTATGTTCCTCATGCACTTGAGTACTTATTCCGCTGCTAGTTATTCATCACATTTCAGATTCCTCAAAGTTGAAATTCCTCAAGTGATGAATTTGTAAAAATAGCCTATCCACCCCCTCTAGCCAATATAACACACTTTCAACTTTGCACATGAGGATTTTGAAGATTTCTTCTTTTTCTTCGAGTCATCAGAAATATCATCCTTGTATTTCTTCTTCTTCTTTGAATCTTTTTCCTAGAGAGAACAGTCAGATATAAAGTGACCAGGCTTCTTGCAACGATGACAGGTTCTTTTCTTGTAGTCATCTAAGGAATCTGATTTCCTCAAACCATTATTTGATGACTTTCCAAATCCACCTCTCCTTGAGAACTTCTGGAATTTCCTCACGAGCATTGCTAGCTCCTGACTTAGTTCTTCAGGATCATCAAGGCTACTGTCAGAATCTTCTTCTTCGGATGAGGAAATTGTATTTGCCTTCAGAGCACGAGATCTTCCATAGCTTGGCCCATAGAGGTCTCTCTTCTCAGCTTGTTGGAATTCATGAGTATTGAGTCTCTCAAGAATATCAGCAGGATCAAGTGACTTGTAGTCTCCATGTTCTTAGATCATCAAAGCCAGAGTATCGAATGAGGAGTCAAGAGATCTTAACAGTTTCTTCACCACTTCATGGTTAGTGATATCGGTGGCACCCAGTGCTTGAAGCTCATTGGAGATATTAGTGAGATGATCAAAAGTTTGTTAAACATTTTCATTGTCGAGTCTCTTGAAGTAGTTGAAGAGATTGCGAAGAACATCAACATGAGAGTCACGTTGAGTGGAAACACCTTCGTTAACTTTGGACAACCTATCCCAGATAAGCTTAGCAGACTCCAAAGCACTCACTCTGCCATACTGACCTTTGCTCAGATGGCCCCAGATAATATTCTTCGCTTGAGAATCGAGTTGCTTGAATCTCTTCACATCAACAACGTTGACTGTGCGAGTAACTGAGGGAACACCATTTTCCACAACGTACCAGCGATCGTTGTCAATAGCTTCAAGATGCATGTGCATCTTGTTCTTCCAGTAGGGGTAGTCCGTCCCATCGAAGGTAGGACATCCCGCGGAAACCTTGATCATACCTGCAGTCGACATAACTAGAACTCTAGGTGGTTAAACCAAAATCACACAAAACAAGGGAGTACCTTGCTCTGGTACCAATTGAAAGTGCGTTATATCGACTAGAGAGGGGGGTGAATAGGCGTTTTTAAGAATTCATCACTTGAGGAATTTCAACTTGAGGAATTTGAAATGTGATGAATAACTAGCTGCAGATTAAGTACTCAAGTGCATGGGAAACATAGCAACAACATAATCATCATGATGAATTGAAACATGCATAGATTACAAGTAGCGTGATACAGGATATTCAGGTGAGGAACAAGGCAACTTGAAGAATTTGAGGTGAGGAAATTGTGAAAGTCTTCAGTCAAATTCTTCAAACAGTAATGATCAATTTCATCAACAAGTGTACGAGGAATAAGGGGGTTGAGGAAATAGAACCAGGTAGCTCGATGAAGATGATTGTTTGATGACCCAGTTCCAACTGCTGTGATAGTTGTACGTCTGGTTTGGAGCGGCCTGCTATTTAAACCAGAGGACACACAACCCCAAGACACATAGTCCTTACCATATTCTCCTTGAGCTAAGGTCACACAGTCCTCGCCCAACACTCGTGGTAAGTCTTCAGGGTAGACTTCCAAAACCCTCACAAACTGGTCACCCGGCTATCCACAATTTACTACCGGATGCTCTAGACCAAGGTCACTTCGTGATCCCCAATTGACTGCAGGATGCACTAGACCATGACGCCTAACTGTCTGGAGGATGCATAATCCTCAAAGGTAACAAGCGTCGGTTCCACACAGGAATTTTTTCAGTGATGCTCAATCACTTTGGGTTTGGTGGTTTGGTTATGGGTTTTTCCTCACTGATGATTTTTTCTCAAAGTCCTTGGAGGATGGGTTGCTCTCAATTGACAAGTGTCAGTTCTCTCTCGGAGCAGCCAACCAACTAGTGGTTGTGGGGGGTGGCTATTTATAGCCAGGGTGCAACCTGACATGATATGACATAAATGCCCCCAATGATGACCGTTATGTGGATGTTATGATTGGGGACAGCTGACGCTAAGCACAGCAATGGTCGGAATTTCGAACTATGAAAGTCCTCAGACATATCATGTTCCTCATTTGTAGGCAATTTGCACTGGCGAAATCCTAACTCCTTAGTCAGATCAATTTCGTTAGTGACCAGAAGAACATCGTCTCTGTCACTGAAGAACTTGACTGAACTACAAGAGATTTCCAAAGGCTTCACTCGAAGGATTGGATAGGTTGAGGATTTTGGAGTTGAGCATCAGTTGGAAATTTTCCTTAGTGTTACCTCGGCCCCCTTTAATAGTACGGTGTTTCCTATGACTCAAAGAAAGGAAATGAAACTACGAAAACAAAAGTCTTCACACTTCATAGTCCTCGTTCATATCTTCATGGTCACACCAACTTCTTCATTTTCAAAGTCTTCAGGGAATACCAAAGTCTTCAGCAAAGTCTTCACAAAGTCTTCACCAAAGTCTTCAGTTGAAGACATACATTTTTAGGGGTCGATAATCTCTGGATGTATCAAACTCCTCATCGACTTATAGAGCCTGTGTACACTCACATACAGATTAGTTCCTTAACCTATAAGTCTTCAATACACCAAAATCACTAAGGGTCACTAGATGCACTAACAAAAACAGTACCTAAGGTGGTGATTTATGTTCTTATACTAACGGATCTCACGAGTTTTCTGTTAAGTTTTGTGTTGTGAAGTTTTCAAGTTTTGGGTAAAGATTTGATGGACTATGGAATAAGGAGTGGCAAGAGCCTAAGATTGGGGATGCCATATTTGTCTTCAATCCATCGGTAAATTTACTTGAGGCTATATTTGTATTCACCACATGATATGTGTGCTTGGAGCGTCTTGTATGATACGAGTCTTTGATTTTTAGTTTGCCACAATCATCCTTTCTGCACACATAATTTGAGAGATACACGCATGAATCGTGAATTTATTAGAACACTCTATGTGCTTCACTACATCTTTTGAGCTAGGCAATTTTGCTCTAGTGCTTCACTTATATCTTTTTAGAGCACGGTGGTGTTTTGTTTTATAGAAATAATTCAACTCTCGTACCTCACTTATATTATTTTGAGAGTCTTTAAAAAGCATGGTAATTGGTTTAGGTTATGAGTTTATTCCTAATATAATAGGCATCCAAGAGGGATATAATAAAAATTTCATATAAAGTGCATTGAATATCATGAGAAGTTTGATTCCTTGCATAAAGTTTTGAGGTATAAAGATGGTAATGTTAAGAGTCATGTTAGGAAGTAATTGTGAATTGGTAAAAATACTTGTGTAAAGGTTTGCGATTCCTGTAGCATGCACGTATGGTGAACTGTTGTGTAAAGAAGTCAGAGCATGATTTGTTTATTGATTGTCAGCCTTTGTGTGAGGGTCGGGAGCGCGCGATGGTTTACTCCTACCAACCTCTACCCTAGGGGCATGCGTCTAATACTTTACTTTGATGACTAATAGACTTTTGCAATAAGTATGTGAGTTCTTTATGACTAATGTGAGTCCATGGATTATACGCACTCTCACCCTTCCACTTTTGCTAGCCTCTCTGTACCGCGCAACTTTCCTGGTGCATTAAATCCACCATATATCCTTCCTCAAAACAACACCATACCTACCTATTATGGACTTTCCATAGGCATTCAGAGATATATTGCCATGCAACATCCACCGCTCCGTTTATTATGACACGCACCATCATTTTCATATTGCTTTGCATGATCGTAAGGTAGATAGCGTGATGTTTTCATGGCTTTGATGTCATTTGCTATGCTAGATCATTGCATATTCCGGTACACCGCCGAAGGCATTCATATAGAATCATATTTTGTTCTAGATATCGAGTTGTAATTCTTGAGTTGTAAGTAAATAAAAGTGTGATGACCATCATTATTAGAGCATTGTCCCATGTGAGGAAAGGATGATGGAAGCTATGATTCCCTCACAAGTTGGGATGAGACTCCGCACTGTATGAAAAATAAAAGAGGCCAACGAAGCCCAAATAATAATAAAAAAGAGGCCAAAGATGTCCACCAAAAAAAGAGAAAAGAGAGAAGGGACAATGCTACTATCTTTTCCCCCCACACTTGTGCTTCAAAGTAACACCATGATCTTCATAATAGAGAGTCCCCTATTTTGTCACTTTCATATACTACCGGCAATTTTTCATTATATAACTGGGCTTGTATATTCCAATGATGGGCTTCCTCAAATTGCCCTAGGTCTTCATGAGCAAGTGAGTTGGATGCACACCCACTTAGTTTCTTTTTGATATTTCATACACTTATAGCTCTAGTGCATTCATTGCATGGCAATCCCTACTCACTCACATTAATATCTATTCATGGGCATCTCGATAGCCCGTTGATACGCCTAGTTGACGTGAGACTATCTTCTCCTTTTTTTCTTCACAACCTCCACCATATTCTATTTCACCTATAGTGCTATGTACATGGCTCATGCTCATGTATTGTGTGAGAGTTGAAAAAGTTTGAGAAGATAAAAGGTGTGAAACAATTGCTTGACTTGTCATTGGGGTTGTGCATGATATAGATACTTTGTGTGGGGAAGATGGAGCATAGCCAGACTATATGATTTTGTAGCGATAACTTTCTTTTGCCATTATATTTTGAAGAGATAAAATTGATTTGTAGTATGCTTGAAATATTATTGTTTTTATGTCAACATTAAGCTTTTGTTTTGAGTCTGATGGATCTGAACATTCATGCCACAATAAAGGATATTACATGGATAAATATGTTAGGTAGCATTCTGATACGGTCTCCATCGTATCCACTTTTCCAAACCCTTTTGCCCTTGTTTTGGACTCTAATTTGCATGATTTGAATGGAACTAAACCAGACTGACGCTGTTTTCAGCAGAATTGCCTTGGTGTTATTTTTGTGAAGAAATAAAAGTTCTCGCATCATCCTGAAAATTTACGGAGAATATTTATGGATTTAAAGAAAAATATTGGTGCAAGAAATAACCAGAGGGGGGCCACCTATAGGCCACAAGCCTGCTAGGCGTGACCACCCCCCTGGTCACGCCTAGCAGGCTTGTGGGGCCCTCGTGTCTCCTCCAACCCCCTCTCCAGATCCATATAACCCTATGCGCGGAGAAAAAATCAGAGAGAAGAGTTCATCGCATTTCACGATACGGAGCCGCCACCACCTCCTGTTCTTCCTCGGGAGAACAGATATGGAGTCCGTTTTGGGCTCCGGAGAGGGGAAATCGACGCCATCGTCATCACCAACCATCCTTCATCACCAATTCCATGATGCTCTCCGCCATTCATGAGTAATCCCATCGTAGGCTTGCTGGATGGTGATGGGTTGGATGATATTTATCATGTAATCGAGTTAGTTTGGTCAGGGTTTGATCCCTAGTATCCACTATGTTCTGAGATTGATGTTGGTATGACTTTGCTATGCTTAATGCTTCTCACTAGGGCCCGAGTGCTATGATTTCAGATCTGAACCTATTATGTTTTCATGAATATATATGTGTTCTTGATCCTATATTGCAAGTTGTAGACAACTATTACGAGTTATGATCCGCATCCCCCAGGGTGACAATAACTGGGATTCTTTCCGGTGACTACCGTAGTTTGAGGAGTTCATGCATTCACTAAGTGCTAATGCTTTGGTCCAGTTCTCTATTAAAAGGAGGCCTTAATATCCCTTAGTTTCCATTAGGACCCTGCTGCCATGGGAGGGTAGGACAAAAAATGTCATGCAAGTTCTTTTCCATAAGCACGTATGACTATATATGGAATACATGCCTACATTACATTGATGAACTAGAGCTAGTTCTGTGTCACCCTATGTTATAACTATTGCATGATGAATTACATCCAGCATAATTATCCATCACCGATCCATTGCCTACGAGCTTTCCACATATTGATCCTTGCTAAGTTAATTCTCCGTTGCTACTATTACAATCACTACAAAACTGCTACTGTTACTTTTGCTACCATTATCGTTACTTCCATCTGCTTTGCTATTGAATACTTTGTTGCAGATATTAAGTCTTATGGGTCTGGTTGAATTGACAACTCAGCTGCGAATACTCGAGAATATTCTTTGGCTCCCTTTGTGTCGAATCAATAAATTTGGGTTTAATACTCTACCCTCGAAAACTGTTGCGACCCCCTATACTTGTGGGTTATCAAGACCTTTTTCTGGTGCCATTGCCGAGGAGTATAGCTCTATTCTCTGGGTCACTTGGGATTTAAATCTGTTGATCACTATGAAGAATCTGAAAGATCCAAAAACCAAGATCTATCCCTCTACTATGAGGGGAGGTAAGGAACTGTCATCTAGCTCTGCATTTGATTCACCTTTTGTTATGAGTAAGTTTGCGACACCACCACCTGCTAGTAATTCTGATATGTCGCAAGTGATTGATGATGCCACTTATGCTATGCATGATGCTTATGATGATACTTTGCTTGATACTACTGTGCCACTGGGTGAATTTCTTGATGAACAAATTGCTAGAGTGAATGCTGAAAATTGTGATACTTCTGAAACTGATGAAATTATTGAAACTGAACACTTTGAGACACCTGCTAGACCTATCTCTCCTAGATATGAATTGCGTGATATTTCTAAGGGTTATGTTATGGAAGGAGAGGTAGCTAGGGACTTCCTTACTTGTAATGATAGAGATGATCTTAAGAAACTACTATGCAAGTGGAAAGAAAAATCTTTGAATGCTAGAATGAAATATGATCCTAAGTTTGCTACTTCACCTATCTTTATTACCTATAAGGATTATGAATTCTCTATCGATCCTGAGTTAATTACTTTGGTTGAATCTGATCCTATCCATGGTTATGAATTTGAAACTGTTGTGGCACATCTTACTAAATTGAATGATATAGCCACCTTATTTACTCATGAGGAAAAAATTCATTATTATTATATCCTCAAGTTGTTTCCTTTATCGCTAAAGGGTGATGCTAAGATATGGTTTAATTCTCTTGCTCCTCGTTGTGTGCGTAGCCCCTAGTATATGATTTATCACTTCTTTGAAAAATATTTTCTTGCCCATAAGAAACAAGCTGCCTTGCAGGAAATATTTAACTTTGTGCAAATTGAAGAAGAGAGTCTCCCACAAGCTTGGGGGAGGCTTCTCCAATTACTTAATGCTTTGCCTGGTCATCCTCTCAAGAAAAATTAAATACTTGATATCTTTTATAATGGACTATCCGATGCTTCTAGGGACCACCTAGATAGTTGTGTTGGTTGTGTTTTCAGGGAACGAACTGTTGAACAAGATGAAATACTATTGAATAATATATTGAGCAATGATAATGATTGGACTATTCCTGAACCACCTCTGAAGCCAACTCCAAAGAAAAGAGGTATTCTATTTCTCAGTCCTGAAGATATGTAGGAGGCAAACAAATCTATGAAAGAGAAGGGTATTAAAGCTGAAAATGTTAAGAATCTACCACCTATTGAAGAAATACATGGTCTTGATAACCCGACATAGGTAGTAGAGGTAAATTCTCTTCGTAGATTTGATGAAATCGATATTCCTTATAATAAGTCTGCTAGCCAATGCTTGGATGAATTTGATATTTTTGTTGTTAAGCAAGAAAATTTTAATGCTTATGTTAGTAGACAATTGAAACATAATGCTGACCGCTTAGGTGATTATATGACTAGAACTATCAATGATCTTAAATTGATTAGTAAACAGGCTTCCATGGTAACTACTCAAGTAGAACAAGTACTTAAGGCACATAATGTTTTGCTTAATGAGATGAATATTAAGAAGAATGATCATTCTGTTAAAGCTGTGACTAGAGGTGCAAGAATGACTCTAGAACCTTTGTATCCCGAGGGCCATCCTAAGAGAATTGAACAAGATTCTCAAAGGGGAAATATTTATGCACCTAGTCGTTCCAGGAATAAGAAAAATAAGGATGATGATAGAACTTTGCATGTTGCTAGTGAACCTGTTATAGATACACCTGAAAACCCAAATGATACTTCTGTTTGTGATGCCGAGACACAATCTGGTGTTGAACATAAGCCTAGTGATAATATTAAAGATGATGTTCATGATGATGCTCAACCTAGTAATGATAATGATGTGGAGGTTGAACTTGTTGTTGATCTTGATAACCCACATCCTAAGAATAAAAGATATGATGAAAGGGACTTTATTGCTAGGAAACATGGTAAAGAAAGAGAACCATGGGTTCAGAAACCCATGCCCTTTCCTCCTAAACCATTCAAGAAAAAGGATGATGAGGATTTTGAGCGCTTTGTTGAAATGCTTAGACCTGTCTTTTTGCGTATGCGCTTGACTGATATTCTGAAAATGTCTCCTTATGATAAGTATATGAAAGATATTGTGACTAATAAAAGAAAGATACCGGAAGCTGAGATTTCCACCATGCTTGCTAATTATACTTTTAAGGGTGGAGTACCAAAGAAATTAGGAGAACCAGGAATACCAACTATACCATGCTCTATTAAAGGGAATTATGTTAAAACTGCTTTATGTGATTTGGGAGCTGGTGTTAGTGTTATGCCTTTCTATTTATATCGTAGACTTGATTTGAATAAGTTGACACCTACTAAAATCTCTTTGCAAATGGCTTATAAATCAACTCCTCTACCTATCGGTATTTGTGAGGATGTACCTGTCGTAGTTGCAAATGCTACTATCTTAACGGACTTTGTTATTCTTGATATTCCCGAGGACGACAGTATGCCGATCATCCTTGGTAGACCCTTTTTGAATACTGCAGGGGCTGTTATTAATTGCAACAAGGGCAATGTCACTTTTCATATTAATGGTAATGAGCATACGATACACTTTCCGAAGAAACAACCTCAAGTTCATAGTATCACCTCCATTGAAAAAATTCCAACGATCATTATTGGAGACTTTGAATTCCCTCCTCCTACTGTCAAGAAGAAATATGATATACTTATTGTTGGGGATATACATATCTCCATTGAGGTAACTTAGTGTTATTCAAATATTCTTCGGTTTCATGTTATTCGAAAGAAGTTTGTTAATGAGACTTGATCAACCTTATTGATGGATTCCTTTTTATGAGCATGAGTTGAATGAATTTAGAAAGCACAACTTTCTATACCCAACTTCTATTTTCTGTTAGTTAGATAAAATTAAGTAAAAACGCTATTATTTTTCTGTTTTCTGAGTTTCTCGTGCAATAAAAAAGTGACCTGAAAATAAAATTTCTTCAAATGTCCTGAAAGTGGAGTATGATTTTTTCTGGAATATTTAAAAATTTCTGGCACTGAGCACACTGCAGGGGGATGAACCAGTGGGCCACAAACCCACTAGGTGCCGCCACACCCCTAGCCACGCCTAACAGGCTTGTGGGTCCCACGTGCCCCCTCCACTTATTCTAGCACCCATCCACTTCATCTTACTCCAGAAAAACTCCCACCATTTCTCAAACCTGTGTTCTAACTCATTTTGTTGCTATTTTCGATCTCCTTGCTCAAAGCTTCCTTCGCAAAACTGTTTTGGGAGATTGTTCTTCGGTATGTGACTCCTCCTTTGGTCCAATTAGTTTTTGTTCTAGTGCTTTATGTATTGCAAATTTTTGCTACTGTGGTGACCTTGTTCTTGAGCTTGCATGTCAAATTTATATGGTCACAAGTAGTTTTGATGCATGATGTAGCCTCTAGGCACTTGAGGGAGTAGTTTCTATGAGTTTTGTTGACTTTTATTCACCTTTATTTTGAGTCACTAAAAATTTCAGAATTTTTTTAGAAAAATAAAAAAATATACTGAGGAAGGTGTTTCAAGGGGGTTCAGCGAGCAAGAAGGCCCCGAGACTCATGATACGTGAGCCCAACCTTGAACCACCAAGGGAAGCTCAAGTACAACCTTGTGAATGGCCATCAGATCAATTCATGAGTGACGCTGGTTTCAAGGAAGAATTTTATGCGTACACAAGAAATGCTAGCCTTGAGGAATTCATGTCAGACAAATGCAAGCAATACTATCAACTCACGGATTCTTTCGTGCGGAGGTGTAAATTTTCACTCAATCGTAATAAACCTTCTGTCCTATTTGACCTTTATGACAAATCATATACTTTGGATATAGAGGATTTTAATCATGCTTGCAAAATTCCACAACGGGGTAGCTATAGTGATCCGCACAAAACTGAATATAATGATTTTCTTGCTAGCATTACCGTCGGAGAAACTAGAAATATTACACAGGCTACCATGGGGAGCATTCACTTTCCTGCCATACATTATTTTGCTCTATTCATAGGTAGATGTATTAACGGTAAAACTGAGCATAGCCACCCTTGGGCAACCGATCTTGGTATTCTTAAGAGTGCAGTAATGGGTGAAAGGCGGTATAACTTAGGAGCTATTATTGCTAGAAGGTTGAACAATAATGCTAAGTATGGAGATTTTGGTGGGATCTATGCCACTCATTTAGCTAATTATCTTGGGGTACCCATACGCGGAAATGATATTGAGTTACCACCCTCTTTTCTTGATTATGAGGCATTGGTACGTTTTCAGTTTCTCGAAAGGAATGAACAATCACTCCAGTACCGACTAATTTTTGACAGACAGCGCGCTGTCCATGTTACCCTTCTTGCTCCTACCTTCTTTAACTTTCAAGAAAAATAGAGATACATTATAACCAGAGAGGAGGCAGACGAGTACGAGAGGAGCGCGGAATCATCTCATCTTCACGCTGCAATCGTTCATGCAGTAGCCGCTGCAGCCCAGTATAACGCCAACTATGACTTCGGATATTATTAGGGCCAGCCATGGCCATAGACCAACTTAGGCCAAAAGCCTAAGCTTGGGGGAGTACGTGTTTCTCACCGACTTTACATTCATGTTCACACACTCATCTTACTAGTCGGTGTTCATACTCTTTCATTGTACCATCCATGTAGTTTATTTTCTTGTTTCACTTTCTTCTTGTGTGTTTATTTAACTTTTAGAAAAATACAAAAAAATTAGTTCTAGCTTTATTTCTAGTTGCTTAGTTGTAGCATTAAAATAAAACTCAAAAAGATTTTTCGTTCTTCTTTTACTTGTTGGGAGATTTCCCGTGTAAATAGTTTTCCCGATCTTGTTTTGATTTTTATTTCTTTGGGTCGTAAGGAGAAGACCACAATGAAAATGTTGAGTGACTCTTATATGCATTATTGTTTACGTATTAGATAGCCCATGTTACCTTGTCTTTTCCTTTGAGTTATTGTTTGTAGATTCCAGCTTAGTCCAATGCACGTGCACTCTTATTTTTATCCACACAATTCGGTCGTGCAAGTGAAAGGCAATAATGACGATATTTGATGAAAATATTGAGATGGAGAAAAGCTGGTATGAACTCGACCTATCTTGCTTTTGTAAATATGATTAGCTCATCGTTCCAAATTCAGTTCATCATGGGTGAAACATATTTGCAATGATAATTAGAGGTTATAGTTACTCATGCGATGCTTAATTAGCTAAGAGTGGATAATGGTTTGTTTTGGGTGCCAACATGCATATTAAAATGGTTGTGATGTAGTATGATGGAGTGGTATCCTCCTCTGAAACGATTCAAGCAGCTCGACTTGGCACATGTTCATGCATGTAGTTGAAATAAAATCAACATAGCCTCCACGATATTTATGTTGATAGTGATTTATATCCTACTGATGCTTGCATTCAATGTTGGTTAATCTCAAAGCATGTTGATGACTGTGTTGCTCTCTAGTTGGTCACTCCCCAGTCTTTTGCTAGCCTTCACTTGTACTAAGCGGGAATATTGCTTATGCATCCAATCCCTCAAACCAAAAGTTGTTTCATATGAGTCCACCATACCTACCTATATGCGGTATTTACCTATCGTTCCAAGTAAATTTGCATGTGCCAAACTCTAAACCTTCAAATAAATATCTTGTTTTGTATGCCCAAATCGCACATGTGGCGACTGGGGGCCGTTGGTATCTTCCATGCTAGGTGGGTTATTCTCACGATATGTGTTGATTCACTATCATTCACGAGAAAGTGGCTGGTAATCGGGATGCCCAGTTCCATGCTCGAAATAAAAAGAAAAATATAATTAAACAAAACTCCCCCAGGACTGTGTTTGTATGGATGATACCCGTGGATTCGGCTCGCCGTGGAGTGTGACTGATTGGTGGAGGGGGAGTAAAAGAACTTTATCTTTCTGTTTGGGAACCGCCTATGATGTATCTAGCATGGAAGATATTGAAAAACCTTTTGGTATTTATGTGAGCAATGAAAGCATACCGCTCAAAAATCATTACTTATCTCTGTTTTAAAAGCTCGAGATCTAGCACCTCTACAAATCAATGCTTCCCTCTGCGAAGGGCCTTTCCATTTACTTTATTGTTGAGTCATCATCTTCTTATAAAAGGCACCAGTTAGAGAGCACCACTGCCATTTGTATGCTTGCTGTTAATTGATATTGAGTATGAGCATGACTAGATCTCTCTCACCGTGAATTACAATGTTTAGTCAGCCCTTGTTCTTTAGAGGTGCTTTGCATTTATGTTTTGCGGTCTGAGAAAGGGCTAGCGAGATACCATTTTGTCATATTGTATCATGATTGTTTTGAAAAAGTGTTGTCATTCGAGAGTTATTATTATTGCTCGCTAGTTGATTATGTCATTGATATGAGTAAATGTGAGACCTAAATGTTATTGTGAACGTGGTTAGTCCATGATTTTTGCTGAAAATCTGAACATCAGTTAGACGTATTTACAACAACAAGATCAAACAGAGTTTGTAAAAGTTTTTCTTTATCACTTTCAGTTTATCAACTGAATTTCTTGAGGACAAGAAATGGGTTAAGCTTGGGGGAGTTGATTATGTCTCCATTGTATCCACTTTTCCAAACCCTTTTGCCCTTGTTTTGGACTCTAATCTGCATGATTTGAATGGAACTAACCCGGACTGGCGCTGTTTTCAGCAGAATTGCCTTGGTGTTATTTTTATGCAGAAATAAAAGTTCTCGGATCGTCCTAAAAATTTACGGAGAATATTTTTGGATTTAATAAAAAATATTAGCGCAAGAAATACCCAGAGGGGGGCCACCTGCAGGCCACAAGCCTGCTAGGCGCGGCCACCCCCTGGTCGTGCCTAGCAGGCTTGTGGGGCCCTCATGGCTCCTCCGACCTCCTCTCCAGCTCCATATAACCATATTCACGGAGAAAAAAATTAGAGAGAAAAGTTCATCGCGTTTCACGATACGGAGCCGCCGCCACCTCCTGTTCTTCCTCGGGAGACCAGATCTGGAGTCCGTTTTGGGCTCTAGAGAGGGGAAATCGACGCCATCGTCATCACCAACCATCCTTCATCACCAATTCCATTATGCTCTCCACCGCTCGTGAGTAATCCCATCTTAGGCTTGCTGGACGATGATGGGTTGGATGAGATTTATCATGTAATCGAGTTAGTTTGGTTAGGGTTTGATCCCTAGTATCCACTATGTTTTGAGATTGATGTTGCTATGACTTTGTTGTGCTTAATGCTTGTCACTAGGGACCGAGTGCCATGATTTCATATCTGAACCTATTATGTTTTCATGAATATATATGTGCTCTTGATCCTATCTTGCAAGTTGTAGACACCTATTACGAGTTATGATCCGCATCCCCCAGGGTGACAATAACTGGGATTCTTTCCGGTGATTACCGTAGTTTGAGGAGTTCATGTATTCACTAAGTGCTAATGCTTTGGTCCGGTTCTCTATTAAAATGAGGCCTTTATATCCCTTAGTTTCCATTCGGACCCTGCTGCCATGGGAGGGTAGGACAAAAGATGTCATGCAAGTTCTTTTCCATAAGCATGTATGACTATATATGGAATACATGCCTACATTACATTGATGAATTGGAGCTAGTTCTTTGTCACCCTATGTTATAACTGTTGCATGATGAATTACATCTAGCATAATTATCCCTCGCTGATCCATTGCCTACGAGCTTTCCACATATTGATCCTTGCTTAGTTATTTCTCCGCTGCTACTGTTACAATCACTACAAAACTGCTACTGTTACTTTTGCTACCGTTACCTTTACTTCCATACTACTTTGCTACTGAATACTTTGTTGCAGATATTAAGTCTTACATGTGTGGTTCAATTGATAACTCAACTACGAATACTCGAGAATATTTCTTTGGCTCCCCTTGTGTTGAATTAATAAATTTGGGTTGAATACTCTACCCTCGAAAATTGTTGCCACCCACTATACTTGTGGGCTATCATATTGCACATCAAAAAATCTATTTTGATCATTTACCTACTTGAGGACGAGTAGGAATTATGCTTGGGTATGATGATACGCCTCCGACGTATCTATAATTTTTGATTGTTCCATGCTATTATAGTATCTGTTTTGGATGTTTTATGTGCATTAATATGCTATTTTATATTATTTTTGTGACTAACCTATTAACCTAGAGCCTAGTGCCAGTTTCTGTTTTTTCCTTGTTTTGAGTATTGTAGATAAGGAACATTAAACGGAGTCCAAACGGAATAAAATCTTCGCAATGATTTTTCTTGGACCAGAAGACATCTACCACACTTGGAGAGGGGGACAGAGACCCGCTAGGAGGTCACAAGCCACCCTGGCATGGTCAGGGGGACACCCCTGGCTTGTCGCCCCCAACAGCTCTCCTAACCCTAATCTTCGGCCTATAAATTCCCAAATATTCCCCCAATACCAAGGAGAGCCACATAAATACTTTTCTGCCACCAAAAACCTCTGTTCCCGAGAGATCCAATCTTGGAGCCTTTTTCGGTAATCTGTCGGAGTGGGATTCGATCACGGAGGGCATCTACATCAACTCCATTACCCCTCTGATGATGCGGGAGTAGTCCACCACAGACCTATGGGTCCATATCTAGTAGCTAGATGGCTTCTTCTCTATCTTTGTGCTTCAATACCATGTTCTCCATGATCTTCATGGGGATCTATCTGATGTAATACTCTTTTGCGGTGTGTTTGTCGAGATCCGATGAATTGTGCATTTATGATCAGCTTATCTATGAATATTATTTGGTTCTTATCTGAATTCTTGTATGCATGATTTCATATCTTTGCAAGTCTCTTTGAGTTATTGGTTTGGTTTGGCCAACTAGATTGGTAATTCTAGCAATGGGAGAAGTGCTTAGTTTTGCGTTCAATCTTGCGGTGTCCTCACCCAGTGACAAAGTAGGGGTAGCGAGGCACATATTGTATTGGTACCGTCAAGGGTAAAAATATGGGGTTTTCATCATACTACTTGAGTTTATCCCTCTACATCATGTCATCTTACTAAATGTGTTACTCTGTTCTTCATGAACTTAATACTCTAGATGCAGGTAGGAGTCGGTCAATGTGTGGAGTAATAGTAGTAGATGCAAAATCGTTTTGGTCTACTTGACACGGATGTGGTGCCTATATGCATAATCATTGCCTTGGATATCATCATAAATATGCTCTTTTCTATCAATTGCTTGACCGTAATTTGTTCACCCATCGTGTTATTTTCCTTCAAGAGAGAAGCCTCTCGTAAAACCTATGGCCCCCGGGTCTATTTTCCATATTATATTTTCAAATCTATATACCAAAAATACAAAAAATATCTTGATGCAATTTATTTACTTTTTTACTTTCTACAATCTTTTACATCTATCTCCATCAGATCTAATCCTTGCAAGTAACCGTGAAGGGATTGACAACCCCTTTATAGCGTTGGGTGTGATGTCGCTTGAAGCTACGTCGGTTTTTTCCCAAAGAGGAAGGGATGACGCAGCATAGCGGCGGTAGATATTTCCCTTAGATATGAAACCAAGGTTATCGAACCAGTAGGAGAACCAAGCAACACAATGTTAACAGACTCTACACACAAATAACAAATACTCGCAACCCGACGTGTTAAAGGGGTTGTCAACGGTGCCAGAAATCGGCACGGAGACGGGAGAAAGTTCTAAATGTTGATAGATTGAACGCCAAATAAAATAAAGTGCAGCAAGGTATGTTTGGGTTTTTGGAAATATAGATCTGAAAATAAAAGCAAAGGAAAAGTAGATCGCAAAGGCAAATAATATGAGAAAGAAAGACCCGGGGCCGTAGATTTCACTAGTGGCTTTTCCCGAGAAAAAATAGCAAACGGTGGGTGAAAAAATTACTGTTGGGCAATTGATAGAACTTCAAATACTCATGACGATATCGAGGCAATGATCTTTACATAGGCATCACGTCCAAGATTAGTAGACCGACTCCTGCCTGCATCTACTACTATTACTCCACACATCGACCGCTATCCAGCATGCATCTAGTGTATTAAGTTCATGGAGAAACAGAGTAATGGAATAAGAACGATGACATGATGTAGACAAGATCTATCTATGTAGAGATAGACCCCATTGTTTTATCCTTTGTAGCAACGATACATGTGTGTCGTTTCCCTTTCTGTCACTGGGATCAAGCACCATAAGATCGAACCCACTACAAAGCACCTCTTCCCATTGCAAGATAAATAGATCAAGTTGGCCAAAAAAACCCAAATATCGGAGAAGAAATATGATGCTATAAGCAATCATGCATATAAGAGATCAAAGAAACTCAAATAACTTTCATGGATATAAAAAGATAGATCTGATCATAAACTCAAAGTTCGTCGATCCCAACAAACACACCGTAAAAGAGTTACATCATATGGATCTCCAAGAGACCATTGTATTGAGAATTCAGCGAGAGAGAAAGCCATCTAGCTACTAACTACGGACCCGAAGGTCTACAAAGAACTACTCACGCATCATTGGAGAGGCACCAATGGAGGTGGTGAACCCCATCCGAGATGGTGTCTAGATTGGATCTGGTGGTTCTGGACTCTGCGGCGGTTGGATGAATATTTCGTTTGTCGTCTTAGGGTTTCTGGAACATTGGGGTATTTATAGAGCAAAGAGGCGGTCCGAGGGGCACCCGAGGTGGGCACAACCCACCAGGGCACGCCCGGGCCTCCTAGCGCACCCTGATGGGTTGTGCCTCCCTCGAGGCACCCCCAGGCGCAGACAGGGCCCGTTGTGTTTCTTCTGCCCATAAAAAATCATCGTGAAGTTTCGTGGCATTTGGACTTCATTTGGTATTGATTTTCTGTGATGTAAAAAACATGGAAAAAACAGCAACTGGCACTTGGCACTATGTCAATAGGTTAGTACCAAAAAATGATATAAAATGATTATAAAACATCCAAGATTGATAATATAACAACATGGAACAATCAAAAATTATAGATACGTTGGAGACGTATCAGGGTGCAAGAGTTTGATTGTTTGTGTAGGTGCATCCATTGGTTACTTGCTTGTTCCTCCTACTGGATTTATACCTTGGTTCTCAACAACTGAGGGAAATACTTATCTACTTCGGTGCATCACCCTTTCCTCTTCAAGGGAAAACCAACGCAAGCTCAAGAGGTAGCACCAACTCCGAGATCACCGGTGCCGCATGACCTGACGAGTAGGCGATGCCAGGACCACCACCAACATCCCACTACACCTGCGAGGACAACAATCAGAGGCACATCCCAGATCGAGACCAAACATCACCTAACCGGAGAACACCCCGATCTGCGTCGAGCCCATATTCGACCCGCCCGAGCGCAAACCTAGGCCAGGGGACCTGCCATCACGCGCGTAGCTGACCAGCCCTGCACGCCACCATCTCCAACCCAGAAGAAGGAAGGCCACCATGCCGCCCCCCCGCACCACCAGCAAGACCAGGGCCGCCGTGGCGTCGAAGCCCGCACCAGCCCTCACCTTTGCCCCCACCCACCGTAGCCACGAAGATCGCTCTTGAGCAGGAATCGCCGCTCGATGGGATCTGATCGACGATGATCGCGCTTGAGTGGGGGGCACTCAAAAGGATCTGGTCGCCCTCCCCATTGCCTCGTGGGGGCGACACAGGAGGGGTCGGGAGGAGAAAGGTCCGTGTTCTTGCAGCCCACTCTACAGTTGTGTACATCGACAGAATTACCTCATGTACGATGAAAGCAATTTTATGCAGATTAGATTGGGGATTCACTACCCTAAAAAAGATTGGGGATTCATTGATCTGTGTAACGACCCCAAGGGATCGAACATGAGGGGATGAGAAATTGAGAGATAGGTGAGATACTGAGAGGAAGAAGGGAGGTTAGGTGAGATGCAGAACGAGAGATAGATAGACGAAAATGAATTTTCTATCAGCATGTCCAGTACATCGATTTTCCTGGCTACATATAGCACCCCTTGGCCTCAGGCCCACTTGTCACTCACACACACACATAGCCAAACGCCTAAGTCGTCTCCTCTACTGTTGGGACCCGCTCCTCATCATCTTCTTTGCCACGCCAATCCTCCTCCTGGTCTTCTAGCTGGATAGCCTCCCTGTCCGCCGCCACATCAGACATGGCTCTGGTTGCCGATGGGGAGTGTGTGACATTCACCCCTCTTGAGTCGGAACGTGTTCCGTGAGATCCGAGTCCGAAAAACGCTGCTGGAGTACGTTGTAGTTCTCCCATGTTGCACTCTCTACTGGTAATGTAGACCAATGAACGAGCACCTATGGAATGGCCGCATTCCCTTTCTTGATGAGGCGCCTGTCCAGGATAGCTTGTGGGTGCAGATCACCAATGGTGAGATCTGGTACTGGCGGTAACTGCTTGAAAAGTGGGGTATGATTCGTGGTAAAAGGCTTGAGCTGACTGACATGGAAGACTGGGTGTATCTTGCTATCTATTGGCAGCTCCGGCTTGTATGCCAACTGACCAATTCGTGCCAATATCTTGTACGGACCAAAAAACTTGAATGCTAACTTAGGACATGGATGGCTGACTACAGATGATTGCACATAGGGTTGCAGTTTGAGCAAAACCTGACCCCCCACAGCGAACTCCCGTTCCTTGCGGCGACGGTCAGCCTGGTGCTTCATCCGGTGTTGTGCACGTATGAGATCAGCCTTTAACATGTCAGTGAACTATTGATGCTCTGCAGCAAGGGCATGAAGAGGAACCAGAGTCTTGTTGTGGAAGAGGTTGGGCAAAGCCCCAAAATTGGGCTCAACAACGTACAAGGCCTTGAATGGAGAGCAGCCCAGAGCACTGTGATTACTTGAATTGTGCCAAAACTCTACCATGGGCAGCCAACGTTTCTAGTGACAAGGGGTATCATGGGCAGTGCAACGCAGGTAGTATTCCAAACACCGATTCACGCGCTCACTCTGCCCATCAGTCTGTGGATGATAGGCAGTAGTGTAGAGCAGTTTCGTGCCAACCAGAGCTAAGAGTTCACGCTAGAAGGAACTTGTGAAAATCTTGTCACTGTCAGACACAATGGTGTCAGGCACGCCGTGCAGCTTGATGATGTTGTCCAGGAAGGCACGAGCCACTTGCGGTGCCGTGAAAGGATGGTGCAAAGGAATGAAGTGTGCACTTAGAGAGTCGGTCAACAACAACCAAAATGACATCAGCACCATCTGAACATGGCAGCCCTTCTATAAAATCCATCGTCACATCGCCCCAAATGCGAGTTGGAATTGGCAGTGGTTGCAACTGACCCGCGGGATGCGTGTGCTCATGCTTAGCTTGTTGACAAACGCAACATTGCTTGACAAATTCCTCCACTTGCAACTTCATGCCTGGCTAGTAGAACAAATTCTTCAAATGGAGATAAGTTGGGCGGATCCCAGAATGACCACCCACTGGCGATGCGTGGAGCTCTGAAATAAGCTTTGTTTGCAGAGCTGCATTTTCTCCAATCCACAACCGTCCATGGAATTTGATCATTCCACGATGAAGTTCATGATCCTCGTCATCCGAGCTGCGAATGGCTAGGGCATAGAGCAGTGTTGTAGCTTTGACATCTGTCACATATGAGTTGCAAACCTATTGAATCCATGTCGGTTGGCAACCAGAAACTACAGAGATCGTCAGTAAGTGCCCCACCCTAGACAGTGAATCTGCTGCCTTGTTGTCAGTTGCACGCATGTATTTGAAACGAAATTGCAGACCTCCCAGCTTTGCCATAGCCTTGCGCTGCAATTCAGACCCCAAATATTGTTCGCCCAATGTGCAGAGACTCTTTTGGTCAGTCAGAATGGTGAATCCATTGTGTTGCAAGTATGGCCGCCAATGATCCACAACCATCATCACGGCCAGAAATTCTTTTTCATACACTGATAACTTGCGATAGTTCACTCCCAAGGCACGACCGAGGAAAGCAATGGGGTGCCCTTGTTGCATCAAGACAACTCCGATGCTTATGTCACAAGCGTCTGTTTTGACAGTGAACGGTTGCAAAGGACCCGACAGAGCAGCACCGGGGCGTAGTCATTGCTTCCTTGAGCTGATGAAATGTTGTTGTGGTTGTGTCTATCCACTGGAAGCCTTTCTTGCTCAGCAGTACTGTCAGAGGCTTGGTGATGACACTGTAATTTCGCACGAACTTCTTGTAGTACCCTGTGAGCCCCAAGAAGGCACGGAGCTCGATGGGTGAGCATGGATGTGGCCATCAATGAATAACTTCAGTTTTCTCCTGCTCGGTAGCCACTCCCTCTGCCGATATCACATGACCCAGGTAATTGATGGATGGCCGGGCAAAAGTGCACTTGAAACGTTTGGCATAGAGCTGTTTGGCACGTAGTGTGTTTAACACATGACGGAGATGTTGCAAATGCTCATCAAACGACGGGCTATAAGTTAAAATATCATCCAGAAAGACAATGACGTACTTGCGTGTTGCTAGGGCAAAGATCATGTTCATGACACACTGAAACGTCAGTGGTCCATTCGTCATGCCGAACGACATCACATGAAATTGGAAATGGTCGTGGTGGCTCTTGAAGGCCATTTCGGCTTTGTCCTCCTCGCGCATACGAATCTGATGGTAGCTTGCACGCAAATCAAGCTTGTAGAAGAAGCGCGCCGGCCAACTCATCGAGGAGCTCGTCGATGATCGGTAAGGGAAATCTGTTCTTGATTGTGATGTCATTGAGGCGGCGGTAATCGATGCAGAAATGACAAGTATCATCCTTCTTCTTAACCAACAGCGCGGGAGCAGCAAAAGGACCGATGCTCGTGGTTATCAGACCAACTTGAAGCATCTTCGCCACTTGCCGCTCAATCTCATCTTTTTGGAGGCATGAATATCGATATGGCCTAACATTGGTTGGAGATGCACCGGGCTGCAAATGGATTGCATGATCAAGCTCCTGGTGAGGTGGTAGTATTGTGGGCTCCTGGAACACGTCAGTGTACTCATCCAAAAGTGCTTGAAGTTGTGGCGGCAATGCCGGCGTGGTGACGGCGGTGGGGAAGCCTGGCGCACCCGGTGATTGGCATGGCCATCCGCCACAAATGGCGGATGGACCGGAAGATGGAGAAGCAAGGGCCTGTGATTGACGAGGACGGCGGCCCTGGCCGCGATCGAGGAAGAGGTCGCAGCCCGAGTGGCTGCCTCGTGGGTGTCCTGTTGATGCTTGACGGCGTCGAGACCCTCGCCAAAATCGGCCACCTGGGTGCCGAGCTGCTTGACTTCTGTAGACAGTGAAGAAATTTTTTGCAGGAGCTCCTCCAAAATTTTCTGCACCCCTTGCATAGCTTGTAGAACGAATTTCGTCTGCGCGGTTAGTGTAGCCAATGGTGCCGTCGCGACCGCCCCGAATCTATCCTACCCCTCTTGGGATTTCACGTCAGATCGCTGGACCAATCCAACACCCTTCGCAGTGGATGTTACGGCCAGATCAAGGGAATATGGTGTGGCGATGGACCGGAACTTAGCTCTGAATACCAAATCTATAACGATCCCAAGAGATCGAACAGGAGGGGATGAGAAATCGAGATATAGGTGAGATACTAAGAGGAAGAAGGGACGTTAGAGCATCTACAGTCGGACCCCTCATACTCTCTTCAAACGCCCGGACAGCCCGCTCGGTCACTGAGCGGTCACAAAAAAGTGACACAAACGGACCCCTCATACTCATGTCAAACGCCCGGATTGACCGGCACCCCTCATATTCATCTCAAATATGAGGACGATATGAGGGGCCGTGGACGTGCATGACACGCCCGATCAGTCGGCCACGTAGGACGTGACCCCACCCCGAACCACATTTTCTCTTTCTTTATTCATTCTTTTCTTTCTCTCTCTTCTTCTCCACTAATCACGTGCAAGTGACCGGACATATGAGGAAAAATATGATAGATGCGGTTGCACGAACGAAAAAGTAGGAGTTCAAAACAGACACGCGTGTCTGCGGGTGTTTGAGGGCCTGAATTTGCACGTCGTGGATGAAGATGCTTTTAGGTGAGATGCAGAATGAGAGAGATAGACGAAAATGACTTTTCTATCACCGTGTCCAGTACATTGGTTTTCCTGGCTACATATAGCACCCCTTGGCCTCGGGCCCACCTGTCACTCACACACACAGCCAAACGACTAAGTTGTCTCCTCTACCATTGGGACCCGCTCCTTATCATCTTTTTTCTCGAATACGCACAAGTGTGCGTATCATATATTATAGAAGGAAAGGGGAAGAGCCCTCCACGGTTTGGTTACAATAGGGTTACATGGCGTTACGCCTCCCTCCACTTCAAAAGTGTTCTACAGACTACTCACTATGTGCCCACGCCAACGCCGCCCCAAAAACGCCTCAAGATTCCATCGGATCAAGCCCGCCTGCATCCACACCTTGCTCTCACTCGCGATCTGGCACAAAACCTGCTGCGGGCATGCCATCGCGTCGTCGAAGACAATAGTATTCCTATGCTTCCATATTTCCCACATGGTGAGTAGCTATATGGTCCAGACCATCCTCGCGCTACGCCCCTGCGTTCCTTGCCTAGCACACCATCCCGACAGAGTCTCTCCTGGCTGTGGCTCACCATGCGGGATTTGTAGGGCGGAGAAGACCTTTGCCCAGACCTCCCTCGGTAGAGGACACTTGATGAGTAGATGGCCAATCGTCTCGTCATGCTGGCGGCAAAAAGGGCACGTATCCTGGTCTTCTCGCTGGACACCCGCTCCTCATCATCTTCTTTGCCACGCCAATCCTCCTCCTGGTCTTCTCACTGGACAGCCTCTGTGTCCGCCTCCATGTCAGGCATGGCTCTGACTACCGATGGGGAGTGCGTGACACTCTGTGTGGAGGTGGTACAGGTGATACATGGACATGGATGCGCATCGTCGTTTGGACGCTTTTGACTTTGTGCGGTCGATGTATATACGTATACATGCCTTTCCTCGCTTTGAGAGCGTACTTGAGAGCGTACGACTTAGGGGTTGTTTTATTTCCGGGCACACCTTGCCCCACTTTGCCACAATTCATCTTAGGCAAGTTTGACCAAGTTAGGTGGGTGTTTGGTTCTAACCACACCTAAAGCAAGCATTTTTTTAATGAGTAGTAAACCTCACATGTCATAGACACAAAAAGTGCGACAAGATTCCCTTAGGCAAGCCAAAGTGTGGCTAACAATTTGAGCAACTCAAGTAAGGCAAATATGGCAAGTGTGACAAAAATAATGTGGTAAGATATGACAAAGATAGTCACAGTCCAAACAACCCCTTAATTTTTTGCTACAAGGCAGGGCGTGCTCCGAACGTACGTGCTGCGTGTTGACTATGCATTGCACTCTGTCACCTGTCTGCGGCGAAGGTCGTCATTCAATGTTATTTGCATACATTTCAAACACTTTTTAATAAATCGGATGAAATTCATGCAAACACGACGGATTTTCATATAAACAGAAAAAGATTCATGCAATGATGGGCGACAGATGGACGGATGACATCGAAGTATGTTCCTTGGCAAATGCGAGTCATTAATGTGGGCGTAGACAGACAAACGAACGGACATGGTGTCAACCCTGGAGCAGTCGTGTGCACCGGGAAGCGATGCGAGCGACACTCTCTTGGCCGGCGACGCTTTAGTGCCGGAGCCAGTGAGAGGTTACGTCCGTTTTGACCGGACATAAATGTGGCACTAAAGCTCTGGAGCAATATTGACCATTTCGGATAAACGAGCGAGGAAGAGAATTTGGGTTGGTCAGGACGGTCAGATGCAGACGTGGCAACAATCCAGACGCTCACAAAGCCCCACTCCCCATGCTTTGCCTCTGTTTTTTTTTTTTTTTTTTGCATCCATGCCATACGGTCCGGATGTATAGTGACGATTTGAGGCTCAGCATTGGTGATGCACTTAGCATTGGCGTCGCTTCAGATCACACGTCGTACAGTATATTGAGCCAAACCTATCAAGCCCCAACACCGGCGTAGTTTCTACTCGTCGGTCGTCGTTGTTCGGTTGACACTGCACTGAACGCACAAAAAGGTATCGGATTACCTGCGGCTGCGGGTGGGCAGGAAGGGAGCATGCCGGCATGCTTTCCCGGGCATTTCTCGGCCACGAATATATGCTTGTGTATCTTCATGAGTCATGACCCCTGGTTACGTGCTAGATTGTGCGTGACGAAACTAAACCGAAAACCATCCTTTTCCTTCTCATTAATCGATCTGAACGTGTGCGCCAATACACTGTCCCTCTCCGTGCCCGTTCTTCGTGTGCCAATAATTCTGGCACCGCATCGATCGATCGATCGATCGATCTCAATTCTCGCACCTCACATCATCGTCACAGGTGAGAGCACACCGGAGAAGCCTCTTCATCGCCCTGTGATCGCTCTCCCTCCGTCTCTATCTGGGGGGCACTCCACTGCGTTGCATTGCGTGATGCATGGGCCACTCGCCGAAAGGAGCAGAGATGGACCGGACCGTGCCGTTTTCCTTGGCCGAAAGTCAAGCACGTATATGTCCTGGCCGGCCGTATGGACGTACCAGAAGAACGAGACGATGCCTTTCCGGCGGGCGCGCCCGGTGGCGTAGCTTTTCTCTCGGCTCCGAGCGGCGAGCGACGTTGCCGTGGGATGTGTGTGGCTCGGGCGCGTCGGCGCGTAGGTGTGGATGCCATGCACCGGCCCGTGCGCGCGCGTCGACTAAAACACGCACGCCATAGCTACTGGTCCTGGTTCCCGATCGGGTAGGAATCACGCATCGCGTGTGAGCTTAGCTACATGGCCGAAACTCCAAAGTAAAGTGCCACTAGGCTAGGCTAGGCTAGGGGCGGTACGGTGTGGCCATCGGAGACGGGGCTCGATTGCTTATTTTGGGTCGATGGCGACGGGATTCGGACATATCTGACGGGGCAAATGATCCTGTGGTGTGTGGGACAGGGCCATGTGTGTGTGCGCGCGCGCGTGGGGGCGATTGGCCGATGGCCGTAGCATGCATGACACGTACAGTACTAATTTCTTCACCGGAGGATTGGAGCCAAGGACGCCAAGACTTGCCGGAAACAACACACTATCAAATCCGGTGTCAATCACGCCACGCGTGTCGCATGGTTTTTCTTCTCTTAAACGAGATAATAAATTTGCCATTTCATGAGGAATTTTGGAGAAGTAAGAGGTTCAAGACAAGGCCACAAGGTGGCAAAACCAATCATCTTTTTTTTTTTTTTTTGCGGGGGAACAACTACTTATTTCTTTTTGCGGAGGAACAAAACAATTATGTTGATCCAACGAATCAATCAAACTTAGCTCTGATGCATCATTCCTCGTTGAGCCAGGGAAGGGATGAATTGGTGCGGTCGTTAGGAACTGCGGAGGGAAGGTGATTTGTCGGGTGGGTGCGACATTGGAGTATGCAATGCAGTTTATGAGGCGGAACCGTTGGGAATACTGATAGTCTGAATGCGCAATGGCGGCGAAGGAACTACAACCTGGTATCTATTCTTGACCAGTTGAGATCCAGATCCTTGCGGATGAAAGGGATATAGTTAAGAGTTTCACTTCATTAAAAAAAAGAGTTCCACTTCATGGAGTATCATGACGATCAACAGTGAAGAAAAAAATGGCTCATGGTGTTGCTTCACATACAATAGTTCATGGGGACCATATCCCGATGCCTGATGTCCCCACACAATTCCAGGAAATTCTTTGTAAGGAGCATATGATATCTGAGTTGTAATGGGTGTTTTGTACCCCTAAAAAACTACTTGCGAGGAAATACATCACCCGAGCTCCTAGCACCCGCAACCACCCACAACCGCGTCTTCTCTTTTGGGTTTTGTCAACAATGATCATAGTTCCGGTAGCGGTGTTTTGAAAGACCTTAGCATTTCGCTCCTTCCACACTTCTCACGATATAAGCATCATGAGGGAGGACATTGCTTTGATTTGAAGATCTTTGAGGGCGATGACAATCCACCAATCTTTCATCGTGATCCAGCTTGTCCATTCACTCATCATGAAGTCACCTAGGCCAATCTACGCCTTCACCGCATTCCAAACTGAAATCATGTAACGTCACTGCAAAAGAAGATGAGCATGCATTTCTTAAACTATTAGAAAGAGGGCATAAGCCAGTTTGGCCATCCCCTACGGTGAATTCTATCAGTTGTCCAAACTTTATTGTGTATGATCAACCAAGCAAAGAATTTGCATTTTAAGTACTCCACACCTTCCAAACAGTTTGTGGCATAAAGCGTGGTGGTGAGCCCCTTGAATTGCACCTTGTAGGTGGAGGATATCTAGAACAGGTCAGTATTCATGAACTTCCACAGGACATACTTGTATTGTTTGGTTTACCAACATTCTCCAGGTAGTTTCTTGTTGCTAATGGTTTAATGTTAGTTGATTTCAAATGAAATGTTATGTGTCGAGGTTCAAATTCTAAAACCAAAAATTCATAGAGTGAATAACTTCCTTTTTATGGTATATCTCAAAATGCCGTTGGAGGCAGGTTAGAAAGCAAGGACCATGAGAGAGCGATAGATAGGAGGGTGAACACAAGTGTGACCATATTACATCCAGCCATAAAGTTTGGAAATGATTTAAAAATTTCAATTTCAAATTCCATCATAATTGAATTTGGGTTGACCACACATGACCACTAACTGTCTACTAACAAAAAAGATAATCAGACAAAATTCATGGGACATATGCACACATGGACCAACCGCGTCTACACAAGTTATCCAAGTAGGAAAAGCACAGAGTAGCCTCAGATTCTACCGTCGGAACCGAATCTGCGTTGAACGAGTCGAGTTCGGTTCTAGGAAAACATGGAGTAATACAAAAGGCCCGCATTTTGCTCACTAAATTAGCGTTTACTTGATTTATTTTCCTACCTTCGTCACCGTGAAATTAAAGAAGCCAAATCAAACGGGAATAACACCTACTACCCTTACATGTCACGGGCCACAACGCGTACCAATTGGCAAAGCGGGTAGGTAGGAAAAGGTGCCGGCACGTTGCCCCCTTCCAAAACCCCGATGAAATAGTCAATCCACACTGAAAAATTCCCCGGCACGACGCAGGAACACTTTGTAATTTGTATGTACAGACCATGGCCAGCCAGCACAAAATTTATTCGTTTCCTTCCTAGAGTCAAACACAGCCATGCCATCGCAGCCAAGCCATGTCAGGCCAGGCCAAAGCTCTGCACGCTCCGGGCCACGAGAGAGAAAGAATTGTGGTCGCGCCTATATATTCGGGCGAACCAGGTGCGGCCACACCACACCACCCACACGGCCGCGTGCGCCCTCGCGAACCATCGATCGTCGGGCTCCTTTCTCTCTTTTGCTTTCTCCCGCGCGACCCACACACGGGCCAGCCAGCTAGCCAGCTAGCCAGAGAAGAGCGAGGCACGACGACGTGCGCGGCGGCCGGAGTCGCTCGATATATGCTGCGCGGCGGCGCCGACGGAGACGCTGCGAGGTAGCTCTAGCGGCCGATGAGGAGCGACGGAGTGATGAAGGCCGACGCGAGGGAGAGGTCGTCGTCGCCGTGGAGGGCGCTCCTGGGCGGCTGCCTGGGCGGCGCGGCGGGCGGCAGCGGGGCGAAGAAGAAGGCCCGGCCGCGCTCCGGCGGCGCCGGGCTGCGGCGGCTGTCGTTCACGGACCTGAGCGGCGCGGCGGACGAGGACCTGTCCATCTCCCTCGTGGGGTCCAACCTGCACGTGTTCACCGTGGCGGAGCTGCGGGCGGCGACGGGCGAGTTCGCGGACGACAACTTCCTGGGCGAGGGCGGGTTCGGCCCCGTGTACAAGGGCTTCGTCGACGGCGGCGTCAAGCCGGGGCTCAAGCCGCAGGCCATCGCCGTGAAGCTCTGGGACCCCGAGGGCGCGCAGGGCCACAAGGAATGGCTGGTACGTCCAAACTCCACGTGTCATCAACTCCTCATCTATCCATTAATCTTTGCGCGTGTAATAGCCACAGCCCAACGGCAACCGGTAGAGCAGCAGCAGTAGCAGCATGCGGCTGCCATTGCTATAGCTTTTCTTGGAAGAGATTCCAATTAGCATATCTGATTTTGACGGCCTAATATAATGCTTGGGGGAATAGGGCCCTAGATTTCTTTCTTAAAGTGAAAGAGTGGGCTCGTTTCGTTTGTGGTTAACCAACAAGCTAGCATAGATCCCTTACAAGGATGTCTAAATCCAATCCTTACATCTGGTGCACCATTGAGTAACTCTACAGATGATTGAAATTAAAAGCTACTACTATACTGACAGGAATTCTCCTGGAGAGGCTATTATCAATCATTTATTAATGTAGCGTAAATCCAGTTTTGCTGGAGAGCAACCTGTGTAACCTGTGGCCAAGAAGCAATGCTTATAGAGTTATAGGCAAGTTAAGCTAGCTAGCTCGTCGTCCTAACTAAAATGGGCGTGCAAGTTTGAGCTTTCTTTCAGGAGAATATTCTTGGTTACACAGCAATTGAGCTGTTGTTCCTTGTGGACTTTTCATCACAAGTTTTTTCTTTTGCTTCCTAACATGATTTAATTCGCAATTACTAAACATACCAGTATCAAGATCGGTTGAACCTTTGCGTTAATTAGTAACCATCAACCAAGTAACTTTCACACCACGTGTTTAGTCATTTCTGAAAGAAGCATTCTCAACCGCACATAAACCGGGGCTAGCTGAGCAGGCAAGGCATGGCATGCATGCTCCGTAAAATATCTCGGCGCCATGGATTGTGACCCGTGGGCCGGGCAGGGAAAAACCGGCGAGCGGGGTTTGTTGGGCGATGTGACGGTTCCGGCAGCCGGCCGGCGGCCGGATAAAAGTCGGGCGCGGCGCCTAAAACGATGGACGCTGACACTGACAAGGATATTGACTGACCCTGATTAATTGGTTGTTTAATTTAATTTGCTGGTGCGTGCAGGCTGAGGTGATCTTCCTGGGGCAGCTCCGGCACCCCAACCTGGTGAAGCTGGTGGGTTACTGCTGCGAGGACGCCCACCGCCTCCTCGTCTACGAGTACATGCCCAACGGCAGCCTCGAGAACCACCTCTTCGTCAAACGTACGCCCCTGCTCCGCTCCATACATTTCTCTTACCCGCTGCTTAATTTATCTCTCTCGATCATGCTGGTAGTATATATGGATGGATCAGATTGATTAAGCAACGGAGGAGTAGCACCAAACCGTAGAAAATATATGATCTAGTAGTCTGCTAGCTGTGGTGATAGTGATGAGTTGGTTGACCTGCCTCCGGTAAGTACATTGACATGGCATGCCCCATGGATGGAGGAAACCAGCACGAAAAACTCTGCTCCGAATTCAAACGTCTGTCAGCAAGTTGGCGAGTGCCGGGATTTTTAAATTGTTTAGTTGCACGGCGGCCGGGTTTTCCACAGCTAACTCGCAACGTTTCAGAGTTCTGACCAACCACACTTGACTCATCTCTGAATTAACATACGCACCTCCATCTCCATGCGTGCACCAGAAGGTAGATTAGGGGTCGCTGGTCAGAACCGGGAAGCAAGTGAGGTCACGAGTTAAGACCGGTTGCCCGATCCATGTCGCGATTAATCTATCTCAGCACGCTACAGTTTCCCCAGCCTCACTGATTGATCTCCTCTCGCCCAATAGTCGTCGCCGGAGATCTCCTAACGCGTTGACCATCCCTGCATTCAGAAAAATATACTGGTAACAGTCTCGACAGTAGGCACGAAATGTATACGATATCTCTATCGGCAAGACACAAGACAGTAACACTGTCGGAGCATCGGCAGATTATTCCTTGTCTAGTACTGTATGTAGAGAACAATTGATCAAGAAATGGAAATTGTAGCTATGGGTCGAATCTTGGAATGATTTTTGTGTGTGTGATGTCTTGCAGAGGTTCCTTCGGCGCTGTCGTGGTCGACCCGGCTGAACATCGCCGTCGGCGCCGCCAAGGGGCTGGCGTTCCTCCACGACGCCGAGAAGCCGGTCATCTACCGCGACTTCAAGGGCTCCAACATCCTCCTCGACTCGGTGAGCCCACCCTCCGGCCTGCTCATCTAGCAGCAAATGAGGCTAAGTTTTGCTCATGTTTTTTTGTCGACCCGTACGTGTGTGCAGGACAAGAAGCCGAAGCTGTCGGACTTCGGGCTGGCCAAGGACGGGCCGGAGGGCGACGACACGCACGTGTCCACGCGGGTCATGGGCACCCACGGCTACGCGGCGCCGGAGTACATCATGACGGGCCACCTCACGGCGAAGAGCGACGTGTACAGTTTTGGGGTGGTGCTGCTGGAGATCCTCTCCGGCCGGCACTCGGTGGACAAGACCCGGCCCAGCAGGGAGCAGAACCTGGTGGAGCATGCGCGGCCCGGGCTCAGGGACCCGCTCAAGCTGGCGCGCCGGATCATGGACCCGGCGCTGGAGGGCCGGTACCCGGCCGCCGCGGCGCAGAAGGCGGCGGCGGTGGCGTACCAGTGCCTGAGCAGCAGCCCCAAGAACCGGCCGGACATGTCGGCCGTAGTGGAGGCGCTCGAGCCGCTGCTCTCCGTCACGGAGGACGTGGTCGTCGGGCCGGTGGTGCTGTTCGTGGCCGCGCCGGAGCCGGCGCCTGCGGAGGAGAAGGAGAGGAAGGAGCGGCCGTCGAGGACGGCGAGGGACGCCGGCGCGCACCACCGGCGGAGGCTCCGGTCGCCCAAGGGCAGCCCGAGGAAGCGAGGGGCCGGGCCGAAGGAGGAGTTCTGGGTGTGGCACGTGCCGGCCGAGGACGACAAGAAGGCGTGACGCACGCCGGTGTGCGTGCGATCCCGTCGGCGTCGTGGCGTGTGCATGTGCTGTACATATGAGAGAGAAGGAGGGGTGGTGAGGGTTGAGGTGGTGGTTCTATTGTTTACTTAGGAATTAATTAGGATTGCATACGCATCCCTGTAGTTCTACGATCATGGCGAGTCTTCGTTTTTCTCTCTCTCTTTTTTTTTTGCTTTGGATCTGTAAGTTCTTACAGTGAGATGCAGAATATGTGGCCCATAAGTGGAGCTATCAAACAAGAGTACAGATTGATCAACCTAACGGAAATTTGGTTGCATGTTCGTCTTGGATTGAAGCTACGACAATGCGAGTGTTCAGGATCGAACTATCGGTGTCACGGTGTTTTTAGGAAACAAATCGGTCTTCTAGGTGATCTCGGTTTTGGTTGCCTTGAGGCGGTGGTATCTTTTGTGCAATCTCTTATTAAAAAACTTAGTCCGAAAACTAGTAGGAGTATATTTCAATCTGAAACATAAATATACACACATCAACTAGCAATATCATCGTGCTCTTTCTCTTTGTGCATGTACACCATGAAGACTTGCAAGAAGCAGAGGAGGAAGGTGCCGACTCCGGAGCTACCGAATAAGCTCGTTTGGGAGATACTGATTCGGCTGCCGGTGCAGTCGTTCCTGCGTTTCAAGTGCGTGAGCAAGGCCTGGCGCGCAACCATATCCGACCCCTCGTTCATCCAGTCGCACCTCGAGCTATCTGCCTCTAGATGGGAGCGGAAGCCGTCCTTGCTCATCACCCCGCATTGCCTCGACCTGATTGACTTACAAGATCGACTAGGATAGATGATACCGGTAGAGGGGTGGAGGATGAGAGGATTACCTGCTCCCTGCCCAGAGGAGCTTGAACCACCTTTCATGTTGTCACGGGGCGGTGGTGATGAGTGAGTGGTGGCGCTGCTGCGTGTGCGGCGGCGGTGGTGCTTCCCGTGCCTAGCGCTAACCCTAGATCGGATTTGGGCTGTCGGTGGGATGAGTCTGACGCACGTTCAACCTCGTCACCCATGCGGCCGGCTTCCTATCTCTTTATATAGCGCTGGCAACAGGGGCCCACCAACCATATGAGGGTTGGGCGCCCCCGATCAGGGCGCAGCCAAGGGGCCCGTTGAGCCGTTGGGCTCAACCGGGTGGAGATCAACCTAACATTCTCCCCCTTGATCTCATCTTTTACTTTTTAACTTTATACTTTCTAGCTTATTCGTTTCATCGCATATTGGTACATTGAGCATGTCTCATCGTCACAACTTGATTGCCGATAGAATCATACAGCTACAACATACGTTTTGTTCAGAAACAAATTCTGTTCTTTTTGGGCCTCTCATAATTCAGAGATCATAGGCTTTTCCTTAAACCCATGCCGGCTAAGTGTTCCTTGAACACATTGTGTGGTAAGCCTTTCGTTAGCGGATCCGCAAGCATATCCTTTGTCTTTATATGCTCAAGACTTATAGTGTGATCCTGGATTTTATCTTTCACAACATAATACTTTATCTCTATTGTTTTGGCAGCATTACTCGACTTGTTGTTGTGAGCATAAAATACTGCGGGCTGGTTGTCACAGTACATCTTTAGTGGTTTGTGAATACAATCTACCATTTTCAAGTCGGGTACAAATTTCTTTAGCCATATCGCCTGCCCCGTGGCTTCGAAGCATGCTATGAATTCTGCATACATAGTGGATGATGCAACTATTGACTGTTTGGAGCTTTTCCATGAAATAGCCCCTCCCGCGAGAGTGAAGACGTATCCTGACGTGGATTTTCTATCATCTCTGTCCCCCGCAAAATCTGCGTCTGAATACCCTTTTATCTCTAGGGAGTCAGACCTCCTGTATGTTAGCATGTAGTGCTTCGTGCCTTGCGCATAACGCAATGCCTTCTTTGCCATCTTCCAGTGCTCCATGCCTGGATTCTCTTGATATCTACCGAGTACCCCGGTAACAAAAGCTAAGTCAGGGCGGGTGCACACTTATGCATACTGTAGGCTTCCAACAGCCGAAGCATATGGTACTGGTTTCATGAGATCGATCTCGTACTGGTTTTTGGGACATTGGAATTTCCCAAAACTATCGCCCTTGACTATAGGAGCAGGTGTGGCTTTACTCGCATGCATATTATACTTTTGAAGAACCTTCTCCAAATATGCCTTCTACGATAGTCCTAAGACTCCACTGTTCCTATCTCGGTGAATTTCTATGCCCAAAACATAGGATGCTTCACCAAGATTTGTGATATCAAAATTTGAGGATAAGAACTTCTTTGTCTCTAGTAGTAGACTAACATCACTGCTAGCAAGCAGGATATCATCCACATACAAGATTAGGAAAATATATTTCCCATTTTTAAACTTTGCATAAATGCAATTATCCTCAATATTTTCTTTGAACCCAAAACTTTTAACCGTTTGATTAAACTTCATATACCACTGTCTAGAGGCTTGTCTTAATCCATAAATGGATTTCTTTAGGCGGCATCCCATACTTTCCTTGCCTTCCATGATAAAACCCTTGGGTTGTTTCATATAGACCTTTTCTTTTAAATCACCGTTCACAAATGCCGTCTTGACATCCATTTGATGTAACTCTAAATCAAAATGAGCAACTAATGCCATTATGATTCTGAAGGAATCCTTACATGAGACTAGAGAAAAAGTCTCATTGTAGTCTATCCCTTCTCTTTGTGTAAATCCTTTAGCTACAAGTCTTGCTTTTATACTTTTCTACATTGCCACTAAGATCTCATCTTCCACTGCTTGTAGCCATTTTGATGAGTTAGGGCTTCTAATGGCTTCTTCATATGTAGCGGGATCACCTTCCATATGAACCATTTCTGTATTATAAACTTTATAATCAGTACAAATAGCAGATTTTCTTGTTCTATTAGATCTTCTAAGTGCCTCATTTTCTGGCACGTTGTGTGCCTCAACTTGCGGCACATCTTATACTGTTGACTGCTGTACCTCCCTTTCATGCTCAACAATGGGTTCAGTCGGCTCCTGGCGGACAGGTTCCGGGTCTTCCCCCATAGTTGTCATGGGTGGAGTTACAGCTGGTAGTGAGAAAAATGGCTCCTGAATCATCGGATTAGGTGCATGCACCCTCTTCTCCTCCTCAAGATCAATTTTCCGAGCTACCATGCTCCCCCTCATCATTTTGTCCTCTAAGAAGACCACGTGTCTCGTTTCTACAAACTTTGTATATCTGTCTGGGCAGTAGAAATGAAAACCTTTTGATCTGTCTAGATAGCCAATGAAGTGGCAACTCATTGTTTTGGGATCTAACTTTGCAATGTTTGGATTAAACATTTTGGCCTCAGCGGAGCACCCCCACACCCTGAAGTGTTTTAAAGAGGGCACTCTTCCCGTCCAAAGCTCGTACGGTGTTTTGGGCACCGACTTGCTTGGCACTCTGTTGAGAATGCGAATGACGGTTTTCAATGCCTCCATCCATAATCCCAATGGCAAAGTTGAGTAACTCATCATGCTGCGCACCATATCCATCAGAGTACGGTTACGCCTTTCAGCTACTCCATTTTTCTGAGGCTCTCCCGGCATTGAATACTGGGAAACTATGCCAGTCTCATGTAAGAACTTTGCAAAAGGTCCAGGGACTTGGCCATATGGGGTGTGCCGACCGTAGTACTCTCCCCCACAACGGACCTTACTATCTTTATTCTTTTATCATGCTGATTTTCAACTTCAGCTTTGAATATCTTAAACTTATCCAATGCTTCGGATCTTTCTTTGATTGGATAAATATAACCAAAACGAGAGTAATCATCTATGAATGTTATGAACGAGTCATATCCATCCACACTTTTCACCAGAAATGGTCCACAAATGTCAGTGTGGATGACTTCTAGTGTTCCTGTACTATGAATTGCACCCTTTTTGATTTGTTTGACATACTTCCCTTTAATGCAATCCACACATTGTTCTAAGCCTGAAAACTCTAACGAAGGAAGAATTTCACTTTTGACTAATCTTTCTATTCTCCCCCTGGAAATATGGCCCAAGCGACAGTGCCATAATTTCGATGAGTCATCAGTTCCTTTTCTTTTCTTTTGTTCTTTGTTCGACGAGGTAGCTTGAGCATTCACATTGGACACATAATGTACTTTTTCACGGAGTGATAGCAAATAAAGCTCATTATGAAGCAAAGCATCACCAACGTAAGCATTATTACACCATATGGCACACTTGCCATGTCCAAAGTAACATTCATAATTGTCTTTGTCTAAACAAGAAACACTAATTAAGTTTCTATTACATGAGGGAACAAATAAGACATCACGAAGAAGAAGGTTGAATCCATCAGCTAACTCTAAAAAGACATCGCCGACAACTTCAACTTCTGCTTGGACTCCATTAGCTACCTCAATGCATCTTTCTCTTCTTTCCATACTCCTCGTCGAATGGAATCCCTGTAAAGAGTTTGCAACGTGAATAGTTGCTCCAGAGTCAATCCACCAAGTAGATTTTGAAAACTTTACATACAAGGATTCATTTACAAAGGAAACGATGTCATTACCTCTTTTTGCCATAACAGACTTTAGCCAAGCAGGGCAGTCCTTCTTGTAGTGCCCTGTCTACTTGTAGTGGAGACAAGTGTCTTTGTCCACTCGGAAGAACCTCTGCTGATTCTGATGCTGATAGGGTGCTTTTCCATGTGGATTAGAAGGAGAACCTTGGATGTTTGGATTGTAGTTCTTCTTCTTTTGGTCCTTCACATAGTTGATAGAACCACCATTTGAGGCTTTCAATCTGTCCTCTTCTTGGACGCACATGGCTATTGTCTTTTCTATGTCCCATTTTTCAGGCGACATGTTATAATTGACAACAAATGTGTCAAACTCTTTAGGCAACGAGGCCATGATCAGGTGGACGAGGAGCGCAGGTTTGAGCTCCAAGTATGCATCCATGGGCTTGAGTTTTGCAGCCATGTTGCTCATCCTGAGAATGTGCTCTCGAATGCCATGACCACCACCAGTGTAGCTCTTTGTGACCAGCTGTTTTATCAACTGGGTGACATATGTCTTTGAAGAACCAGTGAACTGGCTCTTTATCTTTTTCAGCAACTCCCCTATGGAAGTGCACTCTGCAATCGAGCCCACAATGGCGTTCTCGATTGTGTTCTTTATAAATGTCATACACTTTTTATTGGCATTTACCCACTTTTGGTTATTGAGAGTGTAGGAGAACTCCAGTGAAGCATAATCACTCCTCTTTTTATTCCATGCAGCATCATCATCAGTAGCCGCTCTGACTGGCTCTGTAGGCCTGACCGGCTGTGGTTCATCCACAACCCAGTCAACCTCAGCACAAACAAAGGCCAAATCAACTTTCTTCCTCCACTCGGTGTAATTATCACCTCTGAGTGTCGGAACTTCTTTTAAACAACTCATCAAGTTGAAACCTCCTGAAAATTATAACAACCATATGTGTTAATCTAACGTTGGTCAAATTAAACATGTAATTGTCTATGCAATTAAATCTATATCACCATTGGGTAAATTAATAGAAATAAAAGCACCTTTAAAAAACATGGTCATGTCATTAATAACGTTGGTTATAAAAATAACATAATCATATTAATTCTTATAATCTCTTTAATGTGCTCTTTATAAATAATTCTCTCTAAACTTTATTTCTTTATAAAAGCACACTGTTAAATATTTACGCAGCGGAAAAACATGAAAATAAATTCATGAACTTTTCTTTTCTGAAAATTTTCTTTATTTGCAGAGACTTTTCTATTTTTCTTTTTCAGAAACTTTGCAACCTTTTCCTTTTCTATTTTCTAGACAATGTTCGTTGGAATAAAATGACTAGATACAACTATGTTTAATTCTGCCCAAAACTGGACAAAAATTGTTTAAAACAAACAAAACTGCAGCTGGGCCGGCCTCGGCCCAGCGCGCCAGCCAGCCAGGCCCCATCGACGACTTTTGGCCCACTTGGCCCGGAGCTGCTTAGGTTTTCCCTGTGGCCGTCGGATCACTGGATAGATCATCCAACGACCGAGCGTACAGATCGGGGCACCAAAACTGGCTCAGCCATCGGTGGGGGGAAACCCTATCTCATTTCCCCCCCGACGCGCCGCTCTCCCTCTGTCGAGCGTTCCTGCGCCTGCTGGCCACGTCGACAGCGAGGAGGTGCCACGCCACCCGCCGGCCACCAGCCGTCGGCGACGAGCCACCGCTCGCTCTCCACTCTGTTCCTTTCCCCTTTCTCTGCCTCCTCGGTGGGAGCACGGGGCTGCGCCCCAGTTGCCCGTCCTGGCCGCCGGCGGCAGCGCCAAAAGGGGGCCACTGCGCCATCTTTCTCCCGCACTGGCGGCTATGCCGGCTGCCAGCGACGGCGTCAAACGTCTGGGCCGCGCAAGCCCCCTTCCCTTTTCTGCTTTTCGCCACTTTCTCCATCCACCACCAACCCGCTGAGAGCAGAGGTAGTGGAGATACTGACGGCAGCATCGTGACCATTCCCCTCACCGGCTCCGCATCCCCTTGCGGTGGGCGCGCCGCCGTCGAGCGGTTTGGCTGCTGGGCTCTTTGCCCCTTGCGGGGTTGCGTTCTTCGTCCCCGCACCTCGGCTTGCCGGTGCGTGTGGGGATCGAGAGGAACAGGCGCGGCCAGAACGGCGACACTCTTTTCCGGAAAGGATTCCGGTGAATTTGTTCTTTTGTGTTTTCTTTGCCCTGCTAGGGTTCTTTGGGGGATGGAGGGGATTTGCTTTTCTTTGCTTTCTACCGAAAATACCATCTAGATCCTAGGTGCTCTAACACCATTGATTGGCTTACAAGATCGACTAGGATAGATGATACCGGTAGAGGGGTGAAGGATGAGAGGATTAGCTGCTCCCTGCCCAAAGGAGCTTGAACCACCTTCCATGTTGTCGCGGGGCGGTGGTGATGAGTGAGTGGTGGCGGTGCTGCGTGTGCGGCGGTGGTGGTCCTTTCCGTGCCTAGCGCTAACCCTAGATCGGATTTGGGCTGTCGATGGGGTGAGTCCGACGCACGTTCAATCTCGTCACCCGTGCGTCCGGCTTCCCACCTCTTTATATAGCGCTGGCAATAGGGGTCCACCAACCATACGAGAGTTGGGCGTCCCCAATCAGGACGCAGCCAAGGGGCCTGTTGAGCCGTTGGGCTCAACCGGCTGGAGATCAACCTAACACGACCGTGTCATCCACGGTGAGAACTGGCCGACCACGTTCTCCAGCAGCATCTCCTTCTATCGGAGGCAGCAGGGTTCCTCCGAGGCGAGGCTCGTGCATGTCAGGGACCTCGACGGAGAATTCAGCTCCATTTGCTTCTTTGCCCACTGCGACGGTCTAGTGCTTGTCCCCACGGACACCAACGTCTACGTCTTCAACCCTGCCACCAGAGACGTTGTCACACTGCCGGAAAGTAGCTGGAACGTGTTGCCCGGTCCCGTCAACCTCTCCGTGGGATTCGACCGTGATCCTCGCATCGGCGTGTACAAGGTAGTCCAGTCCTTCTTCTGCCCCCGAGATCGTAAAACATGCATTTTCAATATGGGGATGGAGGTGTGCAGCCTGGGCGGCGGCGGCCATTGTTGGAGGGAAACCGCGGCAGATCCGCCGTACCCTATTGAGGCGTGGGTCACAGCCCAGTCCGTCGAGGGCGCGGTTTACTGGAAAATCGACGAAAGCCATCTCGAGTCGCGTCCGCACGCCCTTCTCCGCTTCGGCTTGGAAGACGAGGCGTTTAGGGTGATCGGCTTGCCCGATTCGCTGGGCACCAGAGATGATGCCTACTTCAACTTGGATGTGATGCGTGGGGAGCTATGTGTGACCGACAGTCGTGTTGGCGAGCCCGACGACGACGACGACCACCCTCTGATGATCTGGACACTTGTGGAAAATGACGGGCCCGGGTCCGTGTGGGAGCCGCGTTATAGGCTAAATTTCACGATCCCGTGCCATCCCTTGTCAATTCTTCCGGATGGTGCGGTGATGATATGGCTGTCCCACAAACTCCAGCGCTATGATTCGCAGTCGAAAGAACTGACGATGGTGTGTGAGATGGACGGCCCGAGGTTCCGGCGTGCTGCTAGGTCGCGGAGGCCTGCCTTGAAGAATCTGCACTTCTTCAACATCATCCCCTATACGGAAAGCCTCGTCCCGCTCGTTCTTCGGACCAACTAATGCTGTCAGCCGTTTGAACAAAGCTTCCTTGTACTTTTAATATTATGAATGAATAATAATGTAAACACTACTGAGTGCTGATTTTGTACCAACACAGTACTGGTCGGGTATAGGACCTATCTACACCATCCATTCATCATTGAGATCCGTGTGTCACTTCATAATCTCTTCTCTCCGCAATGAAATATATCAGAAATGCAGAAAGTGTCCTTCTGCTTCCGAGCTCAAATGAGCCCGATGTATAGTAAAAAAATATGGATTCTTTTTGTGACAAACATTGACAAAAGTTTCAGGTGCTTGTAATTTTTTTCATGGAATCACATTCCTGTAAGGCATGGCGAAAAACATATTTGTGTTCCAAAATACTTCTGAAAGTAGCAGTTTAGAGTACTGATTTTTTTGCCATACCTTCTACGAATGTGATGTCAAAACGTCTCAACTCCCATACATCAGGAGCCGCAGGTTATATTGATGTGATGACTTGCGGTACAAGAGTCTAGATGGTTTAAACCACCATAAGAGATTTACATGAAGGGATAGGTGATAGAGATAAAACGAATCAAAAGACTATCTACCTCCTAATCGACTCTAGATATGATGCGCAACATAACATATATTTAACATCCTCCCATAGTCATAACTTCACTAGGTTAAGATTACGTTTAAACTCCTCAAATGGCCTTGAATCCAATGGTTTTGTGAAGCCATCCGCAACTTGATCTTTGGAGTGCACAAATCTGATTTCTAACTCCTTGCTTGCAACTCTTTCTCTTACAAAATGGTAGTCAATTTCAATGTGCTTCTTTCTTGCATGGAACACTGGATTAGCAGACAAGTATGTGACACCAAGGTTGTCACACCAGAGACAAGGAGTTTGTGTATGGTATATCCCAAGTTCCTTTAGCATTGACTTGACCCAAATAATTTCAGTTGTGGCATTTGCCAAGGCCTTATATTCTGCCTCTACACTAGATCTTGAAACCGTTCCCTACTTCTTTGCACACCAAGAAATCAGATTAGGTCCAAAAAATATTGCAAACCCTCCTATAGAGCGCCGATCATCCAAACATCCTGTCCAGTTAGAGTCAGAAAATGCACTAACAAGAGTGGATGATGATTTGTTGAAACTCGAACCAACTCCTAAGGTATTCTTGATAGATCGCAGTATACGCTTTGCGACAGTCAAGTGAGCAGTGATAGGTGCATGAAGAAACTGACAAACTTTTTTTACAGCAAATGAAATGTCTGGTCTGGTAAGGGTCAAATACTGAAGTGCGCCTACCATGCTTCTGTATCCAGTATCGTCCTCTTGATCCAAGAGTTTACCCTCTACAAGAGATAGCTTTTCTGTACTTGATAATGGAGTTGATGAAGGTCTGCACCCTTGCAATCCTACTCTGTTTAACAAATCAGTTGCATATTTCTCTTGAGACAAGTGAAGACCGCCTTCACTAGTCTTCTTAACCTATATGCCAAGGAAGAAATGTAAATCACCAAGATCCTTAAGGGAAAATTTTGAACTTAAATATTTCCTTAAGGGCAAATTCTGAACTTAAATCTTTTAAGAGAGCTGACACTGCTTCATTTGATGAGCTTGTAACGATGATATCATCAACATAAAGTCATCTTGTAGTTAGAAATCACCTTTAGAATCATCAGCCTCTGTCCCTACACTGACTCGCTTATCCGGGATCGATCCTCACTACGGTCCTTTATTTCGAAACGTGGATAGGTCTCTCGCGGAACGAGGTGTAGATTGAGAAGAAATATGAGCGTATGGTCCATACTCACTCGGGTTCAAACTTATTTTGCAGGGAGAAATGGGTACATGCCTGTAGATCTTCTTCTCACATGGAGCACTTGATTACGGAGCCTGATTCTATATAAATGAGCACAAATATGGATGTACAAGACTTATTGTAGATGAACAAAGAGGTATCAGATTTTTAAGGAACAAACCCAAGTGTTTGTAACTTTGATCTCAAACGAGAATACCATGCCCTAGGAGCTTGCTTCAAGCCATAGAGGGATTTGTCAAGCCTACACACATGAAAAGGTTTATCTTTGTTTTCAAACCCAGGAGGTTGTTTCATGTAAACTTCCTCTTCCAGAACACGGTGAAGAAACACATTCTGCACATCTATCTGTCTGAGACACCATCCTCTAGACACAACAATGGATAAAACAAGACGAATTCTGGCAGCTTTAACAACAGGACTAAAAGTGTCCTCATAATATATGCCATTCCTCTGTTTGAAACTTTTAGCAACAAGTGTAGCTTTGTAACAATCTATAGTGCCATCTGGATTTTTCTTTATTCTGAACACCCATTTGCAATCAATCAAAATTTTACCTTGATGTGAAGGAACTAGGTGCCATGTTTTGTTTTTCTGGAGTGCCTGAAATTGCCCCTCCATAGATTTCATCCACTTAGGATCCTTGCAAGCCTCATGATACCTACTAGGTTCTCCCGTGGAACAAGTGAGACCATATTTAACTTTATAATTTGGATGCTAAATTAACCCTGCTCGTAACCTTGTGCGTGGTGGAGTTGTATGCTGAATGGTAGTGACAGTGTGTTGGAAATATGCCCTAGAGGCAATAATAAATTAGTTATTATCATATTTACTTGTTCATGATAATCGTTTATTATCCATGCTATAATTGTATTGATTGAAGACTTAGATGCATGTGTGGATACATAGACAAAACCATGTCCCTAGTATGCCTCTAATAGACTAGCTCATTGATAAAAGATGGTTAAGGTTTCCTATCCATGGACATGAGATGTCATTTGATAACGGGATCACGTCATTAGGAGAATGGTGTGATGGACAAGACCCAAATTACAAACGTAGCATATGATCGTGTCGGTTTATTGCTACTGTTTTCTGCATGTCAAGTATATGTTCCTATGACCATGAGATCATGCAACTCACGAACATCGGAGGAGTGCCTTGTGTGTATCAAACGTCGCAACATAACTGGGTAACTATAAAGGTACTCTACAGGTATCTTCGAGGGTGTCTGTTGAGTTGGCATGGATCAAGACTGGGATTTGTTACTCCGTGTGACAGAGAGGTATCTCAGGGCCCACTCGGTAATACAACATCACAACAAGCCTTGCAAGCAATGTGACTAAGTGTTAGTCACATGATCTTGTATTATGGAATGAGTAAAGAGACTTGCCGATAACGAGGTTGAACTAGGTATGGAGATACCAACGATCGAATCTCGGGCAAGTAACATACCGAAGAACAAAGGGAACATCTTACGGGATTAACTGAATCCTTGACATAGAGGTTCGACCGATAAAGATCTTAATAGAATATGTAGGAACCAATATGGGCATCTAGGTCCCGCTATTGGTTATTGACCGTAGAGGTGTCTCGGTCATGCCTACATAGTTCTCAAACCTGCAGGGTCTGCACACTTAAGGTTTGGTGACGTTTCGGTAGTATAGAGTTATGTATGATGGTGACCAAAGGTTTTTCGGAGTCCCGGATGAGATCCCGGATGTCACGAGGAGCTCCTGAATGGTCCGGAGGTAAAGATTCATATATAGGAAGTCCTATTTTGGTCGCTGGAAAAGTTTCAAGCTCATCGGTAGTGTACCGGGAGACCATCGGGAGGGGTATTTCGACCCAAGAGGCTACATGGGCTGTGGGAGAGTAAATACCAGCCCTTTGTGGGCTGGTGTAAGTCCCACACAAGGCCCATGCGGCAGGGAAGAAAAGCCCAAAGAGAAAAGGTGGAAAAAATGCAAAAAGGAAAAAAAAGGAAGAGTCCTAATCCTACTAGGGTTGGAGGAGGAGGAGGACTCTCCTCCCTAGCTTTGGCTGAAGCCTCCTAGTAGGATTTTCCCTTGCACCAAGCCTCCTCTCTTCCTCTTATATATACTAGAGGTCTTAGGGTTTTGGTACAGAATTTTTTGAGCCATGTGCTGCCCGTTCCTCCAGTGCATAGTTTCTCCTCTAGATCGGTTTTCTGCAGCGCTTAGGCGAAGCCCTGCCGGAATAGCTCCACCACCATCGCCGGAGTGCCATCACACTATCGGTGAACTCGTCTAGCTCTCCGCTCCCTCTTTCTGGATCAAGAAGGCGGAGATCATCATCGAGCTGTACGTGTGCTGAACGCGGAGGTGCCGTCCGTTCGACGCTAGATCGGAAGGATCGTGATCAAGATCGCGGGACGGATCGTGATGAGTTCGCGGGACGGATCGTGATTGGATCGCGGGACGGATTGTGATGAGTTCGCGGGACGGATCGTGATTGGATCGCGGGACGGATCTTGATGAGATCGCGGGACGCTCGGCGATTTGGATCGCGAAGACGTTCGACTACACCAACCACGTTTCTTAACGCTTCCCGCTTAGCGATCTACAAGGGTATGTAGATCCACTCTCCCTCTCGTAGATGCTCATCACCATGGATAGATCTTGCGTGTGCGTAGGAATTTTTTTGTTTCCCATGCGACGTTCCCCAATAGTGGCATCATGAGCTAGGTCTATGTGTAGATGAGATCTCGAGTAGAACACAAAGAGTTTGTGGGCGTTGATGCTTAGATTGCTTCCTCCCTTGGTCGTGTTTTGGTTCAGCGGTATTGTGAGATGAAGCGGCCCGGACCAACATTACTCATACGCTTACAAGAGACCGGTTCCCTCAACCGCAACTTGGTGCATAGATGGCTTGCGGGTGCCAGTTTCTCTCACTTTAGTTGGATCGGATTCGACAAAGGCGGTCCTTGAGAAGGTTGAAAAGCAACTAGTGTATCACCGTTGTGCTTTTGGCGAAGATGAGAATTGTTCTTGCTAGATACCCGTTGCAGCCATGTAAAACATGCAACAACAATTAGAGGACGTTTAACTTGTTTTGCAGGGTATGTTGTGATATGATATGGCCAATTACATGATGTGATATATGTGATGTATGAGATGATCATGTGATGTATAGATTATCATGACTTGCATGTCGATGAGTACGGCAACCGGCAGGAGCCATAGGGTTGTATTTAATTATTGTATGACCTGCATGTCAATCATTAAGCGCTATGTAATGCTTTACTTTATTGCTAAACGGTAGCAATAGTAGTAGAAGCATGTTGGGCGCGACAACCCCGATGGCGACACGTTGATGGAGATCAAGATGATGGAGATCATGGTGTCTTGCCGGTGACGATGGAGATCATGCCGGTGCTTTCAAGATGGAGATCATGCCGGTGCTTTCAAGATGGAGATCAAAAGCACAAGTTCATGGCCATATCATGTCACTTATGATTTGCATGTGATGTTAATCCTTTTATGCACCTTGTTTTGCTTAGGACGACGGTAGCATTATAAGGTGATCCCTCACTTAAATTTCAAAATGAATTGTGTTCTCCCCGAGTGTGTACCGTTGCGAAAGTTCATCGTGTTGAGACACCACGTGATGATCGGGTGTGATAGACTCTACGTTCACATACAACGGGTGCAAGCCAGTGTTGCACATGCAGAACACTCGGGTTAAACTTGATGAGCCCAGCATGTACATACATGGCCTCGGAACACAAGAGACCGAAAGGTCAAACATGAGTCATATAGTAGATATGATCAACATGATGATGTTCACCATTGAAACCACCTCAACTCATGTGATGATCGGACTTGAGTTGGTGAATTTGGATCATGTATCACCCGAATGACTGGAGGGATGTCAATTTGAGTGGGAGTTCTTAAGTAATATGATTAATTGAACTCATTATCATGAACATAGTCAGTAGTGTCTTTGCAAACTGTGTTGTAGATTACTAGCTCACGCTGTAGCTCCCTTGAATTTTTATATGTTCCTGGAGAAATAGAGTTGAAAGATGATGGTAGCAATATTGCGGAATGGCTCCGTGATCTGAGGATTGTACTCATTGCTGCACAGAAGGCTTATGTCCTTAATGCACCGCTCGGTGCGCCAACCCCTCTAGCGTTGTTTGTAGATGTTGTGAACATCTGACAGACACGTTCTGATAACTACTTGATAGTTTAGTGCGTCATGCATTATGGCTTAGAATTGAGGCTCCAAAATGTTTTAAACGTCACAGAACATATGAGATGTTCTAAAAGTTGAAATTAGGATCTCAGGCTCATGCCCGTGTTGCGAGATATGAGATCTCCAACAAGATTCTTTGCCTGTAATATGAAAAAGAATAGCTCAATCGTTGAGCATGTGCTCAGATTGTCTGGGTGCTACAATCGCTTGAATCGAGTGGGAGTTGATCTTCCAGATAAGATAGTGATTGATATAGTTCTCCAAGTCACTGTCACTAAGCTACTAGAACTTGGTGATGAACTGTAAAATGCTAGGGATAGAAATAATGATCCCTAAGCTGTTCGCGATGTTTGACACCGCGAAGGTAGAAATCAAGAAGGAGCGCCAAGTGTTGATGGTTAGTCAAACCACTAGTTTCGAGAAGGGCAGGAGCAAGGAGGGAAAACTTCATGGATGGCAAGTCAGTTGCTGCTCCAGTGAAGCAACCCAAAGTTGAACCCAAACCCAAGACTAAGTGCTTCGATTATGAGGAGAGCGGTCGCTGAAGCGGAACAACCCTAGATACTTGGTAGATAAGAAGGCTGGCAACATTGACAGAAGTATATTTGATATACTCCCTCCGTTCCCAAATATAGGGTGTATAGTTTTTGGCACGAAAATTAAAGAACGCACGTGGAGGGAAAATTTCACAAGTTTTGGGCGAGATCACACCTGACTAATTGACATCACAAAATAGAGGATCTTGCCTGATATAAGGAAATGTAATCAAATCCCTAAAAATAATATCCAAATGAGTGGTGCAACGCAATACACCTTATATTTTGGATTTTTTCTCAAAAATCTATACACCTTATATCAAGGAACGGAGGGAGTACGTGTTATTTATGTGTACCTTGCTAGTACTCCTAGTAGCACCTTGGTATTGGATACCGGTTCGGTTGCTAAATGTTAGTAACTCGAAATAAAAGCTATGGAATAAACGGAGCACTAGCTAAGGGTGAGGTGACGATGTGTGTTGGAAATGTTTCCAAGGTTGATGTGATCAACATCGCACGCTCTCTCTACCTTCGGGATTAGTGACGAACCTAAATAAATGTTATTTGGTGTTTTGTGTTGAGCATGAACGTGATTAGATCATGTTTATTGCAACACGGTTATTCATTTAAGTTAAAGAATAATGGTTATTATATTTACATGAATAATACTTTCAATGGTCATGCACCCAGTGAGAATGGTTTGTTGAATCTTGATCGTAGTAATACACATGTTCATAACATTGATGCCAAAAGATACAAAGTTAATAATGATAGTACCGCATACTTGTGGAACTGCCGCTAAATGTCATATTGGTATAAAGCGCATGAAGAAACTCCATGCTGATGGATCTTTGGACTCATTCGATTTCGAATCGGTTGAGACATGTGAACCATGCCTCTTGGGCAAGATGACTAAGGACCCTGTTTTCTGGTTTGATGGAGTGGGCAAGTGATTTATTGGAAATGATACATGTTGATGTATGCAATCCAATGAGTCTTGTAGCATGCAGTGGATATCGTTATTTTCTTACCTTCACTGGTGATTTGAGTAGATAATAGTGTATATTTACTTAATGAAACGCAAGTCTGAATCGTTTGAAAAAGTTCAAGCAAATTCAGAGTGAAGTTTAAGATCATCGTGACAAGAAGATAAAATGTCCGCGATATGATCGTGGAGGTGAATATTTGAGTTACGAGTTTGGTATACAACTTAAGACAATGTGAAAGTTGTTTCACAACTCACGCCACCTGGAACACCATAGTGTGATGGTGTGTCCGAACATCATAGTCGTGCTCTATTGGATATGGTGCGAATTATGATGTCTCTTATCCTTTTATCACTATCGTTTTGGGGTTATGCATTAGAGACAACTACATTCACTTTAGATAGGGAACCATCTAAATCCGTTGAGATGACACCGTGTGAATTATGGTTTGATACAAACCTAAGTTGTCATTTCTTTATATTTGGGGCTGCAACACTTATGTGAAAAAGGGTTTTCACTTAATGAGCTCGAACCCAAAGCGGACAAATGCATCTTCATAGAATACCCTAAAGACAGTTGGGTAAACCTTCTATCTCAGATCCAAGCATAAAATGTTTGTTGCTAAAACTGGGTCCTTTCTCAAGAAAGAGTCTCTCTAAAAAGAATTGAGTGGGAAGAAGATAAAACTTGATGAGGTTGTTGAACCTTTGTTAGACCAGAGAGTAGCGCAACGCAGGAAGATGTTTCTGTGAAGCCTACATTAGTTGAAGATGAAGTTAACGATGATGATCATGAAGCTTCGGATCAAGTTACTATCGAACCTCGTAGGTCGATAAGGACGTGTACTGCTCCTGAGCGGTACGACAACCCTGTCTTGGAGGTCATGTTGCTGGACAACAATGAACCTACGAGCTATGGAGAAGCGATGATGGGCCCGGATTCCAACAAATGGTTAGAGGCCATGAAATCCGAGAAAGGATCCATATATGAAAACCAAGTATAGACTTTGGTAGACTTGCTCGTTGGACGGCAGGTCGTTGAGTACAAATGGATCTTTAAAATGAAGACAGACGCTAATGGTGAATGTCACCATTTACAAAGCTCGACTTGTCGCAAAGAAGTTTCTGGCAAGTTCAAGGAGTTGACTACAATGAGACTTTCTCACTCGTAGCGATGCTAAAGTCTGTTGGAATTATGTTAGCAGTTGCTGCATTTTTCAATTATGAAATCTGGCAGATGGATGTCAAAACATCGTTTCCTTCCTTAAGGAAAGGTTGTATGAGATACAGCCAGAAGGTTTTGTCAGTCCTAAGGATGCTACAAGGTGAGCAAGCTTCAGTGCTCCTTCTATGGACTAAAGCAAGCATCTCGGAGTTGGAATATACACTTTGATAAGATGATCAAAGTTTTTAAATCTATACAAAGTTTATGAGAAACCTGTATTTGCAATAAAGTGAGTGGGAGCACTATAGAGTTTCTGATAAGTATATGTGGATGACATGTTGCTATTCGGAAATGATGTAGAATTTCTGGAAAGCATAAACGGTTGTTTGAAAAGAGTTTTTCAAAGGAAGCCTGGATAAAGCTACCTAATTGTTGAACATCAAGATCTATAGAGATAGATCAAGATGCTAGATGAGACTTTCAATGAGTACATACCTTGACAAGATTTTGAAAGAGTTCAAAATGGATCAGTCAGAGAAAGAGTTCTCGCCTGATTTGTAAGTTGTGAAGTTGAGTGAGACTCAAAGCTCGACAACGGCAAAAGAAAGAGAAAGGATGAACGTCGTCCCTTATGCCTTAGCCATAGGCTTTATATTATGCCATGCTGTGTACCGCACCTGGTGTCTGCCTTGCCATGAGTCAGTCAAGCGGTACAAAAGTGATCCAGGAGTGGATCACTGGACAGCGGTGAAGATTATCCTTAGTGACTAAAAGACTAAGGAGATGTTTCTCGATTATGGAGGTGATAAAGAGTTCGTCGTAAAGAGTTACGTCGATGCAAGCTTTAACACCAATCTGGATGACTCGTAGTAGCAATCTGGATACGTATAGTGGAGCAGCCATTTGGAATAGTACCAAGTGGAGTGTGGTAGTAGTGTTTACGGTTTTGACATAGAGATTTGCAAAGTACACTCGGATCTGAATGTCGCACACCCGTTTACTATAAGACCTCTCTCACATGCAATGCATGACCGAGCCCCAGAACTCATTGGGTGTTAGATTCATAACAATGCGAATCACATGGTGATGTGAACTAGATTATTGACTCTAGTGCAAGTGGGAGACTATTGGAAATATGCCCTAGAGGCAATAATAAATTAGTTATTATCATATTTACTTGTTCATGATAATCGTTTATTATCCATGCTATAATTGTATTGATCGGAGACTTAGATGCATGTGTGGATACATAGACAAAACCATGTCCCTAGTATGCCTCTAATAGACTAGCTCGTTGATCAAAGATGGTTAAGGTTTCCTAGCCATGGACATGAGATGTCATTTGATAACGGGATCACGTCATTAGGAGAATGGTGTGATGGACAAGACCCAAACTACAAACGTAGCATATGATCGTATCAGTTTATTGCTACTATTTTTTGCATGTCAAGTATATGTTCCTATGACCATGAGATCATGCAACTCACTGACTCTAGAGGAGTGCCTTGTGTGTATCAAATGTCGCAACGTAACTGGGTGACTATAAAGGTACTCTACAGGTATCTTCGAGGGTGTCTGTTGAGTTGGCATGGATCAAGACTGGGATTTGTTACTCCGTGTGACGGAGAGGTATCTCAGGGCCCACTCAGTAATACAACATCACAACAAGCCTTGCAAGCAATGTGACTAAGTGTTAGTCACATGATCTTGTATTACGGAATGAGTAAAGAGACTTGCCGGTAACGAGGTTGAACTAGGTATGGAGATACCGACGATCGAATCTCAGGCAAGTAACATACTGAAGAACAAAGGGAACATCTTACGGGATTAACTGAATCCTTGACATAGAGGTTCGATCGATAAAGATCTTCATAGAATATGTAGGAACCAATATGGGCATCCAGGTCCTGCTATTGGTTATTGACCGTAGAGGTGTCTCGGTCATGTCTACATAGTTCTCGAACCCGCAAGGTCTGCACACTTAAGGTTTGGTGATGTTTCGATAGTATAGAGTTATGTACGGTGGTGACCGAAGGTTGTTCGGAGTCCCAGATGAGATCCCGTATGTCATGAGGAGCTCCGGAATGGTCCGAGGTAAAGATTTATATATAGGAAGTCCTATTTTGGTCGCCGGAAAAGTTTCAGGCTCATTGGTAGTGTACTGGGAGTGCCGGTAGTGTACCGGGAGACCATCGGGAGGGGTATTTCGACCCAAGAGGCTACATGGGATGTGGGAGAGTAAATACTAGCCCTTTGTGGGCTGGTGTATGTCCCACACAAGGTGCATGCAGCTGGGAAGAAAAGCCCAAAGAGAAAAGGTGAAAAAAGGCAAAAAGGCAAAAAAGGAAGAGTCCTAATCCTACTAGGATTGGAGGAGGAGGAGGACTCTCCTCCCTAGCTTCGGCTGAAGCCTCCTAGTAGGATTTGCCCTTGCGGCAAGACTCCTCTCTTTCTCTTATATATACTAGAGGTTTTAGGGTTTTGGTATAGAATTTTTTGAGCCACGTGCTGCCCGTTCCTCCAGTGCATAGTTTCTCCTCTAGATCGGTTTTCTGCAGCGCTTAGGCGAAGCCTTGCCGGAATAGCTCCACCACCATCGCCAGAACGCCATCACGCTACCGGTGAACTCGTCTACCTCTCTTCTCCGTCTTGATGGATCAAGAAGGCGGAGATCGTCATCGAGCTATACGTGTGCTGAACACGGAGGTGCCGTCCGTTTGGCGCTAGATCGGAAGGACCGTGATCAAGATTGCGGGACGGATCGTGATGAGTTCGCGGGACGGATCATGATTGGATCGCGGGATGGATTGTGATGAGTTCACGAGACGGATCGTGATGAGATCGCGGGATGCTCGGCGATTTGGATTGCGAAGATGTTCGACTACACCAACCGCGTTTCTTAACGCTTCCCGCTTAGCGATCTACAAGGGTATGTAGATCCACTCTCCCTCTCGTAGATGCTCATCACCATGGATAGATCTTGCGTGTGCGTAGGAAAGTTTTTGTTTCCCATGCAACGTTCCCCAACACATTGCTGGGTACAGAAGATCCCGAGGCTGATGGACTGTCCGTGCATGCTGGATCCGTTGCGGCTGAACCTGTGATGGCAGCAGAAGGGATCAGGATAGAGGATCCGGCTACATTAGACACAACCATCGGCGAATCCGGGCGGTATTCCATGCACGTCTCAGCCGGCACGCGTGAGGCCAATGATTGACTGGGCCCCCGCCTGATGTAGAGCCATGGGGCCTCATCAAACCGGTCGGTCGATGTGTATCCTGGCACGGTCGCCTGCTCACGGGCTGGCGGGTCCTCATCCTCCTGCGTGTTCGGCGCTGATTGATGCGCCGTGGTTGGTGAAGATTCGCAGCGTGGCTGGCGATGTGGAGATCCCGAAGACGATTGCGGCTGCTCTACCAACGCGGAGCCGGACGAAGATTCTGTGACAGAGCTACCATGCGCCGGGGGACACATGAAATATGGTCCGTTTTGAGCATTTTCTCCATTGTTTTGCCTCAGATTTTTTTTCTGTTGCTTCGAGGCCTGCAACACCACAAAGCTCATGTGCATGATCAGGATTAGAAGGGTTAGTCACATGATTGATACAATTATCACCCCCTTGATCAAAACCAGACAAATGAGAAGGTAGAAGGGGAATTTCCTTGCGAAGGAGAGCACCAACATTAGGATGAAGAGCAGCAAAAGGAAATATTGTTTCATCGAACACAACATCCCAAGATATATAGACCCGACCAGTAGGACCGTCTAAGCATTTTACACCCTTGTGTTGAGCACTATACCCAAGAAATACACATTGTTTGGAGGGAAACATGAGTTTGCGATTGTTGTATGGACGAAGGTTGGGCCAACATGCACAACCAAAGACACGAAGGGAGGTGTAGTCTGGCTGAGTACCAAGAAGTCTATGGATAGGGGTGTCATTATTAATAACATGACTAGGGAGCATATTAATGAGATGAATCATAGTGAGAAACGCTTAACCCCAAACCCTAAGAGGCATAGAAGCACCTGCAAGAAGTGCGAGGCCAACTTCAACAATATGCCTATGCTTGTGTTCAGCGGACCCGTTTTGTTGATGTGCATGGGGGCAAGAAACATGGCGAGAGATGCCTAAACCTTGGAAAAAATAGTTTAATTTCTCATACTCTCCACCCCAATCAGATTGGACGGCGAGAATTTTGCTATCAAATTTATGTTCAACAAGTGCTTGAAAGTGTTGAAACACTTGGAACACTTCGGAACGTTTTTTGAGAAGATATATCCAAGTGAATTTACTATAGTCGTCAATGAAGCTAACATAGTGATCATGTCTACTAATAGAGGTGGGAGCAGGACCCCATTCATTAGAAAAAATGAGTTGCAAGGGTTTAGTAGAAATACTAGTAGACACGGGATATGGCAACTAATGAGATTTAGCTTTTTGGCAAGAATCACAAATAGTTTCAAGACTACGCTCACCAACACACGGGAGCTTATTATTCCTAAGCACTTGTTGAACAATAAAAATGACGGGTGTCCTAAACGTGCATGCCACCTTTCTCAAGAGACTTTGATGACACCACATACTTGTTTATTGAAGCTTCTAAATTGGGGAATCAATAGATAGAGCCCATGCACACATCTACCTCTGTAGACAATTTTCCTTGTGGCCTGATCACGAATCAAAAAGAAATATGGGTGAAAGTCTAAAAACACTTTGTTGTCTATAACAATGTGATGAACAAAAAGAAGGTTTTTTTGAAGTTTCAGGAACATGCAAGACATTATTAAGATGAATATTATGATGAGGGGTGGTGACAATTGCATGACCAATGTGATCTATCTTCATACCTTCACCATTTGCATTATGAACTTGATCGTGGCCACGATACTTCTCGCTCATGGTCACCTTCTCGAGCTCATTGGTGATGTGTTCGGTGGCCCCCCGAGTCAACATACCAATTGGTGTCAACTCCATACGATGATGTGTCTGCAGCTGCGGAAACCTTTTTTCGCTGGGAATTGTTCTAGGCATAGCGCCAATCACAATCTTTCGTGATATGATTATTATTCTTACAAATCTGACACTTGTTCTCGTATTCTTCATACCCTTGGAAGGGATGCCCCCTATTGTTGTTTTAGAAGGGATGCCTATTGGTATTGTCAAAGTTGTTTCCGCCGCCTTTGTTCTGTCCAGATTGGTAGTGGCCGCCACCACCACCATTGGCACCGGAGTTGTTGTAGTACCGCCGCCGTTGCGAGATCCTCCGCCGTTGCCACCACCACGGCGGGAGCCTCTGTAGAAGCCCCCACAGCCTCGGGTAGCGGCGTTTGCGGATGATTTGAAGGCGCCCACTCCTGTGCCCTGAAACATCTCAACACGTTGATCAAAGTTGGCCACGATGCCGAAGAGATCATCCACGGACAGGGGCTCGGTGCGGACATCGAGCATTGAAATCATGGGCTGGTAGTCCATGTCCATCCTCGCAGTGATGAATGATATTAGTTCCTCATCGGACATGGGTTTACCAGCCACGGCAAGGTCGTCAGATATAGCTCGCATTTGACCGAAAAAGGTGGTGGCGCTCTATGAACCCTTCTGGGCGTTGGACAAAGTGATGCGGCACTTGTTAATGCGGGGGCGGGATTGAGCAACCAACATGCTTGCAATAGCTGACCAAATAGAGTGGGATGTTTCTAAGGATGCTACCTGAACTAAGACCTCTTTGGAAAGGTTTCTAAGAAGGAAAGCAACGATCTGCTGATCTTGAATCAGCCAGGCGTTATAGGCAGGATTGGGAACATTTTGGTCTTTCCCATTCGAGGTTTTTGTGACGATGGTTTTGGGTGGTTCAGCGATGGTCTTATCTAGATACCCATATAGCCCGACTGCCATGATTTGGGCGTGAGCTTGGGCTTGCCACAAGATGAAGTTGGTTCTAGTGAGGGGCTCAGAAGTGGAGTTGTTGAGGCCGGCAGAGAGTACTTGGCTGGAGGAGGCCATGGTGGGATCGATGAGGAAGATGGAGTCTGTGGAGTATTGCGTGGAGGAAGGTTTCTAGATGATAGGGAAGAGGGAGGCTCTGATTACCATGTCAAAGCGTCTCAACTCCCATACATCGGGAGCCCGCAGGTTATATTCATGTGATGACTTGCCGTACAAGAGTCTAGGTGGTTTAAACCACCATAAGAGATTTACATGGAGGGATAGGAGATAGAGATAAAATGAATGAAAAGACTATCTACCGCCTAACCGACTCTAGATATGATGCGCAACATAACATATATTTAACATGTGATTCCATAACGAATTTTTGCAAGCACTTACAACTTTATCAATGTTTTCAAAAAATTTATTTTATTTTATTTTATTGTTCACCGAGATCATTTGATCTTGGGAGCAGAAACTCTACATCCCTCTGTAGCATTAATCTTTCCAACACCAAATAGTAGTAGTGTCGCTACCATTTGTCTACCTCAATGAACTTGTTACTAACGTGGTGACGCCCGTTGCTAGTTTTCTTAAAATGTCTCTGTGGAATATTAGGTGTACGAGTTAAGCTACAATTAGACTTGTAATTAACTAAGGATTAGGTGTTGAAGTCGAACACACATGTAACACAGTCCTATTTTTAAGGACACTACGGGGTAGTCAAATAGACAAGACATAAGGTGATATGCCAGACAAAGATTATGAGGGGAACAATTTTCCCAACCATGGCAGGGGTGCTCGGACCATCCATGGCGGGTGGTTGGAGCGTTGTGTGATGGACTCAGTGGGCTTTTGACAACTATATCATCTCTTTTGATACATAGGGAGGAGCATTCGTAGTCATGCCCGGAAGATGTAGCTATATTGATTTCTTTAAATCTCGATGTTGTACTCACGCTTGTGTGATTATTTGTTCTCTACAAATCAAAGCGCATCTTATTTTTTGAAAAATAATAATTATTAATTGCAAATAACGGTACATCGTCTATAAGGAAATATACAATCTCATTCAAGGGCTCCTCAAAGCAATCCCTTGTTTTTGAATTTTTTGCTAACCTAGCAAGTTCATGGGCAACCTTATTCACCTCCCTATTACAATGTTGAAAACTAGTAAGAGGAAAATTGCATGCCAAAAAATTAAAGTCATCAAAAACTGTCGACGTTGCTTCCACAGACCGTCCTTCGTTCTTAATTGTATCAATGACATCCAGATGATCCGAGCTAATAACAAGGAGATTGCAACCCCTATTTGAGCAAGATATAGGCCAAATGTTAGAGGCAACACTTCGAATGTGAGAACGTTAGTACACCAATCGATCTTCTAATTTCTGCCAACAATGAATTTTTCTTTGTCATCTCTGAGTACAGGGCCCCGCAGTTCCCCTAAGAAGATCTAATCAAAAGAAGCGTCCACATTCAACCTGACAGAACCCATATGCGGTTTGCTCCACCACACCCCCTTTTTACTGGTAGCATTAGGGGACCGAGCATTGAAAAATTCGTCATTATAGCGCGAACCCCATAGACTCCAGGGTTGCATCTTGACCCTTTTCTTTCATAAACCATCTTATGTCTATCCCACCATAAGTACCAAGTGGTTATTGCAATCAATTCACGAATATTCTGGATACCCAAACTAGGTAAATCCCGATTTGACATAACGAGTAAGAATTCAAGGACTGCCTCACCCGCACGATCAATGGCACAAGCTTTGTTAATCACCTTGTGCAAACCCAACTTATTCCAAACTCCTTTGCTTTCTTACACATAAACAGAACGTGCTATGTATCTTTTGACCCATTTGAACATGATAGGCATATGGGCAAAACTTTCAAGTGTCTATTAGCAAGCGTAACACGAAACTTTCAAGTGTCTATTTGCAAGCATAACACGACAAGGGAGTGTTCCATGTAATGTCCGCCAAATAAAAAATTTACCTCTGCCGAACAAGATAATTTCCAAGTCTTAAGCAAGGATTGGCATTGATTCACCCCATCCCATTAGTATATTACAATTTTCCCATCTTGTTTGTTCCACTATGTCAAATAAGCTAAGCGAACATTGAATAATCCATTTTTTGTATAACTCCAAGCGATGAAATCCAACATGGCATGCATAGGACGAGGAATTGCGAGGAATCGTTGAGCGTCATTTGGCCACAGTGTTTGTTTAACCAAGTCTTCATCCCAAGAGTTAGTAACTGGATCAATAAGATTAGATACCTTTGACGGAAGGTTTCCCCTTCTAGGAGTAATTACTTTCCTCTCTGCACAATTCGGTATCCACGCATCTTTCCAAATGTCAATATTTTGTTCGTATCCAACTCGCTAGATATAACCATTTTCTGTGATATAACTGCCGCCATAATGCTTTTCCATGTAAAAGAGGATCCCCTTTTTAGCATTGCATTCATCAGGTTGCCATCAGTAAAACACTTAACTCTCAAGGTAATCGCACATAAAGAATCAAAGTTGTCAAGAAGACGCGACACTTGTTTAGCCAACAGTTTGTCAGGGGGATAACCCCGGGGTAGCCTCAAACAACTCTCTTCACCAACCTTCCGAAACGACTACGAGGCGAGCCGCCTCCCCCTATAGTCTGGCTCCACGCTGCCGGCTATGATGAGCCGACCGACAAGGGGGTAGAGACCTCCGCTCCCTAGTCGGCCACACATTGGATGCCACAATCAAGGTACGCATGGCAACAGTGGCCTCCCATCCCATCATGGTTCAGCACCCGCATGGCCATAGTGGAGGCAACAATGACTCTGACTCTGGCCGACTGCGACCGGGCACTGAACAGTGCCGACACGCCCTCAATCACTTCATTACTTGCCCCAGCGTGGCTACAGCGCGGCCGATCGTACCGCTGACTGTGGCCGGCTGCCACAAGACGACACCTTGAAGGGCGGCCCGTGCCGCGAAGTGACCGGCACGGGGACCCACCAGCGGGCCCTTCCGGCTCCCGACAGGACCTCGTAGCCGGCGGGTCCTACCAGCGACAAGACTCCTCATCCCGGGCCCCCACGGTCGCCTAGAGAGGCTGCCAGCCCCCTCAGAGCCTTCTATTCGTATTGTAATCCAGGGGGTTGGACTATAAAACCCCCAGAGCCCCCTATGCAAAGGGAGATAAACCAGACCGCACACCACTCTCACGTAGAGAGGCAACGGAGGCAGCCTAGCTCCTTCTTCCTCCTTTAGCCATACAGCTTCAAGAGCACCATTGTAACCTCACCATCATCTAACCTAGACCGACTAGGACTAGGGGTGTTACCTCCCACGAAGGGCCCCGAACCTGGGTACATCGTGTGCCCGTCACCGCTTGTGCCTAACCAGGATCCCGGAGCCCGTCGGTGTCCTTTCGGCCCCAACCACTCTCAATAAGCCTACCCATGACATCTGTCATGAGAAAATGACGACAGTTGACGCCCACCGTGGGGCCATACGTGGCGCCGGCCGGAGTCACACTCTGGGCGGGACCCTTCACCACCTCCCTCGGCCGCCCCGTGTCCGGGTGGAACTGCACGCTTGTGGGGCTTGCTTCGGCAGGACCTGCTGGCGATGCTACCGGCCTCTCTGATGAGTGCCCCGACAGCGAGCCCTTGCTCGACATCACCGCGCTTGCCGAGCGTGTCGGTAGGCTAAGCCTCACCGATGAACCCGCAACCTACGCGTACCCTAGCCAGGTACTCAACTGCATCGACCCACCTTCGTCCGTGGCTGCACCCACCTCGGGCAAGGCCAATTACTCCCGCGTCCGTGCAGGGGTGATGACCACCTCTTCTGTCCGCGCATGGACCGAGGCCGATGCGACCGCCGCCCGTGCCGGAACCTCCAACCCTCTCAACGCCACTCTTTGGGGTTTGAGCACCCCCATCGCTCCGACAGTGAACCCTGCCACCGTCACGACCGAGCTGGAGGCGGCCCGCCGTCTCCTGCTCGAGGATGCCAGCACCCTCGCGTCAGAGCGGCACCAGATGGAAGCTGCACAGCGGGAGTACATTTCCGTCTACGGGCTCACCCCGGCTGGCACCGAGCCCAGCCGGGGGGCACCGTGCGTGACTGTGGCCGTGTGGTCGCCGAGATCCTCGGCGGCTACCTGCCCGTCTACGACACCCCCGCGGCCAACCCGTGGGCCGCCAAGGTGGCTTGCGAGGACCTAGCCACCTTGGAGGGCGAGGAACGGGCCTCGCGCGAACGACATCTCAAGGACCTTATCGACACCGCCAACGCACAACAAGCCGGTCTCGTCCCCGGTGTAGCTGTCTCCAAGGCTCCTCGTCCCGAGGGCGTGGGCTCTGGGGCAGTTAGCCGTCAGCCGGCTCAGCACTCCAGCACCCCTCGTCCCTCCGGACGGCGGGCCGAGGGAAGAAACACTCGGCGCTCTGAGCCACGCGGAAATGAGCAGCCGGGTGTCGACAGCCAGTGCAATGACATCGCAGCTGGCGGCAGCCACCGCAATGAGGCGCCGGCTGGTGGTAGCTGGCACAGCCACGGGCACATTCTGCCTCCGTGGCGGGAGCCGGCATGGTCCGTCCCGCCGACCGTCCGCCCTAACCTCGCGGCTCGGCTCGGGCCGCGGGTCCCCACACAGCGAGAACGACGCACGCCTCTGCTTCAACCGGCTGGCGCAATCAGCCCTCCTCGAGGAGGAGGGTTCCATCGGCCCGACGTGCTTTGGCCCCCGGATTTGCAACGAGCCGTTCCTGACCGGCTTCACGCTGCCCCGCGACACCTTGAAGTACAACGGGGCCACCAAGCCGGAGGACTGTCTAAACGACTACACCACGGCGGTCGGAATAGCAAGGGGGAACAAGCACGTAGCCGTCCGCTATGCCCCCCTCATGCTGATCGGCTCAGCCCGCACCTGGCTAAACAGCCTGGCAACCGGCAGCATCAACCCCTGGACGGACTTCGAAGAGGCATTCGTGTGCAACTTCACCGGCACATACAAGCGGCCCGTCCATCCCCGCGAACTGGCCATGTGCGTCCAGGGCCCGGACAAGGCCCTCCGCGACTACCTCACCCGATGGACCGAGCTTCGCAACTCCTACGAAGGGGTGCACGAGGTGTAGGTCATCCGGTACTTCATCGAGGGTTGCCGCGATGACATCTACCTCAAGCACAAGCTCTTGTGCTCCAAGCTGGCAACGCTGGAAGACCTCATGGCCAAGGCGGACAAGTACGTCACGACCAACTCCGCAATCCGGGTCAAGGTTAGCACGCCCGACAAGGCGGTTCTGCCACCGGCTGCGTCACGACTGGCTGCCGAGAACTGGCAGCCGCGAAACAACAAGCGCAAGGCCGACCAGCCCGACTCCCACTACGGGAGCCGGCATGTCGGCACTATTGAGGAAGAGCAGCCGACTGCCTAGCCTTCCGGTTAGCGTCAGCGCACCGGCAAGGCTGCTTGGCAGCCCAAGCTCACGTTCGACCTCCCCTGCAAGAATCATTCTGGGGCCAAACCCTCCATGCACGTGCTCTAGCAATGCAGCTTGTCACAGCGACTGGCCTGGGGGGACAGCCTTCCGGCTCCTCCCGCGCCACCTCTCCGTGCACCGGCTCCGGCCCAGCACACTGCTCGACCAGTTTCCCAACCAGGACGGCTTCTACATCGTCTTCACCAGCGAGGAGACGGACAAGCACTCCCAACACCGGCTACACCGCAAGGTGAATGCCACCGTGCCGGTAACCCCCCAGTTCATGCACCGGTTCGAGAAGCCGGTTACCTGGAGCCGGGCAGACCACCCGACCATGATGCCAAGTCCTGGCAGCTACGCCCTCGTCCTCTACCCCACCATCATCTTCGAGAGACGCACCTGCCGCTTCTCGTGGGTGGTGGTCGATGGGGACAGTGGCATCAACATCCTCTACCGCGACACCATGCTCAAGTTGGGGCTCAAGGAGGAGGACCTGGAAGTAAGCCGGACAATTTTCCACGACATCGTGTCGGGAAATTCCTGCACCCCCATCGGCAAGATCAAGCTCGACGTCCTCTTCGGCAGCCATAGCCACTTCCGTCGCGAACCGATATGGTTTGAGGTAGTGGACCTCGATAGTCCCTACCATGCGTTGCTGGGACGGCCGGCTCTCGTCAAGTTCATGGCGGTCCCTCATTACGCCTACCTCAAGCTCATGATGCTGGGCCCCAAGGAAATCATCACCATCACTGGCGACTACAAGATATCGATTGCATGCGCGCGAGACGACAGCCAATTGGACGAGGCCCTGGAGATTGCAGAGGAGAAGCGACAGGTCGACTGGCTCGTTGCCCACACCACTGGCAAGCTGCCCATGCCGGCTCCCCCTGCCTCGTCAGTCGATGAGGCCTCATTCCAGCCGTCCAAGGACACCAGGCAAGTGCTGCTCGACCCGGCCAACCCAAGCAGTGCGTCACCATCGCCGCCCACCTCAACAAAAAATAGGAAGGCGAGTTCGTCGACTTCCTTTGTGAGAATCGGGACATCTTTGCATGGTCTCCAAAGGACATGTCGGGTGTTCCAAGGAAGTTCGCCGAGCACAAGCTTCATGTACGACCGGATGCGAAGCTGGTCAAGCAACCCCTATGCCGTTTCTCCAGGGAGAAGCGGCGTACTATAGGAGAAAAGATCGCCCGACTGCTCGTAGCCGCCTTCATCATGGAAGTGTTCCATCCGGACTGGCTGACTAACCTAGTCCTGGTGCTGAAGAAAAATGTCACGCCCAAGATGCGATCCTATCCTTATTTCGATTCGAGGGCCTCGACAGGGATAGAAGCGCATCTCATCGTGTTGTAAGAATGGATATCATTACAAGTACATGTATAGAAGAGATGAGTATATGGAATTGGCTTACACTTGCCACAAGCTACATCAATATCACATCAATACAACAACATATTCAAACATCATACAGAAGAGCAGGGTCCGACTACGGACGAAACCAAACGTAAAATGACATCCATCCTTTCTATCCCAGGCCGCCGCTTGGAACCCATCCTAGATCGATGATGAAGAAGAAGAAGAACTCCAAACAAACAAGCATTGCTCTCACGTCAAAGCATCACATTATCTGTACCTGCAACTTTTGTTGTAGTAATCTGTGAGCCACGAGGACTCATCAATCTCATTTCCAAGGGTATCAAGACAATTAAAGCTTAATGTGTGAGGTATGGTTAAGTGGTGAGGTTGCAGCAAGCGACTAAGCATTTAATTGAGTGGCTAACTTACAAATACAAAAAATAAGTTATGGTGGTTTACGCATAATAGACGTGATCTAGTAAGGGTCACTAACTGATCCTGAACACCTACTTACGTCAAGCATAACCCCACCGTGTTCTCTCTCGGATAAGGACTCATGAGAAGAGACTGTCACGGTTACACACATAGTTGGTGTATTTTATTTGAGTTTACTTCAAACGTAACCCCATCGTGTTCTCTCTCGGATAAGGACTCACGAGAGGAGACAATTATAGTTATGCACATGGTTGGTGTATTTTATTTGAGTTTACTTCAAGTTCACTATGACCGGGTGTTAAACAAAGTCTCCAAGTTGCCCCATAACTGCGGGCATGACTTTCCGAAAGATTTAACCCTGTAGGGGTGCTCCAACTCGTCCATCACAAATTAATCACATGCCACGAGAATAACCTCGACCACGGATCTCGTGATCTTCATAGGCAATTCCATAGGAAGACCAGACCTTGAGATAGCCCGAAGTAAAATGAAATTCCTCGCGCAAGACATTCGAGAGAGGTAAAACAAATCCAGCAAGGCCGCCCAGCATGTCGACCATCCCGATAGGAGCCGCGTATCTCGTTCTCAGGACATGATGGATGAGCGATGGTTACCACGCCAATCACCGAGTTGCCCCGGGTGGCGTTAATCAGCTGCTCTGGGTTGGACCAACACTCATGCGGAGCATTGGCCTGGGTTGTTGATTAAAGATCCTCGGGGTCCGGAAATTCCCTATGCAATTTTATTAGTTATTAGGCAAATGTAGTACCAATGTTGGGCCTTGCCAGACAAGCTTTATCCTATAACGAAAATCAAGGGGGTCCCCATAACAACCCCGAGCATGTTAGGAGTGCTCAATATGGAACATAACACCGGTACACAAGTAACTAGGGGTGACAAAAGTGGAATAAAACACCGAGCAAAAGACCAAGCCTTCCACCTTTTACCAAGTATATATGTGCATTAAATTGAATAGCAGTAATAATGTGATATGACAAAATATCCATGTTGTCACGTGGAAGAAATTGCACCTGCAGCTAGATATGCTATAAGAAGGGCCGAGCAAGTGGTAACATAGCCAAACAAAGGTTTGCTGTGATGTGGAGGGGTTAGAGGCTTATCATGGCAATGTTAGGAGGCTTAACAAACAAGTGATAGGTAGCGAGACATAACGATGGAAGCGAGACAACTAGCATAACAATGATAGTAGTGATATCCAGGGAAATGTGTCATCTTGCCTGAGACCCCGCTTGGAAAAAGAACGAGTCCATGAAGAAGACGAGGCAACGTAGTCGAACGAATCCTCACACCCCGAACGCTTTCGAAACTCTATCGAGAAGGAACAATCTGAAACAAAAATCAACACACGGTACACCACAACATATTCATGACCTGATGCACAAACAAATATGATGCATCTACGGTTTGATATGCAAGGCATGGCATGGCATGGCACAACAATCAACTTCTACACATTAAGTGAAGCTCAATATGCAACGAGTTGAATATTGACGAAACTCCACGTTCGAATTATGTAGTTCAATTCCATTTATTTACTCAGCAAGGTTAAATGTTGTTAAACATGGCAAGAGATGAAGCATAAGTAAACTATCTATCTAGGCATCTTAAATGAGCCGGAAACAACTTATAGCATTTCCGAAATGACCCCATATGTTAATTTCGAAATTGGACCAGATCTGTCCTAAGCATATTCTAGAGTTGTTAAACAGCAAAATAAAGGTCACTATGAGATTCTACACATTTTTCTAGACAAGTTTCATATGTAAAATATTTTCAACGGAGCTACAATTAATTAGTTATGAAATAAATCATTTTACATAACATTTACGCAAATTACATGAAAACAGCAGGTTAAACATTTTAAACACATGTGAGAGTTGGATATTGTGAATCTACACAAAATTATAGTCATTTTACACACACACACGTATATATATATATTATTTTCATCCTATGCACGGTAGAAACGTTATTAATGCATGAAGTTAGGGGATTTTTCTCCAATTTAATAATTCACTGGATAATTAACAAAATTCATAGCAGGAAAAAAATAGTGTGCGGGCCGAATCTGAGCACGGGCCAAAACATGCGGGTGCAACATACTGTATGACGCTTAGGGGCACGGGATTGCTGATGCTCACCAGTCCTCATGGGCCGGATCTAGAGGTGCGGGGCTGGGCTAGCGAAGGGAGGCTAGGCTGGGCCGAAGCTACTGGCCCCGGTCAACACGAGCGGGCGTGCGCTCGTTTTCCCGCATGCAGGCGCACGAGCCAGTGGCCATGGCGCGGTCAACGTCGGGTCTTGGCGGCCATGGGAAGGCCGGGCGGAGGCAGATCCATCGCGGGGAGGTTGGGAACAGACCCGGACCGGCCGAATCTGGAGGCTGGCGACCTCGGACAACGGCATCGGTGAGCGGCAAGGCGAGGGTGAGCCGGGTCCATGGCGGCGGTTCCATGCAAAACCAAGGGAGAGAGAGCTGTGAGGGAGAGGAAGAGAAGGGGAGGAAGAAGAGGGATGAGCCCGGGGCTTAGCTGCGCCGCGGCGGCTCTCCGTGTCGGGGAACGTTGCATGGGAAACAAAAAATTTCCTACGCACACGCAAGATCTATCCATGGTGATGAGCATCTACGAGAGGGAGAGTGAATCTACATACGCTTGTACATCGCTAAGGGAAAGCGTTAAGAAACACGGTTGATGTAGTCGAACGTCTTCACGATCCAATCACGATCCGTCCCGCGATCTCATCACGAGCCGTCCCGCGATCCCATCGTGGTCCTTCCGATCTAGTGTCGAACGGACGACACCTCCGCATTCAGCACACGCATAGCTCGATGACGATCTCCACCTTCTTGATCCAACAAGCGAGGGTGGAGAGGTAGATGGGTTCTCCGGCAGCACAACGGCATGGTGGCGGCGGTGGTGAACTAATCCTGTAGGGCTTCACCAAAGCACCGCAGAACTAACCTACACGAGAAACAGATCTAGAGGAAGAAGAGGGCAGCACGTGGCAATTAGGGTTAAGGGCTGCCCTCAAAATCCCTAAATATATATAGGAGGAAGGGAAGAGGAGGCAGCCTTAGCCCCTACTTCAAGTAGGTCCGGCCAAACCAAACAAGGGAGGGAATCCATCTCCCACAAGGGACGTGGGATCCTATTAGGATTCCTTCCTAATTTGGATTTTGCTTCCCTTCTTTGGGGTTTTTCCTTTCCCACTCTTTCCTAGCCACATGGGCCCTTAGAGGAGGCTTCAACCATCCCACCAAGGGCTGGTTTACCTCCTCCCATAGCCCATGTAGCCTCTTGGGTGAAGACACCCCTCCCGATGGTCCCCCGGTACCCTCTCGGCACTCCAGATACACGACCGATGAGCCCGAAACTTTTCTGGTGACCAAAATAGGACTTCATATATATCAATCTTTACCTCCAGACCATTCCAGATCTTCTCATGATGTCCAGGATCTCATCCAGGACTCCGAACAACCTTCAGTCACCACCATACATAACTCTATACTACTGAAACGTCACCAAACCTTAAGTGTGCAGACCCTGCGGGTTCGAGAACTATGTAGACATGACCGAGACACCTCTACGGTCAATAACCAATAGCGAGACCTGGATGACCATATTGGTTCCTACATATTCTACGAAGATCTTTATCGGTTGAACCTTTATGTCAAGGATTCAATTAATACCGTATACTGTTCCCTTTGTTTTTCGGTATGTTACTTGCCCGAGATTCGATCGTCGGTATCTCTATACCTAGTTCAATCACGTTACCGTCAAGTCTCTTTACTCGTTCCTTAATATAAGATCCCATGGCTAACACCTAGTCACATTGCTTGCAAGGCTTATTGTGATGTTGTATTACCGAGTGGGCCCTGAGATACCTCTTCGTCACATGGAGTAACAAATCCCAGTCTTGATCCATGCCAACCCAACAGACACCCTCGAAGATACCTGTAGAGCACCTTTATAGTCACCCAGTTACGTTGCGATATTTGATACACACAAGGTACTCCTCCGGTGTCCCTGAGTTGCATGATCTCATGGTCATAGGAGTAGATACTTGACATGCAGAAAACTGTAGCAATAAACTGACACGATCATATGCCACGTTTATAGTTTGGGTCTTGTCCATCACGTCATTCTCCTAATGATGTGATCCCATTATCAAATGACATCTCATGTCCATGGCTAGGAAACCTTAACCATCTTTTATCAATGAGCTAGTCTATTAGAGGCATACTAGGGACATGGTGTTGTCTATGTATCCACACATGTATCAGAGTTTCCGATCAATACAATTCTAGTATGGACAATAAAAGATTATCATGAACAAGGAAATATGATAATAACCCATTTATTATTGCCTCTAAGGCATATTTTCAATTGTGTCCCACTTGCGCTAGAGTCAATAATCGATCTCACATCGCCATGTGACTTGTTATGAATCTCACACCCAATGAGTTCTGGGGTTCGTTCATTCTTTGCATATGAAAGAGGTTTTATTCAACGGGTCTGCGACATTCATATCCATGTGTACTTTGCACATCTCGATGTCATAATGTAAAGACTGCTACCACGCTCCACTTGGAGCTATTCCAAATGGTTGCTCCACTATACGAATCGGATTGCTACTAAGAGTCATCCGGATTGGTGTTAAATCTTGCATCGACGTAACTCTTTACGACGAACTCTTTATCACCTCAATAATTGAGAAACATCTCCTTAGTCCTCTGGTTACTAAGGATAATTTTGACCGTTGTCCAGTAATCCACTCCTGGATTACTATTGTACCCCTTAACAACTTATGGTAAGGCACACACAAGCACGGTACACATCATGACAAACTATATAGAGCCTATGGCTAAGGCATAGGGGACGACATTCGTCCTTTCTCTTTCTTCTGCCATGGTCGAGCTTTGAGTCTCACTCAACTTCACACCTTACAAATCAGGCAAGAACTCTTTCTTTGACTGATCCATTTTGAACTCTTTCAAAATCTAAGGTATGTAGTCACTGAAAGTCTTATTAGACGTCTTGATCTATCTCTACAGATCTCGATGCCCAACAATTAAGTAGCTTTATCTAGGTCTTCCTTTGGAAAACTATTTTCAAACAACCGTTTTTGTTTTCCATAAATTCTACATTATTTCCGATCAACAATATGTCAACCACATATACTTATCAGAAATTCTATAGTGCTCCCACTCACTTTCTTGTAAATACAAGTTTCTCGTAAACTCTGTATAGACTCAAGGACTTTGATCACCTCATCAAAGCGTATATTCCAACTCCGAGATTCTTGCTCCAGCCCATAGAAGGATTTCTGGAGCTCGCACACCTTTTAGCATCCTTAGGACTGACAAAACCTTCTGGTTGTATCACATACAACCTCTCCTCAAATAAACCGTTAAGGAAACGATGTTTTGACATCCATCTGCCAGATCTCATAATTGAAAAATGCAGCAACTGCTAACATAATTCCAACAGACTTTAGCATTGCTACGAGTAAGAAAGTCGCATCGCAGTCAACTCCTTCAACATGGCAGAAACTTCTTTGTGACAAGTCAAGCTTTATAAATGGTGACATTTGCCATCAGCGTCTATCTTGATCTTAAAGGTCCATTTGTACTCAATGACCTGCCGTCCAACGAGCAGGTCTACCAAAGTCTATACTTGGTTTTCATACATGGATTGTTTCTCGGATTTCATGGCCTCTAACCATTTGTCGAAATCTAGGCCCATCATCACTTCTCCATAGTTCGTAGGTTCATCATTGTCCAACAACATGACCTCTAAGACATGGTTGCCGTACCACTCAGGAGTAGTACGCGGCCTTGTCGGCCTACGAGGTTTGATAGTAACTTGATCCGAAGATTCATGATCATCATCATTAACTTCCTCTTCAACTGACGTAGGCTCCACAGAAACATCTTTCTGTGCTGCGCTACTCTATGGCTGAAACAAAGGTTCAAAAACCTCATCAAGTTCTATCTCCCTCCCACTCAAATTCTTTCGACAAAAACTCTTTCTCAAGAAAGGACCTAGTTTTAGCAACAAACACTTTGTACTCGGATATGAGATAGAAGCTATACCCAACTGTTCTTAGGGTATTCTATGAAGTTGCATTTTTCCGCTTTCGGTTCGATCTTATCAGACATAAGTGTCGCATTCCCAAACTCTAAGAAATGAGAGCTTAGGTTTCTGCCAAACCATATGGTGTCATCTCAACGGATTTAGATGGTGCCCTTTTTAAAGTCAATGTAGTTGTCTCTAAGAGACATCGTCATTCACACCATATCCAATAGAGCATGACTACAACGTACGGACACACCATCACACTATGGTGTTCCAAGTGGCGTGAGTTGTGAAACAACTTTTCTCATTGTCTTAAGTTGTATACCAAACTCGTAACTCAGATATTCACCTCCATGATCATATCGTAGACATTTTATCTTCTCGTCACGATGATCTCAAACTTCACTCTGATTCTGTTTGAACTTTTCAAACAATTCAGATTTGTGTTTCATTAAGTAAATATACACCATATCTACTCAAATCATCACTGAAGGTAAGAAAATAACGATATCCACCGCACACTACAACACTCATTGGACTGTATACATCAACATGTATCGTTTCCAATAAGTTACTTGCATGTTCAATCAAGCTGGAAAACGGGGTTTTAGTTATCTTGCCCAAGAGGCATGGTCCGCATGTCTCAACCGATTCAAAATCGAATGAGTCCAAAGATCCATCAGCATGGAGTTTCTTCATCCGCTTTACACCAATATGACATTTAGCGGCAGTGCCACAAGTATGTGGTAGTATCATTATTAACCTTGTGTCTTTTGGCATCTATGTTATAAATATGTGTACTAGTACGATCAAGATACAACAAACCATTCATTGGGTGCATGACCATTGAAGGTATTATTCATGTAAGCGGAATAACCATTAGTCTCCGACTTAAATGAATAACCATATTGCAATAAACACGATCTAATCACGTTCTTGGTCAACGCAAACACCAAGTAACATTTATTTAGGTTTGTCACTAATCCCGAAGGTAGAGAAAGCGTGCGATGTTGATCACATCAACCTTGGAAACATTTCCAACACATCGTCACCTCACACTTAGCTAGTCTTCGTTTATTCTGTAACTTTTGTTTCGAGTTACTAACATTTAGCAACCGAACCGGTATCCAATACCCAGGTGCTTCTAGGAGTACTAGCAAGGTACACATCAATAACACGTATATGAAATATAGTCCCGTCGACGTTGCCAGCCTTCTTATCTACCAAGTATGTAGGGTTGTTCCGCTTCAGCGACTGCTCTCCTCATAATAGAAGCACTTAGTCTCGGGTTTGGGTTCAACTTTGGGTTGCTTCACTGGGGCAGCAACTGTCTTGCCATCCATGAAGTTTCCCTCCTTTCCCTTGCCCTTCTCGAAACTAGTGCTTTTACTAACCATCAACACTTGAAGCTCATTTTTGATTTCTACCTTTGTGGTGTCAAACATCGCGAACAACTCAGGGATCATTATTTCCATCCCTGGCATTTTATAGTTCATCACGAATCTCTAGTAGCTTAGTGACAGCGATTTGGAAAACTATATCAATCACTTTCTTATCTGGAAAATCAACTCCCACTCGATTCAAGCGATTGTAGCACCCAGACAATCTCAGCACATGCTCAACGATTGAGCTATTCTCCTTCATCTTACATGCAAAGAATTTTGTTAGAGATCTCATATCTCACAACACGGGCATGAGCTTGAGATCCCAATTTCAGCTCTTAGAACATCTCATATGTTTTCGTGACGTTCAAAACGTTTTTGAGCCTCAATTCTACGTCGTAATGCATGACACACTGAACTATCAAGTAGTAATCGAAACGTGCATGTCATATGTTCACAACATCTGCAGACAACGCTAGAGGGGGGTGGCGCACCGAGCGATGCATTAGTACATAATCTTTCTGTGCGGCAATGAGGAAAATCCTCACATCATGGACCCAGTCCGCAATATTGCTACCATCATCTTTCAACTCTATTTCTCTAGGGGTTCTATAGTGTGAGCTAGTAATCTACAACATAATTTGCAAAGACGCAACTGACTATGTTTATGATGATGAGTACAATTAATCATATTACTTAAATTGACATCCCTCTAATCATTCGAGTGATACATGATCCAAATTCACCAACTCATGTCCGATCATCACATGAGTTGAGGTGGTTTCAATGGTGAACATCATCATGTTGATCATATCTACTATATGACTCATGTTCGACCTTTCGGTCTCTTTTGTAACAAGGCCATGTCTGTACATGCTAGGCTCATCAAGTTTAACCCGAGTGTTCTGCACGTGCAACACTGGCTTGCACCCATTGTATGTGATCGTAGAGTCTATCACACCCGATCATCACGTGGTGTCTCGACATGACGAACTTTCGCAACGGTGCACACTTGGGGCGAACACAATTGATCTTGAAATTTTACTGAGGGATCACCTTATAATGCTACCGTCATCCTAAGGAAAACAAGGTGCATAAAAGGATTAACATCACATGCAAATGATAAGTGACATGATATGGCCATGAACTTGTGCTTTTGATCTCCATAGTTAAAGCACCGACATGATCTCCATTGTCACCGGCATGACACCATGATCTCCATCAACATGTCGCCATCGGGGTTGTCACGCCCACCATGATTCTACTACTATTGCTACCGCTTAGCGATAAAGTAAAGCATTACATAGCGCTTAATGATTGACACGCAGGTCATACAATAATTAAAGACAACTCTATGGCTCCTTCTGGTTGTCGTACTCAACGACATGCAAGTTGTGATATTATATACAATACATGATCATCTCATACATCACATATATCTCATCATGTCATTGGCCATATCACATCACAACATACCCTGCAAAAACAAGTTAGACGTCCTCTAATTGTTGTTGCAAGTTTTACGTGGCAGCTACGGGTATCTAGCAAGAATATTTCTCACCTACGCAAAAACCACAACGGTGATACATAAGTTGCTTTTAAACCTTCTCAAGGTCCGTCTTTGTCGAATACAATCCAATTAAGGTAGGAGAAATAGACACCCGCCATCCATCTTTGTGCAACAAAGTTACACGACAGTCGATGGAACCGGTCTCTCGTAAGTGTACGAGTAAGGTTGGTCCGGGCCGCTTCATTCCACAATACCGCTGAATCAAAATACGACCAAGGGAGGAAGCAATCTAAGCATCAACGCCCACAAACTCCTTTGTGTTCTACTCGAGATCTCATCTACACATAGACCTAGCTCTGGTACCACTATCGGGGAACGTTGCATGGGAAACAAAAAATTTCCTACGCACACACAAGATCTATCCGTGGTGATGAGCATCTACGAGAGGGAGAGCGAATCTACATACCCTTGTAGATCACTAAGCGGAAGCGTTAAGAAACGCGGTTGATGTAGTCGAACATCTTCACGATCGAATCACGATCCGTCCCGCGATCTCATCACGAGCCGTCTCGCGATCCATCGTGGTCCTTCCGATATTGTGCCGAACAGACGACACCTCCGTGTTCAGCACACGTACAACTCGATGACGATCTCCACCTCCTTGATCCAGCAAGCGAGGGTGGAGAGGTGGCTGAGTTCTCTGGCAGCACAAAAACATGGTGGCGGTGGTGGTGAACTAATCCTGCAGGGCTTCGCCTAAGCACCGCAGAACTAATCTAGAGGAGAAACACATCTAGAGGAAGTAGAGGGCAACACGTGGCAATTAGGGTTAGGGGCTGCCCTCAAAATCCCTCAATATATATAGGAGGAAGGAGAGAGGAGGCATCCTTGGCCCCTACTCCAAGTAGGTTTGGCCGAACCAAACAAGGGAGGGAATCCACCTCCCACAAGGGAAGTGGGATCTTATTAGGACTCCTTCCCAATTTGGATTTTCCTTCTCTTCTTTGGGGTTTTTCCTTCCCCACTCTTTCCTAGCTGTATGGTCCCTTAGAGGAGGCTTCGGCCAGCCCACCAGGGGCTGGTTTACCTCCTCCCACAGCCCATGTAGCCTCTTGGGTCGAGACACCCCTCCCGATGGTCCCTCGATACCCTCCCGACACTCCCGGTACACTACCGATGAGCCCAAAACTTTTCCGGCAACCAAAACATGACTTCCTATATATCAATGTTTACCTCCGGACCATTACGGAGCTCCTTGTGACGTCCGGGATCTGATCCGAGACTCCGAACAATGTTCGGTCACCACCATACATAACTCTATACTACCGAAACATCACTGAACCTTAAGTGTGCAGACCCTGCGGGTTCGAGAACTATGCATACATGACTAAGACACCTCTACGGTCAATAACCAATAGCAGGACCTAGATGCCCATATTGGTTCCTACATATTATAAGAAGATATTTATCGGTTGAAACTCTATGTCAAGGATTTAGTTAATCTCGTATGGTGTTCTCTTTGTTCTTTGGTATGTTACTTGCCCGAGATTCGATCGTCGATATCTCTATACCTAGTCCAATCTCATTACTAGCAAGTCTCTTTACTTGTTCCATAATACAAGATCCCGTGGCTAACACTTAGTCACATTGCTTACAAGGCTTATTGTGATGTTGTATTACCAAGTGGGCCTTGAGATACCTCTCCGTCACACGGTGTAGCAAATCCCAGTCTTGATCGATGCCAACCCAACAGACACCCTCAAAGATACCTATAGAGCACCTTTATAGTCACCTAGTTACGTTGCAACGTTTGATACACAAAAGGTACTCCTCCGGTATCAGTGAGTTGCATGATCTCATGGTCATAGGAACAGATACTTGACATGCAGAAAACTATAGCAATAAACTGACACGATCATATGCTACGTTTATAGTTTGGGTATTGTCCATCACATCATTCTCCTAATGATGTGATCCCGTTATCAAATGACATCTGATGTCCATGGATAGGAAACCTTAACCATCTTTGATCAACGAGCTAGTCTATTAGAGGCATACTAGGGATATGGGGTTGTCTATGTATCCACACATGTATCTGAGTTTCCGATCAATACAATTCTAGCATGGACAATAAACGATTATCATGAACAAGGAAATATGATAATAACCCATTTATTATTGCCTCTAGGGCATATTTCCAACACTCTGGTGAGGGGCCGGTGGGCGGGGGGCTCGGGAGGAAGCCACGAGAGCTCGATGGGCTCCTCCCCTCGCTCCAGATCGGGCTACGGGAGCGGTGTACGGGCGGCGGCGACTCGGATCGGGCCCGAGCGGGCCTGGATGGGCTTCGGCGGGCCCTAGGGGGGGGAGGAGGGAGACAGGCATAGTGGGTGGCTGGTGGTGGGTGGTTTGGCATGGGATTCGAGTAGGGATTATGGTTAGGTCCAAATTAGGAAGGGAAGCGGGTTTAAATAGGAAATGGGGCTAGGTTAGGGGGATTTTTCACCGACTCGATCCGTGCGATCGCAATTGGACGGCTCCGGTCGCGGGGTTGGGTTAGGTGGGCTAGGTGAGCTGTGTTAGAGGAGTTGGGCTGAGATGAGAGAGAGATGGTGCGGCCCGTGACAAGTTTTTAAAACGTCAAAAACATCCGACAAATAAACAGATGACCACACTACTACAGTTGACCGTTGGGGTATCAAACGACCTCTGATTGCACGAAATTTGGCAAGCGGTCCACCTAAAATATAACAAGACCGCACGCCAACTTCCTACCCAATCTGAGAAAGTTTTATACGCACTTTAAAAACAATATTTTTATTGACGCCATAGGCGCATTCATGTGTGGTCGGTCTCAAAATGGTCAGCGACAAGAACAGAGAGAACCGACAACTATGAACGGATGCGAGTTTTGAAAACAAGTGACGATGCTATGCAGATGATGCGAATGATGTGATGATGAATGCAACAATCAATCGAATCACACGATGACAAGAGAATAAAACGAGAATCTTCTCGAGCGTCGGTCGCGGGCTGTTACATTCCTAATATAATAAGATAAATAGGGGTAAGCGTTATTTGAGGATCGTATACTTTGAAAGATTGATCATTTTGTTACCTATACTTATAAGTATTGTTATGTTGATATTTTTTGATTCTTAGTTTCTCAATGAGCATGCATGCAAAAGATTACATAATGGGTAGTATGTCACATAAAAAAATATGTTTTTATCATTTACCAACTCGAGGACGAACAGGAATTAATCTTGGGGATGCTTGATACATCTCCAAAGTATCTATAATTTTTGAGTGCTCCATGATGACATATTATCATTCTAGGATACTTTTAAGGTCTTTATTTACAAATTTATATTATTTTTGAGCACTAACCTATTGACCCAGTGCCCTGTTCCAGTTGCTGTTTTCTGCATGTTTTTTACTTTTCGGGTTTACAATACCAAACAAAGTCCAATTACCACGAAACTTTTTGATGATTTTTTCTGGACCAAGAGAAGACCTAGGAGATTCAGAAGGAAGCCACGAGCCACACATGGGCCCCACAAGACAATAGAGCACGCACTATGGGTCCTGATGGCTTGTGGGGCCCTCGTGGCTCCCCCGGCCTTGTTCTCTAGCCTATAAATTCCCTAATATCGTGAAAACCCTAGAGGAAGTCCCGAAACCCAGTTTGCGCCACCGCAAGTCTCTGTTCCGATGGGAGGCCATTTGGAGCTTCGTTCCACCACCCTGTCGGAGGGAGGATCGATCATGGGGGGTCTTCATCAACCTTGCTGCCCTCATGATGATGTGTGAGTAGTTCACCACAGACCTACGGATCCATAGATAGTACCTAGATGGCAATATCTCTCTTGATCTTCAATATAATGATCATCGCATCTTTGTTTTGATCTATCCGAGGTCATTCTTTTGTGCAATGCATTTGTTGGGATCTAATGAATTGTGGGTTTATGTTCAGATTATTCATGAAAAGTGTTTGAGTCACCGCTGAATATTAAGATTCTTATTTGCATGATCATAATAGCTTTGTGATTCTCTTCGATGTATTGAAATAGTTTGGCCAACTAGATTGATATTTCTTTGGTGAGAGAGGTGCGTTGTGGTAGGTTCAACCTGACGAGTTTCTATATCCTAGTGATATAAGGGGACAAGTTGTTGCTTTGTGTTGTTGCTACTAAGGATAACATGATGGGGTTTATTCATATGGATTGGGTTTACTTTGTCTACATCATGTCATCATTCTCCTTGCATTACTCTGTTTTACTTAATACTCTAGATGCAAGCTGGATAGGGTTCGATGAGTGGAGTAATAGTAATAGGTGCAGGGAGGAGTCGGCCTATTTGTTTATGGACGTGATGCCTGTATGTACACGATTATTGCCGTACAAATCGCATAACTATCCACCCCCGGGAGCCTATAAAACTGACGCGGACAAACCCTAGCGCCCACTTTCCCATCTCCCTCGCTCGGTCTCTTGTTCCCGCATGAAACGGCCGCTCCCGTCGCCATGACCGGCCTCATTCTCGCAGCCACCATGCTCCTCTCTGGTTTAGACCGTGTCTAGAAGAACCGAAGGCATCGTCTACGTTGTTTGCAAGGATTGGATCAAGCGGTGCACCACCATAGCATCGGGATTGTGGTCGGCTTCAACCTCTGCCCGGTCGCTCGCCGTCTTTAATCTACCTCACCGGAGATCCTTTACTCCGCCGGGCGCGTACTAGACCTTCCCTGTGAGCCCCACCCCCATTCCCTTCATCTCCCCCTCTGTTAGTTGCTCCATTGCATCGTCCCACGCCACGCAAGTCCCGGCCGGTGGCCATGGCCATCGCGACCGACCACGCCCACCCCCGCAACCACGCCCCGCGCGCCCTGCCTCGCCACCGTCCACTGCCGACCACGCTTGCCTTCGCTCGGCCGCCTGCGTGCGCTGCTGCTGCTCGTGCCCACCCGCGTGCTATCGCTGTTGTCACCGTGTTGCTGCCCTACTACTTACTGTCGCTGCAGCTTTGCTTTGCTGCTGCTCTTGCGTTGCTTCTTCTGCTGCTATGTTGTTGCTTGCTGTTGCTGTTGCTACCTGCTGCCTTTTGCTGCTGCTTGCTTGCTGCTGATATACCCACTAGATCGTATGGGTTGATGATTTTCGGTAGTGGAGAGTGAGGATGGGGTGATTACCTGCTCCCTGACCTGAGGAGCTCGAGCCACCTTCCATGGCATCGCGGTGGCGGTGGTGATGGCAGAGATCGCGTGAGAGGTACTGGTGGAGCTTCCCATGAGCACTTCAATAACCCTAGATCGGAAGGGGATTTTGGTGGGGTGACTGGCGGTGTGGTGAACCTCGTACCGTGAGCCCCGCCCCCACTTCTTTATATATCGCAGGTCACAGGGGCCCACCAACCATAAGATGGTTGGGCACCCCCGATCAGGGTACGAATAGATCAAGGGTCCGGTGGGCTGTTGGGCCAACACGGGGGAGATCAACCAAACATTCTCCCCCTTGATCTCAAGTTTTACTTTTAACTTTATACTTTCTAGTTTATTTGTTTCATCACATATTGGTACATAGAGCATGTCTCATCGTCACAGCTTGATTGCCGATAGAATCATACAGCTACAACATACGTTTTGTTCAGAAACAAATTCTGTTCTTTTTGGGCCTCTCATGATCCAGGAATCATAGGCTTTCCCTTAAACCCTTCTTGGCTAAGTGTTCCTTGAACACATTGGGTGGTAAGCCTTTCATTAGCGGATCCGCAAGCATATCCTTTGTCTTTATATGCTCGAGACTTATAGTGTGATCCTGGATTTTATCTTTCACAACATAATACTTTATCTCTATTGTTTTGGTAGCATTACTTCACTTGTTGTTGTGAGCATAAAATACTGCAGGCTGGTTGTCACAGTACAGCTTTAGTGGTTTGTGAATACAATCAACCACTTTCAAGTAGGGTATAAATATCTTTAGCCATATCGCCTGCCCCGTGGCCTCGAAGCATGCTATGAATTCTGCATACATCATGGATGATGAAACTATTGACTGTTTGGATCTTTTCCACGAAATATCCCCTCTAGCGAGAGTGAAGACGTATCCTAACGAGGATTTTATGTCATCTCCGTCCCCCGCAAAATCTGTGTCTGAATAGCCTTTTATCTCTAAGGAATCAGATCTCCTGTATGTTAGCGTGTAGTGCTTCGTGCCTTGCGCATAACGCAATGCCGTCTTTGCCATCTTCCAGTGCTCCATGCCTGGATTCTCTTGATATCTACCGAGTACCCTGGTAACAAAAGCTAAGTCAGGGCGAGTGCACACTTGTGCATATTATAAGCTTCCAACAGCCGAAGCATATGGCACTGGTTTCACGAGATCGATCTCGTACTGGTTCTTGGGACATTGGAATTTCACAAAACTATTGCCCTTGACTATAGGAGCAGGTGTGGCTTTACTCGCATGCATATTATACTTTTGAAGAACCTTCTCCAAATATGCCTTCTGCGATAGTCCTAAGACTCCATTGTTCCTATCTCGGTGAATTTCTATGCCCAAAACATAGGATGCTTCACCAAGGTCTGTGATATCAAAATTTGAGGATAAGAACTTCTTTGTCTCTAGTAGTAGACTAACATCACTGCTAGCAATCTAGATATCATCCACATACAAGATTAGGAAAATATATGTCCCATTTTTAAACTATGCATAAATGCAATTATCCTCAATATTTTTTCTTTGAACCCAAAACTTTTAATCGTTTGATTAAACTTTAGATACCACTGTCTAGAGGCTTGCCTTAATCCATAAATGGATTTCTTTAGGTGGCATCCCATATTTTCCTTTCCTTCCATGATAAAACCCTTGGGTTGTTTCATGTAGACCTTTTCTTTTAAATCGCCGTTCAGAAATGCCGTCTTGACATCTATCTGATGTAACTCTAAATCAAAATGAGCAACTAATGCCATTATGATTCTGATGGAATCCTTACATGAGACTGGGGAAAAGGTCTCATTGTAATCTATCCCTTCTCTTTGTGTGAATCCTGTTGCTACAAGTCATGCTTTATACTTTTCTACATTCCCATTAGGATCATACTTAGTTTTGTAGACCCATTTACAGCCTACCGTTTTGGCTCCTTTAGGAATTTCCACTAAGTCCCAAACATCTTTGGAACTCATAGAATTCATCTCATCTTCCATTGCTTTTAGCCGTTTTGATTACTTAGGGTTTTTAATGGCTTCTTCATATGTAGCCAGATCACCTTCCATATGAACCATTTCTGTGTTATAAACTTTATAATCAGTAGAAATTGCAGATCTTCTTGTTCTATTAGATCTTCTAAGGGCCTCAGTTTCTGGCACATTTTGTGCCTCAACTTGCGGCACATTTTTTACTGTTGACTGTTGTACCTCCCTTTCATGCTCAACAACGGATTCAGGTGGCTCCTGACAAACATGTTCTGGGTCTTCTCCCATAGTTTTCATGGGTGGAGTTATAGCTGGTAGTGCGAAAAATGGCTCCTGAATCATCGGATTAGGTGCATGCACCCTCTTCTCCTCAAGATCAATTTTCCGAGCTACGAGGCTGCCCCTCATCATTTCGTCCTCTAAGCAGACTACATGTCTCATTTCTACAAACTCTGTATCTGTCTGGGTAGTAGAAACAAAAACCCTTTGATCTGTTTGGATAGCCAATGAAGTGGCAACTCACTATTTTGGGATCTAACTTTGCAATGTTTGGATTAAACATTTTGGCCTCAGCGGGGCACCCCCACACCCTGAAGTGTTGTAAAGAGGGTACTCTTCCTGTCCAAAGCTCGTACGATGTTTTGGGAACCAACTTGCTTGGCACTCTGTTGAGAATGTGGATGGAGGTTTTCAGTGCCTCTATCCATAATCCCAATGGCAAGGTTGAGTAACGCATCATGCTGCACACCATATCCATCAGAGTACAGTTACGCCTTTCAGCTACTCCATTTTGCTGAGGCTCGCCTGACATTGAATACTGGGCTACTATGCGAGTCTCCTATAAGAACTTTGCAAAAGGTCCACGAACTTGGCCATATGGGGTGTGCCGACCATAGTACCCTCCCCCACGATCGGACCTTACTATCTTTATTCTTTTATCATGCTGATTTTCAACTTCAGCTTTGAATATTTTAAACTTATCCAACGCTTCAGATATTTCTTTGATTGGATAAATATAACCAAAACGAGAGTAATCAGCTGTGAAGTTTATGAACGAGTCATATCCATACACACTTTTCACCGAAAATGGTCCACAAATGTCAGTGTGGACGACTTCCAGTGTGCCTGTGCTATGAATTGCGCCCTTTTTGATTTGTTTTACATACTTTCCTTTAATGCAATCTATGCATTTTTCTAAGTCTGAAAACTCTAATGGAGGAATAATTTCACTTTTGACTAATCTTTCTATTCTCCCCTGGAAATATGGCCCAAGCGACAATGCCATAATTTCGATGAGTCGCCAGTTCTTTTTTCTGATCTTTTGTTCTTTGTTCGACGAGAAAGCATGCGCATTCACATTGGACACATAATGCACTTTTTCGCGGAGTGATAGTAAATAAAGATCATTGTGAAGTAAAGCAACACCAACATAAGCATTATTAGACCATATGGCACACTTGCCATGTCCAAAATAACACTCATAATTGTCTTTGTCCAAACAAGAAACACTAATTAAGTTTCTATGACATGAAGGAACAAATAAGACATCTCTAAGTAGAAGTTTGAACCCATCAGCTAACTCCAAGGAGATGTCACCGACAGCTTCAACTTCTGCTTGGACTCCATTAGTGACTTCAATGCATCTTTCTCTTCTTTCCATAGTCCTCGTCGAACGGAATCCCTGTAAAGAGTTTGCAACATGAACAGTTTCTCCTGAGTCAATCCACCAAGTAGATTTTTAAAACTATGTATACAAGGATTCATTTACAAAGGAAACGATGTCGTTACCTCTCTTTGCCATAACAGACTTTAGCCAAGCAGGGCAATCCTTCTTGTAGTGCCCTGTCTGCTTACAGTGGAGGCAAGTGTCTTTGTCCACTCGAAAGAACTTCTGCTGATTCTGATGCTGATAGGGTGCTTTTCCATGTGGCTTTGAAGGAGAACCTTTGCTATTTGGATTGTAATTCTTCTTCTTATGGTCCTTCACATAGTTGAGAGAACCACCATGTGAGGCTTTCAGTCCGTCCTCTTCTTGGACGCACATGGCTATAGTCTTTTATATGTCCCACTTTTCAGGTGACATGTTATAACTGACAACAAATGCGTCAAACTCTTTAGGCAACAAAGCCATAATCACGTGGACCAGGAGTGCAGGTTTGAGCTCCAAGTACGCATCCGCGGGCTTGAGTTTGCAGCCATGTTGCTCATCCTGAGAATGTGCTCTCGAATGCCATGCCCACCACCAGTGTAGTTCTCTGTGACCAGTTGCTTTATCAACTGGGTGGCATGTGTCTTTGAAGAACCAGTGAACTGGTTATTTATCTTTGTAAGCAACTCCCCTATGGAAGTGCACTCTGCAATTGAGGCCACAATGGCGTTCTCAATTGTATTATTTATAAATTCCATACAATTTTTGTTGGCATTTATCCACTTTTGATTGTTGAGGGTGTAGGACAACTACAATAGAGCATAGTCCCTCTTATGTCTATCCCATACAACATCATCATCAGTGGCCTCTCTGACTGGCTCTGTAGGTCTGACTGGCTGTGGTTCATCCACAACCCAGTCCACCTCAGCACAGACAAAGGCCAAACCAACTTTCTTCCTCCACTCGGTGTAATTATCACCTCTGAGTGTTGGAACTTCTTTCAGACAACTCATCAAGTTGAAACCTCCTGAAATTATAACAACCATATGCGTTAATCTAACGTTGGTCAAATTAAACATATAATTGTCTATGCAATTTAAATCTATATTATCGTTGGGCAAAATAATAGAAAATAAATGCACCTTTAATAAAAAACATGATCATGTTATTAATAACGTTGGTCAGAAAATAACATAATCATATTAATTCTAATAATCACTTTAATGTGCTCTTTAAAAAATGATTCTCTATAAACTTTATTTCTTTGTATAAGAGCACTATAAATATTTAGGCAACAGAAAAACATGAAAATAATTTCATAAACTTTTTATACTTGAGAAAAACTTTTCTTTTATTAAATAAAAAATTCATGAACTTTATTATATTTTTCTTTATAAAATTCATGAACTTTTGTTTTTCTGAAAATTTTCAATTTTATTTTCAAAGACTTTTCTATTTTTGTTTTTTAGAAACTTTTGAACTTTTCTTTTCTATTTTCTAAATATAATTTTTTGTAGGATAAATAAGCATAGAAAAACTATTGGAAATCTGCCCAAAACTAGACAGAAAACGGAAAAAGGGCGACCAGGGCTATCTAGGCCGAAACCGGCCCAGTCACCCAGCGCCCCAGTTTGGGGCATAGGCCTCTGCCAGCCCACTCCGGCTCAGCTGGCCCAACTGGCCCGAGCCGGGGCTAGGGTTTTGATCGATGCCGTCCGATCAGGATCTTCGGATCCGACGGCTCTCCACGCGCATCGGCCGAACAAAACAACGCCTCGACCTCGATCGCTGTAATCGTAGCTTCATTCTCTCGTCGCCCGCTCTATTCTCTCTCGCTGGTCTGCGCCCACCCGGTCGAGCACCACCGCTCCCCGCGAGCTCGTTCCGAGCAGCGTTCCGCCGGCCACCAGTGACGATGGTGGTCGCCACGGCTCCGCGCAAACCCTCTCCCTTCCGTTCTTTCTCTCCTCTTTTCTCCCCCCCGCTACTTCTTATGTCCGACGGTGGGGAAAAGCCTCGCCGGCCGGCGATGACGGCATCTGGCCGCCACGTCGCGCGAGCCGCGGGATAACTTTCCCCTTCCCCTTTTATTCTTTCTTCTTCCACCTACTAGCCAGTGAGAGAGAGAGAGAGCCGGGATAGCTCCCACTGCTCCCCTACGCCGGCGTGCGTCTGATGGCGGCGCCCCTGCCGGCCCCTTCACCGATCACGTGAGCTCCCGAAGGAGAGCGCGCCGCCGTCGAATGGCCTAGTGGTGGTGCCCTTTGCCCCCTTTTTTGTTTGTTTCTTTTTCTTTGCCGGCGAGCCCTAGGGATTCCGGTTGTTCTTCTTCCGGACGGCTCGGCTTGCTGATGCCCGTCCGGATCGTGAGGAACGGCGTGGCCATGACAGCAGCGCTACTTTGCCGGTGAGGACCCGAGGTCCTTCTCCGATGGACTCTGCCCTCTTAGGGTTCTTTGGGGAGGGGATCTTTCTGTTCTTCTTTTGCTACCGAATATACATCTAGAACCCAATGGCTCTAATACCATTGATATACCCACTACATCGTATGGGTTGATGATTTCCTGTAGTGGAGAGTGAGGATGGGGTGATTACCTGCTCCTTGACCTGAGGATCTCGAGCCACCTTCCATGGCCTCGCGATGGCGGTGGTGATGGGAGAGATCGCGTGAGAGGTAGTGGTGGAGCTTCTCGTGAGCACTGCAATAACCCTAGATCAGAAGGGGATTTCGGTGGGGTGACTGGTGCCACGGTGAACCTCGTACCGTGAGCCTTGACCCCCACATCTTTATATATCGCAGGTCATAGGGGCCCACCACCCATAAGAGGGTTGGGCGCCCCTGATCACGGCGTGAATAGATCAGGGGTCCGGTGGGCCGTTGGACGCACGCAGGAGAGATCAACCTCATAGCTGCTTCTACTCCTAGCTGCCTTTTGCTACTTCGTGCTTGCTGCTTCTACTCCTAGCTGCCGCAGATGCTCTATTTTTGCTTCTGCTAGTGCTGCCATTGCGCTACTGCTGCATGCTGCCGCTGCCTCACGCCGCCCGCTCCAGTGCACATCATTGCTGCTGTCCATGGCCTTGGCCACGGCTGAGTGCGCAATATGCAAAGTCTCTGTCCGTATACGAACATGTCACCGTGTACCCTCGACGTCGAGGTGATGCATCGCAGCTCACGTCGAAGGGAACCCGTCTGCAAGCGTGGTACGCAAGCAATCCGACGGGCGCTTTTGCAGACCCGAAACCCCACACGCCCGGAAGGGACCCTGTCAGGGCGCACGACGACTATGGGCTGCCCTAGGTTGACCTGGTCGCCCCTAGGGCCTTTTGGATTGCTACCCTCCAAGAATAAGAATGAACAAAGAACGAGAAGAAAGATACAAGGGTAGGGGATAGATGTACACGAAAAAGTAGTAGAGTGTTTGTTCGATTGTGTGTTGTCTGAATCGACCGTCACCTCCACTATATATGTGAGGCGGCTGGACTTCCCGTACAAGCAAATGATTCATCTAAGCTTTCCTGACAAGAAAATTAAATCAATTCACGTCCTAGAGGCCTAACTCTAGTCTAACTCGGATTCAACTCATATCTGGCCCAAACTTCTGTCTTGCTCTTTGCACGGGACAGAGAATCTGCATATGACCTCCGATTGAGACGATTGTAATATGAGAATCAATTGTTTCGATGATACGAACAATTCTTATGTTGATCATTTTTTCAAATAAAGCCGTCTTGAATACTCCATGAGGTCATCTTTAACTTCCAGTCGGATTCGGTCATGTGTATGACTAGGCTGTCCAAGTCTTGTAAAAAATATAGAGGTCATATATTACCTCAAATTATGATGACTCCAAAAGCAAAGTTGACCACTTTGACGATACACACAACTTTCACGTAGACCATTTTTCCATACAAGGTCATTCAGATAGTCGTTTGAGCCCGTATTTAGCTTCTAGCCAACAAGCAACCGATGGTGCTACCTATCACACATGTGTCTGATTGGGCGCGCCAATCTTGGCCTCGTGATAGGGTAGCGCTCCGATGGCTCTAACTTTTGCATATGACCTCAATATGAGACGATTTGCATATCAAAATCGATCATTTCGACGAGACAAAGACAACCTGTGTGGAACATTTTCTCATACGAGGTCGTATTGGGTGCTTAATCGGACAAACAGTACTCTGAATATGAAATTTAAATACTTTGAGGACAGTTTCGGCCTTCAAGATGAGATCGGACGGCGGTGTCCCAAACTTCAAATGTGTTCATGCCAACACTGCAGAACTTTTTCATGTAGAGAATTTCTTCATTTGAATCCATCTTAATAATGTTTTCTTCCGTGCCAAAATCAGGTGTCAACACATGCCCCCTGTTTTTCGGCAAAGCTTGTGTGCCGAAAAATAACTTGCACACATTTGTTCTCACAACAATATCAACACTCCATCGACCATTCATATGCTTAGGACGATAATCTCATATCGTCCAAATGCTCAAGCTGGCTATCACCTGGGTAGGGCCTCTTCATATATTTGTTGTTTTGATAACACAAGCGCCTCCATGGATACACCCCATGATGCAACCTGCCTGATCTCTCAACCCGGATCCTACAAATAAGGAAAATATATTTCTTCCAGTCAGCCACCGATGGACTAGATCATTGTTAGTGGCCGATGCAATAGTCAAAGCATCCTCACAAATATTGGTAAAACTGAGCATCAACTTTCAGGTATGAGATAAACCGTGAAGAACACCATTTTCCAGATGCGAGCTTCGCCAACACAATGCACTCTCAGGGAGATATGGAAATATTGGCTGGAAATATTGGCCGTGCGTCCTCATCTTAAAGGACCAGGAGAACCCGTCCACCAAAGTGTGAATAGCCGAAATAAATCAGATGTTTCGGGTGGGGATAAATTACAAAGCATCGCCTTTGATGGTACGGTAGAAGAACATGGATGATGCACTGGATGGAGTCTCCTATAGTGGTATGAAATTTGTCGGGTTCGCCTACCGGCTTTTTGTTTGTCCTCCTTTACCCTTGTTGGTTTTGCAACAAAAGCTGGTTCATCCTTCTTGATTTGAGAGTTTCGCTTGGGGACCCATGCCATGTTCCTCTTCTCCAACTCTCCAGCTCTTAGCCGCTTCAGCCGCCATGCTTTCCAATATGATAAGCCAAGTGGGCATTTCAACAGTGATCTCATTTTATCCAGTGGCGGTTCTTTCATAACTTTGGGCACTTCCGGCTTGACTTGTCTAGACTCAATGACTGGGTATTTGAAAGTTACTCACTTCACTTTATTTCCCTTTGTAGCCAACATCAACTCAACTGGCTTTTGGTTATTTGGAGCCGGGTTTGAAACAGCATCCTTGCGGCCATCTCTTTTTACTTGGTAGACCTGCTTGACCACCTCCTTCCTCCTTCATGAGCTCCTGGCCGACTCTTGATTAAGCCAGTCTTTGACATATGGTCACCAGCTTGTTTTTCTTGGAGCTGCATAAACTTGACGAGGTGATTTAGCATAAGAATGATGGTGTGCCTATGAATTACACCTGTCCCATGATTTATATGAATATAAGCCGGCATGGGAAGGCCTAGATGACTTTGCCATTGGCGGCCCAAACGAAGTTCACAGAGTTGGCGTGTTTAGCTTCTTCCTTTGCCAATCCTGATCTACAAATTTACACCTTGGGGTGACTTCGATGCTTTCGGTCCACTTGGCCGATAGGCACTCTTCGCCTCACTTATCTTCTCATATTTTTCCAATAATTGCGTGAAAGTGACTTTCGTCTTTTTACCTATGTGCTTACCATGGCCCTTGCTTTGTTTGGTCTTGCGTGCATCGGTCTTTGGATTTTATTGTTGCCTCCCAGTGCTAGATGTCTCTCATGTAGCTTTGATGGAATTCCTATCTTCAGGGTTGCTGGCTTGAATAATTTCTTTTCGTGATGAATTGGCCCCATCATCTTCAGCGTGCACCCGTTCGTCGTGGGATGAGTCGGCTTGCAGTCGACACATGATTGCTGTCAAGATTACTGTAAGTTGGCTGTCCATCATCTTGTGGTCGAACAATTTCAAATCGTCCTTCGACGACCGATTGTGTGACTTGATGAAGCACATCATGGTCTCTGATTTTCTGCTGGAACGAATTGGGCATTCGCTCTTGTCTTAATGGCTCAATATGCCGATCTTCTATGATACTTGGGTTAGCCGGCGATGCACCAATGATGAGATCAGTTATGCCCAAACGGAAAGTACACTGCTTGCCCATTAACCGTTATTGTGAACCCGGTTGTGGAATTAAACAACCAAGTGATGTCGGCTTAACATCATCTAACTCGGCTATGCATCGTCTTTTGTCCTCCTTTTCCGACTGTTCTGAATTGGCTAATTTGAAGGACTTTGAATCTCGCTTTATGTTTCTGCAACCAAAATAGTTACAAGATATATGTCCCATTTGAGACCAAATGTTAGCCAGGCATGAAACAATCAAAGTTGTCCATATGAAAATAAAGCTTAGCCGACATGATGGTGACAACTTTGGTTGGAACAGATTGCCACTATTAGACCCTATGAATGGTACAACATGTTGACTGGCATAATTAGTGACAAGATTATTCTTAGCAAATAAATTACTTATCTTGACTGGTCTTTCAAAATTTATTAGAATTGTAGCGGAAGATGCATCGATAGTATAATTTCGACCAAATTGAAAGACAAGTAAAGTATTGGGAGAATGTGATGTCGGCACAACATGAACAATGCTTAGATCCACCTCTGGATATATCTCCAACACTTTGACTTCCTCTTCTGGCTCTTGTCCCGTGTCACTCGGGTCCACCTTGTTGACCGAACATTGTCTAGCTTTACTTTCTGGCTCTTGATGTTCATCTGTAACTGAATCTTGTTTGATCATCTCCTTTTGTTCTTGATGCTCATCATCTTTGGCACGGAACTCACCGGGCAGGATGTAAGCCCCCTTACATCTAGAAAATTCGAGCATGGCCAATTTGCTGCATCTGCCGTTCCTTAGCTCGGTGCAACTTGCATCTTTTATTTTGGTACACCTCACAATGACTGGGTTGATGCACTCGGCATTAGCCAAATATGTACTCGGATGGATCCATGTACTCGGCTGGCATGATGTACTTGGCTGGCTTGATGCACTCGGGTGACTTGTTGCACTCGACTGTAACTGGCTCGATGCACTCAGTCTTGATTCTATGCGCTCGGCCTTAACCATCTTGGTGCTCAATCCTGTTCGAACCGAATACATCATTGTCTTGGCTTTAACGGAATCATTTGACTCGGCTATAGATGATTAATCATATTTGACTTTGTTTCAACTGGATCCAACATACTATGTCCTCGTTTTCTCACAACAGATGCCATAGGGTGGCTTATCGTAGGTGGTTGGGGCCGAAGGATGCCGACGGACTCTGGGTGCGAGGTTGGGCACAAGAGGTGATGACACACGATGTACCCAGGTTTGGGGCCCTCCAGGGGAGGTAATACCCCCAATCCTGCTTGGTTTAGTTGGATGGATGGGTATAAATACAATGGTGCTCCTAGAGCTGTGTCTAGAGGAGGAAGAAGGGGCAGCCGGCTCCTCTTTTCCCACTGCTAGAAGGGGCCGTGTGTGTGTATGAAGATGATCCTTCGCCTATGTGGAACCCCTTGCATGGGGGGGGCTCGGGGGGTTTTATAGGCCAACCCCCCGGCTCTTATAATATGTTCTAAGTACAAAGGTGGGGGGACCCGGTTGGCAGCCTCTCTGGCTGGCTAGAGGGTCCCGCCATTCGTGTTGTCTCGTCGTTGCTGGGGTCCATCGGCCAAGCGGTCCCATCTCCTGTTGGGGCCCGCCAGCCGGCTCCGCGACTGGCCCTCGCCCACCTGTCGCGACACTGGTCGCTCGAGGGGGCTTCGTCTAGCGCCAGCCGGCCGAAGTCGCTGGTACTGCCGGCTGCACTGTTGCCACACCGGCACAGGTAATCGAGTGGGCGAGGGCGTGTCGGCACTATTCCCTCACCCGGTCGCGCTCGTTGAGGTCAACAGCCCGAACGGCTGGACTATAGTCACGCTCTGCAGTGCGTTAGCGGCCACTGTAGCCATAGGGCCGCCCGTCGTGCCGGTCACGTCGTGTCACCGTACCCGTGCGCAGAGGGACGAGAGGTCACCTGTCCGTCCCAAGGTCAACGGAAGAGGCGGCCCAGTAGCAGCCGGTTGCGCCTAGCCGGCCGAGGGTCGGACCGGCCCCCTGACCGGCCATCCGGGGCGCCAGCCGGCCCTAGCTCGAGTTGGGCGTCCTCCAGCCGGCCTCGTCTTGCCGGCCGTGTAGTTTGTCTTTTAAGTGTGAAGGCGGGAGAACCTATTGCTTTGGCCTACCTAGGGGTAATAACCCTGTCAATAGTCCCCGAAGCCGGTGGGGGCCCGTGTCCGGCAGACGGAGGGGAGCTGGCGGCTTCCCCAGCTCAACCCGCCTCCGGCTCGAAGCCGAAAGGGCAGCCGGGCAGACCGTTGGGCCCGACACCTCGGGTACCGTCGCGCCGCCCCGGGACCCATGCCGGCACACGGGGAGATGGGACGTCGCCTGGGCCTAGCCCGCTAGGCCCCAGGCGTAGCCCAGTAGGCCTCGGGTCCTAGGCTAGGATCCTGTACGTCCCGAAGTGGCCGTTACGGCCTGGGGCCATCCATGCGCGCGCGGAGTTTTCGAGGGGAGTGGGCGTAATAAATCCCACGTCCCCCGGTTGTGGCCTCCCCTATAAAAGGAGAGGAAAGGCAGGAGGTGGAGGTACCCGCGCCTCACTTGCCTCCTTGCTCCCGGTCTTCATTGCCTCCCTGCCTTCCTCGCGCGACACCGCACCCGAGCACGCAACCGCGCCCGCACGCTTTACCTCCGCCGCGATGGCCGATGGATGTGGTGGAAGCTGGGCTGGCTCCATTGTGGTCGAGGCGGACATCGCCGAGCTTCGCCGCACGCGCATGCTGCTGCCGGAGAAGCGGGTGGTTGCACGCGCGCCGGGCGACGAGGTAGAGCCGGCGCCACAGCCAGGGGAACACGTCGTGTTCCTCTGGCACTTCTGCCCGGGCTTCGGGCTCCCAGTCAGTATCTTCTTTCGCCTCTTCCTTGATACCTTCGACCTCGAGCTGCACAACCTCTGCCCGAACTCGATTCTATACCTCTCTGCATTCGTGAAGTTATGCGAGGGGTACCTCGGCATTCTTCCCTTGATCAACTTCTTCAACGTGCTTTTCTATCTCAAGTCGTTGAAAAGCGACGCCTGCGGGGGCACGGTGGTGTGCTGCCGCGGCGTCGCTTGCTTTCCTTCTCTTTCCCTTATCGACTCCGTCAAGGGGTGGCACCGAACGTTCTTCTACATGAAGAACGCCGACTCTACGACAGACTACATCCGGCAGCCGCCATTTGACGACAGGCAGTCCACCCAGTTGAACTGGCTGGGGCCTGCCCTGCGCGGCGTGGCCCTAGAGGAGCTTGGCCGGCTCACGCATCTCAAAAACTCCGAAGGACTGGTCACCGCCATCTTGGTGGCGGCCTTCATCTTGCGTCGGGTGTGGCCCTTCCAAATGAGGCCACACCAGATTTGCGATATATCCGACCGGCGTGACCCCTACCGGCTGTCCATCGTCGAGCTGACGCCGGCTCAGGTGGCTAGGCGGGTGAACGCCCTTATGACGTTAATGCTGAAGCCTGCCTCGTGGTCGTTTGGCATGGAGCCGTATGACCGTATCAACCGGCCTCCCCTGGTAAGTCTTTTCGTCGAGGTGGTTTCTTTTCGTTTGATATTCCCCAGCCGGCAGCCGACTGGAGAACTCACTTTGGTGTGCTGACTGCAACTGCTGGTGCAACAGAACACGCCGGACGTCCCACACCCGCAGATCTTCGAGGCGGAGCACGACACCTCTAACTCCAAAGACTATGAGATGGGGGCCTCGGAGGAGGGAGCGGACTCCTCGGGAGGAGCCGACGAGCCGGCGGACCCATGAGGCGACACTCCTGGGGGAGCCGGGGAGCCCAGCGGAGCTGGTGAGTTCCCTCTTGCCCCCTCGATCAAGGATTGGACGAATGACGACGATGATGATGACGACTTGATGATTCTGAATAAGCCTCCTCCTGCAGCGCGCCAAGGCCGGAGGAGCGTGGAGCGGCTAGCGCAAGCCCCGATGGTCGGAGCAGCCGACGGGGGAAGAGGCCGGCTCAAGGGGGGCTGGCGGCCCTGCCGCCGGGCCCGAAGCGGGTGAAGGTGGCCGTGTAGAAACCACCGTCGCACGCCAAGCGGACCTTGCCCTTCGTTATCGCGTAAGTCTTTATTTTGCGTAAGTTTTGCTTCCGCCTCGCGAGCTGGTTAATAACCGGTACTTGGGTGTTGCAGTGACCCCATCGAGCTCCACGATGAGGAGCCAGCGGGGGACCTGACGGATGCTGCCAGCCAGCTGGCCCGCAAGCACGCGGCCACCCAGCGGGAGGAGAAGAGGAGGCTCGCGAAGCTGCGAGCCTCCAAGTCCCAGATGCGAGGAAAGGCCTCGCACTCCGGAACCTCGAGCAGCCGGAGGCGGAGGGGGTCAATGGATTCTCCGTGGGCGTAACACTCGGCAGCGGAGTCAACCTGCATGTCGAGGCCTCCATCGAGCGAGCCGCGGGGGGCGACCATGGACCTGCCAGCGCCTCCGCCTGCGCAGGAGACGGCCTGGCGAGGGCGGCGACGACGGAGCTGGCTCCCGAGGCGACCCGGCCTGCGGTGCTGAAGGTGACCCCGCGTGCGGCCGAGCCGGCCCGGGCCGAGGTGCGAGAGGTCCCGGCTGCCCCGAAGGCAGCGGCCATGGAGGTGGAGGTGCCCTCCGTCGCGATCGATGTGCCAGAGCGGCAGGAAGCAGAGGCGGCAACGGCACTAGGCGGGGGGGGGGGGCAGCGGTAAGCGACTCTCGGCCCCTTGCCGTCATCAACCCGCCCCCGACGACTCTAGCTGCAGCGAGCCCGGGGGGTAGCGGCGGCCGGGCCCGGAGAACCCTTCGGTCGATGCAGGAGGTGCTCCAAGACTGGGAGGCATTGGCGCATGCGCCAACCCTGCCGGCTCCCCAGGCGGGCGGCCTGATCCCCTCCTTTGGAGCATCTTGGATCGGTGCCGGCGGGAGCTGGCCCAGTTCGTAGAGGCGGCAGACACCGTGCTGCAGCATGCGGAGGTAAGCCCGATAGCTCTGTCTTAGAGTTTTTAGTGGGGGCGCGCGAGCGCACCCACTGGGTGTAGCCCCCGAGATGTGGGCCGGCTGACCGGCTGATGGGGAGCCGGGCCGGATCTCTTTTGAGCGTGTCTTGACTTTTGCCTCCTTGCGACAGGAGGGAACCTCCCTGCGGCAAAAGCTATTCATGGAGGCGGTCGCCATCCATGATCGCAGCAAATACGGCTTCTACCACCTGGAGGAGGAACTGGCACGCATGCAAGGTTGGTTGCACTTTGCAGGAGGGGAACATAGCCCCCGAGAGCCAGCTGACGCCTGTTGTGTCTTGCAGGTGAGCTGGCCACCCTTCGGGAGGAGAGAAACAGGCTTGTCTTTGAGCGGGACCGGCTGGCGCAAGGCGTTCAGGCGGCCACGCAGGAGAAGGACCGACTCGCCGCACTACTGGTCGACGGGGAGGCGGTCTGGGACCGGTTCAAGGCCGAGGCAGCAAAGGAGGTGATGGCCCAGGAGACGACCATCAAGGAGGCGGCTGACGCCACCCTGAGGACTGCCACCCTCCAAGGTGAGGTGACCCGGCTCGAGAGGACGCTCGAGGAGGTTAGGGGTTCCCTCTCCGCGTCAGAGGCGGCTCAAGAGTCGAAGCGCAAGGCGGCGCTCAACTTCGCCCTTGGAGTGGACGACACGATTGAAGGTAGGTGCCGGTTTTTCTCTTCCCCAACCGGTTGCTTTTCCCTTTGGCGTTTCTTTTGTTTCAACTTGACTGTCTTTCCTTCTCTTCTTCTTTCTTCCAGGGTGCTTCCCGGAAACTTAGCGCCGCGCTACGCGCGCCGTTGAGGAGCACCGGTAGTACCTTCGGGAGTGCGGTCGCTCCATCAAGGAGGAGGTCGCGTGGGACGTGGACGAGATCAGAATCGTCATCGAGATGCGGATGACCCATCTCGAATGGAGCATGGAGAGGCTGAAGACAGCCGGCAAAGAGGTCATTGCCGCGCTATGGCCGGGCCGCAGGGGAGCTCCGATGAACCACGTGGCGCAGTGGATAGAGCATGTCGTCCCCCGCCTTGAGGCCTGGAAGGCATCGGTCGCTCGGGCCGGGGCGCAGATGGCACTCCGGTTCGTCACGTCGTGGTATCGCGGCGTGGACCTGGGCCGGTTGGCGACCATGTGGGACGTGCCGGCCACGGAACGAGAGGCTCGTGAGCTGGCCCTTGTCCTTTGGGCCAACGAGCTCGCATCGTACGTCGACGCGGACGAGTTCCTGCCGGCCCTTGGTGAGGACGGCGAGCCGCTGCCCGAGGACTCCTGTGGCATCCCCCAAGGCCCGGCGGATGATGAAGTTGCTGATGAGAGCACCGATTAGAGCAGCGAGGAGGCCGAGACCGAGGATCCCGTCTTGAAGGACAAGGAAGCCGACCCAGAGGCCGCGACCACCTCCTAGGCGGGAACCCAGCCGCCCAGTAGTGCGCCGGCTAGAGGCACGCCGGTTGGCGACGCGCCGGTGGCCTGAGCCCCGGGCGTTTTTATCTTTCACTTTTTTCCTTCCTGTAAAGTTAGGCTCGAACCCACCCACTGGGGGTGTTTATGTAATGTACTAACACTGGTCATGGGTCGCTTTTGCCTTAACGTTTATGCCATGAACAGTTTGCCTTGTTACTCATGCCGCCTCATCCTTATCCTTTTTTGCCCGCTCGACTGTTTTTGGTTCTTCTCCTTTTCCCCTTTGGTTTTGGCTCCGCCAGCCTGACAGTCGGGAGCCGGTCTGTAGCTGGGTCAGGGCGTCCGCCTCAAGGGAGCCGGTTCAAAACTTAGGAATCGCAAGGGCCTTTCGGGATAAGTAGAGTGGTAGAGGCACGACGATGGTCCGGCTGGGCCTAGCCGGAGTCTCCCTTTGTTTTGACCTTTCGTGTGAGCCAAACTTTGCCGCCCCGATGCCCCATCAGCCGGACAGCTGGGAGCCAGTTCTATAGCTGGTAGGGGTGGGGAGGTTTGGCCGCCTCACATTACTTAGCCAACTTCTAGGAGAAGCGCTCTAGGTCCAGCTGGCTAGCCACCGGGTCCGGGAGCCGGGTCGAAAAGCCGGTGAGTGAGGAACACTTTTGAGGGAAACAAAACGGGGCACACCCCAAGAGCCGGCTTGCGGTGCCCATTGCATTCATAAGACCAAAAGGGTGGGGATACATACATACACTTGTTTCTTCAGCAGTAAAACAGATGTAGGAGGGCCGCGTTCCATGGGCGCTCTGTCTCCTCTCCGGAGGCATCTCTTTTGCGCTTCTATGGCTTCTGGGCATCTATTAAATAGTATGCATTGTTGTGCAGTGCCTTGCTGATGATGAATGGGCCCTCCCATGGGGAGGACAACTTGTGTTGTCCGGCTGTTCGCTGGATCCGCCTGAGGACTAGGTCCCCCTCACGGAACGAGAGTGGCCGGATTCACTTGCTATGGTAGTGCCGCAGCTTCTGCTGGTAGATTGCTGTCCAGCTTAAGGCCAGTTCACGAGCTTCCTCGAGTAGGTCGACGCCGTCTTCTCTTTCCTCCTTCGCGTCCTTCTCCGTGTATATGGCGACCCGAGGCGAATCAAACTTGATGTCGATGGGGATGACCGCCTCGGACCCGTACACAAGGAAGAAGGGAGTGTAGCCAATTGAACGGTTCGGGGTGGTCCTAAGACTCCAAAGGACGACCGGCAGCTCGTCAATCTAGCAGCCGGCCGACCTCAACAACGGCGTCACGAGCTGGGGCTTGATGCCGGACAGGATAAGGCCGTTTGCCCTCTTGACCTGGACGTTTGATTGCGGATGAGCCACGGAGGCCAGATCGAGCCGGATTCCCTGCTTGGAGCAGAAGCGTGCGAGTGCACCCTTGGCGAAGTTCGTGCCGTTGTCGGTGATGATGTTGTGGGGGACGCCGTAGTGCACCGTGATGTCGTCGATGAACCGGACGGCCGTGGGGCCGTCCAGCTTCTTGATTGGCCGCGCCTCGATTCCACTTGGTGAATTTGTTGACAGCCACCAGCAAGTGCGTCATGCCGCCTCGAGCGGTCTTGAATGGGCTGTCCAGCCCCCAATCGGCGAAGGGCCATGGAAGGGGGATGATTTGGAGGGTTGTTGCCGGCAGGTGGCTCTGCGTGCTGAAGCATTGGCAGCCCTCGCACTCATGAACCAAGTTCTTGGCCGCCTCGAGAGTAGTCGGCCAGAAGAAACCATGGCGCAAAGCCTTGGCCACCAGGGCCCTAGAGGCGGCGTGGTGCCCGCACTCACCCTGGTGGATGTCGAGGAGGATCTCCAGACCCTTTTCCGGCTCGACGCATCGCTGGAAGACGCTGGGGGTGCTGCGATCGATGATCTCGTTGTTGATGATGCCGTAGGCCGTGGCCCGGTGTTGGATTTGTCTTGCCAAAGCCTCATCTGGAGGCAGCTCGCCCCGTAGAAGAAACGCTAGTATGGGTTGGGCCCATGAGGGGGTTGTGACGGGGACCGGCTCGGGAGCCCCCGGGGCCGGATGACCAGCCCCCGGGACCGGCGCACCAGCCCTTGAGACCGGCTCGGGAGCCCCCGGGACTGGATGATCAGTCCTCGGGACCAGTTCACCAGCCCCTAGGGCCGGAGGGTCGATGGTCATCATGATGATGGCGTCGTTGGAGCCGGCCGCCTCGGACGCCGCCGGCTCGATTTGAGCCGGCTGGGCGGCCGACGGTTCGGGAGCCGGTGGTGAAGGTGCCGGAAAGGCGGCCGGGGCCGTCAATGGGCCGGCGACGCCTGCTGGCATGAAGATTGATTCTGATTCCGGGTAGGGCTTGATCGATGGCTTGAGCAGCCGTTTGAGGGAGACGCCGGCTGGGATGGCTTGCCGGGTGGAGCCGATCTTCCCCAGCGCATCCGCCGCCTCGTTGTCCGCCCGTGGGACGTGAAGAAACTCACAGCCCTCGAAGAATACGGTGAGCTGTTGTACGAGGAAGCGGTAGCTGGCCATGTTGGCATCCTTGGCGTCCCATTCGCCAGAGACTTGTTGCACCACGAGGTCAGAGTGCCCGAAGCATAGAATGCACCTGATGCCGATTTCCCTGGCGAGCCGAAGGCCATGGACGATGGCCTCGTACTCCGCCATGTTGTTGGAGGCAGCAAAGTGGATTTGGAGGGCATACTAGAGATGATCACCTTTCAGGAAGGAGAGGACTACGTCGGCACCCAGGCCGGTCCTCATTTTCGAGCCATCGAAGTGCATGCGCCAATGCATGGAGTCTGGGGGAGGTGGGATGAACTCCGTCTCCGCCCAGTCGACGAGGAAGTCAGCCAACGCCTGTGACTTGATGGCGGTTCTTGGCTCATACCGGATCTCATGATTGGCGAGGGCGATGACCCATTTGGCGATCCGGCCGGTGGAGTCCCAGCCGCTCATGATCTCGCCAAGCGGGGCCGTGCTCACCACAGTAATGGTATGCTCTTGGAAGTACTGCTTGACCTTCTTGGCGGTCAAGTATATGCCATAACACATCTTTTGGTAGTGGGGGTAGTTTTGCTTAGACGTGGAGAGGACCTCACTGAGGTAGTAGACGGGCCGTTGGACCGGCAGGGACTTGCCTTGCACCGGCCGTTCGACCACTAGGATGACGTTGATGACGCAGGTGGTTGCCGCAATGTAGGCGAGCAGCGGTTCCTTCTCAGCTGGCACGGCTAGGATGGGCGCGCGGGTGAGCGCCTTCTTGAGGCTGCGGAAGGCCTCGTCTGCTTAGTTAGGCCAATCGAACATGCTCGGTTTCTTGGTGTGGCCCAGCTCGATCAAAGTCGTCTTGCGGAGGAGCCCGTAGAGGGGTAGGGCCTTCTCCCCCAGCCGGCTGATGAACCGGTTGAGCGAGGCGAGGCAGCCGGTGAACTTCTGGACGTCGCAGAGCCGGGTCGGCTTCGGCATGCACTCGATCGTGCTGATCTTCTCGGGGTTAGATTCGATGCTGCGAGCGGACACGAAGAAACCCAAGAGTTGGCCGGCGAGGACACCAAATACACACTTCTTCGGGTTGAGCTTGATCTTCTACTTACGCAAGTTCACGAAGGTCTCCCGGAGATCATCGAGGAGGCTGAAATGCTTATTGGTCTTGACGACGATGTCGTTGACATACACATGGACATTCCTGCCTATCTGAGGCAGGAGGCACTTTTCCATACACCGTTGAAAGGTGGCGCCTGCATTTTTTAGGCCGAAGGACATGCTGATGTAGCAGTAGGCCCTGAAGGGCGTGATGAAGGAGGTCTTGAGCTGGTCTTCTGGGTCCAGCTTGATCTGGTGGTAGCCTGAGTAGGCGTCCAGGAAGGACATCAAGTCGCAGTCAGCCATGGAGTCGATGACCTGATCGATCCGCTGTAGGGAGAAGGGGTCCTTGGGACATGCCTTGTTCAGGCTTGTGTAGTCGATGCACATGCGCTAGATCTTGTTTTTCTTTAGCACCAGGACTGGGTTTGCCAACCAGTCCGGGTGGAACACTTCCATGATGAACCCGACTATGAGCAGCCGGGCAATCTCTTCGCCTATAGTACGCCACTTTTCCTCGGAGAGGCGGTGCACGGGTTGCTTGACCAGCTTGACGTCCGGCCGGACGTGTAGTTTGTGCTCGGCAAACTTCCTCGGAACACCCGGCATGTCCTTGGGGGACCATGCGAAGATGTCCCGATTCTCATGGAGGAAGTCGACGAGCTCGCGTTCCTATTTGCTGTTGAGGCCGGAGCCGATGGTGACGCATTGAGCCGGGTTGGCCGGGTCAAGCGGAATTTTCTTGGTGTCCTTGGACGGCTGGAAGGAGGCCTCGCTGACGGATTGCAAGGGAGGAGCCGGCACGGCCGGCTGGCTGGCAGCAAGGGCTACGAGCCGGTCGAGCTGCCGTTTCTCCTCGGTGATCTCCAGGGCCTTAGCCAGCCGGCTGCCGTCTCGAGCGCACTCGAGCGACGTTTTGTAGTCGCCTGCGATGGTGATGATTCCTTTGCGGCCCGACATCTTGAGCTTGAGCTTGGCGTAATGGGGGACCACCATGAAGCTGATGAGGGTCGGCCGGCCTAACAACGCATGATAGGGGCTCGCAAGGTCCACGACCTTGAACATCACCGGCTCGCGGCGGAAGTGGCCGGGTCCACCAAAGAGGACATCGAGCGTGATCTTACCGACAGGGGAGTAGGACTTCTCAGGCTCGATGTCGTGGAAGACCGTTCGGCTCGCCTACAAGTCTTTTATTTTCAGCCCCAGCTTGTGCATCATGTCGAGGTAGAGAATGTTGATGCTGCTGCCACAATCTATCAGCACCCGAGGGAAGCGGCAAGTTCGCTCCTTGGTGGCGATGGTGGGGTCGAGGACCAAAGCATAGCTGCCGGGATTTGGCATCACGGCAGGGTGGTCAGCCTGGCTCTAAGTGACCGGCTTCTCCGACCAGTGCATGCACTGGGGAGTTGCGGGCATGGTGGCGTTCACCTCCCGGCGGAGCTGGCACTGAGCGTGTTTGCCCGTCTCTTCACTGGTGAAGACGACGTAGCAACCATCCTAGTTGGGAAACTGGTCGATTAGACGACCGTCATTCTGGCTCGGAGCCAGAACTGGCGCAGGGGCGGCATCTTGGGCCTGGGCCGACGCGCGGATGGGCGGCGCGGGGGGAGCCAGAAGGCCGTCCCCCTGGGCCAGTCGCCGTGAGAAGCGGCACTACCGAAGCGTGTGCGTAGAGGGTTTGGCCCCTGTGTGGTTCTTGCAAGGGAGATCTAGCATTTGCTCGAAGGTGAGCTTCGGCTGCCAGGAAGCCTTGTCAGTGCACTGGCGCTGGCTGGAAGGCTAGGCAGCCGGCTCCTGCTCTTCGATGGTGTTGACCTGTCGGCTCCCGTAGCGGGGATCCAGCTGGTCGTTCTTGTCTTTGTTGTTATGCGGCTGCCGGTTGTCGGCAACCAGCCGGGATGTGGCCGGCCTTGTCGTTGCCTTGGCGGGCGGGGTCGTCTTGACCCGGATGGCTGAGTCAGCCGTGGCGTACTTGTCTGCCTTGGTCATGAGCTCGGCAAGCGTGGCCAGCTCGGAGCACAGAAGCTTATGTTTGAGAGGGGTGCTGTCCCGGCAGCCCTCAATGAAGTACTGCACGGCTTGCACCTCGTGCACTACCTTGTAGGAATTGCGGAGCTCGGTCCATCGGGTGAGGTAGTCGTGAAGGGATTCGTCCGGCCCCTGAACACACATGGCAAGTTCACGGGGACGGACAGGCCATTTGTAGGTGCCGGTGAAGTTGCAGACGAAGGCCTCCTGGAAGTCCGTCCAGGTGTTGATGCTACCGGCTGCCAGGCTATTGAGACAGGTGCGGGCCGAGCCGATCAACATGAGGGGGTCGTAGCAAACGGCTACGTGCTTATTCCCTCTGGCGATGCCAACTGCGATGGTGTAGTCGATCAGCCAGTCTTCGGGCTTGGCGGCCCCGTTGTATTTTGGGGTGTTCCTAGGGAGCGTGAAGCCGGTTGGGAACGGCTCGGTGCGGATCCGGGGGCCGAAGCAAGCCGGACCAATCGATCCCTCCTCCTCGAGGAGGGAGGATTGCGCGAGTTTGTCGAGGCGGTTGTGGGCGTCGTTCTCGCTGCGGGGGACGCGTGGTCCGAGCTGACCCGAGAGCTCGGGACGGACGGTGGGTGGCACCGACCGTCCCGGCTCGCGTCGCGGGGGCGGCGTGTGCTCGTGGCTGCACCGGATGCCGACGCTTTGTGGTGGCGGCCACTTCGAGGCAAATCGTTGGTGCTCCGGCTGTTGACAGCCGGCTGCTTGCTCCCCGGCGTCTGAGAGGGCCGGGGGTTGTTTGTTTCGGTTCGGCGGCCAGAAACGCGAGGGGAGCAGGAGTACTAGGCCGCCTAACGACCGGCAGTTCCCATGCCCTCGCGCTCGGGCCAGGGGCCTTCGGCAGTAGCATCGCCCGGTGCGAGCAGATGCTGCTGTGCATCAGGAGCATCGATGAGCTCCTCGATGTGGCGCTCGTGGGTGGCATGCTCTTCGCCCTCCAAGGTGGCTAGTTCGTCGTAGGCCACCTTGAGGGCCCGCAGGTTGGGTGCGGGGGTGTCGTAGATGGGCATTTTGCCGCCAAGGGTTTCGGCAATGACGTGACCGTGGTTGCGCACAGCCCCATGCCGACTGGGCTCGGTGCCAGCCGGGGTAAGGCCATAGGCGGAAGCGTACTCCCACTGGGCCGCCTCCACGCGGCGTCGCATGGCCGTGAGGGCGGTGGCGTCCTCGAATAGGACGCGACGAGCCGCCTTGAGATTGGCCGCGGCGATGTCGGGGTTCGCCGTTGGGGCGATAGGAGTGCTCAAGCCCTGAAGGGCCACGCCGAGCGGGTCGGAGGTGCCGACGAGGGCAGCGGCATCGCTAGCCGCGGCCCGTGCACATCCGGAGGCGGTGGAGGAGGTAATGGCCATTACTCCCACGTGTTCGTGGGAGCCGCCGGACTGAGTCACAACGAGTGCGCCCACTGCCGTGGGCCGACCGGTGCAGACGAGCACCTGCGCGGGGTACTCGTCAGCGTCCAGAGTCTCGGCGAGGCTGAGCCTGCCGAAGCGCTCGGTGAGCGCTTCGATGTCGGCCATGAGGCCGACGGAGTCTCTGACAGGCCATACCGGAGCAAGCCCCACGAGCCCCCCACGGTTTCGCCTGGACGAGCAGCAATGGCGGTGAATGGCGAGGGGTCCCGCCCGTTGCATGAATCCGGCCGGCGCCGTGTACGGCCCCACGGTAGGCGCCAACTGTCGTCGTTTTCTCACAACAGATGCCATATATTGGCTTATCGTAGGTGGTTGGAGCCGAAGGATGCCGACGGGCTCCGGGTGCGAGATTAGGCACAAGCGGTGATGACACACGGTGTACCCAGGTTCAGGGCCCTCCGTGGGAGGTAATACCCCTAGTCCTACTTGGTTTAGTTCGATGGATGGGTATAAATACAATGGTGCTCTTGGAGCTATGTCTAGAGGAGGAAGAAGGGGCAGCTGGCTCCTCTTTTCCCACTGCTAGAAGGGGTCGTGTGTGTGTGAAGGTGATCCTTCGCCTGTGTGGAACCCCTTGCATGGGGGGAGGGGCTCGGGGGGTTTTATAGGCCAACCCCTGGCTCTTATAATATGTTCTAAGTACAAAGGTGGGGGGACCCGACTGGCAGCCTCTCCGGCTAGCCAGAGGGTCCCGCCATTCGTGTCGTCTCGTCATTGGTGGGGTCCGCCGGCCGAGCGGTCCCATCTCCCTTTGGGGCCCTCCGGCCGGCTCTGCGATTGGCCCTCGCCCACCTGCCGTGCGGCACGGGTCGTCCGAGTGGGCGTCGTCTAGCGCTAGCCGGCTAAAGTCACTGGTATGGCCGGCTGCACTGTTGCCACGCCGGGACAGGTAATCGAGTTGGCGAGGGTGTGCCAACACTATTCCCTCGCCCGGTCGCGCTCGTCGAGGTCAACAGCCCGGACGGCCGGACTGTAGCCACGCTTTGCAGTGCGTCAGCGGCCATTGTAGCCACAGGGCCACCCGTCCTGTCGGTCGTGTCATGTTGCCGTACCCGCACGCAAAGGGACGGGACATCACCTGTTCGTCCCAAGGTCAACAGAAGAGGCGGCCCAGCAGCAGCCGGCTGCGCCCAGCCGGCCGAGTGTCGGACCGGCCCCCTGGCCGGCCGTCCAGGGCGCCAGCCGGCCCTAGCTCGAGCCAGGCGTCCTCCAGGCAGCCTCGTCCCATCGGCCGTGTAGTTTTTCTTCAAAGCGTGAAGGGGAGACCCTGTTGCTTTGGCCTACCTAGGGGTAATAACCCCGTCATACTAGCCGAGTGAATATTTTTTTTGCTAATTTGTTTGCAAAGCTTCTTTTTTATCTTGCTGTAACATCATAGAAAGTCCAACATGATTGTTGCATGGAGGAAGGAACTTGACATATTCTTGGAAATCTTCCTCTTCACGCTTCTTCTTGAGTGCTTCATAAGCCTGTCGATATTCTGCTGGTAACTCGTCAAGAGTCAGTGTAGTAAAATTATTGACGCAATCTCATGTGAGCTTTGGCTTGACCTCGTCCATTCGGGCCACATGTTTTTCTTCAGACTCATGTCTAGATGGATCGGCTTGCCCCCCAATTCTTTTACGATATTTAGGCAATGAATTGATGTTGCCGAAATTTTGCAATTGTATCGGGGGTGTATAACATGCCGCAACAATAGGCGAAGACATAGGCATTGTTGTTGAATATTTTCTCTTGACAATTTGATCAATTGGCAATAGTTCTTCTTCTTGCAAAACCGTAACTCTTATTGTCTCATCATCAGTAACAAACCCCTTATCTTGTTGCTCGAGACAAAGAGCGTTAATCTTCTTATTTTGGGCTAAACACTTTAATGCAGCCAAAGCCACCTCATCTCCTGCAATATTAGACACAAATGCTCCTATAGAATCTCCATTCACTCGGCCATAACCATGAAGGCGAGCCGATTCATGAATATTTTTAGTTGCATATGTCGCTGAACAATTAATCTTATGAGGTGTAGTATATGATGATTGGGAATAATCAGCCAAATAGCTAATGGAAGCGTGGTCAATTCTCCCATCCATCGACATGTTTGGGGATGAACCCGCATATTGCGAGTCGGTTGTCGATGAATAAAATTGAAAGACACACACCTGTACACAAGGTGTCTTATATTTAGCATCCGAACTCATTGTGTTGTTCACCGGCATATTGAAAGGTATTGTCGATGCATGGAAGTTCAGATCCATAAGTTGCATGTCGCGATTATGTAAATTCCAAGCTCCTACAATAGAACAACTAGTTGGCCTTTGCTCGTTAGGGCTGGCCGACATGACATGTCCATTGAAAGATCTAGCAACAACAACATGATGGCTATTTGCATTACGTAAGAGGATTGATGATACATGTTACCTCTTAGATAGCAGCCGCTTGATGATGTTCTCCTCGTAGCAAGAACATGCTGGAGACCATTCGAAGCTTCAACCCTAGCGGAGTCGTCATAAAGTGTGTTCGCACACGAACACATCACCGTGTACCCTCGACGCCGGGGGTGATGCACCGCAGCTCACGTCGAAGGGGACCCGTCCGAAAGCGCGGTACGCAAGCAATCCGGCGTGCGCTTTTGCAGACCCGAAACCCCACATGCCCGAGAGGGACCCCGTCAGGGCGCATGGCGGCTATGGGCTGCCCTAGGTCGACCTAATAACCCCTAGGGCCTCGTGGATCGCTGCCCTCCAAGAAGAAGAACGAACGAAGAACGAGAAGAAATATACAAGGGTAGGGGATAGATGAACACAAAAAAGTAGTAGATGTGTTTGTTCGATTGTGTGTTGTCTCAATCGACCGTCACCTCCATGATATATGTGAGGCGGCTGGACTACCGTACAAGCAAAGGATTCTTCTAGGCTTTCCTTACAAGAAAATCACATCAATTCACGTCCTACAGTCCTAACTCTAGTCTAACTCGGATTCAACCTGTATCTGGCCCAAACTTCTGTCTTGCTCCTTATGCGGGATACAAAATCTGCATATGACATCCGATTGAGACGGTTTAACATGAAAATGTATTCTTTCGAAGATACGAACAATTCTTATGTTGATCACTTATCCAAATAAATCCATCTTGAATACTCCACGATGTTATCTTTAACTTCCATTCAGATTCGGTCCTGTGGCTGACTAGGCTGTCTGAGTCTTATAAAGAATATACAGGCCGTATATTACCTCAAATGATGATGACTCTGAAAGCAAAGTTGATCGCTTCGACGGTACACACAACTTTCATGTAGACCATTTTTCCATACAGTCATTCAGATAGTCGTTTTTGCCCTTCTTTAGCTTCTGGCCAGGCAAGCAACTGGTGGCGCTACCTATCACACATGTGTCTGATTGGGCTCGCTACTTTTGGCCTCGTCGTAAGGTCGTGCTCCGATGGCTCTAACTTTTGCATATGACTTTGGATTGAGACGAAATGCATGTCAAAATCGACCGTTTCGACGAGACGAAGACAATCTGTGTTGAACATTTTCTCATACGAGGTCATATTGGGGGCTTAATCGGCCGAACAGTACTCTGAATATGAAATCTTAACACTTCGAGGACAGTTTCGGCCTTCGAGATGAGATCGGACGGCGGTGTCCCAAAATTCAAATGTGTCCATGTCAACACTGCAGAACTTTTTCATGTAGAGAATTTCTTCAATTGAATCCATCTTAATAATGTTTTCTTCCGTGCCAAAATCAGGTGTTAACAGTCTGTTTTACCGTGGCCGGTAGCTACCAGTGGTCTTGCGATCAATAAGATACCGCCATATGTAAAGTTGTGGGACCATATGCATGTGTATATCAAAGTATAATTCACATTATCTCTTGTATTTGTGTAAGGTTGTGGGACCATATGCATGTGTATATCAAAGTATAATTCACATTATCTCTTGTATTTCTATTTTCAGTTAAATCATAGTCAGGTTAGTGGGGCCATGTAGCTAAGAGAGAGAGATACTCCCTTGATGTTGCATATGATGGAGTGATATAAATCCTTCTCTTTTATTTTCTCTTTAATAATTTCATTCATTCGTATCCTTTAAACTATACTGATATTTTTGAAATATTTATATATTTGAATTCCTAACACCAGCTTTAGAGTAAGATCAAACTTGGATGAATTTCAACATGTTTTAATTTCAACGTTTCAAATGAGTGAAATCAGATTTCTGAAATAAGTGAAATAAGTTTCTTTAATTCGGTAAAACCAATGTTTTGAAATAAGTGAAATTAAATTTTCACATGATTTTTTGTTGAAATAAGTTTCTTTAATTTGGTGAAATCAATGTTTTGAAATAAGTGAAATTAAATTTTTAGTTGGTCACCTTATCGGTGCAACCGAGATTCCTATATCGGTCTCACTGAGATTCGAAAGTTGCCACCTTTTGATCTCATCGGTACTAACGAGATTAACACATCGGTGTCACCGAGTTGTTCGTTTTGTGTGTAACGGTTGGATTTTTGGAGATGCCTATATATACCCTTCCACCACCACTGACTCGAAAGTGAAGCACTCAGAACTATTCCATACTTGCCCCGTCCAGTTTTCTGAGAGAGAACCACCTACCGTTGTGTTGAGGTCAAGATCTTCCACTCCAACCATATGGATCTTGATTTCTAACCTCCCCAAGTTGCTTCCCACCAATCCCATCTCTTCCACCAAGCCAAATCTGTGAGAGAGTCATTGTGTGTCGAGGACTCTATCATCTTGAAGCACAAGAGCAAGGAGTTCATCGTCTTACCGAGCCTATTCCCTTTTGGAGAGTGGTGCCTCCTAGATTTTTTAGGTGTCGCTTGGGAGCCTCCTACTTCGTGTTGTGGAGTTGAACCAAGAAGTTTGTAAGGGTAAGGAGATCGCCTACTTATGATCGAGGTAGTTTTAAATTTCTGCTTGTAGTCTATTCACCCCCTCTAGTCATACACTTCTAGTGATCCTATAAGTGGTATCAGAGATTTGGTCTCCATTGCTTCGGTTTCAACACAGTGGAGGAAGATGGTGTGTCTAGTGTGGAGAGTTTGTATTGTAGAGTGCCCATTATTGATCGAGAGTACTATAGTCAATGGAAGAATGCCATGATTGATCTATTTGATAAATTCCATTTGAGAAAACATATTGAAGATCCCTATGTGCTCCCCATTAATGAATTGCATCCCACACATGAAGAGGAAATTAACATGCTTGGTAACCTTAGGACTGTCAATCTTATTGTTAGAGGCTTACCAAGATTCTTGCTTTCTCAATTGAAGAACTTTTCATGTGCTTATACTTTATGGATTGATTTGGAGAAATGATATCCAAATATTCCATTAGGAAATCTTGATGAAATTCTTCATAAAACCATTGCTTTTCACAAAATTAAGCCTAGTGATCCAAACTTTCATAAATGCCTATTTGAGCTTCGTTATCTCATGCGTGCTAAAGGAGATGTCACAACTATCAACAATATCATTATAGAAGCACTTCGCATTCATAGACTTGAACACTATCATGATCATAATTCTAACGAATATCTTATTCTTTATGACAAGGATTTCCCACTTGATGATGACAATGTGGAACATGGCTACTATGATGAAGATAAGTTGCTCGACATCGAGCATGAAAAGATCATGAGGAATCTAAGTCTAATGGCGAACTTCAAGGATTACATGTCCGGCGGAAAAGAGTGGATTCTCGACAATGGATGCACGGACCACATGACTGGTGATAAAGACATGTTCCAAGAGATCACGCCTAATCAAGGTCCTCGGAGGTACGTGACCTTTGGAGACAACTCTAAGGGTAAGGTACTTGGCCTTGGTAAAGTGTCCATATCTCATGATAGCTCAATTCAAAATGTGATGCTTGTTGAATCCCTTGGCTACAATCTTCTTTCCATATCTAGACTAGCAAACTTTGGTTTCAATGTGCTATTTACTAAAGTAGATTGCCAAGTGTTCTGATACTCGTAGAGGTGATCTATACATTGTTGATTTCACTAAAAAGGCCCAACCTCGTACTTGTATCATTGCAAAATCATCTAAAGTGGATCGCCCTTGATAAGCTTATCTAGAAGGCTTGGACATGTAGGCATGCGCAATCTAGATAAGCTTATCAAGGGCGATCACATTCTTGGTGTTAAAGATGTTATCTTTGACAAAGATAGACTTTGTAGTGCTTGTCAAGCGGGAAAGCAAGTAAGTGGAAGTCATCCCGTTAAGAATATGATGACTACTAGGAGACCACTCGAGTTACTTCACATGGATCTTTTTGGTCCCAATGCCTACAAGAGTCTCGGTGGAAATTCCTATGGTCTAGTTATAGTTGATGATTTTTCCAGATTTATGTGGGTATTCTTTCTTGATGATAAGTCACAGGTATAAAAGATCATCAAGAACTTTGCACGCAAAGCAAAAAATCAGTTTGAAGTGAACATCAAGAAGGTCCGAAGTGATAACGGATCAGAATTCAAGAACACCCATGTGGATACCTTCCTTGACGAAGAGGGTATTTCACATGAGTTCTCGGCTACGTATACGCCTCAACAAAATGGAGTTTTTGAGAGATATAACCGAACCCTCATTGATATGGCAAGAACGATGCTTGACGAATACAAGACGCCAATACACTTTTGGGCAGAAGCCATGGAAACAACATGTCATGCCACAAACCGACTCTACTTGCACAAGCTTCTCGGTAAAACGGCATACGAGCTTATCACCGGTAACAAACCCCAAGTTGGATACTTTCGAGTTTTCGGCTCCAAGTGTTACATTTGTGATAAGCATCGCCATGCTAAAATTGCTCCCAAATCTCATGAAACTTTCCTACATGGTTATGGATCGAACTCTCACACTTACCGTGTCTACAAAAACTTCACTTGAAAAGTTGAAGAGACGGTAGATGTGAAGTTTGATGAGTCTAATGGTTGGCAAGTCGAACAGTTGCCAAATGATGTAGGTGATAAAGATCCTTAGGAAGCTATTCAAGACTTGCCCATCAGCAAGATTCGCCCCACAGAGGTGAAGGTAAGTACTTCATCAACGCAAGTGGAAGCTCCTACTTCGGACCAAGGCTACTGGCAACATTACATGGAAGCATCCACAAGTGATACATGACGAGATGAAGAGGAGGACGAAGTACATCCTGAAGATCCACCACAACCTCCTTCACCACCACCTCAAGGGAACAACACCTTCAATTACAATGAAGACGAATGAGATGATGATGAAGAAGAAGCTCCACCATCCAACAATCGCAAGCTGACCTGAGTTCAAGCACAAGTGACCAAGAACCATCCCCTAAACCAAATTTGTGGTGATATACACAACGGGAGGATCACTCGCTCTAAAACTCGCTGGGCTAACTTTTGTGAGCATTATTCTTTCATCTCTAGCATTGAACCTTTGAAGGTAGAACAAGCTCTTGAGGACGCGGATTGGGTGAATGCTATGCATGAAGAGCTTCACAACTTCAAAAGGAACGAAGTGTGAACACTCATGGAGAAACCCAAGGACGAGCAAAACGTCATCGGTATGGAATGGTTTTTTCGCAACAAGCAAGATGAAGACGGTTAAGTCGTACGCAACAAGGCTCGCCTCGTAGCTCAAGTATTTATCCATTCGAATTCTTCTTGCTTATGCTAATCACCATGATATCACGCTTTACAAAATGGACATTAGAAGTGCATTTTTAAATGGTGAGACTGAATAAGAGGTCTATGTTAAGCAACCACCAGGTTTTGTAAATCCTAAGAAACCTGACCATGTTTACAAACTTCACAAAGCTTTATATGGTCTTTAGCAAGCTCCTCGTGCTTGGTATAAATGCCTAACGAAGTTTTTTATTGAAAAATGATTTGAAATTGGTAAAATTGACGCAAGCTTATTCACAAAGAGAGTTAATGGTGAATTATTTGTGTGCCAAAGTTATGTGGATGATATTATCTTTGGATCTACTAACCCACAATTCAGTGAGAAATTTGGAAGGTTGATGTCACAGAACTATGAGATGTCTATGATGTGTGAACTGAAATTCTTTCTTGTTCTATAAATCAAGAAAACGAGAGAAGGTACATTCATCTCTCAAACAAATTACACCAAGGACTTAATCAAGAAGTTCAACATGCAAGAGTGCAAAGGTATGAAAACTCCCATGCCCACTAGCGGACATGATGATCTCACTAAGGAGGGTGAACCGGTTGATCAAAAGGTTTATCGATCAATGATTGGTTCATTGCGTTATCTATGTGCCTCCCGTCTAGATATTATGCTTAGTGGTTGCATGTGTGCTAGATATCAAGCTGCACCTAAAGAATGTCATCTTAAGGCTGTGAAATGTATTGTGAGATACTTGATTCATACACCAAACTTTGGCATTTGGTATCCCAAGGGATCTTTCTTTAATCTTGTTGGCTACTCTGACTCAGACTATGTCGGTGACAAGGTTGATAGAAAATCCACCTCGGGTATCTCTATCTACCGTTGAAACTGAATATATTGCTGCTGGATCATGTTGTGCGCAATTGTTAGGGATGACACAAACACTTAAAGATTATGGAACCTATGTTTAAAATGTGCAGTTACTTTGTGATAATGAAAGTGCTATTAAGATTGGTCATAATCCCGTGTAACATTATTGAACCAAGCATATTCAAGTTCGACATCATTTCATTCGTGATCATGTTGCCAAAGGAGATATTAATCTTAAACATGTTCGTAGTAACAAGCAATTTGCCGATATCTTTACTAAGCCACTTAATGAAAAGGTGTTTTGCCACTTGAGGAGTGAGTTGAACATCATTGATGCTTCAAACTTGAGCTAAGCTCGCTCGGATGCATGCAAGGGATGAGCTTCATTGTTTATTCCATGCTATTACCTTGAATATCATATCTTGGAATTCAATGCTCCCTTGTCTTGCATCTAACCCTTTTGTAGGTACTTGGAAGAACTACACTCCACAAGATTGCCATCAACTCCTATCTTGAGCAATCTTGTCATGACCAAGTATCCACAACCTCGCTTTGATGATGGAAGGAAGAAGACAACAAAACATATCCTTGACATATATCCCTTAATTGCTAAATCTCAAATTGGTATCATGTCATTTGGATATATCATGTTTTTTCCTTGCGTGACTAACTCATGTAGGTGAAGAGTGAACGAAAACAACAAGGATTGCTCCCAACTCAAGATGATCTTCATCAACTTCGAGCATCCTCATCAAGTTCACTTACAATCTACGTCAACAACATCACTCAAAGGTATGTATTCGTATCCTTGAAAAAGGCTTTACTCCAAGTCATGAGCTAAAGCAACTCAAGTGATATGAAGACATTAAAATGCTTAATCGAAAAATGGTAACCCCATTTTGAGCTTAATAATGAGTATGACCTATGATCAAGCATTCTTGCTTGGCTCCTAAGTCAATATACTGTAATATAGGCGACCTAGTCACCTCCCATCATCTAGTTATGTTTTTGGTTGGTTCACTCTCAAATCGCAAAATTTCTTGGAACCACTCAAATCTTTCCTAGTTGATATCTATCTATTAATATTCGCAATTGGTACAAATATTTTGATTCTCTTCCTTGTTTGATTTTCATTTGCAATTTTGTCTTTGATCAATTTTCATATTTTACAAGTTTCTGAGTTACATCTCAGAGCTTCTGATACAAAGAACTCGGTTCTACCGATTTAGCAGAAGGTCTGCATAACATTACCTCGGTATCACCAAAAAATCTGTCTTGGAGCCACCAGCTTTGTGTCATTTTTATGTTTGTGCTTGTAGTTGTAAATATTCCTTGTGTTCCTTTATGTACTTTCTCCATTCGTCGATGATCCCTTTTATTTTTTTAAAAAGGGATGGGAGAAATACAGTCAAGGATCCCTAACTTAAAGGAGGAGAAGTTGTGCAAGATCTCAATTTATCCACAAGGCGAGATATAAATTTCAATGATTCCCTCAATTTTTCTCCTGTTTTTCATTTTCTATGACTCCTACATTCAATGAACCTTGTTGTCAAGGATACCATTTTATTCAATGATCCCTGTATCTGACCCTACGTCTGACCTTTTTGGAAATTATTGCAAAAGGGAGAGAGATATACAAAGCTTCAAAGCTAAAAAGGGAGATACACACATATGCAAAGGGGGAGATATAATTTAGGGGGAGAGGAGAATATCAAGTTTACACTTACATTTACAAGGGGAGAATACCAAAGTAGGGGAGAAGCATTTTCTCACCCTATCCAATCCCAATATCTACACGCTAAGATTCAGAGGGAGAGGATGTCCTACTATTTCATATCTAGGGGAGAAAGTTCTAAATGATCTTGGAGACATATCAATTCTAAGGAATACTACTTTATATATGTTCTCCATATCTTGGTACTTTTTAGTTCTATTGCCTTTGATTAGTAGAATACTCTTGTGTTTCCTAACATTGTTTTCTCAAGTGTTTTTGTACTACTAGAATCCTCAAGAACTCAAGGTAAGTATATGCATCATATCTTTGATCGATATGATCTCTTGCTTCTTGCACATATTGTTTGCAAGAGTGAAGTCTTGAATGAGGATACATATCATTCAAATACATTTGATGCATATATCCAAGATACACATGACTCATTTTTATCCTTCCTACTACATGTGTGTCCATGCATTCCAAAGCAACTATCCTTTAAATGGATTGCACACATTTAGGGCGAGCAAGTCTAAGTCAAGTGTCTCTCAAAGTCTTCATTATATACATGCATATATTTATTTGAAGCTTTGATTGTATGTTCTCATCAACTACCAAAAAGGGGGAGATTGAAAGCACAATGTGCTCCCTTGGTGGTTTTGATAATTCATGACAACACACATTATCTCTTGGACTAATACTTTCATCTAGTGTATTCCAGATAAAAGTCCATAGAGAGAGATGGGTTGGCAAAAAGGAGTGTGGAGAGTATCCCCATGAAGAACAACAAGAAGAAGGAATAGCATTGGCCAAGCTTCAAGCAAGATGACTCTTCATTTTACTTTGTGAGAAATCACTTTGAGTCCATAGGAAATCCAATCGTATTAAAAGGGGGTAAGGTTTTGTTGGTGAACAAAATGCTCATACGTGCACAAGTGATAGTCACCACATACACCCACAAGCTCTTCCACAAAAGTCTGTCCAAAGCCAAATACTGAAAATTGGTGCAAGCAACACATTCCACTCGTGCCACCGGTTCACAAATCTAGACAGACTCAGCCAAACCCTAGACACTTCGGTGCAACCGATTCTGCTTCGGTGCCTCCGAGTTTGGGTTGCCAACTTTCTGTTACGCAAATGCACAATATCGGTACCACCGAGATTGTTGAACCGACGTCACCGAGATTGGGCAATCTAACCGTTGGTCACCTTATCGGTGCAAGCGAGATTCCTATATCGGTCTCACCGAGATTCGAAAGTTCCCACCTTTTGATCACTTCGGTACCACCGAGATTAACACATCGGTGTCACCGAGTCGGTCATTTTGTGTGTAACGATTCAATTTTTGGAGATGCCTATATATACTCTTCCACCACCACTCACTCGAAAATGAAGCACTTGGAAGTATTCCATACTTGCCTCATCCAATTTTCTGAGATAGAATCACCTATCCTTGTGTTGAGGTCAAGATCTTCCGCTCCAACCATATGGATCTTGATTTCTAGCCTCCCCGAGTTGCTTTCCACCAATCCCATCTCTTCCACCAAGCCAAATCTGTGAGAGAGTGATTGTGTGTTGAGGAGTCTATCATATTGAAGCACAAGAGCAAGGAGTTCATCGTCTTAACAAGCCTATTACCTTTTGGAGGGTGGTGCCTCCTAGATTGGTTAGGTGTCGCTTGGGAGCCTCCAACTTCGTGTTGTGGAGTTGAACCAAGAAGTTTGTAAGGGCAAGGAGATCGCCTACTTTGTGAAGATCTACCCATAGTGAGGCTAGTCCTTCGTGGATGGAAGCTGTTATGGAATAGTCAATGTTGCTACTTCGTGGACCCTTATGGGTGGAGCCCTCCGTGGACTCTCACGACAGTTACCCTCCGTGGGTTGAAGACTCCATAAACGTGGATGTACGGTAGCGCCACCTATCGGAACAATGGGAAAAATCTTGTGTCCTTCATGCGTTTGATCTTTGTATCTTTACTCCTTACTTTCATGTGCAATGCCTTTACTTTCCACTACTATAATTGATGACTTGCATCTGTGGGGTGTCATAGACTAATTATGTATGCTAAAATTTCCAACATCTTGTCTTATGCTTGAGGTAGTTTTAAATTTCTGCTTGTAGTCCATTCACCCCCTCTAGACATAGAGTTCTAGTGATCCTACACTTGATCACCTCCATAAATGGGAAACATTTCCTTAGTCCTTTCAAGTACTTAAGGATATTCTTGACCATCGTCTAGTGTTCCCGTTGTTGTTTTCTCACGATAGATGCCATGGGTAGGCTTATCGAGTGTGGTTGGGGCCGAAAGGACGCCGACGGGCTCCAGGAGCAGGATTAGGCACGAGCGGTGGTGGACACATGACGTACCTAGGTTCGGGTCCCTCCGAGGGAGATAATACCCCTAGTCCTGCTTGATCTAGGTTGATTGGTGGAGGAGGTTACAATGGTGCTCCTTGAACTGTTGTCTAGAGGTAGAAGAGGGAGCAGTCGGCTCCTCTTCCTCGACTACATGGAAGTGTGTATACGTGAGAGTTTCTCTGTCTGTCCTCATGCATCGGGGGCTCAGGGAGTTTTATAGGCCAACCCGCCAGCTTACAATATCCCTAAAGTACTGGGTGGGGGACCCGGCTGGCCAGGTGAGCCGCCCACTGAGTCGTCTTGTCGCTCATAGGGCCCGCCGGATGCGCTGTCCCATCGCCCACTAGGGCACGCCAGCCGGCTCCACGACTGGCGCGCGCCCACCTGTCGTGGCATGGGCCGCCCAAGCGGTGTCGCTTAGCGCCAACCGGGCGAGGTCTCCGGTACGACTGGTAGCGCTGTAGCCACGCGGGGGCAGGTAATGGAGTAGGTTGGGATGTGCCGGCACTGTTGCCCTGCCCAGTCGCGGTCAGCCAAGGTCAGTGGTACGACCGGCCACACTGTAGCCATGCGCGACCACGTGTCAACGATCACTGTGGCCACGCAGGGGTCCATCATGGGGGGTCTTGTCTTGTCGACGTACTTGGTCGCAGAAGGAGTGGATGGGCACCTGTCCGTCCGGAGGTCAGTGAAAGAGCCAACCACAAGGCAGCCGGCCACGAGCGAGCCGGAAGTGAATCGGTCGGCTGTCTGCCAGCCGGCCTCGAGCCAGCGGACGGCATGCCAGCCGGTCATGGCCCAACCGGCCGTGGACCAACCGACAACATGTTTTTTCTTGAAACAGGGGGAGAACCCCCTAGGTTTGGCACACCTGGGGGTAATAACCCCGTCAGTGGGCCGTGACGACGGCGGAGGCCCGTGTTTCTTTGACGAAGGGGAGTTGGCGGCTTCATTAGGCTGCGCACATCTCTTGCGCGGAGCCGAACGACCGGCCGAGCTGGTGGTCGCCCCCGACGCCTCGGGTCCCGTCGTGCCGCTTCGGGTCCTGTGCCGGCCCGTGGCACGCCATGCGGGGCGTGACGATGCCATGGGGCCCACCCTTAGGGGCAGACGAGACATCACCTTGGGCCTAGCCCGCTAGGCTACTGGCGTAACCCAGTAGGCCTAGGGCCGCATGCCAAGATCCTCTGCGCCCAGATCTTAGCGGTCGTAGCCCAAGGCACCCACGATGTCGCGGGTCCCTCGGGGGAGTGGGCACAGTTAATCCCCACCTCCCCCGGGCGTCGCCTGATAACCCACAAGTATAGGGGATCGCAATAGTTTTCGAGGGCAGAGTATTCAACCCAAATTTATTGATTCGACACAAGGGGAGCCAAAGAATATTCTCGGGTATTCGCAGCTGAGTTGTCAATTCAACCACACCTAAAAGACTTAATATCTGTAGCAAAGTATTCAGTAGCATAGTAGTATGGAAGTAACGGTAACGGTATCAAAAGTAACAGTAGCAGTTTTATAGTGATTGTAACATTATTAGCGGACAAGTAACTTAGCAAGGATCAATATGTGGAAAGGTCATAGACAATGGATCAATGATGGATAATTATGTTGGATAGCATTCATCATGCAACAGTTATAACATAGGGTGACAATTAACAAGCTCCAATTCATCAATGTAATGTAGGAATGTATTCCACATATAGTCATACGTGCTTGTGGAAAAGAACTTGCATGACATATTTTCTCCGACCCTCCCGTGGCAGCGGGGTCCTAATGCAAACTAAGGGATATTAAGGCCCCCTTTTAATAGAAAACTGGACCGAAGCATTAGCACTTAGTGAATACATGAACTCCTCAAACTACGGTAATCATCGGAAAGAATCCCAATGATTTTCACCCTGGGGGATGCGGATCATAACTCGTAATAGGTGTCTACAACTTGCAAGATAGGATCAAGAACACATATATTCATGAAAAAATAATAGGTTTAGATGTAAAATCATGGCACTCGGGCCCTAGTGACAAACATTAAGCATAGCAAAGTCATAGCAACATCAATCTTAGAACATAGTGGATACTAGGGATCAAACCCTAACAAAGCTAACTCGATTATATGATAAATATTATCCAACCCTTCACCGTCCAGCAAGCCTATGATGGGTTACTCATGAGCGGCGGAGAGCATCATGGAATTTGTGATGAAGGATGGTTGATGATGACGCTGGCGTCGATTTCCGCTCTCCAGAGCCCAAAATGGACTCCAGACCTGGTCTCCCGAGGAAGAACAGGAGGTGGCAGCGGCTCCGTATCGTAAAACGCAAAGAACTCTTCTCTCTGATTTTTTCTCCGCAAATAGGGTTATGGAGTTGTAGATGAGGTTGGAGGAGCCACAGGGGCCCCACAAGCCTGCTAGGTGCGGCCAGGGGGTGGTCGCGTCTAGCAGGCTTGTGGCGTGTAGGTGGCCCCCTCTGGTTGATTCTTGCGCCAGTATTTTTTATTAAATACAAAAATATTCTCTGTATATTTTCAGGACAATCCGAGAACTTTTATTTCTGCACAAAAATAACACGAAGGCAATTCTGCTGAAAACATCGTCAGTCCGGGTTAGTTCCAGTCAAATCATGCAAATTAGAGTCTAAAACAAGGGCAAAAGAGTTTGGAAAAGTGGATAGGATGGAGACGTATCAACTCCCCCAAGCTTAACCCATTGCTTGTCCTCAAGCAATTCTATTGATAAACTGAAATTGATAAAGAAAAACTTTTACAAACTCTGTTTGATCTTGTTGTTGTAAATACGTACTGATGTTCAAATTTTTAGCAAAGATCATGGACTAACCACGTTCATGTAACATTTAGGTCTCACATTTACTCATATCAATGACATAATCAACTAGTGAGCAATAATAATAACTCTTGGACGACAACACTTTTTCCAAACAATCATGATACAATATGATGAAATGATATCTCTCTAGCCCTTTCTGAGACTGCAAAACATAAATGCAGAGCACCTCTAAAGAACAAGGACTGACTAGACATTGTAATTCACGGTGAAAGAGATCTAGTCATGCTCATACTCAATATCAATTGATAGCAAAGCATACAAATGACGGTGGTGCTCTCTAACTGGTGCCTTTTATAAGAGGATGATGACTCGACAATAAAGTAAATGGAAATGCCCTTCACAGAGGGAAGCATTTATTTGAAGAGGTGCCAGAGCTCGATTTTTAAAACACAGGTAAGTAATGATTTTTGAGCGGTATACTTTCATTGCTCAGATAGCGACCAAGAGGTTTCCAACATCTTCCATGCTAGATACATTATAGGCGGTTCCCAAACAGAATGATAAAGTTTTTACTCCCCCTCCACCAATCAGTCACACTCCACGGTGAGCCGAATCCACGGGTACCGTCCATACAAACACAGTTTTGGGGGAGTTTTGTTTAATTAGATTTTGCTTTTATTTCGAGCATGGAACTGGGCATCCCGATTACCAGCCACTTTCTCGTGAATGATAGTGAATCAACACATATCGTGAGAATAACCCACCCAACATGGAAGATACTGACAACCCCCAGTCGCCACATGAGCGATTTGGGCATACAAATCAGAGGGTCTATTTGAAGGTTTAGAGTTTGGCACATGCAACTTTACTTGGGACGGTAGGTAAATACCGCATATAGGTAGGTATGGTGGACTCATATGAAACGACTTTGGGGTTGAGGGACTGGATGCACAAGCAGTATTCCTGCTTAGTACAACTGAAGGCTAGCAAAAGACTAGGGAGCGACCAACTATAGAGCGACACAATCACCAACATGCTTTGAGATTAACCAACATTGAATGCAAGCATGAGTAGGATATAAATCACTATGAACATTAATATCGTAGAGGCTATGTTGATTTTATTTCAACTACATGCATGAACATGTGCCAAGTGGAGCCACTTGAATCGTTCATAGGAGGATACCATCCCATCATACTACATCACAGCCATTTTAATATGCATGTTGGCACCCAAAACAAACCATTATCCACTCTTAGATAATTAAGCATGGCATGAATAACTATAATCTCTAATTGTCATTTCAAATCTGTTTCACCCACAATGAAGTGAATTCCGAATGACGAGCTAATCATATTTACAAAACCAAGATAGGTCGAGTTCATACCAGCTTTTCTCCATCTCAATCTTTTCATCAAATATCGTCATTATTGTCTTTCACTTGCACGACCGAATGGTGTGGATAATAATAAGATTCCATGTGCCTTGGACTAAGCTGGAATCTATAAACAATAACTCAAAGGAGAAGACAAGGTAACATGGGCTCTCTAATAGGTAAACAATAATGCATATGAGAGCCACTCGACATTTTCATTGTGGTCTTCTCCTTACGACCCAAAGAAGGAAAAATCAAAATAAGAACGATAAAAAATCAAAATAAGAATGAGAAAAAATCTATTTACACGGGAAAGCTCCCAACAAGCAAAAGAAGAACGAAAAATATTTTTGGGTTTTCTTTCAATACTACAACTAAGCAACTAGAAGATAAAGCTAGAACTAAGTTTTTTGTATTTTTCTCAAAGTTAAATAAACACACAAGAAGAAAGTGAAATGAGGAAATAAACTACCATGGATAGTACAATGAAAGAGTATGAACACCGACTACTAAGATGAGTGTATGAACATGAATGTAAAGTCGGTGAGAAATATGTACTCCCCCAAGCTTAGGCTTTTGGCCTAAGTTGGTGTACGACCATGGCTAGAAAGAGCTCTCTCCTGGATACTCAGGAGCGTCATCAGAGTTCCATTGGTTGACGAACTCCTGTGACTCCCACTGAAAGACTGACTCTGGATACGGATCAAGGGTTGGTGCCGGTTCTAGAGCTGGGGGTTGCGTTAGACCCGAATATCTGTAAATGTCTCCGGGCATAATGGTGTACCTGCCTGAGCGAATACCGAACAAAGAAGAAGCAGGTAGAGTAATAATTTCACAAGTACCCTGGCTAAAAACTAAGTTGTAAAGCAACCTTCTATCATCATTTTTCTTAATAACAACATGAGCTAGCATACAGTCATAATCTAAAAACTTCGAGGGTAGCAGCCTCTAATCTTTCTCGTTAAGCCTAATGGGTATCTCAAATTTTTTGGCTAAATGAGATGCATAGATACCTCCAAATATGGGCCCCTTCGAACGGTTGGTGTTCAACCGTTGGGCCCCTATAGCACCCAAACTAAAGGTTCTATCGGCAAATAAAGCATGGCGCGGAATGGCGAGGTCAGGGACAGTAAGACCTCCACTCTCCCAGTGACCAACTAAACATCTTCCCGCTAATAATGAATAATAGCGTAGCGCAGGGAAATGTAAACTAGCAGCTCTTGCCTTTGACACACCTCTCTCTTCCCCTATAGTGATTGCGGCAATCAAAATCTTCCATATCTCTAGGACGTGGTTCCCTAATGCTGCCCTCATAGGGTATTTTGCAAACTTTGCAAAAATCATAAAGGTTCATTTTCTTAGGCACATCATATAAGTGAAATTCTAGTGTAGGAGGGTCTTCCCTAGAATGAAAGTGAAAATTTTGCACAAAGGTATTCGTGAGCAAGAGGTATTGGTCACACTTATCATATAGGAAGTCGTTGATGCCTGCATTCTCGGCCAAATAATAGAAATCTTCATAAATTCTGGCCACCCTCAAGAATGTGTCACAAGACCATTCACATGGTCGAACTTCTACGGCGTGAGGAAGATTATACTTGGGTTTCTCCATCATCTCATTTTCATCTTCCTTAGAGCTTCAACTTGAAGAGCCTCTTAACAATCTCCTTAGCATTTCTTTCTCTAAAAAATTCTGAAATTTTTAGTGAATCAAAATAAAGGTGAACAAAACTGAACAAAACTCATAGCAACTACTCCCTCAAGTGCCTAGAGGCTATATCATGCATCAAAACTACTTGGGACCATATAAATTTGACATGCAAGCTCAAGAACAAGGTCACCTCGGCAGCAAAAATTTGCAATATATAAAGCACTAGAACAAAAACTAATTGGACCATTGGAGGAGTCACATACCGAGGAACAATCTCCCAAAATATTTTTGCGAATGAAGCTTTGCACAAGGAGATCAAAAATGGCAGCAAAATGAGCTAGAACATGGGTTTGAGCAATGGTGGGATTTTTTCTAGAGGAAGATGAAGTGAATGGGTGCTGGAATAAGTGAAGGGGGCCCACGTGGTACCCACAAGCCTGCTAGGCATGACCAGGGGGTGGCCGCGCCTTGTGGGCTTGTGACCCAGTGGTGCAGCCCCCTCATATGTGATGAGTGATAGATATTTTAAAATATTCTGGAAAAAATCATACTCCATTTTCAGGGTATTTGAAGAACTTTTATTTTTAGGTCATTTTTCTATTGCATGGAAACTCAGAAAATAGAAAAAATAGTAGGATTTTTAATTAATTTAATCTAGCTAACAGAAAGTAAAGGTTGGGTATAGAAAGTTGTGCTTTCTAAATTCATCCATCTCATGCTTATCAAAAGGAATCCATCAATAAGGTTGATCAAGTCTTATTAACAAACTTCTTTCGAGTAACATGAGACAAGAGAATTTGCGAATAAAACTAAGTTACCTCAATGGGGATATGCATGTCCCCAACAATAAGTATATCATATTTCTTCTTGACAGTAGGAAGAGGGAACTCAAAGTCTCCAATAATAATCGTTGGAATTTTTTCAATGGAGTTGATACTATGAACCTGAGGTTGTTTCTTGGGGAAGTGTACCGTATGCTCATTACCATTAACATGAAAAGTGACATTGCCCTTGTTGCAATCAATAACATCCCTTGCAGTATTCAAAAAGGGTCTACCAAGGATGATCGACATACTGTCATCCTCGGGAATATCAAGAATAACAAAGTCCCTTAAGATAGTAGCATTTGCAACTACGACATGTACGTCCTCACAAATATTGATAGGTAGAGCATTTGATTTATCAGCCATTTGCAAAGAGATTTCAGTAGGTGTCAACTTATTCAAATCAAGTTTACGATATGAAGAGAAAGGCATAACACTAACACCAGCTCCCAAATCACATAAAGCTATTTTAACATAATTCCCCTTAATAGAGCATGTTATAGTTGGTATTCCTGGATCTCCTAATTTGTTTGCTATTCCACCCTTAAAATTATAATTAGCAAGCATGGTGGAAATTTCAGCATCTGGTATCTTCCTTTTATTAGTCACAATATCTTTCATATACTTAGCATAAGGAGTCATTTTCGGAATATCGGTCAAGTGCATATGCAAAAAGACAGGTCTAAGCATTTCAACAAAGTGCTCAAAATCCTTATCATCCTTTTTCTTGGATGGTTTATAAGGAAAAGGCATGGGTTTCTGAACCCATGGTTCTCTTTCTTTACCATGCTTCCTAGCAATAAAATCTCTTTTGTCATAGCTTTTATTCTTAGTATGTGAGTTATCAAGATCAATAGTAGGTTCAATCTCCACATCATTATCATTACTAGGTTGAGTATCAACTTGAACATCATCATTAATATTATCTCTAGGCTCATGTTCATCACCAGATTGTGTCTCAGCATCAGAAACAAAAATATCATTTGGGTTTTCAAGTGTATCTATAACAGGTTCACTAGCAGCATGCAAAGTTCTATCATCATCCTGGTTCCTCTTATTACTAGAGACGCTAGGTGCATCAATATTACCCCTTTGAGAATCTTGCCCAATTCTCTTAGGGTGGCCCTCAAGATACAAAGGTTCCTGAGTCATTCTTCCACCTCTAGTCACAACTTTAACAGAATGATCATTCTTCCTACTATTCATCTGATTAAGCAAATCATTTTGTGCCTTAAGTACTTGTTCTACTTGATTAGTTACCATGGAAGCATGTTTACTAATAAGTTTAAGGTAATTGATAGTTCTACTCATATAATCACCTAAGCGATCAAGCATGAAAGCATTATGTTTCAATTTTCTACTAACATAAGCATTAAAATTTTCTTGCTTAACAACAAAATTATCAAACTCATCCAAGCATTGGCTAGCAGACTTATTATAACGAATATCACTTTCATCAAATCTACGAAGAGAATTAACCTCTACTACCTATGTTAGGTTATCAAGAGCATGTATTTCTTCAATAGGTGACATATTCTTAACATCTTCAGCTTTAATACCCTTCACTTTCATAGATTTCTTTGCCTCTTGCATATCTTCAGGACTGAGAAATAGAATACCTCTTTTCTTAGGAGTTGGCTTCGAAGGTGGTTCGGGAATAGTCTAATCATTATCATTGCTCAATACATTATTCAATAGTATTTAAGCTTGTTCAAACGTTCTTTCCCTGAAAACACAACCAACACAACTATCTAGGTGGTCCCTAGAAGCATCGGTTAGTCCATTATAAAAGATATCAAGTATTTCATTTTTGTTGAGAGGATGATCAGGCAAAGCACTAAGTAATTGGAGAAGCCTCCCCCAAGCTTGTGGGAGACTCTCTTCTTACATTTGCACAAAGTTAAATATTTCCTGCAAGGCAGCTTGTTTCTTATGGGCAGGAAAATATTTTTCACAGAAGTGATAAATCATATCCTAGGGGCTACGCACACAACCAGGAGCAAGAGAATTAAACCATATCTTAGCATCACCCTTTAAGTAGAAAGGAAACAACTTAAGGATATAATAGTAACAATTTTTTCCTCATGAGTAAATAGGGTGGCTATATCATTCAGTTTAGTAAGATACGCCACAACAGATTCAGATTCATAACCATGGAAAGGATCAGATTCAACCAAAGTAATTAACTTAGGATCAATAGAGAATTCATAATCCTTATCAGTAACAAAGATAGCTGAAGTAGCAAACTTAGGATCATATTTCATTCTAGCATTCAAAGATTTTTCTTTCCACTTGCATAGTAATTTCTGAAGATCATCTTTATCATTACAAGCAAGAAAGTCCCTAGCTAACTCTCCTTCCATAATATAACCCTTAGGGATATCAGGCAATTCATATCTAGGAGAGCTAGGTCTAGCAGGTGTCTCAAAGTGTTCAGTGTCAATAATTTCATCAGTTTCAGAAGTATCATAATTCTCAGCATTGACTCTAGCAATTTGTTCATCAAGAAATTCACCCAGTGGCATAGTATTATCAAGCAAAGTATCATCATAAGCATCATGCATAGCAGAAGTGGTATCATCAATTACTTGCGACATATCAAAATTACTAGCTGGTGGTGGTGTCGCAAACTTCTTTATAACGGAAGGTGAATCAAGTGCAGAGTTAGATGGTAGTTCCTTACCTCCCCTCGCAGTAGAGGGATAGATCTTGGTTTTCGGATCTTTCAAATTCTTCATAGTGATCAACAAATATAAATCCCAAGTGACTCAGAGAATAGAGCTATGCTCCCCAACAACGACGCTAGAAAAAGGTCTTGATAGCCCACAAGTATAGGGGATCGCAATAGTTTTCGAGGGTAGAGTATTCAAACCAAATTTATTGATTTGACACAAGGGGAGCCAAAGAATATTCTCGAGTATTCACAGCCGAGTTGTCAATTCGACCACACCTGAAAGACTTAATATCTGTAGCAAACTATTCAGTAGCAAAGTAGTATGGAAGTAACGGTAATGGTATCAAAAGTAACGGTAGCAGTTTTATAGTGATTGTTACAGTAGCAGCAGAGAAGTAACTTAGCAAGGATCAATTTGTGGAAAGATCGTCGGCAATGGATCGTTGATGGATAATTATGTTGGATAGGATTCATCATGCAATAGTTATAACATAGGGTGACACTGAACTAGCTCCAATTCATCAATCTAATATAGGCATGTATTCCATGTATACTCATACGTTCTTATGGAAAATAACTTGCATGACATCTTTTGTCCTACCCTCCCGTGGCAGCGGGGTCCTAGTGGAAACTAAGGGATATTAAGGCCTCCTTTTAATAGAGAACCGGACCAAAGCATTAGCACTTAGTGAATACATGAACTCCTCAAACTATGGTAATCACCGGAAAGAGTCCCAATTATTGTCACCCTATGGGATGCGGATCATAACTCGTAATAGGTGTCTACAACTTGCAAGATAGGATCAAGAACACATATATATTAATGAAAACATAATAGTTTCAAATCTGAAATCATGGCACTCGGGCCCTAGTGACAAGCATTAAGCATAGCAAAGTCATAGCAACATCAATCTCAGAACATAATGGATACTAGGGATCAGACCCTAACAAAACTAACTCGATTACTCAAACCCTAACAAAAGTAACTCGATTACATGATAAATCTCATCCAACCCATCACCGTCTAGCAAGCCTACGATGGGATTACTCACGAACGACGGAGAGCGTCCCAAAATTGGTGATGAAAGATGGTTGGTGATGACGATGGCGTCGATTTCCCCTCTCCGGAGCCCAAAACGGACTCCAGACCTGGTCTCCCGAGGAAGAACAGGAGGTGGCGGCGGCTCCGTATCACAAAACGCGATGAACTCTTCTCTCTGATTTTTTATCCGTGAATAGGGTTATATGGAGTTGGAGATGAGGTCGGAGGAGCCACACGGGCCCCACAAGCCCGCTAGTCACGGCCAGGGGGGTGATCGCGCCTAGCAGGATTGTGGCCTGTAGGTGGCCCCCTCTAGTTAATTCTTACGCCAGTATTTTTTATTAAATCCAAAAATATTCTCCGTAAATTTTTAGGACAATCCGAGAACTTTTATTTCTGCACACAAATAAAACCAGGGAAATTCTACAGAAAACAGCGTCAATCCGGTTTAGTTCCATTCAAATCATGCAAATTCGAGTCCAAAACAAGGGCAAAAGAGTTTGGGAAAGTGGATACAATGGAGACTTATCATTGCCCCCTTATTTAAAAGGGGATGGCGAGGGGCGAAGACAGTTGCGCTCCTCCCACCTCATCGTCTTCTTCCTCTTGCCATCGCTGCTCGATTCGTGTCGCTGCTCTGCTCGCTCGGTCTGCTGCCACTTCGCTCGCTCGCCGCATCACACCAACCACCGTACAGATGGCCAACGGTCCTTCCGACAATTGGTGCAGCTCTGTCGTCATGGACGACGACATCACATGGCTCCTCCATGCCCGTATGCTGCCACCGACGGACCGTGTGATTGCCCGTCCACCGCGCAACGAGGTGGTGCCCGTGCCCAAGGAGGGGGAGTACGTGGTCTTCGCCTAGCACTTCCTGCCCGGCGTTGACCTATCTGTGAGCCAGTTTTTCCGCCTTTTGATGGACACATTCGATCTCCAGCCGCACCACCTCAGACCCAACGCCATTCTTTACCTCGTGAGCTTCGTGACCTTGTGCGGGGGCTATCTCGGGCTGCTTCCCTTTGTGGAGCTGTTCATGAAGCTCTTCTTCCTCAAGGCATTGAAGAACGGTGACAAGCCTTATGCCTGCGGGGGCATGGCGGTGTGTTCTCGCGACCGGCAGTTCCCCTACATAAAACTCATTGATTCCTCCAAGAAGTGGAATTAGACGTTCTTCTATGTGAAGAACGCTGACCCACAGCGGGGTTACATCTGGTTGCCCGCGTTCGTCAATGCCCCATCCATCAGAGTGAACTGGTCAGGGACCGGACCGGCCGGGGCCATGCTCGGGGACCTGGGCCGGCACCAAACCATTAGGAGTGGAGAGGGGCTGGTTGCGTCCAACCTGGTGGCCGCCTTCATCGATCGTCAGGTGCTGCCTCTCCAGCTGAGGCTGCACCGAATGTGCGACATGTCCGGCCGGCGGGACCCCTGTCGGCTGTCTACCTTCGACCTAACGCCGGCTCGGGTGGCAACGCGGTTGAATGCCATCACCCACTTCAAGCTGACGTCGGAGACCTCGTCCTACGGCAAGGAGATGTACAGCCGGCACAATCAGGCACCCCTAGTACACCCCGTTGAGGTGACTTTCCTTTCCCTTCATGTTTCTTCCGCTGGCCGTGTAGCTCACATGTCGCGCTGGCCGTAGCTTTTTGTTCGATAGGACACGCCGGACGACCTACACCCCCAGATTTTCCAGGCGGAGCATGCCGAATCTGACCCCGAGGACTTCGATCTAGGAGGCGGCGCTGAGGAGGGGGTGGAATGCTCGGAAGAGGTCGAGGCGGGGGATGCGGCGGGCGACCCGGGAGCCGATAGATCAAGAGCGGCTGGTGAGTTCCCCTCCGGACCCTCGATCAGAGATTGGACCAATGATGATGATGATGACGATGATGTCCGGATCTCGAACGCACCTCTCCCCACAGCCCAGCAGGGGCCACGCGGGCGGAGCGAGGAGCGGCCGGCACGCAGCCAAGCGGCCGAGAGCTCTCGTTGGGAGAAGAGGCCGGCTCAGGGGAGCCGACTGCCCAACCATTGGCTTGCAAATGAGTGCAAGCGGCCGTAGCGAAGCCGCAGGCGCGGGCCAAGCGGGCCCTTCCCGTCGTTGCCGGGTAAGTATTCTGACTCTCGTGGGCATTCTTTCTCTTTAAATTTATGTGCCGGTGGGCGCCTAAGGGTTTGCTTGCCCCGGGGACCCCCTTGAGCTCCACGATGTGGAGTTGGCATCCGGCCGAATGGAGCCCACTAGCCGGCATGATCAGGAGCATGCAGCCACGCTACCTGAGGAGAAGAGTATGCTCGCGAAGTTGCGAGCCTCGAAGTCCGGAGCGAAGGGCGGGCCCTCGCGCTCGGGGTCCTCGAGCGACGGGAGGCGGAGACGGAGGCGGGCCACGGATCCCGCGCGTGGGTCACTTCGGCGGCGGAATCGACTCGCATGTCGAGACCTTCGTCAAGCGATCCACGAGGGCCGGCTGCGGAGATGGTCGTGTCTCCGCCGGGGCGGAAGTGTCCCAACTGGAAGGAGCGGCCCTCGAGCCGGCTCGGAGGGGGTCGTCAGGAGGAGCCAGGTGTGATGCCACCCATCGTCGAGCCGGCAGGAGTTGTCGTGCTGGCCACGGTCATCGTGTCGGAAGCCCGGATCGCGTCGGAGGTGCCGGCTGAGAGGGGAGACGGGGCAGTCGCCGCAACCGTCGCCGCGACCATCGCGTCGAGCCGGATGGGAGGGGAAGCGGCTGCACCGGACATGGGGCCGCCAGGAGCTGACTCCCGTGCCCTTGTGGTTATCACCCGTGCCCCGGCAGTCGGCACCTCGGTGGACGCTGGAGCGAGTGCTGGTGCGAACCGGTCCCGGAGGACAATGCTAGATGTGATCCAGAATTGGGAGGCGCTGGCTCGCGTCCCAGCCGACCTGCCCTCGCCGGCTGGCGGCCCGGTCCCGGCGCTCGAGGAGCTGGGTAGCGTCCTGGCGTGGTGTCGCGAGGAACTGGCCAGGTTCGTGGAGGCGGCCGACAACGCCCTTCAGCATGCGCAGGTAAGTCTTTTGTGCCATTGTTGAATTTTCAATGGGGGTGCGCGAGTGCACCCACTTGGTGTAGCCCCCAAGATGCGGGCTGGCTGACTGGCTGCATGAGAGCCGGGCCAGATCTTCTTTGGCTTGCTTTTGACTTTGGTTTCTTGGGGCAGGCGGGGAGCGCCAGGCGGCAGGAGCTTTTTGACGAGGCGATTGCCATCCATAACCACGATGAACACGACTTTTACCGGATGGAAGAAGAGTTGAAGAATATGCAAGGTATGTTTGTTCCAGTGGGGGCACGCCAGCGTACCCACAGGGGGTAGGCCCCAAGAGTTGGGCCGGCTGCTCAGCAGCCGGCACGGATCTTGTGTGCATTTTTTCTAACCTCTGCTGGTCTTTGCTGCAGAGGAGCTGAATGTCCTCCGAGGGAAGAAAGATGAGGTGGTCTCCGAGAGGGACCGGCTGGTACGGGATGTCCAGGCGATCACGTAGGAGCGAGACCGACTGGCCGGCCTGCTTGTGGGCGGGCAGGCGGCTCGGGAGCACCTGAACGCGGAGCTGCGGCGGGAGGTGACAGCCCGGGAGGGCGTCGCCAAGCAGGCGGCCGATGCCTCCCAACGGACCACCGCCCTCCAAGGTGAGGTGAGCTGCCTCGAGAGCAAGCTTGAGGCGCGCCGAGCTGCCCTCGCCCAGGCGGAGACGTTGCTAGGAAGGGAGAAGCACCCTACATTGCAGTTCGCCCTCGATATGGACGTCACCTTCCAGGGTAAGTTTTGGCTTGTTCCCCAATGGGTTGTGTTTTCCTTTCTCTCGACCTGTTTGCCAATCCTTTTTCTTTCCCCAGAGCGGTTCCCAAAATACCAATGCCGCGCCAAGCAAGCCATGGCAGATCACCAAGAGTTTCTGCGGCATCCTGGGCGAGAGGTTGAGGAGAACGCTGGCTAGGACATGGCAGAGCTTAGGCTGGCCATGGAGAACCAGCTGATCCACATCTAGCGCAGCGTGGACCGGCTCAAGACAGCCAGCAAGGAGGTGATCACAGCCCTATGGTCGGGTCGTGGGGCCCCGGAGATCCATGTGGCATCATGTCTGGAGAACGCGATGGCCCAGCTCGAGGTCTGGAAGGCGTCAACAGCTCAAGCCGGTGAACAGATGGCCCTCCGGTTCGTCACATCGTGGTATCCCGGTGTCGACCTGGACCGGCTGGCCACAATGCGTGACGTCTCGGAGGCGGAACGGGCCGCCCGTTGATACGTCTCCAATGTATCTATAATTTTTGATGATGGCATGCTATTGCATTATCTGTTTTTGGATCTTTTATATGCATTAATATGCTATTTTATATTATTTTTGGGACTAACCTATTAATCTAGAGCCTAGTGCCAGTTTCTATTTTTTTCCTTGTTTTGAGTTTTGCAGACATGGAATATTAAACGGAGTCCAAACAGAATAAAACCTTCATAAGGAATTTTGTGGAAGGAAACAAATCGATCAAGCTTGGAGTGCACGGCAGGGGACGTGCCAGGGAGCCACAAGCCTGCTAGGCACCCCCCTAGCCGCGCCTAGCAGGCTTGTTGCCTCCCGGCAGGTCTCCTAACCCTAAGTCTTGGCCTATAAATACCCAAATATTCCACCAACACCAGAACGAGCCACACAAATACTTTTCCTCCGTCGGAAGCCTCCATTCCCGAGAGATCCACTCTTGGAGCCTTTTCCGGTAATCTGCCAGAGGGGGTTTCGATCATGGAGGGCATCTACATCAAGTGCATTGCCCCTCCGATTATGCGTGAGTAGTTGACCATAGACCTACGGGTCCATAGCTAGTAGCTATATGGCTTCTTCTCTGTCTTTGATCTTCAATACCATGTTCTTCATGATCTTCATCGAGATCTATCCGATGCAATCCTCTTTTGTCGTGTGTTTGTCAAGATCCGATGAATTGTGGGTTTATGTTCAGATTATCCATGAATCTTATTTAAATCACCTCTGAATTCTTATTTGCATGTTTTCATATCCTTGCTAGTCTCTTTGAGTTATTGGTTTGGTTTGGCCAACTAGATTGGTAATTCTTGCAATGGGAGAAGTGATTGGTTTTGGGTTCAATCTTGCGGTGTCCTCACCCAGTGACATAGTAGGGGTAGCGAGGCACGTATTGTATTGTTTCCATCAAGCGTAACAAGATGGTGTTTTCATCATATTGCTTGAGTTTATCCCTCTACATCATGTCATCTTTCTTAATGTGTTACTCTGTTCTTCATGAACTTAATACTCTAGATGCAGGCAGGAGTCGGTCGATGTGTGGAGTAATAGTAGTACATGCAGAATTGTTTCGGTCTACTTGACATGGAAGTGATGCCTATATCCAAGATCATATCCTTGGATAACTACATGATTATTCGCATTTCTATCAATTGCTTGACAGTAATTTGTTTACCCACCATGATATTTGCCTTCAAGAGAGAAGCCTCTAATGAAACCTATGGCCCAGGGTGTACTTTCCATTATATACTTTCAAATCTATACACCAAAATACTTTGCTACAATTTACATACCTTTTACTTTTCGTTCTCGTTTACATCTATATCTATCGGATCTAATCCTTGAAAATAATCGTGAAGGGATTGACAACCCCTTTATAGCGTTGGGTGCAAGAGTTTGATTGTTTGTGTAGGTGCATCCATTGATGAGTTTCTTGTTCCTCCTACTGGATTGATACCTTGGTTCTCAACAACTAAGGGAAATACTTATCTACTTCGCTGCATCACCCTTTCCTCTTCAAGGGAAAACCAACGCATGCTCAAGAGGTACCAAGAAGGACTTCTGGCGCCGTTGCCGAGGAGGATACATAGCAAGTCAAGACAATATCTCTCCCGTCAACTTGCCAATTTCTGGCGCCGTTGCCAGGGAGGATACACATCAAGCCTACCAACTACCCATCACAAACTTATCTCTTGCATTTACATTATTTGCCATTTGCCTCTTGTTTTCCTCTCCCCCACTTCTAAAACGATTTTCAGAAAATACCAAAAAGATTTGCCTTTTTGTTCGCCCTTCTTCATTTGTCTTTTGTTTGCTCTTGTGCTAGATTATTTGTTCATCTTTATGGCTCCACCCAATGACTTTAATCCTTATCTTAGGAAGTTGGAAGATGTTGAGGATAATGCCAAATGATTCACGTCACTCCAGAATCTTTCAATAATGACAAAGATTTTAAGTGATTGGTGTGACCCCTATTGAATCTTTGTTTTCCAGTATAAATCTTTATAATGATGGGACAGAAATAAGTCAACTTTAGTTTAAAAGAGTCACAATGATTCGGAGTCTATAGATCCTAATGCTAACACTGATAAAAGTGGGATTGAAGAGGTCAAAACTTTAAATAGCAATGAACCCACTCTTTTGGATTTCAAGGACTTTAATTATGATAGTTGCTCTTTGATTTATTGTATTTCCTTGTTGCAATCCATGATGAATTCTCCACATGCTTATAGTCCAAATAAGGCTTTTGCTAAACATATAGTTGATGCTATGATGGAATCTTTTGAAGAAAAACTTGAGTTAGAAGTTTCTATCCCTAGAAAGCTTCATGATGAGTGGGAACCAACTACTAAGATTAAAATCAAAGATTAAGAGTGCCACACTTTGTGTGATTTGGGTGCTAGTGTTTCCACGATTCTGAAAACTCTATGTGATGTGCTAGGTTACCATGATCTTGATGATTGCTCTCTAAATTTGCATCTTGCGGATTCCACTATTAAGAAACCTATAGGAAGGATTAATGATGTTCTTATTGTTGCAAATAGGAATTATGTGCCCGTAGATTTCATTGTTCTTGAGATATATTGCAATCCTACATGTCCTATTATTCTTGGTAGACCTTTCCTTAGAATGATTGGTGCAATTATTGACATGGAGGTAGAAAACATTAGATTCCAATTTCCATTAAGGAAAGGCATGGAACAGTTTCCTAGAAAGAAAATAAGATTACCTAATGAATATATTATGAGAGCTACTTTTGGATTGCATACCAAAGATGGCAATACCTAGATCTATTGCTTTTTGCCTAGCTAGGGGCGTTAAACAATAGCGCTTGTTGGGAGGCAACCCAATTCTATTTTTGTGTTCTGTTTTTTGCTTCTGTTTTTGAGTGTTTCCCACATTATTACTTCTGTAGTAATTGTGTTTTGGTGTTTTATTTAGTGTTTGAGCCAAGTAAAACCTTTCGGATGATCCATGGTAGTTGTTGATTTGATCTTGCTGCAAAATAGAAAATGTTGCGCTCAGTCCAGGAATTTTCAAAATTTTCAGAGCGTCGAATGAGTCTCAAAGTTTTACACAAGATTTATATATAAATTTCCCAGCTTTTCCTCATGTTTCAGAATTTTTTGAGTTACAAAAGTATAGGAAGTTTTCAGATTTCTACAGACTATTGTGTTTTTGATAGATTCTGTTTTTTTTTGAGTTGTTTGCCTATTTTGATGAATCTTTGGGTTGTATCATGTGGTATGAACCATGGAGAAGTTATATTATAGTAGGTATGACACCAATATAAATAAAGAATGCGTTCACAACAGTACCTAAAGTGGTGATTTATTTTCTTATACTAACGGATCTCACAAGTTTTCGGTTAAGTTTTGTGTTGTGAAGTTTTCAAGTTTTGGGTAAAGATTTGATGGACTATGGAATAAGGACTGGCAAGATCCTAAGCTTGGGGATTCCCAAGGCAACCCAAGTCATATTCAAGGATTCCAAAGAGCCTAAGCTTGGGGATGCCCCGAAAGTCATCCCCTCTTTCATCTTCAATCCATCGGTAAGTTTACTTGAGGCTATATTTTTATTCACCACATGATATGTGTTTTGCTTGGAGCGTCTTGTATGATATGAGTCTTTGCTTGATAGTTTGCCACAATCATCCTTGCTGCACACATATTTTGGGAGAGACATGCTGAATCGTGATTTTGTTAGAATGCTCTATGTACTTCACTTATATCTTTTGAGGTGGGCAATTTTGCTCTATGTGCTTCACTTATATTTTTGAGAGCATAGTGGTGTTTGAGTTTTATAGAAATAATTGAACTCGCATACCTCACTTATATTATTTTGAGAGTTTCTAAAACAGCATGGTAATTGGTCTAGGTTATGAATTTAGACCTAATATAGTAGGCATCCAAGAGGGATATAATAAAAACTTCCATATTAAGTGCATTGGGTACTTATGAGAAGTTTGATTCCTTGCATAAAGTTTTGAGATAGAAAGATGGTAATATTAAGAGACATGTTAGGAAGTAATTGTGATTTGGTAAAAATACTGGTGTAAAGGTTTGTGATTCATGTAGCACACACGTATGGTGAACCATTATGTAAGGAAGTCGGAGCATGACTTGTTTATAGATTGTCGACCTTTGTGTGAGGGTCGGGCGCGCATGATGGTTAACTCCTACCAACCTCCCCCCTAGGAGAATGTGTTTAATACTTTGCTTCAATGACTTATAGACTTTTGCAATAAGTATGTGTGTTCTGTATGACTAATGTTGAGTCCATGGATTATACGCACTCTCACCCTTCCACCTTTGCTAGCCTCTCTAGTACCACGCAACTTTCACCGGTACAACAAACACCTTCCTCAAGACAGCCACCATATACCTTCCTAAAAATAACCACCATATATCTTTCGTCAAAATAGCCACCATACCTACCTATTATGGCATTTCCATAGCCATTCCGAGATATATTGCCATGTAACTTCCACCGTTTCCTTTTATGACTTGCACCATCACTTCCATATTGCATATAGAGTCATATTTTGTCACTGGTATCTAGTCATAATTTTCTTTGAGTTGTAAGTAAATAAAAGTGTGATTGTTATTATTAATAGAGCATGTCCCGTGTGAGGAAAGGATGATGAAAGCTATGATTCCCTCACAAGTGGGATGAGATTCCAGACTTTATGAAAAAAATAAAAGAGCCCAGCAAAGCCCGAATAAAAATATGAGTAAAAGAGGCCTTAGATGCGCACCAAAAAATGAGAGAAAAGAGAGAAGGAACATTGCTACTACCTTTTTCCACACTTGTGATTCAAAGTAGCACCATGATCTTCATGATAGAGAGTCTCCTATTTTGTCACTTTCATATAGCTAGTGGAATTTTTCTTCATGATGCGCGTCCACTTAGTTTATTTTTGAGCTTTCATACACTTATAGTTCTAGTGCATCCGTTGCATGGCAATCCCTACTCACTCACATTGATATCTATTAATGGTCATCTCCATAGCCCGTTGATACTCCTAGTTGATGTGAGACTATCTTCTCCCTTTCCTTGACAACCTCCACCATATTCTATTCAACCTATAGTGCTATATACATGGCTCATGCTCATGTATTGCATGAGAGTTGAAAAAGTTTGAGAAAATAAAGGTGTGAAAACAATTGCTTGACTTTTCTTCGGGGTTGTGCATGATATAAATAATTTGTGTGGGGAAGATGGAGCATAGCCAGACCATATCATATTGTAGGGATAACTTTCTTTTGCCATTATATTTAGAAGAGATACAATTGCTTTGCTAGTATGCTTGAAGTGTTATTGTTTTTATATCAATATTAAGCTTTTGTTTTGAGTCTTACGGATCTGAATATTCATGCCACAATAAAGAATATTACATGGATAAATATGTTAGGTTGCACTCCACATCAAAAATTCTCTTTTTATCATTTACCTACTCGAGGACGAGTAGGAATTAAGCTTGCGGATGCTGATACGTCTCCAACGTATCTATAATTTTTTATGATGGCATGCTATTGTATTATCTGTTTTGGATGTTTTATATGCATCAATATGCTATTTTATATTATTTTTGGGACTAACCTATTAATCTAGAGCCTAGTGCCAATTTCTATTTGTTCATTGTTTTTGAATTTTGCAGATAAGGAATATTAAATGCAGTCCAAATGGAATAAAACCTTCGGAAGGAATTTTTCTGGAAGGAAACAAATCGATCAATCTTGGAGTGCACGAAAGGGGAGGTGCGAGAGAGCCACAAGCCTGTTAGGCGCCCCCTGGTCGTGCCTAGCAGGCTTGTCGCCTCCTGGAAGGTCCCCTAACCCTAATTCTTGACCTATAAATACCCACATATTCCCCCCAACACCAGAACAAGCCATGCAGATACTTTTCCGCCACCGGAAGCCTCCGCCCCCGAGAGATCCAATCTTGGAGCCTTTTTCGGTAATCTGTCGGAGGGGGTTTTGATCATGGAGGGCATCTACATCAACTCGATTCCCTCCGATGATGCGTGAGTAGTCCACCATAGACCTACGGGTCCATAGCTAGTAGCTAGATGGCTTCTTCTCTCTCTTTGATCTTCAGTACCATGTTCTTCATGATCTTCATGAAGATCTACATGATGTAATACTCTTTTGTGGTGTGTTTGTCAAGATCCGATGAATTGTGAGTTTATGTTCAGATTATCCATGAATCTTATTTGAATCTCCTCTGAATTCTTATTTTCATGATTTCATATCCTTGCAAGTCTCTTCGAGTTATTGGATTGGTTTGGCCAACTTGATTGGCAATTCTTGCAATGGGAGAAGTGATTGGTTTTGGGTTCAATCTTGCGGTGTCCTCACCTAAGGGTAACAAGATGGGGTTTTCATCATATTTCTTGAGTTTGTCCCTCTACATCATGTCATCTTTCTTAATGCGTTACTCTGTTCTTCATGAACTTAATACTCTAGATGTAGGCATGAGTCGGTCGATATGTGGAGTAATAGTAGTAGATGCAGAATCGTTCGGTCTACTTGACACGGACGTGATTCCTATATGCCTGATCATTGCCTTGGATATCTACATGATTATTCACTTTTCCATCAATTGATTGATTGTAATTTGTTTACTCCCCATGATATTTTCCTTCAAGAGAGAAGCCTCTAGTGAAACCTATGGCCACGGGTCTACTTTACATTATATACTTTCAGATCTATAAACCAAGAAATACCAAAAATACTTTGTTGCAATTTATTTACCTTTTACTTTCTGTTCTCGTTTAAATCTATATCTATCGGATCTAATCCTTGCAAATAACAGTGAAGGGATTGACAACCCCTTTATAGCATTGGGTGCAAGAGTTTGATTGTTTGTGTAGGTGCATCCATTGATGACTTGCTTGTTCCTCCTACTGATTGATACCTTGTATCTCAACAATTGAGGGAAATGTTGGGAGACGTAGTAGTAAATCAAAATTTTCCTGCGTGTCAACAAGATCAATCTATGGAGAAACCAGCAACGAGTGGGGAGAGATTGCATCTTCATACCTTTGAAGATCGCTAAGCGGAAGCGTTACAAGAACGCGGTTGATGGAGTCGTACTCGCAGCGATTCAGATCGTGGTGGATTCCGATCTAAGCGCCGAACAACGGCGCCTCCGCGTTCAACACACGTGCAGCCTGATGACGTCTCCTATGCCTTGATCCAGCAAGGAGGAAGGAGAGGTTGGGGCAGGGCTCCAACAGCAGCACGACGACGTGGTGGTAGTGGAGTAGCAAGGTATTCCGGCAGGGCTTCGCCTAAGCACTGCAGAGGAGGAAGAAGAGAGGTAAGGCTTTGCCGTGAGAGAGAGAGAGTTCAGAACTGTTCTCAAAAGGCCCAAACCTCAAGTATATATAGGAGGAGGGAGAGGGAGGGCTGGCTTGGACTCTCCTCCAAGGAGGAGAGCTTCGGCCGAATCAAAGGGAGAGTCCACCTCCCACAGGGGAGGTGGATCTCCTCCTTTTCAAATTCCTTTTCCCTTATCTCTACTCCTCCAGCTGCATGGGCCTTTCTAGAAGGTCTTGGCCAGCCCAATAAGGGCTGGCACACCTCCTCTAAGAGCCCACGAAGTCCTATGGTCGTCACACCCCTCCCGGGGGTCCTCCGGCACCCTCCCGGCACTCTCGGTACAATACCGATGAGCCCGAAAACTTTCCGGTGGCCAAAACTGGATTTCCTATATATCAATCTTTACCTCCGGACCATTTTGGAGCTCCTTGTGATGTTCGGGATCTCATTCGGGACTCCGAACAACTATCGGTAATCACGTATACCATTTCCCTATAACCCTAGCGTCATCGAACCTAAAGTGTGTAGACCCTACGGGTTCGGGAGACACATGGACATGACTGAGACACTTCTTCGGCCAATAACCAACAGCGGGATCTGGATACCCATGTTGGCTCCCACATGCTCCACGATGATCTCATCGGATGAACCACGATGTCGGGGATTCAATCAATCCCGTATACAATTCCCTTTGTCTATCGGTGTGATACTTGCCCGAGATTCGATCGTCGGTATCTCTATACCTTGTTCAATCTCGTTACCGACAAGTCTCTTTACTCGTTCCGTAATACATCATCCCGTGGCTAACTCCTTAGTCACATTGAGCTCATTATGATGATGTCTTATCGAGTGGGCCTAGAGATACCTCTCCGTCACACGGAGTGACAAATCCCAGTCTCGATTCGTGCCAACCCAACAGACACTTTCGGATACCCATAGTGCACCTTTATAGCCACCCAATTACGTTGTGACGTTTGGCACGCCCAAAGCATTCCTACGGTATCCGGGAGTTGCACAATCTCATGGTCTAAGGAAACGATACTTGACAGTGAAAAGCTTTAGCAAACGAACTACACTATCTAGTGCTATGCTTAGGATTGGGTGTTGTCCATCACATCATTCTCCTAATGATGTGATCCCGTTATCAACGACATCCAATGTCCATGGTCATGAAACCGTGACCATCTATTGATCAACGAGCTAGTTAACTAGAGGCTCACTAGGGACATGTTGTGGTCTATGTATTCACACATGTATTACGGTTTCCGGTTAACACAATTATAGCATGAACAGTAGACAATTATCATGAACTAGGAAATACAATAATAACCATTTTATTATTGCCTCTAGGGCATATTTACAACAGGAAATACTTATCTACTTTGCTGCATCACCCTTTCCTCTTCAAGGGAAAACCAACACACGCTCAAGAGGTAGCACCTGTGAGGGTGTCCTTGTCCGTCGGGCCAACGAGTTGGCCTCGTATGTTGACCCAGACGAGCTCCTGCAGGCTCTTGGTGAGGATGGCGAGCCGGGTTCCGAGGATTCCTTCAGCAACCCCCAAGGCCCAGAAGACGAAGTGGTCGCTGATGATAGCACCACCTCCAACACTGGCGGCGACAGCCACAGGAGCCACGGAGGCAGACCCGAAGGCCGCGACCTCTCCTGGGCAAACCGTCAAGCCGACCGACGATGCGCCGGCAGTCTGAGTGGCCCTCCGCGCATGCTGTTTCTTTCCTTTGTTACAAGACTTTGTTTAACACGCATTTCCACCCACTGGGGTTGTGTTGTAATGAACCTTCGGCATGTTGGCCCGTTGTCGTTTAACTTGTATGTCGTGTGAAATGTATGTGTGCCGGCTCTTCCTTTGCCTTTTGCTTTTCCACTCGTGTTTCACACCAGGATTGCTTCCGGCTTCCGCCCCGCCTACTAGCCACCCAGGAGCCAGTCTGGGAGAGGAACGGGACATCATCCTTGGGAAAACGAGCGGGTTTTTAGAGTCGTCCGGCTAGGGCTAGGTCGAACCGGTAGCGGCTGGTTGCTAGAAACAGTATGTTCCAGATGGAACCGTCCGGCTGCTACTCTTTGAATGGCCTTCGTGTGAGGAGTCCTTTCCTACCCCGCGATCCCGTCAGCCAGACCGTCGGGAGCCGGTCTATGGCTAGTTAGGGGGGTAGCGAAGAGTTGCTTCCTCACATTACTTGCCCCTCTCGGAGAAGAGCCGGTGATCCCCCAGGCCAGGGAGCCGGACCCGGGTGTCGTGCTTAAATAATGAGAAACCTCTGAAGGGATCAAAAAGGGGGCGTGCCCAAAGTGCCGGCTTGGGGCCCCCGTTGCATTCATAAGCCCAAAAGGGAGAGATACATACATACACTAATCTTAGAAGTAAAACGGACAAAGGAGCTCCGCGTTCCATGGGCGCTCCATCTCCTCGCCGGAGGCATCTCTCTTGCGCTTCTGTGGCTTTTGGAAATCTATTAAGTAGTAGGCGTTGTTGTGCAACACCTTGCTGATGATGAACGGGCCCTCTCATGGGGAGGACAGCTTGTGTTGGCCGGTAGTTCACTGGATCCTCCTGAGCACCAAGTCTCCCTCGCAGAAGGAGAGTGGCCAGATCCGCTTGCTATGGTAGTGCTGGAGCTTCTGCTGGTAGATGGACGTCCAGCTTAGAGCCAGCTCGCGTGCTTCTTCGAGTAGGTCGACGTCGTCCTCTCTTGCCTCCTTCGCTCCCTTCTCCATATACAGGGCAACCCGAGCCAAATCGAATTCGATGTCGGTGGGGATGATCGCCTCGGACCCGTACATGATAAACAAAGGGGTGTAGCCGGTCGACCGGTTGGGCGTGGTCCCGAGGCTCCAAAGGACAGCCGGCAGCTCTTTGATCTAGCAGCCAAATGACCTGACCAGTGGTGCTACTAGCCGGGGCTTGATGTCGGCCAGGATCAGGCCGTTTGCCCACTCAACCTGGTCGTTTGACAGTGGGTGGGCGACGGACGCCAAGTCGAGTCGGATACCCTGCTTGGCATAGAAACACGCTAGCGCTCCCTTGGCGAAGTTCGTGTCGTTGTCGGTGATGATGCTATGGGGGATGCCATAGCGGACTGTGATGTCCTTGATGAATCGGACAGCTGTGGGGCCGTCCAGCTTCTTGATTGACCTGGCCTCAATCCACTTGGTGAATTTTTCGACAACTACCAGCAAATGCATCATGCCACCTCGTGTCGTCTTGAAGGGTCCCACCATGTCCAGCCCCTAGACAGCGAAGCCCACAAGAGGGGGATGGTCTGGAGGGCTATAGCCGACAGGTGGCTCTTCGTGTTGAAGCACTGGCACCCTTTGCACTTGTCGACCAGCCGCTTGGCCTCCTCCAAAGCAGTCGGCCAGTAGAAACCATGGCAGAACACCTTGGACACCAAGGTCCTGGAGGTGGCGTGGTGCCCGCACTCGCCCCGGTGGATGTCGAGGAGGATTTCCTGCCCTTTCTCTAGATCAATGCAGCGCTGATACACACCGGTTGTGCTGCAATGAACCAGCTCTCGGTTGATGATGTTGTAGGCAGGGGCACGACATTGGATCCGTCGGGCCTCGTCTTTGTCGGGGGGGAGCTCGCCACGCATGAGGAACGCCAGAATGGGCTGGGCCCATGAGGGTGCCGAGACGGGAGCCGGCTCAGGCTCGAGTGGGACATTGGACACGGCTGGGGGCCCCGTAGCCGGCTGACCAGCCCCTGGGGCCGACTCGCCATCCCCGGGGGCACGCTGATCAGTCCCTAGGGCCGGCTCGTTAGCCCCCGGGACCGAGGCAATGGGAGGGGCATCGATTGCCATCATGACGGCCGTAGGCCCAGAGCTAGCGACCGCGGAGGTGGCCGGCTCGACAGCCGGTCCTGGTGGCGCCATCTGGGCAGACAGAGTTGATGGTGCCGGCATAGCGGCCGACTCTGATGATGCCAGCTGGGCAGCCAGATCTGATGATGGGCCGGCTGCGTTAGCCGCATAAAGATAGACTGCGATTCGGGGGAGGGCTTGATCGACGGCTTGAGCAGCCACTCGGGGGATACGTCGGTTGGGATGGCCTGTCGGGTGGAGCCGATCTATAACACCCCAAAAAATTATCATGTTTTATTAAATAAAATATTTTCTATTAATTTCAGAGCCACTACTTTTGTCTGAATTTCAAAAATTCTCCTCTCCTATGTGAAACTTTTGAATAATGTTATGTGTCTTGAATGTTTCATTAAATCATTTTATTTCATTTAGTAAAACCAGTGGAATAATTTTGATAATAAAATTTGCCTAGTTTTAATTCATTTAATAGCATTTTAACCCTTTTAAAGGCTTCTATTGCACTACAACCATATGATAACTTCATTTATAAATTCCACAAAAACTTGTAGAGGTCATGTAATGTTCTTGGATCACTTTTATGCAAAAAACCCAACTTGGTGTTTTGGAAAATTTGAGCAAAGCATCCTATTTTCTATTCTGGCCCAGTTTGAGGTTTTGCACTGGAACCCCTTTGTAGTTTGCCCTAATGCCCTTGGGATTTTCCCTACCTTTAGTAATCCCTATAAAACCCTTAACTCTAGGAGAATAGCCACATTAGAGTGATTTAAGCCCATGCAATAATGGCCTGTAGTTCTTGCCCAGGATCAGAGTTTTGTAAAACTTGCACTATAAAGTATTTGATTTTGCCAAACTAACCTTGCCATCATCACCTGCATCCAAGGAGACCTCAACCTAGAAATTTTGGTGGCCAGAGTAACTCCCTAGGTGCCCAAGGCTTTCTGTGGAACACCTTGTGTGCATGGCCAGTTTTGGCATAGTTTTTGGTTTACAATGTGTATTTGGTTTCCTTGCCAATACGTAATGTCTAATAGAGCCTAACTGGTAACCCTAGCTACCCTGTTACTTTTCATGTCCATCCAAGCCTTCTAGCCTACCCTGGCAAGTTGAACACCTTGGGTGCACGCCGAGAGCATGCCTAGAGCGCGCCTATTGCAGGCATGAAGCGCCTGAGCCGTCGTGCCACCTACCCCGCATCCCCGGCCCCTGCTAGGTCGAAGGGACATGCCCCCGACCCCTCCAACATTGCAGAGACACTGTGGCAGCCCTGCCTCCACACAGCACCGCCGTAGAGCCCCCCTTGGCGGCTAGCCGTCCCCCACAGCCGGCCCCCAGCCATTGCAGCGCCATCCAAGCGGCCCTAGCGCACCAGCTAACCCCGGGAATAGCTCGAGCTCATCCACGAGCTCGTCGGATAGCACCAACCAGGGCCACGTCACCTGCAGCCAAAGTGGTGGCTCGTCGTCGCCCTTATCCTCAGCCGCTGCGAGAACCGCCTTTGGCCGCCTATAAAAACCGGATCCCGACCTCGCCCAGCTCCTCAGAGACCACCCAGACATCCCAATCGAGATCCCATAGCAAGTAATCGACTCAGGGAGGCCTTCTTCCCCACCTCCATTAGCTTCGGCCGTCGCCACACTCCGGTCAAGCCCGTCGTGACCAGGGCCTCCCTAGTCCTCCCACCATCACCATTGGCACCCCCTCGACCTCATGGAGCTTCCCCACCTCTCAGCTCCGGCCGGGAGCCACCATGGGGGGAGATCCCTTCTGCTCCCAACACCGCCGTCCGCTGGAGACGATGCCATCGATGGCCCCATCCACCCTAGCGCCTCTGTCGGCCACCGAGAGAACCGCAAGGATCCCGTGGACCCATTACCATGCCTAGGACCCCAGGAGGAGCTGTTGTTCATCGGCGACAGTCGCCGAAGACCTCTTCTCCCCTCGGCTGGAGGAGGGAGATGACCGGTTTGACCACAGTCAAACCTGTCCAAGGGGCCCAGCTCGTCAGCGAAAGAGATGAGACGGAGTTGTCTTAATTGAAAGCATAAACCCTGAAGTACGTCTTCTTCTCCCGAAAGGGCATTTCCTCCGAATTGTTTTCTTTTATCTGTTTTATTTAAAAATAGAATTTTGACCAATCTTTAACTGGCTATAATTTCTAGAATAAACTTCAATTGACTTGATTCTTTTTCCCACCTCTCTCAAATTCCATCTAGTTTATTTTCATATTTATTTTAAAATTTTCCAAACAACTTTTTTGTACTGTTTTTAAATTGTGTGTTAATTAGAATATTTTCAAATAGGAATTTGGAGGGAAAAACTTTCAATTTTTTTTGGAGTGCTCCATCTCCTATCTACACAATGAAGGCAAGCATTCTGAACCCTGGTATAATATTTGTTATGTGTTGTTTTGATGTGGCTACAACACTGATGACCCACAAGTATAGGGGGTCTACCGTAGTCCTTTCTATAAGTAAGATTGTCGAACCCAACGAGGAGTAGAAGGAAATGACAAGCGGTTTCCAGTAAGGTATTCTCTGCAAGCACTGAAATTATCGGTAACAGATAGTTTTGTGATAAGATAATTTGTAATGAGTAACAAGTAACAAGTGTAGAAAAGGTGCGGCAAGGTATCCCAATCCTTTTTGTAGCAAAGGACGGGCCTGGATAAACTCGTATATAAAACAAAGTGCTCCCGAGGACGCATGGGAATTTCTGTCAAGCTAGTTTTCATCATGCTCATTTGATTCACGTTCGTTACTTTGATAATTTGATATGTGGGTGGACTGGTGGTGTTGCCCTTACTTGTACAAACCTCACACTTATGATTAACCCATATCTCAAGCATATGCAACTACAAAAGAAGAATTAAGGTAAACCTAACCATAGCATGGAACATATGGATCCAAATCAGCCCCTTATGAAGCAACGCATAAACTAGGGTTTAAGCTTCTGTCACTCTAGCAACCCATCATAAACTTCTTACTTCCCAATGCCTTCCCCTAGGCCCAAATAATGGTGAAGTGTTATGTAGTCGACGTTCACATAACACCACTAGAGGAGAGACAACATACATCTCATCAAAATATCGAACGAATATAAAATTCACATGATTACTTATAACAAGACTTATCCCATGTCCTCAGGAACAAACGTAACTACTCACAAAACATGTTCATGTTCATAATCAGAGGAGTATTAATTATCATAAAGGATCTGAACATATGATCTTCCACCAAGTAAACCAACTAGCATCAACTACAAGGAGTAATCAACACTACTAGCAACCCACAGGTACCAATCTGAGGTTTGAGACAAAGATCGGATACAAGAGATCAACTAGGGTTTCGAGAGGAGATGGTTCTGGTGAATATGTTGATGGATATTGACCCCCTCTCGATGATAGGATCGTTGGGGATGACGATGGCTTTGATTTCCCCCTTCAAGAGGGAAGTTTCCCCGGCAGAATAGCCCTGCCGGAGCTCTAGATTGGTTTTGCCCAAGTTCCGCCTCGAGACGGCGGCGCTTCGTCCCGAAAGCTCTCTCTTGATTTTTTTTCCAGGTCAAAACCCAACATATAGGAGAAGATGGGCGTCGGGGGCCAGACAGGTGGGCCATAAGCCTGCTAGGCGCGACCAGGGGGTGGTTGCGCCTGGCAGGCTTGTCACCTCCTGGTGGCCCCCCTCTGGTATCTGTTTCGCCCAGTATTTTTTATATATTCCAAAATAATTCTCTGTAAATTTTTAGGACTTTTGGAGTTGTGCAGAATAGGTATATCAGATTTTCTCCTTTCCGAGTCCAGAATTCCAGCTGTCGGCATTCTCCCTCTTCATGTAAACCTTGTAATATAAGAGAGAAAAGCCATAAGGATTTTATCATAACGTGTAATAACAACCCATAATGCAATAAATATCAATATAAAAGCATGATGCAAAATGGACATATCAAACATCGAGTTGACTTGAAGTATGCATTATTTCATGTGATGATGTGATCATGTTTACAAGTGCTTGATGAAAATTCCTTGCTATTGGAATTGATATAATTGTGACAGTATTCACCCTCGTATACCTTTCATGCCTACAAGGAATTCGGAGAAGTCCGTGTCTCGGGTAGACATGAGATTGGTGCTGACATCTCGTTGGAGTGAGAATGGTCAAGGAGGCATGAAGGGGTATGATGAGTGGTGATTCTGTCTGATGTCGTCAAATATGTTTGTTGTGCTAATCATGTAGAGAGTAGATAACCTCCTGAGTCGACTGTAGATCGAGTCTTGTGCCAGTAACCCTCATACTTGTTTCGTACTACCACTTGTCCCTACTGCAGGTAGGGTACGGTTTAGTAAGTTGTCAACCCCTTTCTTAGCACACACCGTACAAAGAGGCCATAGTGAAAGCTACCAGTGGCCCCTGGTAAGCATGTCACTTGGTCCAGGGGCATGGGTGTTCCGGTGAGTCCGAGGCGGTAGCTCCCCTATTTTGCGTGCGATATAAATTTTTTGATCCCATGCTAATCGAGGTTGGAGCTTCCCCACTTAGAGTTTTACTTAATGAGTGTCATGGGTGATTCCATGCACCGGTAAGTTAAGCTGGTGTGTGCGGGTCAGGTGTGTTTTCAATTCAAAGACCGTAAACGGAATTAGTCTTGATGGACTAAAGGAATCTGTTACTCGTGGGTAAAGAGTACACCCTCTGCGGAGTTTATATCTATTTGAATAACCATGTCCATGGTTAAGAACTACAGTCTGGGATGGTCAAGTGTCGGTCTTAGTGTCGGCCTTCAGAGGAATTCTTCTAAACTGGAATACTTATCATGAAGTGTGATGAATGATGATTATGATTATTGTTATTGTGTACTGACCATTTATATTGTCTGGAATATTGAGTATCCCTACGATGGTTCTACCTCCTGGATACTTATTGTGTTAATTATTTTTCTTATAAGCCCTTTATGTGGCGTCGCTCAGACACCCGACTGTGGCATGCTTGTTATTTATTTTCCTTATAAGCCTTTTATGTGGCATCGCTCAGACGCCCGACAGTGGCATGCTTGTTAATTATTTTCGTTATAAGCCCTTTATGTGGCATCGCTCAGACACCCGACTGTGGCATGCTTGTTAATTATTTTCCTTATAAGCCATTTATGTGGCATCGCTCAGACGCCCGACTGTGGCATGCTTGTTAATTATTTTCCTTATAAGCCCTTTATGTGGCGTCGCTCAGACGCCTAACTGTGGCACGCACATTATTTATTTTTCCTTATAAGCCTTTTATGTGGCGTCACACTGACGCCCGACTGAGGCATGCTTTATATTATTATCCTTTCGAGGTGTCGCTTAAGACACCCTATCAGTCTATTTTATTTCTGTTCTTTGATTGCTTATTCATGTTTCATATGAATGACCTGCTTGCGTGCATCATGAATTTTATTTTGTGACTGATTAAGTGATCATGGATTATTTCAGTGCATGAATATCACTGCTATGTTATGCATGTTTTCATAATGTTTGCGAGTACATTAAAAGTACTCATTGGCTTGTCCCTGGCTATTGTCTTGGCCAGATTGCACATGTGGAGAGGAGCATTATGACGGCAACCCCCGGAACCTAGGCATCGAAGATCGCACCAACATGAAGATAGGAGTTAACCAGGTGAGTTGTTCCTGTGGGAAATGGAGTCCCATAGACACTGATGACCCCGACCCGCTTCTTCCACCAACCACTAGAAACGTTTTGTTGTACTCATAGACCATGATGGTCTTGTACTTTAGATTTCGTATTTTTTCCTGGGATTTCTGTATCAAGATTGTGCCTTGTCAGCTAATAGTAATCCTGGGGCTGATGAGCACAAGGGCCATTTACTGGGAAATTAATATCCTGGAAAACCGGTCCTAACAACCTTGGTATCAGAGCGAGGCTGACCATTGGCTAATCCTATCTTAGCCAGGTTGATAAACCTAGGTAAACCCACCCACCAGACCTTAACCTAACCGCAGCCAAGCCTATCCTATCCAATAGCCCACATAGTGGCCTCGACACCTTTCGGCAGATGGTGCCCAACCTATCAGCCTAGCCCATCGATCACACATCGTGACCGACACCTAAATTGTCCTTTTCGCAAGCGTGCAAAGGAAGACTCCATTTTCTTCTATAAGAGAAAAGGTTTGTCCACACCAAACACACCACAGCCACTTATCCAAAACCAAGCCGAGATGCCTGGCGCCATTGTTCACAATGAGACCACCGCAAACAACCTTGGAGGTTTTGTGACCGTCCTAGCTAACCACACCCGCCGTGCCTTTGCATTAGAAGAGCCCCTAGAATATGTTGTGTACTAGGAGCATACGAGTGATGAGAATCGTCACTTCTGGGCCACAATACACATCTACGTCAGGGGTATCTCACCAGAGCGCCCCTACAGGTTCACCGGAAGGACAACTTCCTTTGAGCCACAAGCCATCCAGCTAGCATCTCGAGAGGCTATAGTTCAACTCCGGCACTTGTTGCCAAGATTTAACTGCCGCTCCTTCTATTATTACCCCAGTCGTGATGGATATAGTAGGCCACCCCAGGTCGCCAACGGAGACCATGATACGGACACTGCACTGTTGCATCTTGTGCGCTACCTCAGCACACTAGAGGCACTATTCGATCAGGTCACTCTTGATCTGATCGCAGCTCGTGGAGAACTTGCTCGTCAAGCCCCGGCAAGAAGAGAAGTGGCGCCCGATGCCGACAACCCCGTTGTGTTGTTCGCTCGAGCAATCGAGTCTTTGAGGCCTGCCCCTGCAACCGATCGGAATGCGTTTGTATCCTCAGAGGAGCTTCGTCGCCTTTTGGGGACATGCTCCAACGGGATTGTGACCACTAACCCCCGCGATGGTCATCATTGCTACCCCGACCCTGCAAACCCTCATCCTGATCCAGCAAACCTCGATGATGAAGCCCAGAGAGAAGTCTTGACATCCGCAAGGCAAGCTCGACTAGATATTAACGAGGTGGACTGAGCCACTTGAGTAGTATCGAGTCCTAGTATTCCTACACCATGTAATAGTGTGACCTTGTATCGTCATGAATAAAATGCAGACTGCTTGTATGCCATTATTTTTAATAGTACTAAAAGTATCCATGCATAAATAAAATTTTGGCGTTTGGTTACATATTAAATTTTTGGACGTAGCTACCAAAACACACCCCAGCCGTCAACCAGCAGTAATACGTCACTTTTGTGAGATGTGTATATCTGTGGCATTGACCCCGGTCCCCATAGAGTAGAACCAACAACATAGGTTGCCCCCACACCATGATGGGTAGCCCATCCCAGATGCTATATAAGAGGCCACTCCATGACCTTACCAAGCATCCCTCACTTTATGCATTGCCCTCACAACCATCTTTTTTACCATGCCAACCCCAGGATTCATCGGAGAACCCCGGATGCGACCCCAGGTAGTTTTGTTAAGATATTGTGGGACTTTATCCGCAGTGCCATAGGTTCTCCCCATCCACCCCAGTATGAGCTGTTCAAATCGAGGATCACCTCATTTGCCTCGAAATATTCGGCAGTAGTGCACATCCCACCTGTGAACCCAAACCAACACCCAACGGAAGTCTCCTTCATGGGGAAATCTATGCCGACTTCGTAAATGGCCATAGAAGTTGCTGCTTGCGAAGCAATTACTTGCCTTCAATTCGCAGTACCCTATGCCAGTGAAAGGGGGTATTATTACTTCCCGAGCTGCGTAGCACCTAGAGAAGAAGCATCTTTTCCCGGGGGACGAATCGAGAGAGACCCAGTGCTGTCCAACCTCGTTCAGTACGTCATCGCTCAAGAGCGTCTAACTCAACGAGTAATGGATTACCTCCAGAATCTCGCTGTTATGAATGCTCAGATCGCCATTGCCAGACCACTGAGGCTAGACCAGGAGAGGCGCGTTCTCCGAATTGTTCACCCACTCTCCCTAGTAGAGGAAGAGTGTGCCCCAGTGCTAGAGACAATTCCTCAAGACCCCGCATATTTTACTTTTGCTCCGTAGACACACAATGTTGTGTTTGTTAGCCTAGCATTTTAATCATAAGTTGTAGTATGTGTATTATGTCATAATATTGTGCTATGAATTAGTTGTTTAATTTCAATTGTATGTGAGTGATTTTTGTTGTGGTGATTTGTGATCAATTGTTTCCACTCTTAGTAAATCTCGAGGTGAGATTTTCCTTGAGCCATTACAACCAATATTTCTCCATGACATAGATTGAAATTCACGCAGCATCACAACAACGAGTTCACAGCCACCACCACTCGACCACATGCACTAAGTGCAAAACCACTACACATTTAGCACTTAACTGATCACCACACTAACACACCATAGTTTTTTTTTCTGAAAGAGAAACTCGTGGGTGATTATTCCTACGCAGATTTCCACTAGCACACTGACAGCAGTCAGCACCCGACACCGACACCTAATCCTCATGAACACCATCGCCGCTGAGAGACAACACTCAAGCAACAGCATCACGGCGATCATCGTGGATCATGACACATAGGAGCACAGAGAACCCTAGCAATGCCGCCAACCCTCCACACAACAGGATCATGTACAAGTCCGGCATCACCTCTGCCATTAGAGCCTCGCCTCGAGCTCCTGCAAACATAAATGGAGGAGAAGGAAGAAGAAGAAGAAACAAGGCCAAGTGTGAGGCAGAAGAGAGAAGCATCGCGATCATTTTATAGCTAGAGATCGGTGTATGGTGGGCGAAGTCCACTAGCGTCGCTCGTCGCTCGATCGCCGATGTTCGGAGGCGAATCTACGGGCAGTGCCGACAACGCACTGGCTCGCGAGGTGAGTGCATGTTGTGCCGGTAGCTAGCATGCCGTGTAGTACCGCGGTATGGCCTAGATGCCCTACGCGCTAGACGCCGCCGATGGAGCAAGGGCGGGAAAGCGCGCGTGAGAGAGGAAGAGATGAGAGCCCGAGGTAGAAGAAGAGACTGACAGTGGGCCTTGGGTCCGCTTGTCAGCCAGAGAGAGCAATATTGACTCAGGTACAACCAGCGTAATATGAAAATTTAGAATTTTATTAATTCTAAATTTACCGCTGCCGTAAGTAGAAATCTCTCGGTTTCCCCAACCATAGATTTTTCTCGCAGCACCAGTAGTCCACTGTAGTTGCGCATATTATCTACCCTCTCACTGTAACCACGTCGAATCACATGAGTAGGATAACACTACTAGGGAAAACCTTATACATAGAATCTTAGCAGCAATGCAGGAAAAGAAGGGGCGCTACTGCTAATTAGCAGTAGCGCGGTCTGCAAACACGCGCTACTGCTACTAACTTAGCAATAGCGTGTCTCGGCAGAACCGCGCTGCTACTAAAATTGACCGACCGTTCCTGCCACGCTATGTTTAGCAGTAGCGCTCCCACGATAACCACGCTACTACTAATGTAATAGTATTAGCGTGCTTTCCAACTCCACTTTCCTCATTGGTTCAAAGAGCATATTATAGCAGTACCGCTTCTTAGCGAAACGAGCTATAGCTAACTTAGCTATAGCACGTTTTGCGGAAACGCGCTATTGCTATGTTGACTTAACCCCCCAATGGGCTTCCCGCCTCTGCTTCTTCCCCCAAATCCCCACTCTCTCTTCTCCCCCATCGTTGCCGCTGGAGCCCGTGCCCTCGCTGCGCCCCTGCCTCAAGCGCCGAAGCCCTGCCCTCGACCTCGACCTCGTCGGAGTCCTGCCCCCGACCCCAGCACTCGCCCCCGACCCCCCGACCCCAGCGACCTCACCCTCGCCCCGACCCCGGCCCCGATGCGCCATGCCTCCCTCCTCTGCTTCCTCCCCTCCCAACCTCGTCCATCGTCGGGCCCGCCTCCTCGCCCATGCACCCTCTGTAAGCCCCCCACCGCTCCTCCTCTCTCTGCTAGCTATGGTTCTTTGGTTAATTTACTTAGGTTTTAGTTAGGGCAGTAGGTTAATTAGGTTATCTATTTAGTTATGAATTTAGCTAGGTATCAAACTAGTAGGTTAATTTGGCTATTTTATGAACCCTAGTTAGTATGAACCCTAGTTAGTTAGGACAGTAGGTTAATTAGGTTCTTAGTCAAATTAGGACCAAAATTTAGGGTTAGGTGTTTTAGATGTAGTTAAAAGAAAAACAAAATTGATTATACAGGTTTCTTGTATTTTTTTAGTTTAAGCAATTATTGTTATCTAAATTTATAGTGCTAGTTAGTTAATTAGAATTGGTATGAAACCTAGGACAGATTAAGTAAAGCAACTTTTCCTATTTAAACTTTTGAGTTTAAGAAAATGTTGCTATTAAAAAAATAGAATTTGAAGTGGACAGATTAGTTAAAGCAATTGTTGCTATTTAATTTTTTTAGTTAAAGCAATTGTTGTTATTTAAAAAACAGAATTTGAAGTGGACAGATTAGTTAAAGCAACTCTTGCTATTTAAGTTTTTAGTTAAAGCAATTGTTGCTATTCTTTAGTTTCAAATTTAGGTAGGCTGAATTTAGTTTCAAATATTGTGAAGAAAAATGACTTCTTGAATTTTTCATCAAGTTCTATATTTTTCTTCCTTTTATATGCAAATTTGAAGTGGGCATTTGTTTCCTAGCTCCTCGTGATTCAAAACCATGTCATTGTTCCGAGTGGCCTTTTGTTGTTTGCAGGGAATGATTCCGAGCGGCCTATGTTTTGTCGGAATGTTGATCCATTTCCATTCCTGCAAATTTCAGGCTCTCTATTTGTCTAGTTTGTAGCAAAGGTCTCGACCTGAAGCCTTTCACTATGCTTGGGGACTATCTCCCTGACTTGCGTGGATGGCACGACATGTTGGAGTGATTGACGATATATGACAATGTGTCCATTTAGTCCATACTTCCTCTATGATGAAACTTTGAGTTATGCACGACGAAACTTTATTTGTGATGTAATTAAACCGTACTCCTCAACTAGCGGAGATCACTCTAGTTAGTGCATTTTGGGTACGATGAACTTTGTTATTTATGATTATGATATGTTGCTTCTATTTTTGCCAAGTCTGTCTCTTTTTGTTGCTCAACTATATATGTTGCATATCATCAACTCATGTGACAATGGAGGTGCATAGATCATCTATGGCGAAGAAGTGCTACGCTAGGAGTATATGACGAGTGGCCGGAGTGTCAGACCCAGGTATACCGGTTTCCGGTTTCTGAGCGACAGCCAGTAGTTAGTTTTGGTTCATGCTAGTGCGAGAGGGATACGAATCATGATTACGATGTGACGACATGATTTGTGTTGGATGATATGATGAGACTATTATGTGTATGATATGATGAGCATATTGCATGTTTATGATATGATTAGAATAATGTATGAAACCTATACATAAACATCGCAAATACATAGCAAAAAAAGATATGAGAAAATATAGTAGTAGCACTCTTTAGCGCTGGACAGGAAAACGCTGCGGCTAAAGGACTTAGCAGTAGCGCTGGTATGGAAAGCACTATTGCTATGTAGGTATACCAGTAGCGCGTGTCAAATCATGCTACTGCTAAACGTTAGTTGTAGTGCTATATCAATAGCGCTGGTACCCACGCTACTCATACACCAAATACCCGCGCTACTGCTAGGGTTTTCCATAGTAGTGTAATTGTTTTCGTGGTATTACTGAGTGGTAATACGAATAATATTTTTGAAACCGTCCTTAGCAAATCTCGAGGACGAGATTTTTCTTAAGGGGGTAGTGTTGTAACAACCCAAAAAAATTATCATGTTTTATTAAATAAAATGTCGCCAGAAATAATTATTTTCTATTTGTTGGATTTTCTATTAATTTCAGAACCACTAATTTTGTCTGAATTTCAAATATTCTCCTCTCCTATCTGAAACTTTTGAATAATGTTATGTGGCTTGAATGTTTCATTAAATCATTTTATTTCATTTAGTAAAACCAGTGGAATAATTTCGATAATAAAATATGCCTAGTTTTAATTCATTTAATAGAATTTTAACCCTTTTAAAGGCTTCTGTTGCACTGCAACCATATGATAACTTCATTTATAAATTCCACCAAAATTTGTAGAGGTCATGTGCTGTTCCTGGATCACTTTTATGCAAAAACCCAATTTGGTGTCTTGGAAATTTTGAGGAAAGCATCCTATTTTCTATATTGGTCCAGTTTGAGCTTTTGCACTGCAACCCCTTTGTAGTTTGCCCTAATGACCTTGGGATTTTTCCTACCTTTAGTAATCCCTATCAAATCCTTTAGTCCAGGAGATCAGCCACATTAGAGTGATTTAAGCCCATGCAATAATGGCCTATAGTTCCTGGCCAGAATCAGAGTTTTGTAAAACTTGCACTATAAAGTATTTGATTTTGCCAAACTAACCTTTCCATCAACACCTGCATCCAAGGAGACCTCAACCTGGAAATTTCGGTGGCCAGAGTAACCACCTAGGTGCCCAAGGCTTTCTGTCGAACACCTTGTGTGCATGGCCAATTTTGGGATATTTTTGGTTTACATTGTGTATTTGGTTTCCTTGCCAATATAGAATGTCTAATAGAGCCTAAGTGGCCATCCTAGCTACCCTGTTAATTTTCATGTCCATCCAAGCCTTCTAGCCTACCCTGGCAAATCGTCAAACACCTTGGGTGCACGCCCAGAGCATGCCCAGAGCGCGCCTATTGCAGGCATGAAGCGCCCGAGCTGTCGCGCCATCGACCTCGCATCTCTGACCCCTACTAGCTCGAAGGGACACGCCGCTGACCCCTCCAACATCGCATAGACAATGCGGCCGCCCTGCCTCCGCACAGCGCCACCGCAGAGCCCCCCTTGGAGGCTAGCCGTCTCCCGTAGCTGGCCCCCACCCATGGCAGCGCCGCCCAAGCGGCCCTAGCACACCAGCTAACCCCCGGTAACAGCTCGAGCTCATCCACGAGCTTGTCGGATTGCACCGACAAGGGCCACGTAGCCTACAGCTACAGTGGCGGCTCGTCGTCGCCCTTATCCTCAAACGCCGCAGGAACCGCCTTTGGCCGCCTATAAAAACCGGACCCCAACCTTGCCTAGCTCCTCAGAGACCCCCCCAGACATCCCAATCGAGCTCCCATAGCAAGTAATCGACTCAAGGAGGCCATCTTCCCCACCTTCGGTAGCTTCGGCCGCCGCCGCACTCCGGTCAAGCCCGTCGTGACCAGGGCCTCCCTAGTCCTCCCATCATTGCCATTGGCCTCCCCTCGACCTCACGGAGTGGCCCCACCTTTTAGCCCCGACCAGGAGCCACCATGGGGGGCGATCCCTTCTGCTCCCAATGCCGCCGTCCGCCGAAGATGATGCCATCGATGGCCCCGTCCACCCCCGTGCCTCTATCAACCATCGGGAGAACCGCAAGGATCCTGTGGACCCATTCCCATGCCTAGGACCCTGCAAGGAGCTGCCATTCGTCTGTGACGGTCGCCAAAGACCTCTCCTCCCCTAGGCTAGAGGAGGGAGATGACCGGTTTGACCATAGTCAAACCTGTCCGAGGGGCCCCGCTCGTCAGCGATAGAGACGAGCCGGAGCTGTCTTAAGTGAAAGCGTAAACCCCGAAGTACGTCTTCTTCTCCTGAAAACGCATTTCCTCCGAATCGTTTTCTTTTATCTGTTTTATTTAAAAACAGAATTTTGACCAATCTTTGACTGGCTATAATTTCTAAAATAAAACTCCAATTGACTTGATTCTTTTCCCACCTCACTCAAATTCCATCTAGTTTATTTTCATATTTATTTGAAAATTTTCCGAACAAATTTTCCGTACTGTTTAAAAATTGTGTGTTAATTAGAATATTTTCAAATAGGAATTTGGAGGGAAAAACTTTCAAAAGTTTTTGGTGTGCTCATCACCTATCTACACATTGAACGCAAGCATTCTGAAACCTAGTATAATATTTGTTGTGTGTTGTTTTGGTGTGGCTACAACACCGAGTTGATTTGAAGTATGCATTATTTCATGTGATGATGTGATCATGTTTACAAGTTCTTGATGAATATTCCTTGCTATTGGAATTGATATAATTGTGACATTATTCACCCTCGTATACCTTTCATGCCTACCGGAAGGAATTCAAAGAAGTCTCTGTCTCGGGTAGACACGAGCTTGGTGTTGACATCTCGTTGGAGCGAGAATGGTCAGGGAGGCATGAAGGGGTATGATGAGTGGTGATTATGTCTGATGTTGTGAAATATGTTTGTAGTGCTAATCATGTAGAGAGTACATAACCTCCTGAGTCGACCGTAGATCGATTCTTGTGCCAGTAACCCCCATACTTGTTTTGTTTTTGACTTGTGATTGTAGGGCAAAGCACCCCACAGCAAAATAATTATTCCAACCAAAAAAAATATTTACTGAGCAAAAGAAAAAGGAAACTAAGGCTACACATATACATAGTCGCACCTTAAGGTGGCAAATAGGAAATCCATCTAATCAGCTCATCCTTAAACTTAGCTTTAACCCTATGTGCTAAAAGGGACATGTCCTGGATGAAAGATGCAACTAAAATTACAATTGAAGAAGAGGTGATCCCTGTCCTCCCTAGTTTGGGTTGGGCACAGCACACAGTGATTACAATCAGACACATTCCAATGTCTCCTCTCCAACATATCCTGAGTATTAACTCCGTCCATGATTAACATCCAGGCAAAAACCTTGATCCTCATTGTGCAGCAACTACCCTAGATCCAATTTAGTACTGGGTTAGGACAAATTGGTTTATGAAGGAAGTCCTAGTATTTTTTGGTAGTGTAAGGTTTGTCATCACCCCTCCAGTTCCACACATCCTTCAGAGAAGATCAGAAGCAAAGCTGGCCAGGAGATTCTGAAGAGACTGCAGTTCAGCATAAGGTCTCTCCAACAGAGGCAGATGAAATTGGGTTGTGAGGTCCTAGGCAATAACATCCTTCACAGAAACTAAAGGGTCATTGGCAAAGGAGAATAACCTTTGGAACACCTGATCCAAGGGCCCATTATCAGGAAGCAGATTCCAATTATCTCCCCAGAATAAAGCAGTGTCCCCAGAGCAAACTGAAACCTTGGAGACCATCCTGAATTTGTCCATCAACTTGCAAAGATCTATCCACCAGTATGATCCACACAGAGCAGTAGCATGAGGCACTCTCTGTCCTGCCCAAGATGTGCGCCTATCCATATTAAGACACGAGGGCCTCGACGGGGATAGAGGCGCACCTTGCCGTTCGCAAGTACAATATCATTACATACATTTAGGAAGAGAAGAGTATATGAGTTGGCTTACACTTGCCACATGCTAATTTACAATTCCACACAATTTATTCAATCATCAATACAAAGGCAGGGTCCGGCTATGGATGAACTCAAACGATAAAATGATGCAATGACACTGGCTTGCTAGCCCAAAGATCTCGACCACATCCACTCTACTCGTCTGGATAAGTGATGTACATCCTGCCACACTCCTCGTCATACTCCCACTTGAGCTGCGTCACATCATCTGGCACGATCCCATCTGTACTCGCACCTGGATTGTTGTAGTAATCTGTGAGCCATGGGGACTCAACAATCTTGTGCCCGGGTACTGAGACTATTCAAGCTTATAGGTTGGAAGGGGTATGTGTTTAGTTTGCAGTAGCACTAAGCATTTATGGTGGCTAATCTTACGAAATATGAAAGTAAATATGTGGTCTACGATAAAAGATCAAGAACTAGAATGAACTCTAAGAGATCCTGAACACCTACTTACGTCAATCATAACCCCACCGTGTTCTCTCTCGGTTCATGTTCACAAGTAGAGACGGTCACGGTTAATCACATAGTTGGTGCATTTTATTAGTGTTTACTTCAAGTTAACTATAACCGGGTGTTAAACAAATATCCAAGTTGCCACATAACCACGGGCACGGCTTTCCAAAAGTTTTAACCCTGCAGGGGTGCTCCAACTAGTCCATCATAAATTAACCACACTCCGCGGGAATAACCTCGACCACGGATCTCGTGATCATCCTAGGAAACTCCAAAGGAATTTCGACACCTCGAGATAGCCCGAAGAAATTCAGAGTCCCACACGCAAGCCACTCGAGAAAGGTAAAACAAGTCCAGCAAGACTGCCCGACGTGTCGACGAACCCGATAAGAGCCACGTATCTCGTTCTCAGGACACGACCGGATTGTCCAAACTTCTGGTAGGCCAAACATAGAGTTTCCCCTGGTGGCCACCGGCGGTTGACATTCTGGACCAACACTCATGAGGATCACTAGCTCGGGTTGTTGATTAATCCACGGGGTTGCAAAGCCCTATGTAGTTTTATTAAGTTGTTAAGAAAATAGTACCAATGTTGGGTCTTTCCAAACAAGTTTTAATCTCAACCGAATAATCAAGGGGGTCCTCATAACAACCCCGAGCATGTTAGGAGCGCAAAGTATGGAAACATAACACCGGTAACAAGAAACTATTGCGGTAAAAGTGGAACAAAACACCAAGCAAAAGGCCAAGCCTTCCATCATACCAAGATCTATATGTGCATTAATTTAAATAGCAGATAATATTGTGATATGCCAAAATCCATGTTATCACATCGATACAACCTGCACCTACAACTAAGAACGCTATAAGAGGGGCTGAGCAGCGGTAACTTAGCCAAACAAGGTTTGCTAGGAGGTGGAGGGTTAGAGGCTATCATGGCAATGTAGGAGGCTTTACATTCAAGTGGTAGGTAGCGCATATGTAATGGTAAAGAGAAATACATCTAGGAAAGCAAAAATAGTGTCAGGATCTGGGTACGATCATCTTGCCTGTTGGTTCTTCACAGGGACAAAGAGTGAGGGTCCTCGTAGTGGTACTCTCCTGGATCCTCGTACTCAAGTTCAACACTCGCGTCTACCCAAGAGAAATAGCAAGAATAAACAACAACCAAGGTGCAATACACAAACAAGATGATGCATGATTCATTTGAGGTATGTAACATGGCAATCCTATACTAGTCATGTTTCACATGCAATAGTTAAGTTATCTACAATTCTGGACAGAACCTCATGTTAAGTTATTTAAACATGCATGATCATGGCAAATATGGATGCTTCATGCAAAATCGATACAAATGCATATGTAGAACGTAGGAAACGGAGTTACGGTCCTCACGCTATGCTCATGACAAGTTACGAAGGCAATGAAGTCCATGGGCTATTCATTGGCATTCCAAGGTAGCCACTGGTTAGGCAATGAAAAACCAACCACAATAGAGTCAAAGATCAAACAATTCCATGGAGCATAGCTCCCACAAGCCACAAACACTAAATCAAATAATCTGTCACAAAACAGCAACATGCCAACTTTCACAGCCAATAACTAGAGCTACCGGAAGTCTCCAACCACAAACAAGGCATTTACAGAAACTACATAGCATTCTTATCAAATTATCCAACTACACAATCTGTAGTGGAGGCACACGTCAATAAGAATGAAGCTCACAAGTTAGCATGATGAAATAGATTTTAGGGACTTAGAGAAAATAACAGTTTTCTGGAATCTGAGTTAAGTTGAGAGCAAGTTGAGAGCAGAAACTAATGTGATAGATACCACCTCATGGCATGAAAATTAACAGGATGGTAGAGGGCAGCATCTACTTCAAAACACTATGACTGAGCTTGAGCTAATTCTCATCATATCACTTGGTAGCATCCACTCTTCATGGCATAAAAATATTAACAGATTCTCAAGCTTAGAAATATTTAGCATGTTTGAAAACAACAACATTTTAGTAGCTACTTTAGAGCATGGTTCCCACTTATATGCAAGTTTAAGATGACAAAACTAAATACCATGGCATTCTACCCATCAAAGGCTACCATTTTCATGTTGACACAATTATCATAGCATGCATGAATTAAATACAACTAAAATGACAAAATGGCACTTTGGGACAAAATGACATTTTGACAAACTTGCTCAAATGACCAAACAAGTTACACGAATGAATTCCTTGGGTGATTCTACCCCAAAATCATGTATCATACTCATATGTTTACATGGAGCAGCATGGAAAATCACTAGTTAGAAAAACTCCATCAATCCCAATAAGTGAAAAGTTACTAGAAATGCTCATGAGCGTATTTGTTCATGTCCAGAATTAGCAATATACCAGAAATAGAAATATCTATTTATAACACCACAAAAACACAAACAAAAATAAAAGGAAGCACAATTAGGAGGGGGCCGACCTGGCATACTCACCAGGGTCCCCTAGTGGATGACAAGTGGGGCCTGGGCCCACTTGTCACTCACACACAACTCCACATACACACATACACACATGCTACACACATTCACACTGGATCAGGCAGCCACACCAGATCCACACACACATGCCACACACAAGCACACACACTCGCAACACATAGCCACACCAGATCCAACACACGCAGCACAGCACACGGGATCCAGTGTTGCACCGGATCTGAACACCACACACGCACTGCAACCAATCGAAAAAAAGGAAACAAACGGGGGAAGCTGGGATTTGATCCCGCGACCTCACGGTCGTCTCCCCAATGCACTGCCACTATGCTACGGCGCGACTACTGATCGAGGGGAGGCATCGCTGATTAACTACTAACACGCCTGCGGGTTACTGACTAAACTGAAAAAATGATAGAGGCGGACAGGGAATGCGACGGCGACGCAATCCAACAACGGAGGGTCTCTCCGATGAGGAAACCTCCAGCGGGGGCTACCCTCGTCTCACGATGAGGGGGGCGGAGGCAAGGCCCTCAAGGCCATGCCTTGGCAGCATGGCGGCAACGCTCACAGCAACGGCGACCGTACCTAGCCATGCTACGAAGCAGGGGCGTGGCGGCTCACCGAGGGGAGGTCAATGATGGCACTAATCGTGGCGAAGAGGAGGAAGAAGGGTGACGACGCTGGTCCGACGTAGAGGAAGAATCGGCGGAGGAGCACCCTGCCCGCAGCTCCGGTGAGGACGAGGCCCTTGAGGATGGGAAGCCCGGCTCCTCCTAGCGACGGGTGGATTGTGGGTATGATCCCCAGCCTCCTAGACATGTCGAGCACGGAGGAGGGCCACCGGAGACACGAAGACGACGGCGAGAAAGACCGGCGATGGCTCCCTGAACCCGCTCACTTACTCTGAACCTGAGGGATAAGAAGAAGAAGAAGGGAGAAGAAGGAGGAGGAAGAGGAAGAAGCAACGGTGATGAGGAGGGAGAAGGGGAAACCCTAGGAGTTCGTGCCCTTAAAAGGGGGGTGAAACGGCGCCAGCCTCGGCATCTGTGAGCCTCTCACGGCGACGGGACGCGCTCTCTCTCTGCTCCTAACTGACGGACGAGGACGAGGCAGGTAGCCGTCTGCTACCTAGCTGGGCTGTGTGGGGAAGTGGAGGCCCAACACTCTCTCTATCAAAAGAAAAACAAACAAACATGTTTTTCCCTTTTAAAATAACCCCAGAGCAAAACAATTCACAACACAAAAGGAAGGGTCTTCAAACAAAATAAAAAAATACTCTTGAGCTCTCAAAATTGCAAGCTATTTAAATAAAATGGTTAGAGCCTTTTTAGAACTAGCAGATATTTAACCTAATATTTACTATGCATGGTTTCAAAAATTAGTAGATAGGTACTAATCCCTAAACATGGCAATGGACTAGCTTAGAATTCTTATAAGAATATATAGAAGTTGGACAACATTTAAAACCAGGAAAAACAGCCAGCAAATAATTAACAAGCAATTTATTTGAATAGAGTGGGAGAGGAGGACTTGTTTGAACTGGGAGGAGCTAGAACAACACCCCAACATCACACATCCACAAACACAAAAGATCCACTAACATCACACTCAAAGTCACATGGAAGCACCGCAATTATATATGCATGAAGATGAGATGACATGATGCATGATGCACGAGATGAAATGGCAAAGAAGCAAACTTAAATCATTCAACACATGTCACAAGGTTCACATAGGTTACAGACCCACAATGGCAAGGGCAGCACTTGGGCTGTCACACTCTCTCATGGTAGTAAGTATCCCAGATCAGCCTCACCCAAGGAATGTCACCTTTATTGTAAAACTTATTAACGTGTTTTAACAACAGGGCCTCATTTTGAAATCTAAGATTCAAAATACCCAGCCCTCTCTTGTTCTTTGGCATGCATACTCAATCCCAAGAAGCAAGGGGAGGGGCCTGGGTATTCCCAAATTTCCTCCATAGACACTGTCTTTGAATCCTCTCCAACTGCTTGAGAACACCAACAGGAATATCTAAGGTACTGAGAAAGAAAATTGGAACAGATGACAGTGCTGAGTTCAGATATTGTAGTCTTCCACTTTGTGCTAGGAAGCTAGAGCTAACAGATAGCTTTTTTCCATTTAATCCACCGGTGGCAAAAGGTCCATGATTTTAGGCTTCATAGTACCAATAGGAAGGCCAAGGTATGTGAATGGCAAAGATCCCACAACACGCCCAAAAGTATCAGTAACTCTAACCATTTCCATGGGATCAACGTTAATAGGTAACATGGAGGACTTATGATAATTAACCTGCAAGCAAGTGGACTGTGAAAAAAGAAGGAGCATGGCCTTCAAAGATTTTAGCTGATGTTCCTCGGCAGGCAAGATGATCAAGGTATAGTCAGCATACTGAACAATTGGAAAATCCTTATCATGACAGGGAATAGGCAGCTGAAGAAGGCCCTTGGAGTGCATATCATTAACTACCGACTGCAGCAGATCAGCTGCAATTGCAAACAAGAGGGGAGACACTGGATCTCCCTGTTTAACCCCTCTCTTACACAGAAACTGCCTTCCAGGAACAGCATTCAGCAAGACAGAGGAGGTACCAGTTGAGAGAAGCTGCTTAATCCAGGAAATCCATTTATCATTAACCTTTACATTTCAGGATCTGATAGATTGCCTCATGCTCAATAGAATCAAATGCCTTTTCAAAATCCAGCTTTAGAATAACAATGTGCCTTTTAGATTGATGACACTGATGGATGTATTCAAGCACCCATCCCACACAATCCTGGTTTGTCCTTGATTTAATAAATCCATACTGGTTTTTATGAACACATCTCATTATTTCTATGTGCAACCTATTTGTAGCCATTTTGGAAATGAATTTGACCCCATACTAGACAAGGAGATTGGTCTAAAATCATTGATAGTTTTAGGTGACCCTTTATTTGGCAAAAGAGTTATGTAGGAATAATTGATATTGCCAATATCAACAGAGCCATCATGAAATGCATTGGCTAGCTTATAAAAATCCTCGCAGATAATGTGCCAACATCTCTTAAAAAATAGACCATTACAACCATCAGGACCATGAGCCTTATCAACAGGCATTTCCTTAATGGTTTTATCCATTTCATCTTTAGTAAATGCTCTTGATAGATCATCCAAGCCATCTACATAATTAATTATATAAGAAAGATCAAAGCACATATTGATCCCCCTAGAGGTTCCCATTATGTTCTAGAAAGTAACCCAGAAATGAGCAACCATAGTATCATGGTCAGAGATCACAGAACCATCCTCCAACTTTAGGCTAGCAAAGGTGTTTTTCCTGAATCTTTCAGTAGCCATGGCATGGAAAAACTTTGTATTCTCCTCCCCAACCTTGATGGACTTGATTGTGCACCTTTTCCTCCAATAAAGGTACTATAATCTCAGCAGATGTGCAACATGCAACTTAACAATCCCTCTAAAGTTTAGGTACTATCTGAATAAAGGTCGTAATTATTCCATAGGATCCAAAATAAGTATCACTCTATTACATTTTGAAGTTAGGGCCTTCAACTTGGACAGATTTGATTGCCACTTCTTCAGAGATTGCCTTAAACATTTGAACTTCTGGGCAATGACAGCAGACACTTGTGATTTCCTGGATCCAACATTCCAGGAAGCCTCAACACAGGCCATAAAACCATCCATTTCAACCCTGTAATTTTCGAAACGAAAAATATTTGACTTTGGTATGGGAGTTTTGATGGCCCCTACACAAGGAACATGATCAGAGGCAGTTTTGGCCAGTGGCAGAACATGAGACATGGGATAATGAGAGATCCAATAGGCAGATGTGAAAAACCAATCAAGTTGTTCCAATAGAGGATTATCCTACATGTTGGACCACGTGTAACTCCTCCCTTTGATGGGAAGTTCCAACAAACCCAAATGACCAATCACCTCATTAAAAATGAATATATCATTGACATCCCCACCAGGATGGTTTCTATTGCCTACAGATCGGATGAAATTGAAATCACCCAGGATCAACCAATTTTCATTATCAGGAATGTGCAGGTTATATAGCCAACTGACAAAAACATCCCTGAGTTGACCCTGACATGGCCCATATACATTCACAAGGGTCCACTGCTCATTGTTATGACAGGAAGTGAAACACACCATAATACCAAATTGTCTAGACTCAATTAAAACACCAGATAGCACAGCCGAGTTCCAAACAACCAATAGACCACCAGAAGCACCAACAGAGGGACTATAAACAAAAGAATCTAGCCTCAGAGGACAAAACCCTTTGATAGATATATAATCAAAGGATTGCATTTTTGTTTCTTGCACGTAGACAACAGATGCCATGCTTTCATCAATCTTGTTACGGACAACACATTTACGAGCTAGGGCATTCAGACCACGAACGTTCCAGTAGAGCACCCTCCAACTTTTGCTAGATCTTTCTTCCATTCAAAACACATAAAAGTAAACCAAAAGTGCTACTACATAATAGAGCACATAAAATCCAGCAGCAACACAAGGAGTTCAGCCAACAGACATAAGGCTTACAAGGCACAATAGTAGCATATGAAACAAACAATAAAACCCTAAGATAACTAGCAAATTTATGGGCTTGCCAGACCCAAACTCCAGTCGCAAGACTAATCATCAGAAGTGGTTGGGCGATCTTCTGAATTGTCTGCCATAAGTAGATCAACAGTGAGCTTCTCAGGGGTGATGCCCAGATCCTTTCCAATGGACTGGATAATTCTGATTGGGGTTGGTGGAGGGACAACCTCCGCTGTTGTGTCATCCTTGTCGGGAAAAGGATAACATGGCACATCACAAGCATTAGCAGAATTCACCTCAGGGAAGAGCTTAGCTCTGGGCTTCTTCTTGCGTGGCTCCAGTGACGGCAATTGTTGTAAAACAGGTTTAAAACCATACTTGTTTCGTACTACCACTTGTCCCTACTGTAGGTAGGATACGGTTCAGTAAGTTGTCAACCCCTTTCTTAGCACACACCGGACAGAGAGGCCATAGTGAAAGATACTAGTGGCCCCTGGTAGGCATGTCCCTTGGTCTGGGGGCATGGGTGTTCCGGCGAGTCTGAGGGGGTAGCTCCCCTGGTTTGTGTGTGATATAAATTTTGTGATACCATGCTAATCGAGGTTGGAGCCTCCCCACTTAGAGTTTTGCTTAACGAGTGTCGTGGGTGATTCCAGGAACCGGTAAGTTAAGATGGTGTGTGCGGGTGAGGTGTATTTTCAATTCAAAGACCGTAAAGGGAATTAGTCCCGGTGGACTAAAGGAATCCGTTACTCGTGGGTAAAGAGTACACCCTCTGCAGAGTTTATATCTATTTGAATAGCCGTGTCCGCGGTTAAGGACTACAGTCTAGGATGGGTCAAGTGTCGGTCTTAGTGTTGGTCTTCGGAGGAATTCTTTTAAACTGGAATATTTATCATGAAGTGTGATGAATGATGATTATGATTATTGTTATTGTGGACTAACCATTTATAGTGTCTAGAATATTGAGTATCCTTGGGATGGTTCTACCTCCTGGATACTTATTGTGTTAATTATTGTCCTTATAAGCCCTTTATGTGGCGTCGCTCAAACGCTCGAATGTGGCATGCTAGTTATTTATTCTCCTTATAAGCCCTTTATGTGGCGTCGCACTGACGCCCGACTGAGGCATGCTTTATATTATTATCATTTCGAGGCGTCACTTCAGACACCCGATTGGTCTATTTTATTTTTGTTCTTTGATTGCTTATTCATGTTTAATATCAAATGACCTGCTTGCGTGCATCATGAATTTTATTTTGTGACTGGTTAATTGATCGTGGATTACTTCAGTGCATGAATACCACTCTATGTTATACCTATTTTCATAATGTTTGCAGGTACATTCAAAGTACTCACTGGCTTGTCCCTCGCTATTGTCTTGGCCAGATTACACATGTGGAGAGGAGCATTATGACGACAACCCCCAGAACCTAGGCATTGAAGATCGCACCCACATGAAGATAGGATTTAACCAGGTTAGTTGTTCCTGTGGGAAATGGAGTCCCATAAACACTGATGACCCCGACCCGCTTCTGCCACCAACCACTAGAAACATTTTGTTGTACTCATAGACCATGATGGTCTTGTACTTCAGATTTTGTAATTTTTCTTGGAATTTCTGTATCAAGATTGTGCCTCATCAGCTAATAGTAATCCTGCGGCTGATGAGCACAAGGGCCATTTATTGGGAAATTAATATCCTAGAAAACCGGTCCTGACACGATCTTTGCGAGCGTATCGCCTGCCTCGTTGTCCGCCTGGGGGACATGATGGAACTCATAACCCTCGAAGGAGGCGGTGAGCTATTGGACGAGGAAGCGATAGCTAGCCATGTTGGCGTCTCTGGCGTCCCAGTCGCCAGAGACCTGCTGTACCACGATGTTGGAGTCGCCGAAGCATAGGATGTGCATGATGTCGATCTCCTTGGCGAGCCGGAGGCCGTGGACGAGGGCCTCGTACTCGGCCATGTAGTTGGAGGCGGCGAAGTGGATCTGAAGCGCGTACTTGAGTTGGTCTCCCTTTGGAGACAATAAGACGATGCCGGCTCCCAGGCCGGCTCGCATCTTCGAGCCGTCGAAGTGCATGCGCTAGTGCGTGGAGTGAAGGCGGCACGAAGTGGGTTTTGGCCCAGTCGACGAGGAAGTCAGCCATCGCCTGCGACTTGATGGCGGTGCTTGGCTCGTACCGGATCTCGTAGTCGGCAAGGGAGATGGCCCACTTGGCTATCTGGCCGGTGGCGTCCCGGTCGCTCATGATTTTTCCCAGCAGCGCCGTGCTCACCACAGTGATGACATGCTCCTGGAAGTACTGCTTGATCTTCTGGGCCGTGAAGTATATGACATAGCACATCTTCTGGTAGTGGGGGTAGTTTTTCTTGGAGGCTGAGAGGACCTCGCTGAGGTAGTAGACAGGGCACTGGATTGGCAGTTTCTTGCCCTCCTCCGGCTGCTCCACCACCAGGACGACACTGATGATGCACGTGGTCACCATGATGTAGGCGAGCAAGAGCTTACTCTTAGCCGGCGCGGCCAGGATGGGCATGCTGGTGAGAGCCCATTTGAGGCCCCGAAAGGCCTCGTCCGCCTCATCGGGCCAGTCAAACATGGCCGGCTTCCTTGTGGAGTCATGGCCCGACTCAATCAGAGCCGTCTTCCGCAGGAGCCCGTAAAGAGGCAGGGCCTTCTCTCCCAGCCGGCTGATAAACCGGCTGATCGAGGCGAGGCAGCCGGTGAACTTTTGGACATCGTGGAGCCAGATCGGCTTGGGCATGCACTCGATTGCCCTGATCTTCTCTGGGTTAGCCTCAATGCTGCGAGTGGACACGAAGAAACCCAGTAGTTGGCCGGCTGAGACGCCGAAAATGCACTTCTCCGGGTTGAGCTTGATCTTGTATCCGTGCAGGTTGGCGATTGTCTCGCGGAGATCATCGAGGAGGCTGAAGTGCTTCTTGGTCTTGACGATGATGTTGTCAATGTAGACATGGATGTTCCTGCCTATCCGAGGTAGGAGGCACTTCTGCATGCATCGCTGAAAGGTAGCCCCCGCGTTCTTCAGGCCGATGGACATGATGATTTAGTAGTAGGCCCCGAAAGGGGTGATGAAGGAAGTCTTCAGCCAGTCGGCTGGGTCCAGCTTGATCTGGTGGAAGCTTGAGTAGGCGTCCAGGAAGGACAACAGGTCACAGCCGGCTATGGAGTCGATGACTTGATCAATCCACGGTAGGGTGAACGGGTCCTTGGGACATGCCTTGTTCAGGCTTCTGTAGTCGATACACATGCGCCAAGTCTTGTTTTTCTTCAGCACCAGGACTGGGTTGGCCAGCCAGTCCAGGTGGAACCCTTCCATGATGAAGCCGGCTGTGAGCAGCAGGGCGATATCTTCTCCTATAGTATGTCGCTTCTCCTCGGAGAAACGGTGTAGGGGTTGCTTGACCAGCTTCGCATCCGGCCGTACGTGTAGCTTGTGCTCGGCGAACTTCCTCGGAACACCCGACATGTCCTTGGGAGACCATGCAAAGATGTCCCGATTCTCACGGAAGAAGTCGATGAGCTCGCCTTCCTATTTGCTCTCGAGGTGGGCGCCATTGGTGACGCACTGCTTGGGATTAGCCGGGTCGAGCAACACCTGCCTGGTATCCTTGGACGGCTGGAACGAGGCCTTGTCGGTCGATGAGGACGGAGGAGCCGGTATGGGTGGCTGGATAGAGGTGTGGGCCACGAGCCAGTCGAGTTGTCACTTCTCCTTCGTGATCTCTAGGACCTCGGCCAGCCGACTGCCGTCTCGTGCTCACATGATTGACATCTTGTAGTCACCAGCGATGGTGATGATGCCCTTGGGACCCGACATCTTGAGCTTGAGGTAGGCATAATGGGGGACCGCCATGAATTTGACGAGAGCCGATCGGCCCAGCAATCGAGGTCCACCACCTCGAACCATATCGGCTCGCGGTGGAAGTGGGTCTGGCCGCCAAAGAGAACGTCGAGCTTGATCTTGTCGATGGGGGTGCAAGACTTTCCCGGCATGATGCCATGGAAAATTATCCGGCTCACTTGCAGGTCCTCCTCCTTGAGCCCCAGCATGAGCATGGTGTCATGATAGAGGATTTTGATGCTGCTGCCCCCATCGATCAGCACCTGCGAGAAGCGCCAGGTGCATCTCTCGGAGACGATGGTGGGATCGAGGACAAGGGCGTAGCTGCCAGGGCTTGGCATCACGGTAGGGTGGTTAGCCTGGCTCCAGGTAACCAGCTTCTCGGGCCAGTGCATGAACTTGGGAGTCACAGGTACGTTGGTGTTCACCTCGCGGTGGAGCCAGTGCTGAATATGTTAGTCTGTCTCTTCACTGGTGAAGACGATGTAGGAGTCGTCCCGGTCGGGGAACTGGTCAAGTAGGCGGCTGTCCTGCCCGGCCGGAGCCGGAGCCGGGGCCAGTGCGCAAAGAGGTGGCGCGAGGGGAGCCAAAAGGCCTTCCCCTCGGGCTAGTTGCTATGAGAAGCTCCACTGCCGGAGCGTGTGCGTAGACGCTTGGCACCGGAATGGTGTTTGCAGGGGAGGTCAAGCATCTGCTCGAATGTGAGCTTGGGCTGCCAGATAGCCTTGCCGGTGCGCTGACGCTAACCGGAAGCCTAAGCAGCCGGCTGTTCTTCCTCGATGGAAGCGACATGTCGGCACCCATAGCGGGAGTCCGGCTGGTCGGTCTTGCGCTTGTTGTTTTGCGGCTGCCGGTTGTGATGCAGCTGGTACTGGATCCATCTTGTCGGGCATGCTGACCTTGACCCGGATTGCGGAGTCGGTTGTGGCGTACTTTTCCTCCTTGGCCATGACGTCTGCCAGCATTGCCGGCTCGGAGCACATGAGCTTGTGCTTGAGGTAGGTGCCGTCGCGGCAACCCTCGATGAAGTATTGGATGGCCTGTGGCTCGTGCACCCCTTCGCAGGAGTTGTGGAGCTTGGTCTATCGGGTGAGGTAGTCGCGGAGGGCCTCGTTCGGGCCCTGAACGCACATGGCCAGTTCGCGGGGCAGCCGGGCCGCTTGTAGGTGTTGGTGAAGTTGCAGACGAATGCCTCCTCAAAGTCCGTCCAAGTGTTGATGTTGTCAGCGAGCAGGCTGTTTAGCCAGGTGCGGGCTAAGCCGATCAACATGAGAGGGGCATAGCAGACGGCTACACGCTTGTTCCCCCTTGCTATGCCGACCGCTGTGGTGTGGTCGATCAGCCAGTCCTCTGGCTTGGTGGTCCTGTTGTATTTTGGCGTGTCGCGGGGGAGCGTGAAGCCGGTTGGGAATGGCTCATTGCAGATCCGGGGGCTAAAACACGTCGGGCCAATAGATCCCTCCTCCTCGAGGAGGGCCAAGTGTGCCAGCCGATCGAGGTGGAGGCGCGCATCGTTCTCGCTGTGGAGGACCCTGGTCCGAGCTGGGCCACGAGATCAGCGCAGACGGTCAGCGGGACGGACCGCGCCAGCTCCCACCGCGGGGGCGGGGTGTGCCCGCAGCTGCGCCGACTACGCTAGCCGGTGCCTCATTGCGGTGGTTGCTGCCGGCCGGGATGTCATTGCACCGACTATCGACAGCCGATTGCTCATTTCCGCGTAGCTGGGAGCGCCAAGCGTTGCTTTCCTTGGCCCGACGGCCGAAGGGGTGAGGGGATCAGGAGTGCTGATTCGGGTGATGGCCAGCAACCCTAGTGCCCTTGCCCTCGGGACGGGGGGCCTCAAAGATGGCTCCTCCGGGGATGATCCCCACTTGCTGCCGGTTGGCGGTGTCGATGAGGTGCTTGATGTGCCGCTCGCGCGAGGCGCACTCCTCGCCCTCCAAGGCGGCCAGCTCCTCGTAGGCTACCTTGGGAGCCCGCAAGTTGGCCTTAGGGGTGTCATAGACGGGCAAGTTGTCGTCGACGATTTCGGCGACCACGAGGCCTCGGTCGCGCATGGCTCCCCGCGGGCTGGGCTTGGTGCTAGCCGGGGTCAGACCATAAGTGGAGATGTACTCCCACTGTGCGGCTTCCATCCGGCGCCGCTCGGATGCGAGGGCACTGGCATCCTTGAACGGGAGACGGTGGGCCACCTCCAGCTCGGCCATGACGGTGGCTGGGTTCGTTGTCGGAGCGATGGTGGTGCTCAAACCCCAAAGCGTGGCGTTGAGCAGGTCATAGGTCCCGACGCGGGTGGTGGCCGCATTGACCTCGGCCCGCGCTCGACCAGAAGAGGTAGAGGAGGCGGTGGTCATCACCCCCGAGCGGACATGGGATCCGTTGGCCTCGCCCGAGGTGAGTGTAACCATAGACGAGGGCGGGTCGATGCAGTCGAGTACCCAGCTAGGGTATGCGTCGGCCGCATGTTCGTTGGCGAGGCTTAGCCTACCGACGCGCTCGGTGAGCGTGGCGATGTCGAGCGAGGGGTCTCTACTGATACACTCATCGGAGAGGCCAGCATCATCGCGCGTAGGTCCTGCTAGAGCAAGCCTCACGAGCATGCAATCCTGCTCGGACGCAGGGCAGCCAGGGGAGGTGGTGAAGGGTCCCGCTCGGAGCATGACTCCGGTCGGCACCGCGGACAACCCCATGATGGGTGCCAACTGTCGTTGTTTTCTCATGACAGATGCCATGGGTAGGCTTATCGGGAGAGGTTGGGGCCAAAAGGACATCAACAGGCACCGGGAGCGAGATTAGGCGCGAGCGGTGGTGGACACACGACATACCCAGGTTCGGGGCCCTCCGAGGGAGGTAATACCCCTAGTCTTACTTGATCTAGGTTGATTGGTGGAGGAGGTTACAATGGTGCTCCTTGAGCTGTTGTCTAGAGGTAGAAGAAGGAGCAGTCGGCTCCTCTTCCTCTACTATGTGGAAGTGTGTGAGGGTGAGAGTTTCTCTATCTGTCCTCATGCATGAGGGGCTCGGGGGGTTTTATGGGCCAACCCCCGGCTTACAATATCCCTAAAGTACTGGGTGGGGGACCTAGCTGGCCAGGGGGGCATGCACTGAGCCATCTTGTCGCTCGTAGGGCCCACCAGCTGCATGGTCCCATCGCCCACTTGGGCCCGCCAGCCGCGGCACGGGCCGCCCAAGCGGTGTTTCTTAGCGCCAGCCGGCTGAGGTCACCGATACGGCTGGTAGCGCTGTAGCCACGTGGCGGTAGGTAATGGAGTAGGTTGGGATGTGTCGGCATTGTTGCCCTGCCTAGTCACGGTCAGCCAAGGTCAGCGGTACGACCGGTTGGACTGTAGCCATGCGCGACCGCATGTCAACGGGCACTGTGGCCACGTCGGGGTCCGTCGGTGGGGTCTTGTCTTGTCGACATACTTGGTCGCAGAAGGAGAGGATGGGTTCCTGTCCGTCCGGAGGTCAGCGGAAGAGCCGGCCACAAGGCAGTCGGCCACGAGCCAGCCAGGAATGAACCGGCCAGCTGTCCACCAGCCGGCCTCGAGCCAGCCGGCGGCATGCCAGCCGACTGTGGCCCATCCGGCAATATGGTTTTTCTTGAAACGAGGGGAGAACACCCTAGCTTTGGCATACCTGGGGTAATAACCAGGTCAGTTCCATTCCTAGATCACTTTGAAACCTTTTGGACATACTTATGGCAAGGCTGACATCTGGCCTTGTGCACAACATTGCATATATGATAGAGCCTATGGCAGAAGCATAGGGGATGACACTCATCTTTTCTCTATCCTCTGCAGTCACTTGGCATTGAGTCTTACTCAACTTCACACCTTGCAATACATGCAAGAACCCTTTCTTGGACTGATTCATTTTGAACTGCTTCAAAACTTTGTCAAGGTATGTGCTCTATGAAAGTCCTATTAAGCATATCGTTCTATCTCTATAGATCTTGATGCCTAATATAAAAGCAGCTTCTCCTAGCTCCTTCATTGAAAAATTCTTGTTCGAATATTTCTTCACGCTTTCCAAACAATTATATATTGTTTCCATTCAGCAATATGTCATCCACATATAATATTAGAAACACTATAGAGATCCCACTCACTTTCTTGAAATACAAACTTCTCCGTAAACTTGTATAAACCTGAACGCTTTGATCACCTCATCAAAGCGAAGATTCCAACTCTCAGATGCTTGCACCAGTCCATAAATGGATCGCTGGAGTTTGCAACTTTGTCAGCATTCTCGGATCATCAAAACCTTCTGCTTGTATTATACACACAACTCTTCCATAAGGAAACCGTTAAGGAACGCTGTTTTGACATCCAGCTGGCAAATTTCATAATCGAAAAATGCAACTATTGCTAACATGATTCTCGCGGACTTAAGCATCGCTACGGGTGAGAAAGTCTCATCGTAGTCAACTCCTTGAACTTGTGAAAAACCTTTTGCCAAAAGTCGATCTTTATAGACGATGACATTATCGTACGTGTCCTTCTTCTTATTCTTAAAGATCCAATTATTCTAAATGGCATTTCGCCCTTAAGGTAATTCTTCCAAAGTCCACAATTTGTTTTCATACATGGATCCCATCTCAGATTTCATGGCCTCTAACCATTTTTTGGAATCCGGGACCACCATCGCTTCTCCATAGCTCATAGGTTCATCGTTGTGCAACAACATGACCTCTAAGACAGGGTTACCGTACCACTCAGGAGCTGTACGTGTCCTTGTCAACCTACGAGGTTTGATACTAACTTGATCCGAAGCTTCATGATCACCATCATCAACTTCCTCTTCAACCGATGTAGTCTCCACAGAAACATCTTTCTGTGTTGTGCTACTATGTGGTTCAAGTAAAGGTTCAACAATCTCATCGAGTTCTATCTTCCTCCCACTCAATTCTTTCGACAGAAACTCTTTCTCGAGAAATAACCCATTCTTAGCGACAAACACTTTGCCTTCGGATCTAAGATAGAAGGTATACCCAAATGTCTCTTTTGGGTATCCTATGAAGATGCATTTCTCCGCTTTGGGTTCCATCTTTTCAGGCTGAAGCTTTTTGACATAAGCATCACATCCCCAAACTTTAAGAAACGACAACTTTGGTTTCTTGCCAAACCACAGTTCATACGGTATCATCTCAACAGATCTAGATGGTGCCCTATTTAAAGTGAATGCAGTTGTCTCTAATGCATAACACCAAAATGATAGTGGCAAATCGGCGAGACATCATAGACCGCACCATAGCAAATAAGGTTTGATTACGACGTTCGGACACACCATTACGCTGTGGTGTTCCAGGCAGCATCAATTGTGAAACAATTCCACATTGTCTCAAGTGATTGCCAAACTCATAACTCAGATATTCTACTCCTCGATTAGATCGTAGGAATTTAATCTTCTTTTATGATTCTCAACTTCACTCTAAAATTGCTTGAACTTTTCAAATGTTTTAGACTTGTGTTTCATTAAGTAAATATACTCATATCTACTTAATTCATCGGTGAAGGTGAGAAAGTAATGATATCCACCGCGTGCCTCAATGCTCATCGGACCACACACATTAGTATGTACGATTTCCAACAATTCACTTGCTCGTTCCATTGTTCCGAAGAACGGGGTCTTAGTCATCTTGCCCATGAGGCATGGTTCACATGTGTGAAGTGGTTCAAAATCAAGTGACTCCAAAATTCCATCAGCATGGAGCTTCTACATGCGTTTTACACCAATATGACCTAAGCGGTAGTGCCACAAGAAAGTGGTACTATCATTATCAACTCTACATCTTTTGGCATCAATGTTATGAAAATGTGTGTCATCACTATCGAGATTCAACAAGAATAAACCACTCACATTGGGTGCATGACCATAAAAGATATTACTCATATAAATAGAACAACCATTATTCTCTGATTTAAATGGGTAACCGTCTCGCATTAAACAAGATCCAGATATAATGCTCATGCTCAATGCAAGCACTAAATAAAAATTATTCAGGTTCAACACTAGTCCCGATGGTAATCGAAGAGCGAGCGTGCCGACGACGATCACATCAACCTTGGAACCATTTCCCACGCGCATCGTCACTTTGTCCTTTGCGAGCCTCCATCTATTTCGTAGTTCCTGCTTTGAGATGCAAATGTGAGCGATTGAATTGGTATCAAATACCCATGCACTACAACGAGAGTTGGTAAGGTACACATCAATAACATGTATATCATATATACCTTGTTTGGTGTTGGCCGCCTTCTTGTCGGACAGATACTTGGAGCAATTCTATTTCCAGTGGCCAGTTCCCTTGCAATGATAACACTGAGTTTCTGGCTTGGGTCCAGTCTTGGGTTTCTTTACGGGAGGGGCAACTGCTTTGCCACTCTTCTTGGAGTTAACCTTCTTGACCTTGCCATTATTCTTAAAACTAGTGGTTCTATTGACCATCAACACTTGGTGCTCCTTTTGGTTTTCAGACTCAGTGACTTTCAGCATCGCAAACAGCTTGGTGACTGACTTGTTCATCCCTTGCATGTTATAGTTCAACACGAAGCTTTTGTAGCTAGGTGGTAGTGATTGAAGAAATCTGTGAGTGATCTCCTCTAGAGGGAGGGGCATCCCCAATTCAGCCAGACGGTTGGAATAGCAAGATATTTTGAGTATGTGTTCACTGACAGACCCGTTCTCCTCCATCTTGCAAGCATATAACTTATCGGAGGTCTCATACCTCTCGATCCAGGAATTATTTTCAAAAATAAACTTCAACTCCTAGAACATCTCATATGGTCCATGACGTTCAAAACGCCTTTGAAGTCCCAGTTCTAAGCCATACAACATAGCACACTGAACTATTGAGTAATCATCCGAACGCGACTGCCAAGCATTCATAACGTCTGCAGACGACACCAGAGAGGGTGGCTCACCGAGCGATGGAACAACACATAAGCCTTTTGGGAAGCCATGAGGGTAATCCTTAGATTATGGGCCCAGTCTACAAAGTTACTTCCATCATCTTTCAGCTTGGCTTTCTCTAGGAACGCATTGAAATTCAGGGGAACTACTGCGTGAGCCATTGATCTACAACATAAATTCGCAAAGACAACTTAGACTATTGTTCAAGATAATGAGTTTAGTTAATCATATTACTTAAAAACTCCCACTCAAATTGACATACCTCTAGTCATCCGAGTGCAACATGATCCAAATCCACCAATCCAAGTCTGATCATCACGTGAGATGAGGTGGCTTCAATGGTGAACATCCCCATGTTGATCATATATACTATAAGACTCATGTTAGACCTTTCGGTATCTTGTGTTCCGAGTCCATGTATGTACATGCTAGGCTCGTTCATTTTAACCCGAGTGTTCCGCATGTGTAAAACTGGCTTGCACCCGTTGTATGCAAACGTAGAGCCTATCACACCCGATCACCATGTGGTGCTTCGAAACGACGAACTTTTGAAATGGTGCACACTTAGGAAGAACACAATTTTATCTTTAAATTTTAGTGAGGGGTCACCTTATAATGCTATCATTGTCCTAAGAAAAATAAGATGCATAGAAGGATTAACATCATATGCAAATCATAAGTGACATGATATGGCCATGAACATGTGCTTTTGATCTCCATCTTCAAAGCACCGGCATGATCTCCATCGTCACCGGCACCACACCATAACCTCCATCATCATGTTTCCATCGGGGTTGTCATGCCAACCATGCTTATACTACTATTTCAACCTCTCAGCGATAAAGTAAAGAATTACATAGCGCTTAAATATTGGCACACAGGTCACACAATAATTAAAGACAACCCTATGGCTCCTACCGGTTGTCGTATGCATCGACATGCAAGTCGATATAAAATATTACAAAACATGATCATCTCATACATCAAATATATTACATCATGTCTTTCGCCATATCATATCACAACATACCCTACAAAAACAAGTTAGACATCCTCTAATTTGTTGTTGCGTGTTTTACGTGGCTGCTATGGGTATCTAGCAAGAACGATTCTTACCTACGTCCACAATGGTGATATACAAGTTGCTATTTAACCTTCTACAAGGAACACCTTTGTCGAATCCGATTCAACTAAGGTGGGAGAGACAGACAACCGCTAGCCATCTTATGCAACAAAGTTACATGTCTTTCTATGGAACCAGTCTCATGTACGTGGACATGTAATGTTGGTTCGGGCCGCTTCATCCCATAATACCGTTGAATCAAGAAAAGACCAAGGAAGGAAGCAATCTGAATATCAATGCCCACAAACTCCTTTGTGTCCTACTCGTGATGTCATCTACGCAAAGACCTAGCTCTGATACCACTATTGGGGAACGTTGCATGGGAAACAAAAAAATTGCTATGCTTCACCAAGATCAATCTAGGAAATGAACATCTACAAGAGGAGAGATCGAATCCACAACCCCTTGTAGATCGCTAAGCGGAAGTGTTAAGAAACATGGTTGATGGAGTTGAATGTCTTCTTGATCCAAATCGCAAGTCATCCCGCGATCCAATCACGATCTAGTGCCGAAGGACGGCACCTCCATGTTCAACACATGTACAGCTTGATGACGTCCTCACCTTCTTGATCCAGCAAGAGGGGCGAAGTAGTAGATGAGTTCCGACAGCATGATGGCATGGTGACGGTGGTGGTGAAGAGAAATCTCTGCAGGGCGTTGCCAAGCACAACGCAAACTATGATGGAGGATAAACTAGAGGGGGCAGGGTTGCCGGCACATGGCTTGGGGAAATCTTTATGTATTTTGGGTGCTAGCCCTGCCCCTCTATTTACATGTTGAGCCCTGGGGACATTTCTTGGAGAAAGAGCTTCCTCAAAGTCGGTTTGGCCCGCAAGGCAAGAGTCCTCCTTGGACTCCAGGACTACACGCCAGGGTGTGGGATCGATAGAAGAGTGTCTAGAGGGGGGTGAATAGACTACTAGCAGGAAATTAAAACCTAATCTTTTCCCAAGTTAATTGGTTGGCAGATTTTAACTATTTTAGCAAGTCTAGAAAATCTAACAGGCCTACAAATGCATGTCTAAAAGTATGGCAGCGGAAAGTAAAGACATTTCATACGAAGTAAAGACATGGGATTGGAAGATCAAACACAATTGATGACACGAAGATTTTTCCCATGGTTCCGATAGGTGGTGCTATCGTACATCCACGTTTATGGAGTCTTCAACCCACGAAGGGTAATAGTCGCGAGAGTCCACAGAGGGCTCCACCTATAAGGGTCCACGAAGTAGCAACCTTGACTATTCCATACGGCTTTCGTCCACGAAGGACTATCCTCACTATGGGTAGATCTTCACGAAGTAGGCGATCTCCTTGCCCTTACAAACTTCTTGGTTCACTCCACAACATGAAGTAGGAGGCTCCCAAGTGACACCTAACAAATCTAGGAGGCACCACCCTCCAAAAGGTAATAGGCTTGGTAATGACGATGAACTCCTTGCTCTTGTGCTTCAAGATGATAGACTCCTCAACACACAATCACTCTCTAATACATTTGGCTTGGTAGAAGAGATGGGATTGGTGGAAAGAAACTTGGGGAGGCTAGCAATCAATATCCATATGGTTGCAGTGGAAGATGTTGACCTCAACAAAGGATAGGTGGTTCTGTCTCAAAAAACTGAGTAGGATAGGTATGGAATAGTTCTGAGTGTTCCTCTTTCGAGTGGGTTGTGGTGGAGGGGTATATATAGGCATCCCCAAAAATCCAACCGTTACACACAAAATGACCAACTTGGTGACATCGATGTGTTAATCTCGATGGTACCAAAGTGACCAAAAGGTGGCAACTTCTGAATCTTGGTGAGACCGATATAGGAATCTCGGTTGCACCGACAAGGTGACCAACGGTCAGAATTGCCAAACTCAGTGGCGCCGATACAACATTCTCGGACGGACTGAAAGTGTGAACTTGCGTAACAAAAAGTTGGCAACCCAACTCGGTGGCACCGAAAGCAGTGTCGACTGCACCGAAGTGGCTAGGGTTTGGCTGAGTCTATCTAGGGTTTGGAATCGGTGGCACCGGGATAGGAATGTTGGTTGCACCGATTTTGAATGTTTGGCTATAGATAGAGTTTGGTGGGAGAGCTTGTGGATGTCTTTGGTAACTATCACGTGCACGTATTAGCATTTTGTTCACCAACAAAACCTTACCCCCTTTTAATAGTACTGGCTTTCCTATGGACTCAAAGTGATTTCTCACAAATGTAAAATGTAGAGTCCTCTTGCTTGAAGCTTGGACAACCTATTTCCTTGCATCTTGGGGTACTTCCACAATCTCCACAATCCTTTTGCCAACCCAACTCTTCATGGACTATTATCTGAAATGCACTAGATAAAAATATTAGTCCAAGAGACAATGTATGTTGTCATGAATCATCAAAACCACCAAGGGAGCATGTTGTGCTTTCAGTCTCCCCCTTTTTGGTAATTGATGACAACATACAATCAAAGCTTCAAATAAGGATATGCATGGATGCAATGAAGACTTTGAGAGATACATGACCTAGATTTTCTCCCCCTAAATGTGTGCAGTCCTTTAAAGGATAGTTTCTTTGGAATGCATGGGCACACATATAGATGAAGGGATATAGGAAGTTGTGTGTATCTTGGCTATATACATCAATATATGTGAATGAAATGTATATCCTCGTTCAAGACTTCACTCTTGCAAACAATATGTGCAAGAAGCAAGATATCATCTTGATCAAAGATATGATGCTTATACTTACCTTGAGTTCTTGGTCATTCTAGTAGTAGAGACACACTTGAGAAAACAATGTTAGGAAACCCAAGAGTATTCGACTAACCAAAAGCAATAGAACTCAACAAATACTAGGATATGGAGAACATATAAAATATGATAATACTTGAGATTGATATGTCTCCACCTTTAGCATTGATCTATTATATCTTTTCTCCCCTTAGATATGAAAGTGGTAGTACATCTTCTCCCCTGAATCTCAGCATGTAGATATTGGGATTGGATAGGGTGAGAAAAGGTAATCTTTTGTTCACATTAGACTTTTCTTCAAAAAATAGTTTTCTCCCCCTACATTGTTGTTCTCCCCTTGTTTATATAAGTGTGAACTTTAGATATTTTCCTCTCCCCCTTTGCATAAGCATGTGACTCTCCCTTTAGCATGAAGCTTTGATATTCTCCCCCTTTGGCATAAATACCAAAAAGGTTAAACTTAGGAGTAGTGACAGGGATCATTGACAAGGAAGGGATCCTGAAGAACAAGGGTCATTGAAAGTAGGGTTCATGGAAAAGAACTAAGGGAATCATTGAATGTATCTTCTCCTTTTTGCAAATTTTAGTTTTCTTCTCCTTGGAGCTAGGGATCCTTGAATAAAGAATTTCTCCCCCGAAGTGTTGTTTGTTCTTCTCCCCCTAATTTTTTTCTTTAATGAAGGGGTCATCGTAGGAATAAGAATATCACAAGAACAGAAACAAACACAGATCTAAAAAACAAAGAAAAATCGGTGACTCCGGGATAAATAAATCAATGGTACCGAGATTGTGTAGGGCAGCTCATCTGCAAATTCGGTAGAACCGAGTTATTTACATCGGCGGCTGTGAATGAGAGACCAAGTTTCTGTTTTCACAGAGACAAAAGAAATAGTTTCAAAAAAGAAAAATGTGATTTTTTTACAAAGAACGTCAAATAGATAAGATTTGAGTGGTTACGAGAGATCATGCAAATAGAGAGTAAACCACACAAGATTCTTAACTAAATGATGGGCGGTGACTAAGTCACCTATACTAGAGTATATTGACTTAGGAGCCAAGCAAGAATACTTGATCATAGGTCATACTCTACGTTAAGCTCAAAATGGGGTTACCATTTTTCGATTAAGCATTTTGATGTCTTCATATCACTTGAGTTGCTTTATCCCATGACTTGGAGTAAAGCCTTTTCAAGGATATGAGTACATACCTTTGAGTGATGTTGATGATGTTGCTCGTGGGTGAACTTGTTGAGGATGCTCGAGGTTGATGAAGATCATCTTGAATTTGGAGCAATCCTTCTCGTTGTAGTACACTAGTCACCTACAAAGGTTAGTCATGCAAGGAAGAACAATGGATATATCCAATTGACATGATACAACTCAAGATTTTGCAACTAAGATCAGGTATATGTCAAGGATATGTTTTTGTTGTCTTCTTCCTTCCATCATCAAGAGGGGTTGTGGATACTTGGTAATGACAAGATTGCTTATGATAGATGTTGATGGCAATCTTGTGGAATGAAGTTCTTCCAAGTACCTACAAAAGGTTAGATGTGATACAAGGGAGCATAGAATTCCATGGCATATGATAACGAGTTACGGGAACATGGAAACAACAAGATAGCTCATGCCCTTGCTTGCAACTGAGTGAGTCTAGCTCAAGTTTGAAGCATAAATGATGTTCAACTCACTCCTCAAATGAAAAAATGTTTTCTCATCAAGTGGCTTAGTAAAGATATCAACCAATTGCTTGTTAGTGCGAACATGCTTAAGATTGATATCTCCTTTGGCAACATCATCACGAATGAAATGATGTCGAACTTGAATATGCTTGGTTCGAGAATGTTGCACAGGATTATGTCCAATTTTATTAGCACTTTCATTGTCACATAGTAATGAAACATTTTTAACATAAATTCCATAATCTTAAGCGTTTGTGTCATCCATAGTAATTGTGCACAACAAGATCCAGCAGCAATATATTCAGCTTCAGTAGTGGATAGAGATACCGACTTTTGTTTCTTGGAGGACCAACACACAAGAGATCTACCTAAAAATTGGCAAGTACCTGAGGTGGACTTTCTATCAACCTTGTCACCGGCATAATCCGAATCGTAATAGCCAACAAGATTAAAGGAAGATCCCTTGGGTTACCAAATGCCAAAGTTTGGTGTTTGTATCAAGTATCTCGCAATACGTTCACAGCCAAAAGATGACACTATTTAGGTGCAGCTTGATATCTAGCACACATACAAACACTAAGCATGATATCGGGATGAGATGCACATAGATATAGCAATGAACCAACCATAGATCGATAAACCTTTTGATCAACCGGTTCATCCTCCCTAGTAAGGTCAACATGTCCACTAGTGGGCATAGGAGTTTTTATACCTTTGCAATCCTGCATGTTGAACTTCTTGATCAAGTCCTTGGTATACTTAGTTTGAGAGATGAAAGTTCCATCTCTTGATTGCTTGATTTGCAATCCAAGAAAGAATTTCTGCTCACACATCATAGACATCTCATACTTCTTGGACATCAACCTTCCAAACCTTTCACTAAATTAAGGGTTAGTGGAACCAAAGATAATATCATCCACATAGATTTGGCACACAAATAATTTTCCATTAACTCTCTTAGTAAACAAGGTTGCATCAATTTTCCCATTTTAAAAACCTTTCTCGATGAGAAACTTTGTTAAACATTTATACCAAGCACGAGGGGCTTGCTTAAGACCATAAAGATTTTACGAAGCTTGTAAACATGATTAGATTTCTTAGGATTCACAAAACCAGGTGGTTGCTTAATATAGACCTCTTCTTCAATTTCACCATTTAAAAATGCACTTTTGATGTCCATTTGATAAAGCGTGATATCATGGTGATTAGCATAAGCAAGAAGAATACAAATAGCTGCAAGTCTAGCGACGGGGGCATAAGTCTCATCGTAGTCCATACCTTCGACTTGCGTATATCCTTGGGCTACGAGACGAGCCTTGTTTCGCACGACTTGACTGTCTTCATCTTGTTTGTTCCGAAACACCCATTTGGTTCTGATGATGTTGTGCTCATCTTCGGGTTTCTCCATGAGTGTCCACACTTCGTTCCTTTTGAAGTTGTGAAGCTCTTCATGCATAGCGTTCACCCAATCTGCGTCTTCTAGAGCTTGTTCTACCTTCAAAGGCTCAATGCTAGAGATGAAATAATAATGCTCACAAAAGTTAGCTAGACGGGTTTTAGAGCGAGTGATTCTTCCTGTTTGTGGATCACCAACGGTTTGGTTTAGGGGATGGTTCTTGGTCACTTAAGGTCGAACTCGGGCTAGCTTCCGATTGTTGGATGGTGGATCTTCTTCTCCTTCATCATCATCTCTTTCATCTTCATTGTTGTTGAAGGTGTCATGCCCTTGAGGTGGTGGTGAAGGTGGTTGTGGTGGATCTTCATGATGCACTTCCTCCGCTTCATCATCTCGTCATGTACCACTCGTGGATGCCTCCATGTCGTGTTGAGGTTCAACTTGTCATGAATTAGGGGCTTCCACTTGAGTTGATGAAGTACTTTCCTTCACCTCTATGGGACAAATCTTGCCGATGGGTAGATCTAGAATGGCTTCCGAAGGGTCCTTATCACCTACATCATTTGGCAACTATTCGACTTGCAAACCATTAGATTCTTCAAACTTCACATCTACCGTCTCTTCAAGTTTTCGAATGAAGTTGTTGTAGACACGGTAAGTGTGAGAGTTCGATCCGTAACCGAGTAGGAATCCTTCATGAGATTTAGGAGCAAATTTAGTACGACGATGCTTATCAAGAATGTAGCACTTTCAGCCAAATACCCGAAAGTATCCGACTTGGGATTGGTTACCGGTGAGTAGCTCGTATGCCGTTTTACCGAGAAGTTTGTGCAAGTAAAGTCAGATTGTGGCATGACATGCTGTTTCAACGGCTTCTGCCCAGAAGTGTACTGGCATCTTGTATTCGTCAAGCATCATTCTTGCCATCTCAATGAGCATCCGTTTCGTCCTCTCAACAACTCCATTTTGTTGAGGTGTGTACGTAGCCGAGAACTCATGTGATACACCTTCTTCTTCAAGAAAGGTATCCACATGGGTGTTCTTGAACTCCGATCCGTTATCGCACCAAACCTTCTTGATCTTCACTTCAAACTGATTTTGCACTTTGAGAGCAAAGTTATTGAAGATGAAACTGTGACTTATCATCAAGAAACAATACCCATGTAAATCTTGAAAAATCATCAACTATAACTAGACCATAGGAATTTCGACCGAGACTCTTGTAAGCATTAGGACCAAAAAGATCCATGTGAAGTAACTTGAGTGGTCTCCTAGTAGTCATGATATTCTTAACGGGATGACTTCCACCTACTTGCTTTCCAGCTTGAAAAGCACTACAAAGTCTATCTTTGTCAAACATAACATCTTTAACACCAAGTATGTGATCACCTTTGATTAGCTTATCTAGATTGCACATGCCTACATGTCCAAGTCTTCTATGCCAAGGCCAACCTTTAGAAGATTTCGCAACTAAACAAGTGCGAGGCTTGGATCTCTTGGTGAAATCAACAATGTATAAATCACCTCTACAGAAACCGTTAAAGACCATTTTATGATTATCTTGACGAAACACTTGGCAATCTACTTTCGTGAATAACACATTGAAACCGAAGTCGACAAGTCTAGATACGGAAAGAAGATTGTATCCAAGAGATTCAACAAGCATAACATTTTGAATAGAGCTATCATGGGATATGGCCACCTTACCAAGGCCAAGTACCTTACCCTTAGAGTTGTCTCCAAAGGTCGCGTACCGTCGAGGACCTTGATTAGGCGTGATCTCTTGAAACATGTCTTTATCACCAGTCATATGATCCGTACATCCACTATCGAGAATCCACTCTTTTCCTCCGGACATGTAATCCTTAAATTTTGCCATAAGACTCAAATTCTTCATGATCTTCTCATGCTCGATGTCGAACAACTCATCTTCCTCATAGTAGCCATGTTCCACATTGTCATCATCAAGTGGGAAATCCTCGTCATAAAGAACAAGAGATTCGTTAGAATAGTGACCATGACAATGTTCAAGTTTATGAATGCGAATGGCTTCGAAGATAATGTTGTTGATAGTTGTGACATCTCCTTTAGCATGTATAAGATCACAGAGCTCAAATAGGCATTTATCAAAGTTTGGATCACTAGGCTTCATTTTGTGAAAAGCAACAGTTTTATGAAGGATTTCATCAAGATTTCCTAATGAGAGATTTGGATATCATTTCTCTAAATTAGTCCACAAGGTATAAGAACATGCAAAGTTCTTCAATTGAGAAAGCACAAATCTTGGTAAACCTCTAACAATAAGATTGACAGTTCTTAGGTTACCAAGCATGTCAATTTCCTCTTCATGTGTGGGATGCAATTCATCAATGGGGAGCACATAGGGGTTTTCAATATATTTTGTCAAATGGAATTTATCAAATAGATCAATCATGGCATTCTTCCATTGACTATAGTACTCTCCATCAAGAATAGGCACTCTACAACTCAAACTCTCTACTCTAGACACATCCATATTCCTCCATAGTGATTAAACCGAAGCAATGGAGACCAAAGCTCAGATACCCCTTGTGGGATCGATAGAAGAGTGTCTAGAGGGGGGTGAATAGACTACTAGCAGGAAATTAAAACCTAACCTTTTCCCAAGTTAATTGGTTGGTAGATTTTAACTATTTTAGCAAGTCTAGCAAATCTAATAGCCCTACACATGCATGTCTAAAAGTATGGCAGCGGAAAGCAAAGACATTGCATATGAAGCAAAGACATTGCATAGAGGGGGGTGAATAGACTACTAGCAGGAAATTAAAACCTAACCTTTTCCCAAGTTAATTGGTTGGCAGATTTTAACTATTTTAGCAAGTCTAGCAAATCTAATAGCCCTACACATGCATGTCTAAAAGTATGGCAGCGGAAAGCAAAGACATTGCATATGAAGTAAAGAGATGGGATAGGAAGATCAAACACAATTGATGGCACCAAGATTTTTCCCGTGGTTCCGATAGGTGGTGCTATCGTACATCCTCGTTTATGAAGTCTTCAACCCACGAAGGGTAACGGTCACGAGAGTCCATGGAAGGCTCCACCCATAAGGGTCCACGAAGTAGCAACCTTGACTATTCCATGCGGCTTTCGTCCACGAAGGACTAGCCTCACTATGGGTAGATCTTCACAAAGTAGGCGATATCCTTGCCCTTACAAACTTCTTGGTTCACTCCACAACACGAAGTAGGAGGCTCCCAAGCCCACATCTAATAAATCTAGGAGGCACCACCCTCCAAAAGGTAATAGGCTCGGTAATGACAATGAACTCCTTGCTCTTGTGCTTCGAGATGATAGACTCCTCAACACACATTCACTCTCTCACAGATTTGGCTTGGTAGAAGAGATGGGATTGTGTTGGGAACGTTGCATGGGAAAAAAATTCCTATGCACACACAAGATCTATCCATGGTGATAAGCATCTACGAGAGGGAGAGTGGATCTACATACCCTTGTAGATCGCTAAGCGGTTGGTGTAGTCGAACGTCTTCGTGATCCAAATCGCCGAGCATCCCATGATCTCATCATGATTCGTCCCACGATCCAATCACGATCCATCCCTCGAACTCATCACGATCCGTCCCGCGATCTCATCACGATCCGTCTCGCGATCTTGATCATGGTCCTTCCGATCTAGCGCCGAACGAATGGCACCTCGGCGTTCAGCACACGTACAGCTCAATGACGATCTCTGCCTTCTTAATCCACCAAGAGAGAGCAGAGAGGTAGACGAGTTCTCCGACAACGCGACAGCGTTGCGGCGATGGTGGTGGAGGAATTCTAGCAGGGCTTCGCCTAAGCACCGCTGAAAACCGATCTAGAGGAGAAAACGATCTACAGGAAGAAGAGGGCAGCACGTGGCAATTAGGGTTAGCTCTTCCCTCTAAATCCTCTATTATATATAGGAGGGAGGGAGGGGAGGAGGCAGCCTCAAACCCTCAAGATCTGGCCGAAATTGGAGGTGGCGGAGTCCTACTCCAATCCTATTAGGAGTAGGATTCCTCCTTTCCACTTGGAAACTCTTTCCACCTCTCCACCATTGGATTTTTTTTCCTTCTCAAACCACTCTAGCCGCATGGCCCCTTAGAGGAGGCTTCGTCCAGACCACCAGGGGCTGGTTTACCTACTCCCACAGCCCATGTAGCCTCTTGGGTCGAGACACCCCTCCCGATGGTCCCTCGGTACCCTCCCGGCACTCCCGGTACTCTACCGATGAGCCTGAAACTTTTCCGGTGACCAAAACAGGACTTCCTATATATCAATCTTTACCTTCGGATCATTTCGGAGCTCCTCGTGACGTCCAAGATCTCATCCGGGACTCCGAACAACCTTCAGACACCACCATACATAACTCTATACTATCAAAACGTCACCGAACCTTAAGTGTGCAGACCATGCGGGTTCGAGAACTATGTAGACATGACCGATACACCTCTACGGTCAATAACCAATAGCAGGACCTAGATGCCCATATTGGTTCCTACATATTCTACGAAGATCTTTATCGGTCGAACCTCTTTGTCAAGGATTCAATTAATCCCGTATGGTGTTCCCTTTGTTCTTCGGTATGTTACTTGCCCGAGATTCGATCGTCGGCATCTCCATACCTAGTTCAACCTCGTTACCCGCAAGTCTCTTTACTCATTCCGTAATACAATATCACGTGGCTAAAACTTAGTCACATTGCTTGCAAGGCTTATTGTGATGTCGTATTACCGAGTGGGCCCTGAGATACCTCTCCGTCACACGAAGTAACAAATCCCAGTCTTGATCCATGCCAACCCAACAGACACCCTCGGAGATACCTGTAGAGCACCTTTATAGTCACCGAGTTACGTTGCGACATTTGATACACACAAGGCACTCCTCCGGTGTCAGTGAGTTGCATGATCTCATGGTCATAGGAACAAATACTTGACATGCAGAAAACAGTAGCAATGAACTGACATGATCATATGCTATGTTTGTAGCTTGGGTCTTGTCCATCACATCATTCTCCTAATGATGTGATCCCATTATCAAATGACATCTCATGTCCATGACTAGGAAACCATAGCCATCTTTGATCAACGAGCTAGTCTATTAGAGGCATACTAGGGACATGGTCTTGTCAATGTATCCACACATGTATCTAAGTTTCCGATTAATACAATTATAGCATGGATAATAAACGATAAGCATGAACAAGGAAATATGATAATAACCAATTTATTATTGCCTCTAGGGCATATTTCCAATAGATTGGTGGAAAGCAACTTCGGGAGGCTAGAAATCAAGATCCATATGGTTGGAGTGGAAGATCTTGACCTCAACACAAGGATAGGTGGTTCTCTCTTAGAAAACTGAGTAGGATAGGTATGGAATAGTTCTGAGTGCTTCTCTTTCGAGTGGGTGGTGGTGGAGGGGTATATATAGGCATCCCCAAAAATCCAACTGTTACACACAAAATGACCAACTCGGTGACACCGATGTGTTAATCTCGATGGTCCCGAAGTGACCAAAAGGTGGCAACTTTTGAATCTCGGTGAGACCGATAAAGGAATCTTGGTTGCGCCGACAAGGTGACCAACGGTCAGAATTGCCAAACTCGGTGACGCCGATTCAACATTCTCGGACGGACCGAAAGTGTGAGCTTGCGTAACAGAAAGTTGGCAAACCAACTCGGTGGCACCGAAAGCAGTGTCGGGTGCACCGAAGTGGCTAGGGTTTGGCTGAGTCTATCTAGGGTTTGGAATCGATGGCACCAGCATAGGAATGTTGGTTGCACTGATTTTGAATGTTTGTCTATAGATAGACTTTTGTGGGAGAGCTTGTGGATGCCTTTGGTGACTATCACTTGTGCACGTATGAGCATTTTGTTCACCAACAAAACCTTACCCCCTTTTAATAGTATTGGCTTTCCTATGGACTCAAAGTGATTTCTCACAAATGTAAAATGTAGAATCCTCTTGCTTGAAGCTTGGACAACCTATTTCCTTGCATCTTGGGGTACTTCCACAATCTCCACAATCCTTTTGCCAACCCAACTCTTCATGGACTATTATCTGAAATGCACTAGATAAAAATATTAGTCCAAGAGACAATGTATGTTGTCATGAATTATCAAAACCACCAAGGGAGCATGTTGTGCTTTCAATCTCCCCCTTTTTGGTAATTGATGACAACATACAATCAAAGCTTCAAATAAGGATATGCATGGATGCAATGAAGACTTTGAGAGATACATGACCTAGATTTTCTCCCCCTAAATGTGTGCAGTCCTTTAAAAGATAGTTTCTTTGGAATGCATGGGCACACATATAGATGAAGGGATATAGGAAGTTGTGTGTATCTTGGCACAATGTATGTTGTCATGAATTATCAAAACCACCAAGGGAGCATGTTGTGCTTTCAGAGGGTCCCTAGCGTCTGGCCCCTCACCTTCACAAAACTCCTTTTGCACCTTCCTAAAGCCTCGTGGGCTTTACACCTTGTCCCAAATAAAGTGTTCTCGCACCTGAACATTTCGAGAAACAACCGAAACCCCTTCCGGTGAATTCTGAAACCCTTCCGAAGACCAAACACTATTATCCCATATATCAATCTTTACCTCCGGACTATTCTGGAGCTCCTCATCGTGTCTGTGATCTCATCCAGAACTCTGAACATCCTTCGATCACCAACATAATAACTCAACTATACTTATATCGTCACCAAACATTAAGTGTGTAGACCCTGCGGGTTCGAGAACTATGTAGACATGACCGAGACACCTCTACAGTAAATAACCAATAGCGGGACCTGGATGCGCATATTGGTTCCTACATATTCTATGAAGATATTTATCGGTTGAACCTCTATGTAAAGGATTCAGTAAATCCTGTATGCAGTTCCCTTTGTCCATCGGTATGTTACTTGCCCGAGATTCGATCGTCGGTATCTCCATACCTAGTTCAATCTCGTTACCGACAAGTCTCTTTACTCGTTCCGTAATACAAGATCTCGTGGCTAACTCTTTAGTCACTTTGTTTGCAAGCTCATTATGATGTTGTATTACCGAGTGGGCTCTAAGATACCTCTCCGTCACACGGAGTAAAAAAAATCCAAGTCTTGATCCATGCCAACCCAACAGACACCCTTGGAGATACCTCTAGAGCACCTTTATAGTCACCCATTTACGTTCTGACATTTGATACACACAAGGTACTCCCCGGTGTTAGTGAGTTGCATGATCTCATGGTCATAGGAACAGATACTTGACATGTAGAAGACAATAGCAATAAGCTGACACAATCATATGCTATGTTCATAGTTTTGGATCTTGTCCATCACATCATTCTCCCAATGATGTGATCCCATTATCAAATGACAACTCATGTCTATGGCCAGGAAACCTCGACCATCTTTGATCAACGAGCTAGTCCATCAGAGTCTCACTAGGGACACAGTGTTGTCTATGTACCCACACATGTATATGAGTTTCCAATAAATACAATTATAGCATGGATAATAAATACTTATCATGAACAAGGAGATATAATAATAACCATTTTATTATTGCCTCTAGGGCATATTTCCAATAGCGCCCTATGCCAAGGGTCTGCTCAACCCTCGCGATGACGTGTAGCACAACATTGTTCGATGCGTCACCGGGCATGCCATCGGCCTCGACGGGCCGTTGCGCCTACACCAGATCATTTTTGTTATTGAGGAGGTTGATGGCAGAGTCGGCGCTTGGTCGGGTTGGCATGCTTGTAGATGGGCTAGGCTGCACGAGGTGTGCATCTGCATGTGTTGCGCGCCGGGTTTTATGCTCATTCGCTTGTGGTGGGAAACCGATGGGGAAGCTTGCACGGGAACCTGCATAGTTGCACGTGGGACTGTGTCCAAATGAAACACGTGTGCGATGTTGAAGCATGCACTGGATTCCTCGGGTGTCGGGAGAGAGGAGGGAGAAATGGTAAGTTCACAAACGTGATTATTATTAATAATAAAATGCCTAAGTTGCACTAACTATTTACATGTCGCATGCGTTCCCCTTATTTTATTGTCTAGGATTTCATGTGGGTGTAGATTTGATTAGACGGGATGCATGTGAGAAGTCCGCCATGCAGGCGCAGCTGGCTCACTGGAATCGAGCCCTTTGACCTCCACTCACAGCCCTCCTCGCTCCCAAATTCTAGACGAAAACAGGCACATTGGAGCGAAGAACCACCGGAGGGGGGCCACCCTTGGGCCACAAGCCATCTGGCCCCCCTAGGCGGTTGCCAGATATGTGGTGGACCACTTGTGGCTCCGTTTGGCGTGATTCCAATGCTGAAAATTCCTATAAATCATAGAAACTCCAAAAATAAAGAGAGAATTCTCGTTCTGCCACCGCAACTCTCTGTATCGACAAAAAGCCAATCTGGAGGTGTTCTAGTACCCTATCGGAGAGGGTAGGTCATCTCCGGTGGCCATCTTCATCATCCCGACGGAGGCCATGACGAGGAGGGAGTAGTCCACCCTCGGATCTGACGGTTTGTACCGGTAGCTATGTGTTCAATCTCTCTCTCTCTCGTGTTCTTGAGATGGCATGATCTTGATGTATCACGGGCTTTGTTAATATAGACGGATCATATGATGTTATTCCCTCTCTACCTTGTTGTGATGAATTGAATCTTTCTCTTTAAGATATCGTTATGTTGGATTGAATATATTGGTTTGAGAACACTTGATGTACATCTTGCACATGTAGTGACATTGGGGTATTCTATTGATTCACTTGATTTATGTTGAGGCATCAAGTTGCGGATTCTAGTGACCTTGGGAATCTATGCATAGGGGTTGATTGCACATTTTCATACCACGTTCTCCAATAGAAATCTTGGGGTGCTCCTTGAAGTTCCTTGTGTTGAATTTAATATGATAGATCTGAAATTGCTTGATGCATGTCGCATAATTTACCCACATATACTTGAGGTGACATTGGAATATCTAGGTGACATTAGGGTGGATTGATATGTATCATTGGTGTTATTTTACTATGAACTCTAGGGCTGTTTGTGACACTTGTAGGAATAGCTCAAAATATTGATCGAAAAGCATAACTTTGAGGCAGTTCTACTACCTACAGCAATTTCATCTTATTGTTCTCCGCTAGATAGGAACTTTGGAGTGATTCTTTGTTGCACGTTGAGGTGTGATCATATGATTCAACTATGTTGGCATTGTTGGGAGATCGCATTAGCGAAAGTATGAACCCTAGGTATTATTTCCAAGCATTTATAGACCATTTTGCTCACTATTATACACTTTCTACCTTGTTGTTTTTATATTTTCAGATTACAAAAACCTATGTCTATCATCCATATTGCACTTGTAGCACCATCTCTTCGTCGAACTAGTGCACCTATACAATTTGCCATTGTATTGGGTGTGTTGGGGACACAAGAGATTTCTTGTATTTGACTGCAGGGTTGTTTGAGAGAGACCATCTTCATCCTACACCTCCCACGGATTGATAAACCTTAGGTCATCCACTTGAGGGAAAATTGCTACTGTCCTACAAAACTCTGCGCTTGGAGGCCCAACACGAGTCTACAAGAATTAAGTTGCGTAGTATACATCACTGATACCGTAACATGCGGTCAGTTGAGATGTTTCATGATATGGTCACCGAGAATGTGCCTTTCCTTGAGAGATTGTTTGTACTTGATAAAGAAGGTCCAGCAAGAATCAGGGCATTGTCACATCGAAATTGAAAGTCTTGGGCTATTCTTATGCTGAATTCTTCGAACTTGTTACAGCTAGATCCATATCCGTTCAGGTACAACATTCTTATTCTCCTTCTTATTATTGTACATCACATTTTATCAATTTTTTGTTAACCAATGTTTGGCTGTCATGTAGAAATGGACTCCCACAGGCTTCACCCTAAATATGCGCATAGTGAAGATCTTGGCATTACAATCCATCGGCCCCAATCTGGATGAAATTGTTAGATTCTTTATATGCTTTCCATGTACGGAGAAGCTATACATCGAGGTGATGCTCCTTTCTTGTTAATTTTTAACCAAAATGGAGTTCAATTATTAGAGATAAAGCTCAAGGTTATGATTACAACTTAACATTTGATAAATACCGTGTTGTCTCTATTATTTTTCCCACGCCTATACTCTTTGACTTTCGGAGCAAGCAAAGATATTTGATCTATGAGGAGGAAGCGCACGAGTACAACGAGGCCATAGAGGTTGCTTGTCTGGCTGAGGAGGCGGCACAGACCGCCTCCACGAGCTATCATTTTGATTGTTATCTAGACTAGCGATGGTGATTATCAATCTAGGATAAAAGCCTAAGCTTGAGGGAGTATGTATTTCTCACCGAAATTACATTCATGTTCATACATTTCATTTCAATTGTCGGTGTTCATCCTCTTTTATTGTATATCCATGTTTAGTTTTATTTTCACCTTCTTCTTGTCTGTTTGAAAAACTTTCAAAAAATCCAAAAATATTTTTTGCTTCTTTTTTATTTTTCTTTCTTGCTTTTCTAGTTTGTAGAATTAAAATGATAACCCAGAAAGATTCTCTTGTTTGTTGGGAGCTTTCCCGTGTATAGAGTTTTTTCTCGTTGTTTTTTTATTCTTCTCACTTTCTTCAGAAAAAATAAAAAAATCCAAAAATATTTCAGTGTGTGTTGGGGATATGACCCGCCGAAGAGGCTCCGGGTCATGATATTGGCTCGTGAACCGGCCCAAAGGTGAGTCGTAATGTTAAGTGGCCCAGGAAGATAGGCGGCTCACGGTGTGGGCCGGACGACGGCCCGGACTGAGAAGACCCGGGCGTGCAAGTCGACTCATAGACAGCTTGGGCAAGAAGATAGAGAGAGACTCGGTTAGCAATTGTAACGACCCGGATGTTCTGACCTCTTATATAAAGGCAGGCCCGGGGTGACTTAGAGGACAGGCAATCGAGAACTAGGTCAAGCTTTTAGCTCCTTGTAATCGATACGCAAGTAATACAAGCACAAGTAGGACGTAGGCTGTTACCTCGATTTGAGGGGCCGAACCTGGGTAAACCCGTGTCTTTCGTCCCGATTAACCCCTTTGAGTCCACCTCATTGGCAATGGCCTCGAACCAAAGTCCGTTCACCCGGACATCTGCCGTGATGAAACCACGACAGTTGGCGCCAACCGTGGGGCTAGCGCTCGGTGGTGTTGAGTTCTCAAAGGGCTCTCTCCCAGGGCTCGAAGGATACGTGGTTGGAAGGATGAGCAAGAGTCACCGCGGCCAGCTCTACATCGACGACGCTGGCTGGGGGCTCGATGCTGGTTCTGTGGAGTATGGATTCCGGGTTCCGTTCAGCGGGATCCAGGTTTTCATTGGAAAGGTTGATGGATCTACACCCAGGCCGGACGTCTGCACCAACATCGTCGAGCCGGCTCGGTGTCTCCAATCTGCGCATGGTACACAGTCTGCCCGCGCCCATCTGGGTCAGAAGCATGTTCTCGTGGGCTTCACTCAAGGCTTAGATCTGGAAGCGTCCGGGTCATAGGGAACTCTCGTTTTCTCGGAAGATGAGTCTTCCAGTGGGGAGACGGAATCAGTGTATCGGCTCAGCAATGGTGGCCTTGGGGGCTACTATGACGACTATTCTAAGGTAGAAGGCGTTGAGACGGATGCTATGAGCCCCCCGGTTCACAAGGCGGTATTCATGGCAGGGTCAGCCTCAGCCACCGGTGACACGGCTGCGGGAGCCGCCACAGTAGGCGATAGCCCGCTGCCGCCGGCTCAGGTTCTAGTGGAATTGATGGACGAACTTACAGCTCTCATGGCCACAGAGGTAACCCCGGATAATCAAGCAACCAGGAATCTAGAGGTGGCACAGAACAAGGGTCGGATGGCAGAGGAACGACAAAGGATGGACGAGCTAAAAGCCCAGATGGAGGAAGAGGCGGAGCGTATCAGGGCAGACGCTTTCCGACTGGAGCTAGAGCAAAGGTCAGCGGCCGCGATGCACCGGAGGAGGCATCAATCCCGTCTACCAGAACATTACGAAGCGAGGAACCTTTTTAACACCCCTGGTGCGGGGCGGGTTATGGGTGTGTCAGAGAGCCGCCCGATGGAGTGCCCGGCGACTCATCCACCCCAGCATAACCAAATCTCTCCCAGGGCTTTTCCTACACCGGCAGGTCATTATTCTAACCCGGCCGAGAACATGGTAGCAGCGGCCGCCCGGCTTGAGACGATCCCCATCCCAGATGAGGCGCCCTTTGCGAAGGAGGTCCAGAACGCCATTGTATATTTACAGACGGCCATAGCCCAACAGGAGAAGTATACTCACAGCCGGAGCCAGGTTCACTCTACCCCCCTCCCCAGTCAAAGTTTCAGCCGGCGTTATGAGTTGCCGGCGTGTTCCAGCAGTCACCCGCGCCGCGGACCACCGGAGGATAATAGGGCGGCTCAGGATGCGCAAGCCATCATGGGCCAGGAGGGAGACATGCGAGAGGCGGAGGTAGCTACAGCCCGTCCAGAGCCGGCGCTTTCCGTGTCAATGGGAGTAGCTAGTACCAGAGCCGTAGGGGTGCCATGTTTAACTCCAGCTCTGAGGAGTGAACGGCTGCCCAAAGACTTTAAGGGGCCTCGAAAGGTTCCGAACTACACAGCTGATCTACCCCCGGAGGCGTGGGTTGAAAGTTATGAACTGGCCATGGAGATGGTGGATGTTAGTGAGGCGGTATGCGCGAAATACTTCATCATGATGCTTGAAGGTCCGGCCCGTACATGGCTGAAAGGTCTGCCACCCAACACGATAAGCTCATGGGCGGAGTTGAGAGCGAAGTTTATTAAGAATTTCCAGGGGACCTCTAAGCGACCTATGACTATTGTCGATATGGACCACTGTGTTCAACAGGAGAATGAGTCGGCCCATCATTGGGTCCGGCGGGTCTCGACCATTATTCACTCTTCAGAGCAGATCACAGCGGCTCAAGCGGTGCTTATCTTAGAGAAGAATTGTCATTTCGTTCCATTGAAGCAGAAGCTCGGCCGGCTCAAGCACACATGTCAGGATATGGGAGAGCTCATGACGGCCCTGACGAAGTATGTCGACTCAGATAACACAAAGGATCCGGGTTCGGATGATGAGAAGGCCAATCAAGCGAAGAAAAACAATCAAGGAAATGGTTTTGCGAACAATGGGAACCAGAATAAGCGGAAGAACACTGATGGCGGATCCGAGCTGGTGGCGAATACCAACACAGGACAGAATCATCCCAAGGGGGGTGGAAGATTCAGGCCAAGGAATAGGGGCCCCTTTAATTTAGAGGAGGCGCTTAGGAAGCCTTGTCCGGAGCACAGCATGCCTGACAAGCCGGCGTTACATGCGTGGGAAGATTGCTTTATCATGCAGAGGTTCAAAAACCAGCATTCCCAACCACGTAATAACCAGGGCGGTGGCCCGCCCGGCGGCTTAGGGCACGGCGGGTCAAGGGCTGGATTCGGTGCTGACGGTTCAAGAAATGGGCATCCGGGTCAGAATAACCAAGGGGGGCACCAACAGCATCCTGGCAACAACGGCAATAACAACAGTCAGCAGCAGCACAATCAGTCCGGGTTTCAGAGTAACCCGAAGCAGCTCAGTTCTGGGCAGTATCATGTATTCACGACCGGTCACAGTAAACGAGACGAGAAGTTGGGGAGGCGAGCGGTTAATACGGTTGCTCTGGCTCTCCCGCGATATTTGCCGTGGTCTGAATATGATATAATGTGGAGCAGGGAGGATCACCCGCCGCGGGTGGATGATCCGGACCGGTTGGCTCTAGTTGTGGCTCCTCAGGTGAATGGCTATATGGTGAATAAAGTGCTCATGGACGGAGGTAGCAGCATCAACATCCTTTACTATGACACTTTCCGGCGGATGAAGTTGCTTGACAAGGATCTCAAACCCTCCTCCACTGTCTTTCATGGTGTGGTCCCGAGTAAATCAGCATACCCGGTGGGCCGGATATCATTGGAAGTATCTTTTGGTGATGAGCATAATTATAGGGTGGAGTCTTTGTGGTTCGAGGTGGTCAAGATCAAAAGTCCCTATAATGTGCTATTTGGGAGGTCGGCTTATGCTAAATTTATGGCTAGGCCTTGTTACGTTTATCTGCAACTTAAAATGCCCGGCTTAAATGGCACAATTACCGTTCACGGTAACAGGAAAACGGCTCTTGAGTGTGAAGAAGGAGATGCGGCTTATGCAGAGTCTAGTTGTGCTCAGGAGGAACTGAAATTTTACAAAGAGAATGTTGATCCGGAGGATATGACCCTGCTCAAGAAGCCTACGACAGAAGTTGAGCCGCCACTCAAGTTTTCAGCGGATGATACCAAGGCAGTAGACTTCAATCTGGGTGATTCATCCTAGCAGTTCATCATTGGGGCTCACATGGATCCCAAATAGGAAAGCGTGCTCATCGAATTCATCCATGAGAATCAGGACATCTTTGCATGGAAGCCTTCTGACATGCCGGGTGTATCGAGAGAGTTCGCTGAGCACAATCTTAATGTGGATCCAAAGTTTAAGCCGCTCAAACAGTTTTTACGGCGTTTCAATGAAGAGAGTCATAAAGCTATTGGGGAGGAAGTTGCTCGGCTTTTGGCCGCAGGCTTTATAGTGGAAGTTTTTCACCCGGAGTGGTTGGCTAACCCGGTGCTAGTGCTAAAAAAGAACAGCACGTGGTGCATGTGCATAGATTACACGGACCTTAACAAGGCTTGCCCGGCTGACCCTTTTGCGCTCCCTCGTATCGATCAAATTATTGATGCAACAGCCGGATGCGAAAGTTTATGCTTCCTGGACGCTTATTCAGGGTATCATCAGATCAAGATGGCAATAAAGGATCAGGAGAAGACGGCGTTCATTACGCCTTTTGGCATGTTCTGCTATGTCTCCATGCCCTTCGGGCTCAAGAGTGCCCAGGCGACTTGCCAACGTTGTGTGCAGAATTGCCTCCACAATCAGATTGGCTGAAATGTCCATGCTTATGTAGACGACATCGTGGTTAAATCCAGAAAGAAGGAAACTCTTTTAGAGGATTTGAAAGAAACCTTTGACAATCTCCGGGTCTACAAGATGATGCTTAACCCGGCAAAGTGTGTCTTTGGTGTTCCAGCGGGAAAGCTTTTGGGTTTCTTGGTCTCCGAGCGGGGCACTGAGGCTAACCCAGATAAGATTAAAGCCGTCACTTCTTTGGGTGAGCCGACATGTATTAATGACGTTCAGCGCCTTGCAGGGCGGATTGCTGCGTTGAGCCGCTTTATAAGCCGGCTTGGAGAGAAAGCTATTCCTTTATACCAGATGATGAAGAAAACAGACAAGTTTAAATGGAGCACAGCAGCGGTTGAAGCACTTGAAGCTCTTAAAAAGCAGTTGACTGAGCCGCCAGTGTTAGCCGCTCCGGTTGAGAAAGAGCCTTTGCTCCTGTGTGTAGCGGCTAACAACAGAGCGGTTAGTGTAGCAATTGTGGTTGAGCGCAAGGAGGCAGGGAAAGAGTACCCTGTGCAAAGGCCGGCTTATGACATCAGTGTAGTTTTGGCAGAGTCTAAACAGAGGTATCTGCATTGGTAGAAGTTAGTATACGGAGTTTTCATGGCCAATCACAAGTTAAAGCATTACTTTTTGGGGCCCCAAATAACAGTGGTCAGTTTTGCCCCGTTGGGGGATATCATTCAAAATAGAGATGCTACAGGAAGGAGTGCCAAGTGGGCCTTAGAGCTGAGTCCTTTTGATGTCAAGTATGTTCCTCGTACAGCAATTATGTCTCAAGCTTTGGTGGATTTCATAAATGATTGGACTGAATGTCAAGCCCCTGAAGAGAAGCCGGATAACACGTATTGGACTATACACTTTGATGGATCCAAGCAGCTAGAAGGGTCTGGGGCAGGAGTTGTTCTCACCTCCCCCAAGGGTGACAAGTTTTGTTATGTGCTCCGGTTAATGTTCCCTTGTACTAATAATGCAGCTGAGTATGAAGCACTGCTCCATGGTCTCATAGTTTCTAAAGAGATGAACTTAAGCTGGGTCAGGTGTTTAGGCGACTCAGATCAGGTGGCTCACCAAGTTTCAGGCACTTGGGATTCAAAGGATCCGCGGATGGCGGCTTATAGGCAGGCAATGTATATCATTGCTGGTCACTTTAAGGGGTAATAGGTGGATCACATTGATCGTCGCAGGAATGAGGCGGCTGATGCCTTGTCACGGTTAGGTTCACAACGAAAGCCGGTACCACCTAATGTTTTTCTAGATGTAGTGTATCATCCGACTGTCAAGATACCTTCTGAGGAGGATCTAGCTATTCCTGACCCGGAGGCGGAACTAGTGGTGGCTCTGCATGCTACCCCAGATTGGACTATTCCTTATTTGGCGTATTTAACACGTGGCGAGTTACCTCAAGAGGAGGATCTGGCCAGGAAGATCACTCGCCATTCTAAATCTATGACGATTGTCAATGGTGAGTTACATAAGTGTAGTGTGACGGGTGTCTTTCAGCGCTGCATCTCACCAGAGGTGGGCCAGCAAATATTAAGTGAAATTCATGCTGGCGACTGTGGGCATCACGCAGGGTCAAAATCTTTGGTGGCTAAAGCCTTTCGACATGGGTTTTTCTGGCTGACGGCTCACAAGGATGCAAAGGACTTAGTTCGCAAGTGTGACGGTTGTCAAAAAATTGGCCGGTGTGCTCACGTTCCTGCTCAAGAATTGAGGATGATACCAATCACTTGGACATTTGCGGTCTGGGGGCTTGATATGGTAGGACCTTTCAAGCGATCTATGGATAAGAAGACGCACCTTCTGGTAGCGGTTGATAAATTTACTAAGTGGGTAGAGGCAGAGTCGGTCAGTAAATGTGACGCAGCTACGGTGATTCAATTTGTTAAGAAGCTGATTTATCGCTTTGGTTACCCACACAGTATTATTACAGACAATGGGACAAATTTATCCAAAGGAGCTATGAAAACATTCTATGAGAAAGAGCATATACTGCTTGATGTTTCAGCCGTGGCACATCCATAGTCTAATGGTCAGGCAGAGCGAGCCAATCAGGAAAATTTTGAGAGGTGTCAAGCCATGGCTCATGGTTCCTTTGAAACGGACACCCGAAAGTTGGGTTGAGGAGTTGCCTTCTGTCTTATGGAGCATCAGAACTACACCTAACAGATCTATAGGTTTTACACCTTTCTTCATGGTGTACGGTGCTGAGGCGGTTCTACCTAGTGACATCCGGCACGACTCACCAAGGGTGGCGGCTTATGTTGAGACGGACAATGAGGTAGCCCGCCAGGATGCATTGGACGCCTTGGATGAAGCACGAGAGTTAGCAGCAGCCAGATCGGCAATTTATCAACAAGACCTACGACGCTATCATAACCGTAGGGTAAAGACCCGGACGTTTCAGGAAGGTGACCTGGTGCTCCGGTTGATTCAAGACCAATGTGGAATGCATAAGTTATCTCCACCATGGGAGGGGCCTTTTGTGGTCAGTAGGAACCTTAACAACGGATCATATTACCTCATGGATGTCAGAGATGAGTCAGAAACCACGGGACAAGAGACGTTGCGGCCCTGGAATGTCACACATCTGCGACCGTACTTTACTTAACAGGGGTTGAAAGCCGCTATCATTGTATATATCATGAGCACATGAGTAAAATCTAGCATCCTCGCACAAGACTGAGGCCTCTTCTCTTATGTATACCTTTGTACGATCAAGATAAAATCTTCCGGCTCAAAAAGTTTGAGTTGAAGAGGGTCGTTCGCCGTCAAAACGGCTGATCTACCTTTCGGCTTTATGCCTTATTAAACGCTGTTGCAAAGAGGCTTCTTGCCTTCGGGTATAGCTTACTTCTCCTTTGCATAGCTAGCTGCCATTAAACTGTTGCAAGGAGGCTTCTTGCCTCCGGGTATAGCTTACTTCTCCCTTGCACAGTTGGCTTTATGCCTAGTTTGGATACATTAAGCGCTGATTGTTAACGGAGGCTTCTTACCTTTTGGTATAGCTTACAGTGCCCTAAGACAACAGCGTGTATACCAAATTCCAGTTGCTTATCAACTGCGGCCATCGAAGGGGGCTTCTTACCAACGGGTATCGCTTATCTCACCCTAATGGCCGGCTTTATGCCATTTCCGGTTACTTATTAACCGCGGTTGTCGAAGGGGGCTTCTTACCGAGGGGTTCTCTTATCTCACCCTAACAACCGGCGTTTACGCCAAAATTTAGTTGCTTATCAACTGTAGCTGTTGAAAGAGGCTTCTTACCTTCAGGTATAGCTTACTTCTCCTTTCAAACAGCCGGTTTTATGCCGTCTCAGGCTAATTATTGGCCGCGGTTATCGATGGAGGCTTCTTGCCTTGAGGTATAGCTTACATCTCCCATTGACAGCCGGTGTTCACTATACTCTTACCAGTCAATCTCGCTTAGAGACCCTGAGCCAGCTCAAGAAATTAACGGCCAATCTCGCCTAGAGACCCTGAGCCGGTTCAAGAAATTGACGGCCAATCTCGCCTAGAGACCCTAAGCCGGTTCAAATAATTGACGGCCAATCTCTACAAACACCCTGAACTGGTATGAGTTTAACCATTCTGATCCACGCAGAAGAGCCGTCATATGAGTTTTTTGAGGAAGGAAAGATCGTCATCGCAAATGGTATCATGCTGGCTTATCAAAGCCGGGTAATTGTAAAGTCCCGGGTTGCCGCAGGCGAAACTACCCGGCACTTGGGGGCTACACAACCGAACTCTCATCAAATGTTCTGGTTCATCAATAGCCGCAGTTGTCGATAGAGGCTTCTTACCATCAGGTATAGCTTACATTATCCTAAAGACAACCGTCTTTTTAATAACTCCGTCCGATGAAAGCTGGAGCCATGTGGCTTCGGTCAACAAAATTGAAGGTCTCAAAAAGATTGTCCAGCTGTAATATTCTGGAGAAAGGAATGGTGTCTTAAAGGACAGGCCACTCATCAGAAAATTTCAAAGGTAGAGTCGGCAACACATCAAAACACAGAGAGGTGCAAATATATATGGCCACCAAGTGGCAGAGTCATAGTTACTCTATTACAAAAGATACTCTCAGAAAGGGCAAAAGCATTGTCAGCCGCCCACGGCGGGTCATTACATAAAATTTGCGCTCCGAAAGGCTAAGAGATTACAATTCAGTTGTTGGTGGCTCATCCTGCTCCGGGTCTTCTGCTGGCTTTATCTGAAGATTGCCCAAGTCCTAGTTACAGTCAGCCAGAGTAGCAAATGACCCCTCAAGGAACGGAGACGCGTCAAGCTCACAAGGAAAGAGATCCTTACTGCAGGCGGGTGTCAGATCTTTCCACTCGTAGAGCGGCCCGCGGATTCTATTCTCTTCTGCATCGTAAGCCGCCTGATAGGTCTTCAAATCAGCTTCATCCGCCAAAACAGAGGCCAAGTAGCGCGACTCTTTGACACACCGGGTATAATCTTCCTCAGTGAAATCTGAGCCGTCATCTCTTTTAGACGGATAGCCATCCATCATTTCAGTCGGCGTTAGCTCGGGAGCAAAGGCAAGAGCCCGGCTCAAACCGGCAACGGCTCCTTGGCGGAAGGCGGACTTCTTGAGCTCTTCAATCTGCTTCGGCATTGTAGAGAAGAGTTCCAAGACCCCTTTTAGAGCAGTGGGGATCTTCTCCTTGTACTGCACACTCCTGATGGTGAGGATGGCGCCACAATATAGCTGCTCTACAAAAGTGTAAGTGGCCTTCAATGGCAGAAGGCTATCAGAAGCCAACTGCCGGCTCCTGGGACCTGGATGAGTCGGATAAAATTAATGAGCCGCAAGTTTTCTTACTAGCAATGCTAAAAAGGACAAAGTGAACAAGGAAGCTTACCAAATAGGGCGGCTGACATCTTCGTAATATGCTGTTTCAGACCTTGAAGTTCATCCGCCACGGCTCTAAGCCGCTGTTCAGCATCGTCCGCCCCTTTGGTTAAGGCGGCCTTTTCAGATTCAGCCGTCTCTTTTAAAGAGGTGAGCTCGGCGGTAACATTGACCAGTTCTTCTGCGAGAAGCCGGCATTTTTCATCCGCGATACTTCGAGCTTCTTGCTGAGCTGCCAAGTTGGCCTTCAGATCCGTTAGCTGAGACCCGGTTTCCTTCAAAGCTTCCTATAAAACATCAAACTACAGGATAAGCCACCAAAATGCAAGATGGGTGTTAAAAGCAAATACAAGTCTCAAACAGATTGCAAGCAATATATTTGACACTTGGGGGCTAATGTCTATTTAATCTTGCAAGTATGTAGTTTCGGTTCATTTCCTTCAAAGTTGATCCGGAACTTGGGGGCTATAAAATGGCTCTTCAATATGCTAATAATGGAAGCACCGACTCAACTTGATCAAGATTGAACCGGCCCTTGGGGGCTACGATTACATCTTCAAGTTGTTTACATTACAGGCCCGGCTCAAATGTAATCTGAGACGGCCCTTGCGGGCTACGATTGGCAGTTCACTTTACTTACAGTACAAAGTTAAAGGAATGAAAATCTCTGCAAGAGATTGCAGAAAGACCCGGCTCAACGATGATACGTTAAGCCGGATCTTGGGGGCTAAGAAAGGATATAGTAAAGAAGGAAAAGTATCTCATATTTTGTCTTCATGGAAGAGATCAACCGAAGTTCAAAGTCCCGGCTGGTGGTAACCCGGTTTACGTACCCAGCGTGTAGCTCTTCAACGGTCATCTTCTCGCATGAAGAATCGAAGTTCAGTTTCTTTGAAGCTTCAGCCAGCTCTGTATGTTTGGTCAACACATGAGTCGGAGGCGTTTGATGATCAAACCCGGTAATAACAACATCCGGGGTGTCAGGGGTCTTGGCAAGAGTTGCCGGCTTAGAAGGAGCCCTTGGAGGGCTCTCCATGATGACATCTTCTACGGCCGGTTCAGTGGAGGCAGCCGACGGGTTTTCCTCCGGTTGAGTTTCTTCCAGCTGCTTGGGATCCGGTTCTTCAGTAACTGGGCCGAAGGAGGGCTTGTTGGCCTTGCGACGTTTAGCTTGACCACTATAAAAAAGAAGAAGAATTAGCAGTTGAAGATATTGCTAATCATAGTAACAACCGGTTATCAAGATGCTTACAGTGGATTAATCTTAGGCGGTGGTATAATTGACTCCGAAGAGTCACCGGAGGAAGGAGATTTCTGCAAAAATAAAACAGAAAGGTGAAGAGAGTATCAAGTTTACAAAGGGAAAGATAAAGGAAAAGAAGGGGTTCAAACCTCGGCAAGGCATTTCTTGGGAGCCGGAGAATTTGGCAACCCGGACATGAGCTCGGTAGAGCCGGTGCTTCGAGTCTGTCGATGCTCGATTTGCTGTTGCTTTTTTAAGAGGAAATCGGGAGCCAGATAAGCAAGAGGGTGAGAAAGAGGAACTTTTCTGATAACCCGCCGCGGCTTTCGGGGGATGAAACATTCTGAGCCGGAGGAAAAGTAATTTACCTCAGGAGCATTGGCACGACTGGTCTCCACTTCATCCTGTGAGTAAAACTAAGTGTTAAAATAGGAAGGTAAAAGATCAAGCAGGAGAGTTGAAACTTACCTCTGAGCTGGATGATGGTGGCGGGTCAAACAAATTATCTTGCGGGACATGTTTTTTAGCCTTCTTGGTTGGGACCTTCTTCCTGGATTTTTTCGGAGGGGCAACATATTCCCTCTTCCAGAATTCTGAGTCGGCCTGTAAGGACGACCCGGAGAGTGAATATCAAATTAGCAAATGCGAACAATGTCTAAGAGACGGAAGGGAAGAGATTAAACTTACATCGGGAGCCGGATTTTTAGCACTAAAAGGCGCTAGGCCAATTTTGCTACATGATCCGGAAGCTTCATGGACAAGACTCCGGATGGCGAGGGTAATGTCGTTCTCTATCAACGAAGATCGGCTGAAGCATAATGAGTTGTCATACTTGCCTTTATATTTGCACATGAGCCGGCTTCTATGGCTCAAAGGCATAATCCGCCATGAAATCCAGCAGCGGATCAGGTCCAGCCCGATTAAGCTGTTGGCCATGAGAGCCTTGATTTTGGCATGAGCCGGCTCATATCTTGCGCGTTCTGAAGCTGGTAGCCGGCCAGGAAGCTCTGATGTTGTTTTGAGCCGGGAAGGACGATAACCCGGCAAAGGATGCTCATTCTCAGGAGAGGTGTCCTTGCAATAGAACCAGGTCCTGTTCCAGTCCTTGGGGTGACTCGGCATCTGTGTAGCTGGAAAGATGATATCCCTACGCCGTTGGATGGATATGCCTCCAAGTTCTAAGCTTGGGCCGGCTTTCACTTTAGTTTGCCGGTTAGCATAAAAGAATTCCCGAAAGAGTCCCACCGACGGCTTGATTTGAAGGTAAGCTTCACAGAGCACTTGGAAATTGCATATGTTTGAGACAGAATTGGGGGCCAAGTCTTGCGGGTGAAGCTTATAACAGTGAAGGACGTCCCAAAAGAATTTGGAGCCGGGAGGCACGAACCCTCATTCAATATGGTCAGAAAATACCACCACTTCACCTTCTTGAGGTTTGGGCCGCGTCTCATCACCTGGGACCCGCCAGCTAATGACTTCCTTAGGAGGAAGAGTACCCGCGTGAACAAAATCCGACAAAAAGTCCTCCGTAATGCATGACCCAACCCAGTTGCATGAGTTGGACGCACGAGACATGTTGACGGCTTTAGTGTTGTGCAAGATAAAAGGCGCGATGAGTCGAAGCGCAAGCAAATATTTTTGACGGCTTAAAAGTTTAAGGGCTCTACGGTGTTGGAGCCCAAACGACGGCGGCGGAGCACCGGTGAAAACCCTACTACAGCGGCGACCATCTAGGGAGCAAGAAAGCTTACCGAAGACGGCGCGGCGGAGGCGGATGGATCTCTGGTACGTTTAGGGTGATGTAGCGGCCAAGGTCGGGGACGATGTACGGATGGCATCGGCGCAGAGCTCAAAGGCGTTGGGGCGGCGACAGGAAGAAGAGGAAGAAACAGAGGCACGGGCGGGAGAATGGAAACCCCGACCCGCACGGGTCATATTTAAAAGGGGGTTAAGGAAGGCGCGAAAATCCAGGCGATGACACCGTTCGACCGAGGCGGATGCCTCGATTCTTGGGAGGACAGTTAAGTGAAAGATTTGGTGACACGTCAGCAGATCTCATGACGTCACGCCGGTTCATTTCCGGGCGGCTCACCAAAAGTGGAAGAGAAGGATGAAGTGAGCAAGCTCAGTTCAACCTGGGGCCTAATGTTGGGTATATGACCCGCCGAAGAGGCTCTGGGTCATGATATTGGCTCGTGAACCGGCCCAAAGGTGAGTCGTAATGTTAAGTGGCCCAGGAAGATAGGCGGCTCACGGTGTGGGCCGGACGACGGCCCGGACTGAGAAGACCCGGGCGTACAAGTCGACTTACAGACGGCTTGGGCAAGAAGATAGAGAGAGACTCGGTTAGCAATTGTAAGGACCCGGATGTTCTGACCTCTTATATAAAGGCAGACCCGGGGCGACTTAGAGGACAGGCAATCGAGAACTAGGTCAAGCTGTTAGCTCCTTGTAATTGATACGCAAGTAATACAAGCACAAGCAGGACGTAGGCTGTTACCTCGATTTGAGGGGCCGAACCTGGGTAAACCCATGTCTTTCGTCCCGATTAACCCCTTTGAGTCCACCAAATTGGCAATGGCCTTGAACCAAAGTTTGTTCACCCGGACATCTGCCGTGATGAAACCACGACAGTGTGTTTCTGTGAATTTCTTTTCTTCTATTGAGTCGTTTAAAGGAAAAGACCACGACAAAAATGTTCAGTGGCTCTCATATGCATCATTTCTTATCTAACGAAGAGCCAGTATTACCTTGGCTTCTCCTTTGTATAAACTGATTCACAAATTCTAACTTGTAGTCCATGACACACTTGCACTGTTATTATTTTCACATCATTCAGTCATGCAAGTGAAAGGCAATAATGACGATGATTTGATGAAGTGATCGTGGTAAAGGAAGCTGCTATGAACTCTTTTTGTTTTTCGTTTTTGTAAATATGTTTAGCTTGTTCGATCTTGATTCAGCATATTACGAGTAAACATGTTCATGACGATAATTAGAGGTTATAGTTGTGCATGCCTGATACGTCTCAAATGTATCTATAATTTTTTATTGATCCATGTTATAATATTATTATTTTAGGATACTTTTTGAGTAACTATATGTCAATTAATAATATTTTTGAGCACTAACCTATTAACCCAGTGCCAAGTGCAAGTTGTTGTTTTCTTCGTGTTTTTTGGCTTTTTAGGTTTACAGACCAACCAGAGCTCCATTGGTAGGATCGTGAATCGTAGAATCATAGATATTAGGATCGTAGAAATTAAGATTCTATGAGCAAAATTGTAGAATCGGAGGGGCTAGTTTGGATCGTAAGGTCGTTAAATTCTAATATTTGAGTCGCGGTTCTGACAACTTTGGGACTCACGGTCAGATCCGATGGGTAGTCTCCGTACTTTTTCTGATCCCGAGCTGATACAGGTGTCGGGACATGCGCCTCAAGCCGCCCGCTTGTCCGGTATAACACCCAACCCATGGAGGCTTGATTCACGGAGTTGTCTGACTCATTGAATTGGACAATTTGATATGGAACTCAAGTCTTGACCTGACCTATGTGGCCAGATGAATCGACAAGGAAACTAATGTTGGGGAACATTGCATGGGAAACAAAAAAAATCCTACGCACACGCAGATCTATCCATGGTGATGAGCATCTACGAGAGGGAGAGTGGATCTACGTACCCTTGTAGATCACTAAGCAGGAAGCGTTAAGAAACGCGGTTGGTGTAGTCGAATGTCTTCGCGATCCAAATCGACGAGCGTCCCGCGATCCAATCACGAACCGTCCTCACGATCCGTCGCGATCAAGCACCGAACGGACGGCACCTCCGTGTTCAGCACACGTACAGCTTGATGACGATCTCCGCCTTCTTGATCTAGCAAGAGGGAGCGGAGAGGAAGAAGAGTTCTCCGACAGCATGACGGTGCTCCGACGATGGTGGTGGAGCTATTCCAGCAGGGCTTCGCCTAAGCACTGCAGAAATCCGATCTAGAGGAGAAACTATGCACTGGAGGAACGGGTAGCACGTGGCTGAAAATTCTAGTGCAAAACCCTAAAACCCACCAGTATATATAGGAGGAAGGGAGGAGAGGCTTGGCGCAAGGGCCAAGCCTCCTTTGTTTCGGCCGAAGTGGGGAGGAGAGGAGGACTCCTCCTCCCATCCTAGTAGGACTAGGATTCCTCCTTTTTTGCCTTTTTTCCACCTTTTCCTTTTTGGCTTTTCTTCCCTAGCCGCATGGGCCTTGTGTGGAAGTTCCACCAGCCACTAAGGAATGGTTCCCTCTCCCACAGCCAATGAAACCTCTTGGGTCGAAATACCCCTCCCAGTGGTCTCCCGGTACACTACCGGCACTCCCGGTACACTACCGATGAGCCCGAAACTTTTCCGGCGACCAAAACAGGACTTCCTATATATGAATATTTACCTCCGAACCATTCCGGAGCTCCTCGTGACATCCGGGATCTCATCTGGGACTTAGAACAACCTTCGGTCACCACCATACATAACACTATACTACCGAAATGTCACCAAACCTTAAGTGTGCAGACCCTGCGGGTTCGAGAGCTATGTAGACATAACCGAGACACCTCTACGGCCAATAACCAATAGCCGGACCTGGATGCCCATATTGGTTCCTACATATTCTATGAAGATCTTTGTCGGTCGAACCTCTATGTCAAGGATTCAGTTAATCCTGTATGATGTTCCCTTTGTTCTTCGGTATGTTACTTGCCCGAGATTCGACCGTTGGTATCTCCATACCTAGTTCAACCTCATTACCGGTAAGTCTCTTTACTCATTCTGTAATATAAGATCCCGTGACTAACACTTAGACACATTGCTTGCAAGGCTTATTGTGATGTTGTATTACCGAGTGGGCCCTGAGATACCTCTTCGTCACACGGAGTAACAAATCCTAGACTTTATCCATGCCAAATCAACAAACACCCTCACAGATACCTGTAGAGCACCTTTATAGTCACCCAGTTACATTGCGATGTTTGATACACACAAGGCACCCTTCTGATATCCTTGAGTTGCATGATCTCATGGTCATAGGAACATATACTTGACATGCAGAAAACAGTAGCAATAATCTGACATGATCATATGCTACATTTGTAGTTTGGGTCTTCTCCATCACATCATTCTCCTAATGATGTGATCCCGTTATCAAATGACATCACATGTCAATGGCTAGGAAACCTTGACCATCTTTGATCAACGAGCTAGTTCACTAGAGGCATACTAGGGGCAGAGTGTTGTCTATTTACCCACACATGTAATGTGTTTCCAATCAATACAATTATAGCATGGATAATTAACGATTATCATGAACAAGGGAATATAATAATAAACACTTTATTTATTGCCTCTAGGGCATATTTCCAACAGTCTCCCACTTGCACTAGAGTCAATAATCTAGTTCACATCACTATGTGATTTACGTTGTAATGAATCGAACACCCATGCAGTTCTGGTGTTGATCATGTTTAGCCCTTGGAAGAGGTTTAGTCAATGGGTTTGCAATATTCAGATCCGTGTGCACTTTGCCAATATTTATGTCCTTCTCCTCAATGTAATAGCAGATGGAGTTGAAGCGTCGCTTTATGTGTCTGGTCCTCTTGTGAAACCTTGGTTCCTTGTCCAGAGCAATGGCACCAGTATTGTCACAGAACATGTTCATTGGATTCAGTGCACTGGACACTACTCCAAGATCTGTCATGAACTGCTTCATCCAGACACCTTCCTTCGCCGCCTCCGAGGCTGCGATGTACTCCGCTTCGCACGTAGAATCGGCTACCACGCTTTGCTTGGAACTGCACCAGCTTACTGCTCCCCCGTTGAGAATAAATATGTATCCGGTTTGTGACTTAGAGTCATCCGGATCAGTGTCAAAGCTTGCATCGACGTAACCCTTTACGACAAGCTCTTCATCACCTCCATAAACAAGAAACATTTCCTTAGTCCTTTTCAGGTACTTAAGGATATTCTTGACCGCTGCCCAGTGCTCCATTCCAGGATCACTTTGAAACCTTTCGGCCATACTTATGGCAAGGCTAACATCGGGTCTTGTGCACAGCATTGCATACATGATAGAGCCTATGGCTGAAGCATAGGGGATGGCACTCATCTTTTCTCTATCTTCTGCAGTCACTGAGCATTGGGTCTTACTCAACTTCACACCTTGTAACACAGGCAAGAACCCCTTCTTGGACTGATCCATTTTGAACTTCTTCAAAACTTTATCAAGGTATGTGCTCTGTGAAAGTGCTATTAAGCGTCTCGATCTATCTCTATAGATCTTAATGCCTAATATGAAAGCAGCTTCTGCTAGGCCCTTCATTGAAAAACTCTTGTTCAAATATTCCTTCACGCTTTCCAGCATTTCTATATTGTTTCCAATCAGCAATATGTCATCCACATATAATATTAGAAACGCTATAGAGCTCCCACTCACTTTCTTGTAAATACAAGCTTCTCCATAAACTTGTATAAACTCAAACGCTTTGATCACCTCATCAAAGCGTTTATTCCAACTCTGAGATGCTTGCACCAGTCCATAAATGGATCGTTGGAGTTTGCAAACTTTGTCAGTATTCTCTGGATCGACAAAACCTTTTGGTTGCATCATATACAACTCTTCCTCAAGGAAACCGTTGAGGTACGCTGTTTTGACATCCATCTGCCAAATTTCATAGTCAAAATAAGCAGCTATTGCCAACATGATTCTGACAGACTTAAGCATCGCTACAGGTGAGAATGTCTCATCGTAGTCAACTCCTTGAACTTGTGAAAAACCCTTTGCCAAAAGTCAAGCTTTATAGACAGTGACATTACCGTCCGTGTCTGTCTTCTTCTTAAAGATCCATTTGTTCTGAATGGCCTTTCGCCCTTCAGGTAATACTTCCAAAGTCCATACTTTGTTTTCATACATGGATCCCATCACGGATCTCATGGCCTCAAACCATTTCTCGGAATCCGGGCCCATCACTACTCCTCCATAGCTCGTAGGTTCATTGTTGTCCAACAACATGACCTCCAAGACAGGGTTGCCGTACCACTCAGGAGCAGTACGTGCCCTTGTCGACCTACGAGGCTCAATAGAAGCTTGATCCAAAGCTTCATGATCATCATCATTTACTTCCTCTTCTACCGTCGTAGGTTCCACAGAAACATCTTTCTGCGTTGCGCTACTTTCTGGTTGAAGTAAAGGTTTAATAACCTCATCAAGCTCTATTTTCCTCCCACTCAATTCTTTCGAGAGAAACTCTTTCTCAAGAAATGTTCCGTTCTTAGCAACAAACACTTTGCCTTCGGATCTGAGATAGAAGGTATACTCGACTGTCTCTTTTGGGTATCCTATGAAGACGCATTTCTCCGCTTTGGGTTCCAGCTCTTCAGGCTGAAGCTTTTTGACATCAGCATCACATCCCCAAACTTTAAGAAACGACAACTTTGTCCTCTTGCCAAACCATAGTTCATATGGCGTCGTCTCAACAGATTTCGATGGTTCCCTATTTAAAGTGAATGCAGTTGTCTCTAATGCATAACCCCAAAACGATAGTGGCAAATCAGCAAGAGACATCATAGAACGCACCATATCTAATAAGGTTCGATTACGATGTTCGGACACACCATTATGCTGTGGTGTTCCGGGTGGTGTCAACTGTGAAACAATTCCACACTATCTTAAGTGACTGCCAAACTCATAACTCAGATATTCACCTCCTCGATCAGATCGTAGGAATTTAATCTTCTTGTTACGATGATTCTCAACTTCACTCTGAAATTGCTTGAACTTTTCAAACGTTTCAGACTTGTGTTTCATTAAGTAAATATACCCATAACTACTTAATTCATCGGTGAAGGTGAGAAAATAACGATATCCACCACGCGCTGTAACATTCATTGGACCGCACACATCAGTATGTATGATTTCCAATAAGTCACTCACCTGTTCCATTGTTCCAGAGAATGACGTTTTAGTTATCTTGCCCATGAGGCATGGTTCACATGTGTTAAGTGATTCAAAATTAAGTGACTCCAAAAGTCCATCAACATGGAGCTTCCTCATGCATTTTACACCAATATGACCTAAACGGCAATGCCACAAGAAAGTGGTACTATCATTATCAACTCTACATCTTTTGGCATCAATGTTATGAACATGTGTGTCATCACTATCAAGATTCAATATGAATAAACCCCTAATATTGGGTGCATGACCATAAAAGATATTACTCATATAAATAGAACAACCTTTATTCTCTGATTTAAATGAGTAACCGTCTCGCAATAAACAAGATCCAGATATAATGTTCATGCTTAACGTAGGCACTAAATAACAATTATTCAGGTTCATCACTAATCCCGATGGTAATTGAAGAGAGAGCGTGCCGACGGCGATCACATCAACCTTAGAACCATTTCCCACGTGCATCGTCACTTCGTCCTTTTCCAGCCTTCGTCTATTCCGTAGTTCCTGTTTGAGTTGCAAATGTGAGCAACCAAACCAGTATCAAATACCCAGGCACTACTACGAGAGCTAGTAAGGTACACATCAATAACATGTATATCATATATACCTTGTTTGTCGTTGGCCGCCTTCTTGTCAGCCAGGTACTTGGGGCAGTTCCGCTTCCAGTGACCAGTTCCCTTGCAATGAAAGCACTCGGTTTCTGGCTTAGGTCCATGCTTAGGCTTCTTTATAGGAGTAGCAACTGCTTTGCCATCCTTCTTGGTTTTACCCTTCTTGCCTTTGCCCTTGCCATTCTTCTTGAAACTAGTGGTTTTATTGACCATCAACACTTGATGTTCTTTCTGGATTTCAGACTCAGCGACTTTCAGCATCGCAAATAGCTTGGCGACTGACTTGTTCATCCCGTGCATGTTATAGTTCATCACAAAGCTCTTGTAACTAGGTGGTAGTGATTGAAGAACTCTGTCAGTGATCGCCTCTGGCGGAAGGGTAATTCCCAACTCTGCTAGACGATTTGAATACCCAGACATTTTGAGTATATGCTCACTGATAGACCCATTCTCCTCCATTTTGCAAGCATAGAACTTATCGGAGGTCTCATACCTCTCGATCCGGGCATTCTTCTGAAAGATAAACTTCAACTCCTGGAACATCTCATATGCTCCATGATGTTCAAAACGTCTTTGAAGTCCCGGTTCTAAGCCATACAATATTGCACACTGAACTATTGAGTAATCTCCAGTACGTGCCTCCCAAGCATTCTTAACGTCTTCGAAGGTCATGTCTTCTAGTTGGTCACCAAGAAGTGCATCAAGGACATATGATTTCTAGGAAGCCGTGAGGATAATCCTCAGATTACGGGCCCAGTCAACAAAGTTACTTCCATCATCTTTCAACTTAGCTTTCTCTAGGAACGCGTTAAAATTCAGGGGGGCTACTACGCGAGTCATTGATCAACAACATAAATATGCAAAGGTTACTTAGACTATTGTTCAAGATAATGAGTTTAGTTAATCAAATTACTAAAGCTCCCACTCAAATTGACATCCCTCAGGTCATCTGTGTGTCACATGATCCAAATTCACCAACTCAAGTCCGATCATCATGTGAGTTGAGATGGTTTCAATGGTGAACATCATCATGTTGATCATATCTACTGTATGACTCATGTTCGACCTTTCGGTCTCTTGTGTTCCGAGGCCATGTCTGTACATGCTAGGCTCATCAAGTTTAACCCAAGTGTTATGCATGTGCAACACTGGCTTGCACCCGTTGTATGTGAACGTAGAGTCTATCACACCCGATCATCATGTGGTGTCTCGACACGAGGAACTTTCGCAACGGTGCACACTCGGGGAGAACACAATTCATCTTGAAATTTAAGTGAGGGATCACCTTATAATGCTACTGTCGTCCTAAGAAAAACAAGGTGCATAAAAGGATTAACATCACATGCAAATCATAAGTGACATGATATGGCCATGAACTTGTGCTTTTGATCTCCATCTAAAAAGCACCGGCATGATCTCCATCGTCACCGGCACGACACCATGATCTCCATCATCTTGATCTCCATCAACGTGTCGCCATCGGGGTTGTCACACCCAACATGCTTCTACTACTATTGCTACCGTTTAGCGATAAAGTAAAGCATTACATAGCACTTAATGATTGACACACAGGTCATACAATAATTAAAGACAACCCTATGGCTCCTCTCGATTGCCGTACTCATCGACATGCAAGTCGTGATAATCTATACATCACATGATCATCTCATACATCACATATATCAGCTTATGTAATTGGCCATATCACATCACAACATACCCTGCAAAAACAAGTTAGACGCCCTCTAATTGTTGTTGCATGTTTTACGTGGCTGCTATGGGTATCTAGCAAGAACAATTCTCATCTATGCAAAAACCACAACGGTGATACACTAGTTGCTTTTCAACCTTCTCAAGGACCGCCTTTGTCGAATCCGATCCAACTAAAGTGAGAGAAACTGACACCCGCAAGCCATCTATGCAACAAGTTGCGGTTGAGGGAACCGGTCTCTCGTAAGCGTACGAGTAATGTCGGTCCGGGCCACTTCATCTCACAATAACGCTGAACCAAAACACGACCAAGGGAGGAAGAAATCTAAGCATCAACGCCCACAAACTCTTTGTGTTCAAATAGAGATCTCATCTACACATAGACCTAGCTCATGATGCCACTGTTGGGGCACATTGCATGGGAAACAAAAATTTCCTACGCACACGCAGATCTATCCATGGTGATGAGCATCTACGAGAGGGAGAGTGGATCTACGTATCCTTGTAGATTGCTAAGCGGGAAGCATTAAGAAACGCGGTTGGTGTAGTCAAACGTCTTCGCGATCCAAATCGCCGAGCGTCCCGCGATCCAATCATGAACCGTCCTCACGATCCGTCCCGATCAAGCACCAAACGGACGGCACCTTCGCGTTCAGCACACATACAACTTGATGAAGATCTCCGCCTTCTTGATCTAGCAAGAGGGAGTGGAGAGGGAGAAGAGTTATCCGGTAGCGTGATGGTGCTCCGACGATGGTGGTGGAGCTATTCCGGCAGGGCTTCGCCTAAGCACTGCAGAAATCCGATCTAGAGGAGAAACTATGCATTGGAGGAACGGGTAGCACGTGGCTGAAAATTCCAGTGCAAAACCCTAAAACCCACCAGTATATATAGGAGGAAGGTAGGAGAGGCTTGGCGCAAGGGCCAAGCCTCCTTTGGTTCGGCCGAAGTGGGGAGGAGAGGAGGACTCCTCCTCCAATCCTAGTAGGACTAGGATTCCTCCTTTTTTGCCTTTTTTTCCACCTTTTTCTTTTGGGCTTTTCTTCCCTAGCCGCATGGGCCTTGTGTGGAAGTTCCACCAGCCCACTAAGGGCTGGTATTCACTCTCCCACAGCTCATGAAGCCTCTTGGTCGAAATACCCCTCCCGGTGGTCTCCCGGTACACTATCGGCACTCTCGGTACATTATCGATGAGCCCGAAACTTTTCCGGCGACCAAAACAGGACTTCCTATATATGAATCTTTACCTTCGGACCATTCCGGAGCTCCTCATGATGTCCGGGATCTCATCCGGGACTCCGAACAACCTTCGGTCACCACCATACATAACTCTATACTATCGAAACGTCACCAAACCTTAAGTGTGCAGACCCTGCGGTTCGAGAACTATGTAGACATGACCGAGACACTCTACTGTCAATAACCAATAGAGGGACCTAGATGCCCATATTGGTTCTTACATATTCTACGAAGATCTTTATCGGTCGAACCTCTATGTCAAGGATTCAATTAATCCCGTATGATGTTCCCTTTGTTCTTCGGTATGTTACTTGCCCGAGATTCGATCGTCGGTATCTCCATACCTAGTTCAACCTCATTACCGGTAAGTCTATTTACTTGTTCTGTAATATAAGATCCCGTGACTAACACTTAGACACATTGCTTGCAAGGCTTATTGTGATGTTGTATTAACGAGTGGGCCTTGAGATACCTATCCGTCACACGGAGTAACAAATCCCAGTCTTGATCCATGCCAACTCAACAGACACCCTCGGAGATACCTGTAGAGCACCTTTATAGTCACCCATTTACGTTACGACGTTTGATATTGTTGGGGAACGCGACAGAAAACAAAAATTTCCGGTATAGCGAGCACGCCCAGGACCACTATGCAGAGTACATACAAGGTTTGATCTGATCCGTACCAACTCGAAGCGCAGCGGAAGAAGAGTCGGTGGAGATCATTGGTGCAGATCCCCGCAGCTAGGATTTTACAACCTCCCAACCGCGAGGATGTACTCCCTCGTCGGACAGCCCTTCGGGAGGCGGTCGGACAGTCCCCCGGACGATGTCGCGGACAGCCCTTCGGGAGGACCCTCGAAACTCGAACGAAGACTCGGACAGCCCTACGGGAGGACACACAAACAGCCCCTCGAGCAAAAGATCGAAACTACGACCTCTCTACGGGGTTTCACACATACGGTGTCATCTATCCGGCAGGGCTTCGCCGTCCAGAACTAGTTCCTGTCGGAACCCAGACAGCCTTTCGGCTCTACGAAAGACTCTTTTCGTGGGAGGGAGAGAGAGAGCTTGCAAAGCAAAGCATGTGTATGAGAGCACAAGGATGATGAAATGGCAGCCCACTCACCTCCTATTTATAGGAAAACCAAGGGGTAGGGTGGTTTTACAATAAAACCCAAAATGCACATGAATGAAGTCCTTCCACAAGGGCATAAAAGTGAAACCAAGGAACAAGAGGGACTCCATGAAGGAGTCCACCATGTGGCCGGCCACACCCTCATGTGGGGCCCCAAAAATGGCTCCAATCCATCCATGTCATCCCCAAGATCTTTTGGAGCAAAGCCCCAAAAGGTGGCTTTCCATAAAGTAGTCCAAAAAGCACTTTCACTATTCACGGCGACATTTTTCAGCGTCCGCTCGAACTGAAAATATTTATGTGGGCTTAGAACAATTCTAGTACCCCACTAAAATAATTTTTAAATCGATCCGGAACAATTCCGGAATAGTGATTTTCATCTGCGAAAAGCATCTGAAGTGGTTCCGGCAGCTCCGGAACATTTCCGGTTTTCATCCCGCAAAATTCCAGAAAGTTTCCAGAACGATTCTGGCACCCTTCAAGAATTATCAGGCATGTGCCAAAACCAATTTGACTTTTTGGTATCCCCTGAAACAACTTTTCAGTTTCACCGAAATTGTTCCGGTGACCTGTCTGCGGAACTTTTCCGTTGTCCGAAACTTTTCCGGTGTCCGAAACTTTTCGGTGATTTTCTCTCAGACTCCCTGTCTAGTATTCAACAGATAGATGACCCTTAAGCGTGTGACCCTATAGGTTCGGTGAAGCATAGACATGACCCGGAACCCCTTCCGATCAATGATCAACATCGGAGCCATGGACACCCATATTGACCCCTATACCCACACGAATGAATATTCGAGTGAACCTCTAGTTGTCGTGAGCTATTCCTGTTGCTTCGCGATATGTTTACAATTACCCAAGGTGAGACATGTAGGCATCCTCGTGGATCAACAAATTGTCCACTATGCCAGTTACCTCGTTGCCGGTATTGTTCTCTTTTCTCGTTCCCGTGTTCCGGCATCCCCGTGATCAAATCACAAAGTGTCTGGCCAGACGATGATGGATACCGTAACACCAAGAGGGCCTAGAGATATCTCTCCATCGTCGGAGGAGCAAATCCCAATCTTGAGCTATCAAGTTACTTGACATACTTTTCCATGAACCTGTAAGCCGCCGTAATAGCCACCCATTTACGGATGACGTTTAACAACCCCCAAAGTTCATGAAGCAAGCATGAAGAAACTCGATACTCTCATGGTCTAAGGAATTATGCAAACGTTAACCATCTCTGTGTTATTAACCATTAAGTTGTGACGAATGTATCTCATAGCATAACATCAATTCGGATCGATTCAACACGAGTGTTCTACCAACATCGCGTCCTCAAAATTTCCGGCATAGCCATGTCCATGATCAGGAAAACAGGACCATCATGCAACACTTGAGCCAGTCTTAGAGGCAAGACTAGGAATACAATTCACCGTTTATTATACCACACGTGCACATGAGTTTCCCTCCAAGCCTCGTTTAATTTGTAGACTCGAGAATCATTGCAGTTATAGCATGGAACATAAACATTCATTACAAACTTTGGAGATACAAAATAACTGTTATTACTACCTCTAGGGCATATCTCCTACAGACTCCCACTTGCACTAGAGTCATAATCCAATTACATGGCTTCCCTAACACCAATGGCTATCTGGTGTTGCTCATGCTTTGCTCGTGGTAGAGGCTTTGTCATCGGGTCTGACACATTCAGATCCGTGTGAACTTTGCGTACTTTCACTAAACCTTCTTCGACATGATGTCGAATGAGTTTATATTTGCGTTGAATATGCATTGTCCTATGGTGCGAACATGGCTCCCTTGCCTGAGCCATGGCGCCACTATTATCACAATAGATCTCCACCGGGTCCAGAGCACTTGGAACCACACCAAGGTCTTCAAGAAATTGCTTGATACCGACAACTTGCTTGGAGGCTTCAGAAGTAGCAACATATTCCGCCTCCGTCGTAGAATCCGCCACAGTCTTTTGTTTGGAACTTTTCCAATCAACTGCGCCGCCATTCAATATGAAAACATAGCCAGATTGAGATTTGAAGTCATCTGGGTCAGTCATGAAGCCTGCATCAGTGTAACAACTTACAATGAGCTCTTCATCACCTCCGTACACAAGGAGTAAATCCTTGGTCCTTCTGAGGTACTTAAGAATACCCTTGACTGCGGCCCAGTGTTCCAATCCTGGATCACCTTGGTACCGGCTGCTAACACTTAGCGCATAGGAAACATCCGGTCTTGTACATAGCATGGCATACATAATAGAACCAACTGCTGAAGCATATGGAATATCATTCATTTGTACTCGCTCATTGAGGGTCCGAGGACTCTGATTCTTGCAAAGCACTGTGCCAGGTGACATGGGGAGTAGGCCTTTCTTGGAGTTCTCCATGTTGAACCTTTTCAACACCTTGTCAATGTACGTGTTTTGGCTAAGCGCTATTAGGCGTCTTGATCTATCTCTATAGATCCTGATACCCAATACATATGCCGCTTCACCTAAGTCTTTCATTGAAAAACTCCTTTTCAATGAGTCTTTTATTTCGCTAAGAAAATTCACATCATTTCCAATCAACAATATGTCATCCACATACAAGATTAGAAATGCTTTTGCGCTCCCACTAAACTTCTTGTAAACACAAGATTCTTCATCGTTCCTGATGAAGCCAAACTCTTTGACCACTTCATCAAAACGAATGTTCCAGCTCCTTGATGCTTGCTTCAGACCATAAATGGCTTTTTGAAGCTTGCATACCTTTCTAGCATTCTTAGGATCGACAAAACCTTCTGGTTGTGTCATGTATACATCTTGTTCAAGGTTTCCATTTAGGAAAGCCGTTTTGACATCCATCTGCCAAATTTCATAATCGAAATAAGCAGCAATTGCTAGTAATATCCGAACAGACCTAAGCATAGCTACGGGCGAGAAAGTCTCGTCGTAGTCCACTCCTGGAACTTGCGTGAACCCTTTCGCGACAAGTCTAGCTTTGTGGATAGTAATGTTACCATCCGCGTCCGTCCTTCTTTTGAAAATCCATTTACAACCAATGGGTTTTACGCCATCTGGAAGTTCTTCCAAGTTCCAAACTTGGTTTTCGTACATGGATTCCATTTCGGATCTCATGGCCTTGTGCCATTCCCTTGAGCTAGGCCCCGCCATCGCTTCCTTGTAGTGCGCAGGTTCATCGTCTTCAAGAATAAAGATTTCGTTATGAAACCACTTAGGTGGCTGGATAGCCCTACCTGATCTGCGTGGTTCAGTAACAACATTGTCTGAAATTTCCGCATCACATGCGACAACTTTCAGCTCGATTGTAGGGATAATTTGCGGAATTACTTCCGGTTCCTTAGCCATATCAACGGTTGCCAAAGATTCACTAATCTCATTAAGTTGTACTGTCCTCCCACTCAATTCTTTAGCGAGAAATTCTTTCTCGAGAAAGTGTGCAACCTTTGCGACAAACATTTTGCCTTCGGACTGGTGGTAGAAGGAATATCCAATGGTGTTATTTGGATAACCTACAAAGTAACATTTGTCTGATCTAGGTTCTAGTTTGGTTGGCTGTAAACGTTTTACGTATGCCTCACAACCCCAAACCTTGAGATGCGACACACTAGGTATCTTCCCACACCACATCTCATGTGGTGTCGTCTCAACAGACTTAGACGGCGCTCTGTTTAATGTATAAGCGGCAGTGAATAGTGCGTGACCCCAAAAAGATATCGGTAGATCTGTAAGAGACATCATCGACCTTACCATGTCTAACAGGGTTCGGTTACGTCGTTCCGACACTCCGTTTCGCTGTGGAGTTCCGGGAGGCGTAAGCTGTGAAACGATTCCACGGACACTCAGATGTTGGCCAAACTCATGACTAAGATATCCGCCTCCGCGATCAGACCGCAGAAACTTAATCTTTTTGTCACGATGATTTTCTACCTCATTCTGAAAATCTTTGAACTTTTCAAAGGTTTTCGACTTATGCTTCATCAAGTAGATATAGCCATACCGACTTAAATCATCAGTAAAAGTCACGAAGTAAAAATACCCACCCCGTGCGGCCGTGTTCATTGGACCACATACATCACTATGTATTATTTCCAATAATTCACCCGCCCGTTCAGGATGACCCGTGAACGACGTCTTGGTCATTTTTCCCATCAAGCAAGCTTCACATGTGTCAAATGATTCAAAATCAAGGGACGATAAAACTCCATCTTTATGGAGTCTTTGCATGCGTTTCTTTCCGATGTGGCCAAGCCGACAGTGCCACAAGTAAGTGGTGGTGGTATCCGCCTTCTTAAGGTGTTTAGCATTCACGTTAAAGACATCATTTCCACAATCAAGATTTAGGATGAAAAGGCCCCCAACAATGGGTGCAAATCCATAAAACATATCCTTACAATAAAGTAAACAACCATTGTTCTCAGACTTGTAGGAGTACCCATCGTGTACTAAACATGATCCAGAGATAATGTTTCTACACAATAACGGAACAAAATAACAGTTACTAAGTTCCAAAATAAATCCTGAAGGGAGACGTAGAGGCATAATGCCGACGGCTTGAGCGGCGATCCCAGCGCCGTTCCCGACACGCATCACGACTTCATTCTTTGCTAGCTTGCGCACCTTTTGAAGCCCCTGTATCGAGTTGCAAATGTGAGCAACCGATCCGGTATCAAATACCCAAGACTTAGAATTTTCGCTAGCAAGCAAAATGTCAATGACATTAACTTGTATAACAATTATACCTTTTCCGGTTTTTCCGGACTTCTTATCTTCCAGATACTTCTTGCAGTTTCTCTTCCAGTGTCCTGTGCCTTTGCAGTAGAAGCACTCAGTTTCATTCTTGGCTCCGCCCTTTGATTTGCGTTGGAAGCCGGTCTTACCGGCGCCCTTGCCCTTCTTTGGCTTGCCTTTCTTTTTGAAACTGGCAGTTTTATTCACAAGCAACACTTGCTTGCGATTTTTCTGCAGTCCTCCTTCAGCAGTTTTCAGCATGGCAAGCACCTCATTTGTTGTTTTGTCCATCCCATTCATGTTGTAGTTCATGATAAAACCGCCATAAGACGGGGGGAGTGAACCTAGCAACAAGTCCATAACATGCTCTTCTGGAAGTGGGAATTCCAGGATTTTAAGCCTTTCAGCGTAACCAATCATATTGACTACGTGCTCGCCAACTGTACTGCCCTCAGCCATCTTGGTCTCCGCCGTCATTTTCATGATGTCAAAACGTTCAGACCGTGCATTAAACTTGTAAAGAGCATCCAGATCCTTGATCATATCAAAGGAGTTATGGAATTCAAAACGTTTTAGAAGCATTAGCTGGGCCAAAGAACTAATGCTGTTAGAATGTTATTCACATACTCCCTCCGATCCAAATTAATTGACGCAGCCTCTATTCAACCTCTATACAATGTTGTGTAGAGTCCGCACAATTAATTCGGATCGGAGGGAGTACATGTTACAGAATTTACCTGAATGCATGCTTACAGATATGTATGTATCTCAAGTAGTTACCCTGAATTCTTGATTACATATAGTGATTGACTTGCATCTGTCAATGATAACTTGTATCAAAGCTTGATTATAGCGGCACACATAAGCAACATGCTTTTCCCTATCGCTAGTTTACACTACAGTGTGCAAAACTTTGACCACACAACTCCCATAGTGCCAAAGTTTTGGGGCGGAAGGCTGTGATCAGCCCCATAAGAAGACCATGTAACAGTCTGTATGGTTGTATATGTAAACGTTTTGCTTTATTAATGGACGGTTAACCTTTCTTGACTTAAGCAGATGTACAAATTAATAGATGCAACTGAAGTATGCTGATGCATGGAACTGAAATTGGCAACTGACGTGTGGTTTTTTCGTGTGCTTATTTTAGGCAAATTGGATGAGCAAACAATCAATGGTCGATCAAAGGAGGTAAAGAATCAAGATCAACAAAAAGGTACAAACACGACTTCCATATATACTACAGAAAAAAGTAGCTGCAGCTATAACACAAATGGGGCTTTAAACAATGAGTCTGTATTTATCTCTATATCTTATTAAGACTCTTGACACTATGATTCATCTGGGAGCTTTCTGAATTTGGTCTAATCTTCATGAAACAAACAGTAGAGTTAAAAGAGCAAATACTAGCAACACTCACCAACCTGATAGCATTCAGCAATGAACTCAACTGACAAACATTCTTTTTTAGATGTCATGAATTCCATACAAATAGCACACCTTACCTCTTGCAAATCCAAGAACACGTGAGAAGTAGAGGCGGAGGTGATCTCTTTTATTCCTGGGGTGGCTTTGAGCTCAAACCATTGGGAAGGAGCTAACTTCAACTTCCAAATTGTTCTAAAACTTGTCCATCCCTAGGAAGGGAGGTTGGGGCTGTTAAAGATAGAAATATACATGGATTTCATACTTGGATCCTTTTTCGTTTGCCAGCTTTCTGTTTATAGTTAACTCGTGTACATGTGCTGTACATTTTTCTAGAGCCTGATGGAATAAACTAGTTGTGTATATATTCCTAGAGCCCGATGTACTGCTACATTTGCCACCTGCCGCCATGGTTGTGCTATTCTTTCTGAAATTAGAAGGAAACAAATAGTATATTTTTGGTCCCTCAACCATCACTAGTTTATTTTTGGTCCCTCGGCTATCGCTATTGCTAGTCTATTTCTGTTCCCTCAAAAAAAAAAATCATAAGCAATTGCAAATTTCTTTTTATGTGTAGACTTGATGAATATTTTGCAACCCTGATTGTTTGACAAATTTTAGTATGTGTTTGTTTGTTTTGACTACAGCGCCAATAATGAAAATTGGCATGTCTTGCATTTACCTTACGGCATTTTGGAGGGCTCCAGATTCAGACACGTGCTACATCTGTGGACAGGACGGTCACTATGAGCAGATTTGTCCTTACAATTATATCTATGGGTTATATGGGTTATATGACCAAGACACTTGCAGAGCAGACTGCCTTCCTGGACAACACACAATTGCCATGGCTTGTCGAAACCTTTTGCGGAGTTTCATACGCGTGAATAACATGCCATCACGCTTCTGTACATGGGACCTTCCGAAGCTCTTGGAACCATTTGGACCACTGCTGATGTGCGATGTTCCAATGGGCAGTTCTGAAGTGAGGAGGGGATATGGCGTTGCGATCTTCAAGGATCATGGGGATTGGGAGAGGTCAATCGAAACACTCAGGCTATCTCGTAGGCAAAAGTAAACTGCGAGTTGACTGGGCTTATGCAATGCCCCCGGGTGGTAGAACAAGGGAGAAATGCAAGATATCGACGACAAAGAGGGTTTTCAAGAGGCGGCCTCCGCTGCAAGGTGTGCTCACAACGAACCACTTGGTTGGTTTTCATTCAACGTGTACCCGTTTCCTATAGTATTTACGTGTTCCTGACTCAGCGGTCTTTCCAGGGGCCGGGAAACAGCGAGCTCTTGGTTTCCTCTTACCCAAGTTTTGGAGGTTCTACCCCTCCTGTAATACACTCTTACTTCGGCGAAGGAAGAGTAACAACACAGTGTCGATCAATGAGGCTGGGGAGAAACGTAAGTCACTGGTGTTCATCATCTTTGGGTGTTTCAAGCTCTTATTTTCTTCAACTGATTTCATATACTCCAACTTGCGTTGACAATTATATCTGAATGGTAGATTTTACTATAAGGGTTGAAATTGATAATATTTTTGATTCGAACAATTAGAGGAAGATTGTTATTGATAGAACTGCCGTTTTAAATATTTTTTAGGAAGCAATGTTGTATAAATAAAAATGAAAGGTAGAGAGAAATTTGGGGCAACACGCCCTTTATTTTACGACTGATTTCCCCATACTCATTTCCTGTGACCAGTCTAAATCTTTTGAGAGGAATTTGATTATGTTCACGTGTCTTTCAACCATGGACTGCAAACTTTTTTTCTTCAGAAAAGAAGGTTGAAAGCCCCAGCCTCTGCGTCATTGCGATGCACACGTCCATATAAACTGCAAGCTAACATAGATTCCTGCCGCCTTTCAGGAAAAGAAATGAAAGTGGAAAGTAGTGGTGCCATCAAAACCAGTTGGATGGATCCAGACGCTAAATTCTGCTGGATCTGCGGGGACGAGGAGCGAGGGCAGGCGGAGCAGACATGCCCTTACAACTACCTATGTCCCGCCTCATACGCTCCCTGCAGGGCGCAGCTGCTCCTCTGGCAACATGAAACCCGCCGCGCATGTCCGAGGCCTAAAGATCTCAACGCGACCAGCTTGAGGCGCCTCAAGTTCCTGCGACGCTTCGTGCGCGTGAACAACCTGCCGAGGCGATGTTGCCCGGAGGAAGTCGCCGGTCTGTTCGCCCGGTTCGGACCGCTGCGGAGCTGGCATGTCGCCTTTGATGATCATGGCTCCGGTGCCTGCAGCGGCTTCGGCTATGTCGTCTTCCGGCGCCGCGCGCACGCGGAGGAGGCCATTGATGCGCTCAATAGCTGCGCCTTTGGTGACCGTAAGCTGCGAGTCGAGTGGGCCTATCCATGCGCGTAGTGGATAGATGGAATCGGGACTTTGAGATCGGACTGGAACTAGAAATGTGGTCAGTTACTCAGTTTTCTTCTTGTTTCGAATCTTTTTTTAAATGAAGAACATGGATCAGTGAAACGAAATTTGTTTGGTTGGCATACGTTAGCCGTGTGGAATCCCGTTGCAGTGTTTGGCCTATAAGATTATGCAGCACGGAGTCATCAGAATACACTGAAGCTGTTTGGCCAAGTTTAAAGTTCAGCTATATATGTGTTGCGTCTGCAGCAGAAACAGTAGAATGGTTGATTTCTCCTGCTGCTTTCGCCGGTCACCGTCGACCGATCCACATCACGATTTTGTCCATCATCAAGCAATAGATTCCCAGCTGACTGTTGCTTGGGCTGCACTCGTGCGATTGCAATCTAGTCGCGGGTGGATGGGGGGTGGGAGGAAAATTTCTGAAAATGAACATAACTCAATTTTTTTTTCACAAAAAATTTCTCGCACCCGTGGCCCTCTTTTCATGCTGCCTCTGCTGCGTTCCATCAGTGATCAGGTCCGCAGGTTGTCTCCCGTTTTATTTACCAGATGCCAAAATGGACGTGCGCCCTATTTAAACTCTGAAGAGGGGAGCCCCCACAGACCAGGGCTGTCTTGGTTGTGATGGATGCTAGCGTTGTCCTGAGAAACGAACACGGAGGCTCCGATTCCTCGAGTAAAGTGGACAAGAACGAACGAGACAGGTGTGCGGGAGCCCTACCCTCGATTATTGGCCTCGCTTTCTAGCACTCGCACTAGACCTGTTCCGTTGCGCATCTAGCGGACGGAGCATCTCGCAATTCACAGCCCCCTTTTTTTTTGTCTCCGTCTTGTCTTGCTCCAGGTCAACAGTGCTTCCCAAGCTCAGATCAATGATGTTCCTCTCTTCTATACTACTAGTACTACTGTGCATGGTCGTTTCAACTGCTAATTAGTGTCACTGGTAGTTTGCTTGGTTGTCTAGAGCTAGGGGCGAACCCCAATTATTGGTGCTGCTTACGTAGGTCACAGCACTAGCACTAACTACTAAGTGTGAGCGAGCTGAGTTGGATTAGTTAACTGGACCAGCTCGAGGGACTGGGACCGTGCGTGTCTTGTCTGTCTCTCTAGCCAAGCATGCCCAATTGCCCGTGCCAACGCAAAGTTGCTACTACTCTACTACTGCATCGGTAGTTCATTGGACAGTTGGACTCGTGGTTTGACTGTAACCACGGAGGTCAGGGGGCACCGTAGCTTCTAGTTCCGCAAAGCCAAGTCCGGCGTCGGCGTCGGCGTCGGCGAGGGATAAGACGAGAAGACGGCCGATTATTTTCACGGTGGGGGAGACTACTTCTGTTTTCCATGGGTCACGGTGCTCCCCGAATCACACACATAAACAAACCCCATGCCGTTTCCGAACCAGAACCAAAAAGCATCCATCGAAACAGAAAAAAGGGTGGTAAAAAGGTGCCAGCAGCCACGGCGGATCACACCGCACTCGGCCGATGCTTATTCCGCGTCCACATCGGTAGGGGCCGTGCCGACGTGGATCCATCAAGGCACGCGGTCACCAACACCAACACACGCACGCATGGATGCATATCCACCGTTTCACTTTACTAGTATAACTATACTACTGATGATGATGCTGCACCTGCACCTGCATTGCATACGTCTACGGGACGAGGGAAGGGTCCCGATTGCGTGTATCGGCAGCGATTGGGTGAAGACGATATCTTTCTGCACACTTTAATTACATGGCTTGTCTCGCCATCAGGTGCGAGCGAGCAATGGCGTGTTGTGGCAGGCTCTAACAGTAGCAGACGTGGTTGCGTTTGGCCGATTTAGCCGCTAAATTAAGGGGTTCGCTGTCGAGGGAACGATCGAGATGGCACTGGACGGATACAGAGCTCTCTGGTGGTCAGTCTGCTTGATCGCGAGGCTTTGAAATGCAGGGTCGAAGTATCCTGCAGCACGTGCACCTGAACAAATGGATGTAAAGATAGTCGGGCATATCCAACACGGACCATCAAACTTTTCGCAAGCCTAAAGATAGTTGGGACATATCCAACACGGACCATCAAACTTTTCGCAAGCGTTCGAATCGAGTTGTTCAAACGTACAAGACATGCAATCATGTTTCGTATTTGTATGCCATTCGATATGGGTGTCCGTTTTTACGTAAATCGAGAGCAAATCAAAGGTCTTTGCGGGAGTCTGGACATCAGCCCACTTAGGACTCGGATACCTCAACCCGATCTACGGCACAAAACAAAAAGGATGCAACATTTGGGATAAACATTCATATTTGGTTTCATGAACGTAAGACATTTTGAGTCCTGCCTCGATGAACTAATTTGCAACCGTGGGACGAAGTCGCTCAACCATGGATGGTAGACCATCCAAGAGGACGTGTGCAAGCATTGCGGCCATTTGAAACAACTAATCGGTCATTGGCCAAGTGGTGCGCAAGTCATCAAACAAGTAAGTTATTATATGTGTTGGCCATTTCGTCGGATAAGCAACTCGTTGGCCGGATATGCTTTATGTGTTGGTAATTTGGTACGATATGCCTTATATGTTGATCATTTTGCCGGAACTTGTTGATAATGTTTTTCTTTGTAGTTTTTCCATCCGTGAAATTTGTTTTTAAAGGTGAAGAAGAGGAACTTTGTCCTCATGCATTGTTGTTGAAGTTGAGTGATCAACCCCAATGAAATTTATTTATTGCCAATTCCATCAAAATGGCCGGCATATGCATCGAAAGAAGAAGTGTGTTATCCAACCGACGTAACAAAAGAGCCGTCCTAGAAGATTAGTAGACTGTCGCAGCGAAAGAAGTGGGGTGAGGGTGAGGAGAAGCGACAAGAGACGACAACTAAAATGGCGGGAAAGTTTGAGGACATCTTGGCGAAGAAAGAGGAGACATGTTTCAAGCACTCCGACGTCACGGAGAAAAAAGACCGAGAGGTTTAACATGTTGATGAAAAGCTCAAGTTCGAAGAGAAGAATACCATACTCGAAGAGAAAAATGTTGAGTCCGGCCGCTTCGGAGGATTCGAAGATGTTGACCTTGAAGATTGAGAAGTTGGATGATGATGCAAAGATGTTTGTGCAGTAGTCCATCTTAGGACGTTGAAGTGCTTGAAGGAGCAGCTGGATATGGTGGAGAAGGAGTCGACCAAAAAGGAATCACATAATAAGGAGGAATCGGCAGCAGTGTGAGAGTGGAGATCCGGATAGCTGGTCCGATAGGAAAAAGTCCATCTATTTTTACACGGACCGCCAGATTGAGATAATTATGTGATTGAGCATGTAAAAAACTATGAACATCAGTCTCTTTTTAATTATGATCGGACGCTGTATAATCGAACGTCATGCATTTGAATTTTAAACAAACCGGACCTGAACACATGGTTAGGGAATATGGTTCCATGGCTGGCTTTCGCATTTATGTTCGTGAACTGATCTAGACTGGTCCCATCGGTTTGAAATGGAAGTTGGAGACCCTAACAAAAAACTACAGTATTAGTGGTGAAAATGGGATAGCCGCTTCTCGGAGTGTGTTTAAAGGCATGTATAATAAAAGACAAGAGATAATCTCTTAGCACAATATGTTTCATCACGTTTTTAAACATAGCTAGTTATTAAAAATAAGACTAAAAGATGACCCATTATAGACATGTTTTTTGTCATCTCTAAATTACAGGTAAGACTTAAGATAAGACCGTGTTATCAACCATTATGCCCTTATTTTATTTCTGTCATGAACAGTAAGTACTTTATCCATGAGCCGGAAAGTGATCTATCTATCCTCATCTATCTCGAGAGCCTCTCCTGCGAATCAGAATCAATCTCATCACCGGATGGGAAGCGCATAGATGATTGATGTGGTTCGGTTTCCAACTTCTCATTGAGATCAGATGCTTTATCAAAAGTATATATTTCCTTTTCTCCTTTTGCCAAGAAAAAAGTGCATTCCTATGCGTATGCATCTGGCAGAGAAGTCGTTTGAACAGGCAAATGAATGAACTTAAGAAGATATCAGAATCAACATAGAAAAAGAAAGAAACCACTTGGATGATGATAAAACTGTGCATTGATACGAGCTGCTCGAAAACATGGAATTACTTCCACTTTCATTTAGTCATATTTTTGTCACTGTTCTCTGTACACATTGGTTTTATTCCTCTCACAGCTGCATCCTAAGCTAGAAACGGGATTACATGGCATGAATATTTACAGAGGCGGAAGGAAAATCGCAAAAAGGGAAACTAGAAGAGACTACCATCAGGTTCTTTTTTTCATTTTTGATTTTCGGGGCCTCTTGCTTGCTACTCCACGAGGGCGGCGAAGCAGCTCTCGGTGCGCGCGAGCGGGCCGCCGGCGCCGGGCCCGGCGCCCACGGCCGCGGCGGGGACGACGGCGTCGCGCCTCGGGCTGCTCGGCGTGGAGCGGACCAGCCTCGGCGGCGACGGCGAGCCGAGCCTGCGGCGGAGCAGGAGCCGCAGTGCCGCGATGAGCTCGTCGCCCGGCGACGGCGGCGCGGACGCGGACGTGCGGCGCCCCTCGCCGCACACGCAGGCGTGGCGGTCGAGCGCCTCCGCGGGCGACACCGGCGGCGAGGCCCTGCACATCTCCTCCGCGACGGCGTCCCCGCAGAGCCCGCAGATCCACCTCCCGCCGTACCGCGCGCGCACGCCGGCGATGTACGGCCCCGTGCACTCCTCCGTGAAGCCGCAGCACTCGCACGCCACCTCCTCCTCCTCTTCCTCCACGCACGCTTGCACCTCCACCTCCATGCTCAAGACCTCCAGCTCGCTGATTCCTATCCCCGCCGCCTGCTCCTTGCCGGCGGTCGCTGCTGGTGCTGCTCCGACGATGTCTAGCAGAGAGAAAAGCCCCGTGTCCGTGCGCGCCTCCGGAGTCCGTATTTATCCCGCCCGTCGTCATCGTGCGCCCGTCCGCGCGCGCGATGCTGGCGTGTGGGTCCGGCGTACGTGCGACTGAATTATGGGCCGGGCCCACGCGGCGCCACGTGGTACTGGAGCATTGGGCGCGGGACCGGGTCTGCCTGCCAGCTGTGGCCAAGTGGGCGGCGGGCCGGGGTCCCGTCGTTGCTTGAGGTTCGGGTGGCGCCAAAGACGTCGTCCCGCCTGTCCCGCGGCTGGCCGCTGGCTAACTTGCCACGGCCGTTTCGTAATCGTACCACGGCACCACACGGCTTGCTTGTTTAAGCGAATCACGTGAGCGCCTCGTTATCTCGTGGACGATGATAAGTAAACCGGCACGATACGACGGCGTCGTGGTTGATCGGACGGAATACGACAGCCGTACGTGTGGCCTGGTGTTTCTACTTTCTAGGCTAGTTTGTAGATAGATTGATTCTACTTTGATGATTTTCATATCATGGATAGAATTATATATGCACCACATGGTGCAAGTTCTTTGTGTGCAGAAAGAAGATGTGACGGCGCTAGTGGTCAACGTCCACACACGTAGCAATCTGTCCGGCTCACTTGCTTGGCGGAACGGACGCTTGATAACAATTCTCGTGGAACATGTAGGGCGCTTGTTAAAGCAACAAAGCAATGGAAACAAGGCAGGGATAGTGACGCTTCGATCGCGTTGTCTATTGCTTGTTACAACTGGCCCGGCCCTAGCATCATACACGCCAGCGGTAACTTGCAAGGAAGAGGCCGGCCTACGTCGTCGTCGTTCACACCCGCACGGCCGCGTTGACCTGGAGATGTGATCCCCCTATCCGTGCCAGCGATTTTCGCTCGTGCAACACGATAGCAGTACGTGCACGCGCGCAGCGGCTGCTTCGAGAGCGCGGGCGTTCACGCGCGCGCGTGCTCCAGGCTTCCAGCGGCAGGTAGCAGCCGTCCGGAGTGCGTGTGCCGTGTGCGCTGCACGTCGAAGCATTGCGTGATCCATCGTGAGGATGGGCGCGGACGGCAGGCTCTCCGGCGTAATAATAGATTAACGGAGCCGGCCCGCGTGGTCGGGTTTTTTATTGGTGGCACGCGGCCATCCCCGCCGGCGACAGCGCGCGTGGGCGGCGAGGTGTCCGGCACGCGCCCGCGGACGGCTTCGTGGGCGGTGGGCGTGCCTAGCGCGGGCGACCAGGTGCGGGGAGCTGGAGATCGGACGAGGCGCCGGCCGGTGCGGGCGGGGTTTGGTCGGCGAGGGTGGCGGCGCGCGCCAGGTCGTCTTGTTATTTAATTTATTTTTTGGAGAACCACGAGGCCGTTCTGGCTGTTAGACGGCCCACGACGTACCATTATCGTCTCGTATGGACAAGCCCACGATAACACATTAGCAGGCTTGGCCCGTTCAACGTGCCGCCCAATCTGCAGGGACTTTCTTCCTCGAATGGTGTCTACACGGACAGAGTAGAGTAAACTCGAAACACAAAATTGAGAACGCACGCACGAGCTAACCGCCTGACATAGCTAAAATTTTATATTTTCATTGAGCTTGAGCTCTTGATAGACTGGCCTATTTATCGCTCCCCAAGGTTCACCCAGTAACGAATCAAGCTAAGGAAAAAAAAATGCAAGCTTGAGTAGCGTACCATACATCTTCAAGCGATCTTTTTGGCGAATCTTCAAGCGATTTTCCTTATGTGTGTTTTCTACCTGTGTTCCTTTTATTTAGTTTCGTTGTTCAAACTTTGTTCTTTTTAGTTTTTTGGAAAAGCATTCCTCTTCAGGAAAAATGTCCAATGCAATTTAAAATTTTGTTTTTATGTGTCTTTAGAAAATATTAAACATGTATAATTTTTTTATAAAATGATCATTAACATCTTTTATACAAACACCATGCCATTCGTAATAATATTTGATACATTAAAATTCACTAAAACCACGACGAACATCCCCCAAAATACATGCTATCAACTTTTCATACCCCTCCCTCCCTTTAAAAAATATAAGATCATTTAGATCACTATACGATCTAAACGATCTTATATTTCTTCACATAGGGAGCTAATGTGTATTTTAAAAATATAGTCAGGATATAAAATAATTCTGCGTGATTGTGGCTCTGGATACAGATAAGCAGGATTCTCTTACATTTTTTTTGCAAATCCACATAAATTTTTGAAAGTTCATGTTTACCTCATCAAGGTACACAATAACGAAAAATACAAAGATTTAAAATACACAATACTTGTGTGCTAACAATTACTGTAAATATAATTATTTTTATTTATTTTATTGGAAGGAAAACTAAAGTTTCTAAAATAGAAAGGAGAAATAAACATGAATTTGAAAGAAGAAACCCGATAGGAAACACACTAGAAAAATTGCTTTAATATTTGAGTAAGACGAAGAGAGCTATGATACGGTATATGGCTTTATAGCTCACATGTATGGACTACCACTGTTCGGTAGGGTGCGTAGCGTGTTCATCAACTTATCTGGAAGTCTCAGCTTCGAATCTCCCCACTGCCATTTTATTTTGCTATTTTGGTTCACTTTCCCGAGACGTAACTCGGTCTTGGACGTGAGGGACTGGGCTGACCCACTACTGTAGCACATAAGACTCAAGTCTTTTTCTTCTTTCTTTTTTTCTCTGTATTTTTAGTCAGTTTTCACTGTTTGCATCGGTTATCTTCAGTGTCTCTTGTTTTTATTTATCTTTTTTTTTCTCCACACATGCCTTATTTTTTTCATACACATTGTACTTCTTCCTCACTATCTAGGTCGTGTAAGCTTTTCGCACAAAAGTTAGCGCAAGGCTGGCTCTAAATTACTGAGCCAGGGTTACAGAAAAGTTTTCTTCACGATGTCTTTAACAAATGTGATTTGCAGGTGGACGATTAGCAATGGTTAGCTTGCGCTGACTGCACAAGAGAGAATATCATGAGTTTCGTGCTTACATTTTTTAGATTTTTTAAAAGGCCTTAGACACTTAAGATTTTGGGAAGAAGGGAATACAATTTTGCATACATTAGGAATGTTTTTTCCTACACGCTTAATATTTTTCAACACATGATTAATTTTCTTTCAAACATATGTTTTCACGTCTACACTGTGGGATGCTATGTACTTGGGTCGGCCAATAGTAATGACGGGAGGACGCCCTAGGGAGTATCCTATGCATTCTGCGTCAAACTGTCGACCTTGCCCACAAAGCTAGCGATCAAGCACTTACCTGGGCCGGCCCATTAAGCTGCTTCAGCGTTTTCGGTTTTGGGAATCTTCTTAGACTTTCCCAGCCGTTTTTTCCTGGTTTTCGGAACCTATTTTCCTGTTTCTTTTAGTTTTTACGGATCTTTTTCTATTTTCTGACTCTATCTCTTTCTGTCTTTTCGTTTCTTCTTTATTTTTCAACTTTATTATTTTAGAAAGATTCATGTTTTGAAAATGTTCAAAACTTTTAAAAAATGTTCGTGCTTTTGGAAAACGTTAAATTTTCTAAAAACTGTTAGTGTTTTCGAAAATTGTTCATAAATTCAAAAAAATAGCAATTTTTCAAATAAAAATTAGGAATATAAAAGAATGTTCTATCTTTCGAAAAATCTTTGGAATGTTTTTGCTCAATTTTCACAACTTTTCTAAATATGTTCTCATATAAAGAAATTGTTCAAAGTTTTCAAAAAATGTTCCAGTTTCAAAAATTGTTCACAAATTTAAAAATATTTTTTTAAATTTGTTTGCTTCGGGTGTATCAAAATATGTGCGCCTTCATTTTTTTTCTGAAATTGTAAAAAAGTTCCCATACAAAAAAAATTGTTCAACATTTTCAAAAAATATTCCATTTTAAAAATGTTCCTGTTTAAAAAATATTCGTAACTAAAAAATCACATTTTACAGGAAATGTATTGATTTTTTCGAAAATGGTTTCGTACGTGAATACGGCTTCGAGTTCTTATCGTGTTCGCGCTACCTATGGTCTTCTGCACACGTTTGGTCAAGTGGCTTGCCACACTCACCTCCAATCCGAAGTCATGAGTTCGAATCCTTGCGACCTCTCTATTTTCACATCTATTTTTAGTGATGCGAGCGTGGTCTGCCTATGGGCCGGCCCAGTGGAGGCACCTTACGTTACTCCCAACTATTTCCCGCAGAATGCGGCACATAGGAGCTCCCATACTTGAGGTCCTAGACGGTAAATAAAAGAGGATAGGCTGAGATCGGGGCAAATCGCCGCCCCACTCTGCCCATAAGTTTTGTTTTCTATGTGGTCTTTTAGTCGGTTCTTCATTCAAAAAAATTGGATGTGGGACCAAGATATTTCTAAATCTACCCAAATGGTAAGTCCACACATGTGAAACAAAGTAACCCCGTCCTGACAGTTTTACCAAGTAGAGTTGCCATCCGAAATGATAAAAAAAAAACTAAAACTTGTCATCCGAACAGAAAGTTATCATCCCTGACAATTGAAGTTATCATCTTCGTGTCAGAAAATATTTTAGAAAATTATTCAGTATGTGTTTTATAAAAAAAGTTCAGTGTATGTTATAAAGAGTTCGTTGTATATTAAAAAAATATGTTCAGTGTGCATAGAAATATATTCATCATACCATTTAAAAATTCATTGAGTAATTAACATATTAGATGTGTAGTGCTGTTGTTGGAGGAGGCGGAAGTTTGCTCTATGGGTGTATGTATACACCCTATATAAAACAATTAGTAATTCAATAAAAAATAAAAAATTCGAAAATATTATTGAAATAACTTGACTTTCCATTATATTCTACTTGTGAAAAAAAATCCACAATAAGAAAACAACCCTTGACTTATTTTTAAAAACTGATAAACTTTCAACCAAAATGGTGTGAACAGTGACCTTAGAATAGCAAATAATTTTTGCCTTTTTGCCCTTAAATCAACGTTGGGTTTTTTCCGTGAAAATTCATATACTAGTGCATCAGAAAGTCAAGTTTATCGTAAAAAAATGCTTTTAGACTATTTCGACTTTTTTTGTAATTAGTAATTATTGTTTTCCTATATTGGGTGCAAGAGGTACTATTTGCCATGCCGTTGGAGATGCTCTTATCGAGCTAGGCAGCAACGCAGCCTGTCGTGTATGAGCATCTCGAGCCGTTCGCCCCCCTAGGGGCCCGAAATAGCGTCGCCTGGGGCTAGCCAGCGCTAAAATCGGCCAAGGGGGCTCGGCTTTCCAGTCGCGGTCCCGGGGTCGGTCACACGACGCATGCAATTTTAAACATTCCATTTCCCGCTGCCCAAAACGACGCGAGTTCGACGGTTCTGCGTCGGTCATGCCACAAACGGCGTCCATCATGACATCGGCCGGTGATTGCCACAGGTTCGGCGATCAAAACATGCCAATAATCCGACATACAAAAAATGCGGGAGACGTGAGCATAGAACATCTCAAACGGTTATCTCCCCGTCGTCGGCCGAACAAACGAGGGAGGTCGGCGTAGCGGTCGTCGTAGCTGTCGACGTCGGCAGGTCGGCGTAGCGGGCACGTTCAACGACATCGCAGACGGGGCGGGCTCGGCGGCGACGTGGGCGGGGCAGAGGGTTGCGCCCGCATGCGGTTAAGGATGAGGTCGCGCTCTGCCAGGTACCATGCCTTCACCAGCGGGTCCATGTCCGTCGTGACGCCTCCCATGAGGAACGCCAGGTCGGTGTTGCGCTTCTTCGCGGTGACGTTGGTCCTGAGAAGGTCGAGCTTGGCATCCTGCCTCGTCATCAGCACCGACCACCTCGCCTCCGTCTTCTCCTCCCTTAGGGCAGAGTGGGCCTTTGCATCGGCAATGCATTGCTCGATCGACGCCTGTAGGCGCTTGGTAGCCCACACGTCGTTCCTGGCCTTCTCCGCCTTCTTGTTCCCATCTGGCCGCCCTTCTGCCATCCCAGCAACAGGCGCGTCCGGGCTGTACACGCCGTCCTTGTTGGCGAGATGATGCCGGACCTCGGTTCATTTCTCGTAGGACTCGATCCGCGTGAACATATGAAGGAACTTGAAGTCGAAGCCGGCGTCCCGGCAAAACAAGTTGAACATCCGAACCATCTGTGCCAATAAACACAACTGTTCGGTGGCGAAGGGCGGCGCGGCCAAGTGTTCGGCGAAAGAGTCGGGCGGACGTACCTGTTGCTCGACGCTCGGACCGCTCTCTAGGCGAGCATGGACCTGTTCCTGGATGCCATGCCACTTGTTGCACACCGTTTGAATGCCCCCCAATTGTTGGACATGGCCTTGGTGTCTCGCTCCATGTACGTGCCGGTGAACTCTGGGTCGACCAACTTGCGCTCGTCGAAAGCCGCCTTGATCTTCTTCCAGTACGTCTTGGTGTTCTGGTTCGCGCCAGTGATCAGGTCCATGCTGACCAACTTCCATGCTTCAGTGAGGCACACATCCTCCACCGACGTCCACTTGATGCGGGGCTCGCCCGGCTTGCCGCTGGCCAACCTCGCCGTCTTCTTCTTTTTCCCTTTGCCCTTCGTCGGCGCGGGTTTCGGAACAGGCTCTTCCTCCTCAATCTCCTCCTCCTCCTCGGCCTTGTCAACCTCGACGTCGTCCATGTCGTCGATGTCCTCCGCCTCTTGTGCACCAAACCCGGGGCACGAGGCGGCCGCGGCAGAGCCGCTGTTGATGATGTCCTCCATCTAGGCCTCAGCGTTGCTGTACTGCAGTGCCGTGCCGGGTGCGAAAGGCAAAGGGTCACGCCGTACTGGGCGTTGGGGTGGCCGGCGGAGAAGGCAGAAGGCGTGCGCGGGAAGGTAATGTTAGGGTTGAATCCGTCGAGGGCGTCGCCATCGATGTACTCCGGCAAGGGCGCGTATCCCCACACCGGCAAAGGAAAGTGTAAGAGCATAATTTTCCCTAAGTAGTTTTGGTGGTTGATGACAGTGCGTTTGTGGACTAAACGTGTGCATTAAGCTTTCAGAGATTATCAGGTGGCACGAGACGGTTATCTATCCCTCAAGTAGTAAATCATAAGGCGGAGTCTTTTCCTTTCGAGGTTAGGTTGGTGGACCCGGGTCATAGGAAAATCCGTACTATTAAGAGGGGACCCGCATCCGGAAAGGTTGGGAGGAATTATCACGTACACTTTGCACTACGTCCGTTTCTCGGCACAATGGAGCTAGTCCTGCCCATTTGGCTCCAAAGATTCTCATAAGCGGAAGTACCGCTCCGGCGGTACTACCGCCCCGAAGAGCCGCTTGAACTACCGCTTGTTTTCTTCCTTCTGATGACTTCGGGTGTCCCTAGTTGTTTAAGCGGAAGTACCGCTCTCCTTAGAGCGGAAGTACCACTCCAGCGATACTACCACCCTGAGGATCCGCTGGAAATACCGCTTACTTTTTTCTTTTGGTCGTGTGGGATTTCTCAGCGGAAGTACCGCTCTCCCCAGAGCGGTACTACCGCCCCAAACGGAAGTACCACTCATTTCTAAGCGGTACTACCGCTTAGTTGTTCCAGAACACGTATAAGCGGAAGTACTGCTCCCTAGAGCAGTACTACCGCTTATGCTCATTTCCAGGCAGAAAAACTGCCACTATTTCCCACCTATATAAGTGAGTCTTCTTCTCCATTGAGACTCACCTCTTCCCACGAAAAAGCTCCATTGTTGCTCCTAAGCTCATTCTTGCTCCTTCTCCCTCCCTATCCATCAAATCTTGTTGGTGCTCTAGGTTTTGGAGGAGAGGGCATTGATCTACACTTCCATCGAGAGATATTTGATTCCCCCATCAATCCCTTGCGGATCTTGTTACTCTTGGGTGTTTGGGCACCCTAGACGAAAGAGGTCACTTCGAAGCCATAGTCCATTGTGGTAAAGCTTCGTGGTGTCATTGGGAGCCTCCAATTAAGTTGTGCAAATTGCCCCAACCTTGTTTGTAAAAGTACGGTTGCCGCCTTCAACGACACCACTAGTGGAATCACGACACCTCGCATTGTGTGAGGGCGTGAGAAGAATACGGTGGCCCTAGTGGATTCTTGGGGAGCATTGTGCCTCCACACCGCTCCAACGGAGATGTACTTCCCTTTACCCGGAAGGAACTTCGGTAACACATCCTCGTCTCTATCGGTTCCTCTTGTGGTTACTTCTTACCTTTACTTTGTGCAAGCTACTTATATTGTTTATCTTGATAGATTGTCTTGTTGTTGTGTTTAACATCATATAGGTTGCTCACCTAGTTGTATATCTAGCTAACCTATTTGTTGCTAAGCCTAAATTATTAAAGAAAAGTTAAAAACTGATAGTTGCCTATTCACCCCCCTCAAGTCAACCATATCGATCCTTTCAATTGGTATTAGAGCCATGTCTCTTTATTAAGGGTTTCACCACCCGAAGAGTATGGCTGGCGAAGGGGAGCGGTCGGGAGAACTTCCCAAGGCCATGGGAGTGAACATGGTCTCTCGCAAGGATTTGAATGAGGCTATGACCTTGCTTAAATCCTCCATGACGACCGAGGTCAAATCCATGTTTAAATATTTCCTTGATACTCTTAAACTTTCCACCGATGCGGTGCAAGTGGCTAATCCCACTAACTCGACATCGGATGTCAACTCCGGTAAGGAGGGGGCTAGTGCTGATAAGGCTAATCGTTCTCAAGGAACTAATGGGTCGGGGACCTTTGCCTTGGTTCCCCTCCCTTGGTCCATGGAGGATTGGTGAAGCCACCTCATATAGTTAATCTCGGTCCTCCTCCTAAACTTGTTAAGAATGATTTTGCTAATTGGATTTTTCGCATAAAGTCTCATTTGGATCACAACTCAATTCAACTCGTGTGAGTCATTGAAGATGGATACTATCCTCATGATCCACGCAACCTTACTCCAAGAGAAATGGCAGATAAACAACTAAATTCCTCCGCCTTGTTCATACTCCAAGTTGCAGCTCCTATTGAAGACCTACCTCACCTGCGTCGCTTCACTATTGCTAAAGAGTGTTGGGAACACATTATCACCATGTACAAGGGCAGATCAAGCATTCGACGGTCAAACTATGAGGTTGTACTTGATCAGTCAGATGAGTTTGTAATGATTGAAGATGAGGAACCGCGTGAGCTCTATAGGAGGGTGACTACTCTTACCATCGCCCTCAAAGATCATGGCAGCAAGGATGTGGATGACACCTGGGTCAAGCGTAAGTTCCTGAAGGCCATCATGCCCTACAACAAGGCCATGTCCGCCGTCATTCATCAAAGATCAGACTTTCACACCTTGTGCTCTGGCGATGTGTTGGATGAATTTATCGCAATGAATATCTTGAACTCGATAGCAGGCAATGCTCTTGCTCATGTGCAATGGTCAAACAAATCATCTCCCAACCTTTCTTTGAAGGCCAAGGTCAGTCAAGAGAAGGAAGAAGAAGAATAGGGTTGCCCCGAGGACACCGAATATGCTTACCATGAGCATATGGCTCTAGCGTCCAGGGCAAGCAACATGTGAGGACCTGCTACAACTGTGCTAATGTGAATCACTTTGTAGTGGATTGCCCATATGAGAAGAGGGAAGACAATGGTGGCAAGCTCATCCGCAAAGATAAGGCCAAGTCTTTCCCCAACAAGACCAACTTCACCAAGAAGGCTCCTCACAAAGTGTTGGTGGCTCAAGAAGAGTATGCCTCAGATGATGATGTTGATGACGAAGACACAAGTGGTGAAGAAATGGCAATTGCATCTGTGGCAATTGCATCCTCTACTCCAACAAAGGTGTCACTCTTCGACGCCCCCAATGAGAATCACATCGCTAGGTGCCTCATGGCAAAAGGTATCACCAAGGTAAACTCCAACGCCAAAACCTCAAACATTAAAACTTCTATTTCCTCCACTCTGTCTTTGTTAGATTGTGTGGATGAACATGAGGAGGCGAAGGAGTGTGAGAATGAGTTTGACAAGTTCTTGGGTAAACTCAAGGGAGAATCCAAGAAGCACTTCGTTGCTCTCTTCGAACAACTTGGTGAGGCCAATGACAGTATTGAGTCTCAAGAAGAACACCTTGAGGAGTTGAGAGGCCATAGTCATGACTATGCCAACGAGATAGGTGATCTTTCTATTGCTCTTGAAGAAGAGCAAGGTCTTAATATGACTCTTGAGGAGTCACAAAATGATGACCTTGCTAAATTACATAAATATTATGATCATGCTATCATTCTCAACTGTCTGCTCAAATCTGAAAAGGTTACACGTGGGGTTGACCATGATCGACTCAAGGATGAGCTTGACTCACTTGACAATGCTCACAAGGCATTGAAGAGTGTTCATGCTTCTCTTAAGGAGTCACATGATCAACTCCAAGTAAAACTCACTAAGGAAATTGCCACGTGCCCTCCTTTTGTTTTAATTGATAATGTCCTGCTACTAACTCGTGTTGTGAGCATGCACATCATGTGGAGGAAAATGCTAAGCTAAAAGAGCAGCTTGAGAAAGGCCTTGTGATGTGTATCCAAGGTGAGAATAACCCCAATGACCTTTTGAGTAATCAAAAGTAAGTTGTTGCAAAAGAAGGAGTTGGGTTTGCACCCAAAAACAACAACAAGAAGAAGGTGAAAACCAAGCAAGTTCCACCGCTCAAGGAAACCTTTGTCAGAGCAAAAGATGTTCCTCATGAGAAGAATAAAGACAAGGTTGTGCTTGGTAATGCCAAGAAGGGCAAGACCATCCACCCGAACAAAGCCGGCGACTTTGATCCCTCTTATGTTTTATGCTGTGCTAGTGATGAGCATGTTTATGCCAAATATGTTGGTTCTTCTTATGAGTACATTGAATGGTGTATTTGGGTTCCTAAGACCCTTGTTGCTAACATGAAAGGACCCATTAATCAATGGGTACCTAAAACCAAACATTGATCTCTTGTAGGGGTTTGTTTCCGGAGGAGTGTCATGGTTGCTCGATAGCGGAGCAACAAATCATATGACCGTAAGCAAGGACTTGGTGGTGGACGTTCATCCTAACCCATTCGTGGCCACTCAAGTCTCATTTGGTGATGATGCAATTTCAAAGGTATTGAGTCTTGGCAAGGTGATAATCTCTCCGGAACTCTCCATAGAGAATGTTATGATTGTTGAGACCCTTGCATACAATTTACTTTTTGTTCATCAACTTGCACTCATGGGTTTTTGTACCTTCTTTGGTGTTGAATCTGTGGCCCTTTTGTGGAGCAATACTCTTAAAGTAGCCTTTGTTGGGCATGTCGAGAACAGTCTATATGTGGCTAAGTTCTCAAAGAGACCCACTGAGACCACGACTTGCCTAATGGCTAAAGTTGATGTGGGATGGCTCTGGCATCGTCGGCTAGCCCATGTCAATATGAGATCTTTGAAAATTATTCTCAAAGGGGATCACGTTCTTGGACTAACAAATGTGAGTTTTGCCAAAGATCGTGCTTGGAGTGCTTGTATTGAAGGAAAGCTACATGAGACAGCTCACCGCCCCACGACTACCATTTACTCAAAGAGGCCCTTGGAGCCCCTCCACATGGATCTCTTTGGTCCTCCATATTTTGATAGCCTTGGGGGAAGGAAGTATTGTTTGGTGATCGTCGATGACTACTCAAGATACACTTGGGTATATTTCTTCAAGAGGAAGAGTGAGGCTCAACAAACCGTCATCGACTTTGCAAATGAAGTTCAACGGCAACATGAGGCAAAGATTCTGATGATAAGAAGTGACAATGGCACCGAGTTCAAGACCTACACCTTGAATGAGTTCCTTAGTGATGAGGGGATCAAGCACTAATACTCCGCACCCTATACCCCTCAACAAAATGGTGTTGCGGAAAGAAAGAACCGGACATTGATGGATGTGGCAAGGACCATGATGCCTCCCAAGTAACGTAGAGTTTGATGAAAATAATGGCTCCCAAGTGGAGCAAAGTGGTCTTTGTGATGTAGTGTTGGGGAACGTTGCATGGGAAACAAAAATTTTCCTACGCACACGCAAACCTATCCATGGTGATGAGCATCTACGAGAGGGAGAGTGGATCTACGTACCCTTGTAGATCCCTAAGCGGGAAGCGTTAAGAAACGCGGTTGGTGTAGTCGAACGTATTCGTGATTCAAATCGCCGAGCGTCCCGCGATCCAATCACGATCTGTCCCGCGATCTCACCATGATTCGTCCCGCGATCACGTCACGAACCGTCCCGCGATCCAATCACGAACCGTCCCGTGGCCTTGATCACGGGCCTTCCAATCTAGTACCGAATGGACGACACCTCCGCGTTCAGCACACGTGCAACTTGATGACGATCTCCATCGTCTTGATCCAGCAAGAAGAAGTGGAGAGGAGGAAGAGTTTGCCGTTAGCGTGACGACGCTCCGACGATGGTGGTGGAGCAATTCTGGCAGGGCTTCGCCTAAGCACTGCGGAAATACGATCTAGAGGAGAAACTATGCACCGGTGGAACGGGTAGCACGTGGCCGGAAAAACTATGTAAAAACCCTCTATTCCACCAGTATATATAGGAGGAGAGGAGAGGTAGCCTTGGCGCAAGGGCAAGGCCCTCTAGGAGTCGGCCGGCCAAGGTGGAGGAGTCCTACTCCTCCTCCAATCCTAGTAGGAGTAGGATTCACCCTTTTTGCCGTTTTTTCACCTTTTTCTTTAGGCCTTTTCCTCCTGGTGCCATGGGACTTTTGTGGCTGTTCCACCAGACCACTAAGGGATGGTTATTATTCTCCCACAGCCCATGGACTCTCTAGGGTCGAAATACCCCTCCCGGAGGTCTCCCGGTACACTACCGGCACTCCGGTACACTACCGATGAGCCCGAAACTTTTCCGGCGACCAAACTGGGACTTCCTATATATGAATCTTTACCTCCGGACCATTCCGAAGCTCCTCGTGACATCCAGGATCTCATCCGGGACTCCGAACAAACTTCGGTCACCACCATACATAACTCTATACTATCGAAACGTCACCAAACCTTAAGTGTGCAGACCCTGCTGGTTCGAGAACTATGTAGACATGACCGAGACACCTCTACGGTCAATATCCAATGGCGGGACCTGGATGTCCACATTGGCTCCTACATATTCTACGAAGATCTTTATCGGTCGAACCTCTATGTCAAGGATTCAGTTAATCCCGTATGATGTTCCCTTTGTTCTTCGGTATGTTACTTGCCCGAGATTCGATCGTTGGTATCTGCATACCTAGTTCAATCTCGTTACTGGCAAGTCTCTTTACTCATTCCATAATACAAGATCCCGCAACTAACAATTAGTCACATTGCTTGTAAGGCTCATTGTGATGTTGTATTACCGAGTGGGCCCTGAGATACCTCTCCGTCACACGGAGTAACAAATCCCAGTCTCGATCCATGTCAATTCAACAGACACCCTCGGAGACACCTGTAGAGCATCTTTATAGTCACCCAGTTACGTTGCGACGTTTGATACACACAAGGTACTCCTCCGATATCTGTGAGTTGCATGATCTCATGGTCATAGGAACATATACTTGACATGCAGAAAACAGTAGCAATAAACTGACACTATCATAAGCTACGTTTGTAGTTTGGGTCTTGTCCATCACATCATTCTCCTAATGATGTGATTCTGCCATCAAATGACATCTCATGTCCATGGCTAGGAAACCTTAACCATCTTTCAATCAACGAGCTAGTTCACTAGAGGTATACTAGGGACATTGTGTTTGTCTATGTATCCACACATGTATCCATGTTTCCAATTAATACAATTATAGCATGGATAATAAACGATAAACACTTTATTTATTGCCTCTAGGGCATATTTCCAACAGTCTCCCACTTGCACTAGAGTCAATAATCTAGTTCACATCACTATGTGATTTACATTGTAATGAATCGAACACTCATGCAGTTCTGGTGTTGATCATGTTTAGCCCTCGGGAGAGGTTTAGTCAACGGGTCTGCAACATTCAGATCCGTGTGCACTTTGCAAATATTTATGTCTTTCTCCAAGATGTAATCGCGGATGGAGTTGAAGCGTCACTTTATGTGTCTGGTCCTCTTGTGAAACCTTGGTTCCTTGGCCAGAGCAATGACACCAGTGTTGTCACAGAACAGGTTCATTGGATTCAATGCACTAGGCACTACTCCAAGATCCGTCATGAACTGCTTCATCCAGACACCTTCCTTCGCCGCCTCCGAGGCTGCGATGTATTCTGCTTCGCACGTAGAATCAGCTACCACGCTTTGCTTGGAACTGCACCAGCTTACCGCTCCCCCGTTAAGAATAAATACGTATCCGGTTTGCGACTTACAGTCGTCCGGATCAGTGTCAAAGCTTGCATCGACGTAACCCTTTACGACGAGCTCTTCATCACCTCCATAAACGAGAAACATTTCCTTAGTCCTTTTCAGGTGCTTAAGGATATTCTTGACCGCTTGCCAGTGCTCCATTCTAGGATCACTTTGAAACCTTCCGGCCATACTTATGGCAAGGCTAACATCGGGTCTTGTGCACAGCATTGCATACATGATAGAGCCTATGGCTGAAGCATAGGGGATGACACTCATCTTTTCTCTATCTTCTGCAGTGACTGGGCATTGAGTCTTACTCAACTTCACACCTTGTAATACAGGCAAGAACCCCTTCTTGGACTGTTCCATTTTGAACTTCTTCAAAACTTTATCAAGGTATGTGCTCTGTGAAAGTGCTATTAAGCGTCTCGATCTATCTCTATAGATCTTAATGCCTAATATGAAAGCAGCTTCTCCTAGGTCCTTCATTGAAAAACTCTCGTTCAAATATTCTTTCACGCCTTCCAGCATTTCTATATTGTTTCCAATCAGCAATATGTCATCCACATATAATACTAGAAACGCTATAGAGCTCCCACTCACTTTCTTGTAAATACAAGCTTCTCCGTAAACTTGTATAAACTCAAACGCTTTGATCACCTCATCAAAGCGCTTATTCCAACTCCGAGATGCTTGCACCAGCCCATAAATGGATCGCTGGAGTTTGCAAACTTTGTCAGCATTCTCTGGATCGACAAAACCTTCGGGTTGCATCATATACAACTCTTCCTCAAGGAAAACGTTGAGGAACGCTGTTTTTACATCCATCTGCCAAATTTCATAGTCGAAATAGGCAGCTATTGCTAACATGATTCTGACAGACTTAAGCATCGCTACGGGTGAGAAAGTCTCATCGTAGTCAACTCCTTGAACTTGTGAAAAACCCTTTGCCACAAGTCGAGCTTTATAGACGGTGACATTACCGTCCGCGTCTGTCTTCTTCTTAAAGATCCATTTGTTTTGAATGGCCTTTCGCCCTTCAGGTAATACTTCCAAAGTCCATACTTTGTTTTCATACACGGATCCCATCTTGGATTTCATGGCCTCTAACCATTTCTCAGAATCCGGGCCCATCACTGCTCCTCCATAGCTCGTAGGTTCATTGTTGTCCAACAACATGACCTCCAAGACAGGGTTGGCGTACCACTCAGGGGTAGCACGCGGCCTTGTCGACCTACGAGGTTCAATAGCTGCTTGATCCGAAGCTTCATGATCATCATCATTAACTTCCTCTTCTACCGTCGTAGGTTCCACAGAAACATTTTTCTATGTTGCGCTACTTTCTGGTTGAAGTAAAGGTTCAATAACCTCATCAAGCTCTATTTTCCTCCCACTCAATTCTTTCGAGAGAAACTCTTTCTCAAGAAATGTTCCGTTTTTAGCGACAAACAATTTGCCTTCGGATCTGAGATAGAAGGTATACCCGACTGTCTCTTTCGGGTATCCTCTGAAGACGCATTTCTCCGCTTTGGGTTCCAGCTTTTCAGGCTGAAGCTTTTTGACATAAGCATCACATCCCCAAATTTTAAGAAATGATAACTTTGGCTTCTTGCCAAACCACAGTTCATATGGCATCGTCTCAACGGATTTTGATGGTGCCCTATTTAAAGTGAATGCAGCTGTCTCTAATGCATAACCCCAAAACGATAGTGGTAAATCTGCAAGAGACATCATAGAAAGCACCATATCTAATAAGGTTCGATTACGACGTTCGGACACACCATTACGCCGTGGTGTTCCGGGCGGTGTCAACTGTGAAACAATTCCACATTGTCTTAAGTGACTGCCAAACTCATAACTCAGATATTCACCTTCTCGATCAGATCGTAGGAACTTAATCTTTTTGTTACGATGATTCTCAACTTCACTCTGAAATTGCTTGAACTTTTCAAATGTTTCAGACTTGTGTTTCATTAAGTAAATATACCCATATCTACTTAAGTCATCAGTGAAGGTGAGAAAATAACGATATCCACCACGCGCTGTAACATTCATTGGACCGCACACATCAGTGTGTATGATTTCCAATAAGTCACTCGCCCGTTCCATTGTTCCGGAGAACGACGTTTTAGTCATCTTGCCCATGAGGCATGGTTCACATGTGTCAAGTGATTCAAAATCAAGTGACTCCAAAAGTCCATCAGCATGGAGCTTCCTCATGCGTTTTACACCAATATGACCTAAACGGCGGTGCCACAAGAAAGTGCTACTATCATTATCAATTCTACATCTTTTGGCATCAATGTTATGAACATGTGTGTCATTACTATCAAGATTCAATATGAATAAACCCCTAACATTGGTGCATGACCATAAAAGATATTACTCATATAAATAGAACAACCTTTATTCTCTGATTTAAATGAGTAACCGTCTCGCAATAAACAAGATCCAGATATAATGTTCATGCTTAACGCAGGCACTAAATAACAATTATTCAAGTTCATCACTAATCCCGATGGTAATTGAAGAGAGAGCGTGCCGACGGCGATCACATCAACCTTGGAACCATTTCCCATGCGCATCGTCACTTCGTCCTTTGCCAGCCTTCGTTTATTCCGTAGTTCCTGCTTTGAGTTGCAAATGTGAGCAATCGAACCGGTATCAAATACCCAGGCACTACTACGAGAGCCAGTAAGGTACACATCAATAACATGTATATCATATATACCTTGTTTGTCGTTGGCCGGTTTCTTGTCAGCAAGGTACTTGGGGCAGTTCCGCTTCTAGTGAGCAGTTCCTTTGCAATGAAAGCACTCAGTTTCTGGCTTGGGTCCATGCTTGGGCTTCTTTGCAGGAGTAGCAACTGCTTTGCTATCCTTCTTGGTTTTACCCTTCTTTCCCTTGCCCTTGACTTTGCCATTTTTGTTGAAACTAGTGATTTTATTGACCATCAACACTTGATGTTCTTTCTAGATTTCAGACTCAGCGACTTTTAGCATCGCAAACAGCTCGGCGACTGACTTGTTCATCCCGTGCATGTTATAGTTCATTACAAAGCTCTTGTAACTAGGTGGCAGTGATTGAAGAACTCTGTCAGTGATCGCCTCTAGCGGAAGGGCAATTCCCAACTCCGCTAGACGAGTTGAATACCCAGACATTCTGAGTATATGTTCACTTATAGACCCGTTCTCCTCCATCTTGCAAGCATAGAACTTATCGGAGGTTTCATACCTCTCGATCCGGGCGTTCTTCTGAAAGATAAACTTCAACTCCTGGAACATCTCATATGCTCCATGACGTTCAAAACGTCTTTGAAGTCCCGGTTCTAAGCCATATAATATTGCACACTGAACTATTGAGTAATCTCCAGTACGTGCCTCCCAAGCGTTCTTAACGTCTTCGGAGGTCATGTCTTCTGGTTGGTCACCAAGCGGTGCATCAAGGACTTATGATTTCTAGGAAGCCGTGAGGATAATCCTCAGATTACGGGCCCAGTCAACAAAGTAACTTCCATCATCTTTCAGTTTAGCTTTCTCTATGAACGCATTAAAATTCAGGGGTGCTACTGCGCGAGCCATTGATCTACAACATAAATATGCAAAGTTCATCTAGACTATTGTTCAAGATAATGAGTTTAGTTAATCAAATTACTAAAGCTCCCACTCAAATTGACATCCCTCAGGTCATCTGAGTGTCACATGATCCAAATCCACCAACTCAAGTCCGATCATCACGTGAGTTGAGGTGGCTTCAATACTGAACATCATTATGTTGATCATATCTACTATATGACTCATGTTCGACCTTTCAGTCTCTTGTGTTTTGAGGCCATGTCTGTACATGCTAGGCTCATCAAGTTTAACCCGAGTGTTCTGCATGTGCAAAACTGGCTTGCACCCGTTGTATGTGAACGTAGAGTCTATCACACCCGATCATCACGTGGTGTCTCAACACAACGAACTTTCGCAACGGTGCGCATTCGAGGAGAACACAATTTTATCTTGAAATTTAAGTGAGGGATCACCTTATAATGCTACCGCCGTACTAAGCATAACAAGGTGCATAAAAGGATTAACATCACATGCAATTCATAAGTGACATGGTATGGCCATGAACTTGTGCTTTAGATCTCCATCTTGAAAGCACCGGCATGATCTTCATCGTCACCGGCACAACACCATGATCTCCATCATCTTGATCTCCATCAACGTGTCGCCATCGAGGTTGTCACGCCCTGCATGCTTCTACTACTATTGCTACCGTTTAGCGATAAAGTAAAGCATTACCTAGCGCTTAATGATTGACACACAGGTCATAAAATAATTAAAGACAACCCTATGGCTCCTGCCGGTTGCCGTACTCATCGACATGCAAGTCGTGAAATTCTATACATCACATGATCATCTCATACATCTCATATATCACATCATGTAATTGGCCATATCACATCACAACATACCCTGCAAAAACAAGTTAGACGTCCTCTAATTGTTGTTGCATGTTTTACGTGGATGCTACGGGTTTCTAGCAAGAACGATTCTCACCTACGCATAAACCACAACGGTGATACATAATTTGCTTTTCAACCTTCTCAAGGATCGCCTTTGTCGAATCCGATCCAACTAAAGTGAGAGAAACTGCCACCCGCAAGCCATCTAGGCAACAAGTTGCGTCGAGGGAACCAGTCTCTCATAAGCGTACGAGTAATGTTGGTCCAGGCCGATTCATCTCACAATACCGCTGAACCAAAATCCGACCAAGGAAGGAAGCAATCTAAGCATCAACGCCCACAAACCTTTTGTGTTCTACTCGAGATCTCATCGAACCATCAACCTAGATCATGATGCCACTGTTGGGGAACGTTGCATGGGAAACAAATTTTTTCCTACGCACACGCAAACCTATCGATGGTGATGAGCATCTACGAGAGGGAGAGTGGATCTACGTACCCTTGTAGATCGCTAAGCGGGAAGCGTTAAGAAATGCGGTTGGTGTAGTCGAACGTATTCGTGATTCAAATCGCCGAGCGTCCCGCGATCCAATCATGATCTGTCCCGCGATCTCATCACGATCCATCCCGCGACCACGTCACGAACTGTCCCGCGATCCAATCACGAACCGTCCCGTGGCCTTGATCGCGGTCCTTCCGATCTAGTACCGAACGGACGGCACCTCCGCGTTCAGCACACGTGTAGCTTGATGACGATCTCCACCGTCTTGATCCAGCAAGAAGAAGTGGAGAGGAGGAAGAGTTCGCCGTCAGTGTGACGGCGCTCCGGCGATGGTGGTGGAGCAATTCCGGCAGGGCTTCGCCTAAGCACTGCGGAAATACGATCTAGAGGAGAAACTATGCACCGGTGGAACGAGTAGCACGTGGCCGGAAAAACTATGTAAAAACCCTCTATTCCACCAGTATATATAGGAGGAGAGGAGAGGCAGCCTTGGCGCAAGGGCAAGGCCCTCTAGGAGTCGGCCGACCAAGGTGGAGGAGTCCTACTCCTCCTCCAATCCTAGTAGGAGTAGGATTCACCCTTTTTGCCTTTTTTTCACCTTTTTCTTTAGGCCTTTTCCTCCTGGCACCATGGGCCTTTTGTGGCTGTTCCACCAGCCCACTAAGGGCTGGTTATTATTCTCCCACAGCCCATGGACTCTCTAGGGTCGAAATACCCCTCCCGGTACACTACCGGCACTCCCGGTACACTACCGATGAGCCCGAAACTTTTCTGGCGACCAAACTGGGACTTCATATATATGAATCTTTACCTCCGGACCATTCCGGAGCTCCTCGTGACGTCCAGGATCTCATCCGGGACTCCAAACAAACTTCAGTCACCACCATACAGAACTCTATACTACCGAAACGTCACCAAACCTTAAGTGTGCAAACCCTGCTGGTTCGAGAACTATGTAGACATGACCGAGACACCTCTACGGTCAATAACCAATGGCGGGACCTGGATGTCCACATTGGTTCCTACATATTCTACGAAGATATTTATCGGTCGAACCTCTATGTCAAGGATTCAGTTAATCCCGTATGATGTTCCCTTTGTTCTTCGGTATGTTACTTGCCCGAGATTCGATCGTTGGTATCTGCATACCTAGTTCAATATCGTTACCTCAAGTCTCTTTACTCGTTCCGTAATACAAGATCCCGCAACTAACAATTAGTCACATTGCTTGTAAGGCTCATTGTGATGTTGTATTACCGAGTGGGCCCTGAGATACCTCTCCGTCACACGAAGTAACAAATCCCAGTCTCGATCCATATCAATTCAACAGACACCCTTGGAGACACCTGTAGAGCATCTTTATAGTCACCCAGTTACGTTGCGACGTTTGATACACACAAGGTACTCCTCCGATATCTGTGAGTTGCATGATCTCATGGTCATAAGAACATATACTTGACATGCAGAAAACAGTAGCAATAAACTGACACGATCATAAGCTACGTTTGTAGTTTGGGTCTTGTCCATCACATCATTCTCCTAATGATGTGATCCCGTCATCAAATGACATCTCATGTCCATGGCTAGGAAACCTTAACCATCTTTCAATCAACGAGCTAGTTCACTAGAGGTATACCAGGGACATTGTGTTTGTCTATGTATCCACACATGTATCCATGTTTCCAATTAATACAATTATAGCATGGATAATAAACGATTATCATGAACAAGGAAATACAATAATAAACACTTTATTTATTGCCTCTAGGGCATATTTCCAACAGTAGCTGATGAAATTCCTCCCCAAGTCATTAGAAGAATGGGTGTGGGACACTTCCTACCCGTTGAGGAACCTCTTGTGGCCGAAGGAGAAGGACAATGTTCCACTCAAGTGGAACCATCACTGACACAAGACCCACATGCTTCCGACGAACAAAATGAATGCCCTCTACCACATGGACAAGATCAAGGGAAAGATCAATCTACTAGAAATGGTGTCATACCAAGTGATACCCAAGATCAAGTCCACGACCCCGAGCAAGCTCAAGATCAAGATCTCATTCAAGATCAAGAGCAAGCTCATAATGGCACTCAAGATCATCAAGATGATGCTCCTCCTCCAGATGTTGACTCTCAACCTTTTAGGATGGAGATCTTAGATAGACAAGCTGCCACAGATGCTGCCAAGATGGAAAACTACAACATTTGTTATAAAACGTCTACGGCAGATTAGAAAGAGGGGTAACCACTCATAGACAATTAACAAACTTTTGTGAACATCACACGTTTGTTTCTTGCATTGAGACCCTCAAGGTACAAGATGCGCTCGAGGACATGGAGTGGGTTGAAGCCATGCACGATGAACTCAACAACTTCGAGCGCAACCAAGTGTGGCGATTGGTACCAAGACCAAAGGAGAACCACAATGCCATTGGAACTAAATGGATCTTCAAAAACAAGCAAGATGCGAACGGTGTCGTCATTCACAACAAGGAAAGATTAGTGGCACAAGGCTACTCCCAAGTCGAGGGTATCGACTATGGTGAAACCTTTGCTCCCATTGCTAGCCTTGAATCTATTCGCATGTTGCTTGCATATGCTTCTCATCATAACTTTAAATTATATCAAATGGATGTTAAAAGTGCATTTCTTAATGGTCCTCTTAAGGAGTTGGTATATGTTCAGCAACCCCTGGGCTTCGAGGATCCCAAGTTCCCCAATCATGTATACGTTCTCGATAATGCTCTCTATGGCCTTAAACAAGCCCCACATGCGTGGTATGAGCACCTTACCGAGATGTTGCAATACCGTGGGTTTGAAATTGGGAAAATTGGTCCCACTCTTTTCACGAAGAAGGTTAATGGGAACTTGTTCATATGCCAACTATATGTTGATGATATTATATTTTGTTCTCCTAACAAAGCTTTCAATGAAGAGTTTGCCACACTAATGACCAATACGTTTGAGATGTCTATGATGGGAGAGTTGAAGTTCTTCCTTGGATTCGAAGTCAAACAACGAAGTCAAGGAACCTTCATCAATCAAGCTAAATACACTCAAGACATGCTCAAGAGATTCAACATGAATGAACTTAATCCACCCAAGGCCAACACTCCTATGCCTCTTAAATGCTACCCACTGATCCCAATGGTAAAGCAGTGGATCAAAATGTATATCGCTCCATGATTGGATCCTTGCTTTACCTTTGTGCATCTAGACCGGATATTATGTTGGTTGTGGGAACTTGTGCACGTTTTCAATCTGGACCTAAGGACAACCACTATGTGGCAGTCAAACGAATCTTTCGATATTTGGCTCATACCCCAAACTTTGGCTTATGGTACCCCAAAGGCGCTTCATTTGATCTCATAGGATACTCGGACTCGGATTGGGCGGGAGACTGTGTGGAGAGGAAGTCAACTTCTGGAGGCTTCCAATTCCTTGGTCGCTCTCTGGTAAGTTGGTTTTCAAAGAAACAAAATTGTGTTTCTCTCTCGTCCACCGAGGCCGAGTATGTAGCTGCTGCCAGTTGCTGTGCACATATTCTTTTGGTGAGGCAAACTTTAAAGGATTATGGTGTCAATTGTGACAAAGTTCCTCTTTACTATGACAATGAATGTGCCATTATGATCTCCAGCAAACCGGTTCAACATTGCAAGATGAAGCACATTGATATTCGTCATCATTTTCTCCGGGATCACAACAAGCGAGGAGATATCAATCTTATCCATCTCAACACTAACGAGAAACTTGTAGATATTTTCACAAAGCCATTGGATGAAGCAAGATTTCGTGAGTTAAGGCATGAGCTAAAATCATTGATTCGAGCAATGTGGTTTGAACGTGTGCACACCCCACCACACTCATCATTATGTCTAGTTTAGATGTAGGCATGAACATAGGGGGGTCTAGTTCTCTCAATGAGCTATCCCTCCTCCTATTATGAATTAATTAATCAAGTCTTTCACATTAGTCATTTTTGATGACACTTGTGCTTCAAAGACGATTTTTGGTCATGGGCCCAAGGTTACAATCTTCGCAGTGCCATACCAATTGACTCAAGCATAGGTGGCATTGGCCACCGCCCCCACCTCCTAGTGAGGCATTTGATTTTCTAGAGCATTTTTTTGGGTCGAATGTGTTGATCCAAGTCTTTGTCTCTTCGCGTTTGGTTTATTGTAAAGACTTGGAGTAATTCTTTTTATGTATTTTTGTGGAATGTTATGATGCTGTTCATGGTCTCAGATTTGTTGCATTCTTTATTTTGTGTGTTGGGAGTAGTTTTTGGTCATAAGCAGTACTACCACTTTGATGGACGGTACTACCGCTCAATGGAAGTACCGCCCATGCTAGCGGTACTACCGCTTCGGGGGCTCGCTGTCAATTCAAGTGGTGGGCAGGGGGAGTTCTAACTCCTCCCCATACCCATTCACTATCTCTTCCCCGTTCGTGGCGACCAAAACTCTCCCGGAGGCCAGGTCCAGATCTCCCATTCCGTGCCCTTCTTCGCATTTCCATCCAGTGGGATTGATTCCCACCTTTCCCTCGTGCCATGGACCCCAGTATTGCCCTCGTTCTTTCTCGTTTTGACCTACTTTTTCTTAGATCTTGCATCCAGGGCAATGCGTGTGGTGTCTCTTTTTTTCTCGCTATTTATTGGCATGAGTAGGACGTGAATGATGTCTAGAGATTCATATGAATGTTAGGGGCTCGGTGTGTGTTGGATCCATGGGTTCTTCCCTGCCGCGGGATCTTCCCGTCGCTAGGGCGGCACTACCGCTCGGGCATGACCGTACTACCGCTCTAAGAGGAAGTACCGCTCCTGCCCCAGCGGCACTACCACTTATCACTGGTTTCCTCCATATCCCTGTGCTTTACTCTCTCTCTCTCTAGTATTTTTTGCTTGGCTTTTGCTGGTTATTTACATTTGGTGTGTCTCTTGCCATTTGCTTCTTTGTGAGTTCAGGTGATGATGGCTTTGCTCATCGTGTGAATCCAAGCTATGGTGGTTCCAAGAAGTACCGCATGTCTGATGATGTTGATGCTGACTCAAGTGCTCAACCCCAGAGGCAGTTCATAACCCACAAGTATAGGGGATCGCAACAATTTTCGAGGGTAGTGTATTCAACCCAAATTTATTGATTCGACACAAGAGGAGCCAAAGAATATTCTTGAGTATTCGCAGCTGAGTTGTCAATTCAACCACACCTCAAAGACTTAATATTTGTAGCAAAGTATTCAGTAGCAAAGTAGTATGGAAGTAACGGTAAGGGTAGCAAAAGTAACAGTACCAGTTTTGTAGTGATTGTAACAGTAGCAGCGGAGAAGTAACTTAGCAAAGATCAATATGTGGAAAACTCGTAGGAAATGGATTAGTGATGGATAATTACATCGGATGGCATTCATCATGCAACAGTTATAACATAGGGTGACACAGAACTAGCTTCAATTCATCAATGTAATGTAGGCATGTATTCCATATATAGTCATACGTGCTTATGGAAAAGAACTTGCATGCCATGTTTTGTCCTACCCTCCCGTGGCAGCGGGGTCCAAATGGAAACTAAGGGATATTAAGGCCTCCTTTTAATAGAGAACCGGACCAAAGCATTAGCACTTAGTGAATACATGAACTCCTCAAACTATGGTAATCACCGGAAAGAATCCCAGTTATTGTCACCCTGGGGGATGCGGATCATAACTCATAATAGGTGTATAAAACTTGCAAGATAGGATCAAGAACACATATATATTGACGAAAACATTATAGGTTCAGATCTAAAATCATGGCACTCGGGCCCTAGTGACAAGCATTAAACATAACAAAGTCATAATGATACGTATCCAATGTATCTATAATTTATGAAGTATCGATGCCATGTTTACAATAATTCTATATGACTTTGGTATGATTTTACTTGAACTAACCCGGATAGATGTTGTTTTCAGCAGAACTACCATGATGTCGTTTTTTGTGCAGAAATAAAAGTTCTCGGAATGGGCTGAAAATTGAGTATGATTTTTTCCGGACCAAAAGAGACCCTCGAAACAGTGGAGTTGGGACAAAAGAGCGAAGAGGAGGTCACAAGCCTGCCTCGCACGGCCAACCCCCCTGCCCACGCCTAGCAGACTTGTCACCGCCTTGTGGCCCCCCTTGACGTGAGATCTACACCAAAAATTCCTATAAATATAGAAACCTGCGTAAAGAAACCTAGATCGGGAGTTTCGCTACCGCAAGCTTCTAGAGCCACGAAAAACCAATAGGGAGCCCATTCCGGCACCCTGTCGAAGGGGGAAACCATCACCAGAGGCCATCTTCGTCATCCCGGCGGCCTCCATGACGAGGAGGGAGTAGTTCACCCTCGGGGCTGAGGGTATGTACCAGTAGCTATGTGTTTGATCTCTCTCTCTCTCTCTCACTCGTGTTCTTGAGATGGCACGATCTTGATGTACCGCGAGCTTTATTGATATAGATGAATCATATGGAGTTTCCCCTCTATATCTTGTTGTGATGAATTGAGTTTTCCCTTTGAAGTTTTCTTATCGGATTGAGTCTTTAAGGATTTGAGAACACTTGATGTATGTCTTGCGATGGGATATCCGTGGTGACAATGGGATGTTCTATTGATCCACTTGATGTATGTTTTGGTGATCAACTTGCGGGTTCTGTGACCTTGGGAATCTATGCATAGGGGTTGGCGCACGTTTTTGTCTTGACTTTCCGGTAGAAACTTTTGGGCACTCTTTGAAGTTCTTTGTGTTGGATTAAACATGATGAATCTGAAATTGTGTGATGCATATCGTATAATCAAGCCCATGGGTACTTGTGGTGACATTGGAGTATCTAGGTGACATTAGGGTTTTGGTTGATGTGTATCTTAAGGTGTTATTTTAGTACGAACTCTAGGGCCGTTCGTGACACTTATAGGGATAGCTCCTAAGATTGATTGGAAAGATAACTTTGAGGTGGTTCCGTACCCTACAATAATTTCTTCGTTATTTCTTCACTATTTGAGACTTTGGAGTGAACTCTTTGTCGCACGAGAGGTACTTACATATGATTCAACTATGCCAATATTGTTGAGAGAAATTGCACTAGTGAAAGTATGGACCCTAGGCCTTGTTTCCAAGCATTTATACAACGTTTTGCTCGTTGTTTACTATTTGTTATGTTGCTGTTTTTATATTTTCAGATTACAAAAACCTATATCTACCATCCATATTGCACTTGTATCACCATCTCTTCGCCTAACTAGTGTACCTATACAATTTGCCATTGTATTGGGTGTGTTGGGGACACAAGAGACTCTTTGTCATTTGTTTGCAGGGTTGTTCGAGAGAGACCATCTTGATCCTATGCCTCCCACAGATTGATAAACCTTAGGTCATCCACTTGAGGGAAAATTGCTACTGTCCTACAAAACTCTATGTTTGGAGGCCCAACACGAGTCTACAAGAAGAAGGTTGCGTAGTAGACATCAAGCTCTTTTCTGGCGCTGTTGCCGGGGAGGCGAGTGCTTGAAGGTATATCTTTAGATCTTGCAATGAAATGTTTCAGTTTATTGTTTTTCACAAGTTTGGTTTTATAAAATAAAACTACAAAAAATGGAATTGAGGTTGCCTCATATGCTCATCTTTTTAATGTCTTTCGTGAAAATGATGGAAAGGAAAATTGTGCTCAAGTGTTAGAAGAAGAAGTTATTAAAATGTTTGGCACTAAATCTTTGAGTGATGAGCACGATAGAAATATTGTTAGTATGAATTCTCTGAATATCCATGATGTTAATGATATGCAAAGCCACAAGTTTGGGGATGCTATGTTTGATGAAGAAGATATTTTTAGTCCCCCAAGTTTTGATGAGCAAAACTATTATGATGATGGCATGCCTCCTATCTATGATGATTATTGTGATGCCACATATGCTATAAATAGTAATGACAACCATGAAACCTATTATCATTATTTTAATATTCAATGTGGTTATGTCAATCAAGTGTCACATGATAGTTATTTTTTTGAGTTTGCTCCCACTATTATGAATGAGAAGAAGTTTGCTTATGTGGAGAGTGATAAATTTTCTATGCTTGTAGATCATGAAAAGAATGCTGTATGTGATAGTTATATTGTGAAATTACTTCATGATTTTACTGAAAATTATTATGAGGGAGGAACATATGCTTGTAGGAATTGCAATAATACCAAGTTTCCTCTCTATGTGTTCAAAGTTTTGAAGTTATGCTTGTTTTGCCTTCCTATGCTAGATGATTATTGTTCCCATAAATTGTTTGCTCACGAAATACCTATGCATAGGAAGTGGGTTAGAATTAAATGTATTTGTCATGTGATTCATGATCCTCTCTTGCATGTTTCAACTACTATTCCTATGTGAGCATCATTTAAATCACCATGCCTAGCTAAAAGGCATTAAAGAAAAGCGCTTGTTGGGAGACAACCCAACACTTTTACCTTATGTATTTACGTGTTCACATGATTAATCTACAGTAGTTATCATGTTTTGTGTATTTTATTTCAATAATGCCAAGTAAAGCCTTTGAGATAGTGTGGATACTGCTGGAAATATGCCCTAGAGGCAATAATAAAATGGTTATTATTGTATTTCCTTGTTCATGATAATTGTCTATTGTTCATGCTATAATTGTGTTAACCGGAAACCGTAATACATGTGTGAATACATAGACCACAACATGTCCCTAGTGAGCCTCTAGTTGACTAGCTAGTTGATTAATAGATGGTCACGGTTTCATGACCATGGACATTGGATGTCGTTGATAACGGGATCACATCATTAGGAGAATGATGTGATGGACAAGACCCAATCCTAAGCATAGCACAAGATCGTGTAGTTCGTCTGCTAAAGCTTTTCCAATGTCAAGTATCATTTCCTTAGAACATCAGATTGTATAACTCCCAGATACCGTACGAATGCTTTGGGTGTGCCAAACATCACAACATAACTGGGTGGCTATAAAGGTGCACTACGGGTATCTCCGAAAGTGTCTGTTGGGTTGGCACGAATCGAGACTGGGATTTGTCACTCCGTATGACCGAGAGGTATCTCTGGGCCCACTCGGTAAGATATCATCATAATGAGCTCAATGTGACTAAGGAGTTAGACACGGGATGATGTGTTGTGGAATGAGTAAAGAGACTTGCCGGTAACGAGATTGAACAAGGTATAGGGATACCGACGATCGAATCTCGGGCAAGTATCATACCGGTAGACAAAGGGAATTGTATACGGGATTGATTGAATCCCCGACATCGTGGTTCATCCGATGAGATCATCGTGGACCATGTGGGAGCCAACATGGGTATCCAGATCTCGCTGTTGGTTATTGACCGGAGAGGTGTCTCGGTCATGTCTACGTGTCTCCCGAACCCGTAGGGTCTACACACTTAAGGTTCGATGACGCTAGGGTTATAGGGAAATAGTGGATGTGGTTACCAAAGGTTGTTCAGAGTCCTGGATGAGATCCCGGAGGTCACGAGGAGTTCCGGGATGGTCCGAAGACAAAGATTGATATATAGGAAGTGAGGTTTTGGTTACCGAAAATGTTTCGGGCGTCATCGGTAATGTACCGGGACCACTGGAAGGGTTCCGGGGGTCCACCGGGAGGGGCCACGGGCCTCGGAGGGTTGCATGGGCCGAAGGTGGAGGGAACCAGCCCCTAGGTGGGCTGGTGCGCCCCTCCCACCTGGCCAAGGCACAGCAAGGAGAGAGAGGGGGGGGGGGGGAAACCCTAGGCCTAGATGGTCCCTAGGCCCACCCTAGGGCTGCCGCACCACCTCACCCTCCCTCTTGGCCGCCCGCCAAGATCCCATCTAGGGCTGCCGCACCACCTAGGGTGGGAACCCTAGGGGTGGGCACCCTCCTCCCTCTCCTCCTATATATATTGGTGCCCTTAGGTCTGTTTGAGACACGCATCTCTTTCTCCCATGACGCATGCCTACTCCTCCCTCTCCTCGTTCTCCGTAGTGCTTGGCGAAGCCCTGCAGGAGACCACGCAGCTCCACCATCACCACGCTGTCATGCTGCTGGAGCTCTCCCTCAACCTCTCCTTCCTCCTTACTGGATCAAGGCGTAGGAGACGTCACCGGGCTGCACGTGTGTTGAACGCGGAGGCTCCGTTGTTCGGCGCTAAGATCGGAGTCCACCGCGATCTGAATCGCTACGAGTACGACTCCACCAACCGCGTTCTTGTAACGCTTCCACTTAGAGATCTTCAAAGGTTGGAAGATCCACTCTCCCCTTACTCGTTGCTGGTTTCTCCATGGATAGATCTTGGTGAACACGTAGGAATTTTTTTGATTTACTACTACGTCTTCCAACAAATACTTGCTTGTTTGATTCTATGCAAAAATAGAAAGTTTTCCATACAGTATATGAATTATATGATTTTTTTGGAGAGATAAAAAATTCTTAAATTTTTACATAACATTTATATGCAAATTCCTTGAGTTTTCCTAATTTTTCAGAATTTTTAGAGTTAGGGAAGTATGGTTATCATGCAGATCTTTACAGACTGTTCTGTTTTTGACAGATTCTGTTTTGCGTGCATAGTTTGCTTGTTTTAAGTGTTCCTATAGCTTATATTGAGTAATATAAATTGTGGGAATGATGTAATAAAGTAGGTATAACTTGTAAACAATTCGGAATCTTGTCTTGACAGTACCTAAGTGAATGATGTATCTTTACTACACTAACCCTTCTCACAAAGTTCCGTTAAGTTTTGTGTGATTGAAGTTTTCATGTTTTTGGTGAGACACTGATATAAGGAGAATAAGGAGTGACAAGAACATAAGATTGGGGATGCCCAAGGCACCCCCATGTTAATATCCAAGGAATACTCAAGTGCCTAAGCTTAGGGATGCCCCGGAAGGCATCCCCTCTTTCGTCTTCAACATTATCGGTATATCTTACTTAGAGCTATATTTTTATTCATCACATAATATGATTTTTGATTGGAGCATCATTTTATTTTGTTGTAATATGTTAGGTGTTATTTATAATCTTGTTTTTCAATAAAAATTTCCAAGAATTGCCTTAGGATGCTTGCATTGCATGTTTTGATATGTGCTGAGTAAAAACAGAAACTTCTACTGTAGTGTTTGAATTTTCATATTTTACTGGAACGTGGAAAATTTCTGAAATTTTTACACAGTATTTTAATATAAATTATTTCTCATTTAATAAATTTTCATAATTTTCTGAGTTATATAAGTACACTGGTTTCATAAGTGCTACAGACTGTTTTGTTTGGACAGACTGCTGTCATAATTTTGTTATCTACTTATCCTATAGTTTCCGTAGCCTATATTGGTAGATATAAATTGTGGAAATGATAGTATACAGTACATAATGTTTGAAAATTATTGTGCAACTTGTCTTGGAAGTACATGAAGTGTTGATTTGTTCTTATGTGTACTAACCTATCTCACGAGTTCTTTTCAAGTTTTGTGTGGATGGAGTTTTTGAGAATAGGTGAAACCGGGATATGAGAGGATTGAACAAGATACAAAAGATCAAGCTTCACATATAAGAATATCATAAATCTGAAATTATATATGTTTTATATTCTTATCCCATGAGGATTAATGACTTCACATATAAGAAGTATAGGAGGTAAACTTTATTGAAAGTTAGCAAACACCGCATTGGTCACTTGAACCATTCATGAAAGAATATTGAAGGAAGAGAGATTTCACATAAAAATATACTATCTTGGACATCTTCTATGATTGTGAATACCCATTAATTATTTTCAAAATTTAGCAAATTAGTTGAAGTTGGACAAGGAAGACAACGTAATGAGTTATGCTTGGGTATATTTGTATAGAAGTTATATTGTCATGGATCCTCCAACATGTGGTGCTTGCTTCCACCTCATATTAGCCAAAATTTCCGCACCAAGTAGAAATACTACTTGTGCATCCAAACACCCTTAAACCCAATTTTTTTCCATATGAGTCCACCATACCTACCTATATGTTGTATTTACCTGCCATTCCAAGTAAATTTGCATGTGCCAAACTCTGAACCTTCAAATAATATTCTGTTTTGTATGCCCGAATCGCTCATATAATGACTAGGGGTTGTAAGTATCTTCCATGCTAGGTGGGTTATTCTCATGATATGTGTTGATTCACTATCATTCATGAGAAATTGGTTGGTAATAGGGATCCCTAGTCCCGAAATCAAAAAATGCAAATAATTAAACAAAACTCCCCCAGGAATGTTGTAGGTATGGACGGTACCCGTGGATTCGGCTCGCCGTGGAGTGTGATTGATTGGTGGAGGGGGAGTAAAAACTTTACCATTCTGTTTGGGAACCGCCTATAATGTATCTAGCATGGAAGATACCGAGATCTCTTGGTTGTTATGGTGACAATGAAAGCATACTGCTCAAAATTATTCTTCTTCTCTGTTTTAAAAGCGCGAGCTCTGGCACCTCTGCAAATCAATGCTCCCCTCTGGGAAGGGCCTACCTTTTACTTTCTAGTACTTACCTTTATGCAAGAGTCATGGTGATATTCACCACTTCCTATATTTTGCCTTTTTATCTTGGCAAGCATCATGTGGTGGGAAAGATCTAAGCATATATGGCCATTCAAATATATTTGATCATGAATTATTATTGTTGACAATTATCTATATGATAAATAAGTTGGGAGGAGAAACTTTAAGTCCGTATCTTTCTCTGTGTTCGACGGATGCCATTTGCTCTAAAAATATGCTTTGAGAGTTAGCAATCATGGAAGACTATATGATAGTTGAGTATGTGGAATTTTGCAAATCAAAGCTCTTACATAGACCCTTCTTGAAAATAAGATGAATTGCAATTGTTTGGTGACTGAAAGCATACTTTGTTAGGCTATACTTTAACATGTGGATAGCTTGTTATTTCACCATGAGAAGTTTTATGAGATGAGCTCTTATTTATGATATATATAATGGCTAGAAAAAGTGTTTGGAACTATCATTGATCAAATTAATGTACTATGCTAGCATTCAAATTTCATAAATTATTTCTTTTATCATTTACCTACTCGAGGACGAGCAGGAATTAAGGTTGGGGATGCTGATACGTCTCCAACGTATCTATAATTTATGAAGTATTCATGCCATGTTTACAATAATTCCATATGATTTTGGTATGATAATTTTAGAACTAACCTGGACTAACGCTGTTTTCAACAAAACTATCAAGGTGTCATTTTTTGTGCAGAAATAAAAGTTCTTGGAATGGGCTGAAAATTTAGTATGATTTTTTCTGGACCAAAAGAGACCACCGAAGTATTGGAGTTGGGACACAAGAGACACGAGGAGGTCACAAGCCTGTCAGACGTGTCCACCCCCTGGCCACGCCTAGCAGGCTTGTCACCACCTCGTGGCCCCCCTTGACATGAGATCGACGCCAAAAATTCCTATAAATATAGAAACCTCCAAAAAGAAACCTAGATCAGGAGTTCCGCCACCGCAAGCCTCCAAATCCACGAAAAACCAATCGAGAGTCCGTTACGGCAGCCTGTCAGAAGGGGAAACCATCATCGAAGGCCATCTTCATCATCCCGGTGGCCTCCATGACGAGGAGGGAGTAGTTCACCCTCGGGGCTGAGGGTATGTACCAGTTGCTATGTGTTTGATATCTCTCTCTCTCACTCGTGTTCTTGAGATGGCACGATCTTGATGTACCACGAGCTTTATTGATATAGATGAATCATATGGAGTTTTCCCCTCTCTATCTTGTTGTGTTGAATTGAGTTTTCCCTTTGAAGTTTTCTTATCAGATTGAGTCTTTAAGGTTTTGAGAACACTTGATGTATGTCTTGCGATGGGATATTCATGGTGACAATGGGATGTTCTATTGATCCACTTGATGTATGTTTTGGTGATCAACTTGTGGATTCTGTGACCTTGGGAATCTATGCATAGGGGTTGGCACACGTTTTTGTCTTGACTTTCCGGTAGAAACTTTGGGGCACTCTTTGAAGTTCTTTGTGTTGGATTGAACTTGATGAATCTGAAATTGTGTGATGCATATCATATAATCAAGCCCATGGGTACTTGTGGTGACATTGGAGTATCTAGGTGACATTAGGGTTTTGGTTGATGTGTATCTTAAGGTGTTATTTTAGTACGAACTCTAGGGCTGTTTGTGACACTTATAGGGATAGCTCATAAGATTGATCAGAAAGATAACTTTGAGGTGGTTTCGTACCCTACAATAATTTCTTCATTAGTTCTCCGCTATTTGAGGCTTTGTAGTGAACTCTTTGTCGCACGAGAGGTACTTACATATGATTCAACTATGTCAATATTGTTGAGAGAAATTGCACTAGTGAAAGTATGGACCCTAGGCCTTGTTTCCAAGCATTTATACAACATTTTGCTCACTGTTTACTATTTGTTATGGTGCTGTTTTTATATTTTCAGATTACAAAACCCTATATCTACCATCCATATTGCACTTGTATCACCATATCTTCGCCTAACTAGTTCACCTATACAATTTTCCATTGTATTGGGTGTGTTGGGGACACAAGAGACTCTTTGTCATTTGGTTGTAGGGTTGTTCGAGAGAGACCATCTTCATTCTACGCCCCCACGGATTGATAAACCTTAGGTCATCCACTTGAGGGAAAATTGCTACTGTCCTACAAAACTCTACGCTTGGAGGTCCAACACAAGTCTACAAGAAGAAGGTTGCATAGTAGACATCACATAGAAACATCAATGTGAGAACATAGTGGATACTAGGGATCAAACCCTAACAAAACTAACTCGACTACATGATAAATATCATCCAACCCATCACCGTCCAGCAAGCCTACGATGGGATTACTCACGAATGGCGGAGAGCATCATGGAATTGGTTATGAAGGATGGTTGGTGATGACGATGGCGTCGATTTCCCCTCTCTGGAGCCCAAAACGGACTCCAAATCTGGCCTCCCGAGGAAGAACAAGAGGTGGCGGCGGCTCCATATCGTGAAACGCGATGAACTCTTCTCACTGATTTTTCTCTCCGCAAATAGGAATAAATAGGAGTGTAATTGAGGTCGGTGGAGCAACAGGGTCCCCATAAGCCTGCTAGGCGCGGCCAGGGTGGGTGGCCGTGCCTGGCAGGCTTGCCACCTGTGGGTGGCCCCCTCCGGTTGATTCTTTCACCAGTATTTTTTATTAACTCCAAAAATATTCTCCATAATTTTTTAGGTCAATCCGAGAAATTTTATTTCTACACAAAATAACACGAAGGCAATTCTGCTAAAAACAGCGTCAGTTTGGGTTAGTTCCATTCAAATCATGCAAATTAGAGTCCAAAACAAGGGCAAAAGAGTTTGGAAAATTAGATACGATGGAGACGTATCAACTCCCCCAAGCTTAACCCATTTTTTTGTCCTCAAGCAATTCAGTTGTTAAACTGAAAGCGATAAAGAAAATTTTTACAAACTCTGTTTGATCTTGTTGTTGTAAATATGTCTAACTGATGTTCAGATTTTCAGCAAAGTCCATGGACTAACCACGTTCACAATAACATTTAGGTCTCACATTTACTCATATCAATGACATAATCAACTAGCGAGCAATAATAATAACTCTCAGATGACAACACTTTTATCAAAACAATCGTGATACAATATGATGAAATGATATCTCGCTAGCCCTTTCTGAGACCGCAAAACATAAATGCAGAGCACTTCTAAAGAACAAGGACTGACTAGACATTGTAATTCACGGTGAAAGAGATCGAGTCATGCTCGTACTCAATATCAAGTAACATCAAAGCATACAAATGACGGTGGTGCTCTCTAACTAGTGCCTTTTATAAGAGGACGATGACTCAACAATAAAGTAAATGGAAGAGCCCTTCGCAGAGGGAAGCATTGATTTGCAAAGGTGCCAGAGCTCGAATTTTTAAATATAGATGAGTAATAATTTTCGAGAGGTATGCTTTAATTACTCACATAACAACCAAGAGATTTTCAACATCTTCCATGCTAGATACATTATAGGCGGTTCCCAAACAGAATGATAAGGTTTTTACTCCCCCTCCACCAATCAATCACACTCCACGGCGAACCGAATCTACGGGTACCATCCATACAGACACAGTCCTGGGGGAGTTTTGTTTAATTATATTTTGATTTTATTTCGAGCATGGAACTGGGCATCCCGATTACTAGCCACTTTCCCGTGAATGATAGTTAATCAACACATATCGTGAGAATAACCCACCTAGCATGGAAGATACTGATAGCCCCTAGTCACCACATGCGCCACTTGGGCACATAAAACAGAATGTTTATTTGAATTTTAGAGTTTGGCACATGCAAATTTACTTGGAACGGCAGGTAAATACCGCATATAAGCAGGTATGGTGGACTAATATGGAACAACTTTTGGTTTGAGGAATTGGATGCATAAGTAGTATTCACACTTAGTACAAGTGAAGGCTAGCAAAAGACTAGGAAGCGACCAACTGGAGAGCGACACAGTCATCAACATGCTTTGAGATTACCCAACATTGAATGCAAGCATGAGTAGCATATAAATTACCATGAACCTAAATATCGTAGCGGCTATGTTGATTTTGTCTCAACTACATGCATGAACATGTGCCAAGTCGAGCCACTTGAATTGTTCAGAGGAGGATACCATCCCATCATACTACATCACAACCATTTTAACATGCATGTTGGCACCCAAGACAAACCATTATCCACTCTTAGCTAATTAAGATTGGCATGTGTAACTATAATCTCTAATTGTCATTGCAAATATGTTTCACCAATAATGAACTGAATTTGGAACGATGAGCTAATCATATTTACAAAAGCAAGATAGGTCGAGTTCATACCAGTTTTTCTCCATCTCAATCTTTTCATCAAATATCGTCATTATTGCCTTTCACTTGCACGATCGAACAGTGTGTATAATAATAAGAGCGCACGTGCATTGGACTAAGGTAGAATCTGCAAACAATAACTCAAAGGAGAAGGCAAAGTAATATGGGCTCTATGATTGATAAACAATTATGCACATGAGAGCCACTCAACATTTTCATTGTTGTCCTCTCCTTACGACCCAAAGGAAGGCAATTCAAAACAAGAATGAGAAAAACTATTTACACGGGAAAGCTCTCAACAAGCAAAAGAAGAACGAAAAATATTTTTGGGTTTTTCTTTTAATACTACAACTAAACAAACTAGAAGATAAAGCTAGAACTAATTTTTTTGTATTTTTCTCAAAGTTAATTAAACACACAAGAAGAAAGTGAAACAAGGAAATAAACTTTCATGGATGGTACAATGAAAGAGTATGAACACCGACTACTAAAGTGTGAAAACATGAATGTAATGTCGGTGAGAGATACGTACTCCCCCAAGCTTAGGCTTTTGGAGTAAGTTGGTCTAGGGCCATGGATAGCTCGGGTAATATCCGAAGTCATAGCCGGGGTTGTGCTAGGCTGCGGCGGCCACCGCCTGAACGACTGCAACATGAAGGCGAGATGCTTCCACATTTCTCTTGTACTCATTTGCCTCCTCTTTGGTTATAAAGTATCTCTATTTTTCCTGAAAGTTAAAGAAGGCAGGAGCAGGAAGGGTAACATGGACAACGCGTTGTCTATCAAAAATTAGTTGGTACTGGAGGGATTGTTCGTTCCGTTCAAGAAACTGAAAACATACCAAAGCTTCATAGTCAATAAAAGCAGGTGGTAACTCAATATCATTTCCCCGTATGGGTACCCCAAGGTAATTAGCTACATGAGTGGCATAAATCCCACCAAAGAAATCTCCATCCTTAGCATTATTATGCAACCTTCTAGCAATAATGGCTCCTAAGTTATATCACCTTTCACCCATTACTTCACTCTTAAGAATACTGAGATCGGTTGCACAAAGGTGGCTATGCCCAGTTTTACCGTTAATACATCTACCTATGAATAGAGCAAACATAATGTATAGCAGGAAAATGAATGCTCCCCACGGTAGCCTGCGTAATGTTTCTAGTTTCTCCGACGGTGATGCTAGCAAGAAAATCATTATATTAAGTTTTGTGCGGATCACTATAGCTGCCCCATTATGGAATTTTGCATGCATGATTAAAATACTCTATGTTCAAAGTATATGATTTGTCATAAAGGTCAAATAGGACGGAAGGTTTATTATGATTGAGCAAAAATTCAAACCTCCGCACGAAAGAATCCGTGAGTTGATAGTATTGCTTGCATTTGTCTGAAATGAATTCCTCAAGGCCAACATTTCTTGTGTATGCGTAGAATTCTTCCTTGAAACCGGCATCACTCATAAATTGATCCGATGGCCATTCACAAGGTCATACTTGTGCTTCCCTCAGTGGTTCAAGGTCGGGTTCACGTATCGCGTGTCTCGGGGCCTTCTTGCTTGAGGAACCCCATCGAAACACCCTCCTCAACATTTTCCTTTTTCTGAAACATTCTGAAATTTTTAGAGACCCAAAATAAAGGTGAAGAAAACTCAACAAAACTCATAGCGACTACTCCCACAAGTGCCTAGAGGCGATATCATGCATCAAAACTACTTGGGACCATACAAATGTGACATGCAAGCTCAAGAACAAGTTCACCATAGCATTTTTTTGCAATATATAAAGCACTAGAACAAAAACTAATTGGACCATTGGAGGAGTCACATACCGTAGAACAATCTCCCAAAATAGTTTTGCGAATGAAGCTTTGCACAAGGAGATCAAAAATGGCAGCAAAATGAGCTAGAACACGGGTTTGAGCTATGGTGGGATTTTTCTGGAGGAAGATGAAGTGGATGGGCGCTGGAGTAAGTGAAGGGGGGCACGTGGGACCCACAAGCCCGCTAGGTGCGGCCAGGGGGGTGGCCATGCCTTGTGGGTTCGTGACTCACTAGAGTAGCCCCCTGTAGTGTGCTCAGTGCCAGATATTTTTAAATATTCCAGAAAAAGTCATACTACATTTTCAGGGCTTTTGAAGAATTTTTATTTTCAGGTCATTGTTCTATTGCATGGAAAACTCAGAAAATAAAAAATAATAGCATTTTTACTTAATTTAATATAACTAACACAAAGTAAAGGTTGGGTACAGAAAGTTGCGCTTTCAAAATTCAACCATATCATGCTTATCAAAAGGAATCCATCAATAAGGTTGATCAAGTCTTATTAACGAACTTCTTTCGAATAACATGAGACCGGAGAATTTTTGAATAACACTAAGTTACCTCAATGGGGATATGCATGCCCCCAACAATAAGTATATCATATTTCTTCTTGATAGTAGGAAGAGGGTATTCAAAGTCTCCAATAATAATCGCTGGAATTTTTTCAATGGAGTTCATACTATCAACTTGAGGTTGTTTCTTCGGAAAGTGTACCGTATGCTCATTACCATTAATATGAAAAGTGAAATTTCCTTTGTTGCAATCAATAACAGCCCCTGCGGTATTCAAAAAGGGTCTACCAAGGATGATTGACATACCGTCGTCCTCGGTAATATCAAGAATAACAAAGTTCGTTAAGATAGTAGCATTTGCAACTATGACAAGTACATCCTCACAAATACCGATAGGTAGAGCAGTTGATTTATCAACCATTTGCAAAGAGATTTCAGTAGGTGTTAACTTATTCAAATCAAGTCTACGATATAAAGAGAAAGGCATAACACTAACACCAGCTCCCAAATCACATAAAGCAGTTTTAACATAATTCCCTTTAATAGAGCATGGTATAGTTGGTATTCCTGGATCTCCTAATTTCTTTGGTACTCCACCCTTAAAGTATAATTAGCAAGCATGGTGGAAATTTCAGCTTCCGGTATCTTCCTTTTATTAGTCACAATATCTTTCATATACTTAGCATAAGGAGACATTTTCAGAATATCAGTCAAGCGCATACGCAAAAAGACAAGTCTAAGCATTTCAACAAAGCGCTGAAAATCCTCTTCATCCTTTTTCTTGGATGGTTTAGGAGGAAAGGGCATGGGTTGAACCCATGGTTCTCTTTCTTTACCATGCTTCCTAGCAATAAAATCTCTTTTGTCATATCTTTTATTCTTAGGTTGTGGGTTATCAAGATCATCAACAGGTTCAACCTCCACATCATTATCATTACTAGGTTGAGTATCAACATGAACGTCATCATTAATATTATCACTAGGCTCATGTTCATCACCAGATTGTGTCTCAGCATCAGAAACAAAAATATCATTTGGGTTTTCAGGTGTATCTATAACAGACTCACTAACAGCATGCAAAGTTTTATCATCATCCTTGTTCCTCTTATTACTTGAGCGACTAGGTGTATCAATATTACTTATTTTAGAATCTCTCTCAATTCTCTTAGGGTGGCCCTCAGGATACAAAGGTTCCCGAGTCATTCTTCCACCTCTAGTCACAACTTTAACAGAATGATCATTGTTCTTACTATTCATCTCATTAAGCAAATCGTTCTGTGCCTTAAGTACTTGTTCTACTTGAGTTGTTACCATGGAAGCATGTTTACTAATCGGTTTAAGATCATTGATAGTTCTACTCATCTGATCACCTAAGCGATCAAGCATGAAAGCATTATGTTTCAATTGTCTAGTAACATAAGCATTACAATTTTCTTGCTTAACAACAAAATTATCAAACTCATCCAAGCATTGGCTAGCAGACTTATTATAAGGAATATCGCTTTCATCAAATCTACGAAGAGATTTTACCTCTACTACCCGTGTTGGGTTATCAAGACCATGTATTTCTTCAATAGGTGGTAGATTCTTAACATCTTCAACTTTAATACCTTTTTCTTTCATAGATTTCTTTGCCTCTTGCATATCTTCAGGACTTAAAAATAGAATACCTCTTTTCTTTGGAGTTGGCTTCGGAGGTGGTTCGGGGGTAGTCGAGTCATTATCATTGCTCAATATATTATTCAATAGTATTTCAGCTTGTTCAATAGTTCGTTCCCTGAAAATGCAACTAGCACAACTCTCTAGGTGGTCCCTAGAAGCATCGGTTAGTCCATTATAAAAGATATCAAGTATTTCATTTTTCTTGAGAGGATGATAGGGCAAAGCATTAAGTGATTGGAGAAGCCTCCCCAAGCTTGTGGGAGCCTCTCTTCTTCAATTTTCACAAAGTTAAATATTTCCTGCAAGGCAGCTTGTTTCTTATGGCCAGGAAAATATTTTTCAGAGAAGTGATATATCATATCATGGGGGCTACGCACACAACCAAGAGCAAGAGAATTGAACCATATCTTAGCATCACCCTTTAATGAGAAAGGAAACAACTTGAGGATATAGTAATAACGAATTTTTTCCTCATGAGTAAATAGGGTGGCTATATCATTCAATTTAGTAAGATGTGCCACAATAGTTTCAGACTCATAACCATTGAAAGGATCAGATTCAACCAAAGTAATTAACTCGGGATCAATAGAGAATTCATAATCCTTATCTGTAACAAAGATAGGTGAATTAGCAAACTTAGGATCATATTTCATTCTAGCATTCAAAGATTTTCCTTTCCATTTGCATAGCAATTTCTTAAGATCATCTCTATCCTTACAAGCAAGAAAGGCCCTAGCTACCTCTCCTTCCATGACATAACTCTTGGGAATATCAGGCAATTCATATCTATGAGAGCTAGGTCTAGTAGGTGTCTCATAGTGTTCAGTTTCAATAATTTCATCAGTTTCAGAAGTATCATAATTTTTAGTATTGGCTCTAGCAATTTGTTCATCAAGAAATTCACCCAATGGCACAATATTATCAAGCAAAGTATCATCATAAGCATCATTCATAGCAGAAGTGGCATCATCAATTACTTGCGACATATCAAAAATACTAGGAGGTGGCGGTGTCGCAAACTTACTCATAATAGAAGGTGAATCAAGTGTAGAGCTAGATGGCAGTTCCTTACCTCCCCTCGTAGTAGAGGGATAGATCTTGGTTTTTGGATCTTTTAGACTCTTCATAGTGATCAACAGATATAAATCCCAAGTGACTCAGAGAATAGAGCTATGCTCCCCGGCAACGACGCCAGAAAAAGGTCTTGATAACCCACAAGTATAGGGGATCACAACAGTTTTCGAGGGTAGAGTATTCAACCCAAATTCATTGATTCGACACAAGGGGAGCCAAAGAATATTCTTGAGTATTCGTAGGTGAGTTGTCAATTCAACCACACCTGAAACACTTAATATCTATAGCAAAGTATTCAGTAGCAAAGTAGTATGGAAGTAAAGGTAAACGGTAGCAAAAGTAATAGTACCCGTTTTGTAGTGATTGCAACAGTAGCACCGGAGAAGTAACTTAGCAAAGATCAATATGTGGAAAACTCGTAGGCAATGGATGAGTGATGGATAATTACGTTGGATGGCATTCATCATGCAACAGTTATAACATAGGGTGACACAGAACTAGCTCCAATTCATCAATGTAATGTAGGCATGTATTTCATATATAGTCATATGTGCTTATGGAAAAGAACTTGCATGGCATCTTTTGTCCTACCCTCCCATGGCAACGGGGCCTTAATGGAAACTAAGGGATATTAATGCCTCCTTTTAATAGAGAACCAGACCAAAGCACTAGCAATTAGTGAATACATGAACTCCTCAAACTACGGTAATCACCGAAAAGAATCCCAGTTATTGTCACCCTGGGGGATGCGGATCATAACTCATAATAGGTGTCTACAACTTGCAAGATAGGATGAAGAACACACATATATATTCATGAAAACATAATAGGTTCAGATCTGAAATCATGGCACTCGGGCCCTAGTGACAAGCATTAAGCGTAGCAAAGTCATAGCAACATCAATCTTAGAACACGGTGGATACTAGGGATCAAACCCTAACAAAACTAACTCGATTACATGATAAATCTCATCCAACCCATCACCGTCCAGCAAGCCTACGATGGGATTACTCACGAACGGCGGAGAGCATCATGGAATTGGTGATGAAGGATGGTTGGTGATGACGATGTCATCGATCTCCCCTCTCCACAGCCCAAAATGAACTCCAGATCTGGCCTCCCGAGGAATAACAGAAGGTGGCAGCGGCTCCATATCGTGAAATGCGATGAACTCTTCTCCTTGATTTCTCTCTCTGCGAATATGAACAAATAGGAGTGGAATTGAGGTTGATGGAGCAACAGAGGCCCCACAAGCCTGCTAGGCGCGACCAGGGGGGTGGCCGCGCCTGGCAGGCTTGCCACCTGTGGGTGGCCCCCCTCCGGTTGATTCTTTCGCTAGTATTTTTTATTAATTCCAAAAAAATTCTTCGTAAATTTTCAGGTCAATCCGAGAACTTTTATTTCTGCACAAAAATAACACCAAGGCAATTCTGCTGAAAACAGCGTCAGTCCGGGTTAGTTCCATTCAAATCATGCAAATTAGAGTCCGAAACAAGGGCCAAAGAGTTTGGAAAAGTAGATACGATGGAGACATATAAGCAGTCCAAGAATAAAGTTGCCACCAAGAAGCAAGATGTCAAGGAACCACATGATATGTGTGGCACCAAGTTCTATGAGTTCCGTCGGCGCAATCCTTACCGCCGTGCTCAGGACCCCGCGTTGGTTGGTCGCCCCTTCGGGAACAGGGCTCAGTCCCTCATTTATGTTGGTGTTCTCAAGGGCAAGACAAACCTCTATGTGCCTCATGTCAAATCCATTGACACGGGCCATATGGTCATCAACCCTCACACCGAATATTTTGCTGAAGCTCGTGCTCTTTGCCAGCAATGGGGTCTGGATCGCATTATTAGATTCAATAAGGATTTTGACTCTGAGGTTGTGGCTCGGTTTTGTGCCACTGTTCACTTTCACATTGATGTGGAGAGGAGCTTGACATGGATGACATGTGGCAGAGTTATGCATTCCAACTCGAAGACCTTGATGAACTCCTTGGGATATGCGGACTCAGGGAAGGATGAGCCATTGGGTCTTCGATCGCACACTGAAGCCAAACCCATTCACAAGTCCAAGCTCATGCGCTACCAAAGGATTGTGAAGACTGCCAAGGGTACCCGCACTAAACTCATTCCATTCTTGGACATTATGCACCGTATCTTTCGCAACACTCTGTTTCCTCGTGTAGGGAACTTGGATCAGGTTCACTCTTATCTCATGAATTTGCTTTTGCTGTGCATCAAGGAAAAAGGCAGAGTTCTACTTTGGATGTTCCCCACATCATGTGGAGGGAGCAAAGTAAGTTGTTTTTGACAAGAAGGTGCCTATCTATGGTCCCTATTTCTTTAAGCTCATTGAGGACACTTGGTCTCAGTAGTTCCCTAATGAGCTTATGGTTATTGATCACATGGTGAACCATGGTATTCTTAAGCTTTGTGTGAAGGAGAATTGGGGAGTTGCGCCTTCTGTGCCAGAGATTGCCCCCACGGACTCAGATGATGAGCCCGAGCCTGACTATGATGATGACACCTATGTTCCTCGTTCTGAGACTGTTCCCTCTTAGGCTGCCAAGCTCAAAACCAAGATGAAGAATCTGCTCTTCTTTCAGATTATGGGATAGTACAATGCCCATGTGGAGGCCAAGAAGGCTCGCAGTCGTGACAAGAGGATCATGAGGAAGCTTGGTCTAGATATTGATAGTGAGTCGAGGAGAGGATTACTGATGAGGACGAGTGGATCAAAAAGAATTGCCCTTATGACGAGTCAGAGGATGATGTGCCTGCTGCTACTTATGAGGAGGAAGATGATGAGCCGAACAAGTGACTTCTGTGCCTATCATCACTTGGTCTTACTTTAGTCCTCTGTGCCCCTTTTGGTGTCTCGATGCCAAAGGGGGAGAGACTGTTTAGGGATTTTCTGAGTCACAAGTATTTCTCCTTTTATCTGCACATCTCTTCTCTCGTGAACTCTTTTATTTGCTTTGCTTTATGGTGTCAGACTCATGAGTACTATGTATGGTGTAAGACATATGCTACCTCCTATATCTGTTATGTCTACATTATTGTGACTTTATATTTCCTTTACTTGCTTACCTGCTTATCACTCATTCTGTTCATATGCAAGTATTTGGCCACGTCTATAAAATATAGGGTGTGTGTTGATCCTAGTGTGTGCTCTTTGCATTCCAAAAGCATATTCAAAGGGCACACATCTAGGTGGAGCCTGTCTATATTTTGTAGATGTTGGGTTTGCTAGAGTCATACTGTACATCTTATTGGCAAATTCCGTGCTGTGATCAACCCATCAAAAAGGGGGAGATTGTAAGAGCACAATTTTCCCTAAGTAGTTTTGGTGGTTGATGACAGTGCGTTTGCGGACTAACTGTGTGCATTAAGCTTTCAGAGATTATCAGGTGGCACGAGATGGTTATCTTCCCCTCAAGTAGTAAATCAGAAGATGGAGTCTTTTCCTTTCAAGGTTAGGTTGGTGGACCTGAGTCGTAGGAAAATCCGTACTATTAAGAGGGGATCCACATCTGGAAAGGTTGGGAGGAATTATGACGTACACTTTGCACTCCGTCCGTTTCCTGGCACAATGGAGCTAGTTCTGCCCATTTGGCTCCAAAGATTCTCATAAGCAGAAGTACCGCTCTTCGTAGCGATAGTACCACTCTGACAGTACTACCACCCTGAAGAGACACTCGAGCTACCGCTTGTTTTCTTCCTTCTGATGCCTTTGGGTGTCCCTGGCTGTCTAAGCAGAAGTATCGCTCTCCTCAAAGCGGAAGTACCGCTCTAGTGGTACTACCGCCCTAAGGATCCACTAGAACTACTGCTTACTTTTTTCTTCTGGTCGTCTGGGATTTCTGAGAGGAAGTACCGCTCTCCCCAGAGTGGTACTACCGCCCCAAATGGAAGTACCGCTCCTTTCTGAGCGATACTACCGCTTAGTTGTTCCAGAACGTGTATAATCGGAAGTACCAATCCCTAGAGCAGTACTACCGCTTATGCTTGTTTCCAGGTAGAAAAACTACCACCTTTTCCCCACCTATATAATTGAGTCTTCTTCTCCATTGAGACTCACCTCTTCCCACGAAAAAGCTCCATTGTTGCTCCTAAGCTCATTCTTGCTCCTTCTCCCTCCCTATCCATCAAATCTTGTTGGTGCTCTAGGGTTTGGAGGAGAGGGCCTTGATCTACACTTCCATCGAGAGGTATTTGATTCCCCCCATCAATCCCTTGAGGATCTTTTTACTCTTGGGTGTTTGAGCACCCTAGACGAAAGAGGTCACTTCGAAGCCATAGTCCATTGTGGTGAAGCTTCGTGGTGTCATTGGGAGCCTCCAATTAAGTTGTGGAGATTTCCCCAACCTTGTTTGTAAGGTCCGGTTGCGGCCTTCAAGGGCACCACTAGTGGAATCACGACACCTCCCATTGTGTGAGGGCATGAGGAGAATACGGTGGCCCTAGTGGCTTGTTGGGGAGCATTGTGCCTCCACACCACTCCAATAGAGACGTACTTCCGTTTACCGAGAAGGAACTTCGGTAACACATCCTCGTCTCCATCGGTTCCTATTATGGTTACTTCTTACCTTTAGTTTGTGCAAGCTACTTATATTGTTTATCTTTCTAGCTTGTCTTGTTGTTGCGTTTAGCATCATCTAGGTTGCTCACCTAGTTGCATATATACCTAACCTATTTGTTGCTAAGCCTAAATTGTTAAAGAAAAGTTAAAAATTGGGAGTTACCTATTCACCCCCCTCTAGTCAACCATATCGATCTTTTCAGAAAGTTCGGGTTTGCCGAAGACGCGACACTTTGCTGGTTGGCCATCGCGCCTTGGCCGACTATCGTCCCGGGAAGATCACCTTGTGAGACGACACCTCCATCTTAACCTTCGCCACCGCCGCTGCTTCCCGGGATTTCTTCATGAGAAGCCTGTTGCGGCTGTCGGTGGTCACCACCTGCCTCCGCCTGACGTTGGCCTTCCACTCGGCGTTTGTCAACCCCGGCGGCCTTGCCATCGGTGCACGGGTCATGCATGGTTTGGTGACGGTGGGGCTGGGGGCTTGCCAAGGGGCGATGTACTTCTCCGGCGGCATGGCGGTGGAGAGAGGAAGATGGAGGGAAATGGAGAGAATGTAAGGAAGAAACGGCAAGAGAGAGGGAAAAGGAGGGGAAATGGCGGGAAGTGGCAGCCGGTCTCGCCAACACCTCGGCCCCACCCGCCTTTTCGCTTCAACTGGCGTCCCTAGGAGACCCCCAGCACCCTGGGTTCGACTTGGGTTCGCTTGGCCAAAAAAGGGCCCCAACCGACGAAAATCGGCGTCTTGGGGCCGCGACTGGGAATTTTTTGGCCCGTGGGCGATAAAAAAGGGGCATGGGGAGTCCTTTAGGCCACGACTAGAGATTCTCTAAACCACCCATCCCATGGGATGCTACCATCAAAGATACTCATGCATGCACCTAGCACACCGCTCGATCAGTGCGTCGGTGATGTTTGTGTCCCGAGCGAGCAGGTGACATGACATGCCACACACTGCTTTCAACGGACGCCAACCACACGCGCCACCGCTCAGGTCACGGCTTCCTCGCCTGCGACACCAGCTAAAACTGATCCGGTCACCTTACGCCTCGAAGTAGGCAAAATATCATGTTTTGACCCTTTTTGGGTAGTTTAGCGAGATGTGACCCAGGTTCAAATTTTTTTCATGACGTGACCCTTTTTTCTACCGTCAGGGTCCCTAGCAATAGGACTAGATAGCTTATCGCCAAGGCCTCCTGCGATAGATGACTAATCCATGTCAGTAGTAAACTGACGGTTGTCGTGACCTCCGCTCGCCCCTATCACCCCAGGGTCTGACGGTAGGCTGTGAAACCCTACCGCCAGGGACCCTGGCGGTAGGGTCTGGGCAGTTATAACCCTGGGGCACCAGTTCACCCTCCCCATCTTTTCCCCACGCCGCTGCAAGAATAGAGGGAGAACCCTCTTGCTCCCTCTCTCATCTCCTCCACCCCTGGTTCTCTTTTGATTCTCAACAATTTTTGCGAATCGAGATGGCTCCAAAACGAGAAAATTAAGCTCCTCCAATCCCTCAATTAGTTTTAGTTAAATACCTTTTATTTTGACGCATTTTTTTTGCTTCAAATCAACCTTATTTTTAACTAGATTTAACTTTTCTTTGATCATAGGTTTGTTTTAGGTTGATTCTAGATGCTCTATGGGGTTGAATATTAACTCTAGTCATTAGTTGGAATGATTGTATGTGGTGTGAAGATTAACCCTAGTTGATGATATTTTTTTTTGAAAAATTGGTGGTACGATGCATGTTGGAGGAATTAAGTCCTATGTTTGTTTTGATATGTTGCATGTTGGTGATAAGAATGATCATATGTATATAGCGGATGTTGGAGGAATTATGCTTAAGACTTTTTTGTTTCAAATTTAATAAGTGAATGAATCATGTTAAAAAAATATTTTTATGCAGAATGAATGAATGAATTATGCTTATGAGTCATGTTTACAAATGTATGAATGTTTTTTAACAAACGTTTGTTGAATTACGCTGTTGGTATTTTAAGTATGCTTATGCTTATGTTTATGCATTTTATTAGGAGGCAACCTCTTGCGGATAACATCGGCACCTTGACCTTGCGTTCGACAAGTGTCATCGTGCCTATTTCATGGAGAATGGACTGGTAATTACTATGATCCAAATATTGAACCAAAGCTTTCGAATTGATGAAAATATGTTACTAATTATTTGCGTCTATATTTTGATAGATGCTCCCGCCACCATGGATGAGGGGTCACACGAAGGCCGTTAAGATGCAATATGACGAGCACTACATGCCATACTTCACAAGAGACCGACTTTTGGGTTTCGTCCTGCTGTTCAAGCATGTGCCGCCGATGCTCATCCACCAGCTCTCACGGCTTTGGTGGACCAGTGGCGGCCCAAGACACATAGTTTCCATCTCCCATGTGATGAGATGACGGTGACCCTCGAGGATTGAGGGATGATCAAGGTCCTACCGATCAAGAGGATATGCTCTCACTGGGTGAGTGGAGAGGAAGAACTGACATGAGAGGGTTATCTCTCTTAGCGGTGACCCCCTCCCGCTAAGGGTAACCGGACATCTGATGTACCGCTACCATGGATCCTGAAGAGCCAGAGCAAATGCGTGGAAGGTGCCGATGGTTGGGCTATGGAGTGTTACGTGAGGGCCTACCTGTGATATCTTCTCCCGAAGGTCATGTTTCCAGACTGCCCAGGGGACACTGCCCTATGGATGTATCCTGACTTCCTAAAGGACTGGGATGTAGGGTACAACTGCGGATCTGCGGGTCTCGCCTACCTATTTCGTCTGGTAAGATAATATCTCACCATTCTTTATGGACATATGCTACTTAAAATTGAGTTATCTGATCATCAATTGGTGTTTTGTAGCTTGATGACGCAACCCAGAGGATGGAAGAAACATCAGATATGTGTTGATTTGTTTGGGCGCTCTCCATTTTGATGTGGGAGCGCTTGCCGCTGGGGCGTCCTGAGAAAATAGCCTGGCATCCATGGACTAACTATGGCAAAGATGACGACGACACTCGATACCTGACCGCCGCGTACACTTGGGACAGACCGACAAAATTGCACTGAAACATACAATTGTTGTGTATTTTTTAAGACTATATCCGTCCCAAGCGTACGCAGCGGTCGGGTATCAAGTGTCGTCATCATCTTTGCCATAGTCAGTCCATGGATGTCAGGCCATTTTCTCAGGACGCCCCATCGGCAAGCGCTCCCACATACAAATGGAAAGGGCCCAAAAAAATTCACACATACCGGATGTTTCTTCCGTCCTCTTGGTTGCGTCGTCAAGATACAAAACACCAATTGTTGATCAGATAACACAATTTTAAGCAGCATACGTCCATCAAAAATAGTGAGATATTCCCTTACCGAACGACATAGGTAGGCGAGGCCGGTAGACCCCCAATTGTACCCTGCATCCCAATCCTTTAGAAAGTCAAGATACATCCATAGGGCAGTGTCCCCTAAACAGTCTAGAAACAAGACCTCTATGAGAAGATACCACAGGTAGGGCCTCGCGTACCACTCTACGGTCCGACCATCGACACCTTCCGAGCATTTGTTCCAGTTCTTTAGGAGCCAGGGTAGCGGTACTGTCACGCCCAAGATGCGCGCCTACCCATATTAAGGCACGGGGCCTCGACAAGGGATAGAGGCACATCTCGTCGTTCGCAAGTATAGCATCATTACATCATACATTTAAGAAGAGATGAGTATATGAGTTGGCTTACACTCGCCACATGCTAAATTACAATTCCACACAAGAGTACAAACATCAATATGAATACAGGGTCCGGCTACGGACGAAAACAAACAATAAAAGCAGATGCAATGATACTATCTTGCTATCCTCGAAGATCATGACCACGGTCCTCTACTCATCTGGATACGTCACGTACATCCTGCCACGTTCCTCGTTATACTCCCATTGGAGCTGCATCATGTCATCTGTCACGAGCTCATCTATACCTGTACCTGGATTGTTGTAGTAATCTGTGAGCCACGAGGACTCAACAATCTCGTGCCCGGGTAACGAGACTATTCAAGCTTATAGGTTGGGATGGGGTATGTGTTTAGTTTGCAGCAGCACTAAGCATTTATGGTGGCTAATCTTACGTAACATGAAAGTAAATATGTGGTCTACGATAAACGATCGAATCTAGAATGACCTCTATGAGATCCTGAACACTTACTTACGTCAATCATAACCCCACCGTGTTCTCTCTCGGTTCATGTTCACGAGTAGAGACGATCACGTTTACTCACACAGTTGGTGCATTTTATTAGAGTTTCCTTCAAGTTAACTATAACCGGGTGTTAAACAAATATCCAAGTTGCCACATAACCGCGGGAATGACTTTACGAAAGTTTTAACCCTGCAGGGGTGCTCCAACTAGTCCATCATAAATTAACCACACTCCGCGGGAATAGCCTCGACCACGGATCTCGTGATCATCCTAGGCAACTCCAAAGGAATTCCAACACCTCGATATAGCTCGAAGAAAGTTAGATCCCCTCACGCAAGACACTCGATAAATGTAAAACAAGTCCAGCAAGACCTCCCGGTGAGCCAGATCCACTTCTAGAGCCATGCGCTCTCTATCAACGAGCATCATCCGTCTATGCGAAGTGGACGGTTGCCTGAAAACGCCTCGAGTTGCCCCGAGGTGGCACCGCCGACTGCTAGGTGGGTGGACCAACACTCATGCGGAGCACTGGCCCGGGGGTTGATTAATTATCCACGAGGTTGCTAAGCCCTATGCAAATTTTATTAAGTTGTTAAGCAAATGTAGTACCAAAGTTGGTTCTTGCCAGACAAGTTTTAGTCTCAACCGAATTAACCAGGGGGTCCCCATAACAACCCCGAGCATGTTAAGAGCGCAAAGTATGGAAAACATAACACCGGTAACAAGAAACTATGGCAATAACAGTGAAACAAAACACCTAGCAAAAGGCCAAGCCTTCCACAAATACCAAGATATATGTGTGCATTAAATTAAATAACATATAATATTGTGATATGCCAAATCCATGTTATCACATGGATACATCCTGCACCTGCAACTAAGAACACTATAAGAGGGGCCGAGCAACGGTAACTTAGCCAATCAAAGGTTTGCTAGGATGTGGAGGGTTAGAGGCTATCATGGCAATTAGGAGGCTGACATTCAAGTGGTAGGTAGCGCAATTGTAACGATAAGAGTGAGACAACTAGCAAGCGAAAATAGTATCGGGATCTGGGTACGATCATCTTGCCTGTTGGTTCTTCAGTGGAACAAGTAGCGGGATCCTCGTAGTTGTACTCGCCTAGCTCTTCATACTCAGGTCCAACGTTTGCGTCTACCCAAAAGAAACAGCAAGAATAAACAAACAACCATGGTGCAATGCACAAGCAAGAATGATGCATGCTCATATGAAGAGTTTTAGCATGGCAATCCTAACTAGTCATGTTTCACATGTCAAATATGGATGCATCATTCAAAAACGATACAAATGCATATGTAGACCGTAAGAAACGGAGTTACGGTTCTCACGCTACGCTCACGGTAAGATACGAAGGCAAACACAAGGAAAGAAGGCCATGGATTATTCCTTGGCATTCCAAGGTAGCCACTGGTTAGGCAATGAAAAACCAACCAAAATAGAGCCAAATATCAAGCAATTCCATGGAGTATAGCTCCCACAAGTCACGAAACACTAAAACAACAAACTGCCCCAAAACAGCAACATAGCAACTTTCACATCCAATAACTTGAGCTACAGGAATCCTACAACCACAAACAAGGCATTTACAGAAACTACTTCACATGCTTATCAACTTATCCAACTACACAAACTGGAATGGAGGCACATATCAATAAGCATGGAGCTCACAAGTTGGCATGATGAAACAGATTTATAGGGACTTAGAGAAAATAACAGTTTTTTTGGAATCTGAGTTAATCTGGTAGCATGTTGACAGCAGAAACTAATGGTGATAGAGACCACCTCATGGCATGAAAATTAATAGGATGCTAGTGGACAACATCTACTTCAAAACACTAGCACTGAGCTTGAGCTAATTCACAACATCGCACAAGATAGAAACCACTCTTCATGGCATAAAAATAACAGCAGATTCTCAGACTTAGAAATATTTAGCATGGTGAAATCGTAACATTAAGTTACCTACTTTGCAGCAAGTTTCCCACTTATATGTTTGATTCTCATGACAAAGAAAAATACCATGACATAATAGGCAATAAACACCAACACTTCCATGTTGGCACATGCCCCAAAGCAAGCATGGATAAAATCATGCAAAAATGACAAAGCAGCATCATAGCAGAAAATAGCAGTTTTGTAAACTTGCTCAAACGTGAAATCCAACTTCGCCATTGGATTCCTTGGATCTTTCTACCCCAAAATCATGTATCATACCCATATACTTGCATTTAACATCATACCACAACCTAGCTCGAAAAAATAGCACAAGAATCACATAGGACTTATATGTCACTATTTCCACATATAGGGGCTGCCATATTTGGGAATGTACATTAAAGGACATATTACCAGAAATGAAATATTGGCACAAGACCCACAATAAGGATAGCAAAAGATTAGATTAACAAAATAAATAAAGGAGGGGTCCTCTTGTATTGGACAAGGCTCCTCATGACACACTTGTCATACACCACACCCACACCCACACACTCACATACATGCACACACACATAGCTACATATGCACAAGTGCATATGAGCACATCCACACTCACAAACACCCACACTTATGTGTGGTGGCTCAACACACACACATATGTGCCCACATATATGCACAAGTGCATATAAGCACATACACATGTATGTAAGACCCACACACGCACATACATACACATATACATATCCTACTAAATAGAAAAGGAGAATGAGAAAAACAATTAAACATGTATGTACACACATAACAGACCACAACAGAAAAGGAAAGAAAATAAAACAAAAGAAAAGAATAAAAAGGGGGGTTTGTGGGGATCGAACCCCAAACCTACTGGTCTGAACCCCAGCGCACACACCACTGTGCTACTGCATCCAGTCCCAACAGAAGGGGCCAACGAGCCCACTAGTACTAACATCTCGAGCGGCTAACTGACGAAACTGACGAAACAACACACCTGACAGCGGCGGCAGAGGACAACGACGGTGATCCACTCCGGTGATCTACGGGACTAGTGGAGCCACTGGTTCTACGATAGGCACGCGAAATCTACAGGGAACCCATTCCCGCACTCAAACACGAAGGAGGCCCCGGTAGGAGAGCTCCTCGAGCTCGATCAGAGCTCTCTTCTCACCCATGGAGACGACACGACGATGACAGACGGCGGCTCTCAGGCGAGGAAGAAGCCCGGCAGGGAAGACGGGAAGCTCACCTAGGGGGAAGACGACGGATCGGCATGCGAGGACGAGGAGGAAGGCGATGACGACGTGGATTCGAAGTAGAGGAAGCAGAGGCTCGGAAGCAACCCGCCCGATGTTCCGAAGAGGACCAGGCCGTCGGTGAGTGGAAGCCCGCCCCCTCCTAGCAACGAGAATGAGCTGCGGGGACGGTCCCCGATCGCCACGACATCCTTGACGCAAAGGGGGGATGACGGGGATGAGCTGACGACGGCGAGGATGAACGGCAGAGGTCTCTAAACCTCACCTCTCTCTAAACTTACCTGCACCTCCGAATCTCATCGAGGGAATAAGAAGGGGAGGAGGAGATGGCGGCAGCAGAGGGGGAGAAGGAGGAACCCTAGGCGCGGCGCTGCACTTATATGAGGGAGGGGAGCTCACGACGTTGCTCGGCGTTCATGCCAGTTCGACGTTCGCGCGCTCTCTCTCACGCGTTCTCTGACGAAAGAAGCAAATGGCTCTGACGGGGCAGGTTGCCGCTAGCGATGGTTGGGCTGTAGACGCAAGGGCTAGCTAGGCCACGGGGGAGGAGGAGAGGCCCACTCGCCGAGCTTTTGCTCTCAACTAAACAGAAAACAGGAGAAGGTTTTCCTTTTTAATTACAATGAGAAGAAAACAATTCCTCCAGAGAAAAATGAAAAGGAATATTTGCAAAACAAAATATTTTTCTGATGAGAAGAAAATCCCCTTTTTTATAAAAATGAGAAGAAGATTTTTAAGAGCAAGTATTTTTTTGACACCTTAAATAGCTGAAAGGTGCTGTTGTTTATGAATATAATTAAGGCAAGGCTCAAACCCCAAAGAGAGCAACACATATACACTCAAAATAATATTTCCTAATGTATGAACATTTTTAACAGAATTAATTATCAAGGTTTTAACATAAGTGGAAAAATAATAATGCTAATGGTTTTTGATGATGTTTGAAAAAGAAGGAGAGGGAGGTGGTAAACCCCACTAGCACACCTCCACACATCACACAAGATCCACTACCAAACACAACAATGGCACATGGAATCACACCACAACACATATTATGCATGACATGATGATGAGGTGACATGATGCATTATGCATGAGATGGAATGGAAATGAGCAACATCATATCATTAAACACATGACAACATGGGTTCACATAGGTACATGACCAAAAAGGCAAGGGCAGCACTTGGGCTGTCATAGGTACACTGGATGTCCGGTTACCCTTAGCCATGGGGGGGCATTCGTCGATGAGGGAGATAACCTCTAATGCTAGTTCTTCCTCTCCACTTGCCCAGTGAGAGCATAGCCCTCGAACGGTAGGGTCATGATCATCCCCCAATCCCCGAGGGTCGCCATCATATCACCACATGGGAGATGGAAATTGTGCATCTCGGGCCGCCGTCGGTCCACCAAAGCTGTGAGAGCTGAGTGGATGAGCGTCTGCACCACACGCTTGAACTGTAGGACAAAACACAACAGTTAGGCTCTCCTGAAGTACGACATCTAGTGCTCATTGAGGGAGTCCTGGTTCAAGGGGTACTCGGATGGCCGACCTGTTTCTCATGGGCCGGACTATGTGGGCCTCTAGCTGAGCATTGGATGATCAAAGGCCCCGTCGACGGGATGGAAGCTTCAAGGAGTCATGGCGTGTCCTCCAAGTTTTTGATAGTAGATAGGCATGTTTTCCCTTTAATGTGCAATCGACCATGTGTAAACCCTAGTACCCCTTGGCATCTATATAAGTCGGAGGGTTTTAGATTATAGGGCAGAGAAACTCGTCTAGGGTTTTAGCTATTCGATATCGAGGTAGATCAACTCTGTAACCTTCATATCATCAATACAATCAAGCAGGACGTAGGATTTTACCTTCATAAGAGGGCCCGAACCTGGGTAAACATCGTCTCCTTCATCCCCTATTACCATCGATCCTAGTCTCACAGCTTGGGACCCCCTACCCAAGATTCGCTGGTTTTGACACCGACATTGGTTCTTTCATTGAGAGTTCCGTTGTGATCGCCAAAGGAATCGATGGTTCGCCTTGTCACAAGCAACGAGATCTACAGCTAGGATATTTTCATCCCTTATCAAATCTTCACAAGCGGCAATGTCTTGTTGCACGCTGACCCGACCATCCACCTTGGCCAGATCGGAAGCTTTTCCCCTGATCAAGTAATCGGATTCGAAACCCTAGAGTTCATCGCCGATTCACGGGGAGAACTTGTCTTGAGAGGACCCTCAACTCTCGTGGAGGAGCCCGCAGATCCCGACGCCTTGACGCCAAAGACATCAGGCCCCATCTCTGAGGTGACCTTCACCCACTAGCTGTTTGGAACGCCCAATCCAGTCATTGTGACCAGATCCGCTATGGCCTAACAGGACCCGGATCCGCTTTCATGCGATTCCAGAACTGTGACGCCGCAGATTGACCCCACTCGTGTTAGCGACACACATCCTACCATCGCCTCATTTCTAAACGAACTGTTTGATCGGATTCAGACCATGCGTATGATTGACGACCAGATCCTGGTCTATGACCGGCTCGGGCTTAAACCCAACGATAGGGAGATTCTCATCCCCACAGTCACTCACTTAGTCGCCACTGTCGAGTGTCCGGCTGGGGGCTTGTCCCCCAAATTACCGGAATTAAAAATGGTTTATACCACAATCTCTTATCATAGAGACCTCGCTTGCAACCCTGACCCTGGAGTCCGCTTTGGAGACAGATCGGTATCGGTCCCTGATCTAGCACACTATTCGGAGTCCGTAATTCTGGACTCACATCGTGGCGTGGATTCAAAAAATTTCCCACCCACCACCCAAGCAGAGCACTCAAGCATCGTAGTAGAGTCCAAGTCTTCGGACTTACGAGATGTTAAACATTTACCAGGAGAGTTGGGTCATCATTTTTGGGCTAGAATCCTCCTCGCTAGAAACAAAGTACGAGGTCTTAGTGACCAAGAGATAATGGTAACCTTCAATCGCAATTGCCATGACGAAAGGATTCTCAACACCGTGGCCCGTTGGCACATTCGTGACTCACTGAGCTGTCAGACTTGGTACAAAAATATTGTGCCATGGAAAGTGCTTGGCAAGCCGAACGACTATTTTTGAAACCAACCTTTACTGAGTACCCTAGAGGAGATCGAAAAAGTGAATACCTCCAAAGTGGCCAGCCAAACTCGAACCCACCGAAAAGAGAAATAGGCCCCTTACAGGGGTCAGAACTGTCCTTGACGGGCTATTGGATAAACCATGCCCTATACATTCTGTATTGCTGAACACAAGCCCGACTCATAGCCTTAGAGCTTGCTGGGTCGTCAGGCAGGTCGCAAAAAGCGGTGAAGCCATCCTTGAGACACTTCCGCCGAATAGGCACTCCACATTGCCACCAGAATACAACGCCGAAGTCCTGACGATCTACGAAACGTTCCCCTCAAGGAACAAGAGGAAAAGAGCTCTTAGAGATCTCAAACAGGTCTATCATGTGGTAGCAACAAGTGCATGGGCAGACATACCCATCACCTTCGGAGATACTTAGCAACCAGCCATTCGTCCCGGTCATACATCGGCCACACTGGTCCTAAACCCCATCGTCGATGGCTTTAGGTTGCACAAAGTGCTAATGGATGGCGGAGTGGTTTAAACCTTATCTACGAAGATACCCTAAAAAAGCAGTTCGACCGATCTCGCATCGAGCATAGCAACATGACATTCCGGGGCATCATTCCTTGGAAAGAGGCGCGTTGTTCAGGACGTATCGCCCTGGACGTAGTGTTCGACACGCCCGAAAACTACCGATCTGAAGGACTTCTCTTCCATAACGTGCCCTTCCGCAGTGGCTACCACGCCCTGCTGGGACGTGACGCCTTCACAAAATTCCAGGCTATACCACATTACAGGTATATTAAGCTCAAGATGCCAGGACCAAAAGAGGCAATCTCAATTGCCAGTGATCCGAATATAGCCCTTCGAGCTAAAAACAAAATAGCAGCGCTCGCCCTCGAGGCACTAGCTAAGACCTTCATTGCAGAAGATCTATCGCATTTCGGTCAACAATAGACAAGGACGATGTGATCCTTAGCAACAGCCCCAAACCCACGTCTTTTAAACCTGCAGATGAAATCGTTAAATTTTAGGTACACCCGACGGACCCCAATAAGACAACATCCATCGGAGCTTAGCTGGACCCCATAGTGGACGAAGCATTGTGAGCATTCTTACGAGAAAACTGGGACATCTTCACATGGCATCATTCTGATATGCCTGGAATCCCACGACGGCTAGCAGATCATAGTCTGAACATCATCATAGGCTTTAAGCCCGTTAAGTAGACACTGCACTGCTTTTCCGAGCCCAAACAACAAGCCGTGGGTGAATAATTAGCCAAATTGCTAGAGGCCGGATTCATACGAGAGATTAAGCACCCTGAATGGTTGGCAAACCTGGTGATGGTACCAAAGAAAGACAAATCCTGGCGGCTGTGAGTCGACTTTAAAGAGCTCAACAAGGCCTGCCCTAAGGACCCTTTCCACTTACCACATATAGACTAGATTATTGATGCCATAGCCGGACATGACTCGTTGTGTTTCGTTGATGCTTACTCCGGATATCATTAGAATAAAATGAAGGAATCCGATCAAGCTGTAACCGCATTCATCACCCCTTACGGGCCATTCTATTTCAACACGATACCTTTCGGGCTAAAAATTGCTGGGGCTATGTACCAGCGCATGATCCAAACTTGTCTCGCAAAACAAGTCAATAAAACACACGAAGCATATGTGGACGACGTGGTCATCAAAACCAAACACGTCAGCCAGCTGATTGACAACCTAAGGCAAACCTCATCCAGCCTACGTGAGTACGATATTGAGACGTATCCAACGTATCTATAATTTTTGATTGTGGCATGCTATTATACTATCTGTTTTGGATGTTTTTATGCATTTATATGCTATTTTATATTATTTTTGGGACTAACTTACTAATCTAGAGCCTAGTGCCAGTTTCTGTTTTTCCTTGTTTTTGAGTATTGCAGATATGGAATATTAAACGGAGTCCAAACGGAGTAAAATCTTCGCGATTATTTTTCTGGAACAAAAGAGATCTACCAGGCTTGGAATGCAAGGCAAGGAAGCTGCCAGCAGGTCACTAGCCAGGGGGCGCGGTCACCCCCCTGGCCGTGCCTGGCAGGCTTGTGACTCCCTAGCAGGAGTCCTAGCCCTAATCTTCGTCCTATAAATACCCAAATATTCCCCCAATAACAAAGGAGCCACGCAAATACTTCTCCACCGCCAGAAGCCTCCGTTCCCGAGAGATCCAATCTTGGAGCCTTTTCCGGTAATTTGCCGGAGGGGGATCCGATCATGGAGGGCATCTACATCAACTCCATTGCCCCCTCTGATAATGCGTGAGTAGTCCACCATAGACCTATGGGTCCATAGCTAGTAGCTAGATGGCTTCTTATCTCTCTTTGTGCTTCAATACCATGTTCTTCATGATCTTCATTGAGATCTATCCGATGTAATACTCTTTTGTGGTGCGTTTGTCGAGATCCAATGATTGTGGGTTTTTGTTCAGATTATGCATGAATATTATTTGAGTGTTTCTTGAATTCTTATATGCATGATTTCATATCTTTGCAAGTCTCTTCGAGTTATTGGTTTGGTTTGGCCAACTAGATTGGTAATTCTTGCAATGGGAGAAGTGCTTAGTTTTGGGTTCAATCTTGCGGTGTCCTCACCCAGTGACAAAGTAGGGGTAGTGACGCACATATTGTATTGTTGTCATCAAGGGTAACAAGATGGGTTTTTGATATTATTGCTTGAATTTATCCCTCTACATCATGTCCTCTTACCTAATGTGTTACTCTGTTCTTCATGAACTTAATACTCTAGATGCAGGCAAGAGGCGGTCGATGTGTGGAGTAATAGTAGTAGATGTAGAATCATTTTGGTCTACTTGACACGGACGTGATGCCTATATGCATAATCATTGCCTTGGATATCTTCATAATTGTTCGCTTTTCTATCAGTTGCTCGACAGTAATTTCTTCACCCACCGTGATACTTTCCTTCAAGAGAGAAGCCTCTAGTGAAACCTATGGATCCTAGGTCTACTTTCCATATTATATTCTCAGATCTATAAACCAAAAATACATTGCTGCAATTTATTTAATTTTTACTTTCCGCAATATTTTACATCTATCTCTATCAGATATAATCCTTGCAAATAACCGTGAAGGGATTGACAACCCCTTTATAGCATTAGGTGCAAGAGTTTGACTATTTGATTAGGTGCATCCATTGTTGACTTGCTTGTTCCTCCTACTGGATTGATACCTTGGTTCTCATCAACTGAGGGAAATACTTTTCTACTTTGCTGCATCACCCTTTCCTCTTCAAGAGAAAACCAATGCACACTCAAGAGGTACCGTTCACTCGAATATCTTTCATGTGCTCATAGGGATAGATATGGATGTCCACGGTTTCGCTATCGGTCATTGAACGAAGGAGTTTGATACATGTCTATGAGTTAGTGAACCTAGGGGTTCACAACCTTAAGGTAATCACGATCTGCTGAGTGATAGTAGGACAATAGTAATGAGAAAATATTTCTGAAATTGTTTCATTAATATTGAAAATATTTTCAAGAGAAACCAAAGCGATTCGGGGTCACTTAAATGGTTTCAGAGGTTATCGGGGAATATCGGGTATTACCGATAAATAATATATAGGTGAAAAATGTTTCCAATGATGTTAAATTATATGTAAAAGGGTCCAATAAATATTAGAAGGCTTTTTCAAATAATCAAATATCAATGGGCCTTAAAAGGCCAATTGGTGGAAGGAGAATTGGGCCACTTGGGCCCAATGGAGGTGCCCTCTTCCTCCTTGTGGAAGGAAAGGGGAGGGCGAATTGGAGGGAGTTTCCCCCTCCTCAGTCGTCAAAGGGGGAGGTTTTCTTCCCCTTGTGTTACCTCCTCTCCCTCCCTTCAACCTATATATACTAGAGGGTTTCGGCATTTTTAGATACAAGTTTTGGAGCCTCCTCTAGTTCTTCCAGTTTTACTTCTAATTGGTCCTATTTGTTTAATTAGAGCTAGACCTAGTTCCTCTAATTCGCATAATTAGAAGTCCAATGTGGTTGTAATATCCTCCCTCTGATTCTTCGGCAACGATTAGCTCTGGACGGTGAATCGCTATCGGATCGTGAAGACCGTACGCTTGCAACTAAGTAATTCGGTCTTCGGTTCGTGTGATCATTCATGGGCGGTTTGTGGTATCGTTGATCTATGGTTCGCGGGGCTCCAAGTACGATCTACACTATCGCGTTCTTATTCTGCTGCAACTCGGTGATGGTAACAATCATGATCCCAACCTTTCTCGTATCTTCATAGTATTTCTATTTGATCATAGGGCGATTTTTGTCTTCTACTACATTTCCCAACAGTGGTATCCAAGCAGTTCTATGAGTAGATACATGTAGCAATCTAGATCACATGTGGATGTTCTTGTTATCCTTCCCTCGAGTGTTTCTTTGGTTCAATTCATTGATGGCATGATGTGGCTCTTCATAAAGTTTTGACAATCGCTCGGCTCTAGCTGTCGAAGATCTGCTAATAGTTCTTTGGGCCTCATAATAGTCAAGAATAGCGAACTATTGCGTACAAAAGTGGGCGATAAAGATGAATGGTCTTCTGGCAGGTCATGCGTTGACGAAGTTTAGTAGGGATTTTTGAATTAAGTCTCTTCCCACACACACACACTCCAAAATGTAATCTAGTAACAAGAATTATTGCCTAAATTATGGACATACGTAGCTAGTATTTTCTATTAAAACTGGTAACCAGGTAACTAAAATTTGCTAAAACTGATTAGAGGACGTCTGACTTGGTTATGCAGGGTATGCATATGATGTGGTATAGACTTCTTCATGATAATGAGTTTATGTATGAGATCGTTATATGTTCTAATGTTAAGTGGCCTACACGTCACGACATGACGGGTGGAGCCACGAGATTGCCATGTTAATGTAAATATTTTAGAGAATGCCCACATGTTATAGGTGACGATGGCAAGCATACACAAAATACCCCAACGTGGAGAAGGTGTACTAGGCGCGGGGCGAGGAGCTATAATTTTGTGCCACGATGGAATTTCTGAATTCACTGCCACAACAATGTTTTTCTGAAATGGTCACCACAACAACATTTTTGAAACGGTTGCCCCAACAACAAAATATTGGTCGTCACGACGATTAATTTGGAGATTGAAGAAGGTCATGAAGGATTCATGGTGCCCAAGGCTATACCATATCATGCTATTATGAATTGCCTAAGATGTTTAACCCTTTGTTGTTTGCGTCCTTTGATTGCACACTAATTATTAGGGTGATCTCTCACTAAAAATGTCAAGTTAAAAGATGCTCTTGTGTTGGAACTATTTATAAAAAGTAGCTTTTCGTAGTGCGTCATGTCCACATGAGTACAGACAGATCGTGAGGTGCAAGACATGTTAGGTTAAGCCTAGAAAGCAGATATCACTCGGTTATCTTGAAGTTGTAGCAGAATCATTCTGAGCTCGAATTATGAAGCATCGAAAGATCAACATGAGTCATATGGAGATATGATCGGGAAATGATTGCCTACCATTTGAGTTCACATCATCAGTGGTGTCCACATCAATGGGTGTGAATAAGAACAAGGTATTGAATCAATTAAAATCAATTATGGGAGATATTGATTTGAGTAGGAGTACAATTATGAATTAATTAAGTTTAATCACCAGTGCAATTAATTATGAAAAAAATCATGTGTAGTTTGCATTATAATTGTAGAATAATGGCTCGCGGTTGCACCTTTCGGTTGAAATTGATTAGTTGTTTTTATTATCAGGTTGAATCTTTATGACTAGTAAACGTAATGCAAGGATCGTCCTCTAGAGTGCCAAGAAGGATTTTACCCTACTACATGCTTACACATACTATCTTACTGATGCTATGGATGATGAGACTCACGTCCTTCGATCCAAAAGGCTAGAATTACATTCTGGCCAGCGTGCTTTTGAGAAACCTGAACTTCAAAATGTTTTGGATATTATTGTGATATCCTTGGAACTGAAAATTGTTTTGAGAAAGAAACAAAGGTTGAAAGATTTGCGATATGCAAATAAGTGTTTTCTTTGCAATTTCTAGTGAAGCATTCAAATATGTTTAAAACTGGGATCCAAAAGAATGCCAATCATGATTTGACGGTGAGAACGTAAGGAGAAAGAATGAATCTGAAGGATGTAATTAGACTTGCATGCCTAGGGAAGTTAGGGCTCGCGCCACTCTTAAAGTTGGATGCTTCTTCTGTAAGTAGGAGAAATATTGTAAGTAAAACTATATTAAGTAAAAGGCATAAAGAGAGAAGTCTGGAATGTCCAGCACGGGTATGGATGCCATAAAATTTATGATATGAAGAAATTTTTGGTCAAGTAATAGTAATTCTTGGGAATTGTGATTAAATTGTTGATCACTAAGTCTTCGATACTATGGTTAAAAGTTGATCACAAGGATATTGGCTTGATTACACATTCTTGTGACTCGATGCAAGAACTATTGTGGCCTACATGATCAACAAATGGTGAGGCCAAAATTTCTGATGTAAACTTTGTAAAGTTATCAACATATTACCTATGTATTCATTTTCATAGTTCATTCTAGAGTTTTGTACACTCTAGACCATTGCATAATAGTTGCAAGGAGGTTGCTCATGAGAGAACAATAGTTGTTTGACGTTATGAATAAAAGGCCATACTACTATTTTGAATAGGATGTATGTTATGAATATTGATGAATAATTGTGCATCCATAACACTAATGCTAAATGGAACAAGACTAAAAGGATACCACATATATGTGGCACTACACTTAGTCACATTGTAGATAATCACATGGGGAAATTCCATAGTGAGCGATTTTGAAGTCTTCTGATAATGAATCATCTAACACTTGCAATGTTCATCCAAATAGTGAAGTAAAATAAAATACCGTTCATTGGCCATAAAGAATGAGCAACAAAATAATTGGAAATATGCATATTGATGTGTGTAGTCCATTAAATGTTGTTGCAAATGGTGGAATTATCTATCTTCAAAGATGACTCAAAGATATTTGAGACTTAAATATGGATCATTTTGAAATGTTTAAAAAGGTATTCAGAATGAAGTAGAAATTATTGTAACAAAATTATGTTTCTACAATTTTGATTCCAGAAAGGAATATTTGAGTTACAAGTTTAGTGAATGTCTCATGATCTATGAAAAGAATTTTTTATAGCTTGCACCTCCTAGAACACTACGAAGAGTAGAGTGTTTTGAGTAGATGTAATCGAGCTATGTTTGACTTAGTAAGAGCAAAGATGACATTATATCAATTTCCAATATACTTTTAATGTGATGCTTTAGAGACTATGGCTTTCCACTGAAAGGGGCCGCCATCAAAAGTATTGCAATGATACCATATAATATATGAAATGATAAGTGCTACTTTGTTGGTTATCCGAAATGGTTGGATATTCCGCTATCACTACGCCGAGGAAAATTGTCTTGCCACAAAGTCTACAAATTTTTGAAGAAAATGTTTTCTGCATAAGAGCGAGTGGGAGGATAGTGCAACTCACAGAGAATACAAAATCTTCATAATTAGGTCACAAACCCTATAAGTGGGTCTAGAATTTCCTAGAACGACTGGTACGAAAGCCTCTACATGATATATGGAGACTTCGTTCGAACTTGCAACTGAGCTATATAGGTTGAGGAAAATTTGTGTGAACCTTCATGGTGCACAGATAAAATAATGTTGAAATAAACAATGAATCTATGATACACAAAGAAGTGTTGATGGGCCCTAACTCCGGAAAAGGATATATGCCAAAGTAATATGAGATAGTATCGATATAAGTCAAGTTTAGAACTTGATTAACCCTCTGAAAGACTTAGATATAGTAATGGATCTATAGACTGACAAAGATAAAAAATGTTTTATAAACCTTGACTTGTTGCAAATGGTTTATGACAAGATCAAATAATTAACTATAATGAGATTATCTCGTCATAGCAATACTTAAAAATAGTTCGGATTAATCTAGCAATTACTACATATTTCAATTATGAGATATAATAGATGGGTGTAAAAACGATTCCCATGAGATGGAAATAGAACTGGGATTGTATATGGTACGATCCAAAGTAATTTTGTCAATCCAAAGGATGGTAGTAAGTTTGCAAACTTCAAGAGATCCTATAATGGATTGAAGCAAGCATAATGGAGTCTGAATCTTTGTTCTGACGAAATGGTCAAATAATTTGATTTTGTCAATGAAAGCAAAGATACTTTTATTTCAAGAAAGTAAGTGGGAGTTTGATAATATTTTATAAACACTATTCGTGCATGACACATTGGTGATTGGAAATTATATAAATTTCTTTACACAAATCAAGACTTTATTGAAACTAGTTTTTCAGTAAAGCACTTAGGAAATATAGTCTTGGTATTAGGCATAATAATCTATGAAGATAGTAATGTCTAACCGGGCTTAGCCAAAATACATATTCACAATATACTAAAGCAGTTTAGTATGAAGAACGCCAAGAAGAGTTTCTTGTCATAGTCACATGGAAGGAGATTTAACCAAGATCAGTATCCTCAAATACTAACGAGGGTGAAATTAACAGCACATTTGCTCCCTTGGTAGTTTTGGTAATTAATAACAACATATATACCATTGAAGTAATATTTCCACTAAGCATATTTCAGGGAAGTTCAATGATGGGTTGGCAAAAGGATTATGGAGAAACCCCTAGATGCAAGAAATATATTGGCAAAGCTTCAAGCAAAGTGGACTCTACATTTTACTTTGTGAGAAATAACTTTGAGTCCATAGGAAAAGCCAATACTATTAAAAGGGGGTAAAGTACTGTTGGTGAACAAGATGCTCAAATGTGCACAAGTAATAGACACCAAAAACACCCACAAAATCTCCCATACTCTATCCAAGCCAAACACCAAAATAGATGCCACCAAGAAATTCCATTCGGCCATACCGATTTTCCATCCTAGACAGAGCCCAGCCAAACCCTACCTATCGGTGTAGCCAAACACTGTTTCGGTGGAACCGAGTTATGATGGCAATCTTTTTGTTGCCTGGTTGCATCTATTCGGTACAACAGAGTTATTTGCATCGGCTCCACCGAGTCTTGCCATTTGACCGTTGCCCACCCTTTAGTCTCACTAAGATTTCTATATTGGCTTCACCGAGGTTCAAATGTTGTCACCTTTGGATCACTTTGGTACCACCGAGATTCACACATCGGTGACACCGAGTTGGTCACTTTAGGTCTAAAGGTTGGATTTTTGGAGATGTCTATATATACCCCTTCACCACCACTCACTCGACAGAGAAACACTCAGAACAGATCCCCACTCATCCCAACTAATTTTCTGAGAGAGAGCCACCTACTCATGTATTAAGATCATGCCATTTCATTCCTACCATATGAATTTTGTTCTCTAGCCTCCCCAAGTTGCTTTCCACCCAATCAATCTCTTCCACCAAATCCAAATCCGTGAGAGAGTGATTGAGTGTTGAGGAGTCTATCATGTTGAAGCACAAGAGCAAGGAGTTCATCGACATTATTGAGCCTATTACCTTTTGGAGGGTGGTGCCTCCTAGATTGGTTAGGTGTCGGTTGGGAGCCTCCTAGTTTGTGTTGTGGAGTGAACAAACAAGTTTGTAAGGGCAAGGATATCGCCTAGTTCGTGAAGATCTACCCCGAGTTAGGCTAGTCCTCCATGGATGTAGGCCATTATGGTATATTCAAGGTTGCTTCTTCGTGGAACCCTCCATGGGTAGAGCCCTCCGTGGACTCTCACGACCGTTTCCCTCCGTGGGTTGAAAAATCCATAAACGTGTACGTACGATAGCACCACCTATCAGAACCACGGGAAAAATCTTCGTGTCTTCAAATTCCGTTTGATCTTCCGACCCTTCCTTTACTATTCATAATTGTCTTTACTTTCTGCTGCTATACTTGTAGACATGCATGTGTAGGGTGTGCTTGACATATTATCAATTGCTAAAATCTGCCAAGTGCCAACACTTAAAATTGGGAAAATATAGGTTTTTTATTTGCTCAAGTAGTCTAATCACCCCCTGTAGACCTACTTTCGATCCTACAAGTCGTATCAGAGCATTAGTCTCCACTCCATTGGCTTCACAACCTAGGAGAGTATTGCATCTAGCAAGGGAAATTATCACCATAGAGGTCCATACTTTGATGGAACAAATTTTGCTAGTTGGAAGCACAAAATGAAAATGCATATTCTTGGTCATAACTCCATCATTTGGGCTGTTGTTCGTGTTGGTTTGCAAGGTGAATTCCTTGCGGATGGAAGGGAACCGGATCATGGAGCGACCTTGGAAGAATTGAAGATGTTGCAATACAATGCTCAAGCATGTGACATTCTCTTCAACTGCCTATGCCCTGGAGAATTCAACAAAATCAGCCGTCTTGAGAATGCAAAAGAGATTTGGGATACTTTGGTTGATATGCACTCTAGTCTAGCGTACCGAATCCATGAGAGAATTCAAGTTGGATGTTCTTCAAACTCAGCTTGACAAATTTAAGATGAAGGATGGTGAAGGAGTCGCAGAGATGTACTCTAGGCTAGCACTCATCACAAATGAGATTGCCGGCTTAGGAAGCGAAGAAACGATCGACAAATTCATTATCATTAAGATACTTCGAGCTTCGGATGATAGATATGACACCATGTGCACATTGATCCAAATGATGCCCAACTACAAAGATCTCAAGCCAACAGAAGTGATTGGAAGGATTGTTGCTCATGAGATGACACTCAAAGATAAGGAAGAGCTTCACAACAAGTCTTGTAGTGCTTACAAAGCCACAAGTGATGCTCCCACAACTTCAAGCGACAACCTTGTCACAAATGAAGATCTCATGGTCACGAAATTCAACAAGTTCTACAAGAGTAACGACAAAGGTAAAAGCTCCAACTCAAGATATAAAGAGAGCGTATGTCAAGTCGTGACCAAAACTGCTACAATTGTGGGAAGCATAGACACTACTCCAATGAGTGCACGGTTCCCTACAAAAGGAAAGAACACTCGCCAAGAAGACGAAGCTCAAGAGATGAGTCACCTCGAAGAGAGAGAAGGAGTAGAGATGAGAATTATGAAATAAGACCCTCAAGGAGAAGTAGGGACTCGGAGAAGAAGGACAAGTACACCAAGAGTTACTCAATAAGAAGACATCAAGCTCATGTTGGTGAGTGGGTCTCCAGTTCTGAATCCGACAACCACTCCGAGAGAAGCTATCACTCCGACTCTGACTATAGTCAAGATGAAGGTGCTGCACGACTTGCACTAGTGACAACCAACTCCTACGACATATTTGATTCGCTAAATGAAGGGAGTGGATGTTGCTTCATGGCTAAAGGCCCCAAGGTATCGCACCCCAAGTATCTTGATTTCAATAGTAATGAGAATGACTTACTAGGAGACGATGACTTGCCATGTGACAAATCTAGTAATGTTAGTCAAGATGAACTTGCTAGTAATCACACTAGTCAAGATAAGACGTATGATGATGATAAGTTGGAAATATAATGACTAACTCAAGAACTAAACACTCTTAAGTTAGCTCACGTATCTACTCTACGAGATCATAGAGAGCTTGAAAGGACACATGAGAAGCTCCATTTTGAGAAGCTCAATTTGGAGCAAGAACATGAGTTCCTTAAAGCTATTAATGGCGATCTTCGAAAGAAGACTTCCTCTTATCTAGCCAAATGAGTTCTCTTGTCTACATTTATTCCACAAGTTAAGGCTAAGCAAGATAGTAACAAAGGCAAGAAAGGTTCTTAAACTAGTAGCAATAAAAATGATAAATCTAATGATATTGCTTCTAGTAGTTCTATTGATCCCACTAACACTTCTCTTAGCCAAGTTACACTTGAGCAAGAAAATGAACTTTTGAAAGGGATCATAGAGAAAGGTATCTACAAGAGTCTTTTCGGATGTAAGCAATTTGAGGAAATTGTTCGCAAGCACGGAGGATACCGGAAGAACCATGGCATTGGCTACTTCAACGCTAATGGAGTTGAATGGGAATAAGGTCAATACCCCAAGCCCAAGTTTGTTCCTCAAAAGGAGAAGTATGAAAATACTCTTACCAAGGGAACAAAAGCTCAAGATGACCTTCCACCAGAAGACCACAAGCTCAAGGGCAAGAACAAGCTTCAAGAGGACAATGAATCATATGAAGATGAATCCCATGCTTTGGTGAAGTGGGTTCCCAAGGCTACTTCAAGCTCAACTTCTACAAGTGCCACTTCAACACCAAGGATCCCCATAAACTTTATGTGGGTCCCCAGGAAGAAGAACTAGAAAAGTTCTTGAGGGGTGACTCCGCCAATGAAATTCACTCATATTCATTATTGGCAAGAACTAGTTGCAATCAACATGAACTTCATGCAATAGTTCAAGGAGTCACACATTCCGTCAAAGGTAAGCAAGGGACAAGGTAATCAACAAATCCATGGACATCATCATGTATGCATTGCACTCCATGTCCATAGATATCCTTGTATTTGTCTCTTGTGTGTTGAGACTAACCCATGTAGGTGAGAAGAGTAAGAAACAACAAGGATGCTCCCAACTCATGGTGATCTTCATCAACATTAAGCATCCACCACTACCTCACCAACATGAAGTATTCATCGACAAAACCCAAGGTTAGTTTATCACTCCTATGGGGGGACGTCCCATCAAGGGGGAGCTTTACTCTAAGACTTGTGTCAAAGCATCTCATAGCATGTGACAACATTAAATGCTTTATGTAAAAGTGGTAACCCCACTCATGCTTAAATGATGAGTATGACCTATGATCAAGTATTATTACTTGACTCCTAAGTCAATATACTCATATATGGATGACTACGTTGTCACCAAAGTGCTTGATAGATGCTAGTTTGTATGTGCATGTTTACCATGATTTCATTTGACATCTTATTGTGTGAGCATGTTGGTCTACATTTCTTATTCCATTCGAGGACATCCAATTGTTGCTATTTGGACTTTGATTTTTCTTTTGCCAATTGGATATACAAGAATGCCTAGGATCACTCTCTAGCTATCTATGCTTTCTCGTCTCAAGTTCTATTCATGCTTCATCACAAAACTTGAACAAGCACTTCTCCATCCCTCTGTGTGAGATGCACTCAGAGTTCCGTGTCCAACAGGGTTGCACTCCAAAACCTCTCAAGTGCAACTCGGTGTGACCAACCAACAATTCTCGGTTTCACCAATTACCTAGGGTTGATCTGGTTTCTTACCTCGGTATCACCGATTCAACTTTTTCGGTTACACTGAGTTTCCCTGTCAGCTGACAGTTGAGAAACTCGATGACACTGATAACTTAGAACTAATGTCACCGAAAGCATGGGGTATATATGTTGTCGACCCGACGCTTTGAAATTAACTCTTCAAACCGTCGCGCCCCAATACCCTAAGCTGCCTAGAAGGACCCCCTGGTCGTCACCCTTGCCTCCCGTGCTCCTTCGCCGCTGGGATCCTCGCCGTCGCCGGGCATCTTCGTCGCTGTCTTTGCCGTAGCGGACCGTCACCAAACTAGGGTACGGATCCGATCTTCTCTTGCACTCCATTATCTAATTATTGTGCATTGAGTTGTTTTTATCTATAGGCCACTTTGTGCAATCTTCCCTATCCACCAAAACTTCTCATAGATTAGCGAATGAAGAAAATTTTAGGGTTAGCTGTCCGCAGATGGTACATCTCAGTCGTATCTATAATTTTTGATTGATTCATGCCAATATTCTACAACTTTCATATACTTTTGGCAACTTTTTATACTATTTTTGGGACTAACATATTGATCCAGTGCCTAGTACCAGTTCCTTTTTGTTGCATGTTTTTTTGAATCTGGGAGCGCAGAAACACAAGGAAACAGAGAGAGAGAGAGAGATCCAATCTCGGAGGGGCTCTCGCCCCTCCGCCGCCATGGAGGCTATGTACCAGACGGTAAACCCTTATCCCATATAGGGGGAAGGTCAAGGAAGAATATGAAGGAGGGGGGCTCTCTCCCCCTCTCTCCCGGTGGCACCGGAACGCTGCCAGGGCCATCATCATGACAACGATCTACTCCAACAACTCCGTCATCTTCACCAACACCTGCATCACCTTCCCCCATCTATCTATAATGGTCCACTCTCCTACAACCCACTATACCCTCTACTTGAATATGGTGCTTTATGCTTCATATTATTATCCAATGATGTGTTGCCATCCTATGATGTCTAAGTAGATTTTTGTTGTCCTATGGGTTGATTGATGACCACGATTCGTTTGAGTTGCATGTTTTATTATTGGTGTTGTCCTATGGTTCTCTCCATGTCACGCAAGCGTGAGGGATCCTTGATGTTGGGTGTTGCAATGTGTTCATGATTTGCCTATGGCGGGTAACTTGAGTGACAAAAGCATAAACCCGAGTAGGTGGGTTGTTGCATATGGGAGTAAAGAGGACTTGATACCTTATAATGCTATGGTTGGGTTTTACCTTAATGATATTTAGTAGTTGCGGATGCTTTCTAGAGTTCTAATCCTAAGTTCATATGATCCAAGTACAAAAAGTATATTAGCTTATGCCTCTCCCTCATATAAAATTGCAATAATGATGACCGGTCTAGTTATCGATTGCCTAGGGACAATTCCGCAACTCCTACCACCACCTTTCCACACTCGTTAAACTAACTTAATTGTTACTTTATCTCAGCAGACCCTAGATTTTATTTACGTGCTCTTTATTATCTTGAAAACCTATCTTGTTACACCTACAAAGTACTTCTAGTTTCATACTTGTTCTAGGTAAAACAAACATTAAACGTGCGTAGAGTTGTATCGGTGGTCAATAGAACTTGAGGGAATATTGGTTCTACCCTTAGCTTCTCATTGGGCTCGACACTCTTACTTATCAAAAGAGGCTACAACTGATCCCCTATACTTGAGGGTTATCAAGACCTTTTTCTGGCGTCGTTGCCGGGGAGCAATAGCGTGGGGTGAATATTCTCGTTTGTGCTTGTTTGCTTTATCACTAAGTAATTTTTATTTTTCGGTTATTAACTTGTTTTCTGTCTTTAGATATGGGTAGGAAACGCAAAATACCAAAATAATTGGATGTACTTGCTGCTCCAAAAGTTGAGGAACCACTAGTGTTTCGTACCACTTAAGAATATTACTTGGGTCATCTTCGATCCACTTGTGCTCGTGCTGAAAACCCAAATAGCTTAGTTGAGGGAAAATCATTAAATGAGCATGCTCATTATGTGCGACACCGCATATCTCAAAAAGGGAAACTCTTGTGGCATCAAATTAATACTTTGTGTTGCTATGCTTGGAATCTATCTGAAATTTATGATTTTACTTGTTGTTCTAAAGAAGCTAAAAAACACCTTCCCTACCAATGTGTGATAATGAAATATTATCCTCTTATGCCAAGGAGCCCTATTTCTATAAATATGTTGAACAAATTGAAGAATTTGTTGCTTTTAAGGGTGCCTATGAAATTGCTTCTTTCATTGAAAAGTATGATGTTACTCTTTACAATTCTGAAATTTTTGCCATACTTAAATATTGCTATGAAAACTATGCTTCTAATGGTTATGTTAAAGAGTTTATTGAAAGAATGACCGCTGCCTTGGAAGAAACTAATATTTTTCAGGAATCTATGGAAGAGGAAGTTGCTGAAATTGTAAGCTCATTAGATGAAAAAGATGAGGAGGAGAACGAAGAACAAAAGGAGGAAGAGCGGATTAGCTACCTGTGTCCACCTTCTAATGAGAGCAACTCTTCAACTCAAACATTGTTTAACTTCCCTTCGTGCTTACCGAAGGATGAATGCTATGTTGATTGCTATGATCCCTTGGATTCTTTTGAAATACCCCTTTTTGATGAACTTGATCCTTGCTATTCTTGTGGCCATGATGCCAATATGAATTATGCTTATGAAGATGAACTTGCTATAGTTCCTTATGTTAAGCATGAAATTGTTGCTATTGCACCCACAAATGATAGTCCTATTATCTTTTTGAATTCTCCAAACTACACTATATCGTAGAAGTTTTCACTTATTAAGGATTATATTGATGGGTTTTGTTTTCCTATTGCACATGATGATTTTAATGAATATAATATGCATGTGATTGCTGCTCCTACTTGCAATTATTATGAGAGAGGAACTACATATTCACCTCTCTATGTTTTCGATACAATAAAATTGCAAGAAAATACGTATGCTATGCATTGGCCTTTACTTGGTGTGAATAAATTGTTCTTGTATGATATGCCAATGCATAGGTAGAGAGTTAGACTTCATTGTAGCATGATATATGTTACTTTGTGCTCACTACTAAATTACAAATCATTGTTAATTAAAATTGGCTTTGATATACCTTGGAATCCGGGTGGATCCATTACTTAAGCACTATATGCCTAGCTTAATCGCTTTGAACAAAGTGCTGCCAGGGAGACAACCCGGAAGTTTTAGAGAGTCATTTTATTCTGTTGTGTGCTTTTATATAGTTTAAAAACAAAAAAATAAAGTGGGGAACTTAAAACTTTTTCAAAAAGAAAAGTGAAAGTGAGAAAGTCGAGCATCGTTGAAGTGGGGGCTAGCCTTGAACTTTGTTCATGCCCATGGAAACTTTGTGAATCTTGATTACAGAAAATTTTGAACAAAAATAATTATCCCCTTGTACAAATCCATTGTACTATAAAAATAATGTGCCAAGATTTGCCTTTATGATGATTAGATTGCTTGTTTGGTGTGTGCAGTGCAAAAACAAAAACTTTGGCTGTAGTGCGTGAATTTACATTTTTTACTAGAATGTCAAAAGTTTCAGAAATTTTTACAGAGTACTTCTATGTAAATTGTTTATTTTTTCATATTCTTTCAGAATTTTTAGAGTTAAAGAAGTATGGTGAATGTTCAGATTACAAACTGTCCTGTCTTTGACAGATTCTGTTTTTGATGCATTGTTTTGCTTGTTTTGATGAAACTATCGATTGTATCGATGGTATAAGCCATGAAAAGTTATATTACAGGAGATACAATGCAAAAAAAAATATGAATTGGTTTGAAACAGTACTTAAAGTGGTAAATTTGCTTTATATACTAACGGATCTCACGAGGGTTTTGTGTGATTGAAGTTTTCAAGTTTTGGGTGAGATCACGATGGTTGAAGGAATAAGGAGTGGAAACAGACTAAGCTTGGGGATGCCTGAGGCACCCCAAAGTAATATTCAAGGACTCCCAAGAAACTAAGCTTGGGGATGCCCCGGAAGGCATCCCCTCTTTCTTCTAACAACCATCGGTAATTTTACTTGGAGCTATATTTTTATTCTTCACATGATATGCGTAAATCTTGGAGCGTCATGTGCTTTTTATTTTTATTTTAATAATGCACCATTCTGGTATGAGAAATGCCGTTGTTAATTTATAGAAGGCTCTTTTCACCTCACTTATATCTTTTGAGTATGGCTTTATAGAGGCTTCATGTGCTTCAGTTATATCATTTGAAGTTTGGATTGCCTGTTTCTCACACATAGGAAACCGCCATTTGTAGAATGCTCTTTTGTTTCACTTATATTTGTTAGAGCATCGGCATATCTTTTGTAGAAAGAATTAAACTCTCATGCTTCACTGATATCTATTTAGAGATTTAAGAGGAGTTGGTCATTCAAAGTAGGTAGGTATGGTGGAAGGGACAACGCTACTATTCTCTTTCCACACTTGTGCTTCAAAGTAGTACCATGATCTTCATGATAGAGAGTCCCCTATTTGGCCACTTTCATATACTAGTGGGAATTTTTCATTATATAACTTGGCTTGTATATTCCAATGATGGGCTTCCTCAAATTTCCCTAGGTATTCATGAGCAAGCAAGTTCGATGCACACCCATTTAGTTTCTTTTTGAGCTTTCATACACTTATAGCTCTAGTGCATCTATTGCATGGCAATACCTACTCACTCACATTAATATCTATTAATGGCATATCCATAGCCCGTTGATACGCCTAGTTGATGTGAGACTATCTTCTCCTTTTTCTTCACAACCTCCACCATATTCTATTCCACCTATAGTGCTATATCCATGGCTCATGCTCATGTATTGTGTGAGAGTTGAAAAAGCTTGAGAACATAAAAGGTGTGAAACAATTGCTTGACTTGTCATCGGCGTTGTGCATGATATAAATACTCCGTGTGGGAAAGATGGAGCATAGCCAGACTATATGATATTGTAGGGATAACTTTCTTTTGCCATTATATTTTGAAGAGATACAATTGCTTTGTTAGTATGCTTGAAGTATTATTGTCTTAATGTCAAATGATAGATTGTTGCTTTGAATCACTCATGTCTTAATATTCAATCCATGATTATATTATATGAACAAGATTATGCTAGGTAGCATTCCACATCAAAAAATATCTTTTTTATCATTTATCCAGTGCCTAGTGCTAGTTCCTGTTTGTCGCATGTTTTTTGTTTTGCAGAATATCCATACCAAACGAAGTCCAAACGCGATAAAAAATTATGGAGATTTTTTTGGAATATATGTGATTTTTGGGAAAAAAGAATCAACGTGAGACGATGCTCGAGGAGGTGGCAAGCCAGCTAGGCGCGACCCACCCCCTGGCCGTGCCTAGCAGGCTTATGGCCACCCCTTAGGTCAGTTGGAGCTATCTTTTGGCCGCAAGAAAGCTAATTTTTGGATGAAGATCTCCTCAAAATTTCAGCCCGATAGAATTACAGATCTCCGGATATTAAACAAACGGTGAAAGGCCAAAATCCGGGAGCGTAGAAACAGAAGGAAACAGAGAGAGATCCAATCTCGGAGGGGCTCTCTCCCCTCCGCCTCCATGGAGGCCATGGACCAGAGGGGAAGCACTTCTCCCATCTAGGGGGAAGGTCAAGGAAGAAGAATAAGGAGGGGGCTCTCTCCCCCTCTCTCCCGGTGGCGCCGGAAAGCCGTCGTGGCCATCATCGTGACAGTGATCTACTCCAACAACTCCGTCATTTTCACCAACACCTCCATCACCTTCCCCCATCTATCTACAGAGGTCCACTCTCCTACAAAATGCTGTAACCTCTACCTGAACATGGTGCTATATGCTTCATGTTATTATCCAATGATGTGTTGCCATCCTATGATGTCTGAGTAGATTTCTGTTGTCCTATGGGTTGATTGATGATCATGATTGGTTTGAGTTGCATGTTTTATTATTGGTGATGTCCTATGGTGCTCTCCGTGTCGCACAAGCGTGAGGGATCCTCGCTGTAGGGTGTTGCAATGTGTTCATGATTTGCCTATGGTGGGTTGCTTGAGTGACAGAAGCATAAATCCGAGTAGGTGGGTTGTTGCATATGGGAGTAAAGAGGACTTGATACCTTATAATGCTAGGCTTGGGTTTTACCTTAATGATCTTTAGTAGTTGCGGATGCTTGCTAGAATTCAAATCATAAGTGCATATGATCGAAGTAGAGAAAGTATGTTAGCTTATGCCTCTCCCTCATATAAAATTGCAATGATGATGACCGGTCTAGTTATCAATTGCCTAGGGACAATTTCGCAACTCCTACCACCACTTGTCCACACTCGTTAAACTAACTTAATTGTTACTTTATCTCAACAGACCCTAGATTTTATTTACGTGCTCTTTATTATCTTGCAAACCTATCTCGTTACACCTACAAAGTACTTCTAGTTTCATACTTGTTCTAGGTAAAGCGAACATTAAGCGTGCGTAGAGTTGTATCGGTGGTCGATAGAACTTGAGGGAATATTTGTTCTACCTTTAGCTCCTCGTTGGGTTCAAGACTCTTATCGAAATAGTCTACAACTGATCCCCTATATTTGTGGGTTATCAGCAGACTGTATCTCGGTACCACCGAGTCGCAAAAATCGATTCCACCGATTGAGTTTTAGGGTTACTAAGAACCATGTCGGTGAGACCGAGCCATTCTTTTCGGTTCCACCAAAAAGGGTTGGCAAGGTTTCTGTTGATACATATGGCCAGTCTCAGTAACTCCGAAAATTACTCCCTGGTGACACCGAAATACCTTCTACAGAAAGCTAAAACTAATGTTTTCCTAGTTCAATTTTTTGAAAACATCTGCATTTTGTGATGCTCAACCCTTCTACTCCTCTATACTCTTTTCACCGGATCAGAGATGTCAGGTTCAGAGGACAACCAGAATGACTTCAATGAGCAGAATATTGACATGAGCTTAGGAACTAGTCCTGAAGAGAGCTATGATGATGTCCCCAGCTCTCTGATCTGCACAAGGCTGCAACTAGGACAAGAAGGAAGCTCACTTCAGATGAGGAGGATGAAGACTTTGTTCCCGATGAGTTGCCCAAGATAGATGTTGCTGCCAAGAGCACTGCTGCTGCCACTACATCCAAGAAATTGGTCAGGGAGGAGTATGCTCCCTCAAGCACTATGAGGGCACCTGAGAGCTCCAGAGGCACCATGACTATTGAGCCTCCCATGAAATCTATGCCCACGAAGTCGGGAGAGAAGAAGAGGAGGGAGAGGAAAATCCTAGTCCAAGTCACCAGGAAAGATGTTACAATGGGAGGACTTTAGAGCAATGTGAAGCAGAACAAGAGGATGAGCCAGCTGCCAAGGCTCCTCCCAAGAAGAAGCATATGAACTTGTGTGTGATGATATGCCAAAGCAAGTTCCATCCAAGGGCAAGCTAGATGCCGCTAAGAAGCCCTCTGCTCCCAAACCTAAGAGGTTGTCCAGAGAGATTACATCTTCTAAGAAGAACAAGGGATCCACCTTCAGAGATCCAAAAGATGTTGATATGACTGCCTTGATGAAGCTGAGACCACACCTTCTAGTGCACAATACCAGCCATCTGCAGGCTAAGGACATGAAGAGGAGGAAGGACTCAAGTTTGAGAGAGTGGAGAGCAATTGATCCATATGCAAAGAGGAAGACTGCTTTTGACTACAGATTCTACACCAAAGAACATCAAGATTTCTATGAGACTGTGTTGCTTGACAAGAGCCCTGCTGTGAGTGACATGAGGTATGTGGGTTGGAAGTACATCAAGGACAATGAATATTACTTCCCACATGTGCAGGATAACTTTCATTGCATTGGCCTGGATAAGTTTTTTGGCAAGGAATTTACATCATGGAATGATGAGATTATTATGCAATTATACTCCACTACCCATTTCTATGATGATGGTAGAATTGTATGGATGACTGAAGGTGCAAGATATGAGTCCACAGTTAGGGAATGGGCTGCCACCTTAGGAGTCCTAGAATTGCAAGATGGTGATATCAATGTCTATTCCGAGAACAAGGCAAGCCACAATTCCATGAAGAACATGTACAAGGAGATTCCCGTTGCACACCTGAAGTCTCATAAGCTAGGATCTATAGATTTCGTTCAGGCTGGTCTTCGCACTCTCAACACCATCTTGAGGCATACCTTGTTGCCTAAGTCTGGAGATGAGAAGATGATCCGAGGCTACTCCATCAACATGTTGATCCATCTAGACCAACACACTAGATTCAGACTGCTGGACTTGATTGTGGATACTGTGAGGGGAGTTGCTGCTGACCAGAAGCGCTCATGCTGCTATGCACCATATATCCAGATGCTTATCAACTCCAAGATGGAGAAGCACATTTTTGTGCTTGACAGACCATATTTGTCACTCTTACTGGAGCTAGAGAATAACATTGTGGTGATGGACCTAGATGATCCCACATCAGCTACAACACAGGCACATGTTGAAGCAGCCAGAGACACTAGTGCTCAGCCGCCCAGGTCTAGGAGTGAGCAAATGGATCTACTTGTCAGCTCTGTGCTTAGCATGCACAAGGACATCACCAACATCCTGTAGAACCAAGATAGCCTTTCAAGGATTGTTGATGACAAGTTCCATAGTGTCAACAACAAGGTTGATGGACTTACAAAGACTGTGAATGAGCTCAAGAAGGAAGTTGATAAAGCTCCTATTTGTCGCACCTCTTCAGAGTCTGATTCTGATGATGATGAGGATCGTGCGCCTCTCATGACGAGCCCTCAGTTCACCACTCAAGTTAGATCAACTATAGTGCCAGCTCCAGAGTTGAGACCTTCTTCGTCAGCACCAGCTATCGGTGTCAAAACCGGTGGATCTCGGGTAGGGGGTCCTGGGCTATGAGACTAGGATCGATGGTAACAGGGGACGAAGGAGACGATGTTTACCCAGGTTTGGCACCTCCTATGGAAGTAAAACCCTATGTCCTTCTTGATTGTATTGATGATATGAATGTTACAGAGTTGATCTACCTCGAGATCGAATAGCTAAAACCCTAGACGAGTTTCTTTGTCCTATGATCTAAAATCCTCCCGACTTATATAGGCACCCGGGGGGGGTACTAGGGTTTACACATGGTAGGTTTCCTGCCAAGGATGGAGATGCCGATTTCCGCATCTTGACTTGGAGTGCACGACGTGCCTTCGAGACTTCCTTCTGGAATGTGGGCTCTCAATGTATCCAGCCCTTCCTGCAACAATCAAAGAGTGGCCCACCAAGCCGGCCTATTAAGAGATAGGTTGATGGTCCGAGGACCCCTTAGTCCAGGACTCCCTCAATAGCCCCCAAACTAGCCCCCAACGCCAAGGATCTCAGCTTTGGCCTCTCCACGTGACTAGAGTCTTCGGCTTGCGGGGTGAGTTCTTCTTCTTCCCATTTAATGATCGGCTGAGATTAGTCCGTCTTCCGATGATGCATAACGTTTCCTATCACATGATCGTCCGAGCACCGTGAGTTGCTTAGTCCCGAAGGCCAAACGTCAAAGTGTTAATAGTGTATACTGACAACCTTTCTGGCGAAGGGTCGTGGCCCACCACAACCACTAAACTAGTTACGAGAAGTCGATTTGCGATTCGAGGCCGTTTTTTATCTTAACATGATTTATCAATGCATAAATCATGCTCCATTTTATACGGGATATTATTAATCATATCAAGTTTCTTCACGCGCGTATAATGACACACACATCTTGGGAAGCGTAGGGATTTGCAGCGTAGTAAAGGGAGGTTACTCGTCGTCATGCCTCATAAAAGGGGAAAAAACCTCAAGATCTATTCACGCTCTCCGTTCGCATCCTCTTCTTCCTCAATCTCCCTAAGCTTTGAGAGCCCAGATCCAGTTCTTCCTCGAATTCTCCTCCAATCAATAGCCATGGCAGGTTCGGGTTCCAACGACAAGTGGGAGGCTTGCACGGTCACCGAAAAAGACATCCGGGACCTGAAGGATGCCGGCTACCTCCCCGCCAACATCTACCTTCGTGCTCCAGATCATGCTTCGATGCCGGGACTCCCCCATGTGGGCTTATCAGCTTGACGATGAGCCTACCATTCGTCGGCCCTTCCGCACCACTTCGGAGAAGCTGTGGAAGGCACTATTCAAGGCTCAGAAGAGCTGGCCAGCCGAAGAGGAGGATCGAGGCCTACACGTCGATAACCCTCCTACCCAGGTATAGCGTAATTTCAATTGATCGACCTATTTTCCCACAGAAAATCTAAACACCCTGCCCCTCATCTATCGGGACTCCGATCCTAAGTCATATGAATCTAGACTGTAACATATCACATCACTTTGCAGCCTCACGCATGGTAAGCTCCACGGCTGCAGCCTTACCTTAGCCGGGACCGTTTGCGTCTTTTGGCTCACGTATGTGAACATGTCGCTGGCAATCAAACAATAGAGAACCCGGGCTGACATGACTAGTCATAGAACCCAAGTGGCACATCCGTACGGAAACAGGCATACGTAACCCAGCAATGCAGGTGTCGGCCTGAAGCGTGTGTAGACGAGTCATAGCAAGCTACAAGGACTCCATTACGCTGTGAGACATAAATGCCATCACTGCACGTAGATGAGTCATAGCAGGATACAGGGACTCCATTACACTGCGAGACATTTCCCTGAAGGGACAGACACAGCAGCAAAGAAGGATACATGCCGGTCAATCAGTGTGTCCGGAGTAGTAGCAAGCTACCATGGCTCGGTGGAAGCACAAAGAGGCAGTTTCCCGCAAAGAGTACTACTAAAGGTACATGACTAGGTGTCGGATCCCATACATACCGTTGCACATCACATGTACGCACGACATGCCCGATATGCATAGATACAACTATGGCATCACAACATAACCATACCATAACACAACTTTTATTTAAGAGGCTCGGACGAGCCTTGCATAATATGTTCTTACAGATAGGGGTCACATGACCCGACACTCAAATCATATAAAAAAGTTCATACAAACCAAGCGGAAGCATAAAACTGTTCCGAGTACAGACAGTAGAAAGGGTAAAAAGGCACATGGCCTGACTATCTACAGCCCGCCACAGGCATAAGGTCGTAGCTGGGACACCAGCTATTCGGCATCATCGACAAAAGAACCTACCCGATGGGTCCTGGGTCTCATCTGCAACATTTATTAAGCAAACATGAGTACAAATGTACTCAGCAAGTCTTTAAAGTAGACCTAGACTAATCATGCTCATGTATCAACAAAGGGTGGTGGTGGATTTTATGCAGCAATGCCAGCTTTGACTCATGGCTAACCTACACTACAATGTTAACTCTTGGTTTACATTTTAGATATCGCACACGAGTCCACTAACTCCATGACAATACCCCACCATGGATTTAGTTCCCTCTCCTGGGAGAGTGCCATCCATAGTACTCACACTTGTCTTGATATTTTTGTGAGTATCCATTTGATTATCTATGAATAGCGTAAGTTTTCCAAGTAGTCCATATCCGGGGACGGGGCTATTTGAATAGTATCATACCCTGCAAGGGTGTACTTCTTCACACACGCTCTCGCCACTTATCGCTCAGTGCTCATAAAACTATGCACCTTGGCAACCTTCAAGCAGAAGCCCAACGAGGGAGTCGGCCACGACCGTCAATCACATAAGACCTCTAGTCCAGGCTATCGCCTATTTGAGACTGAACCCGCACGGAAGTCCGGCCGAAGTTTCTGCTACGACCCCAAATGATGTGCATAGGGTTCCCAAGCCCACCATTCGGGTGACCCTTGGGACACCGTGCCACTACCTACCACGTCATAACCCACCCCTAGGGTCAACGCTACACACGGGCTCCAACATGCTATAAACACCAGAAACTACTTGCAACTCCTAGACTCAGGACTAAGCGACTGATAAGTCAAGAGGGGTCGAGTTACCGGAACCCAATGTGTGGTAGTATCTAGTCTTGGATCAAAAACATGGAACTTAGTTCCTAAGAATGGTCCCAATGAGACAACCCGCTATGTACTCCTACATAGCCCCTCATCGCTACCTTTACCAAATCGGGTTCATCATAAGCTTATCACACCATAAGGACACTGTTTCACTCCAGTTCATCACCCAGATGATTCAGACCTGACACAACTCTAAGCATAGCAGGCATAGTAAGCTAAGCACATCATGGCACAAGCATCTACCTTGTAAGCTAGGTTGCAAGGTTTAGCTATTTACTGTGATAATGACAGGTCATGCAAAAGAATGGGTTCATCTACCGTGTATGACTGACAAGTGAACATTGATCCTAATGTAGTAAACAAGAGCAGGAGTGACAGAGTGGGATGTTATCGGAATGATCAAGGGGGTTTGCTTGGCTTGCTGGGTAGCGGGAAGGTTCTCTCCTTCGTTGGAAAACTCGGGGTTGTCCTTAGAAGTAGGGCCTACCACAATGCAGGTAAATAGCAATCAATACACGCAAGTGCAACAATATGATGCATGATCATGGCATGATAGCATGTATGGATGAGCTAATGCAACTAGTGTTCAGGTTAATTTGAAATGAGTTTGAATATAGGTTCAAAATCGTTCTTCATTTCAAATTCCATATATTAACCTATTAGTAAATGTCAATTTTCATCTACTTAGGTTTCTCTAACATGCATGATAATGGCACCATTGGATTCATTGGATTTTTCTGATAAATTTTCATATATAAATTATTTTCATCTGAGTTACAGATTAACTTATATGAATTTTTGAAGTTTTAAACAATTTCTAGAATTATTTTTAAACTAGAAAATGGAATTATGGCGTCAGCCTGACGTCACTGTGACGTCAGCTGGTCGGCTGACTGTAACATCCCAAAATTTCATTTTTGAAATGTTATGAAATATAGCTATGCATCCATCATCATCATTGTTTGAATACCTGTATTGTTGAAATGTTCTTTCTAAAAATTCTGAAAGCCCTTTCAATTTTTCCCTAACTTGCTTTCACCTATTTGAAATTTTGGTTAAATGTTCAAAATAAGAGGGGAGTAACATGACAATCCACACCAGGGTCATTTTGGTGATCTATTTGAACAAAAGTAACCAGGAGTTGTTTTAAAAATATTTGCAAAAAGGTTTTAAAAACAAATAGGCAATTTCTAAAAATAATATTTTTTTGAAAGTATTCAAATGACAGAATAAAAATGTTCATTAAATAACATTTATTATTCTATTAATTTTGATATATAATACTCCTATATTTAGGGACCATTTGAATGCTTTAAAGGTTTTTGAAACGCTCTGGAAAACATTAAACAGAAACCGGTAACAGTTACTGTATTAAACGGGCCGGCCCACGGGCAGTTATTCGCGTATGAATTAAAAGCCGGCCGACCGACGCGCATTAACCTCCTCCTCTCTCACTGACACCGGGCCCCACCTGACCGACCGTTTCGCCCGTGCGTTCGCCTCCCTCCTCTCGCGCGCGCCGTCGCCGACCGTTTCTCCTCTCATCGGATCTCTCTCCCCTCTCCTCCCCCGCACTCCCCAGCGCCCCTATAAGTACCGGACACTCCCCTCTCTCCATTTCCCCCCCCAAATCCCCCTCCTATCTCGCCGTAAGGCTGCCCAATCTCTCGCCGGAGTAACCCCGACCACCGAAGCTCCCTTCGACCGTAGCCATCGACTCCGTCCATCTCTCGCCCCACCGTTGCCACCAATCGACGCCGCACGTCCAGCTCCGTCGCCCGAACCACTCCACTACCTCCCACGACCATCGGAGCTCCTCGCCGTCATCTTCGCCGCTTCCGGACTCGCCGGAGATCCCCACGCCGGCAACCCTTTACCCCGTGAGCACTCCCAACCCTCGGATCTAAAATCCACGGCTGAGATTAGATCGGATAAATATCCGAACCGGTATCCCCTACCAACCGGTCGCCCGCCCGAAAACATCCAACGCGCGCACTAGCTAGCCAATAGGACAGTGCCACGTAGCCCCCTGGCCGTCCGGTAGATTTTTCCCTTTTTTTGTTTTTGTTTTAGTTAACAGAGTGTATTCAAATTTTGTTTTGCTTATATCTTTTAACCCGTTTAATGTTTTGAGTTGATTCTTTTTGCATTAGCTCACATTTTTCATGTAGTTTCACCCTGTACTTTTAAATTTCAAATTTGAACTATAAAATTTGAATTTAATCAAATTTGCTCAAAATCTTCAAATCTGAATAACTAGAGTTTGAAAATAGATTTTGATATGAATCTTTTTGCTACTATTTGGTATTAATTAGGACTACCTTCATGTTTAGTTTGAGGATTTCTAGGATGATTTTGATTAGTGTTTTAGCTATAAACAGAATCTGCCTAGTATTACAATATAGTTTAATTTACTTAGTTTTAGTTAGTTCAATTTAGATTTAGTTTTAATTTGTTTAGTAGGTTCTCTTGATTATACATCTAGTGTTTTACTTATTGTTTATAAAAATATAAAATTGTTTAGTTTATTTCCTTGTTAATATAGGAATCACAATTTCTTTTCAAATAGGTTTATTTTGATTAAAACAACTAGTTTAGTAATAGATTCTTTTAATAGAGTTTTATATAATTTAATTTTGTTTTCTAAAACAAGTTTATTTGTAAATTCTTTTCTGTTAAGAACATGTTTTACTAATAAATAATAAGTTTAGTTTTGCTCTCTTGTTAGTAAAACTATATTTGTTCCATTTAGAGTTTATCAAAATTTTTACAAACTTTACAAAAGCTTTCCCAACAAACTTAAATTGATTTTCTTCTGTTTATTAACAAAAATATTTTATTGTTCCTTGCTGTAAACAATTTTTTTGTTATTACAAAATAGTTTTATTATGATAGTAGTGTTTTATCAATCACCTCCTAGTAAACAAAACCTTGAGTGTTTTTCTTACTTGTGATTTGTGCATTGTTTTGTCTTGATTATTTACTAGTTCTTGATTGATGTTTGTGGGTTACAATATTCTGTTGTATGCTTATTGAGTGCTTGTTTCCTTCGTTAGATTATCCGAAGTGCGAAGCTTGTTACTTAGAGTCCCACGAGTACGAAGATCATCAATCAGGCAAGTCACTTTGATCATGATTACCCATGTTTTATATGCATAGTTCTACCATCTCCCCAAATTGCATGCAAGATAGGTTAGTTGGAAACTTGGTTACATTGTAGTAGTATCATGTGGTAGGTACCCCCCCTCAAACTCTTTGACACATTGGCCCCGGGAAACGTTGTTTTACTTTTTGCTATGCTATTAGTAGACGGGGTTGGTTGTGTGATTCATGAGAGTTGAGAGAGTTAATAATTTCAAGACCTACATAATGGTCAAGATTTCAAGACTCTGAGTTTTCAACTTACCTCTGGGTGGATGATGGTTGAACGGCACCCTGGAGAAACCAGTGGATTTGCCTAGGTGATGCTGGAGATGGCCAGTATTCACGCGGAAAGGTCCACCCAGGCACAAAGAGATGGATGGATGCTTTAAAACCCAAGGCTTACCTGCACAACCACAAGTCATTATGGGCTCTGGCTTGGTTGGATATCGTGGTGACCCTGGACAGGCGGTGCTACGAGATGTAGAAGAACGGTAGGAAAGGATGGGCATCGATAGAGTCGCAGGGAAACCCTTTGGAAGACCATGTTTTGGTCATCCGTTTCTCAAACACCCTGAAGTGCGAGAAGTCAAATGGAGGTGACCAAATCTTGTGGGGAACGTGTACAAAACTCTACAGAGTACTCAAACCTAATCGATTAGCCGTGTCCACGGTCATGGACGACTTGAGCCAAAGGAACTGAAACATTCGGAATTCTCAACACAATTAATATGATGATGTGGTTATTTAACAATTGGGTATGAGAATTGGTTGGTGGAACCATCTCATTAATCAACCAGCTTAGTAATATTTTCCTTAGCCCCTCCCTTGATATAGGAAAAACTTGGCTTTACGCAAAAACTTACCACCCCACCTGCCATATATGCATATAGACTAGATGATTATCTTTTCACCCCTCTCTTGTGACTTTGCCGGCATATTCCATATGCTGACCTACATGGCTGCAACGTATCATGTTGCAGAGTACTTTTCCGACCAGGAGTGAGGACACATTCTATGCTCAGTGAGATGCCCTTGGAGTCAGATGGACTCATCTACCTTCGACGCTTCCGCAAGATTTAGATATTCTCATGAGTTGGCTTTTAGCCACTTTATTGTAATTTTTATTGTAATAAAGGACTCGAAATGAGATTTCGATTAATATATTTGCTGTGTGATTTCCCTTTGATATATACATTGATGTACCGTGTGTGTACCAGCATGATCTTGGGATGGTACGGAAACACCGGAGACTTGACCTTTCAGGTCGGGTCGCTACACTAACTAGGCCAGGTCAAACCTGATGTGCGAGGCCCGCACGTCAGTGACAAGGGCCTTAACTCCGCGTTGACCAGGGTTTGACTCACCCTGGGGGCCCACTGGTCAGTGGTAGGAGGCCTAATTAATCAGGGGGATTAGCCCCTAATGATGGCCACGTCGGCACCCACGGGAGCGGGGCTGGCGGTGACCATCCGCACGGTGACGAATCGCCAGAGTTGCACCTCCGGCGACCATTTGGCGTGTGGAGAGCACCAGGAGGTAGCCCGCGGACGCGCGCGTCTAGCAGGGTAGCGGAGAGGGCTCGGGGCCACCGGAGATGACGGCCACGTCGAGCTGAGCGGCGGCGATGGCTCGAGGAGGAGCGGCTGCTACGCTACAGGCCACGAGAGGAGGAGCTGAGGCCGGCTACGAGCTCCTGGAGGTGCTACGAGCACGAGCCCGTGGCCAGGAGCGAGCTTTGACCGCCGTGGCCACGGCTACGCCATGGCCGGTGGCGAGCTCCGCTCAGCTCTGGCTACCGACGGGGCTAGAGAAGGGGAACGGCGTCGGGACTAGGGGGAATCGGTCCGGGGCCTCACCGGAGGGGCTTCTGGCACCGCATCATGGTCTGGGACGCAGGAAGGGCGGCAAATCGCCGGCGTCTTCAGTCTGGCGAGAGGGGGAGCAAAGGAGAGGGAGGGGGAGATGGCGAGGGGGAAACAGGCTCGGCGGTGGCTGAGCCTATCCTCTCGCCAACGTGACGAGAAGATGGCCAAGCAGGCAAGGAGGAGGTGGCCAGCGCGTGGCCACCGCCGGCTACGGGGGCAGCACGCAGCTGCTTCTCCTCCTGGCAGGAGGAAGAAGACGTTGCTGCCCCTGTGGGCTGGGCCTCTTCTTCAGGTAAGCCCTGGTGGGCTTTCCCCCTTTTCTTCTATTTCAATTCTTTTCCTAACTTCTGACATTTGTTTTATTTTAATTTTAGGCACATATCCTATTTTAAAATATCCCAAATATTTTATCCATTGAAGTTTGAATATTTCAAACTTATCTAAGAAGAGGATATTTGAAAACTAAAATAATGATAAATGCTTTATATGGTATTTTCAGAGGCTTTATCATTTATTTTTAAATTTCTTCAGTTGTTCAAATATTTTAAATGACCCTTTGTATAACCATGTCCATAATTATTAGACATAGGGGACATTTTGGATGGGCATTTTGGATTTGTTGAATTTTCACAAACTTTGAATTGGTTTGATTCAATATGATCTTGGGGTTTCTTTTTGTCCCCATTTCATGTTGATGCAAAATTGAAACATGATGCACACTCATGCTGATCCTATGACATCTAGCTAGGGATGTGACATCATCTCTACAGAAATGGTTGAGCAAAGACACATGCATTTACTTCCTGGCACCACAACCCAAAGACCCCAGGTCAAAGCTGTTGTTGGAGATGCTCGTCGTGGCACCTTACAAGGCACTAGAAAAGAAAGAGAAGAAGAAGCGACGAGGAGGCCTCCGCATAAAGGACCAGCTGGACGCTGCGTCCGAGGAAACCCATGCCTCCTCTAATCACGAAGAAGAGCATGAGGACGAGGAGGAGGAGGATTCCCCCCTGCCAAGAAAGAGGACTGTGTCATCAGACACCGCGGAGGAGGTACCTCCTCCTGCTCCAAAAAGGGCATGTTGGGCGACGTTGGTCCTATCCGACGATAGTTCGGACTCGGATACCGAGTCCAAAGACTTCGAGAAGGTTCCTCAAAGGAACCTAAGGGTTAAGCCCCCAGCTCGAAGGTAAGGATCCAAAGACTCCCTGAGCTATTTATGCCAATTTTTAAATATTATTAACGTGTGAGTGCCTTTAGATCTGCATCACACCACGCGTTCTCCTCACCGACCAAGTTTTGGATGGGGAGACCCCACCCGCTGAGCTAGCGGAGAGTGGGATCGCGTCGCATCCCACACCTCCGGGCGCCACGAAGGATGTCGTGGAGGTGTCAGCTCACCAGGCTCCTTTGGAGCCGAACACCACCGGTGGGGGTGGCAATATCATGGTCGAGGTTAACGCCTCGGCCGCTGAAGACCGCGAGGAGGATCCCCTCCTGGACACTGAGGAGACCGGATAAAAGGATGTCTAGTCTCCTTCGAGGTCATCTTCGGAGCGCACCACGCCTCCGGAGCCACCGGTTCAATCCCTAGTGGTAGATCCGGCTAACCGATCACAACCGGCGCCATCGATGACTGGGTGGCCGGTCATGGAGGAGGCTCTATCAAGCGCCTCCATGTCCGAGGATCACCGCACCCTTATGGGTGCGGTTTTGCAAAGCATTTAGTCCGTTGATAGCAGACTAAAGGAGGCCTTCAACGGTCTCCTGACGGGCTTCCAGGTGAGCCACATATTTTTTTCCTGAAATTTTAATTTATTAGGTTTGTGCCATCGTTATATATTGCAGCCCCCGAGCCGTGGGTGAGTTTAGAAAAACTCACCCGGGGGTCAAATACAAAGAAATGACCAAACAATGTATAAGATATTATTTCATCCCATAATGTCCTAACGGTCCGTAAGAGGACTGAACATAGGTTCATGATCTTGACAATTCGGGTGTTTGAACTTATATAAACTGATAAATATATGATATTTAGAGGCTTCATCATCGGCGGCGGCCGTTAATGTCGCCGAGCTTGACGAGCTAAATCGGAAGCTCAAGAGCTCCGAAGATGAGCTTGACGCTCTGAACAAGAGATTCGACGAGGCGCAAGGTAAGCCGAATTGTAATATCTGATTTTTTTCACGATTAGTGATTCGCACAATCGATGCAGTATGGCTATATGTTTATTGCTTACACAACCTTGATGAAGGAAATTGAAAAACTCAAGGACGAGCTGCAGAAGATGAAGCAAGAGGCCGTGGACGAGAAGGCAACAGCCGAACAAGCAGCTCCCGCGCTGTCCGCCTTGAAAACCACAAGTGCCAAGCATGAGGCTCAGGTGGAGGAGGTTTGGCAGAAGCTCAAGGACGCCAGCCTAAAGTGCGAGGGCCTTGAGCAGAACGGCAAAGATCCAGCCACCGAGCTATCCACTCTAAAATCCAATCTCCAAAAGGAGCAGGTGGATAGGCGGTTCTTTGAAGAACAGATATGCCAAGTCAAGGTTGTTACAGATGGTAAGCCGTATTTATTGCAGCGTGCCTTCAGTGATAGCAAGTTCGCGTTGCTCACCCAGGTGTAGCGTTCCTCAGGCGTCTGTTCGGACTTGCCGAAGAGCGTAGCGGATGCAAACCAATAATAAGCTTCACGAGAAGAAGGATACGAAGGTCGGCTATTTTGGGCACAGTTTGAAGCCTCCGAGTGCTCTCCTATTCTCACTGAGCAAATGAAGTAGTTGATGCATCTACACAGGATGGCGGAACTGGCCATGAAGGATCTCTTCATCCGGCTTTGGCCCGATGAGCCATTGACGGGCAGTTACTTTGGCCTGGTGCAGAAGGTGATTGATACCATGCCTCGAATTGATGCACTAAGGCGTTCTTCCTGCATCTAGGGAGCTCGGATGACCTTTGCCAGGGCCAAGGTGCACTGGCCGGGGCTTGATCTGATGAAGTTACCTGCCACTCCTCTGCCCCTGGAAGGGAGCATAGGTGCCCTAAGCGATACTTCTCCGTAGTGATGGAGGGTGCTCGGGGAATAGAAGCTTAGTGCTCAAAATATAACATTTATGATTAAATGCGTTGTAATATGTCTGAAGACCTTTTTAACACTTTTATGGTTATGATGCATGGTTTATCATGTCTTTTATGTTTTGCATTCGCTATAACTCATGTGTGGCCGCTGAAACTGAAAGTTGCGATTCGTCGGCTTCAGCCCCCATGTACATACTATGCGAGGTGTATCTACCTCCGCACTGTGACCCTGAGCCGAGCTATCGATACCTGAAGACGGCAGTGTGAGGTGGACAAGGCAATCAGACCATAATGCTTTATTGCTTTCATTTATCTGTAGGAGCGTGAAAAAGGAATGCGGGGGCTGATGACTAGCCCCTAGTGGTTTGTGATGTGTCGGATGAACCGCGGCTAAAGATGGCATCACATGGTTTGTACGAATACCAAACCCATCGTATGACACGCAATAACTTCTAATGAAGTTTTTAGTATAAGAATTATGCTCGGATTCGCAGATCGGTTCACGCATACTATGTAAGTCAGTTTTCGGCTTTCTCCCCTAAGGTGCTTGACCAGGCTAGCTGGAAACACAATCGTAGTGGTTCTCCCTTTGCCTTTTAGCCGAACGAGCGAAACGTAAAGGGGCAGCCAAAATATTGACGCAAGACATAGTTCAGAACCAATGCATATAAAGCGAACTCCGAGACGCTGAACACATAATCGATTGTGCTTCGGGCAGTTTTTTTAAATTTCAAGCCCCCGGTCTATCAGCCGGTTGCATCGTAATGTGTATCAAACGGTTTCGCAAGAAGCACTTGAGGAGGGAGGAAATAGAGTATGTACCAACAAAAAGACAGCAAAGTGGCTATTCATGATGGCCTTATATTTTGATGAATAACTCTTATAGCTCAGATTGCCGAAGCAACTGTTTACAGGTAATTGAAGGTGAAATATAAAGTTTACAGGAGGGGTTGTACCAGGGGTCTTCAATGGGTGGTCTATCGGCCTCGACGTGCCCTGTCGCCTGTCCACTCCTGTGCCTCCTAGGTGGTTGCATTCCTTTATGGGTAATGATGTCGGCGAGCAGACCTTGGAAAGAGGATCTTGAGAGGTCACCAAACTATTGGTGAGCGTTACGCCTTAGCAGGTCCTTGATGGTACCTGCTGCATGTCGAAAGACTTATATTGCTAGTAGTTCGGTCCAACCGAACACTTGTGCTTTGATAGTTGCTCCCTACTGCTGCCCATGGAATCTTAAGTGCGAAGTTGTGCCTTCTTGGCACATGTTTTTCTGGTATTAGGGTTGTCAAATGGGGGCAAGTCCCTATTTCTAGGGAGGGGAAGGTTATGTGAGTTCGGGCTGAAACCGAGCTCACTTCTCAACCTTTAGTGCCTTGACGGCAGATGTCGGTGTTTGTCGATCATCATTGTAATGGAATTCGTCCGCCAGGGCCAATGCATGTTCCTCAGTTCGGAGGGAGCGCTCTATGTTGCCATTGACAGTAATGACCCCCTTGGGGCCGGACATCTTGAGCTTGAGGTATGCGTAGTGTGGGATGTCGTTAAAGCGAGCGACGCTATACGGCCTAGCAGGGCGTGATAGCCGCTGCGGAAAGTTATCGGGCGTACCGAACACTACTTCTAGGTTTACATAGCCCATGCATCGGGCTTCGACGCCTGGGATCACTCCTTTAAATGTAGTGTTGCTGGGTTTGATCCTTGACGGATCTATACCCATGTTTTTCACCGTGTCTGAGTAAATCAGATTAATGCTACTTCCTCCGTCCATTAGGACTTTAGTGAGGTGATATCCATCTATGATGGGGTCTAGGACGAGGGCGACTGAACCCCCATGACGGATAATGGTCGGGGGGGGGGGGTCACGTCGATCGAAGGTGATAGGGTACGCCAACCATGGGTTGTACTTCGGGGCTACAGGCTCTACGGCGTAGACCTCTCGAAGGGCACGCTTCCTCTCCGTTTTGGGTATATGAGTGGCATTTATCATATTCACAGTTTTTACCTCTAGAGGGAACTGCTTCTGTCCACCATAGATATGGCCGCGGGGCTCATCCTCATCCTTGTTGCATGGGCCCTTGCCTTGCTCCTAGGCTGTGAGTTTGCCGGCCTGTTTGAACACCCAACAGTTACAGTTGGTGTGGTTGGCGGTCTTCTCTTGAGTGCCATGGATCTTTCAAGGCCTCTCCATGATCTTGTCCAACGAGGTGGGTCCATTGTGATTGCCTTTAGGAGGCTTCTTTCGCTGCCCGGGTAGGGAATTGCAGAAGCCAGCGTTGGCAGCCGTGTCATCAGCATCACTATTGTTGTGTCGGCGCTTATTCTTGTTGCGATTTGGTTTTCCGTTTCCGCCCCAAACTTTGGAGGTTCCGGGGTCTTCGGGGTTGTGGCTCCGTCTTGCTAGCCAGTTATCCTCGCCCGCGCAAAAGCGAGTCATGAGTGATGTAAGGGCGAACATTGTCCTAGGTTTATCCTGGCCGAGCTGGCGAATTAGCCATTCATACCGAATATTGTGCATGAAGGAGGCTATAGCCTTGGCGTCCGGGCTGTCAACAATCTCATTTTTATTGGTCAAGAACCGATTCCAGAATTGCGGAGCAGACTCTCCTAGCTTCTGGATGATGTTGCCCAGGTCAGAGGAGTCCGGCGGCCGAACATATGTGCCTTGGAAGTTAGACCATAATGCATCCTCTAAATCCTCCCAGCACCCGATGGAATTTTTGGGGAGGCTGTTTAACCAGTGCCGAGCTAGCCCCTTAATTTTTAGGGGTAGATATTTGATGGCGTGGAGATGATCTCCACGTGCCATGTGGATGTGGAGGAGGAAAACCTCAATCCATATTGGTGGGTCAGTTGTCCCATCGTATTTCTCTATGTTCACGGGTTTAAATCCCTACGGGAACTAATGCTGCATCACCTCGTTTGTGAAGCACAATGGGTGGGCAGCGCCTCTGACCCGAGCTATGTCGCACCGGTAATCGGCGTCTATTCTGGCCCTGTTTCGTTCCCGACCTCTAGTGTTGCGGTCGAGCCAAGGCAGGTACCCTTCCTGTCTATCGGGTGAGTACCCTCTAGATCCATAGATGGATCTCGTACGACCTGCTCTATAATCCAGGTTGTGTCACAGGTCAAACCTGTCATCGGACTCTATTGTCCCTTTCACCCGTCTTCGGGGTATCGTCGGCCTATAACCGGTATCGTTAGCCATCCCATCTCATCCTCGAGGAGAGCGGTCTGGCTTGTCATGTGGAGTATGTTTGGGATACGGCATATAAGTAAGCTCATCATCGAATTGTGGCAGCAGCCTTCGGCATGGATAGCTTTTGGGTTGGTCCAATAGACCGGTACCGTATCCTTCCTCAGTTGATAGGACCCTCGTCCATTGATCGTTGAGGTTGTCCTGTTCGGCCTTAAGTTGTCGTTCTTTTGCCTTCGGGCTGCAAGCCGTGGCTATGAGATGTTGCCTAAACTGTTCCTGATCTTTAAGGTTATCGGGGATGGCGAAGCCTTCGACTTCCGGGATGTCCTCCTCCTCGATACAGGGGAGGTAGTTGTCATCCTCGGAATCGTTTAGATCATCGTAGTTGAGCTGATCTTCCGGCTTATCCTAACTCTCTAGCGGGTGTTCGGGGATATCGGGATCGCCAAGGTGTGCCGGGGTATCTCCGTCCCCGGTGCCAGTGATAGCTTTTCTTCCCTTTTTTGCCTTTGATCTTTTATGTGGCTTTCGGCGCCCTGACGGCGTATCGCCCGATTTATCGCCATCGTTCTTGGGTGTGAGATCGCCGTTATCGGCTGGAGTGTCCACCATGTAGACATCATAGGTGGAGGTCGCGACCCATCGTCCGGTGTTAACGGTGGTGGGAGCGCAATCTTCCTCATCCATGTATTCTGCCTCCTCGGAGGCGTAGTCCAATATGTCAGTTAAGACCTCGACAGTGGCTACCAAGTGGGTGGTGGGTGGGATGAAAAATTCTTCTTGACCTGCCTTGAGACCGATCTGAGCATGGATCAGGGTTGGGTCGTGAGGAATTTTCATTGACAAGATCCAATCTAGGGCCTCGTTGAGTATCGAGAACTCGATCGGGTCAACCTGCTCAGAGCTTTTGGAATTAACCTCTAATGCGTCCGTGCGAGGGGATTGTTCGATAGGAACTGGTATCCGAACATCAGGCGCTATGGCCGGATCCGAACTAAAAGCCAGGTCATTGCCTGGGTGGATCACGTGGGCGGGCCCGAAAGCGGAATCCGAGGTTAAAGCCTCGGAGTCTTCAGGCACGACAGGCAAGACTACGAGCCCAGTTAGCGAAAGATCGCCCCGAGAGTCTACGTACAGCTCAAGGTTCCCGAATCTAACTTCTTGATCAGGGGCGAAACTACCGACCTAGCCCAGACGGCTGATCGGGTCAGCGTGCAGCATGATCCTACCGAAAGTGAAGATCTTCCCGGGGACAAAAGTTTCCAAGTTGCAGACTTCTTTGTTGATGACAACACGAGCCATCGATTCCTTTGGCGATCACAACGGATCTCTCAATGAAAGCACCAATGTCGGTGTCAAAACAGGCGGATCTCAGGTAGGGGGTCCCGAGTTGTGAGACTAGGATCGATGGTAGCAGGGGATGAAGGAGACAATGTTTACCCAGGTTTGGGCTCTCTTATGGAGGTAAAACCCTACGTTCTACTTGATTGTATTGATGATATGAAGGTTACAGAGTTGATCTACCTCGAGATCGAATAGCTAAAACCCTAGACGAGTTTCTCTATCCTATGATCTAAAACCCTCTCGGCTTATATAGGCACCGGGGGGGTACTAGGGTTTACACATGGTAGGTTTCCTGCCGAGGATGGAGATGCCGATTTCCTCATCTTGACTTGGAGTGCACGACGCTCCTTTGGGACTTCCTTCTGGAATGTGGGCTCTCAATGTATCCAACCCTTCCCGCAACAATCAAAGAGTGGCCCACCAAGCCGGCCTATTAAGAGATAGGCTGACAGCTCGAGGACCCCTTAGTCTAGGACTCCCTCATCAGTTTCAGCTCTGTCAGCTCCTTCAGCTCCAGTTCCTCTAGTTGCTACACCAATACCATCCATGACTTCAGCCGAAGTCTTCGCCGACGCAGTTCTTTTGACTCCAACTTCAGCTATCGGAGTAAATCAGCCCAAGGAGAATGTTTAGCTCTATACATTTGAACTTTTTGGTAACTTGTTGCCAAAGGGGGAGAAGTTGTATAGATCACTAGGGCTTGAAGAGAGGGAGAGCGTTTGGTGTTATCGCTGTTTCAAAAACATTTGCTATCTTTTGTTTGGATGTGTTAAAATTTGTCGGTTTTTGATCATACACTTAATGTGTGTTGCTACTATTTCCTATATCTATGATGCTTATGAGATGTTCATTCACCTTTGCTTGATTGTGTTGTGCTATGATATTCATTCTTATTACTCTCGCACACCACCAAGTTGTAAGTGACATGGAAGAAGTGCCCCATGAACCTAATCGATTGTGCATTTGCATTCAAACACAAATTCAAAATAATGCACAAATTTAGGGGGAGCTCATGCTTATCACATACTTCTCAAAGCGACGATTAAATTCATTGATTAAATCATATGTCGAAGCTTTGATCTATATGATGTCATCAATTACCAAAAAGGGGCAGATTGAAAGCACATTTGCTCCCTTGAAGGTTTGATAATTAATAACAACATATATATCATTGAACTAATATTTCCACTAAGCATATTTTAGGAAAGTTCAATGATGGGTTCGCAAAAGGATTGTGGAGAAACCCCTAGATGCAAGAAATGGATTGGCAAAGCTTCAAGCAAAGAGGACTCTACATTTTACTTTGTGAGAAATCACTTTGGGTCCATAGGAAAAGCCAACACTATTAAAAGGGAGTAAGGTACTGTTGGTGAACAAGATGCTCAAACATGCACAAGTGATAGTCACCAAAAACGCCCACAAACTCTCCACATACTCTGTCCAAGCCAAATACCAAAATTGGTGCCACCAAGAAATTCCATTCGGCCATACCGATTTTCCATCCTAGACAGAGCCCATCCAAACCCTAAATATCGGTGCAACCGAACACCGTTCGGTGGAACCGAGTTATGATGGCAATTTTTCTGTTGCCTGGTTGCATCTATTCGGTATAACCGAGTTATTTGCATCGGTGCCACCGAGTCTTGCCATCTGACTGTTTCCCACCCTTCAGTCTCACCAAGATTTCTATATCGGCTTCATCGAGATTCAAAAGTTGTCACCTTTGGATCACTTCAGTACCACCGATATTCACACATCAATGACACCGAGTTGGTCACTTTAGGTGTAATGGTTGGATTTTTGGAGATGTCTATATATACCCCTCCACCACCACTCACTGAACAGAGAATCACTCAGGACGGATCCCCACTCATCCCAACTGATGTTCTGAGAGAGAGCCATCTACTAGCCATTCCATTCCTACCACATGAATCTTGATCTCTAGCCTCCCCAAGTTGCTTTCCACCCAATCAATCTCTTCCACCAAAGCCAAATCTGTGAGAGAGTGATTGAGTGTTGACGAGTCTATCATCTTGAAGCACAAGAGCAAGGAGTTCATCGACTTTATCGAGCCTATTACCTTTTGGAGGGTGGTGCCTCCTAGATTGGTTAGGTGTCGCTTGGGAGCCTCCTACTTCGTGTTGTGGATTGAACCAAGAAGTGTGTAAGGGCAAGGAGATTTCCTACTTCGTGAAGATCTACCCCAAGACAGGCTAGTCCTCCATGGACGTAGGCCATTATGGTATAGTCAAGGTTGCTTCTTCGTGGAACCCTCCGTGGGTAGAGCCCTCCATGGACTCTCGTGACCGTTACCCTCCGAGGGTTGAAGACTCCATAAACGTGGACGTATGATAGCACCAGCTATCAGAACCACGGGAAAAATCTCCGTGTCTTCAAATTGCGTTTGATCTTCCTACCCTTCCTTTACTATTCATGCTTGTCTTTACTTTCCACTGATATACTCGTAGACATGCATGTGTAGGGTGTGCTTGACATATTATCAATTGCTAAATTCTGCCAACACATAAAATTGGGAAAAGGTAGAATTTTTATTTGGTCAAGTAGTCTAATCACCCCCCCCTCTAGACCTACTTTCGATCCTACAGAAATACATGGTCTCAATCACACTTGTGTTAATTATATTCCATGGTATGTAAATAACCAGATATGTTGAGTACTCCAAGTAAGCTGTGAGTAAAGTTACCAGAATGGTCAAATTGTTGATCATAGGACAACAATAAAAATGTCGTTAAGTACTCATGACATGTTTCTTGCATACGGAGAACATGAAGAGATTGTGTAAGCAATTACATTAATACATGCTCGATGTAAGTAGTACATTGACAAAATCTTCATCGATGCCTCAAGTGAGTTTTGAAATGGTTTATGGTGGCATAGTAAGTTCGAATTGCTCCAAGAAAGTTATTGTGGTGAATTCTATAACAGAAATCCGAGTATATTATCACTTTAGAAGAAACAATGAAGGATACTGTCGGGGATATACCCTGTGGTATAACCCGGCCTGACATATGACCTGGCCGGGACTTGGCGACTCACTGGAGCTCTAGCCGAACTTGACGATTCATTGGTGACCCTGCGAGGCATGACCCGGCTCATCTCCTGGTGAATCATGCGTCACCTCTGTTACCAGGTCACAAGACGACCAGGCCCATGGTCCAGCATGCAAGTCGGCAAGGCGGCTCGTGGACGGGCCTGGAGGGGCGGCTCACAACAGAAGGCCCAAAGGAGAGAGGATTCCCTTACAAGAGAAACAAGACCCGATTAGGATTCAAGAGAGACTAGTCCTAATACTACTCCTAGTAGGACTCTACATGTAAAACCTACCCCTTCCACTTATATAAGGAGGGGTAGAGCACCCATAGAGAGACAAGTTCACAAGTTAAGACAGACACAAGTCATTAGAGATAGACAAATTAGAGTCTCTCGAGATTAGAGGTAGCAAGACAATCTCCTTGTAACCGAGAGATCTCCCTCATCATCAATACAAGACAAGCAGGACGTAGGATTTTACCTCCATTGGAGGGGTCGAACCTGGGTAAACTCACGTCTCTCGATTCCGACTAACCCCTCTCAAGCCGCCACATAGTTGCGATGGCCTCACACCTAAGTCCATTAACCCGGACATCTTGCCATGACAAATCCATGATAGTTGGCGCCCATCGTGGGGCAGACTGCACGATGGTATTGTGTTTTTGGAGGGAACCCTTCCAGGGATCGAGAAGCTCGCAGTTTGCCTAATGAAGAAGAGATAGCGTAGAAGGATCTATATTGACTCTAACTTCATTTACGGCGGTGACCACAAGCGGCTGCGCGACAAAATCTGAAGAATCCTAGAGCATGCATACGGCGTGCAAAGAATACAATAATCCGAGTGTGTACTTTCCATTAGGCAATTTCGAGTCTGTTACCCGGCCGTCCTCTCAACATTACCAAAAGAATACACATCAAATCCGCCAAACTGTTACATGCAGGGACTGTACCAAATTTGATCTGGTCATGAAGGCGATGACCCCACCCAGCCGCCGCATTGTGTTGTCACAAGCAACTTTTATCGAGGAAAGCTGGAAGAAGCAAGTCGCGAAGACAGATTCGTACTTACAGATCACCAAAAGCAAGCTGATTTGCATAGAAAAAGGGAGTTCAGGGAGTTCTGCTCGTACACGGACGTGTTAACCAGATCACACAAACGGATCGGACCAGGGCCATGGTCCGCCTCATCCTTGCGAGCTAGGCAGTCAAATCATATCAGCATGCTACTTTGGCTATATTCCAATGGTACTACTGCTAATCAAGGTGGCAGAGTAAATTCATCTGAGGTCACATGGTTTGTGGCAGGAACTTGCGCATGCTTGCACTCCGTCGGCTGTAGATAAAGACAAGAGAAAGAAGACAAGGACAAGCATACATAGCCTCGCTTCGACTGCGCCTCCACCTTAGTCGCCTCACCGTTCCCAGCTCCTCTGCCGATGATGTCGCCGCGCAGTTTCTCCTCACCACCGCTGCCTCCTGGCCGCGTGTCTCTCCCACAACACCTCCACATCACCTTGCCTATTGACCGATTGCCTTGAAGCTGCATCTCTCGCTCGCCTCCTCTCGAGCCGCCCACCGGCTTGTCATCACGCTGCGCCGGCCTCCGCGGCCGAACCGCTATGGCCTCACATCGCCATGAGCCGGTTTGCCCTGAGACGGCTCTCCATCGTGGCCTTGCCTCATCCGACTCTGCCATAGTTCGCCTCGCTTCACCATAAACCACAACACCTTCCAGCACCCAGCGCACCGTGCATCGAACCGCCGTGCGCAGCCACGCTGCGCTCAATCCAAGCACGAGCAAGCGCAGCCTGACGGCAAGAGGTCAAATTCACTGTTTTGACCCTTTTTGGAAAGCTCATCTGGATCTGACCCCGGTTAGAACTTTTCGTCGGATTTGACCCTTTTGCTACCGCCATAGACAACGACGGTAGGGTTGTATAGGCTACGACCAGACCCCTTGGCGGTAGGGCTGCCATTAGGCTGACAACGCCATCTATCATGCTCACATGTATAAGTTCCCTACTACCACAATGTATGGCATTAGGCTCTAAAATCCTACCGCTAGGAGCTCTGGCAGTAGGGTCTCCAGTTCAGTAAACCGTGGAGAGTGTGGCTCGTGGGACCCACCAGCCACCCATTCGTCCCCAACTCCTCCTCCTTCCCTGAGCTGAGCTCCTCTCCCCTCTCTCTCCCCCATTCTTGCCTCCATAAAATCCATCTCCATTGGTTGAGTTTTCTCCGGTGGACCGAGGCCAAATTCATCACTCAAGGTACCTCCCTCACTCTCATCTTTTTGGTTGGTTGGAATCATCTCATTTGGTGTCATGGTTTACTTTTATGGAAACCCTAGTTCATGTCATTTGTGTTTGAAATCAATGGATTTGATAGATGATAGGGTTGTTTGTATTCTTTAGTATGACTAATTATCATGTTTGTAAAACCGATCTATAGTTATTGTTAGGTTTAGGGTTAGGTTTAGGGTCAAGGTTAGGGTTAGGGTTAGGCATTGTCATTATTTAGTAGTTAGGGTTAATTAATTATATTGTGATATTATTGTTGTTGTTTCAATATAATTATGGTTCATATTATTGTTATTGTGATATTATTGTTAGTTTCATATTAGGTTGCCATCCTATCGTCTTGACAATTTTTTCAATGCATTTAGATGGATAGTCTCGTTAATGTACACAATTTGGATAAGGGGACATTTATGAAAGTCAATGCTGTTGAAGGGAAAGAATCCATTGTTTTTTATTCAAGCCCAACTTTTGAGGAGGTGGTTGTTAAAGTTAGGAATGTGCTAGATTGGATTGATCCAAATGTTGATGTTAAACTCAGTGGAAGGTATGATGTTGGAGTGGGGGTGAAGTCTCGATTGAAGAGTATTCCTATCACCTCGGAATTGTATTGGAAGGTTTACAAGGACAAAGTATTTGAATTGCAAGACAAATCAATTGAATTGTTTTCCACCAAGGTTGAGCCTCCTTTGCTGCAAATTGACTTGAACCGACATGCCTCTTCCACAAATAGTGTTGCAAGGGTGGAGGTGTATGTCCCCAATTCTTCTAGCCAACCACCAAATGAAGCTGAGATTAATGATGGAGCCATGGTAATTCATGATGAAGAGGTACATGTTGATGCTGAAGCAGGCCGTGTTGATCCTGAAGCCGGCCATGTTGATCTTTATGAGGAAGGCGAAGAGATTAATTATACTTCCATTGGAGACCTGGATGTGTTTGTGCATCAGCAAGACAGGGATTGTGACCTCCCCTACTGCCGTATGTATGGGTATGACTCGGATGACAAGGGTCCGGCGGAGGAATTGGATGAGGATGGATTCACTTCACAAGAGAATGCAATTTTCAAGAAGGTTATGGGGAAGGAAGATCCCCCCATTGTTTTGTGATCTCACTCTTGCCGACAAGGCTATTGTTGATGGTAGCATGAGGTTGGGTTTGCTTGAACCAACACCGTGCCCGAAGATCAGTGACCCTAGACCCAAGGATGAGGACGAGAATGCTCATTTGAAGAAAGGCATCAAGTTTAGTTGCTTGGAAGAGTTCAAGATATGGTTGAGTGACTATGCTATTAGGAACCATAGGCCGTCTGTTGTTTGTCATTCCAACCAAAATCTGCGGTACATCATCAAATGTGACAAAGAAGTCTGCCCTTCGAAGGTTTGTGGAAGAAGAATTAAACAAATCGGGCAATGGGTGCTGAAGAGATGTGTGGCAACTCACGCGTGCGTACCACCGGAGAAAGTTGACCAAAGCAAGGGACACCGCCAACCCATATCGGAATTTTTAGGATAGAAATTGTTGCCTCATGTAGCCCATGATCCAACCATGAAGGTGAAGTTTCTCATGAGTATGGTGGACAAATGATTCAGATACCCGGTCAACTATGGGAAGGTATGGAAGGAGAAGGAAAATGCAATCAGGATGTTGCATGGTGATTATGAGGTCGCATACAATATTCTCCCAAGGATGTTGCTAGCAATGGCACATAGGAATGCTGGCATGTGTCATGCGGTGGAGGAAAATAACGGAGTGTTTCACCGTGCGTTCTGGAGTTTTGGGCAATGCATCAAGGCATTCAAGCATTTTCGTCCGGTGTTGTCTATCGATTGCCCATTCTTGACTGGGAAGTACAAGGGCACTCTAATGGTGGCAATGGCTCACTCGTCCAATGATAATGTGTTGCCGGTTGCATTTGCTTTGGTTCCTTCTAAGCATGATGACAACTGGGAGTGGTTCATGAGGCATGTGAGAACCAAGGTGATTGGCAACAGGGAGGTATGCATGATATTGGACCGGCATCATGGGATTCTCGAGGCGATAGCCATGTCCATTCCCGGCCTCCCAAAGCTTCACCACCGATGGTACATGAGGCATTTCGTGGCAAAATTTTACCGGGCATGCAAGAGCAAAGAGTTTTGCAATGACCTTACGCATGTGTGCACGACATTCTCCTTGGATGCATTCACAAGCCGCTATGATAATCTTTTGAAGGCATTGAAAAAGAACCAAAAGGGAATAGCATTCCTAACTAGGCATTATGAGGGGGAAAAAGTGGGCACGCGCTTTCGATGGAGGAGGTTGGAGATATGGCAACATGACAAGCAACATGGTGGAATGCTTCAACAATGTGCTTAAAGGTGTTCGTTCTTTGTCCGTGACTGCAATATTGAAGTACACCTTCTTGAAGTTGAATGAGTATTTCCTTAATCATTCCATATCAACGACAGGTTGGATAGGGGACAAAATGGACTATCTAGCTAAGGTTCATGATAGGCTGAAATTTCAAGCAGGCAAGTCTTCTCATCACCAAATCATCAGATTCAACGACAAAGATGGGATCGACCAAGTTGACGAGCTAGGTGGCACAACACGGGATGGTTTCACCTACGGCGGCATTTCTTATGAGGTGCACATCAACGACCGGTGGTGTCAATGTGAGAGGCCTCACAGGTACCACTGGCCATGCTCGCATGTGATGACGGCTGCGAGGGCAAGGAACTTACCGGTTTCAGATGGGATTACCATACGGCTGCATCAGTTCATGTTGGAAGCCACGGGGTTGACATGGGCACCTCAATTCCATCCTTTCCTTGACCAGTCACAGTGGCCGGAGTACGATGGCCCACATATCGTGCCTGATCCTGTACTCATGGTATCTACAAAAGGGAGAAGAAGAAAGAAGAGGTTTAGGAGTGACATGGATGATATAGCTGGATATACTGGCACGAAACAATTTGGCAGCGGTCATTTCATGGAGCCTCCCGACACCAATAATTGTGGTCAATGTGACAATCGAGGACACAATAACAAGACATGCAACACTAGCGCTCGCAGAGGGCGGACTACAATTACAGGTAGTAGTGCAAGAGGAGCCACTAGGGGTGGTCGCGGAGGATGGACTACCGTTACAGGTACTAGTGCAAGAGGGGCCACTAGGGGTGGTCACGGAGGTCCTCATGGTGTCAGAATTGGGGGGTACTGGTCGTGCTTCCAGTGTTACTAAGAGACAAAGGATTGATAGAGGGTGGCCAATTGATGTGCTTCTCAACCCGGATGGTTGATAGAGTATAGATGGTAAATTTGTTATAAAATCTTGCACTTGTTGTCATGATAGTTCTGTTCACATTAATAACATATTGATATATGTCACTAACACTATTGAAATGTATGTAGGCATGGCTTCATTGGGTTCCATCCCGAGGCCGCCGTGCGCTGATCGAGATGACATGTCAAACAAGTGGAAGGAAGCAACTTTGGACAAGACGAAGGACAAAGATTAGATAACGCCACCATTCTGGTGTGGAGACGTTTGCAAGGTGAAGGTTTCTACTGACCGGAAGAAGTCATGGACGGAAGGGAGGAGGGTTTTTTGTGTCCCAACTATGCACATGATCATAGACGTCCGACTAACGCCTATGATGTTCCTCCAGCATGTTTAATATGTTCCGGTGAATGTGTTTTCATGACGAGTGTTTCAATTGTATTACTAACAAACAAACATGTCTTCCATGCAGTCACCCCCTCCTCTTTGCAAGTATTTCACGTGGATAGATGATGAAGTGCCATAAGATGTCTAGAAGGACCAAAATGTAGATTGGGCTCGCAGGCATCGGCTGTTTGAAGAATCTTTGCAGCGTGTCGAGTACGAGGAACATATTTCTAAGGAGAAGAAGGAGCAAAAGAAGCACGAGGAGGAGAGGGCACGCAAAGAGAAGGAGGCTCATGACGAAGAGAGGGCAAGAAAGCTTGCAAGGGCTCACGAAGCTTACGAGGAGGATATGGCATGTTACAACAAGGGAAAGGGACGCATGTTTCCTTAAGGATCCATCTATGAATTTGTCTAATATTACTCATTAAACTTCGATACTATTCGGTGCTAGATTGTCTGTCAAACTACTTTATGATTGTGCTGTACTATGTTATGACTGTTGAACACTTTTGCTACTTTATCATATGCTCATTTTGAACTTTGTTATGGCTATATTGAAATACTTTACGTTCATGTAGACCAACTATATATCACTTGTCCTCATTCATGAAAAAGTAGCTGCTGACAAAGAGGGAAAGGTACCTATCACCATGGACCCTGGCGATAGGTTCTTCTACCCTATCGGCAAGGGATCTGGCGGTAGGTTATCTGTTCCCAGGTGGCTGAAGGAAAACGGTAGGGTATTCTACCCTACCGCCAAGGCCCCTGGCGGTAGGGTCAACCTTTCCCCAGCTTTGCTTCCTGTCACGCCGGATGACAAAGTAAAAAACGATAGGGAAGGTACCCTACCGCCAAGGCCCCAGGAGGTAGGGTCAACCTTTCCCCAATTTTGTTTCCTATCACGCCGGACGACAAAGTAAAAATGGTAGGGCAGGTACCCTACCACCAAGGCCCCTCTCGGTAGGGTAAACCTTTCCTCAGTTTTGCTTCCTGTCACATTGGATGACGAAGTGAAAATGGTAGGGCAGGTACCCTACCGCCAAGGCCCCTGGCGGTAGGGTCAAATTTTCCCCAGTTTTTTCTTCTTGTCACGCGGAATGACGAAGTAAAAATGGTAGGGTTAGGTACCCTACCGCCAAGGCCCCTGGCGGTAGGGTCAACTTTTCCCCATTTTTGCTTCCTGTCATGCCGGATGACGAAGTAAAAACGGTAGGGCAGGTACCCTACCTCCAAGGCCCCTGGCGGTGGGGTCAACCTTTCCCTAGTTTTGCTTCCTGTCATGCCGGATGACGAAGTAAAAACGGTAGGGCAGGTACCCTACCACCAAGGCCCCTAGAGGTAGGGTCAACCCTTTCCCCATTTTTGCTTCCTGTCACGCCGGATGACAAAGCAAAAATGGTACGGCAGGTACCCTACTGCCAAGGCCCCTGGCGGTAGGGTCAACTTTTCCCCAGTTTTTGCTTCCTGTCACGCGGAATGACGAAGTAAAAACGGTAGGGTTAGGTACCCTACCGCCAAGGCCCCTGTTGGTAGGGTCAACTTTTCCCTAGCTTTTGCTTCCTGTTATGTGGAATGACAAAGTAAAAATGGTAGGGTTAGGTACCCTACTGCCATGGACCCTGGCGGTAGGGTACCCTGTTTCCAGTTTGGCTTCCTGTCGCGCGCAATGGTGAAATGACACGTAGTTCAAAACACCAAGTTACATAATTTGACATATTTTGACATACGACACAAAGTTCAAAACACCAAGCTACATAATTTGACATACAACGCGAAGTTCATTTCGAGTTCAACATAAAAAGGGTACAAGCCGATGGCCTCATAGTAATGAACACTAATGCTCCATCTACACAGACCACCTGCATGGTCATCTATCCCTTGATTTGCTAATCCGTGTGCACCCCCAAAGTATACCCTATCTGCCCCATCAGTTGTGCCACGATAGCAAGTGAAAGTGTGATAATGAGCACTATTGGATTCATCATCGTAATCATAAGCATCTGGCAGCTCTATGAATATAGGGGTCTGATCTACCACCTTCATAATATGGATCTTCACAACATGCAGAACTATCGGCTTCTCAAGTTTCAGCTGGCTACTAGGTGCTGAAATATGCGCTTCAGAGTCAGAGGTTGGATAATCCTGTCCTATGTCAGGTTCTGGCAGCTCCACTTCATATAACCTGGGAAATTTGTTTCGATTTCTCATGCACACTTCAACAACTAGGAAACAACGATTAGTGGGCTTGACCATCTTAACGAGATCACCGCCGAGACCGCTAACAAGCTTACCAACAAACTCAACCGCCCATGCTTCTTGCGGCAGCCCATCAAAGCTCAACCTAGCCAGGAATTTCAGAGACGACTCCTTGCCACCCATACCACAACGCCAACGAGTGAACTGGATCGTCTCTCCGCCGGCGGAAAGCTTACAGGAGTACTAGATGAGCACTCTTGTGCAGTCCTCGTCCGACCGGAACCGTACAAGAAAATCTGCTGGAGGCGAACATACTTCAACCATGACGTCATTGCAGGAGATCCCACATTGTAAATCCAAAGCGTCAACCACCGGTGTAGGGACACGGGAGGCCGGTGTCCTTCCACTCTTCCCACCAGGGCACGACCGCGCAACTTCTCCTCAACCCGGTACATCCCTGTAGTGCGCTGGAGCACACAACTACCGAACTCAGGCCTCAGCTTCAGCTTGCCACGCTGCCACCTCTCTGCAGGGAAGTACAAGCTCCCCTCACTGTTCTCCAGACTCCATCTCGCTCGCTCGAACTGGTCCATCCGGCTGTGGCAGATCGATAGATATGATGAAGTGAGTAGAAATGCACATGTAGAAAACGCACGAACTTGAGGATACGACAAATAATTCACAATCTCTAGTTAATATAAATTACAACACGTAGTTCTTGAGGAGTTCAACTAATGAAGGTACAATAGAAGTCATAATAGTTCAAATGTCAACACGGAAGCAAATGGGTACATGTCATTGTAGTTCAAATGACAAAACGTTACATAGCATCAAGCTAATAAACACCCGTTCGGATCAGCGTACGGTCCCGGGTTGCAACAAGTAACATCTGTTCTTTCTTTCACCCATGCCCAACGAGAAGCCTGCTCTGGTAGGGGCGAAAATGGTTGCCTAACTAACCAATCAATGACTTGGACATGATTTTGCACTTTAAACTGAGTGTGTTCTTCCCTTGTGGTACAGAATGCAATTTGCATCGCAAGATCATGTCTGCAATCCTTTTTCACTTTATTGAGCTTGGTTATCTCCCTCTCCTTTTTCCTAATAAAAAATTCTGCCTTGTCACAAAAATAATAATTTGAAAAGGTTTTCGAAGCCTTGTTCAATGCATCAATGAACTTGACCCACACATTCATCTTTTCCTCGATAAATTCGCGTTCGCGCATCAACGCCGCCTCAGCGGAAGCCTCAATGAAGATGAACGGTGACATCCTACAATTCAAGGATTGGCCTTAATTTTTTAGTTAAGGAACTAACATCTATCATGACTACTAACCATAATACTTAATGCATTACAAATAAATGTGTCTCAATTAGCAGATCCATAGAATTGGCAGAATCTTATTTAAAAACTAGGGCTTACACTTAAGCCAACAACAAATCCATATGAGAAATAACTAGGGTTTGCAAATAAGCACATAAACCATAATACATGATTTCAACCAATGAAAAAGAGGGGAGTGGGAGAGGCACCTTGGGTGATGAAAATGCTCCGGATCCAACGGTTAAATCCCAAACAAATGAAGGGGATATGTTGGGTGTTTGAGTGGAGGAGACAGACGGGAGAGGGGACTGAGCATGGGGGAAGAAGATGGATTGGGGTGAATGGGTGGCTGGCGGGCCCCACTCACTCACCCCTTTAACTTATCCAGAGTCCAAGAACCTATCGCTAGGACCAGAGGTGGTAGGGTATCACAACCTACTGCCGGACCCTGTGGCGGTAGGGATGTGTATAGCCATGGCGACCGTCAGTTACAGAAGTGACATGGCTAAGTCGCCTACTGCCGAGCCCTCTGGCAGTAGCCTATTCAACCCTACCGTTGAGGTCTCTGGCGGTAGGAAAAAGGGTCAGCTCCGGAAATTTTTCCGGACCGGGGTCAGATCACGATTAAGTTTCCAAAAAGGGTCAAAACCGTGAATTTTGCCGCGGCAAGATGCCACCCATCCAAAGCTCACGCACTCACATACGCATTAATTCAGCCATCCATCATTCATCATGTCCTTACGCATGCAAACACCATACATCAAACCCGTGCATCCATCATCTATGCAACGCCCCAGCACACACGGACGGAGAAGGAACGTCCGCCTTGTCACGCTCGCCGGCCTGCCACTGTGGCTCTGCCCCGCGTCACGCCACAACAAGTTGCCGCGCCATGCCACCGTGCCTGTGCGCTGCCGCGTTTCACTTTGTCGTGGCCTCTGAGTTGCCCTAACGTTGGGTCAATGGCTGCATTGCGAGCTGCCGTGGCCTCCGAGTCGCCCTACCGACGGATCCACGGTCGCACCGCGCGATGCCGCGGCCTACGGGTAGCCCTGCCGCGGGTCAATGGTCGCACTGCGAGTCGCCGCGGCCTCCGAGTTACTCCACCCTGCTCTAGCTTGCTCCGCTGCGTCAGCTGTACCGCCACACCTAATCTCGAGCCGCCACTGTGGCCCGCCCTCACTGAAGCAGGCCTCGAACAGCCGCTTCCACCGCGAGTCGCCTTCGTTGAGGGGTCCCTTGCGCTGCTCTGCCCGGGATTGGTCTCCCTTCGCCCGTTGTGTGTGGCCAGTGCAACCCCAATGAACCGCCAGTGCCCTCGCCACGCCCTCATTGGTTCGCCACCATGGTCACGTCGTCGCGCCTATGCCGGCTCGCTGCTACCGCGCGCTCTGTGGCGCCCTCGCCGGCTCGCCTCCATGGCCGCTTGGCCACACTCCACGAGGATATGTGGACAGAGTTCATGTTCATGGAAAGATATAAGGATTCGATGGGTGGCACCGGTGGCCTGCCCCACATGGACATGTGACGGGTCAAAAGGTCAATCAAGCAAAATCATTTTTATATATAAAGAACAAACTAGCCCACGGAGCAAGGATTTTTGCCAACGTCTGCATTTCGTCCGACAAAAGAAATCAGGTGCTATTTACTTTATTTATTTTTCACTATATATTTAATCCAAGAACAATTAATTTTATCTGCAATATGTTTATGCAGGATAATTATTCAAGTGACTTTATACCATGGAAACAGAGCACACATCGTCATCTTTCTATACCGGTGTTCGTCCGTGTCGCGTTGCTCAATGGACGCGCGTGAGCCGTCACCATCGCGGCTGACTCCCGGTTTACATCAACACACCAGTGATGTGCCTGCTCATTCAGGCCGCCCAAAGGACATCGCGGGACGCCACCCTACGGACGCACGTAAGCCGCCATCCCCTCGGACTGGAATACATCAAAAACGCCGCGGCCATCTCTCGTGACCGCACCGGCTTAGAACTCCGCAGCCGTCTCTCTCGACCGCACTAGCTTAGAACGTTGCGACTGACTTCTATGTCTACATCAACACATCAGAAGCTATCCATACAAACTGCTCAACGGGCACACACAAGTCATCGCCCCTGCGGTCCAATCTACATTGGCATACTAGTGCTAGGCTCGCCTGTTCGAGCCCAATGGATGACCACAAGACGCCGCTCGCAGTCTGATCTACATCAACATATCGGTGTGATGCTTGCATGTACGAGTCACCCAACGAACGCGCGTAGGATGCCGCCCATAGTCTGATCTATATCAGCATATCGGAGCAGTGTTCGTCTATATGAGCCACCCGAATGGATAGGCGCACAAGTCACCGCCACTGCAGTTTGGTTAAGTTCAACAACCAGCCAGTATGAATGGTCGACCAGATTATTGAAACAATTCATACGGGATCGTCTATAACCCGACACGGTCAACCTCAACCTTCAGTGGAGATTCTCAAGCCGCCTTTTCGAGTCCACTTAAGACTCCGGGGCTACAAACATGGATCGACACACTTGGTCGTTTTCAATGAGACCCCCGTGTCATTACAAGAAAGTTAACCCTAACCTGGGGGTTACTATATTATTGGCGGAAGAACTAAAAGTTGCCCAAGAGGACGAGCTGCCATGATGCACCGTTCAAACATGGGTGCCCTGATTTATTGGATCATCATAAAGTAACTTGGAGTTTTCTACTGTTTATGCATTTCAGATTGTGCAAAGGTGGATACTTCTACATGGTCATTTGGGGGCTTCCAACCCGCCGGGTTTAGCTTGCTCACCCTCTTGATCGGCTCTTTAGCAAAAACAGCAACATCGTACGACGACTTACAGGACGGCGGCTTACAAGTTGATAGTCTACAAGACGGCGGCTTACAAAATGGTGCGCAAGTTGATGTCATCAACAAGGTCGTTTGGGGGCTTTCAACCCATCGGGTTAAGCTTCAACCCTCTCGATCAGGCTTTTCAGCCACTGTAAGGCGGGTCGTGGACCCAAATTTTGACTCCGTCAACCAGATCATTAGGGGTGCAGCGAGTTATAAACTTACCCCCTTTTCATGGCCTCTCCAATAGGTGACCCGCCGAACTCTTACCAGTTAATCACCACTTAGAGACACTATCTGACCAACAGACCAGTCAATTTATCTTGCCAGGAGACCCTGAGCACTGGTTAAGATTCAAACAGCGGACTGTGTCAAGTGAGAGGGGGCTTCTAGACCCTAAGAATACTCATGCCCTGCTATGTCCACTCAGCATTGTATGAGTTCAAGCAGCGAGTCCACCTAGGAGGACTGGCAGATGTGTCTCTTTCTGGTTCATTGCCCTCTTATCATTTAATCTCGCCTAGAGACCATGAGCCGCTCAAAGGAGTTGACTGTCACGCCCAAGATGTGATCCTATCCTTATTTTGGCACGAGGGCCTCGACAGGGATAGAAGTGCATCTCATTGTGTTGCAAGAATGGATATCATTACAAGTACATGTACACAAGAGATGAGTATATGGAATAGGCTTACACACGCCACAAGCTACATCAATATCACATCAATACAACAACATAGTCAAACATTATACAGAAGAGCAGGGTCCGACTACGGACGAAAACAAACGACAAAATGACATCCATCCTTGCTATCCCAGGCTGTCGCCTGGAACCCATCCAAGATTGATGAAGAAGAAGAATAACTCCAAATCAAATCAAACATCGCTCTCACGTCAATTCATCGCATTACTTGTACCTGCAACTGTTGTTGTAGTAATCTGTGAGCCATAGGGACTCAACAATCTCATTTCCAAGGGTATCAAGACTATTAAAGCTTAATGGGTGACGTATGGTTAAGTGGTGAGGCTGCAGCAAGCGACTAAGCATTTATTTGAGTGGCTAACTTACGAGTACAGAAATTAAAGTATGGTGTGTTGGGGAACATTGCATGGGAAACAAAAAATTTCCTACGCACACGCAAGATCTATCCATGGTGATGAGCTCTACGAGAGGGAGAGTGGATCTACATATCCTTGTAGATTGCTAAGCGGGAAGCATTAAGAAACGCGGTTGGTGTAGTTGAACGTCTTCGCGATCCAAATCGTCGAGCATCCCGCGATCTCATCACGATCTGTCCGGCGATCCAATCACGATCCGTCCCGCGAACTCATCACGATCCGTCCCGCGATCTAATCACGATCCGTCTCGCGATCTTGATCACGGTCCTTCCGATCTAGCGCCAAATGGACGACACCTCCGCGTTCAGCACACGTACAACTCGATGATGATCTCTGCCTTCTTGATAAAGCAAGAGGGAGTGGAGAGGTAGATGACTTCTCCGGCAGTGCGACGGCGTTGCGGCGATGGTGGTGGAGCTATTCCAGTAGGGCTTCGCACAAGCACCATTGAAAACCGATCTAGAGGAGAAACTGCGATCTAGAGGAGAGGTAGCACGTGGCTATTAGGGTTAACTTTTTCCTCTAAATACTCTAGTATATATAGGAGGGAGGGAGGGGAGGAGGAAGCCTCAAACCCTCAAGGTTTGGTCGAAATTGGAGGTGGAGGAGTCCTACTCCAATCCTATTAGGAGTAGGATTCCTCCTTTCCACTTGGAAACTCTTTCTACCTCTCCACCTTTGAATTTTTTTCCTTTTAAAACCACTCCAGCCGCATGGGCCCTGGGAGGACGCTTCGGCCAGCCCACCAGGGGCTGGTTTACCTCCTCCCATAGCCCAGATAGCCTCTTGGGTCGAAATACCTCTCCCGATTGTCCCTCGGTACACTACCGGCACTCCCGATACACTACCGATGAGCCCGAAACTTTTCCGGTGACCAAAACAGGACTTCCTATATATCAATCTGTACCTCGGACCATTTCGGAGCTCCTCCTGACGTCTGGGATCTCATCCGGGACTTCGAACAACCTTCGGTCACCACCATACATAACTCTATACTACCAAAACGTTACCAAACCTTAAGTGTGCAGACCCTACGGGTTCGAGAACTATGTAGACATGACCGAGACACCTCTACGGTCAATAACCAATAGAGGGACCTGGATGCCCATATTGGTTCCTATATATTCTACGAAGATCTTTATCGGTCGAACCTCTATGCCAAGGATTCAGTTAATCCCGTATGATGTTCCCTTTGTTCTTCGGTATGTTACTTGCCCGAGATTCAACCGTCGGTATCTCCATACCTAGTTCAACCTCGTTACCGGCAAGTCTCTTTACTCGTTCCGTAATACAAGATCTCGTGACTAACACTTAGTCACATTGCTTGCAAGGCTTATTGTGATGTTGTATTACTGAGTGGGCCCTGAGATACCTCTCCGTCACACAGAGTAACAAATCCCAGTCTTGATCCATGCCAACCCAACAGACACCCTCGGAGATACCTGTAGAGTACCTTTATAGTCACCCAGTTACGTTGCGATGTTTGATACACACAAGGCACTCCTCCGGTGTCAGTGAGTTGCATGATCTCATGGTTATAGAAACAAATACTTGACATGCAGAAAACAGTAGTAATAAACTAACACGATCATATGCTACATTTGTAGTTTGGGTCTTGTCCATCACATCATTCTACTAATGATGTGATCCTGTTATCAAATGACATCACATGTCAATGGCTAGGAAACCTTGACCATCTTTGATCAACGAGCTAGTTCACTAGAGCCATACTAGGTACAAAGTGTTGTCTATTTACCCACACATGTAATGTGTTTCCAATCAATACAATTATAGCATGGATAATAAACGATTATCGTGAACAAGGATATAGAATAATAAACACTTTATTTATTGCCTCGAGGGCATATTTTCAATAGTCTCCCACTTGCACTAGAGTCAATAATCTAGTTCACATCACCATGTGATACACATTGTTATGAATCTAACACCCAATGAGTTCTGAGGCTCAATCATGATGTGCATGTGAGAGAGGTCTTATAGTCAACGGGTCTGCGACATTCAGATCCGAGTGTACTTTGCAAATCTCTATGTCAAATTGTAAACACTGCTACCACACTCCACTTGGTACTATTCCAAATGGTTGCTCCACTATACGTATCCGGATTGCTACTAAGAATCATCCGGATTAGTGTTAAAGCTTGCATCGACGTAACTCTTTACGACGAACCCTTTATCACCTCCATAATCGAGAAACATTTCCTTAGTATTTTAGTCACTAAGGATAATATTGACCGCTGTCCAGTGATCCACTCCTGGATCACTCTTGTACCCCTTGACGGACTCATGGAAAGGCACACATAGGTGTGGTACACAGCAAGGCATACTATACAGATCCTATGGCTAAGGCATAGGGGACGATGTTCGTCCTTTCTCTTTCTTCTGCCATTGTCAAGCTTTGAGTCTCACTCAACTTCACAACTTAAAAATTAGGCGAGAACTCTTTCTCTGACTGATCCACTTTGAACTATTTCTAATCTTGTCAAGGTATGTACTCATTGAAAGTCTCATAAAGTATTTTGATCTATCTCTATAGATCTTGATGCTCAACAATTAGGTAGCTTTATCCAGGTCTTCCTTTGAAAAACTCTTTTCAAACAAACCTTTATGCTTTCCAGAAATTCTATATCATTTCCGATCAACAATATGTCAACCACATATGCTTATCAGAAACTCTATAGTGCTCCCATCACTTTATTGTAAATACAAGTTTCTCATAAACTTTGTATAGACTCAAAAACTTTGATCACCTCATCAAAGTGTATATTCCAACTCCGAGATGCTTGCTTCAGTTCATAGAAGGATCACTGAAGCTTGCACACCTTTTAGCATCCTTAGGACTGACAAAACCTTGTGGTTGTATCTCATACAACCTTTCCTTAAGGAAGGAAATGATGTTTTGGCATCCATCTGCCAGATTTCAAAATTGAAAAATGCAGCAACTGCTAACATAATTCCAGCAGACTTTAGCATCGTTATGAGTGAGAAAGTCTCATTGCAGTCAACTCCTTGAACTTGTCGTAAACTTCTTTGCAACAAGTCGAGCTTTACAAATGGTGACATTCACCATGAGCGTCTGTCTTCATTTTAAACATCCATTTGTACTCAACGACCTGCCGTCCAATGAGCAAGTCTACCAAAGTCTATACTTGGTTTTCATACATGGATCCTTTCTCGGATTTCATAGCCTCTAACCATTTGTCGGAATCTGGGCCCATCATCGCTTCTCCACAGCTCGTAGGTTTCATCGTTGTCCAACAACATGACCTCCAAGACAGGGTTGTCATACCGCTCAGGAGCAGTACACATCCTTGTCGACCTACGAGGTTTGATAGTAACTTGATCCGAAGCTTCATGATCATCATCATTAACTTCCTCTTCAACTAACGTAGGCTTCACAGAAACAAATTCTTGTGCTGCGCTACTCTCTGATTGAACAAAGGTTCAACAACCTCATCAAGTTCTATCTTCCTCCCACTCAATTCTTTCGAGAGAAACTCTTTCTCGAGAAAGGACCCCGTTTTTAGCAACAAACCTTTTATGCTTGGATCTGAGATAGAAGGTTCACCCAACTGTTCTTAGGGTATTCTATGAAGATGCATTTGTCCACTTTGGGTTTGAGCTCATTCGGTGAAAACATTTTCCACACAAGTGTCGCAGCCCCAAACATTAAGAAATGATAGCTTAGGTTTCTATCAAACCATAATTCACAAGGTGTCATCTCAACGGATTTAGATGGTGCCCTATTTAAAGTGAATGTAGTTGTCTCTAATGCATAACCCCAAAACTACAGTAGCAAAACGATAAGAGACATCATAGCCCGCACCATATCCAATAGAGCACGACTATGACGTTCGGACACACCATCACACTATGGTGTTCCAGGTGGCGTGAGTTGTGATACGACTTTCACATTGTCTAAAGTTGTATGCCAAACTCGTAACTCAGATATTCACCTCCACGATCATATCGCAGACATTTTTATCTTCTTGTCACGATGATCTTAAACTTCACTCTGAATTTGCTTGAACTTTTCAAATGATTCAGACTTGTGTTTCATTAAGTAAACATACACTATATCTACTCAAATCATCAGTGAAGGTAATAAAATAACGATATCCACCGCACACTACAAGACTCATTGGATTGCATACATCAATATGTATGATTTCCAATATATCACTTGCCTGTTCCATCAATCCAAAAACGGGGTCCTTAGTCATCTTGCCCAAGTGGCATGGTTCGCATGTCTCAACCGATTCGAAATCGAATGAGTCCAAAGATCCATCAACATGGAGTTTCTTCATGCGCTTTATACCAATATAACATTTAGCGGCAGTGCCACAAGTATGTGGTACTATCATTATTAACTTTGTATCTTTTGGCATCAATGTTATGAACATGTGTATTACTATAATCAAGATTCAACAAACCATTCTCACTGGGTGCATGACCATTGAAGGTATTATTCATGTAAACAGAATAACAATTATTATATAACTTAAATGAATAACCGTGTTGCAATAAACACGATCTAATCACGTTCATGCTCAACGCAAAACACCAAATAACATTTATTTAGGTTCGTCACTAATCCCGAAGGTAGAGAGAGCGTGCGTTGTCGATCACATCAACCTTGGAAACATTTCCAACAAACATCATCACCTCACCCTTAGCTAGTCTTTGTTTATTCCGTAGCTTTTACTTCGAGTTACTAACATTTAGCAACCGAACTGGTATCCAATACCCAGGTGCTATTAGGAGTACTAGCGAGGTACACATCAATAACATGTATATCAAATACACTTGTGTCGACGTTGCTAGCCTTATTATCTACCAAGTATCTAGGGTTGTTCCGCTTTAGCGACCGCTCACCTCCTAATAGAAGCACTAAGTCTCGGGTTTGGGTTCAACTTTGGGTTGCTTCACTGGAGCAGCAACTGACTTCCCATCCATGAAGTTTCCCTCCTTGCTCCTGCCCTTCTCGAAACTAGTGGTTTGACTAACCATCAACACTTGGCACTCCTTCTTGATTTCTACCTTAGCGGTGTCAAACATCGCGAACAGCTCAGGGATCATTATTTCTATCCCTAGCATTTTATAGTTCATCACCAAGTTCTAGTAGCTTAGTGACAGTGACTAGGAGAACTATATCAATCGCTATCTTATCTGGAAGATAAACTCCCACTCGATTCAAGCGATTGTAGCACCCAGACAACCTGAGCACATGCTCAACGATTGAGCTATTCTCTTTCATCTTGCAGGCAAAGAATCTTGTTGAAGATCTCACATATCGCAACACGGGCCTGAGCCTAAGATCCTAATTTCAGCTCATAGAACATCTCATATGTTCCGTGACGTTCAAAACATTTCGGAGCCTCAATTCTAAGCCGTAATGCATGACGCACTAAACTATCAAGTAGTCATAAGAACATGCCTGTCAGATGTTCACAACATCTATAGACGACGCTAGAGGGGTTGGCGCACCAAGCGGTGCATTAAGGACATAAGCCTTCTGTGCAGCAATGAGGACAATCCTCAGATCACGGACCCAGTCCGCAATATTGCTACCATCATCTTTCAACTCTATTTCTCTAGGAACATATAAAAATTCAAGGGAGCTACAGCGCAAGCTAGTAATCTACAACATAATTTGCAAAGACACTACTGACTATGTTCATGATAATGAGTTCAATTAATCATATTACTTAAGAACTACCACTCAAATTGACATCCCTCTGGTCATTCGAGTGATACATGATCCAAATTCACCAACTCAAGTCCGATCATCACGTGAGTTGAGGTGGTTTCAATGGTGAACATCATCATGTTGATCATATCTACTATATGACTCATGTTCGACCTTTCGGTCTCTTGTGTTCCGAGGCCATGTCTGTACATGCTAGGCTCGTCAAGTTTAACCCGAGTGTTCTGCATGTGCAACACTGGCTTGCACCTGTTGTATTTGAACGTAGAGTCTATCACATCCGATCATCACGTGGTGTCTCGACACGACGAACTTTCGCAACGGTGCACAATCGGGGAGAACACAATTTATCTTGAAATTAAAGTGATGGATCATCTTATAATGCTACCGTCGTCCTAAGCAAAACAAGGTGCATAAAAGGATTAACATCACATGCAAATCATAAGTGACATGATATGGCCATGAACTTGTGCTTTTGATCTCCATCTTGAAAGCACCGACATGATCTTCATCGTCACCAGCATGAGACCATGATCTCCATCATCTTGATCTTCATCAATGTGTCACCATCGGGGTTGTCGTGCCCACCATGCTTCTACTACTATTGCTACTGTTTAGCGATAAAGTAAAGCATTACATAGCACTTAATGATTGACACACATGTCATACAATAATTAAAGACAACCCTATGTCTACTGCCAGTTGTCGTACTCATCGACATGTAAGTCATTATATTCTATACAACACATGATAATCTCATACATCACATATATCTCATCATGTAATTGGCCATATCACATCACAACATACCCTGCAAAAACAAGTTAGACGTCCTCTAATTGTTGTTGCATGTTTTACGTGGCTGCTACGGGTATCTAGCAAGAACAATTCTCACCTACGCATAAACCACAACGGTGATACATAAGTTGCTTTTCAACCTTCTCAAGGACCGCCTTAGTCGAATCTGATCCAACTAAAGTAGGAGAAACAGACACCCGCTAGCCATCTTTGTGCAACGAAGCTACACGTCAGTCGATGGAACCAGTCTCTCGTAAGCGTACGAGTAAGGTTGGTCTGGGACGCTTCGTCCCACAATACCGCTGAACCAAAACACGACCAAGGGAGGAAGCAATCTAAGCATCAACGCCCACAAACTCTTTGTGTTCTACTCACGATCTCATCTACACATAGACCTAGCTCATGATGCCACTGTTGGGGAACGTTGCATGGGAAACAAAAAAATTCCTACGCACACGCAAGATCTATCCATGGCGATGAGCTCTACGAGGGGGAGAGTGGATCTACATGCCCTTGTAGATCGCTAAGCGGGAAGCGTTAAGAAACGCGGTTGGTGTAGTCAAATGTCTTCGCGATCCATATCGCCGAGCATCCCGCGATTTCATCACGACCATCCCACGATCCAATCACGATCCATCTCGAGAACTCATCACGATCCGTCCCACGATCTCATCATGATCCGTCTCGCGATCTTGATCACGGTCCTTCCGATCTAGCGCCGAACGGACGACACCTCCACGTTCAGCACATGTACAGCTCGATGACGATCTCTACCTTCTTGATCCGGAAAGAGGGAGGGGAGAGGTAGATGAGTTCTTCGGCAGCGCAACGGCGTTGTGGCGATGGTGGTGGAGCTATTCTAGTAGGGCTTCGCCTAAGCACCGCTGAAAACCGATCTAGAGGAGAAACTGCGATCTAGAGGAGAGGTAGCACGTGCCTATTAGGGTTAGCTTTTCCTCTAAATCCTCTAGTATATATAGGAGGGAGGGAGGGGAGGAGGCAGCCTCAAACCCTCAAGGTTTGGTCGAAATTGGAGGTGGAGGAGTCCTACTCTAATCGTATTAGGAGTACGATTCCTCCTTTCCACTTGGAAACTCATTCCACCTCTCCACCTTTGAATGTTTTCCTTTTCAAACCACTCCAGCCGCATGGGCCCTTAGAGGAGGCTTAGGCCAGCCCACCAGGGGCTGGTTTACCTCCTCCCACATCGCATGTAGCCTCTTGGGTCGAAATACCTCTCCCGATGGTCCCCCGGTACACTACCGACACTCCCGGTACACTACCGATGAGCCCGAAACTTTTCTGGCGACCAAAACAGGACTTCCTATATATCGATATTTATCTCCGGACCATTCCGGAGCTCCTCGTGACATCTGGGATCACATCTGGGACTCCAAACAACCTTCGGTCACCACCATACATAACTCTATACTACTGAAACGTTACCAAACCTTAAGTGTGCAGACCTTGCGGGTTCAAGAACTATGTAGACGTGACTGAGACACCTCTACGGTCAATAACCAATAGCGGGACCTGGATGCCCATATTGGTTCCTACATATTCTATGAAGATCTTTATCGGTCGAACCTCTATGTCAAGGATTCAGTTAATCCCATATGATGTTCCCTTTGTTCTTCGGTATGTTACTTGCCCGAGATTCGATCGTCGGTATCTCCATACCTAGTTCAACCTCGTTACTGGCAAGTCTCTTTACTCATTCCATAATACAAGATCCCATGACTAACACTTAGTCACATTGCTTGCAAGGCTTATTGTGATGTTGTATTACCGAGTGGGCCTTGAGATACCTCTTTGTCAGACGGAGTAACAAATCCCGGTCTTGATCCATGCCAACCCAACAGACACCCTCGGAGATACCTGTAGAGTACCTTTATAGTCACCCTGTTACGTTGCGACGTTTGATACATACAAGGCACTCCTCCGGCGTCAGTGAGTTGCATGATCTCATGGTCATAGGAACAGATACTTGACATGCAGAAAACAGTAGCAATAAACTAACACGATCATATGCTACGTTTGTAGTTTGGGTCTTGTCCATCACATCATTCTACTAATGATGTGATCCCGTTATAAAATGACATCACATGTCAATGGCTAGGAAACCTTGCAGGGGTGCTCCATCTCGTCCATCACAATTAACCACACACAGCGGGAATAACCTCGACCACGTATCTCGTGATCATCCTAGGCAATTCCAAAGGAAATCCGACACCTCGGGATAGCCCGAAGAAGATCAGAGTTCCTCACTCAAGACGTTCGAGAAAGGTAAAACAAATCCAGCAAGGCCGCCCAACGTGCCGACAATCCCGATAGGAGCCGCGTATCTCGTTCTCAGGGCACAATTGGATGAGCGCAGCGTACAGTGGCCTGATAGAAATCTCCCTAGTTGCCCCGGGTTGGCCCCGCACACGACTCTAGTTTGGACCAACACTCATGAGGAGCACTGTCCCGGGGGTTGATTAAATTATCCGCGGGTGCCGGCGGGTCCCTATGCAATTTTATTAGTTATTAGGCAAATGTAGTACCAATGTTGGGCCTTGCCAGACAAGCTTTATCCTAAAATGAAAATCAAGGGGGTCCCCATAACAACCCCGAGCATGTTAGGAGCGCTCAATTATGGAACATAACACCGGTTCATAAGTAACTAGGGGAGGCAAGAGTGAAACAAAACACCAAGGAAAAGGCCAAGCCTTCCACCATTTACCAAGTATATATGTGCATTAAATTAAATAGCAATAATATTGTGATAACAAAAGAATGTCCATGTTTTCACAAGGAAGCAATTGCACCTGCAGCTAGAAACGCTATAAGAAGGGTTGAGCAAGTGGTAACATAGCCAAAGAAAGGTTTGCTAGGAAGGTGGAGGGTTAGAGGCTTTTCATGGCAATGTTGGGAGGCTTGACAAACAAGTGGTAGGTAGAGTGACATAACGATAAAAGCGGGACAACTAGCATAGCAATGATAGTAGTGGTATCTAGGGAAATGTGTCATCTTGCCTGAGATCCCGCTCGGAAGAAGATCGAGTCCATGAAGAAGACGGGCCAACATAGTCAAATGAATCCTCACACTCCGAATGCTTTCGGAACTCTATCGAGAAGGAACAATTCGAAAACAACAATCAACACAAGATACACCACAACATATGTATGACATGATGCGCAAACAAATATGATGCATGTCCGGTTTAAGTATGCAAGGCATGGCAAGCACAACAATCAACTTCTACACATTAAGAGAAGCTCAATATGCACGAGTTGCATATTGACGAAACATCACATTTGAATTATTTAGTTCACTCTCGTTAGGTACACGACAATATTAAATGTTGTTAAACATGGAAAGAGGTGAAGCATAAGTAAACTATCTATCTAGGCATCTTAAATGAGGCCGGAAACAACTTATAGCATTTCTGAAATGACCCCATATGTTAATTTCGAAATTGGTCTAGATCTGAACTAACCATATTTTATATTTGTTAAACAACAGAATTAAGCATACCATGCAATTCTACACGTCATTCTAGACGATTTACATATATGACATTCTAGACATCTCAAATGGAGCTACGGTCTAAAAGATATGACCTTCACAAGATGCATATGTCATGAATGCAAAATGCATGAAAATGACAACCACAAACATTTCAAATCGTGAATGCAGCAAGATATTGTGATACTACATGAAATAGTAAGCAAGTTTTATATATGGCATGCCCAAAACGGAGCTACGGTTCAACCGCAAACACCCATACAAGGTTTAGAGCAAACCTGCCCAAAATAGCAACATAGCATATTGCACGCACGAAAACAACAAGCTACAAGATCCTAAAATGCACAAATTAAGCATGGGGAAGTAGCATATAACACATTCTTCATTTCATCTTCACATATCATACTCAAAAGAGGCATGGATCAGATGGTAGGAAGCTCACAACCTTGCTAATTGAAAACAGTTTCAGACTTGGTGAAAATAGCAGTTTTTGACAGTGCAGTTTTTATCACGAAGGCATTAACAGTGGTGAAACTATATGCTACAGGTCATATTATGACATGAAAATTAACAGCATACTAAAGGACATTGTCAACTACAAATAACTCCATTACACCTGCTCCAAAGGGGTTCTAGATCACTAGCAAAACACATGGCAAGACACCAACAAAATGTTACAGATTCTAGACTTAGAAATATTTTAGCATCTCAAAACAGCATAATTTTTATAGTATGATGGCAACAAGAAAACAACACCTAAACATGGATTTCTATAGCACCCAAAATGACCAGGGCCTAGCATACATGTCAAAGAGCATATCTCAGGTTCAACAACAATTCATATCATGCATGGATTAAATCACATGAAATTAGCAAAAGAGCATCATAGCAAAAATGACATGCACACAACTTACTCAAATGACAAAACAAAGTGCACAGATAAATTCTATGGATTTTTCTATTTTTCTACCCCGAAAACATATATAATATGTGGGTTTTCATGTTAACAAAATGACACAACAATTATGCGGGATTAGGACCTAACCGTTTTTAGCAAGTTGTGTATGCAAATTAAATACACCCATCACATCAATTTTTTTGCATGCACGAAAAAGGCATCTAAAAATGCTACACATTTGCTTACACAAGTTTTGTAACCGATGCATCAAATAATGAATATGTGCAATGCAAAACATGGCTTTTACGCAATATAAATAAAACTACATGTTAAACAATTTTTATCATTGATGAAAGTGGGTCATTAATAGTATACACAAGATTCTACACATTTTACATATTAAAATTATTTTGATACGGTACAAGATTAATTAGTTATGAGCATTTTAAAATATGTCATATTTTCTGAAATTATGCGTGTCGATCTTAGTAACAAAATCGCAAGACAGAAAAAACACTAAATGGGCAGAAACTGCTACAAGGTCAAAATAGGGCATGAGCGCAACATATAAGGATGCACACAGGGCGCTGGATAGGGCGAGGAGGTGCTCACCAAGCTGGGCCTGGCCCAAGTTGGAGAGGAGGCCGGGCAGGCCGGACGCAGGGCGGTTAGGCCTGAGGCACTGGTGGGCCGTGACCTATGTGTGCGCTGGCAAGCAAGTAGACTCCTCGTCCCACTCCCGCTCTAGGCACGGGAGGGCAAGGCAGTGCGGACGGCCGGTAACTCCGGCAAGGGGCGGTCCAAAGTGACATGCAGATGAGGGGAGGAGGTCTCGCATGGCCGGATCCGGTCACTCCCGATCCATCTGGCCAGATCCGCGGTGGAAGGGGCAGTTCGTGGGAGGGAGCGGCGGAGGTACTCCGACGACGATGGCGGCGAGGCACTGGCGGGGCGGTAGCGGCGACTACGACCGGTGGTGGAGGAGGTCCAACGGGCGAGGGCTCAGCGGCAGCTGCTGCTTCCCTGGATCGGGAGCTCCTCTCCCGATCTAGGGGGCTCGAGGGCAGCTACTGCGGTTCAGGTCGCGGCTGGGCTCAACTTGGGCTTGGCGGGCCGGCGGCGCTGGAGGAGGGAGACAGGTGGCTGTAGAGTAGCTGGAGACTGGCGGCGGCATGGAAAACGAGGGAAGGGCTAGGTTTCCTAATTAGGAGGGCTAGGCCTTCCTTTTATAGCTGGAATTTAGGGTTAGGGTTTCTTTTCCCGTTTCCGGACCCTCCGATCGCGATCAGATGACTCCGGACGCGGGGTTAGGCTAGGAAGGGCTAGTGGGCTGTGTAGGTGGTCTAGGTGGAGAAGGGAAGGAGGTTTGCGGCCCATGACACGATGTTTCAAAACACCAAAAAACGTCCGATAATAAACCGATGATCGCACTCCTACGGTTGACCGATGGGGTATCAAACGACCTTGGAATGCGATGAAATGTAGTAGGCCGTCTACTTACACTATATTAAGACCGCATGCCAAGTTTTGTCGCAATCCGGGAATATTTTTCGTGCGCCATAAAAACGGTTTTTTTATTAAACGATGCCGCGGGTGCGGGCGTGTGTGGTTGGTCTCGAAACGGGCAACGGCAAGAACGGAGAGAATCGACGACTACGAACGGATGCAATTTTTGAAAACAAGTGATGATGCTATGCAGATGATGCGAATGATGCAAAGATGAATGCAACAACCAAACGAAACACAAGACGACAATAGAATAAAAGGGGAATCTTCTAGAGCATCGGTCCCGGGCTGTTACATTGACGATCACTCTCGTTAGAGACCCTACACTGGTATGAGTTCAAGCATCGATTCCAGCTAGGAAGAACCATCATATGAGTTTTTGAAAACAACAAAGAAAGCAAGAATATCATACATTGCATCGTGCATTCCATCATGCATTGCATCATATTTACATATCATGCCAGATTACCAAACCGGATCAGAGCAAGATTATGAAAGAAGAAGGAAGGCTATAAAAGATTTTAACATCTCCGGGTTGTGCTTTTTCAAGCCGCCCTTACAGGAATGCTGAATATATTCTGCCTTGTTTACTTTTGCAGGTCTTGTCTCTTAAGTTGAGCCACCGTTAAGTATGATGAAAAAACTTCTGCAGGAACAAATAGATCTTTGATAGCCAAAATGGTTATATCTTAATCATGGTTTATCATAACCAGTATTAAATGATTGGGGTTTTTCAAGCCAGATTGGAAAGTTGATTATTCTTGAATAGCCACCCTATCAAATATAATGTCGTGTCATTTAATTGACCGGCTATTGGATTTCTTCAACCTATGCTCTGTAGTATACTACAACACTCATGGATTTCTCCAACATATATTTGCCGGGTTGCACCGCAACCATGAGCAGGGATTTCATTTCAAAGACAAAGGAATTATTCCAGGATATTCATTCCGGGTTACAACCACGGTCAAGGATTCATTCAACAAATTATGATGAGTCATATTATTCTCACACAGTCCCGAGTTGCCGCAGGCAGACGACCCGACACTTGGGGGCTACATTATCAAGTCCAGTTTATATCAATTATGCAAGTCCCATGTCACTGCAAGCATGCATCGCGGCACTTGGGGGCTAATGCAAGTTGCTTTTCAAATCATTACATGGTCAACATATCCTATTGTCTCAAAGAGATGAGCCATCCTTTCTATATTTTTCTAAGTCCCAGCCATATTTCTTACTGACCCGACACTTGGGGGCTACAACATTCAGCTGATCAAGCAGATTATAAGGTCCAAATTCAAGACCCGGCCCATCACATACTGATGAGCTGGCCCTTGGGGGCTACACCACCTGAAGCTTTATAAGGTATGAGACAGTTATAAGTCCTAGGTTGCTGCAGGCAAGATAACCTGGTACTTGGGGGCTACACAACCACAGATATTATTGCAAAGCACCAAGTCATCATGGATAAACTTGGAGCTTGGGGTCTATAGGTAATATGGATATATCAAAAAAATTGAAGAGTTTTCAAGATGTCAATTGTGAGTGAGACCGGCTCAATAGATTTTTATCTAGCCAAAGCATTGAAAGACCAGCTCGGCAGCATACAGATTTCTTTACTCCCAATATTTTTATCAATTCATCTTGAGTCTAGTTGTTTGACCCGGCCTCACAAACAATCATGACCTAGCACTATCAAAAGATCATAACCCGATAGAGTTATATAAGCAACACGGCTTCACAAGTTGAAGAGTATTGGAGGCCGACTCAACGTCATATGGGTGTTGTCTTCCCAATATTTTACTTCAAAGGACGCTGACAGGCAAGACGATTGAGAACACGGCTCGTTCATATGAAGAAGAAACCCGTATTTTTAAGGAGCTACTTCATTAAGCCAGCCAGTGGAGTGAGCCGGTCACTTAACATATTTATTATTCTTATTTCAGGAGCTTACCATGAATAAATTCAAGCAAATATGGGGTTAATGTCAGGGATATACCCCGCGGTATAACCCGTCCTGAAGTATGACCCGGTCGGGACTTGGCAACTCACTGGAGCTCTAGCCGAACTTGATGATTCATTGATGACCCAGCCGGAGGCATGACCCGGCTCATCTCCTGGCGTCTCATGCGTCACCTATGTTACCGAGTCACAAGACGAGCAAGCCCATGGCCCAGCATGCAAGTCGGCAAGGCGGCTCATGGACGGGCCTTGAGGGGCGGCTCACAAGAGAAGGCCCAAAGGAGAGAGGATTCCCTTACAAGAGAAACAAGACCCGGATTAGGATTCAAGAGAGACTAGTCCTAATCCTACTCCTAGTAGGACTCTACATGTAAAATCTACCCCTTCCACTTATATAAGGCGGGGTAGAGCACCCCTAGAGAGACAAGTTCACAAGTTAAGATATACACAAGTCATTAGAGCTAGACAGATTAGAGGCTCTCGAGATTAGAGGTAGCAAGACAATCTCCTTGTAACCGATAGATCTCCCTTATCATCAATACAAGACAAGTAGTATGTAGGCTTTTACCTCCATCGGAGGGGCCGAACCTGGGTAAACTCGCGTCTCTCGATTCCAACCAACCCCTCTCAATCCGGCACATAGTTGCGGTGACCTCACACCTAAGTCCGTTAACTAGGACATCTTTCCGTGACAAATCCACGACATATACTGAATCAAAAGTTCATTTATGAACTTGGTATTGTTTTTAGATTATTGTTCCAATGGAACATTGTTCTTAATAGGGGTTCCATAGTTAAGTCTAAGGAATCAAAGGTTATGCAAGTGATTCAATATATACAAGGAAAGTTTCATAAAATTATGAATTCTTATGAAAGCATGGTAGATGCATTGAAGTGCAAATGATACACAGGGACCTGAACTTGTTAGATTCGATAGGACGAAGTCTATACCACAAGCAAAGCATAGACTCACATCGGATTGCTATTAGTGTATAAGTAAAATGTGCTAACTAGATTATTGACTCTAGTGCAAGTAGGAGACTGTTGAAAATGTGTCCTAGAGGCAATAATATTGTATTATTGCATTTACATATTCATAATTAAGAGTTTATATTCATTGCAACAATTGCTATGATCCTGGAATACGTGATTCAATGGAAAACTCGTATGCACGTGTGGAATGATAAAAGGTAAGATAAGATTCATAGTCTTGCCTCTAAGATCGGCTCAAGTGTTCATTATGATCATTTTTTCCGGATCTTAGGATATCTTTAAGTGTAACCATGATCCTAAAACACCATTGATAGTATGACGTTACAAGAACGATCATATTGAATAGACCAAAACGTGTTTCTTACACTTTGAGATAATATTGTCTAAAATCAATTGTTATAACATGGTGTGTTAATGTGTGTTTTATGTTCCTTCGACCATGAGAGTATCATAATCACGTCTTACCGTACGATGAGCTTTGGGGTTGCTCAAACGTCATATGTAACTAGGTGATTATAACACCAACTTTCAGGTTCGGCGAAAAGTTCGATAAGGGAATAGATAGCCCAAGAGTGGGATTTGCTCCTACAACGTTAGAGAGCTATTCTTAGGGCCCTCTTGGTGTGACGGCATCCATCATCATCTTTCCAGACATATGTGATTATCTCACGAGGATGTCGGGACACATCAACGGTTAAGAAGAACAAAACTGATAATGAGAATAACGGTATAATGAGCATGTGAATGACTCATGAGGATACCGATACTTTCCAAGTTTTGTAAAGTATCATGAAGCAAACAGAATGTCACATGGAACCAATGATTCACTCGAATATCATTCGTGTGCTCATAGGGATCGATATGGATGTCCATGGTTCCACTATCGGTCGTTGAACGAAGGAGTTTTATTCATGTCTATGAGTTACCAAACCTAAGGGGTCACAAGCTTAAGGTAATCATGATCTGGTTAGTGTTAGTACAATAGGATTTATGAGAACATATTTTTGAAATTTGTTCATTAATATTCAAAATAGTTTCGAGAGCATCCGGAAGCGTTTCGGGGTCACCAAAAGGGTTTCAGAGGTTATCGGGCAATACCGGGTATTACCAATAAATACTATATGTGCAAAAAATATTTAAGATGATGTTAAATTATATATAAAAGGGTCTAATAAGTATTATAAGGCTTTATAAATAATTAAATATCAACAACCATTAAAAGGCCAAGTGGTGGAAGGAGAATTAGGCCACTTGGTCCCAATAGGTGGAGGCGCCCCCCTCCTTGTGGAAGCAAAGGGGAGCCTAATTGGAGGGATTTACCCCTACTTGGATGGCCAATGGGGAGGTTTTACTTCCCTTGTTGCTCCCCCTCCCTTTAATCTATATATACTAGAGGGTTTGGGCACTTTTAGATACAAGTTTTGGAGCCTCCTCTAGTTCTTCTAGTTCTAGTTCTAATTGATCCTAGTTGACTAATTAGAGCGAGACCTAGTTTATCTAATACTCGCAATTAGAAGTCCAGTGTGGTTCTAATATCCTCCCTCTAATTCTCCAGCGGTGAAGCAATACCGGATCATGAGGACCGTACGCTTGCAACCAAGTAGAGAGGTCGCGCTTCCAGTTTTCAGTTTGAGGCATCGTTCATGGCCGGTTCACGGGATCATTCATCTACGGTTCAAGGGACTCCAAGTGTGATCTACACTGTCATATTCTTCCTCTATTGCAACTCAGTGATGGTAATGATCTTGATCCCGACATTTATCGTATCTTCATAGTATTCCTGCTTAATCATAGGGTGAGTTTTTTTTGTTTTCTACTAAGTTTCACAACACGTGAACCATAGATCGCCGGATAAAATGTGTATCTTTATATGAGGGATTATCCGGATATCACCTCTCTCGGGTGGACTTTTACAAGCGAGAGGGGAGAATAGACGAGGGGAGAATGGGAGAAATGGGGAATGGCAGAGTGGTGGACCATTCATTGTGGACCTCGTTATATTGAATAGTTCCCTGGCGTGGCTTGAGACTGCGTCGGTATTTCCCCAAAGAGGAAGGTATGATGCAGCACAGAGACGATAAGTATTTACCTCGGTTAAGAAACCAAGGTATCAATCCATAGAGAAAGATCAAGCAACTATGTAAACAACACCTGCACACAAAGAAAAAAATTCTGATTTTACTAGAGCTTCAAAAAGTTTGATTTTGTGCTAAAACAGAAAGTTTTGCATCCAGTATATGAATTATCTGATTTTACTGGAGCGTCAAAAAATTCTGAAGTATCTACAGAACATTTATATGTAAACTCCTTGAGTTTTACTAACATTTCAGAATTTTTAGAGTCAGGGAAGTATGGTGATCATTCACATCTCTACAGACTGTTCTGTTTTTGACAGATTCTATTTTGCATGCATAGTTTTCTTGTTTCAAGTGTTCCTATAGCTTATATTGAGTAATATAAATTGTGGGATTGATGGAATACATTAGGTATCATGTGGGAATAATTATGAATCTTGTCTTGAAAGTACCTAAGTGAATGATCTATCTTTATTACACTAACCCTTCTCACAAAGTTTCGTTAAGTTTTGTGTGATTGAAGTTTTCAAGTTTTGGGTGAGACACCGATATGAGGATAATAAGGAGTGACAAGAACTTAAGCTTGGGCATGCCCAAGGCACCCCAAGGTAATATTCAAGGAAGACTCAAGCGCCTAAGCTTGGGGATGCCCCGGAAGGCATCCCCTCTTTCGTCATCAACACTATCGGTATATCTCACTCAGAGCTATATTTTTATTCATCACATAATTTGAGTTTTGCTTGGAGCGTCATTTTTTTTGTTCTCTGTTAGTTGTTATTTATGCTCTTATTTTTCAATAAGAAGTTCCAAGAATTGCCTTTAGGATGCTTGAATTGCATGTTTGATGTGTGATGTGTAAAAACAGAAACTTCTGCTGTAGTGTTTGAATTTTCATATTTTACTGGAACATGGAAATTTTCTGAAATTTTTACACAGTATTTTCATATAAATTATTTAGTATGTCCTAAGTTTTCATAATGGTTTGAGTTACATAAGTACATTGTTATAATAAATTGCTACAGATTGTTCTGTTTGGACAGATTGCTGCCATAGTTTTGTTATCTACTTATCCTATAGTTTCCATAGCCTATATTGGTAGATATAAATTGTGGAAATGATAGTATACAGTACGTAATGTTTGACAATTATTGTGCAACTTGTCTTGACAGTACATGAAGTGTTGATTTATTATTATGTGTACTAACCTATCTCACGAATTCTTTTCGATTTTTATGTGGATGAAGTTTTTGAGAATAGGTGAAACCATGATATAAGAGGATTGAACGAGATACAAAAGCTCAAGCTTGGGGATGCCCAAGGCACCCCAAGTAAATATTTCAATAAGTCTCAAGCATCTAAGCTTGGGGATGCTACGCATCCCATCTTTCTTCATCAACAATTATCGGTTAGCCTGTGTTGAGCCTAAATTTTAGTTCGTTCACATGATGCACGCTATTCTTGGAGTGCTATTTTTGTTTTGCTTGCTGTTTAAATAAAATACTTAGATCTGAAAATCTTTATTGGTAGAGAGAGATATAAAGTCCTCACATAGCTACTTAATTGTTTGACTACTCATTGATCTTCACTTATATGTTTTGGAGTAGTTTTGCCATTTACCCTTGTGCTTCACTTATATCCTATGAGTAATGGTTGAATGAATTCAATATCATAAATATGAAATTATATATGTTTTATATGCTTATCCCATGGGGAGTAACGACTTCACATATAACAAGCATAGGTGGTAAAATTTATTGAAAGTTAGCAAACACCGCATTGGTCACTCGAACAATTCATGAAACAATATTGATGGACGAGTGATTTCACATATAAATATACTATCTTGGACATCTTATATGATTGTGAATACCCATTAATTATTTTCAAACTTGAGAAAATTAGTTGAAGTTGGACAAGGAAGACAACGTAATGAGTTATGCTTGGGTATATTTGTATACAAGTTATATTGTTATGGATCGTCCAACATGTGGTGCTTTCTTCCACCTCATACTATACAAAACTTGCACACCAAGTAGAAATACTACTTGTGCATCCAAACACCCTTAAACCCAAAGTTTTTCCATATGAGTCCACCATACCTACCTATATGCGGTATTTACCTGCCGTTCCAAGTAAATTTGCGTGTGCCAAACTCTAAACCTTGAAATAATATTCTGCTTTGTATGCCTGAATCGCTCATATAATGACTAGGGGCTATCAGTATCTTCCATGCTAGGTGGGTTATTCTCACGATATGTGTTGATTCACTATCATTCATGAGAAAGTGGATGGTAATAGGGATTCCCAGTCCCGAAATCAAAGAAAAAATGCAAATAATTAAACAAAACTCCCCCAGGAATGTTGTTGGTATGGACGGTACCCGTGGATTTGGGTCATCGTGGAGTGTGATTGATTGGTGGAGGGAGAGTAAAAACTTTACCATTCTGTTTGGGAACCGACTATAATGTATCTAGCATGAAAGATACCGAGATCTCTCGGTTGTTATGGTGACAATGAAAGCATACCACCCAAAATTATTATTCATCTCTGTTTTAAATGCATGAGGTCGGCATGTCTACAAATCAATGCTTCACTCTACGAAGGGCCTATCTTTTACTTTCTAGTACTTACCTTTATGAAAGAGTTATGGTGATCTTCACCACTTCCTATATTTTGCTTTTTTCTCTTGGCAAGCGTCATGTGTTGGGAAAGATCCAAGCATATATGGACATTAAAATATATTTGATCATGAATTATTATTGTTGACAATTATCTATACGATAAATAAGTTGAGAGGCAAAACTTTAAGCCCCTATCTTTATTTGTGTTCGACGGATGCCATTTGCTTTGCTTTCAGTGTTAGCAATCATGGAAGACTATATGATAGTTGAGTATGCAGAATTTGGTAAATCAAAGCTCTTACATAGACCCTTCCTAAAAATAAGATGAATTGCAATTGTTTGGTGACTGAAAGCATAGTTTGTTAGTCTATACTTTAACATGTGGATAGCTTGCTATTTCATCGTGAGAAGTTTTATGAGATGAGCTACTATTTATGATATATAATGATGCTAGAAAAAGGGTTTGGAACTATCATTGATCAAATTTATGCACTATGCTAGCATTCACACTTCATAAATTATTTCTTTTATCATTTACCTACTCGAGGACAAGCATGCATTAAGCTTGGGGATGCTGATACGTCTCCAGATTATCTATAATTTATGAAGTATTCGTGCCATGTTTACAATAATTCTATATGATTTTATTAGAACTAACCCGGACTAACGTTGTTTTCAACAGAACTACCATGGTGTCGCTTTTTGTACAGAAATAAAAGTTCTCGGAATGGGCTGAAAATTTAGTATGATTTTTTGGACCAAACGAGACCCCCGAAGCATTGGAGTTGGGCCAAAAGAGCCACTAGGAGGTCACAAGTCTGCCAGGCGCGACCACACCCCTGGTCGTGCCTAGCAGGCTTGTCACCGCCTCGTGGCCCCCCTTGACGTAAGATCGACGACAAAAATTCCTATAAACATAGAAACCTCCAAAAATAAACCTAGATTCGGAGTTCCTCCGCCGTAACCCTCCAGAGCCACGAAAAACTAATCGGGAGCCCGTTCCGACACCCTGCCGAAGGGGGAAACCATCACCAGAGGCCATCTTCATCATCCTGGTGGTCTCCATGATGAGGAGGGAGTAGTTCACCCTCAGGGCTCAGGGTATGCAACAGTAGCTATGTGTTTGATCTCTCTCTATCTCTTGTTCTTGATATGGAACGATCTTGATGTACCATGAGCTTTATTGATATAGATGAATCATATGGAGTTTTCCCCTCTCTATCTTCTTGTGATGAATTGAGTTTTCCCTTCAAAGTTTTCTTGTCGGATTGAGCCTTTAAGGATTTGAGAACAGTTGATGTATGTCTTACGATGGCAAATCCGTGGTGACAATGGGATGTTCTATTGATCCACTTGATGTATGTTTTGGTGATCAACTTGCGGGTTCCGTGACCTTGGGAATCTATGCATAGGGGTTGGCACACGTTTTTGTCTTGACTTTCCGGTAGAAACTTTGGGGCACTCTTTGAAGTTCTTTGTGTTGGATTGAACATGATGAATATGAAATTATGTGATGCATATCGTATAATCAAACGCATGGGTACTTGTGGTTACATTGGAGTATCTAGGTGACATTAGGGTTTTGGTTGATGTGTATCATAAGGTGTTATTTTAGTACGAACTCTAGGGATGTTTGTAAAACTTATAGGGATAGCTCATAAGATTGATCGGAAAAGATAACTTTGAGGTGGTTTCGTACCCTACAATAATTTCTTCATTAATTCTCCGCTATTTGTGACTTTGGAGTGAACTCTTTGTCGCACGAGAGGTATTTACATATGATTCAACTATGCTAATACTGTTGAGAGAAATTGAACTAGTGAAAGTATGGACCCTAGGCCTTGTTTCCAAGCATTTATACAATGTTTTGCTCGTTGTTTACTATTTGTTAACTTGGTATTTTTATATTTTCAGATTAGGAAAACCTATATCTACCATCCATATTGCACTTGTATCACCATCTCTTCGCCGAACTAGTGCACCTATACAATTTTCCATTGTATTGGGTGTGTTGGGGACACAAGAGATTTCTTCTTTTTGATTGCAGGGTTGTTTGAGAGAGACCATCTTCATCCTACACCTCCCACGGATTGATAAACCTTAGGTCATCCACTTGAGGGAAAATTGCCACTGTCCTACAAAACTCTGCACTTGGAGGCCCAACACGAGTCTACAAGAAGAAGGTTGTGTAGTAGACATCAATATCTTAAACCAACCACGGCAAGAAGATAGATCAGAAAGCAATATGTTGTAAAAGTAGACCCAGGGGACGTATGTTTCACTAGTGTCTTCTCCCATGAGTATAACACACGATGGGTTACAAATTACTGTTGGGCAATTGATAGAAGATCAAATAATCATGACGATATTGAAGGCAATGATCATTATATAGGAATCACGTCCAAGATAAGTAGACCGAAACAATTCTGCATCTACTACTATTACTCCACACATCGACCATTATCCAGTATGCATCTAGTCTATTAAGTTCATGGAAAACAGAGTAATACAATAAGAACGGTGACATGATGTAGACAAGATCTATTCATGTAGGAATAGACCCCATCTTGTTATCCTTAATAGCAATCATACATGTGTGCCTCGCTGCCCCTTTTGTCACTAGAGAGGAGACCGCAACATCGAACCCTTTGTCGGTGTCAAAACCGGCAGATCTCGGGTAGGAGGTCCTGAAGTGTGAGACTAGAATCGATGGTAACAGGAGACGAAGGGGACACGGATTTACCCAGGTTCGGACCCTCCTATGGAGGTAATACCCTACGTCCTACTTGATTGTATTGATGATATGGGGGTTGCAGAGTTGATCTACCTCGAGATCGAATAGCTAACCCTAGATGAGGTTTTCTGTATCTAAAACCTAAAACCCTCCGGCTTATATAGACGCCGAGGGTACCTAGGGTTTACACATGGTCAGTTACATGCTGAAGAGATAAACATGCCTATCTACGGTCGACGACTTGGATGATACGTCATGGCTCCTTGAGGTCTCCATCCTGGCGATGATGACCCTGATCATCCAATGCTCACCTTGCGGCCCATACAGTTCGGCCCATAAGAAATAGGTCGTCTATCCGAGGACCCCCTAATCCAGGACTCCCTCAGTAACCCCCGGACTAGCCTTCAACGCTGATACATATCTGGTCAACCTCCTCGTGTCGTCATGTTCGTCTTGCGAGGTGAGTCCCTCACTCCTGACTGTTCGGCAACCGACCAGTCTTCACCAAAATCCCACACGTTGGGAACGTAGGTCCATTATAAGAACCGCCCGTGTTCCTCGTTTTCTGCGTGTCATGGGGAGGCGTGTGGTCAGTGATTTTTACAATCTTACTCCCTTTGCAACAGAGGCATCACTCATTTAATCAAACAAAATCATGGTTGTCATCATTTTCTCATGGGGGGTCTCGTGGGACGGCAGATGCCATGGGGTGTCTTATCGAGTTGAGAGCAATGCTGTCGTGGATGATCCGGGATGGGTATGCGAATAGTACATGGTGGTTTACCTAGGTTCGGGGCTCTTCGGAGAGATAATACCCCTACTCAAACATATCAGTACACATGTGGTATATATGGTACATGGTCGCTCCTGGAGCTGTATGGGAGAGGAGAGCCATGAGGCTTCCTGCCTCATGTGAGAGTGTGTGTACATGAGAGCATGTGAGGGAAGCTAGCCCCCTTGAGAGTGTGAGAGGGGGCCTTTATATAGGCATGGATATGTAGCTTGGTATGTAAGCTAGAGTGGGTAGCTTACATAGCAAGCAGCTTGGGATGTAAGCTACAGTGGGTAGCTTACATGCCAAGCTATATGTAGCTTGCGGACTAAGCTATGTCTGTCCCCTAGTGCACTTTATAAGTCAGCGTCCAGGGGACAGGTTACACTGTAGATAGTACTGCACGACGCGCATACAAAGCACTACTGCTTGCCACTAGTGCACCGCCACGGGATATTGATGTCTGGTCCGTGCATGTCCGATGGGATGTCGTAGTTGGCTCCGGTCTGCCGGCTGGCGGGCGCAGCCAGCTGGTCAAAGTAGCCGACCATGGGTGTGATTCGGAGCAGTCGGCCCGGGCGGGTGTGCACCCTGTCCGGCTCGCCGTCTTTGGGGTACCCGAGGGTCATCCCCCCGATAGTAGCCTCCGAGCCTCCAGGTGACTCGCAAACTCAGGCGGAGGGTTTTCGTAGTCGTTGTCGTTGTTGTTGCAGAAGTTGTCGATGATGGTCAATTGCCGGTTGGGGACGACGCGGCCTGCTTCCAGCGGGGGCGCGCTAGCACACCCGCTGGGTGTAGCCTCCGAGCCTCTAGGCGACTCAAAGTGTCGGGCGGAGGGTCTTTGCTATTGTTGAAGTAAACGGTGGCGTCGAGGATGCGGAGTCCGCCGGCTGAAGGGCGCAAGGCAATGCCAGGGGCGAACACGGAGTCGATCGGCTAGAGGTTTCTTGCGGGGGCGCGCCAGCGCAGTCGCTGGTGTAGCCTCCAAGCCACCAGGCGACTCGAGGAGTTAGACGGAGGGTCTTTGGTATTGCGGATGCAGGCGTAGGTGTCAAGGATGTCGGGCGCGGATGCGGAGTCCGCCGACAGAAGGGCGTGAGGCGGTGCCGGGGGCAAACGCGGAGTCCACCGGTTGGTGTTTTCCAGCGGGGGCGCGCCAGCGCACCCGCTTGGTGTAACCTCCGAGACTCCGAGCGACTCGACGACTCGGGCGGAGGGTCTTTGCTGTTGCTGATGCAGACGGTGGTGTCGAAGATGTCGGGCGCAGATGTGGGGTCTGCTGACTGAAGGGCGCGAGGCGTTGCCGAAGGCGGATGTGGGGTCTACCGACTGATGGGCATGGAGCCCTGCCAAGAGCGGACACGGGGTCCGCCGCTTGTCGAGCGCGAGGTGCTGCCGGGCGTGGACACGGGGTCCGCCGGCCGATGGGCATGGAGCCCTGCCGAGGGCGAACATGGGGTCCTCCGACTGTCGAGCGTGAGGTGCTATCGAGCGCGGATGCAGGGTCCGCCGGCTGATGGGCGCGGAGCCCTGCCGAAGGCAGACGCGGGGTCTGTCGGCTGTCAAGCACGAGGAGCTGTCGGGTGCCGACGGAGGGTCCACCAGTTGATGGGCGTGGAGCCCTACCGAAGGCGAATGTGGGGTCTGCCGGCTGCCGAGCGCGAGACGCTGCTGGGTGTGGACGGAGGGTCCGCTTGCTGATGGGTGCGGAGCCCTCCCGAAGGCGAAGGCGGGGTCCGCCGGCTGTCGAGTGTGTGGCGCTACCGGGCGCGGACGCAGGGTCCACTGGCTGATGGGCGCGGAGCCCTGCCAGGAGTAGCCTCCGAGCCTTCGGGTGAGGAGGTTCCTCATGGAAACGACCATGCAGAAGACAAGATTAAGTCCGCGCAGATACATCAAATATTTGATTTTGGTAGTGCATGTTTATGCAGAGAGTGCCGACTCGGTTTCGTCCGAACTCCCTTCAATCTTTTTCATGTGCTCTCCGCTCTTTGGCTTTTGCTCTTGCCAGACGAACAGCGTAGAGCCGGTCTGTGGCCAAGGCGAAGAGTGGGCCGTGGAATGGAGCGTACAGTACTCGGATTCTAGAAGCAGACTCGACCGAGCAGCTACTCATGAATGGAATGACCGGGTTGCCCAAGCCATTTTCTCCCGAGATGCTTTTCGCGTGGGGTGACCACCAGCTTGTGCTCTCGCTAGCCGTACAGTCGTGGTACGAGCTGGAGCTAAGACAAAGAGTGGGCCTTTGGTATCATACACGCTACTAAGCCGTCTCGTAGGAACGAACGTATCGGGCCAAGCGGCTAGCCTCGGGCCGAGACTAGCTGGCGCCGAGGCGAACAATAAAGTAGTTGAAGCAAATGCGGGGATGGCCCCCGAGCGTCGCTCGGGGTATCTGGATGTGTGTATGTTTCAAGGATATGCAGGTCGAGATCTCACATTGCTTTTTGGTGCAGGTGAGGCGGGCGTTGTTAAAGATGGCCGGCGCAGCATTTTTCCGTAGAGCATGCCGGCCGCACCCGCTGGGTGTCGCCTGCTGGGTGAAGCCGGCCCTCCGTGGGAGGTAGCCTCCGAGGCGGTTGATGGAGGTGTCGGCTGGCCGGGCCTGACCGGCCAGTGTTGAAGTGGGTGGGCAGCCGGACCAACACTCCAGTCGGCCCGATGTTGGAGTAGGCAGGCAGCCCTGCCGACGAGGCGACGACGCGGGCAAGCGGGGGCGGTGGGTCTTTTCTTCTCTTCTTTTTCTCGTCAGCCGACTATGGGCAGACAGATGCACGTTAAACTTTTTTTTTCTATTTTTTGCGGCTGGGCAATCGGGCCACTTGTCTCCAACCGGTACTCTCATTTTTCTTTTATATTTGGGCAGCCAACCCTTTATCCTTTTGCAGCAGCCGGACAAGAGACGCGTAGGGTGTAACCGGTGCCAGGCGGCACAGGCACTGAGCCGGCGGGTGAAGGCGAGCCGAAGCCGGCTGGCGGCAGCATGCGGCACAGCCGGCCACGGCGCACGACACGGGAGCCGGCAGGCGGGGCGCATGGGGCGGCAGCCGTTGCGGGGACGTGCATGGGCGTGCTGGTCAGGGTGAGGCAGAGTGCGGAGTCCCCAGCCGGGGCAGCGAGGAGGCCGGGCGCCCAGCAGAACCGGCACGGTGAGGCAGAGCCATACGGAGTGGCGACCCGGCGTCGTGGGTCGGAGCAGCGAGGCGGGGCCGGCACGTGGAGGCAGCTGCCGGCTGCGGGGCATGGCAGCGACAGCCGGCCTGTGAGGGAGTTTAGCAAGAGCCGGTGCGCGGGCGGCGCGCATCTCGTGAGCTGAGGAGGGGCGGGAGAGCGTGGAGTAGGTCGGGCGACTGCATGAGTCGTCGCGCTCAGGCACAGCAGCAGGAGCTCGTGTAGAGCAAGATAGCAGCAGGGGGCGGGGTTGTCACCGCCAGAGGTGGAGACGGCCCCGACGGAATGTGGGCGTCACTGGTAGCAAGCTGATGACAGACAGGAGGTCCTAGGCATTGGATTCGAAGGCGAGTGGAGGAGGCAGAGGCGCGGGCGGGCTGCGCGGAGATGGTCGGACGACGTAGACGGACCAGCATGGAGCCGGCAAAGGAGTAGGCGGCAAGCGGTTGGCACGGAAGCGGCACTGACCAGCTTTAGCAGCGAGTCGGCAGCACGGCGCAACAGCGGGCACGCGGAGGCATCACCGGTGGGATGTGGCGACCCGTAGCGCCACGGGTGCGTGGTCATGGGAGCGGAGCTAGAAGCTAGGCGCAAGGGATGCCCGTGGTGCGCGAAGGAGCTGGGCGCCACCGGACCTTGCGTCCCTTTTATGTGTGCGTGGTACGGTACGGGAAGCCGGGCGGAGGCAGGACCGCGTGCCACCGCGGAGACGGGCTGGAGTAGGGCGGACTCGGGGCGGGCTGCGGAGGCGTGGAGGCTGGGGGCGTCGCAAGCGCAGCAGGGCAGCGGGCTCGCTGCCGTTGCAGTAGCATGGCGGTGCGGAGGAGGTCCCGCCCGGGCATGTTGATGCACACAATGGGGGAGGCATGCATCCAGCCGGCGAAGGAAGGAGCAAGGCGTCGCAACCCACAACGATGCGCGTGTGCATCCGCGGGTGCCGATGGGGCAGAGGAGAGCCGGCGTGCGGGCACGCCAAGGGCACGGCCGAGGGCGGTTTAGCGCATGGACAAGGTCGGGGCAGCCCGATGTGCCACTGGCGAGGCGAGGCCGACGCCGGCAGTCGCAAAGGGGTCTGCTTGTGGCGCGTGGAAAAGGAGAAGTGGAGGACGGGTGTCCATGAGCCTGCACGAGCGGCGGCGGTTGCAGCCGCAGGGATGCGGCCGGCACTGGCACGGGCATGCCAGCCAGCAACAACTCCAATGCGAAGAGCATGACGCCGCTCACGAGGTTGATGAAGATGGAGTCGACGGTGGATACTGGCGATGCCGAGGTCAGTGACAAAGACGGTGCAGGTGTCACGGCGAGTGCCCGGGGGCGTGTTGGTGTCGGACCCCCAAGCGCCACTTGAGATACCACGGCAGCGCCATGGTGATGATGACAAGGTCGGCGGTGAGGACACAGCGCCGTGCGCCCTCGCCCCGGGGGCGTGTTGACAACGAGCCCTCGAGCGCAGCTGGAGAGACGGCACCGACGTCACAGTGGCGATGGCAAAAAGAGTCCCGCTCGGACCACGGTTCCACCAATAGATAGCCTCACGGTCGGCGCCAAATGTCGTCGTTTTCTCATGGGGGGTCTCACGGGACGGCATATGCCATGGGGTGGCTTATCGAGGTGAGAGCAAGGTTGTCGTGGATGATCCGGGACGGGTATGCAAATAGTACGCGGTGGTTTACCCAGGTTCAGGGCTCTCCGGAGAGATAATACCTGTACTCCTGCATATCGGTATATCTGTGGTATATCTGGTACATGGCCGCTCCTGGAGCTATATGGGAGAGGAGAGCCATGAGGCTTCTTGCCTCATGTGAGAGTGTGTGTACGTGAGAGCATGTGAGGGAAGCTAGCCCCCTTGAGAGAGTGAGAGGGGGCCTTTATATAGGCATGGATGTGTAGCTTGGTATGTAAGCTAGAGTGGGTAGCTTACATACCAAGCAGCTTGGGATGTAAGCTAGAGTGGGTAGCTTACATACCAAGCAGCTTGGGATGTAAGCTACAGTGGTAGCTTACATACCAAGCAGCTTGGGATGTAAGCTACAGTGCTAGCTTACATGTCAAGCTATATGTATCTTGTGGACTAAACTATGTTTGTCCCCTAGTGCACTTTATAAGTCAGCATCCAGGGGACAGGTTACACTATAGATAGTATTGCGCGACGCGCATACAGTGCACTACTGCTCGCCACTACCGCACCGCCACGGGATATGGCCGTCTGGTCCGCACGTGTCCGATGGGATGTCGTAGTTGGCTCCGGGCTGCCAGCTGGCGGGCGCAGCCGGCTGGTCAGAGCAGCCGGCCACGGGTGTGAGTCGGAGTAGCCGGCTCGGGAGGGCATGCACCCCGTCCGACTCACCGTCTTTGAGGGTACCTGGGGTTCATCCCCCCGACAATGGTTCAGACCACATCCTCTTCCTCCCCATCGAAAAAAGCTCCGAGCAGAAGACCCACGAAAAACATGGCCAATGCCACCAGCTCCTCCGCGCGCCCCTATGGTTCACGTCCGGGAGACTGGACTAGCAGTTCCGTAACACTCTTGCGGCTTCGTGATCTATAGACCCAAGGGTATCTCCCTCCTTCCGATCTGGCGATGACCCATGCAGGCTTGATTTCCTGCAACAACGAAGCTTTCGCCGAGCATTTTCCCAATCCTCACAGCGGGGAACGTGTATGCTTCATCCCCTTTCTCCCGCGGGGCCTTGGGTTCCCTATCCACCCGTTTCTAAGGGGGCTACTGAAATTCTATGGGATTCAGCTCCACCACCTTACCCCAGGGTCCATCTTGCACATCTCAGGCTTCGTGGCCCTGTGCGAGATCTTCTTAGGCTGCGAGGCGCATTTCAGATTGTGAAGAAAATATTTCGGTCTCGTCCTCCAAACTCGGGAAAAGACAATTTTGGAGGTCGGCGGAGCCGAAGTGTGCCGGATAGCGGGGACAGGGTATCCGGTGGGCACCTCGAAGGAATTCGAAGAGTGGACCTAGGAACGGTTGTATATTGAAGACGTCCCCCTGTTCGAGCCAGCTTGGATAGGTCTACCCGAATACTTCGACGCCCCCTTGAAGAAAAGATACAACTGGCGGCTGAGGATTCCAACCGAGGAGGAAGGCGTCGAAGTGCAATGCTACTTCTCGAGCATGCGTTAGTTTCTCGTGAAGAGGAACGGTTTGATGCAACAAAGTAGATAAATATTTCCCTTAGTTTTTGAGAACTAAGGTATCAATCCAGTAGGACATACAAGCTAGCCACCAATAGATATACCTGCACAAAGAATCAAACTCTTGCACCCAACGCTATAAAGGGGTTGTCAATCCCTTCACGGATACTTGCAAGGATGAGATCTAATAGAGATAGATATAATAGGATGCTTGAACAAAAAGTAAAATAAAAATATGGCAGCAAGTATTTTGCTATTTTTGGTTTTAGATCTGAAAGTATAATATGGAAAATAGACCCGGGGGCCATAGGTTTCACTAGATGGCTTCTCTCATGATGGCAAGTATTACGGTGGGTGAACAAATTACTATCGAGCAATTGATAGAAAAGCGAATAATTATGAAGATATCTAAGGCAATTATTATGCATATAGGCATCATGTACGTGACAAGTAGACCGAAACAATTCTACATATACTACTATTACTCCACACATCGACCGACTCCTGCCTGCATCTAGAGTATTAAGTTCATGAAGAACAGAGTAACGCATTAGGTAAGATGACATGATGTAGAGGGATAAACTCAAGCAATATGATGAAAACCCCATCTTTTTACCCTCGATGGCAACAATACAATACATGCCTCGTTACCCCTAATTTGTCACTAGGTGAGGACACAGCGAGATTGGACCCAAAACTAAGCACTTCTCCTATTGCAAGAATTACTAATCTAGCTGGCCAAACCAAACCAATAACTCGAAGAGACTTGCAAAGATATGAAATCATGCATATAAGAATTTAGGAAAAGACTCAAATAATATTCATGGATAATCGGAACATAAACCCACAATTCATCGGATCTCGACAAACACACCGCAAAAGAGTATTACATCGGATATATCTCCATGAAGATCATGAAGAACATGGTATTGAGAAGCAAAGAGAGAGAAGAACCATCTAGCTACTAGATATGGACCCGTAGGTCTGTGGTGAACTACTCACACATCATCGGAGGGGCAATGGAGTTGATGTAGATGCCCTCTGTGATCGAATCCCCCTCCGACAGATTACCGGAAAAGGCTCCAAGATTGGATCTCTCGGGAACGGAGGCTTCTGCTTGCGGAAAAGTGTTTTCGTGGCTCGTTCTGATAATGATGGAATATTTGGGAATTTATAGGCCAAAGATTAGGGTTAGGGGAATTGCCAGGGGCCCACAAGCCTGCCCGGTGCGGGGTACCCCCCTGGTCGCGGCTAGCGAGCTTGTGTCCCCATGGCAGCTCCTCTTCCTTGGTTCTCAAGTCTCGTGGCTACCTTTATTCCAGAAAAAAATCATTCCAGAGGTTTATTCCGTTTGGACTCCATTTAATATTCCTTATCTGCGAAACTCAAAAACAAGGAAAAAACAGAAACTGGCACTAGGCTCTAGATTAATAGGTTAATCCCAAAAATAATATAAAACAGCATATTAATGCACATAAAACATCCAAAATAGATAATATAATAGCATGGAACAATCAAAAATGATAGATACGTTGGAGACGCAGCATCCCCAAGCTTAATTCCTGCTCGTCCTCGAGTAGGTAAATGATAAAAACAGAATTTTTGATGTGGAATGCTACCCAACATATTTATCCATGTAATATTTTTTATTGTGGCATGAATATTCAGATCCATAAGATTCAAAACAATAGTCTAATGTTGACATAAAAATAGTAATGCTTCGAGCACACCAACAAGGTAGTCGTGTACTTTCGAAATAAAATGGCCTTAGAAAGTTATCCCTACAAAATCATATGGTTTGGCTATGCTCCATATTCCCCACACAAAGTATCTAAATCATGCACAACCCCGATGAACAAGTCAAGCAATTGTTTCACACTTTTGGTGTTCTCAAACCTTTTCAACTCTCATGCAATACATGAGCGTGAGCCATGAATATAGCATTATAGGTGGAATAGAATATGGAGGAGGTGCAAGGGAAAAGGGAGAACATAGTCTCACATCAACTAGGCGTATCAACGGGTTATGGAAATACCCGTCAATAGATATCAATGTGAGTGAGTAGGGATTGCCATGCAACTAATGCACTTAGAGCTATAAGTGTATGAAAGCTCAAAAAGAAAACTAAGTGGTCGTGCAAATGAATATCCACTAGTTATATGAAAGTGACAAAATAGTAGACTCTCTATCATGAAGATCATGGTGCTACTTTGAAGCACAAGTGTGGAAAAAGATAGTAGCAATTGTCCCTTCTCTCTTTATCTCATTTTTTTATTTTGGTGGGCTTCTTTGGCCTCTTTTATTTTTTTTGTTTGGGCTTCGCTGGCCTCTTTTATTTTTTGTGAAGTGCGGATACTCGTCCCAACTTGTGAGGGAGTCATAGCCTCCATCATCCTTTTCTCTCATGGGACAATGCTCTATTAATGAAAAATAATCACACTTTTATTTACTTATAACTCAAAGAAAAATAAATTACAACTCGATTCCTATGACAAGATATAACTCTATATGCAATATGAAGTGATGATGCAAGTCATAGAAAAACTACATGGTGGAAGTTGCCTGGCAATATATCTCGGAATGGCTATGGAAATGCCATAATAGGTAGGTATGGTGGCTGTTTTGAGGAATATATGGTGGTTGTTTTGAGGAAGGAGGGTTTGATGTATCGGCGAAGGTTGCGCGGTACTAGAGAGGCTAGCAAAGATGGAAGGGTGAGAGTGTGTATAATCCATGGACTCACATTAGTCATAAAGAACTCACATACTTATATCAAACAAAGAATTAGACGCATGCTCCTAGGGGAGAGGTTGGTAGGAGTTAACCATCGCGCGCCCTCGACCCTCACACAAAAGTCGACAATCATTAGACAAGTCATGCTCCGACTTCGTTACATAACGGTTCACCATACGTGCACGCTACAAGAATCACAACCTTTAACTCACATATCTCTTCAATTCACAACTACTCACTAGCAAGACTCTCATTTTACCATCCCTATTATCTCAAAACTATATGCAAGGAATCCAACTTCTCATAGTTTTTAATGCACTTAATATGAAACTTTTTATTATATCCCTCTTGGATGCCATTATATTAGGACTAAATTCATAACCTAAACAAATTACCATGCTGTTTTAAGAAACTCTCAAAATAATATAAGTGAGGAACGAGAGTTCAATAATTTCTATAAAATATAACACCATCATGCTCCATAAAGATATAAGTGAAGTACTAGAGCAACATTGCCTAGCTCAAAAGATATGAGTGAAGCACATAGACTATTCTAACAAATTCACGATTCAGCATGTCTCTCTGTAAAGATGTGTGCAGCAAGGGTGACTGTGGCAAACTAACAAGAAAAGATTCATATCATACAAGACGCTCCAAGCAAAACACATATCATGCGGTGAATAAAAATATAGCCTCAAGTAAATTTACCAATGGATTGAAGACGAAAGAGGGGATGCCTTCCGGGGCATGCCCAAGCTTAGGCTTTTTGGTATCCTTGAATATGACTTGGGGTGCCATGGGCATCCCCAATCTTAGGCTTTGGCCACTCTTTATTCCATAGTCCATCAAATCTTCACCCAAAACTTGAAACTTCACAACACAAAACTCAACAGAAAACTCATGAGATCTGTTAGTATAAGAAAAATAAATCACCACTTCAGGTACTATTGTGAACTCATTATTTATATATATTTGTGTAATACCTACTTTATTCCAACTTTTCCATGACCCATACTGTTGGGGATATAACCACGTGGTAAGACCCTCCCAGGTGGGGCCGGGTCATACCGGGCGGCTCATAATCCAGACCAAGGCAGATGGGCCAAGAGATGTAGGTCTGGCCATATGGCGGCTTACCAAGATGGGCAAGGCTGGGCCCGGACGAAAGGTGGCATGAAGACCCGGGCGGTTAAGCCGCCCGGAGGCGACTTGCCCAAGATAGTAAGGCGGCATAGAGATAGAGTCAGATACGTTGTAAGAGTCGGTATGAGACTTGTGTAACCGGTGGCCTTGACCTCCTATATAAAGGCGAGACCCGGGGCGACTTAGACAGAAACCAATTAATCGAGAACTAGGTCAAGTGAATCCGCTCCCTTGTAATGGATACTCCAATCAATACAAGACAAGCAAGACATAGGCTTTTACCTCTTCTTGAGGGGTCGAACCTGGGTAAACTCGTGTCCTTTCGTCCCAACCAACCTCTTTGAGTCCATCACCTTAGCGATGGCCTCGAACCTAAGTCCTCGGACATCTAACGTGACGAAACCACGACAGTTGGCGCCCACCATGGGGCTCGCGCTCGGTGGTGTTGAGTTCTCAAAGGGGTCTCTCCCAGGGATCGAGGGGTATGTTGTTGGCAAGATGAACAAAAGCCGTCGCGGCTGGCTCTACATCAACGATGCCGGCTAGGGCCTTGAGGCCAACTCTATCGAGTACGGTTTCCGGGTTCCCTTCGGTGGAATCCACGTCTTCATCGGCAAGGTCGGTGGATCTACACCAGGGTCGGATGTCTGCACCAACATCGTCGAATCGGCTTGGCGCACGCAACCCACCCGACATGTGTGACCCTCCCATGCTAACCCAGGCAGGCAGCATGTCTTCGTCAGCTTCACTCAGGGCATGGATCTTGAGGGTTCCATGTCGTAGGAAACTCTCGTCTGTTTGGAGGATGGATCTTCAAGCGGAGGGATGGAATCAATCTACCAGCTTCACAATGGTACAGCACCGGGCATGCGGCCATCTTCATGGCGGGTTCAGCACCGATGCATGCAGCCGTCTTCATGGTCCGGCGATGCATGCGGCCGTCTTCATGGCGGGTTCAGCATCGGGCCCGAGTAGTACAGCCGCCGGGGCAGCTAGGTCGGGGGCCGACCTACCGCCGGCTCAAGTTCTTCTGGATCTGATGAATGAGCTTACAGCCTTGATGGCAACTGAAGTCATAGTAGAGAATCAAGCCTACCAGAACACAGAGATCACAAGGCTAAAGGACCAGATGACTGAAGTCCAACAAGGGATCAGCATGCTGAAGGCTCAGATGGATGCGGAGGCAGAGCGCCTTAGGGCGAGAGCTTTCCGCCTTGAGCTAGAGCAGCAATCTGCAGCGGCGGTTCAGCGGATGAGGCATCAGTCTCGCTTGCTGGAACAGTACGAGGCCAATAATCTTTTTAACACACCGGGAATGGGACGGACAGCGGAAGCACCTGGGAGTCGGTCGGCAGCTCGACAGCAGCATCTTAACCCGCCCCGACGGGACCAGGCCTCACCGATGGCTTTCCCAACGCCGGCGGGTCATTATTCAAACCCGACGGAGAACATGGTGGCGGCAATGACCTAGCTTGGAACGATCCCTATCCCGAACAAGGCACCCTTCACAGAAGAGGTGTGGAACGCTATTGGATACCTGCAGACGGCGATGGCCTAGCAGGAGAAATATACCTACAGCCAAAGTCGTGTGCATTCAACCCCCATCCCCAGCCGCAACTTCAGTCGGCGGTATGAGTCGCTGGCGGTTTCTAGTAGTGATCGGCACCGGGACCCACCACGAGATGATCAGGCGGTTTTGGATGCTCAAGTGCTGATGGATCGGGCGAGGGCACAGCGCGAGGCGGTGGCTCTAGCGGTTGTGGCAGCTCATCAAGAACCTGCACCTTCCATATCGGTAGGAGTAGGAGCAACCACCAGGGTCGTGGGAGTGCCGTGCTTAGTGCCAGCTTTGCGGAACGAGCGTCTGCCGAAAGATTTCAAGGGCCCTTGCAAGGTCCCAAATTACACTGTTGACCTCCCTCCGGAGGCGTGGATTGAAAGCTATGAGCTGGCGATGGAGATGTTAGACATCAACGATGCAGTATGTGCCAAATATTTTATCATGATGTTGGAAAGGCCGGCTCACACGTGGTTGAAGGGCTTGCCACCCAACACCATTAATTCCTGGGTCGGGTTAAAGACGAAGTTCATCAAAAAATTCCAAGGAACGTGCAAGCAGTCCATGACGATTGTGGATTTGGATCATTGTGTGTAACAGGAGGATGAGTCAGCTCATCATTAGGTCCGACGGGTCTCAACCATCATCCACTCATCTGAACAGATTACGACGGCTCAAGCAATTTTGATTCTGGAGAAGAATTGTCACATTACGCCTCTGAAGCAGAAGCTTGGCCGGCTCAAGCACTCGTGTCAGGACATGGGGAGCTCATGGCGGCTCTCACAAAGTACGCCGACTCTGACAATACGAAGGATCCGAGCTCTGATCAGGAGAAGCCCAGTCAGGGCAAGAAGAATAACAATGGCAAGGGTGCAAGAGGCAGTGGCAACCAAGGCAAGAGGAAGAATCCAGATGGCGGGTCAGAATTGGTGGCCAACGCCAGCGCCGGGAACAATCGTGCTAAGGGCAATGGGAACTTCATATAGCCCTTTAATAAGGGTAAAACTCCTTTTAATTTGGAGGAGATGCTCAATAAACCTTGTCCAGAGCACAGCCGGCCTGACAGGGTGGCGGGTCACACGTGGAGGAATTTCCACATTATTCAAAAGTTTCAGGACTACAGCTTGCGGCAGCATAACAACAATGGTGGTGGCCCGCCAGGCGGCTCAGGAGCTGGCCTTGGTTCTGGCAGCTCAGGATCCGGCTATCGGGGCTAGGGCAATCAAGGAGAGCATCATCAGCAGTCTGTTGGCAATAATCAACAGCAGAGTAGCCAGTCTAGGTATCAGAGTAATCCGAAGCAGCTCAACTCGGTTCAGTATCATGTTTTTACAACCAGCCTTGACAGGCGAGATCAAAAGTTGCGCAAGCGGGCGGTTAATGCGATTACACCGGCTCTCCCACAATACTTGAAGTGGTCTGAGTATGACATAACTTGGAGCAGAGAGGATCACCCGCCGCGTGTTGACGACCCGGGCTGGCTTGCTTTGGTGGTTGCCCCCCAAGTGGGAGGATATGTGTTTACTAAGGTGCTTATGGATGGTGGCAGCAGCATTCATATTTTGTACTATGATACTTTCCACCAGATGAAGTTGCTTGATAAGGACCTCAGAACTTCCTCGATGGTCTTTCATGCTGTGGTGCCTGGCAAGTCAGCTTATCCAGTGGGTAAGATCTCTTTGGAAGTCGCCTTTGGTGATGAATACAACTACAGGGTGGAGACCTTGTGTTTTGAGGTGGTCAAGATCAAAAGTCCATATCATGCCCTATTTGGACGTCCGCCTTACGCCAAATTCATGGCTAGGCCTTGCTATGTCTACTTACAACTCAAGCTGCCGGGTTTAAACGGGACGATTACAGTGCATGGTGATCGGGAGACGGCTATTGAGTGTGAGGAAGGAGACCCATCTTATGCAGAGTCAAGTTGCGCTGAAGCAGAGCTCAAGTTCTATAAGGAAAATGTTGACCCGGAGGACATGACTCCGCTAAAAAAGCCCACCACAAAATCTGAGCCGCCCCTCAAATTTTCAGCGGATGATACCAAGCTGGTGGATTTTACTCCGGGCGACTCATCTCAACAGTTTACTATTGTGGCCAATATGGATCCCAAATAGGAAAGCGCGCTCATCGAATTCATCCATGAGAATCGGGACATCTTTGCATGGAAGCCTTCTGACATGCCCGGTGTACCGAGAGAGTTTGCTAAGCACCACCTTAATGTGGATCCTAAATTTAAGCCGGTCAAACAGTTCCTACGGCGGTTCAATGAAGAGAGGCGCAAGGCCATTGAAGAAGAGGTGGCCCGGCTCCTGGCGGCGGGTTTCATTGTTGAAGTGTTTCACCCAGAGTGGCTTTCTAACTCGGTGCTAGTGCTTAAGAAGAACGACACGTGGCATATGTGTGTGGATTACACGGATCTTAACAAGGCCTGCCGGTTGACCCGTTTGCTCTCCCCTGTATCGACCAGATCATTGATGCAACGGAGGGTTGTGAGAGTTTATGCTTCCTGGATGCTTATTCTGGTTATCATCAGATCAAGATGGCAGTCAAGGCCAAGAGAAGACGGCTTTCATCACACCTTTTGGTGCCTTCTGCTATGTGTCCATGCCTTTTGGGCTCAAGAGTGCCCAGGTGACTTACCAGCGTTGTATACAAAACTGTCTTCACAGTCAAATTGGGCGCAACATTCATGCATATGTGGATGATATTGTGATTAAATCAAGGAACAAAGAGACTCTGCTTGACGACATGAAGGAGACCTTTGATAACTTACAAGTCTACAAGAAGATGCTTAACTCGGCTAAGTGTGTTTTTGGCGTTCCTACAGGCAAGCTCTTGAGATTTCTAGTCTCTGAGCGTGGCATTGAGGCTAATACAGATAAAATCAAAGCTATCACTTCTCTGTCTGAGTCGGCATGCATCAATAATGTTCAGCGCCTGGCGGGATGGATTGCTGCGTTAAACCGGTTCATAAGCCGCCTTGGGGAGAAGGCCATCCCTTTGTACCAGATGATAAAGAAGACATACAATTTTGTTTGGAGTACGGCAACGGGTGAAGCATTTGAGGCACTCAAGAGACAGCTCACTGAACCGCCGGTCTTAGCAGCTCCGGCTGAGAAGGAACCTTTGCTCTTATATGTGATGGCTAATAACAGGGCAGTCAGTGTTGTGATCGTCGTTGAGCGTAAGGAGGCAAGGAAGGAATATCCGGTTTAGAGGCCGGTTTATTACATCAGTGAAGTCCTGAAAGAATCCAAGCAGAGGTATCCACATTGGCAGAAGCTGGTATATGGGGTGTTCATGGCCAATCGTAAGCTGAAGCATTATTTCCTGGGGCACCAGATCACAATGGTTAGCTCTTCCCTGTTGGGAGACATAATTCAAAACAGAGAAGCCACCGGTAGGATTGCTAAGTGGGCATTGGAGCTTGGACCTCTTAATCTGAAATGTGTGCCTCGCACGGCGGTCAAATCTCAAGCCTTAGTGGATTTCATAAATGACTAGACTGAGTGTCAGGCGCCCGAGGAAAAGCCGGATAACACATATTGGACAATCCACTTTGATGGATCCAGGCAACTGGAAGGATCAGGGGCAGGGGTTGTCTTAACTTCCTCCAAAGGTGACAAGTTCTGTTACGTGCTAAGGTTGACGTTTCCTTGTACTAATAATGCAGCTGAGTACGAAGCTCTGCTTCATGGCCTCCGGGTGGCTAACGAGATGAACCTAAGCCGGTTAGGTGTCTCGGCGACTCAGACCTCGTGGCCCCGCAAGTTTCAGGCACTTAGGATTCCAAGGACCCGAGGATCGCGGCTTATCGTCAGGCGGTGGATGTCATTACTGGTCATTTCAAGGGTTATCAAGTGGATCATGTAGATCGTCGCAAGAACGAGGCGGCCGACACACTCTCAAGACTAGGCTCTCAGCATAAGCCGGTACTGCCTAATGTTTTCTTAGACGTACTACATCACCCGTCAGTTAAGTTACCTTTAGAGGAAGACTTGGCTATACCTGACCCGAAGGGGCAGCTGGTGGCGGCTCTACATGCTATTCCTGACTGGACTGTGCCTTATCTGGCATATTTGACTCGCGGCGAGTTACCTGAGGATGAAAACCTGGCGAGGCAGATCATCAGGCGGTCTAAGTCTATGACAATCATCAATGGTGAGTTACATAAGTGCAGCGTCACTGGCATCTTTCAACGTCATGTCTCACCTGAAGAAGGCAAGGAAATTTTGAATGAAATTCATGCTGGCGATTGTGGTCATCATGTCGGCTCAAAATCTCTGGTGGCCAAGGCTTTTCGACATGGTTTCTTCTGGCTGACGACTCATAAGGATGCGGAAGACTTGGTTCGCAAGTGCGATGGATGTTAGAAGTTCGGCCGGCGTGCTCACATCCCGGCTCAGGAGTTGCACATGATTCCAATTACTTGGACGTTTGCAGTCTCGGGGCTTGATATGGTCGGGACTTTCAAGAGATCCAAGGACAAGAAGACCCACCTCTTGGTGGCCGTGGACAAATTTACCAAGTGGGTAGAAGCTGAGCCGGTCAGCAAGTGTGACGCAGCTACAGCAGTTCAGTTTATTAAAAAGCTGATCTACCACTTTGGTTACCCTCACAGTATCATCACAGATAATGGTACAAACTTATCCAAGGGGGCTATGCAAGCATTCTGTGAAAGTGAGCACATCTGACTTGACGTTTCTGCGGTTGCTCATCCACAATCAAATGGTCAGGCAGAGCGTGCTAACCAGGAAATCTTGAGAGGTATCAAACCCCGGCTTATGGTTCCTTTGCAGCGAACGCCGGATTGTTGGGTAGAGGAGTTGTCATCCGTCTTATGGAGCATCAGAACTACTCCCAAAAGATCAACAGGCTATACGCCTTTCTTCATGGTTTATGGCGCGGAAGCCGTGTTACCAAGTGATATACGTCATGACTCTCCATAGGTGGCGTCTTACGTTGAGGCAGAATGAAACAACACGTCAAGATGCATTGGATGCCTTGGAGGAAAAGCGTGATCTGGCGGCGGCTCAATCGGCGATTTATCAGCAAGACCTGCATCGCTATCATAGCCGCAGAGTTAAGACCCGGACGTTTCAAGAAGGCGACTTAGTGTTGCGGTTGATTCAAGATCAGACAGATGCACACAAGTTATCCCCTCCATGGGAAGGACCTTTCGTGGTCAGCAGAAATCTCAACAACGGGTCGTATTACCTCATTGACATACAAGACGAATCAAGCACTTCTGGGCAGGAGACCCACAGGTCGTGGAACATAGCTCATCTGCGGCCTTACTATACCTGAGTCGTCAAGACTTGACATTGTACACCATCATTGTACATATCATATATGTATATATATGAATAAAGTTGGCATCCCCGCAAGTCGGGCCTCTGCCGTTTCGCATATCTCAGTTTGTGCAAAAGGGACATATGGGGTTTTCTAACCCGCCGGATTTAGCTTATCAGACCCTATTGATCGGCTCTTAAGCCAAAAAAGTTGACTCCGTCAATAGGTCATCTAGGGGGCTTCTAACCCGCCGGGTTTAGCTTATCAGACCCTATTGATCGGCTCTTAAGCCAAAAAAGTTAACTCCATCAACAGGTCATCTAGGGGGCTTATAACCTGCCGGGTTTAGCTTATCAGACCCTATTGATTGGCTCTTAAGCCAAAAAAAAAGTTGACTCCATCAACAGGTCATCTAGGGGGCTTCCAACCCGCCGGGTTTAGCTTATCAGACCCTATTGATCGGCTCTTAAGCCAAACAGTTGACTCTGTCAACAAGGTCATTTGGGGTCTTCAAACTCACCGGGTTTAGCTTACATGCCCTCTTGATCAGCTCTTAAGCCACCGCAAGCTCGGGTTAAACCTGCCTGTAAGCTGATGCTGCTCCACTATGTGACCCGCCGAACTCTTACTAGTTAATCTCGCTTAGAGACCCTGAGCCGGTTCAAATAAATTGACGGCCAATCTCGATAGAGACCCTGTACTGGTTAAGGTTAAACTGGCGGTTCTTGTCACGTGAGGGCCGGCTTACGGAAAGCGAGGATAAACTCTCTCATCTACTGTCGACTCTCTACTATGTGGCCCGTTTGTACTCTTAGACAGTTAATCTTTTAAAGACCCTGCATTGTTTAAGGTTAAAACGACAGATTTATGTCACCTGAGAGGCAGTTTATGGGCTACACAGGTACTCATGCCCTGCCGGTCTCTTTCTGGGACGTTACACTTCCTGTTAGTTAATCTCGCTTAGAGACCCTGAGTCGTTCTAAGAAATTGACGGCCAATCTCGATAGAGACCCTGTACTGATAAGGAGTTTTAATTAGCGAGTCCACCAGAAGAACCGGCACATGAGTTATTGAAAAAGCAAGTCAGGAAAGATATAACATCTCCGGGTTGTGCTATTCTAAGCCGCCCTCCCAACAGTGCGGAAAGTATTTTGCTCTCGCAGGCTATTTTTTTAAGAAGAGCCGCCACGACATCTGGTATGAATTGAAGCACAAGGCGTACATAATATGTTAAAGCCGTATGATTTCCTATGTGCATGATGGCACAGTTCAAGCAAGACAAGGTTTTTCCTAAAGGCCTATTACAACGCTATCCACAGAGCTCAAAAAGCATGACTTCAAGTTTTTTACACCGCCCCAACTTTCGGCGGGTCATGAAGCCGGGTTATACCATGGCATTATCAAGTTGATTAGCTGGACGGCGGGTCACCCTGCGGTGGGTCTTCAACCTCCTCGATCTAAAGATTGTCCATGTCCCAGTTGTAGTTGGTTAAAGCTTCAAAGTTTGCTTCTTCAAAGAGGGGAGATGGGTCAATGTCAGGGGCAAAGAGATGCTTACAGCATGCAGGAGTTAAATCCTTGGCCTCGAAGGTTGGGCCACGCACTCACTTGTTCTCAGCGTTGTAAGCCGCCTGATATGTTGACAAATTCACTTCTTCCACCAATACTGATACAAGAACCCTGGAGGCCTTCATGCAATGGGCATAGTCAGCTTCTGTGAATTGTGAGTCGTCGTCCTTCTTTGACGGAAAGCCATCCATCATCTCTTCAGGAGTTAGTTCTGGGGCAAAGGCCAAAGACCGACTTATTGCTGCAATGGCACCCTTTCGGGCGGCTGATTTTTTGAGTTCTTCGATTTGCTTTGGCAGAGTTGACAGCACCTCTATGACTCCTTTCATGAACTTGGGGTGCTTTCTTTGTTCAGCATAGCTCTGATAGTGCAAAGAGTCCTGCAGTATAATTGCTCTGACAAAGTGTAGACGGCTTTCAGCTGTAATAGGCTGTCAGCACCAAGTTGACAGCTTCTTTGACCTACACAAGACGGATTTTAGGTTATAAGCCGCCTGTGCAACTTTTCAAACAAGAAGAATGGCTGAGTTTTTAGTACTTACCAAAGATAGCAGCTGTCATCTTGGCGATATGGTGCTTCAAGGATTGCAACTCATCTGATACGACCATGAGTCGCTCATCAGCATCGTCTGCACGTTTGGCCAGAGCAGTTTGCTCCGCCTCAGCAGCTTTTTGAAAGCAACAAATTCATACTTAGCTTTTGTAAGTCTTCGGTGGCAAGCCGACACTTCTCCTCTGCTTCACTTTGGGCGGCTTGCTGGGAGGCCAAATTGCTTTTTAAGCCGGTCAGTTCAGACTCGTCATTGCTTAAAGCTTCCTATGACATACAAAAAGCAAATGAGGGGTAAGTCGCCAGGATAACATATTGCCAGATGGTTAAGTTAACAAAATATAATGCAAGTCTCAAGCAGATTGCAAGCAATATACTCGACACTTGGGGGCTAATGTCTGTTTGTTCTCCAAGACTACAATAAGTTCTGGCTCATCTTCATCTAGTTAAACCAACACTTGGGGGCTACAGCGATGTTTTCTAAGTCTACAATGAAGTTTCGGCTCATATTTGTCAAAGATAAGCCGGCACTTGGGGCTACATATGGCTCTTTGTTCAATTTACAGGGAAGTTTCGGCCCATGATTTCTATACTGACCCGAACTTGGGGGATACCATTGATCAACTACTTAAACACTGAGTACCGGCTCAATATTTACAAATTAAGCCGATACTTGGGGACTACAGGCTAAGTGGTTCTACTTATGACATGGATTGGAAGACCCGATTTACCATTAGAAAATATTAAACCGGCTCTTGGGGGCTACATAAGGGTATAAGGATAGGAAGGAGTACCTCATATTTTTTCTTCATCAGATTAACAAGTTTGAGCTCCATGTTCTGGCTTGTGGAGAGGCGGTTCAGATAACCAGCATGTGACTCATCAGCAGTCAACTTCTCTAGCACGGGGAGCTCAATGTCCAGCTTATCAGAAGTTTCAGTTTTCTCAGTATGCTTTGTCAGCACATGAGGTTGAGGAGTCTGAAAGCCGGTGCCAGTAATGAGGACGTCTGGAAGAACTAGATCATCAACAGCCGTTGAAGGGCTTGGCGGCTTAGAATTTGTCCTTGGAGGACTCTCAGTTGCCGGCTCATGGGCCGCCGGCTCGACAGAACGATGCGTGTCTTTAGGCGTGTCCTTTGAAAAGGCAGAGAGATCAACATGTGCAGTAGGAGAGTCCGGCTTGGTAGGCTCCAGCTCTTGGGCACTAGGGGAAGAGGTAGACCCGTCGGTCTTCCTTTGTTTCGCTTGAGCCCTGGAAAGCACAGAAAGTTATTGTATAAAGTTCAATGATGGCAAAGGATATGATGCAAGCATGAAAGCACGTACTCTGGGTTGATCTTTAGAGGCGGTAGCTTAGTTTCCATAGAGTCGCCAGATGAAGGGGGCGTTTCCTGAAAGCAGTTAAAGCAATATGAAGACAGAGTAAAATTGTAAGGCAAGGTTGACAAAATTAAACCAAGTTAAACAAATACCTCAGCCGGCCGTTTTCGCTGAACTGGAGAGTGGGACAACCTGGCCATAAGATCTTCAGAGCCGGCGCTCCGGGTCTGGCATCGGGAAAGGTGTTGTTGCTTTTTCAAAAGAAAGTTGGGGTCTAAGTAAGCAAGAGGATGAGAAAATGGGACTTTTCGGATGACCCGCCATATCTTCTGTGGTGCAAGATGTTCTAAGTCACATGAGACATAGGTTACCTCAGGAACGTTGGCGTGGCTTGTCTCTGTCTTGTCCTGTGAAGTTATTACTGTCAGTAAGGTGCATAGTAAGACGCTCAAGAAAGTCAAGTTCTACCTCTGAATCGTCAACCTCAGGTTGCTCTTGAGGTACACTCTTCTTCTTTCGGCCACCAGTCTTCTCCTTAGATTTTTTCGGAGGAGGGACGTATTTCTTTTTCCAGAAGCTGGAGTTAGCCTGAAAATAAAAGGCGCCGAAAGAGGTTAAAGATTGCAAACATATATGGATAGCTAACATGGAAGTAAGGAGATTGAGAGTCGCCCTTACATCTGGGGCCAGGTTTGCGGCATAGAAGGGTGGTAATCCAATGGTGCGGCAAGATCCTTGAGACTCGTGGACAAGGCTTTTGATGGCGGAAACGATGTTGTCTTCTGACAACGTGGTAGGATTAAAGCAGAGGGGGTCATTGGCATCACCAGTATATTCACACATGAGACGGTTTCTCCGGCTTAGAAACATGACTCTCGAAGAGATCCAGCAGTGGGTCAGGTCAATCCCTATCAGACCATTGACCATGAGGGCTCTAATTTTGGCGTAAGCCGGAGCATACCTCGCCCGTTCGGAGGGCAACAACCGGTTAGGGAGTTCAGTATTAGTGCGGAGCCGGGTCGGATGATAACCCGACAATGGACGTTCTCCCTCTGGAGAGGTGTCTTTGCAATAAAACCAGGTTTTGTTCCAGTCCTTGGGGTGACTTGGCATTCGAACAGCCGGAAAGGTCATATCCCGTCTTCTTTGAATGGAGATTCCGCCGAGCTCCAAGCTTGGGCCAGCTGCCACTTCTGTCTGGCGATTTGCATAGAAGAACTCATGGAAGAGGTCAACCAATGGCTCTTCTTGTAAGTAAACTTCACAGAGGATTTGGAAGTTGCATATATTTGAGACGGAGTTGGGTGCAATATCTTGAGCCGGAGTTGGGTGCATATATTTGAGACGGAGTTGGGTGCATATATTTGAGACGGAGTTGGGTGCATATATTTGAGACGGAGTTGGGTGCATATATTTGAGACGGAGTTGGGTGCAGCTTGAAGAAATGAAGGACGTCTCGGAAAAATTTAGAGCCGGGCGGGCTGAAACTGCGTACAAGGTGGTCCGCGAATATGACTACTTCGCCCTCTTGGGGGATGGGTTTCTTCTCATTGCTTGGAACCCGCCAATGAATGAAATGTTTGGCTGGCAAGGTCCCTGCGTCTATGAAATCCTTCAAAAACTCCTCAGAGACTGCAGAACCGACCCTGTTACAGGAAGAGGACGCATGAGGCATAATGGCTTCTTAAAACTGTGGGAAGTAACAGTATGCGGCGAGTTAGAAGGTGACAGACAGCTAAGGGTGGCTGATGAAATCTAAGCTCTATGAAGCTAAGTTGCCGGTGCAGTTCATTGCGAGAGCCAGAAGTTTAATGGCGAGTTAAGTTTGCAGGGCAACGAAGCAAAATAGAACTAAGTGTGGAAAACAGGTTTCACATATTGTTTGTACAGTGATAGATCTACAGACAGAGGAAAAGAAGATTTATTTTAGACCTAGTGACAAACTGAGGGAAGAACTGGCAAAGTTTAAGGGAAGTAAAAGGAAGCAACTACAGATTTGTATTAGGCTATTGGTGATTTCCTACGGTTTACCGCAACAGAAAGAAGATCATTACAAGATTTACTGGGCTATATGTCGTTTGGCATTACAAAGAACTTGCGCTCTAACGGACCGAAGAACTCCATGGATTTGTCACCCTAAGCTACAGATCTAGGGGATGGAGAAAGACGTACTGGAAGTGATGCGGCGATCACGGGAAATACTCTGGTCCGTTCATGTTGATGCAGCGGCCTAGGGCGACGACGGCGATGAAGCTTCATCGGAGCGAGGGGGCTTGGGGGCGACGGCGTCGAGAGGAAGAAGAAGAGGCGTAGGTGGCAGAGGAAATGAGAAAGACTCTTCATGGTCCTATTTAAGAGGCTGGAAAGTGGAGACAGGCGCGGGAATCAAGGCAACGAAAACTGACCGACTGAGATGGACGCCTTGATTTTTGGGCCGTCAGTTTAATGATGAAAAGATCCGTTGTGATCGTTAGGGAATCTTTTTGCCATATCCGGTATGACGTCACGGCAGGTTACATAACTTACTTTCAGGTGATGAAGAGTGAGACTCGTCACCAAGTAAGGTGGAAGATTGACATGGGCAAGCTCAAATCAACCTGGGGCCTAATGTTGGGGATATAACCCCGTGGTAAGACCCGCCCAGGTGAGGCCAGGTCATACCAGGCGGCTCATAATCCAGACCAAGGCAGATGGGCCAAGAGACGTAGGCCTGGCCATATGGTGGCTTACCAAGATGGGCGAAGGCTGGGCCCGGACGAAAGGTGGCATGAAGACCCGGGCAGTTAAGCCGCCCGGAGGCGACTTGCCCAAGATAGTAAGGCGGCATAGAGATAGAGTCAGATACGTTGTAAGAGTCGGTATGAGACTTGTGTAACCCGTGGCCTTGACCTCCTATATAAAGGCGAGACTCGGGGCGAATTAGACAGAAACCAATTAATCGAGAACTAGGTCAAGCGAATCCACTCCCTTGAAATCGATACTCCAATCAATACAAGACAAGCAGGACGTAGGCTTTTACCTCTTCTTGAGGGGCCGAACCTGGGTAAACTCGTGTCCTTTCGTCCCAACCAACCCCTTTGAGTCCATCACCTTAGCGATGGCCTCGAACCTAAGTCCTCGGACGTTTGCCGTGACAAAACCATGACACATACCCCTCGATACGACCCATAGATACATCAAAATAAGCAAACAATACAAAGAAAACAGAATTTGTCAAAAACAGAACAGTCTGTAGAAATCTGTAAACTTCGACTACTTATGGTACTCTAAAAATTCTGAAAACTTAGGAAAACCAAGGAAATTTGTATATCAATCCTGTGTAAAAATTTCAGATCAATTTGACGCTCTGAAAAAATTAGAAAATTTCTAGACTAAGCGCAAAAGTTTCTGCTTTCCAGCAAGATCAAATCAACAACTACCATAGATCACCCCAAAGGTTTTCCTTGGCTCAAACACTAATTTAAACACAAAAACACAATTACTACAGAGGTAATAATGTGCCAAACACACCAAAATAGAAGCAAAGGGCAGAAAGCAAAATAAAATTGGGTTGCCTCCCAACAAGCGCTATTGTTTAACGCCCCTAGCTAGGCAAAACGCAATAGGTCTAGGTATTGTAATCTTTGGTAAACAACCCAAACTTGATCAATCCATCAAAAGATTTCTTAACTAGATCCATCCTTTCATTTATTTCTTTTCTAGTACAATCACTTAAATCATGAAAGGGGTTGTGGCTAGTGATTTTAACATTCATAAACCCGTAGTCAAGATCATCACCAGAAATATCATCATAGAACACATGTATCTTATTTCTAAGAGGTTCTTTAACCATCTTTTCAAGCAAATCATCCTCATACCCTTCCAAAATTTCTCTAGTAATCCAATCAAATTCCTCATAGGTTTCATGATATATGGTGTGAGTTATTTCCGCGTAGGGAGCTCTCTTCCTAGGATTTTCACTATAAGATTGAGAGTCTCTAGATTCTAGGCTACGCAAGGTTTCTTTATCATGGAGAATTTCTTCAATAGGAGGGTGTTCAACATCTTTATTATAGAAGGAAAAATTCTCCCTAGCATCTTGTATGATGAAATCTCCCTAGTCTTAGGATGATTAATATTGAGAAGTTCATAAAATACTTTCTGCAAAGCGGGGTGAACGTGCACAAATTTCCTTTCCAATTTTTCAATGAGCATGACAATAGCATCAGCATAACTATTCATGCTAAGAAGAATAGATCTCTTACTCATAGGTATCGTTCCCGTACAATCAAAGAATTCTTGAATAACACTCTTACCAATAATGTTTCCATCTCCAACTTGAAAAGTTTTAGTTTAAGAAGAGATTCAGTTTCATGATCTAGAGAGCAAGATTCAAATTTTTCATCAAGATTAGTACTAGGGATACCTCCAAAATTTTCAGTGATAACCTCCCCTATTTCAGACATCATGGCAAAGCAAGCAATCAAGCACACAAGCAAAAAAAGCAAACGAGGAGACGAACGAAAAAGGGTGAATGACAAATCTTTTCGGTATTTTCTGAGAATTGTTTTAGAAGTGGGGGAGAGGAAAATGACAGGCAAATGGCAAATAATGTAAATGCAAGAGATGAGTTTGTGATGGGTACTTGGTATCCTTGACTTGCTATGTATCTCCCTGGCAACGGCATAAGAAATCCTTCTTGCTACTTCTCGAGCATGCGTTGGTTTCCCATGAAGAGGAACGGTTTGATGCAGCAAAGTGGAAAGTATTTCCCTCGGATTTTGAGAACCAAGGTATCAATCCAGTATGAGATACAAGCGAGACACCAATAGATATACCTACACAAAGAATCAAACTCTTGCACCCAACGCTATAAAGGGGTTGTCAATCCCTTCACGGTTACTTGAAAGGATGAGATCTAATAGAGATAGATATAATAGGATGATTGAACGTAAAGTAAAGTAAAAATATGGCAGCAAGTATTTTTGGTTTTAGATCTGAAAGTAAAATATGGAAAATAGACCCGAGGGCCATAGGTTTTACTAGATGGCTTCTCTCATGATGGCAAGTATTACGGTGGGTGAACAAATTACTGTCGAGCAATTGATAGAAAAGCAATAATTATGAAGATATCCAAGGAAATGATTATGCATATAGGCATCACGTCTATGACAAGTAGACCGAAACGATTCTGCATCTACTACTATTACTCCACACATCGACCGACTCCTTCTTGCATCTAGAATATTAAGTTCATGAAGAATAGAGTAACGCATTAGGTAAGATGACATGATGTAGAGGGATAGACTCAAGCAATATGATGAAAACCCCATCTTTTTATCCTTGATGACAACAATACAATACGTGCCTCGCTACCCCTACTTTGTCACTGGGTGAGGACACTGCAAGATTGAACCCAAAACTAAGCACTTCTCCTATTGCAAGAATTACCAATCTAGTTGGCCAAACCAAACCAATAACTCGAAGAGACTTGCAAAGATATGAAATCATGCATATAAGAATTCAGGAAAGACTCAAATAATATTCATGGATAATCTGGACATAAACCCACAATTCATCGGATCTCGACAAACACACCGCAAAAGAGTATTATATCGGATAGATCTCCATGAAGATCATGAAGAACATGGTATTGAGAAGCAAAGAGAGAGAAAAAGCCATCTAGCTACTACCTATGGACCCATAGGTCTATGGTGAACTACTCACGCATCATCGAAGGGGCAATGGAGTTGATGTAAATGCCCTCCGTGATTGAATATTTTGGAACAGAGGTTTCTGGCGGCGGAAAAGTGTTTTCATGGCTCGTTCTGATAATGACGGAATATTTGGGAATTTATAGGCCGAAGATTAGGGTTAGGGGAGTTGCCAGTGTTGGGGAACGTCGCATGGGAAACAAAAAATTTCCTACACACACGCGAACCTATCCATGGTGATGAGCATCTACGAGAGGGAGAGTGGATCTACGTACCCTTGTAGATCGCTAAGCGGGAAGCGTTAAGAAACGCGGTTGGTGTAGTCGTACTTCTTCGCGATCCAAATCGCCGAGCGTCCCGCGATCTAATCACAAACCGTCCCGCGAACCAATCACGAACCGTCCCGCGATCTCGTCACGATCCGTCCCACGATCCGATCACGAACGTCCCGTGGCCTTGATCACGATCCTTCCGATCTAGTACCGAACGGACGGCACCTCCGCGTTCAGCACACGTGCAGCTTGATGACGATCTCCACCATCTTGATCCAGCAAGAGGAGGTGGAGAGGAGAGAGAGTTCACCGGCAGCGTGACGGCGCTCCGGTGATGGTGGTGGAGCAATTCCGGCAGGGCTTCGCCTAAGCACTACGGAACTACGATCTAGAGGAGAAACTATGCACCGGTGGAACGGGTAGCACGTGGCCGGAAATTCTGTCCAAAACCCACCCAATCCACTAGTATATATAGGAGGAGAGGAGAGGAGAGGCATCCAAGGCCTTTGGGTCAGCCGAATAGGAGGTGCGAAGCAATCCTACTTCACCTCCAATCCTAGTTGGAGTAGGATTGCCTCCTATTGGCTCATTTTTCACCTTTTCCTTAGCCTTTTTCTCTCCCTGCGCCATGGGCCTTTTGTGGCTGATTCCCCAGCCCACTAAGGGCTGGTTATTGTTCTCCCACAGCCCATGGACCTCTTGGGGTCGAAATACCTCTCCCGGAGGCCTCCCGGTACACTACCGACACTCCCGGTACACTACCGATGAGCCCGAAACTTTTCCGGCGACCAAACTGGGACTTCCTATATATGAATCTTTACCTCCGGAGCTCCTCGTGACGTCTAGGATCTCATCCAGGACACCGAACAACCTTCGGCCACCACCATACATAACTCTACACTACTAAAACGTCACCGAACCTGAAGTGTGCAGACCCTGCGGGTTCGAGAACTATGTAGACATGACCGAGACACCTCTACGGTCAATAACCAATGGCGGGACCTAGATGTCCACATTGGTTCCTACATATTCTACGAAGATCTTTATCGGTCGAACCTCTATGTCAAGGATTCAGTTAATCCCGTATAATGTTCCCTTTGTTCTTCGGTATGTTACTTGCCCGAGATTCAATCGTCGGTATCTCTATACCTAGTTCAACCTCGTTACCGGCAAGTCTCTTTACTCATTCTGTAATACAAGAACCTACAACTAACAATTAGTCACATTGCTTGCAAGGCTCATTGTGATGTTGTATTACTGAGTGGGCCCCGAGATACCTCTCCGTAACACGGAGTAACAAATCCCAGTCTCGATCCATGCCAACTCAACAAACACCATCGGAGATACCTGTAGAGCACCTTTATAGTCACCCAGTTACGTTGCGATGTTTGATACACACAAGGCACTCCTCCGATATCCGTGAGTTGCATGATCTCATGGTCAAAGGAACATATACATTGAAATGCAGAAAACAGTAGCAATAAACTGACACGATCATACGCTACGTTTGTAGTTTGGGTCTTGTCCATCACATCATTCTCCTAATGATGTGATCCTGTTATCAAATGACATCTCATGTCCATGGCTAGGAAACCTTCACCATCCTTTGATCAACGAGCTAGTTCACTAGAGGCATACTAGGGACATTGTGTTGTCTATATACCCACACATGCAATGTGTTTCCAATCACTACAATTATAGCATGGATAATAAACGATTATCATGAACAAGGAAATATAATAATAAACACTTTATATATTGCCTCTAGGGCATATTTCCAACAGCCAGGGGCCCACAAGCCTGCCCGGCATGGGGTACCCCCCTGGCCGCGGCTAGCAAGCTTATGGCCCCGTGGTAGCTCCTATGCCTTGGTTCTCAAGTCTCGTGGCTTCCTTTTATTCCAGAAATCATTCCGGAGGTTTTATTTCGTTTGGACTGCGTTTAATATTCCTTATCTACGAAACTCAAAAACAAGGAAAAACAGAAACTAGCACTAGGCTCTAGATTAATAGGTTAGTCCTAAAAATAATATAAAATAACATATTAGTGCATATAAAACATCCAAAACAGATAATATAATAGCATGGAACAATCAAAAATTATAGATACGTTGGAGACATATCATGCAAGGCCTGGCTAACCATTCTGGAGGTGCGAATGCTTGTCCACCATCGACTAACCATGATCGACATCATGGCCGCTGCCATCTCCTGGTGTGTACAACCCCTTGAACAGAGGGTGCACCCCTTGTGGCGCTACAATGGGATGAGTGACACCATGCGTCCCCTAAGACTAGGGCTTGCCAACCAAGCGGCATTGGACATTGCCCTTGTCGACCTATATAAAGGGGAGCAAGAGCACTTTATTCGGTGGGCGACCAAAGAAGGATACTCAACCCACAACCCTATCGAATGGGTAAGCTCTTTTCCCTCTATGAACATAGTTCTGAGTTTTCATCCCGTACTTCATTTGACCGAAGTCTTGCGCGAATAGGACTGGAGGAGCTTCATCGAGACAATCAACTGCCCGGCACCTCAGCCCGAAAGCTACGCACACAATGATGATCTGGGTTTCCATGAGGACCCGGATCTTCTAATTGATTTTGAAGACGAAGCCTATTATCAGGTTATCCTCGACCAATCCCCGGTGGCTATCATAGTTGATTACCTCGGGTCATTCTCCATCCCTGCCTCGGACAAGAAGAAGAAGAGCTTGTCCCATAAGAGGCAAACCACTAACAGCGCCCTGAAAACGCCGACTCTGACTCCCAAGCGTCATCTATCTATGCGCCATGCGCCGGCAACTGCGATCATGGCCGAATCGGAAGTCCACGGGGATTCTATCAAAGAGTCGGCCGTGAGGATGAATCGGCCTGCCCGCTCAACCCAAATGTACATTGTTCGGTTTTCCACTGATCATCATCATCAATAGAGCCTTACGGCAATTTATTTCATTGAAATACTTAAGCAAAGTGCCTAGTCTTCTCTCGTTGAAGAGGTCATCGAGGTGTCTGGTGAACCCCAAAATTCCAGAGTCGCAGCTCACGTCGGTCCTGCTACCGGAGCCCCCATGGCCAATCCAGTACCTGCAGATTCTGGTGATGGTGTATCCGTTACCAAACCGGAAGTAGGAAGTGCCATGAATCATCGGCGGCGATGGGAAGCTAGGCGGCATCCAATATTTTCCGTACAAGAGTTTGGCGACCTTCAATCGGCGGATGCACACATTGGTGCTACCCGAGCCGGGTTCGGCGAAGCTATGAGGTTGATATCAGCCAGCATGTAGGTAAGTGAACGGTTTTTATAGAATCCGAACACTCATGTAAACCCAATAGCCCCCGGGCCTTAAGTTGGTTCAGGACAATCCGAATTAAGGGTCTTTAACATTGTTGTGCTGTAAAACTCGAAACAACAAAACGTGTAACTAGCCAAGGAGCTGAATGAGAGCCAATCACACGTTCCAGCTATGAAGGCGGAGCTAGATCAAGTAAAGAGCTTCACCCGGGAGGCCCATGGAGAGTATATCGGTGCTGTTAATTTCTAGTAAATATCTATGCTGACGAAAAAAAATTGTTTTGCAGCCGAATCCATAGGGCATATGCAAAGAGAGCTGGATGAAGCCCGAGAAGCTCAGCAGTACGCCGAGTCCCGGCAGGAGGCTGGGCTTGGTGTTATGAACCGTCTCCAAGCGAAAAAGAAAAAATAGGCCGAAGAAATTGAGAGTTTAAAGGCTCAATTGTCCCAGACCCAAGAAGAAAATCAGAAACTTCAGAGGGGCATGTTCGGTAAGTATGATTCAAACATTTGTAAGTACTTCGTATAAAGGAAGTATGATAAGAATGTCTTTCCCTCATGTATAGGAATTCTATCCGGACAACCTGAACAGGAGTTTGGATCCTTTTGATGGAACTTGCTAAAGGAGTTGTCTGCCCTCCATGAGCGTGATCGGAAAGCAATGAAAGGCATGGTAAAAGCACTATGGCCTGCCAAACAGCCACCAGAAGGTATGTCTGAACTGACCAATAGATTCAGGGGAGCTCGAAGCAGGTTTGAGCTATGGAAGACATCGTATTGCCGGGAGGGAGCACGGGAGGCATGGGCAATGATCAAGACCCGCTACACCGGACTTGACCTCGAGCGGATGGCTCGGGATAGTGCCATGGGATCGAATGGTCAAGAAGTGCCCCTCCACCTGGTGTATGACCAAGCGATGCCTGTCGCCCGCCTTTCATAGGAAGACTGCTCCCTAAACACCATAATCGATAAATTAGATCGGCAGTCGAATGGGTATTTTTATATACTTTTGTACGAACAATCTGTGTTGTAAACTTTGTCTTAACCGGCCATCGGCTTCTCCCTCCCGTGCGAAGAGCGCGGGAGTGTCCCTCACAATTTGTTATTCCAAAAGAGCAAGTTGTATTTGGGGGACCAGGCAATCCGGCCATACAGTATGAACAGACAAAAAGCACACACAGAGATTTGTTATTTTAGTGTGTAGCATAAGAAACATCTTCCAAAGAAAATAGTTCCTCTATCGATACCTTTCTTCGGGCCCCTACGAAAATCATAGGTAAAGGTCCGCATACTGCTAGGATGCGGCTAAGGGTGTTTTTGGAGAAAATGAACCCAAACAATGGCTATAACGGCCATAGCCGTATTAAGTGCTTCTGTCACGGCCGACCAATTGTCTACATAAGATAGCTAGCTTTTGGCTTCACTCGTCTGAGGTACGTATCCGGATGACCCGGTCGTAACAATCGCAGGGTGCTCCCTCTACCCTCTAGCCAAACAATCGGGAACGTAGAGGGTAAACACATGAGCGAGGCAACCCAGTTCGGAAAATCTTAGTTCGAATTGATGCATATGATGGCTTGAGCGTGACAAAGGAAACGTGTGTACACGATAAGTGTGAGTAAATACTTATAATATAAAAACGATGGCTTCGAGAAGAAGCCCTCATGTGCTATGTTCGGATTTAACACTTTATAGTGTATGCCGATAGCCTTACTACAAGATCGGTTTGATCGAACATAGAAAAAGAAATCAATCCTATCAAACAGCAAAGTGGGAAGGGAAGAAAAAGGAAAAAGGGAAAGACGAGAAAAAAGAAAATATATTGGAGAATTGGATGACACCGGTTTATCCATAGAAGCGTCGAAGACGAGTTGTGATCCATGGGTTTGGTTCAAGGCAATTGTCCGATGGGTTCCAAAGACGACAGGCTCCTCCTGCGAGTACTTCATCGATGATGAAGGGGCCCTCCCATTTGGGGTTGAGTTTATGCTTCTGCTTCTTCGGGAGCCGTAGGACGAGTTCACCTACATTGTATGCTTTTGCCCTGACCTCCCTACTCTGGTAGCATCGTGCTTGCTACTGGTAAAACGTAGAGCGAGTCCGAGCTATGTCGCGCTCTCCTTCTAAGGAGTCTAGGTCGTCCTGTCGATCTAACTCGGCCTCCCTTTCTTCGTACATGCGCACTCTTGGTGCGTCGTGAATAATGTCACAGAGGAGGACTACCTCAGCCCCATAGACCATGAAGAACGATGTGTTACTCGTCGATCTATTCGGGGTGGTGCGCAGGCCCCATAAAACGGAGTCGAGCTCCTCCACCCAATGGCAGTCAGATTCATGAAGAGATCGGACCAAACATGGCTTAATGCCGCTAATAATGAGACTGTTTGCTCGTTCGACTTGTCCATTGGTCTGCGGATGCTAGACTGATGGATAATCTAGCTTAATGCTCATTTTGGCGCACCAGTCCTTGACCTCTTGGGCCGTGAAATTGGATCCATTATCTGTTATTATATTGTGTGGGACACCGTAACGGTGTACCACGCTAGAGATAAAGTCGATCACTCGCCCGGACTTGGCCGATTTTACAGGTTTTGCCTCTATCCATTTAGCGAACTTATCGACCATGACTAGCAAGTATTTGTTCTTCTTGGTCTCTCCTTTAAGAGGTCCGACCATGTCCAGCCGCTAGACCGCGAAAGGCCAAGTGATCGGAATAGTCCGAAGAGCTGTTGGGGGCATGTGACTTTGATTTGCAAAGAGTTGACATCCTACGCAATGTTTAACGAGTGACTCAGCATCCGTCCGGGTTGTAGGCCAGTAGAAACCGTCCTTCTTCCTTCATGAACTTCGGCTAGGAGCTCCCGTCCTTCTTCCTTGGATATGCACCTCTATAATATTCTAATGGTGATTTTCTTGTATAACTCACCCTCGTGTACTTTGTAGGCTTTCGATCGCCGAACAATGCGTCGTGCCTCTGTCTGGTCTTCAGGGAGTTCCTTGCGGAGAAGGTAAGCGAGAAAGGTCTATGTCCACGACACGATTACTGCCATTACCTCATGATCCGAAGGCGTTTCGTCCATGACAGAGCCACCGATGATTTGCTCGTCGGGCTCGTTTATAAGGGGGAACAACCTCCTCCGCCGTATTTAGACCGCCGCCCATGTCCTCGTCATGCCACACCATGGATGGCTTGAAGAGCCACTCTAGAAAGGTGTTTCTCGGGACAGGGTCGCGTTTGGCTCCCATACGAGCCAACACGTCGTCAGCTTGGTTGTTGTCGCGAGCGACGTGGTGAAATTCCAACCCTTCAAACCAAGAAGATTTTTAGGATGGCATTTCTATATGTCGCCATCTTCGGGTTTTTGGCGTCAAATTCGCCATTAATTTGGGAGATGGCCAAATTGGAGTCTCCCCGTACCTCCAGCCGTCATAAGCCCATTGATACTGCCATCCGAAGACAATGAAGGAGAGCTTCGTATTTGGTTGCATTGTTAGAGTCGGCGTACATGATATGAAATATGTATCGCACGTTGTCGCATGTGCAGGATGTGAGGATAACTCCAGCCCCCAGTCCGGCCAATGTTTTGGATCCATCGAAGTACGTTGTCCAATGGGAGTGTGCACTGTATTCCCTGGGGAGCTCGGCCTCTGTCCATTCAACTAGGAAATCTGCCAATACCTGAGATTTTATGGCGTGGCGTGGCTTATAGGTTATTTCAAAGGGAAGGAGCTCAATGGCCCACTTGGCTATGCAGCCGATGGCGTCCCTGTTGTTGATTATATCGTTCAGGGGGACTTTGGATGCCACTGTTACCGCACACTCTTGGAAGTAGTGTCTGAGTTTCCTTGACACCATAAACATTGTGTAGGCTATCTTTTGGTAGTGTGGATATCTAGACTTGCACTGCGTTAGCACTTCTAACATGTAATAGACTGGTTTCTGAGTCCGAAATTTGGGTCCTTCTTCATCTCGTTCGATGACGAGCACCGTGATAACCACTTGATTGGTGGTTGATATGTATAACAACATGGGCTCATCAGCGCCTGGTGTTGTGAGTATGGGATTGGTTGCCAATAGTGCTCTAATTTCTTCTAGCGCAGCCGTTGCTTCGTCGGTCCGCTCGAAATTGTTGGTCCATTTCAGCAGCTTATAGAGTGGTAAAGATTTCTCTCCGAGGCGGGAGATAAAGCGGCTCAACGGCGCTACACACCCAGCTAGCCTCTAGACATGCTTCAACTCTGTGGGAATTGCAAGTTCCGATAGGGCGCGGATCTTAGCCGGATTCGCCTCTATCCCTCTATGGGAGACAATGAATCCAAGCAACTTACTAGAAGGAACTCCGAATACACATTTTTCCGGATTGAGCCGTATGTCATACTCACGTAGACTGGCAAAGGTTTGTCGTAGGTCGTCAATCAGCTGGTTGGTGTGCTTCGTCTTAACTACCACGTCGTCCACGTATGCCTCAACTGTCTTACCGATCTGAGTCGCGAGACACGTCTGGATCATGCGCTGGTATGTACCCCCATCATTTTTGAGCCCGAAAGGCGTCGTGTTGAAGTAGAATGCCCCGTAAGGGGCGATGAATGTAGTTGCCGCTTGATCGAATTCCTTCATTTTAATTTGATGGTATCGAGAGTAAGTGTCGAGGAAACACAAAGAATCGTGCCCGACTGTGGCGTCGATGATCTGGTCTATGCATGGTAAAGGGAAAGGATCCTTAGGGCAGGCCTTGTTGAGGTCTTTGAAATCGACACACAACTGCCAGGACTTGTCTTTCCTTGGTACCATCACCAGATTTGCCAACCATTCGGGGTGCTTGATCTCCCGAATAAAACCGTCCTCTAACACTTTAGCTAATTCTTCTTGCATAGCTTGTCGTTTGGGCTCAGAGAAGCGACGTAGAGTCTATTTAATGGGCTTAAAGCCTGCTATAATGTTCAGATTGTGTTTGGCAAGCCGTCATGGGATTCTGGGCATATCAGAAGGATGCCAGGCAAAAATGTCCCAATTTTCTCGAAGATAATTCCGCAGTGCCTCATCCACAAGGGGATCAAGCTGGGATCTGATGGATGCTATCTTTTTTGGGTCCGTCGGATGTACTTGAAACTTGACGATTTCCTCTGCGGGTTTGAAGGACTTGGACTTGGTCCTTTTGCTAAGGATCACGTCATCCTTGTTAATTGTTGACCGTAGTGCGGTCAGTTCTTCTGCAGTGAAAGTCTTCGCTAATGCCTAGAGGGCGAGCGCTGCCGTTTTGGTTTTGGCCCGAAGAGCTATGTCCGGATCACTGGATATCGTGATCACTCCATTTGGTCCCAGTATTTTAAGTTTCATGTACCCGTAATGGGGTATAGCCTGGAACTTTGTGAAGGTGTCCCGTCCCAATAGGGCATGATAGCCGCTTGGGAAGGGTACGATGTGGAAGAGAAGTTCCTTGGATTAGTAGTTTTCGGGCGTGCCGAACAATACATCCAAGACGATACGTCCCGAGCAACACGCCTCTTTCCCTGGAATGATTCCCCTGAAGGTTGTATTGCTATGTTCGATGCGAGATCGGTCGAATTGCATTTTTTTCAAGGTGCCTTCATATATTAGGTTTAATCCACTGTCGTCGTCCATTAGCACCTTGTTTAGTTTGTATACATCGATAATGGGGTTCAGGACTAGTGCGGCCGGTGAGTGACCAGTAAGAATGGCCGTCTGGTCAGTATCTCCCAAGGTAATCGGTATGTCTGCCCATACGCTAGTTGCTGCCACATGGTAGACCTGTTCGAGCTCTCTAAGAGCCCTTTTCCTCCTGTTCCTTGAGGGGAACGTTTCATAGACTGTCAGGACTTCGGCATTGTGTTCGGGCGACGATGGGGAGCGCCTATTCGACGGAGGTGTTTCAAGGATAGCCTCGCCACTCTTTGCCACTTGCCTGACGACCCAGGAGGCTCTAAGGCTATGAGTTGGGCTTGTGTTTAGCAACACAGAATATATAGGTCAAGGTTTATTTAGTAGTCTGTCAAGGACAATGCCGACCCCTGAAGGAGGCATGTTTCTTTTTTCAGCGGGTTCGTATCTTGCTGGCCTCTTTGGAGGTACCCACTTTTTCCGATCTCCACCATGGTGCTTGGGAAAAAATGGTTCTCAAAACAACCATTCAGATTGCCAAGCGCTTTCCATGGCACAATATTTCTATACCAAATCAGATAACTCTGAAAAAGTCGTGAATGTGCCTGCGGGCCACGGCGTTAAGAATCCCTTCATCGTGCCAATTGCGAATGAAAATTGCCATTATCTCTTGGTCGCTAAGACCTTTTTCTCTACTTTGAGCGAGTAGGAGTCTGGCCCAAAAGTGATGGACTGACTCTCCCTATAATTTGCTTGATATCCCAAAAGTCCGAGCACACGGGTTTTGGTGCGATATCGGGATGATCGTCTTGGGTGGTGGGTGGGAAAAAATTCGATTCCACGCCACATTTAATGTTTGGATTTGTAGATTCCGAATTGTGTGGTAGGTCCAGAGACGACGAAGATCCGGCTCGAGGGTTATTTCCGGTATCTATTTCGCCGATGAAGTCTTGGTGATTAGAGACCGGGGTGTAGACTGTGTTTAGCTCCGTTTGTTGGGACGAATCCTCGGACAGACACTCGATGGTGGCGACAAGGTGGGTGACCGGAGGGACATAGATCTCCCTGTCATCGGTCATGATCCCGAGCCGGTCATAGGTCGTAACTAGGTCATCTGACATATGCAAGGCTTCCATCCAATTGAACAACTCGTTTAAGAACGAGGCGATGGTAGGATGCGCATCGCCGAGGCGAGTAGCTTATGTGAATGGTGAGACGGTTCCGGATCCGCGACAGAGCGGATCCGCGTTTCGTATAGAAGTGGGGCCCGATGTCTTCGGCATCGAGGCGGTCGGACTTACAGGTTTTTCCTCCAAGGTCGAGGGTTCCTTTAGAGCGAGTATACCCCGTGAATCAGCGACGAACTCTAAGGTTCCAAACTTGATCCTCTGATCGGGGAAAAGCTTCCAATCAGGCCATGGTGGCTGATTGAGATGGCATGTGACCAGATGTCACTGCCTACCATCGGTTCCTTAGGTGTTTTATAGAGGAACTCTCAATGAAAGCACCAATGTCAGTGTCAAAACCGGCGGATCTCGGGTAGGGGTTCCCGAACTGTGACACTAGAATCGATGGTAACTGGAGAGGAAGGGGACATAGATTTACCCATATTCGGGCCCTCCTATGGAGGTAAGACCCTACGTCCTGCTTGATTGTATTGATGATATGGGGGTTAGAGAGTTGATCTACCTCGATATCAAATAGCTAACCCTAGATGAGTTGTTCTGTATCTACAACCTAAAACCCTCCGGCTTATATAGAGGCCGGGGGTACCTAGGGTTTACACATGGTCAGTTACATGCCGAAGAGATAAACATGCCTATCTACGTTTGACGACTTGGAGGATACGTCATGGCTCCTTGAGGTCTCCATCCTGGCGACGGTGACCCTGATAATACAATGCTCACCTTGCGGCCCATACAGTTCGGCCCATAAGCAATAGGTCGTCTATCGGACGACCCCCTAATCCAGGACTCCCTCACCCATCACAAAGCACCTCTTCCCATGGAAAGAAAATTCAATCTAGTTGGCCTAACCAAACCAAAGATTCGAAGAAGAAATATGAGGCTACAAGTAATCATGCATATAAGAGATCAAACAAAACTAAAAATATATTCATGGATAGAAAGTGATCATGAACACAAATTCATGGGATCCCAGCAAACACATCGCAAAAAGTCATTACATCAAATAGATCTCCAAGAAACCATTGTATTGAGAATCAAAAGAGAGAGAGGAAGCCATCTAGCTACTTCCTGTGGACCTGTAGGTCTATGGTGGACTATTCACGCATCATCGGAGAGGCACCCATGAAGACGATGCACCCCTCCGTGATGGTGTTAGATTGGATTTCGCGGTTCTGGAACCTGCAATGGCTGGAATTGTGTTTCGCTAACTCCCCTAGGGTTTTCTAAATATTTGGGAATTTACAAAGTTGATAGTCAGTGGTGGGGGTTCCCGAGGCGGCCACAATCCATCAGGGCGTGCCTGGGGCCTCTGGCGTGCCTTGGTGGGTTGTGGGCGGCCTCGGCTCCCTCCTAATTACTTCTTTGGCCCGCTGGCCTTCTTCTGGTCCAAAAAAATTCTCCAAAAACTTTTGTCTTGATTGGACTCCTTTTTGTACTGATATTCTGCAAAGTAAAAAAAAAGTAAAAACAACAACTGGAACTTTCGCACTATGTCAATAGGTTAGTCCCAAAAATGATATAAAGTTGCTATAAATTGATTATAAAACATCCAAGATTGAAAATATAACAACATCGAACGATCAAAAATTATAGATATGTTGGAGACGTATCAGCATCCCCAAGCTTAATTCCTACTCATCCTCGAGAAGGTAAATGATAAAAGCAGAACTTTTGATGTGGAATGCTGCCTAACATGTACATCACATATTCTTTTCTTTTGTAGCATGGATATTTGGAATTTTATATGATTCAAAGCAATATTATAGTTTTGACATAGAGACTTTAATACTCAAGCATCTCAACAAGCAACCATGTCTTTCAAAATATCAACACTAAATAAAGTTATCCCTATCCCATCATGCTCCATCATTGATCCATTCATGAAACATATTCAAATATTAGCTACACCTAATGCTCAAGTACAATCATAGTGCCCCCTAGTTGGTGCTTTAAAAGAGAAGATGGAGACTCAATTAAAAATAAAAATTACATAAAGTAAATAGATAGACCCTTCGCAGAGGAAAGTAGGGATTTGTAGAGGTGCCAGAGCTCAAGTATTAAATTCATGGAGAAAAATATTTTGGGTGGCATGCCTTTCCTGTCAACGAAAACGACCAAGAGCTTTCAATACCTTTCCATGCTAGATATATCATAAACGGTTCCCAAACGGAAAATAAAGTTTATTCCTTTTTCCACCAGCTAGCCGAATCCACGGTTGCCTTGCATACCAACACTTTCCAAGGAATTTATTATTTGACAACATAAAGTATTTTTTTTATTTCGGGACTGAGCATCCCTATTACCACCATACTCTCGTGCAATGATAAGTGTATAAACACTCATCTTGAGAATAACACATCTAGCATGGAAAAATATCGGTCACCCCCTTCTGCTTCATGACCGGTACGAGCACACAAAAAGGAAAATACATTTTGAAAATTAGAGATGGCACATACAAATTTGCTTGAAACGGCATGGAAATACCGCATATAGGTAGGTATGGTGGACTCATATGGCAAAAGTGGGTTTAATAATGTTGGATGCACAAGTAGTATTTCTACTTAGTAGAAGTGAATGCTAGCAAATATATTGAGAAGCAACCAACCAAGAAACAAAAAAATACATAAGCGAGCATTAAGCATAACTAACACCGAATAATGCACCATAAGTAGGATGTAATTTCATTGCCCAATATTGACTTTTGTGCTTGCATAGGGAATCACAAACCTTAACACAGGTATTCTTACTAAGCATAATTACTCACCAACATAACTAACATATTACTATCATCATGTCTAAAAACTATCACAAAGAATCAAGTTTAATTTTTCCAATGATCTTCATGAAAGTTTTTATTATATACCTCTTGAACATCTATCACTTTGGGACTAGTTTCATATATTGTCATTGCTTTTGACAAGCTCACATAGATTTAAGTGAAGATCACGAGCATAAAAATATCATCTCTCAAAATAATATAAGTGAACCATGAGAGAATTTCTACAAAATTTTCTAACTCTAAAATTAATCTAAGTGAATCATGAGAGAATTTCTTCAAACAAGTAAAAGCACGCCGTGCTCAAAAAGATATAAGTGAAGCACTAGAGAAATTCCATAGCTCAAAAGACTTAAGTGAAGCACATAGAGCAATTCTAACAAGGTGTGGCATAATTTTGGCTCTCTCAAATAGGTGTGTCAAGCAAGGATAAAAAACAAATTAAGCAAAGACTCAAATAATACAAGACCCTCCAAGCAAAACTCATGATATGTGACGAATAAAAATATAGCTCCAAGTAAAATACCGATGGTTGTTAGAAGAAAGAGGGGATGCCACTCGGGGCATCCCCAAGCTTAGTTGATTTTTCTATTTGGATATTATATTGGGGTGCCATGTGCATACCCAATCTCAATCTCTTCTTACTCCTTATTCTTTCATCCATCGTGACCTCACCCAAAACTTGAAAACTACAACCACACAAAACTTAACAAAATGTTCGTGAGATCCGTTAGTATAATAAAGCAAATCACCACTCTAAGTACTGTTGCAAACCCATTCATATATTATTATTGCATTATATCTATTGTATTCCCATTTTACCATGGCTTATACCCCCCCCCCGAATACAAGTCGTAGATTTATCAAAACAAGCACACAATGCAACAAAAATAGAATATGTATCAAACAGAACAGTCTGTAGTAATTTGTACTCTAACCATACTTATGAAACTCTTAAAATTCTGAACAATTAGTAACCGTAAATAATTTGTATATAAATATTGTGTTAATATTTCATCTCATTATCAAGCTCCAGTAAATAATGAAAATCTGTGCACTAGAGTGAAAGTTTCTGTTTCAGATTCAACATTGTTTCTACTCATCTTATTAATCATCCTAAAGGCTTTACTTGGCACATACACTAAACAAAACATAAATAAACAATCATAACAGAGGCATAATTGTGTCTACACACAAAAACAGAAAGGAAAATATAAAATAAATTTTATTCATTGGGTTGCCTCCCAACAAGTGTTATCGTTTCACGCCCCTAGCTAGGCATAATGCATAGATTCAAGTATTGGCACCTTTAGTTTTTTCTCCATAAGATGCCCTCATGATTTATTAATATGGTGTCTTAATCATTGTTCTAGATAAGTGTTCCATACCCTTTCTAAGTGGGAATTGGAATTTAATATTGCCTTCTTTCATATCAATCACCACAACTATAGTGCGTAAAAATGGTCTACCAAGTATGATGGGACAAGACGAATTGCAATCAATATCAAGAACAATAAAATCAATGGGAAATAGTTCCTATTTGCATGAATAAGAACATCATTAATTCTTCCCAAAGATTTTGCAATAGTAGAATCCACCAAGTGCAAATTAAGAGAACATTCTTCAATATTAGTAAAACCAAGCACATCACATAGAGATTTCGGAATTGTGGACACACTAGCACCCAAGTCACATAAAAAAAAGCATTCATAATTCTTTAATCTTGAATTTCATGGTAGGTTCCCACTCATCATGTTTCTAGGAATTGAAATCTCTAATTCCAAATTTTTTTCTAAGGATTTCATCATGGCATCAACAATATGTTTAGTGAAAGCTTTATTTTTTCATAAGCATGGGCTGAATTTATCATGGATTGCATCAAACAAATAAATTCAACCAAGTATAAATTTTCATAATTAAAGTCTTTGTAACCCAAAATAGTGGGCACATCACTAGTTAAAGTTTTGACCTCTCCAAACCCACTTTCATCAAAAAAAAATCATCAAGATTTTTACCCTCCAAATTATTGGGACTCCCTCTAGCTAAAGTTGACTCTTCTTCAGTATCTTTATCATATATTTTAATATTACTTAACAAGGAATCAATATATCAAACAACAATCATTTTAAGATCTTCATCATTTTTATGAAAGTAATCGCTAGAAAACGCTTTTTTCTAAAAATTCTCTTTTAGCTCTAAGCATAGCGGTTCTTTTCTTACTTTCATCAATATAAACATATAAAGATTTAATTGATTCATTAATATAAGGTGGGATATAATTCAACTTAAGATTTTCTACATCATGGGAAATTCTATTAATGCTTCTAGACATATCATCAATCTTATTCAACTTTTCTTCTATCGTAGTATTGAAAGACTTTTGAGCATTGATAAATTATTTAAAATTACACTCAAAATCAGAGGTGTTATTATTATTATTTTAAGAAGAATTACCATAGCAATTAGCATAATTATTAGAGGAATTTCCAAGAAAAGGCCTAGGATTAAAATTACCTCTATAAGCATTGTTATTGAAATTGTTTCGCGAGATGAAATTCACATCTACGGGATCATTATTTTGCTCAATCAAAGTAGACAAAGGCACATCATTAGGATCAATAAGAGCATTTTCACAAGAAACCACCTTCATAAGAGAATCAAGTTTTTCACTCAAAGTACTAATTTCTTCAACTGAATTAACCTTTTTACTAGTAGGTGCTCTTTCAGTATGCCATTGTGAATAATTTTCCATAATATTATCTAGAAATTTAATAGCGTCACCCAAAATAATTTCCATAAAAGTACCACCCGCAGTGGCATCTAAAAGATTTCTAGAAACAAAATTCAATCCCAGATAAAAAAATGTATCATCATCAAAAGATTTAAACCATGACTAGGACAATTTCTTAGCATCAATTTTATTCTTTCCCAAGATTGTGCAACATGTTCATGCTCAAGTTGCTTAAAATTCATGATTTGAGTTTGAAGGGAAATAATTTTCGCGGGCGGAAAATACTTACTAATAAAAGCGTCCTTGCACTTATCCCAAGAATCAATACTATTACAGGGCAAAGAAGAAAACAGAATTTTTGCATCATCCCGCAAGGAGAAAGGAAATAATTTCAACGTCACAATATCATTATCCACATCATTTTTTTGCATATCACACAATTCTACGAATGTGTTTAGATGGGACGCGGCATCCTCATTTGGAGTACTAGAAAATTAATCTTTCATGACCAGATTCAACAAAGCGACATTAATATCACAAGCCTCCGCACTAGTGGCGGGAGGAGAAATCAGGGTGCTAATAAAATCATTATTATTGGTATTGGAAAAATCACACAATTTGGTACTTTGTTGAGTCATCGTGACTACACAAACAAGATTGCAAGAAAACAAGAGATCTCACGAGAAAAATGCAAATGGAAAAGAAGGCGGATAAAATGAAAAATTTGTGAAGTGGGGAGAGGAAAACGGCAAATAATGTAAATTGCAAACAGGTGAGATTTGTGATTAGGAACCTGATAGATGTTGATGATGTCTCCCCCGCGCTAGAGATTGGCACGCTGAAGAGATCGCTTCCTCCAGTAACAGCGCCAGAAATTCCTTTGGCATGGCTTGAGACTACGTCGGTATTTCCCCAAAGAGGAAGGGATGATGCAGCACAATGACGGTAAGTATATCCCTCAATTAAGAAATCAAGGTATCAATCTGTAGAGGAAGATCAAGCAACTATGCAAATAGCACCTGCACACAAAGAACAAATACTTGCAACCCGACGCGTAAGAGAGGTTGTCAAGCTCTCAACGATAGAAAGATATATTAGATTGTAATAGGTTGGGCAAATAGATCTCACAAGAACACAAAATAAAAGAAGTAAACAAAAAGTGCACCAAGGTATTTTTGGGTTTGGGGGTTTATAGATCTGAAAACAAACACGACAAGATAGATCGGAAAGCAATATGTTGGAAAAGTAGACCCCGGGGCCATAGGTTTCACTAGTGGCTTCTCTCATGAGTATAGCACATGGTGGGTGAACAAATTACTGTTGGCAAATTGATAGAAGATCAAATAATCATGACCATATCCAAGGAAATGATCATTATATAGACATCATGTCCAAGATAAGTAGAACGAAAAGATTCTGCATCTACTACTGTTACTCCACACATCGACCGCTATCCAGCATGCATCTAGTCTATAAAGTTCATGGAAAACGAAGTAATGCAATAAGAATGGTGACATGATGTAGACAAGATATATTCATGTAGGAATAGACCCCATCTTTTAATCCTTAATAGCAACGATACATGTGTGCCTCGATGTCCCTTCTGTCACTGGGAGAGGACACCACAAAATCTAACCCATCACAAAGCATCCCTTCCCATGGCAAGAAAAAATAGATCTAGTTGTCCTAACTAAACCAAAGATTCGAAGAAGAAATATGAGGCTATAAGTAATCATGCATATAAGAGATCAAAGAAAACTCAAATAATATATATGGATAGAACCTGATCATGAACTCAAATTCATCGGATCCCAACAAACACACTGCAAAAAGTCATTACATCAAATAGATATCCAAGAGACTATTGTATTGTGAATCAAAAGAGAGAGAGAAAGTCATCTAGCTACTGCCTACGGACCCGTAGATTTGTGGTGGACTACTTATGCATCATCGGAGAGGAACCCATGAAGATGATGCACCCCTCTATGATGGTGTTAGATTGGATCTTGCTGTTCTGGAACTTGCGGCACCTCGAATTGTGTTTCATCAAATCCTCTAGGGTTTCTAAATATTTGGGAATTTATAGAGCTGATAGTCGCTGGAGGGGGTCCCGAGGTGGCCACAACCCATCAGGGCGCGCGTGGGGCCTTTGTCGTGCCCTGGTAGGTTTTGGGCGGCCTGGGCTTCCTTATGGTTACTTCTTTGGCCCACTGGCCTTCTTCTGGTCCAGAAAATTTCTCTAAAAAGTTCCGTCTTGATTGGACTCCGTATGGTACTGATATTCTACGAGGTAAAAAACAAGCAAAAACAACAACTGGCACTTTGCCCCTATGTTAATAGGTTAGTCCCAAAAATGGTATAAAGTTGCTATAAAATGATTGTAAAGCATCCAAGATTAATAATATAATAGCATGGAATGACCAAAAATTATAGATACGTCAGAGACATATCATTCGACGTGGTACCCTGACATGCTCAAATATTAGTATAGAAAGATGGACAATGATTTGAGCAGTCGGGATGAGAAGCAAAAGGCTGATGTTCGGGAGTTATGTATTTTGTAAAGATAAGGGGCACTAACTGACTGACAATTACCTTCTTCCTGACATGGGAAGGTCATCTCATCATCTCCTAGCTGAGAAATTTGGCATTTTGTCTTCCACAGCTCTGTCTTACCACAATCAGCTTGTAAGCACATCAATAATGAAGATGCCATGTTGGCAGATTTTGGTGAGGGAACATCATGTTGCCATGAAGAGAGGAGTGATGGATGATGTGCTTATAATGATGCGATGACTGGAGGAGGTAGGCCTTGGCATCTATATTTTGTTTCCACGGTTTTTCTAATCATCAGGTGCCTCCAATTCTATTTAACATTAGTCAATCTCTAACCAAAGACCAACTGTGGCAAGGTCAAAACGGGGACGGTGCAATGAGTGGCAACGAGGAGTTCTGACCTCGACGAGGATGATCTAGGACCTCGCGGTAAATAGTGATGGCGCTTCAAGAGGAAGCAATGTGCAACGCCACCGACAAAGGCTAGGAAGAGGGTTAACTAGCGCATGTTTGGGATTGACAAAGAAAATCTGGTGCGTGAGAAGGTTTAGAGACATGGACATGGGATGATGGCAGGCAGCAACCAAGTGTGTGGTTGGGTCGTGTTCCGTAGGGAGTGTAACAAGTGGTTAGGCCAGTTGCATAGGGGTGGATCGCCTGGATATGGGGTTAAAAATGAATAGTAGAGGACTGAAGTTTGGATGACAATCAGTCATCGGACTTCAGCCATGTGGCCCAAAAAACCATCATTGGGATTAGCATGTGTTGTTGAAGATGAACATCAAGGGGAAAAGGAGAAGATTAAGGGAAAGTAAAGAAGTTGGCAAGACTTAACCTACCTACCCTTGCTTATGCATTCATTCGCTTTCTCTAAAGGGGGAGTCATCATCTAACCTTCGCGCGTCGCCATCGTCTTCGTCACCATGGTGTTGGCCATCGATGCCACGTCCATGGCACTAGCTTTTATTGACATGGCCATGGACTCCATCATCATGGCAACAATAGTGGCCTTCTCCATCATTTTTGATTAGGTGTCAATCGTCCCCCCTTCGTCTTCAACCATCTCGTTACAAAAACCATCCCACGGGCACACTCGCTAGGCTCTAGTGTCAACTAGTAGACATGGATGGCAACTCCATCATTGGACCAAAGGTCGTCGACATGTCGGACGACTACCTGATCCTTTTGACACTATCATCGGTCGTCTTCCCCTTTGGTTTCAACATCAATGGCAAGGCCGGCCCTGGGGACAAGGAGATGCTCGTCGTGGTACCAAGCTCGGCTCGACTTCACCAGCTTCGGCTCCAACCCCTCGAGCGCCTCCCGGTTGGGCCCTATCTCGAAAAGCATCATGGGATGCAGATCCCTGTAAAAGTCTAGGGAAAGATAAAAATAACTCGATTGGGGTATTAAGGCTCACTTAGCCAAAAGATGCAATCCAAGAAGAATTAGCCTTGCTCAAGAAAAGGAAGGTATTCGCAAAAGTAATACCTACACGAGTTTTCATCCAAAATCGAAATGAGAATATAAAGGTGGTGAATAGCTAGGCTTGTAGCATAAGGGTTCACGCATATACCCAAAAATCCACTCGCGTGTGGAATCATTTTCCGATAACTTGTCACGGTGCAATACAAATCATATATTTATGCAATTGATATATATAGTGACCACATGTATTCTTTCATCACTTGATCTACACATATAGGTTCATCTTAGGAATTCCAATTCTACATCCAAAATGAAAATGCAACATGTATTGTGTAAACTCAATAAGTCACTACATAACTTACAACACTCAAAATAAATTTCGTAAAAATGACATAGTGAATTCCTTATGTAAAAGGATTACTCCAACGATGATCATACAAGTTGAAATTACATGGATGTCGTCTAGAGGGCGGTGAATAGGCGCTTTAAAATAGTTATGGTTTAGGCTTGAAAAAATGCAGAATAAAACTAACATTTAATATGTCAAGCACAAAACCTAAAACAACTAGGCTCACCTATGTGCACCAACAACTTATGCTAAGCAAGATGAACTACTAAGTGATAGCAAGATATATAGCATGAAACAATATGGCTATCACAAAGTAAAGTGCATAAGTAAAGGCCTCGGGTAAGAGATAATCGAGGCACATGGAGCCAATGATGTATCCCGAAGTTCACACCCTTGCGGATGCTAATCTTCGTTTGGAGTGGTGTGGAGGCACAATGCTCCCGAAGATGCCACTAAGGCCACTGTAATCTCCTCACGCTCTCACGCAATGCAAGATGTCGTGATTCCACTAAGGGGGCCCTTGAGGGCGGTCACCGAACCCATACAAACAAGGTTGGGGCAATCTCCACAAAATAATTGGAGGCTCCCAATAACACCACAAAGCTTCACCACAATGGATTATGGCTCCGAGGTGACCTCAAATGCTCGGGGAAATCTCCACAACCTAATTGGAGACCCCGACGCTTGCTTGGAGCTTTGCACCACAATGATTGAACTCCGAGACACCACCAACCGTGTAGGTCGCCAAAGCACCCAAGAGGAACAAGCTCTAGGGTGCTCAAACACCCAAGAGTAATAAGCTTCTCAATGTCTCACTTCGACATATCACCGTCAAGAACTCAAACCTATGCACCAAATGCAATGGCAAGGGCACACGGAGTGCCCAAGTCCTTCTCTCCCAATCCCACCACAACAACTAATGCTATGGAGGAAAATGAGAGGAAGAACGAAGAAGAACACGAAGAACTCCAAGATCTTGATCCAAGGGGTTCCCCTCACATAGAGGAGAAAGTGATTGGTGGAAATGTGGATCTATATCTCCTCTCTCTTTTCCCTCAAGAACTAGCAAGAATCATTGGATGGATTGAGAGTTAGCAAGCTCGAAGAAGGTCAACAATGCAGGGCAAATACGAGCTCAAAGGTTAAGATCCATTGGGAAAGAAGACCCCCTTTTATAGGAAGGAAAAATCCAACCGTTAGACACAAGCGGTACTACCACTCAAAGGAGCGGTACTACCACTCGGGCGGCTGAGGCAGCCAGCCAGAGCAAAGGCACGAGGTGCGATAGTGCTGTCGAAGCGGTTTACCGCTCGTAGGAGCGGTACTACCGCTGGACAGCGGTAGTACCTCATCCTACTACCGCCCAGGGTAGCATGGGCTACTGGAGTACAGAAGAGTAGCCGGTAGTAGCGAGCGATACTACCGCCCTAGAGTGGTACTACGGTTGACTACTACCACGCTAACCTTCTACTGCAACCAAGCAACAGAAGGTTAGCCGGTAGTACCGAGCGGTACTACCATGCCAGGTCGGTACTATCACTTGCTGGAGCGATACTACCGCTTATGACCTTCCAAAACCAGAACATGAAACGGATGAACGCACGAACAACACAACTGCCATAACTTCTCAAATGAGCTCTAAATTGAGCAAACTCAAGCTTGTTGGATTCAGGACGACAAAACTTATCCAACAACGACTAGTTATAACAAGAAGAGGCAGTATAACAATGCCAATTATATAGAGATGTGAAACATCTATGAATGAAGAACCGGCAAAAACTCCAACATCAAAAACATCATAGAAGATGCATATGGACTCCGTTTTCGATGGACTCGAGCTTGTCATGAAGATGACCATAAGCTCCTAAACTCACAGAGAGAAACACCAAACAAGGACCAAGAAACATGATGCAAGGATGCAAAAGGTTTGAGCTCTCAACGAACGATACGATCAAGCTACTCACTTGAGAGGCCCCCCTTGATAGTACGGCTATCGATCCTATAACCCAGTCTCCCACTTACCACCATGAGACCGGTAAAATAGAGAACCTATCAAGGGCAAACCTTTTCCTTGCACATAGTCCACTTGAGCAAGATGATGATGATCTCGACTTCCTCAAGATGGACCACCTTTCTTGTTGCATTGGCTCGATGAAGACTAGTTGATTGCTCCCCCATACTCCACTATGGGTGAGCCACTCTTCAGCACATCTTCATAAGTCCATTATCACCACAGTGGACGGCAAGCTTCAAGCATTATCTCTTCGTGATGCTTCACTTGAACTTGCACACGGCAAACTTGATGACAATCACCACTCGATGTCATCCTCCATGGGTTGTATGAGATCTTCCTATTAACGCAGGCCCATGGACACATACCTAACCCCACATATAACTCTCACGTAGACAATGGGTTAGTACACAAAGCATACTGTACAATGCTTACCATACCATGGGATCACTTGATCTCTCTCAATACATATTATACGCTTTGTGTGTTGATCAACTTGAGATTCGCTCTTTGACTTAGTCTTGATCAACCTTGTATCGTATCTTCTCTCTTCATAAAGATGATGTCTTGAAGGTAAACATGAATGCTCACACAATCTTCTTCTTCAAGACATGCTTGCAGTAAGCTAAACTCTCACATGGCCAATCTTTGGGTAAAACCTTGAATACCACCCTGGTCACCATATAAACTCCTTGAAACCGACAGATGGACTTCAAGAAGTGCCTATGGACAAATCCTTCGAATATAACTCAAGGCAACCATTAGTCCATAGGGATTGTCAACAATTATCAAAACCACATATGGACAAATATTCTCTAACACAAGTTCATCAAGAAATCTTTATCAGGGAACCACATTATATTAGTGTATGTTGATGATTATAATATTATTGGCAATACACAAGATATTGGTGAAGGACCTTATATCTATAGACGAAATTTGAGATGAAGGATGTAAGTGAAAACAAATTGTTGTTTTAGCTACAATTCGAGTGCCTTCACTCATGAAATAGGGTACACCATTTTCCCTATATCCAGAATTATTGGAGAAATTCAATATGGAAAACACATTTTTATTTAAACCACAAGGTTGTTTGAGCGCTAGACATAGAGAAAGATCCATTCATACCACAAAATATGGAGAAGAGATGTTGGGACATAATGTTTATATCTTAGTGCCATTTGACCTAACATTAGTGAAAATGACCAAGAGTATCTTTTGATATCTACAATGCACCAAATATCTTGACTTATTCATTAATTTTAGGAAAAAACTGAATTCGAGTGCCCTTGGATACATTGATACTGCCGATTTATGTAATCCTCATAATACCATCTGGAAAATAGGCTTCATGCACCTACATGGTTGATAACCCACAAGTATAGGGGATCAGTTGCAGCCTCTTTCGATAAGTAAGAGTGTCGAACCCAACGAGGAGCTAAAGGTAGAACAAATATTCCTCAAGTTCTATCGACCACCGATACAACTCTACGCACGCTTAACGTTCGCTTTACCTAGAACAAGTATGGAACTAGAAGTACATTGTAGGTGTAACGGGATAGGTTTGCAACATAATAAAGAGCACATAAATAAAAACTAGGGGCTGATTAGATAAAGAAACAACTAAGTTGGTCTTAGTAGAGAGCTTTTTGTCACAAGAAAGTTATTTGTCCCTAGGCAATCGATAACTAGACCGACAATCACTATTGCAATTTTATATGAGGGAGAGGCATAAGCTAACATATTTTTTCTACTTTGATCATATGCACTTATGATTGGAACTCTAGCAAGCTTTCGCAACTACTAAAGATCATTAAGGTAAAACCCAACCATAGCATTATAAGGTATCAAGTCCTCTTTATGCCCATACGCCAACAACCTACTTACTCGGGTTTGTGCTTCTGACACTCACGCCACCCACCATAAGCAAATCATAAACATATTGCTAACCCTACAGCGGGGATCCCTCACGCTTGCGCGACACGGAGAGCATCATAGGACAGCACCAATAATAAAACATGTAACTTAAACCAATCATGATCATTAATCAACCCATAGGACAAAACGGATCTACTCAAACATCATAGGATAGCCATATATCATTAGGAAATAACTAGTCATTCACCCATGCTCCTTCACGGGCTAGTAAATTTTAAAACAATTAGTATTTGAACGGAATCTTTTTGAATATTGTTTTGTTTGAATCTTTTATAAAAATAACTATAACATCTTTACAAATAGCATTCACTTCTTGTTTTCATAGCATATACCATATTGTATTTCTCTACTTCCTATTATGAATATAGTCGGAACATTGCGGAACATCTTAAATTTTGAATTTTTTGTATATAGCCTTGTGCACAACAAAAAGTGATGACATCATGATATATATTTAACGACTTGTAATTTTTTTTAATTAATAAATATATTGTTTTGTTTTTTGTAGTTACTAAAACATTGTTACTTGTCGAATTTTCTCACTATGGTTACTACTGGCACAATTATTGCTTGCATCTACATGGTACATATGATTTAAATATTCTTCGGAGGACTACATTTGTGTCGACCACTCTCTATATACTGGTCCCTCTCTCTCTCTCTCACTGCACGGAAGCCCCTCTATGTGTCGCACATGCATGTACACGCACACACATATAAACATGTGAAACTCCTCTAACGTCTGCACCAGTCGAGCACTGATCACTTGAACATGACTGTTCTGTCTCTGCTTACAATCTCTGATTACAATCTCGAATTTCAGAGGAGGTAGCTAGGGTTCTGTTACAGCCAGAGGAGGAAGAAGGAAATTGGGGAAATTGCTTCTGCTAATCGACGACCCTTTCCATCTCCACCTGCTTCTCTTTATCTCCCGATGCCGTGTCGCCACACTAGGTCCTTCCTGCCCTCCAGGCCCGGTCCAGCAGGCGTGAGCGACGGCAGGCCTTGGGCCTCCTTCCTGGGTTGGGCCGTGGCATAACATTCCCCACCCCTTGAGGAGCGGCTTGCCCCCAAGCCGTCGAAGGAAGAATCTGATGCAGAGTGAATGCGTCTTCCCAGGAACCATGGGTGTCGGGTCGATCACGCCAGCATACCTTGAGCCATGCCTTCACTGAACCACCACGCTGAATGAGCTTCATCTACAGGATCGTCGCCGGCTGCAGCAACGACAGGTTGCGCGGCGCCACTGTGCTCATGTCTGGCTCGACGGAGAACCTGGGAGGTACTTGCTTCTTGAGCTGAGAGACGTGGATCACATCATGGATCCTGGAGTTCGCCGGAAGAGCGAGCTTGTAGGAGACAGCGCCAACACGCTGCAGAACTTGGTACGGCCCATAGAACTTAAGGGGCAGCTTTTGATTGCGCCGGGCAGCCAGGGAGTTTTGAAGGTAGGGTTGGACCTTGAGGAAGACTTGATCACCCACCTGAAAAGAGCGTTTTGTGCGATGCTTGTTCGCTTGCCGCTTCATCCTTGCTTGAGCCCGCATGAGGTGTTGGTGAAGCATCTCACGAATCGCGTCGCGATCGGCCACCAAGTCTTGGAGTTCCGTCGTTGATGCTGGAGCGGAGATGCCAAACGGTCGAGGATGGTATCCATACAAAGCCTCGAACGGGGTGCATTCAGCAGCTGTATGATAAGACGTGTTGTACCAGTGCTCAGCCGATGATAACCATTTGGACCACTGGTTTGGTGTGTCATGAATGGAGCACCGAAGGAAGGCTTCTAGGCACTGGTTCAGCCTCTCTGTTTGTCCATCCGTCTCAGGATGGCGTGCCGAGCTCATATTGAGGATGGTATTCGACAAGCGAAACAGCTCTTGCCAGAAGGCGCTTGTGAAGACTAGGTCTCTGTCCGAAATGATCCGGGACGGCATGCCATGGAGCCTGTAGATTTGATCGAAGAACACCAGGGCCACCTGACGAGCGGTGTAAGGATGCTTGAGTGGCAGAAAATGGGCAAATTTGGTCAGTTTGTCGATGACGACCAGGATCACCTCGAAGCCATTGGACTTGGGTAGACCCTCCACAAAATCCCAACTGATGGTGTGCCATGGGTGAGGTGGAATCTCATGAGGCTGAAGGAGCCCTGGTTGACGGCAGTGCTCCGGTTTGGCTCGTTGACATATATCACAACTCTGCACAAACTCAGTAATATCGCGCTTCATCTTGGGCCATGCAAACAACTTTTTGACTCGTTGATAGGTTGCCAGCACCCCCGAGTGCCCTCCAATTGCAGTGGTGTGGAGAGACTGCATGATGTGTTATTCGGCCAATGGGTTGTGGCCCACCCAGATCTTCCCTTTGTATCGAAGCACACCATTGTCCAGAGAGTACCCAGTGTCGTTGTGCCCTAAAATAGATAGCTCAGTCAAAAGTTGCTTCGAACTGGCATCTTCTTCGTAGCCGGTCACCAGGGTTTCCAGCCACGCTGGCACTGCTGAAGAAATGGCGAGCAAGGTTTGGTGCTGGTCATGACGCGAAAGAGCATCCGCGGCAGCATTAGAGATGCCACGTTTATACTGAATGGTGTACTCCAGCCCCATCAGCTTCACAAAGGCCTTGTGCTGGATACCGGTGTTCAGCCGTTGGTCAGATAAGTGCAGAAGGGCTTGTTGGTCCATGCGGATAGTGAAGCGTTGGTGCTGCAAGTACGGCCTCCACTTATCCACGGCCATAAGAATAGCTAGACATTCTTTCTCTTATGTACTCAGTGCCTGGTTTTTTGGACAGAGGCCTTTGCTCAAATAAGCAACAGGGTGACCTTGTTGCATGAGTACTGCGCCAATGCCGTCCTTGCATGCATCCATCTCCAGGACGAAGGGTTGATGAAAATCAGGCACCGCTAACACCAGAGCTGCGATCATTGCTTCCTTAAGTAGCTGGAAGGCTGTCTCTGCCTATGGTGTCCATTGGAAAACCGTTCCTTTCTTCAGTAATTCTGTCAGCGGACGGCTAATCACCCCATAGTGTTGGATGAAGTTCCTGTAGTACCCCGTAAGCCCTAGGAATCCATGAACTGCACGAACCGAAGCTGGGGTAGGCCAGGATTGCACCGCTTCAACTTTTGCCGGGTCGGTGGCAACTCCCTTCTCACTGATGACATGTCCCAAGTACTCGATCTTGTGTTGGGCAAAGGCACATTTGGATCGCTTTATAACCAGCTCATTGTCATGGAGGAGTTGTAACACTTTGCATAGACGATGGACGTGCTCATTCGAGGTGGCAGTATGCACCAATATGTCATCCATGAATGCCAACACACCATGCCAGAGCAGGGGGTCCAAAACCTTACGAATCACCCCTTGGAATGTGCCAGGAGCGCAAGACATCCCAAACGGCATAACCAGGAACTCATACAACCCTTGATGCGTGTGAAAAGCTGTTTTGAACACATCTTCGTCCGCGACCCTGCTCTGATGGTAACCGGAGAGCAGGTCTAACTTGGTGAACCACTTGGCACCTGAAATCTCATCAAGCAGCTCATCCACCACAGGCATGGGAGGTTTGTTCTTAACCGTGATTGCATTCAGTTGTCGATAGTCGACACAGAAACGCCATGATCCATCTTTCTTGCGAACAAGCAGAACTGGAGCAGCAAAGGGACTTGTACTAGGGCGAATAATCCCTGCTCGCAGCATCTCTTTGATCTACCGCTCGATCTCATCCTTCTGCTGGGGGTATACCGATACGGCCTTGCACTGACTGTCTGCGCTCCCGGAATCAATGGAATGGTATGATCATCTGCCCGGTGGGGGGTAGTGTGGATGGCACACTGAAACGGTCATCAAACTCCTGTAACAGTGACTGCACCTCTGGGGGCAGGGGCTCATCTGTCGTCGATACCTGTATAGCTATCAGACCCCTCTCCTGATGAACTTGCTTGACCTGCACTGCCTGCTGAATTGCTCCACGACGCAACAGCCCTTTCAGCTTTCCCATAGAGGCTGGTTTGCATTTGCTTGGTGTGGATCGAATTCCTTTGAGTGTAATCTGTTGCCCTTCATGTGTGAACCACATCCACTTTTTGTGCCAGTGGACCCACATAGGGCTATGATTCTTGAGCCAATCAGCCCCCACAATGAGATCATAGCAGCCCAGAGGAAGAATCTTCATGTCCTGGCAGAAAGTGTGACCCTGTGTCCACCATGACAGTTGAGGCACCATCGTAGAGCTTGTTAAGGTGTCTTCACCGGCAACTACATAAGAGGCCGGCGACATAGTTTGAGTGGGCAGTTGCAACTCTTCTGTCAGCTTGGCATCCACAAACGAACAATTGGCCCCTGAATCAATCAGAATGAGAATGTTGCGCTTGCCGATCATGCCGTGCAAGCGCATGGTCCGGCGTTTGACTGGTGGTGTCGGTGAGCGGGCATTTGCGAGCAACATAACCTCCTCTTTCGAGCTGGAATCTGACATATGCTGAGGATCAGGGGGTCATCCAACTGCAGAATATCCAGTAACTCCTCCATGATATGCAGAGGTACTTTGTCCGGGCACTTGTGGCCTCTCGCACATGGCTCGCCGCATTTGAAGCACAAGCTCTTGGCCTTGCGATATGCGCGTAGGGCCTCCAGTTTCTCTGCTACTTTCCTGGTATCATCTGCCATTGCTGTCTGCTTGCCCTTCTCTGTAGGGAACTGTTTGGCCCCTAAATGTTGGCTGTATTTCGAGTTCCCACCAGACTTGTTGCTCTCTAGTTCCGCTTCCTGCAACAAGGCCAAACAACTCGCAGTATCGACGTCCTCAAGTTGATGCAAAATAACAGCAGTAAGAATTTTAGAACGAAGACCCGCTACATATCTTTCAACAAAGAAAACTTCACTAGTATGAGGATCCACTAGCAGAATTTGGTGGCGTAGATTGTCGAATTTGGTGGTGTAACCCTCTACAGACCCTGACTGACTAAGCAACAACAATTGCCGCATATGAAACTTGTGTCTGTTCCTCCCCCATTTCTCCTGCACCGCAGTGCGCAATTCATGCCAGTGCACAATTTGCCGGCGTTTCTGGGCCATTTTGAGCCACAACGCCGCATTCCCAACACAATTGAGAGAGGCAAATTTTACTTTGATTTGCTCAGAAACCCCATAGATCTCAAAATACAGGTCACAATTGTCCAACCACACCTGGTAATCTTCCCCATCGAACTTGGGGAAATCCATTTTGGGTGTGCTGCCCAGGTGCGGACGAGGAGAGTGATGCGAAGGTGCGAACAGGGGCATACCGTTGCCCGGAGGCAGATTAGGGAATCGGTGATCTCCTAGAACCGGCCCCCGTAGTTGGTGATGCCCGCCGTGCCCATTTGGGCGGTCCCCGCCGTGCGTGTGTACCACCACGGACGGTGGCGTCGAGCTCGCAATGGCCGGACCTTGGGGCCGCGTCGGAGGTGACTCGAGCACCTCCAGTCAGGCTGCCGCGTCCTCGGCGTGGAGTTAGAGAAGCGCCGCGGACTCGGAGAGGCTCTTGGTCGTGGAGTCCATGGTCTTCATCCACGCCGTCATCCCCTTCAGTTGCTCGGCGATGTCGGCGACTTGGCGTTGGTCTTCGTGTTCTGTTGCTCTACCGACCCCATCGCCGCCGAAATCTGCTGCTCGACCGCCATAGGGCCACGCTTCTTCGGCGCCAGCTCGGGCTCCCGATCGCCCAACCAGATCAGCGGTTCCTGCCGAGCGATTGGAATTACAGTGGTGGACGAATCCTCCGCTTACCGCACTACGGACTGATGGATCGCGCGTCACCGCGATGGATCGAACGATGTCTGATACCAATTGTTATGTCTCTGCTTACAATCTCTGATTACAATCTCGAATTTCAGAGGAGGTAGCTAGGGTTCTGTTACAGCCAGAGGAGGAAGAAGGAAATTGGGGAAATTGCTTCTGCTAATCGACGACACTTTCCGTCTCCACCTGCTTCTCTTTATCTCCCGATGTCGTGTCGCCACACTGGGTCCTTCCTGCCCTCCAGGCCCGGTCCAGCAGGCGTGAGCGACGGCAGGCCTTGGGCCTACTTCCTGGGTTGGGCCGTGGCATAACAATGACGTTGAGTTGCATGCACATGACGCCATGGCTCACTTCAAGCCTATCCTTGTAGTTTTATTTAGAAAATCATTAAACTTGTTGAAGATAGTTTTTTGAACTTTTGGAAGCCATATTTGTCTTTCCAACAGTTCCCTATATTTTGGGTTTTCTGGCCAAATCTTTTTTGCCACTTGGTCCGTAATGTTCTAGAAGTCATCTATATTCCAAATAATGACAGGTAAATTTAGAACTTTGCTATAATATTTTAAAACCTAACTAAAAATATCTAGAAGCTCACCCTTCTTTATTCTAAAAGTTCCCCCAAATTATTGGATGCCCACCTATATGATTTTGAAAATTTGTTTGTATATTTTTTGAAATAGATCCTTCTAGCATCCGAGCAGAATCATCAGGAAAATTAATAACGATGTTTTTCTTTGGTTACTACTAAATTATACTTTTACTTAATTAAGCACTCTTCATTGTCGGGCATTTATCATTAACTATCTTATATATGAAATTTGATCTGCGCGCCTTCACTTCTGAAATCAATGGATTCTTGGATTTTAATTCTATGTATATTCCACATAGATTTAGTATTTTTTGACACTGATTTTATTAATATTTTCTGAAATCACTTTGTGCGTGTCACATACATACAGATTTTCAGCAGTATATATGTAGGAGTGATTTAAGTACATGCACGATATGTATAGTACACTCATAGGGGCATATATGCTGTGCTTCTGTGTGTGGTGATTTTTGGATTAGAAAAAGTAGTTCACATACCTAATGCATGTACCCACAACATACTTACCTAGCTGTATCACACATGTATGGGTACCTTCATTAGTACGTCTCCAGAAAAAAAAATTGGTACGTGAGCTTACCTTGCATGTTTCTTAGCGTGACATGTATGGACTCTTGGGCTGATGCAATTTCCGTTGGAAACATACAAACCGTCATCGTTTTTTTTCAGTTGAAGGGAGAGTCCAAAGGAAGGAAGACTCGTGCGTGGCATGAGGGAGCACGTTTCCTCTTTCATCCGATGTCTACGAAACGCATTATATATTAATTGGACAGATGAAATTTCTTATTTTTTAGAATTAACATGGTGATTCGTATGGTGCTTCCATTTAGTAAATATAAAGATATATAGCGTTGAGCATCATGTTTAAGTCGAGATTACAACATGGAGAAGAGGTGTTGAACCGCTGCATAGAGGGGAAGAGAGTTGGTGATGACGACAACGAAGTTGTTGGTGTAGATCGCCGTCACAATGATGGCCCCGGCGGTGTTCCGACCCCAGCGGGGGAGAGGGGGAGAGAGCCCCCCTTCTTCTTCTTTTTCTTGACCTCCCCCCTAGATGGGAGGAGGGTTTCCCTTATGTTCCTTGGCCTCCATGGCGGCTGAGAGGCAGGAGCCCCTTCGAGATTGGATCTCTCTCTCTATTTCCTTCTGTTTCTGTGTTTCCTGATTTTGGCATTTCACCGTTTCTTAAATTCTCGGAGATTCGTAACTCCGATTGGGCTAAAAAATTAACACGATTTTTATCCGTATATTAGATTTCTTGCGGAAAAAGAAGGGCACCAACCTCTTTAAGGGGTGACTACAAGCCACCCTGGCACGACCAGGAGGGTAGGCCGCGCCCCCTGGCTTGTGGTCACCTCGGGCATTGTCTCGCGTTGATTCTTTTTCCAAAAAAAAATATATTCCAAAAAAATCTCTGTAATTTTTTATCACGTTTGGACATCGTTTTGTATGGATATTCTGCGAAATATGCAACAAATAGGAACTGACACTGGGCACTGGATCAATATGTTAGTCCCAAAAATAGTATAAAAGGTTGTCAAAAGTATATGAAAGTTGTAGAATATTGGCATGAAACAATCAAAACTTATAGATACGACGAAGACATATCAGCATCCCCAAGCTTAATTACTGCTCGTCCTCAAGCAGGTAAATGATAAAAAAGATAATTTTTGATGTGAAATGCTACCTAGTATAATCTTGTTCATATAATCTAATCATGGAATGAATATTAAGACACGAGTGATTCAAAGCTATAGTCTATCATTTGACATTAAGACAATAATACTTCAAGCACACTAATAAAGCAATCACGTCTTCTGAAAATATCATGGCTAAAAGAAAGTTATCCCTAAAAAATAATATAGTCAGGCTATGTTACATCTTCATCACACAAAGTATTAAATCATGCACAACCTCAGTTTTAGCCAAGAAATTGTTTCATACTTTAGTATTCTCAACCTTTTCAACTTTCACGCAATACATGAGCGTGAGCCATGGATATAGCACTATAGGTGGAATAGAATATGGTGGTTGTGAAGAAGACAAAAAAGAAGGAGATAGTCTCACATCAACTAGGTGTATCAACGGGTTATGGATATGCCCATCAATAGATATCAATGTGAGTGAGTAGGGATTGTCATGCAACGGATGCACTAGAGCTATAAGTGTATGAAAGCTCAAAAAGAGACTAAGTGGGTGTGCATCCAACTCGCTTGCTCACGAAGACCTAGGGAATTTTTGAGGAAGCCCATCATTGGAATATACAAGCCAAGTTCTATAATGAAAAATTCTCACTAGTATATGAAAGTGACAATATAGGAGACTCTCTATCATGAAGATCATGGTGCTACTTTGAAGCACAAGTGTGGAAAAAAAGATAGTAGCATTGTCCCTTCTCTCTTTTCTCTCATTTTTTATTTTTTATTTTTTGGTGGGCATCTTTGGCCTCTTTTTGTATTTGGGCTTCATTGGCCTCTTTTATTATTCATAAAGTCCGGAGTCTCATCCCAACTTGTGAGGGAATCATAGCTTCCATCATCATTTCCTCACATGGGACAATGCTCTAATAATGATGATCATCACACTTTTATTTACTTACAACTCAAGAATTACAACTTGATACCTCGAACAAAATATGACTCTATATGAATGCCTCCGGCAGTGTACCAGGATGTGCAATGATCTAGCGTATCAAATGACATCAAAAAATGGACAAGCCAAAAAAACATCATGTTATCTATCTTACGATCATGCAAAGCAATATGAAAATGATGGTGCGTGTCATAATAAATGAAATGGTGGAAGTTGCATGGCAATATATCTCTGAATGGCTATGGAAATGTCATAATAGATAGGTATGGTGGCTGTTTTGAGGAAGGGTATATGGTGGGTGTAATGCACCGGCGAAAGTTGCGCGGTACTAGAGAGGCTAGCAAAGGTGGAAGGGTGAGGGTGTGTATAATCCATGGACTCACGTTAGTCATAAAGAACTCACATACTTATTGCAAAAGTCTATTAGTCATCGAAGTAAAGTATTAGACGCATACTCCTAGGGGAGAGGTTGGTAGGAGTTAACCATTGTGCGCTCCCGACCTCCACACAAAGGATGAAAATCAATAAACAAGTCATGCTCCGACTTCTTCACATAACGGTTCACCATACGTGCATGCTACGGGAATCACAAACTTTAACACAAATGTTTCTACCAGTCCACAATTACTCACTAGCATGACTCTAATATCACCACCTTTATATCGCAAAACTATTGAAAGGAATCAAACACATCATATTCAGTTATCTACAAGTTTTATGTAGGATTTTATGACTAACCATGTGAATGATCAACTCTTGTTAACTCTCTAAATAGATATAAGTGAAGTGTGAGAGTTTAATTCTTTCTACAAAAGATATGTCCATGTTCTAAAAAATACAATTGAAGAAAAAGAGCATTCTACAAATGGCGGTTTTCTATGTGTGAGAAACAGGCAATCCAAACTTCAAATGATATAAGTGAAGCACATGAAGCATTCTATAAAGCCATACTCAAAAGATATAAGTGAGGTGCAAAGAGCCTTCTATAAATCAACCAAGGACTTTCTCATACCAGCATGGTGCATTATTAAAAAAAAGAAAAAGCACACGACTCTCCAAGATTTACGCATATCATGTGACGAATAAAAATATAGCTCCAAGTAAAATTACCGATGGTTGTTAGAAGAAAGAGGGGATGCCTTCCGAGGCATCCTCAAGCTTAGTTTCTTGGGAGTCCTTGAATATTACCTTGGGGTGCCTCGTGCATCCCCAAGCTTAGTCTCTTTCCACTCCTTATTCCTTCATCCATTGTGATCTCACCCAAAATTTGAAAACTTCAATCACACAAAACTTAACAAAACTCTCGTGAGATCCGTTAGTATAATAAAGCAAATTACCATTTTAAGTACTGTTGCAAACACATTCATATTTTGTTTTTGAATTTTAGCGATTGTATTATAACTTTTTATGGCTTATATCACCGATAAAATTGATAGTTTCATCAAAACTAGCAAAATAATGCATCAAAAACAGAATCTGTCTTAAACAGGACGGTCTGTAGCAATGTGAACATTTACTATAATTTTGTAACTCTAAAAATTCTGAAACATTAGTACAAAATAAACAATTTGCATATGAGTAGTGTGTAAAAAATTTCAGAAACTTTTGACATTTCAGTAAAAAATGTAAATTCACGCACTACAGCCAAAGTTTCTGTTTTTGCACTGCACACACCAAACAAGCAATCTAATCATCCTAAAGGCAAATCTTGCCATATTATTTTTATAATACAAGGGATTTATACAAGGGGATAATTATTTTTGTTGAAAAGTTTCTGTAATTAAGATTCGCAAAGTTTCCATGGGCATGAACAAAGTTCAAGGAGCTCCCCCACTTCAACGGTGCTCGTCCTTCTTACTTTCACTTCTCTTTTTGAAAAAGTTTTAGGTTCCCCTCTTTATTTTTTTTGTTTTTGAACTATATAAAAGCACACAACAGAATAAAATGTCTCTCTAAAACTTCTGGGTTGTCTCCTTGGCAGCGCTTTCTTTAAAGCCATTAAGCTAGGCATAAAGTGCTCAAGTAATGGATCCACCCAGATCCCAAGGTATATCAAAGCCAATTTTAATTAACAATGATTTGTAATTTAGTAGTGAGCACAAAGTAACATATAGCATGCAACAACGAAGTCTAACTCTCTTCCTATGCATCGGTATGTCATAAAAGAACAATTCATGCACACAAAGTAAAAGTCAATGCATAGTATAAACAGTTTCTTGCAATTTTATCATATTGGAAACATAGAGAGGTGGAGATGTAGTTCCTCTCTCATAATAATTGCAAGTAGGAGCAGCAAGCACATGCATATTATATCTATCAAAATCATCATGTGTAATAGTAAAAGGCAACCCATCTATATAATCCTTAATAAGTGCATACTTCTCCGATATAGTGTAGTTGGAAGAATTCAAAAAGATAATAGTGCTATCATGTGTGGGTGCAATAGAAACAATTTCACATTTAACACAAGGAACTATAGCAAGTTCATCTTCATAAGCATCATTCGTATTGGCATCATGGCCACAAGCATAGCAAGCATCAAGTTCATCGAAAGGGGATATTTCAAATGAATACAAGGGATCATAGCAATCATCATAGCATTCATCCTTCGGTAAGCATGAAGGGAAATTAAACAATGTATGAGTTGAAGAGTTACTCTCATTAGAAGGTGGGCTCGGGTATCTAGTCCGCTCTTCCTCCTTTTGTTCTTCGCTCTCCTCGTCATCTTTTTCATCTAATGAGCTCGCAGTGTCAGGAATTTCTTCTTCCATAGATTCCTTCAAAATATTAGTCTCTTCCAAGGCAACGGTCATTCTTTCAATAAACTCTTTAACATAGGCACTATAAGCATAGTTTACATAGCAATATTTAAGTATGACAAAATTTTCAGATTTGTAAAGAGTAGCATCATACTTTTTAATGAAAGAAGCAATTTCATAGTGTCACGCCCAAGATGCGTGCCTATCCATTTTAAGACACGAGGGCCTCGCAAGGGATAGAGGCGCATCTTGCCGTTAGCAAGTATAGTAACATTGCATCATACATTACAGAAGAGATGAGTATACAAGTTGGCTTACACTCGCCACATGCTAAATTACAAATCCACTCAGAGTTCAATCATCAAGATGAAAACAGGGTCCGACTACGGACGAAATCAAACGATAAAACAGATGCAAATGAAACTATCTCGCTGCCCTAAAGATCACGACCAGGTCCTCTACTCATCCGGATACGTCACGTACATCCTGCCTCTTTCCTCGTCATACTCCCACTGGAGCTGAGTAAGATCATCCTGCACGTACTCATCTGAACCTATACCTAGAGTGTTGTAGTAAACTGTGAGCCACAGAGGACTCAGCTATCATGTGCCCGGATACCGAGACTATTCAAGCTTAAAGGTTGGGATGGGGTAAGTGTTTAGTTTGCATCAGCACTAAGCATATATGGGGCCTAGCTTACGCAACATGAATTAAATATGAGTGGCCTACGACGATCGAATCTAGTATGATCTCTATGAGATCCTGAACACCTACTTACGTCAATCATAACCCCACCGTGTTCTCTCTCGGATCATGTTCACGAGCAGAGAACATCACGGTTACTCACACGGTTGGTGTATTTTATTTAGAGTTTACTTCAAGTTTACTAAAACCGGGTGTTAAACAAATATCCAAGTTGCCACATAACCGCGGTACGGCTTTCCAAAAGATTTAACCCTGCAGGGGTGTCCAAACAAATCCATTACAAAATTAACCACACTCCGTGGGAATGCCTCGACCACGGATCTCGCGATCATCATAGGTAATTCCAAAGGAATTCCAACACCTCGAGTAAACCCGAAGAAAGTCAGACTCCACACGCAAGACACTCGATAAAGGTAAAACAAATCCAGCAAGACCACCCGACGTGTCGACAAACCCGATAAGAGCCGCGTATCTCGTTCTCAGGACACGACGGATAAGCTACGCGTACGGAGGCCTGATAGAAATCTCCCAAGTTGCCCTGGGTTGGCCCCGCACAGTGCTCTAGTTTGGACCAACACTCATGAGGAGCACTGGCCCGGGGGTTGATTATATTATCCACGGGTTTGCAAGACCCTATGCAATTTTATTAAGTTGTTAGCAAATGTAGTACCAATGATGGGTCTTGCCAGACAAGTTTTTAATCTCAACCGAATGAACGAGGGGGGTCCCCATAACAACCACGAGCATGTTAGGAGCGCAAAGTATGGAAAACATAACACCGGTAACCAGGAACTAATGGCGGTAACAGCAGAACAAATCACTTAGCAAAAGACCAAGCCTTCCACCAATACCAAGATTGCATTAAATTAAATAACAGAATTTATTATTATATCCAAATCCATGTTATCACATAGAACAACCTGCACCTGCAATTAAGAACGCTATAAGAGGGGCTGAGCAGCGGTAACTTAGCCAATCAAAGGTTTGCTGGGATGTGAAGGTTAGAGGTTGTCATGGAAACATGGGGACTGATATCAAGTGGTAGGTAGCGCAATTGTACCGATAAAAGCGGAAAACTAGCAAGCAAAAATATTATCGGGATCCGGGTACGATCATCTTGCCTGTTGGTTCTTCAGCGAAACAGGTAGCGGGATCCTCTTAGTGGTACTCTCCTGGGTCCTCGTACTCAGTATAAACACTCGCGTCTACCCAAGAGAAACAGCAACAATAAACATCCAACCAAGGTGCAATGCACAACCAAGATGATGCATGATTCATTTATGAGAATTTTAACATGGCAATCCAAAACTAGTCATGTTTCACGTGCAAAGTTTGTTCAATAATGAATCTGGACAGAACCTCATGTTAAGTTATTTAGACATGCATGAACATGGCAAATATGGATGCAGCATGCAAAATCGATAGAAATGCGTATAAAGAATGCAAAAAACGGAGTTACGGTTCTCACGATACGCTCACGACAAGGTACGGAGGCAAAATCACAAGACCACCAAGCCATGGGCTAATTCTTGGCATTCCAAGGCAGCCACTGGATATGTGATGAAAAATAAATCACAATAGCCTCAAGAATCAATCAATTCCATGGAGCATAGCTCCCACCAGTCACGTAACAATAAAACACCAAATCTGCCACTAAACAGCAACATAGCAACTTCTACAGATCACAACTTGAGCTACAGGAACCTTACAGCCACAAAAAAGATATGGACAGAATCTATTCAAAATGTACATCAATTCATCCAACTACACAAACAGCAAAGAAGCCACACATCAATAAGCAAGAAGCTATCAAGTAGACATGATGAAACAGTTTTCTGGGACTTAGTGAAAATTCCAGTTTTCTAGAATCTGAGAACATAAAGTAGCAAGTTGACAGCATCAATTAAATATTCTAGAGAGCTCCGATTGACATGAAAATTAACAAGATGGTAGAAGACAATATCTACTACAAATAACTAACACTGAGTATGCTCAAAATCACAACACATTACAAGATACCAACCATTCTACATGGCATATAAATAACAACAGATTCTCAGACTTGGCAGTTTTTAGCATGATGAAGCAGAAACATTAAGTAGGCAACTTTATAGCATGGTTCCCACTTATATGGGCGGTTATCGTATAAAACAAAAATACCATGGCATACTAGATACAAAACACTAGCACTTCCTAGTTGGCACAACTCCCAAAGCAAGCATGGATTAAATCAAGCAAAAATGACAAAAGGGCTTCTCGGCTAAAATGACAGATTTATAAACTTGCTCAAAAGTGAAATCTGAGAGGCCCAAAGAGTTCATTGGCTCTTTCTACCCCAAAATCATAGGTCACACTCATATTACCACACATGCTTAAGGCATATGTGCACACACACACTCTCACACCATGCACCTAAGTGCACATGGCACTCTCTCAACAGACAACTCATGTGTGTGGGTGGTCATCCACCACATATACATACATATATGCTCAATGCATATATGCATGTGCATATGTGATGACCACTCACACACACACACACAACACACACACACAAGCATGAGTGCACCCCACATACACACTCTAAACTACTCACACACATGGGTATGTATACATTGCACACACACACACACACAACTCACATGCACATACACCACATATGTGCAACCTCCCCACACTCACCCAAAAACACAAAACACCACCTACACATATGCACTTGCATAGTGTAACCCACACGCACACACAAACACATGCATATATACACTTGTGTATATACACATACGAGCACCCACATGTGCATATGCACTTCACATGCACACACACTCATCATGGCAAAAGAATAGCAACACACCACCCAAGCATACCCACTTGCACATAAGTCATCTCACACTCACACTCACATGTGTGTGTATGCACTAAGCACACACACACCACACCTTACACATATGCACTCACACACCATGTACATCTATATATATACTAGCACACACACACTCGAAATAAAACAAAAAAAACAGGCCTGCTGGTTGCAACTGTACACACACATACATATACAAAGAGAAAACAAAAGGAAAAGGAAAATAAAACAAAAGGGGAAGGGGTCGGGATCGAACCCGAGACCCCCTGGCCTCTTCCACCGAACCAAACCACTGCGCTACGCGCTCGGATGCTAACATAGGAGGGGTACTAGCATTCTAATACACACACGCACACTACTAACTGACGAAACTGAATTTAGAACAGGGCGTCGGCGACACACGACGGCGACGACGAATCCCGGCGACACATGAGCTCTCCGACGACACGGACTGGCAGAGGAGGAAACGGGAGGATCTGGGATCCTGTTCCCGCGCTTGGGAGCCACGCACACGGAAAACATCGAGCCGCACGAGCTCGAGCAGGAGCGCGGCGGCGATTCGCACGGCGGCGACCTATGCGCTACGCTACGGCAACGGCGAGGGGGAAGGATGGGCTGAGCGCTTACAGAGAGGGGGGTCGATGAGCAGCCGGGCACTCCGAGGTCAAGGAGGGGGAGAAGACTCGAAGAAGGCCGGCGACGAAGTCCTCTGCTTGCAGCCGATGGCGATGACGGGGCGGCACAGCAGGGGTTCTCACCACGCCCTAGCGCCGGGAACGGGCGCAGGAGCATCCTTGGACCGGCTCACCATCGGCTCGACGAGGAAGAAGCAACGGTAGGACGGGAACGATAGCAACGAGGACCGGCAACGACGACGGCCGCTCTCTCTGAACTCTCTGCTTTAGAGACTTACCTGAAGGGCAAACAGAGAGAGAGAGGAGGGAGAGGAATAGAGAGGCGGCGGCGAGGAGGAACCCTAACGAGGGCACGGACGCCTAGGGGCTAAATAGGAGGGGAGGAGAGGCTCAGCGTAGCCACGGTGGCCATGTGTGCCCTCCACAAAGGAGGAAGCGGGCGCACGGAGGAAGAAAAGGTGAGGGGGGGAGACGCTGACGAGAGGGCCCAGACTCGCCAAGATGGAAAGGAACACTGTGCACACTCGCACGCTCTCTGCGAAGGAATGGGCCAAGGCCACTCTCACAAGCCCACTCTGAGCGAAAAACAACCAAAAGGAGGGTTTTTGATTTATAATTAAAAGGAAACAACACAAATAACCCCAGGATGAAAGAAAAGAAATAATGACAAAACAAAAATACCATGATACCAGAGAAAACATGAACTATTTAATAAAATTAGTAAGTTGCTTTATAGAGCAAGTAATTTTAATATTATAAAAAATGGCAGCTCCTGTTTTATTTAAAACACAAAAACAAACAACCCCAAATAACAAAAGAGCAACACTCTAAATTAGTAAGGATATTAGGGCCACCTCTTGGACATTTTTCCAACAATTAAAACAGCAAGTTAAATCTGATCATAAAATTAATATGAAGAGAGGGGGAAGATGGGAGGTGATGTTGAAAGAGAAAAGAGAGGGGAAGAAGAAGAGAAGTTGCACACATGGATCCAACACACTCCACCCTCACACACATCACATATCAAGCACACACTACCATCTCATCATAGCAAGAAACATGAAAACAATCATGGCAAGAAGAATGAAAAGTATGCATGATGAAATGATGCATGAAAGCAAACCACACATTAATGACAAGGTGCAATACATCTCATAAGCTCATGACAAGGTTCATACATGGGGTTACATGCCAAAAAGATAGGGACAGCACTTGGGTTGTCACACATAGACACCCTTAAAAGCAACAAATTCTTCAATTTGTTCAACATCATTATAGCAATAGGCCTCCTTGACATAAGAGGATAATATTTCATTATCATTAAACACACATTGGTAGGGAAGGTGTTTTTTAGCTTCTTTAGAACAACAAGTAAAATCATGCAATTCACACAAGTTCCAAGCATAACAACACAAAGTATTAATTTGATGCCACAAGAGTTTCCCTTTTTGAGATATTCGGTGTCGCACATAATGAGCATGCTCATTTAATGATTTTCCCTCAACTAAGCTAGTTGGGTTTTCAGCACGAGCACAAGTGGATCGACGATGACCCCAGTAATATTCTTCAGTGGTACGAAACACTAGTGGTTCCTCAACTTTTGGAGCAGCAAGTACAACTAATATTTTGGTATTTTACGTTTCCTACCCATATCTAAAGATAGAACACAACTTATAACAGAAAATAAAATCTACTTAGAGATAAAGCAAACAAGCACACACGAGAATATTCACCCCACGCTATTGCTCCATGGTAACGGCGCCAGAAAAAGGTCTTGATAATCCAAAAGTATAGGGGATCAATTGTAGCCTCTTTCGATAAGTAAGAGTGTCAAACTCAACGAGGAGCTAAAGGTAGAACAAATATTCCCTCAAGTTCTATCGACCACCGATACAACTCTATGCACGCTTAATGTTTGCTTTACCTAGAACAAGTATGAAACTAGAAGTACTTTGTAGGTGTAACGGGATAGGTTTGCAAGATAATAAAGAGAACGTAAATAAAAATAGGGGCTTCTTAGATAAATAAACAACTAAGTTAGTCTTAGTAGAGAGCTTTTTATCACAAGAAAGTTATTTGTCCCTAGGCAATCGATAACTACACCTATAATCACTATTGCAATTTTATATGAGGGAGAGGCATAAGCTAACATACTTTCTCTACTTGGATCATATGCACTTATGATTGGAACTCTAGCAAGCATCCACAACAACCAAAGATCATTAAGGTAAAACCCAACCATAGCATTATAAGGTATCAAGTCCTCTTTATTCCCATACGCAAACAACCTACTTACTCGGGTCTGTGTATCCGTCACTCACGCCACCCACCATAAGCAAATCATAAACATATTGCAAACCCTACAGCGGGGATCCCTCACGCTTGCGCGACACGGAGAGCACCATAGGACAGCACCAATAATAAAACATGCAACTCAAACCAATCATGATCACCAATCAACCCATAGGACAAAACGGATCTACTCAAACATCATAGGATAGCCATACATCATTGGGAAATAATATATAGCGTTGAGCACCATGTTTAAGTAGAGATTACCGCAGGGAGAAGAGGTGTTGAAGCGCTGCATAGAGGGGGAGAGAGTTGGTGATGACGGCGGCGAAGTTGTTGGTGTAAATCGTCGTCACGATGATGGCCCCGGTGATGTTCCGGCGCCACCGGGAGAGAGGGGGAGAGATCCTCCCCCCCCCCCCCCCCCGCTCCTTCTTCTTCTTCCTTGACCTCCCTCCTAGATGGGAGGAGGGTTTCCCCTCTGGTCCTTGGCCTCCATGGCGGCGGAGGGGCGTGAGCCCTCCGAGATTGGATCTCTCTCTCTCTTTGTGTTTCCTTTTGTTTCTGCGTTCCTAGATTCTGGACTTTCATCGTTTCTTAAATTCCCGGAGATCCGTACCTCTGATTGGGCTAAAAATTTAACACAATTTTTATACGGATATTAGCTTTCTTGCGGCAAAAGAAGGGCATCAACCTCCTTAAGGGGTGACCACAAGCCACCCTGATGCGGCCAGGGGGGTAGGTCGCGCCCCCTGACTTGTGGTCACCTCGGGCATCGTCTCGCGTTGATTATTTTTCCCAAAAATCAAATATATTCCAAAAAAATCTCCGTAAGTTTTTATCGCGTTTGGAATTCGTTTGGTATGGATATTCGGTGAAACAAAAAACATGCAATAAACAGGAACTGGCACTGGGCACTAGATCAATATGTTAGTCCCAAAAATAGTATAAAAAGTTGCCAAAAATATATGAAAGTTATAGAATATTGGCATGAAACAATCAAAAATTATAGATACGATGGAGATGTATCAATAGTGCGCCTGCCATTCCATTGATATATACCAAACATACTCTGATAGGTACATCCACCAATTATTCTGAAATACAAGGCCACATACTAATATGTGTGGCTTCACAGAATGCGAAGCCACATATATTATTCATGTGGTATTGGTTCTACTGAATCACCAACTATTATCTGCAATGATAATAATACTTGTGTTGCTCATATGTAAACATGTTATATGGGAGTAGTACCACTAAATCATATTGCGCCTAAATTGCAAGGATCACGGGGAATCTCTTCCTAAACTACAACCTATTCAAACATTGCATTACACTCTTTATCCTTTATGAGAGTATGGGTTTACTCTCAAGCTCCTCATTGAGGTTTTAATGAGGAAATATCAATATAAGAATATATGGCATACCTATTACTTTTTCCCTTCGGGATTTTTAACGGACGTATAAAACACATATGAATTGTTCTCTAAACTTACCAATGGGTTTTATCCTTTCAATGTTTCCTCATTTAAGTTATCAAAGAGCCAATTACCAATATATCCTATATCATTTTCTTCATTTTTTCCCACTTGGGTTTTAAGGAATTTTAACAACATATCACATATCATTCTCGTCACATTTCCCATGGGGTTTTTGGGAAGAACTTATCAACTTCAAAGGTCATATGTCATGATTTAAGTTTTCTCCATCGAGTTTTCAAAAGAAGTATACACAACATATTTACTGTTCTCTACAATCTCTAATTGGTAGGAAAGTACCTTTCTACACCTGAGCTCATATGGTTCTGGTGTGAATAGTAAAATAAAGAAAATAGAAAAACATTTCAAAAAATCTGGAATTTATTTGTGGCATACTATAAGAAATGTTGGTTGTGCCTGCCAAATTTCATCACGAAATGACATTGGTGGAAGGCGTAGTAAAAAAACAAAACCAGATCTCCAAAATGTGTTTGAAAGTAACATTTACAAAGCATCAATTTTTTTACCACGCCTTCCACCAATGTCATTTCATTATGAAATTTGGCAGGCACAGCCAACATTTCTTAAAGTATGCCATAAAAAATTAGAATGTTTTAAAAAAATCTATTTTATTTATTTTACTGTTCAAACCATGAGCATATGAGCTCAGGTGTAGAAACTCCAAGTCTTAATTGGTATTCCTTTTACGGTTTTCTCATTCGCATTATCAAAGAGACAACAATCATTATGTGTTGCGCCATTTTCTCCTTATTTTCTCACTGGATGTAAAGGAATTTAACAACATATCATGCACACTACTCACTTCATATTTCCCCACAGGGTTTCTGGAGGAGCTGCTCAAGATAATACATCCTTGTGATCAATAAAAAATACTCTCAAAGTTTTACAAGGGAATCATGCTTTTATCTTTAGCTCCTGCAGATATTTATTTGAATGTGATGATGTTCGAGAGACCAATACTCTTGCTATACGGGAGGGACTCATGCTTGCATTGTAGAGCAACCTACCAATCGATATTGAATCGGGCAATCTGAAAGCGGTTAGGATGGTGCATAGTGGAGATACCAATAGATCAAAATATGTCTTTCTCATAAAGGAGATCAAATATAGTTTAATCGAGCTTCATTTTTGAAGATCACAAAAATGTGCTAGTCATTTTCTAGCAAGTTTTGGAAGATCACAATGGCGAACAGTTGTGTGGCTTGGGTCGGGTCCAAACGAACTTCTTGACATTGCGAGATGTGACTGTAATTCTTGATTTTGAGTAATACAAGTATTATCCCGCAAAAAAGAGTGTATGGGACCAACGCGACACACTCGTGATGTTCCGAGACCTCTATTCACAGTGTGTGTGGCCTGGTCTTAAATCTTACAGATTCCTTAAGACCTTGATTTTTTTTTCGAGAATACGCTGTATTTTTATAGAAGAGGAGAAACAAAGTTTACAAGACACCTACAAAGATGTAAACATCAATGAGGTGACACCGACTCTGAATACAATCTATCACTACTGCCTCACAAGTCACAAATCTACTCAATCCTATTCACAGTGTGTGTCCTGGTCTTAAGTCTTACGGATTCCTTAAGACCTTGATTTTTTTTTCGAGAATACGCTGTATTTTTATACAAGAGAAGAAACAAAGTTTACAAGACACCTACAAGGATGTAAACATCAATGAGGTGACACCGACTCTAAATCTAATCTATCACTACTGCCTCACAAGTCACAAATCTACTCAATCCTATCGCTCTCACACCTGCAAGTTTCGAGAACTTTAGCTCTTCGAGAATTTGTTGCGCTGGACTAGAAGGAGATCTGACTTGTTCTACATGGTTGAAAACTCTCACATTTATTTGCTTCCATAGCATCCATGTTGTGACGATCACTATTGTGTCAAATCCTCGCTCGTACGGTTGCCGAAAGGTGCTTCTTGTCTTCAACCACCACTCCTTAAGGTCTCCCTGACGATCACCTTGGATTTTGACACATTGGAGACGGTGCTACACACATTTAAACGGATATTTATCCTTGTTTTCACCTTTCTTGTGAAATCCCATAGATAAACGCATATAGAAAAAGCAAAGAGAGGTTGATTGACGCGGGATTTTTTCTACACCGAAAATGACAGATTGACCGCGTGGCCTGCAAATTCAGCATTCTGCATAAAAGCCATAGCTTTCTGGTACCACAGAAGTACGTACATACCTGTCGATGTTACCGATGTTCCGTCTATAAATCAATGCCGATCGATCGAGAACTCCATTTTCTGAACCCAAAAGACATCATGATAGGCTCGTTTCGACAAAATGAATCTGCATGCAGCGAATCTGCACCTCGTTCCATCTCCATTTTTGTTGCTACATCAGTTAGCCTCTGGCAGCCCGCCTAGGTAGCTTCCGGACATTACAGAACAAACATTGGATCATCCTACTCCCCGCTGGCCAGGCAGCGATGCCCGTACGTGCCAGTAGCAGCAGCGACGCATTGGCACGGCACGGGCCGGCTGACCGTTCGGTGCCGCGTGCGCTCGTGGCATGACGTGCCACGCAGCAGCCTCTCTCGAACGACCCCCATCCATGCAGACGCGGCGCCGCTTGGACCACGCCTTCGTCGCCTGCGAAACCTGCTAAAACTGGTCCATCCCGCGGCGCAGAGGTGCAAACCCATATCTCCATCGGCACAGGATAAGTAGTACAGTTCGACCGGCACCGTGCTACTCCGGCACTCCTGGCTCGCCCTGTGCTGCTATCGCTCGCCACAACTTGGCTATTCAGTTCAGCTTCCAGTTCAGTGGTGTCTCTTCATGCCGACGGCGCTCGGGGGGCTGTTCGGCACGGCAGCGGTGGCCGTGGCCGTGTCGGTGGCGGTCCACGTCGTGCTCAACTGCCCCATCCAGCCGGTCCCGTCGCCGCCGCCGCCCGCCAAGCGCTACGCACCTAATAACCTCCTCCATGTCAGTCGTTCGTTCCTTGCCACGCCGCCCCCGTGTACTAGAGTAATCTTGCCGTGTCGCGCCGTGTACCGGTGGCCTGATGGTCTGGTATATGCAGGGGCTGGAGAAGCTGGGGGAAGGGCGGCTGAGCGCGCCGGAGGACGTGTACGTGGACGCGGCGGCGGGCGGGACGGTGTACACGGCGACGAGGGACGGGTGGCTGCAAAGGATGCACCCCAACGGGTCGTGGGAGCAGTGGCGGTTCGTCGGCGGCACGGGCCTTCTCGGCATCGCGCCCTCCGCCGACGGCGGCATGCTTGTCTGCGACGCCGACAAGGTACGCGCGCACGCACGCGCAGCAGGATCGATCGCCCGGCGCCGGCCGTTGCATGCGCCCGCGTGACAGAATCGTTCGTGCGAACAACCATTTTCAACTGTTCGAAAATTTCTTTATTGGTGTGGATTTGCCAGGGACTGCTGAGAGTTGAAGAGGACCGTGTGACCATTCTCGCCTCGACGGTCGAAGGCTCCACGATCAGGTTCGCCGACGAGGCGATCGAGGCGTCCGACGGCACGGTCTACTTCAGCGACGCCAGCACCAGGTTCGGCTTCGACCGGTGGTTCCTCGCCTACGTGGAGTCCCACCCCACCGGCCGCCTCCTCAAGTACGACCCCAGCACCGGCAAGGCGTCCGTCGCGCTCGACAACCTCGCCTTCGCCAACGGCGTCGCCCTGTCGCAGGACGAGGCCTTCGTCGTCGTCTGCGAGACAGCGGGGTAGGGTACCTGGACAATCTCCATGTCCATCTCACACGCCCTCCCGGCAGTTCACTCTACTGAGTCTGCGGCCGGCCTCGGGCTCCATGGTCAGGTGACCAGTCAAATTGTGTGAGGTGCAGGTTCAGATGCACGAGGCTGTGGCTGAAGGGGGACAAGGCCGGCAAGGCGGAGACGTTCGTCGACGGCCTTCCGGGGTCTCCGGACAACATCCAACTAGCGCCAGACGGCTCCTTCTGGATCGCCCTTATCCAGGTTAATTCAATTAGTGCACACCTCAGCTCACCAACACCAACCTGGATACCATACCAGCTCAATCATCTGACGAACAAACGTCTCATCACTCTTGGTTGCTCAATCTGCATGCAGAGGTCGCCGTGGCTAGACCTGGTCATGCGCTCGACGCTGACGAAGCGAGTCGTGGCCTCGTTCCCGGCGCTGCTGGACGCGATCCACGCGACGGGGAAGGGGGCGATGGTGGCGCAGGTGTCGGAGGACGGCGAGGTCCTCCGCGTGCTCGACGACTCCCAAGGGAAGGTGATCAACTTCATCACCTCAGTGACGGAGTTCGACGGACACCTCTTCTTCGGAAGCCTCGCGACGAACTTCGTGGGCAGGCTATCTCTTGCCAAGGTGGCAGTGGCACAGGCACAGGGGCAGGGGCAGGGCCAGGGCCAGGCGGCGGCGTCTTCCTAGTTCCTAGACGGTTTAGTTTCATCACATCCATCGCCGTCGGAATAATAAAGGCATCCTGTAGATGATGACAGATTCAGCACTGTGTCATGCACGGCTCCGCCGTAAGCAGTCAGATAGTACTGTCAGTTATAATGGTTTCAGAATTCAGTGATTTGTAAAAGACTCAAATGACCGACGTATGAGCAGGTTTGTTTCGACTTTTGTGTCTGCCTGATTGGAATGAGATACCACGCTAAAACGCTACCGACTGGGAAAAATTGCAGCCCTATCAATCTGATGACAAAATTCACATATTACTGGCCTTCTCCAGCCAGGATGTTCTGCTCTGCACGCGGGTTTTTGTAGATGCGCCTCAACACAGTTCGGAACGTCGGATACTTCTTCCTGACAACCCCCACCTGGAGCATAAATTTCACTTGCATTGCTCAGTAAAAGGTGATGCGCAAAATACAGTAGCATATCCGTAGATACTACTGCTACAACATTAATTAATTTCAATTGCATTTACCTCGATGTCATGGCCTTGGTTATTATCCTCCAGGACGTGTCGCAGTGCAGACACTGCCATCTGGAAATAAAGAGAGGAAGATAAATCACAATGGGTTTGAACTTTGAAGTACCACCAGGTCGGGAAGACTTTGAGACTACAAATAAGCCAGCTCTGCTATTTTGGAAGCGCAGGGAACCAAACTGAGATTCATAGACAAACAACTATAATTAACACCATGATCAGTTCAAGCTGCTGCTGCACAGATAAATGTGCAAAAAAAAAAATGACAATCCAAATAGATCATGCCAGCCGCAACTTCACGAGTGTTCAAAGAAAACAAACGAAGAAATAATCTCCTGAACTAATATGCTATACAACTTCCGATGCTTGACCCGAATGATTTCCTCGGAAACCACAAGTAGGAACAATGAAATAGTTGATGGCCTGCTGTCTGCTTTCTTAGTAAATGGCAGTACTACTGTTAATAATATGTCAGCCAGCTATTAATAAATCAACTGAACAAGCTACAGGCTTTGTGAAAATACATTAGGACTTAGCAGTACCATCACCTCGTGGACCATCATTTTTATCTGCGTTTCCTTGTAGTACGAGGTTTTGTATACGATAATTATGCTTGCTCTTCGATAATACTGTTAATGTTATGCACTTATGCTCACCTCCATCGTTTCCTGGAATGATAAAGAAGAATTGCCCGCCATTTCTTTCTCGAGAAACTCGATAGCTTCCTGATCCTTGAGACCTGCGCTGGTTGCCTGAGGAAAGGACATCAGGGAATCTAGTTATGGTTTCAGAATTTAGAACTCAGTTATTTCGACCATAGAGGCTGTCTGCAACTAATTTATGCATGGTGTCTTATGGAAAAAATTTAGCCATCCATATTACTGCTTGAGAATAAATAAATAATCATCGGCAGAACATGCAACTCTTGCATTTTGATGAATACAAATTCATGAGCACAGCACAAAATTCTTTGAATACCTTGTGGCCAAAGACTTGTCCAGCAGGGTCACATGTAAAGAGCTCTGGAGTCCCTTTCTCTTCATCAATTCCCACGACCGTAGCAACTATGAAGGAGATTAAAAGGATTGGACTATAACCAATACAACCTTTAGAACATAAGGAAAACACAATAGCCGGCAAGTTTCACCACTCTCTGGTACACAAAGTGCTCCAGTCAGAAGAAGTAGGACTAACCGACTCTATAAGGTCTCATGCCAGCATGCTGGGTGCGGACTTGTGCTCTGTCTCCCAGCCTACAAACAAGCAAAACACAATTGATTAAACGTAAAACATCGTGTGAATTGAATATAGCTACCATAATAGCTGGCAAGTTTCACCACTCTGGTACACATAGTCAGAAAAACATTCTGCCAAGTTACTGAACAAAGGGGAGTGTACACATAGCTTAGCAACAGATGGTGGAAAATGTTCTCATCATTTTTTTCGTAATGCCTGCAACCTGAGAACTGAATACGTGCTGGCAAATATTGTTTTTGTTTTCATCTGCGTCATAGCAAATCTTACCATTGCGCCAACATCTTAGGAGACATTTCATATCCCCACTTGTAACGGAACTCTGCAGCTTCGTTCCTTGCCTGCTGAGCTAATGCTCTCCCATCAGCTTTAATGAAGAAAAAGCCCGTCAATAATCCAGAAGTAGACAGACAAAATGGCAGAGTATCATCATGCCCTGCTAATTCTGTTGACCTCAGTATTCCACGTAATGCTGTACTTAAGGCATATGTAGTTATTTCAGAATTAAAGTTCAGATTAAGGACCAGGATAATTAATTGCTAGTTTCAAAACCATCATAGACGTTCAATTGTAAACCATGACATGATCTGGAGCTCAGAAGTAAAAGGAGGTACTAAATCAACAGTCCAGTGCAATCATAATAAGGATCAAAACTAGTCAGATAGATTAACTAAACTTACCCAAGGTAACACCCAGTTAAAAATCACGATTCATGCTGCAACACTATACCGGTACCACAGCACAGAACTGGTTCACATCGGCAAAACCAGACAAGATTAGGAGTTCCCACATTAAGGAATTGGGTGACATAATTACGTACGATGTATGCCCACGGTTTCAGACCTTCGAATGGACCATCATGCACAAATCACAATAGTACCCAACCTGATCCAACTTGAAAAACAAAAGTTACTCCCAGGTCTGCCACGCATCCCAGAAGTGCACAGTTCAATGAATGTGTATACAGAGTGTTCTAGCAAGTACTTCCGGATGGAAAATAAAACCCTCCATAGCAAGTTCTAGCAAGTACTCGATCTCGCAAGTCGCAATGCAGCTGCGAATTAATCACCAGTGGGATCAAATTGCGTGCACGGCATTATCACACATGAGATTAGAACTGCAAGCAGAGAGAATCAGTCACCTGGCATCCCCGTGGCGAGCATACCAAGCCGCTTGGTGATCTGGAACAGGCGCGTGAAGCCGGGGTCCGCTGAGTCCAGCAACGGGTCCTGAAACGCAGCGAGCACGTACGGCGCCACCGGTTACTCCCCAAAATCACGAGATCACCATTCACCGTTACTGGCCAGCGCGCACGCACTCACCGCCGGTGCCTTGGCCCGCTGGGTGATGACGCAGACGGAGTCGGCGCCGCGCACGGCGATGGATGTGATCCCCTCCAGCTTCACGGATTTGCAGGCGTAATCTGCGACGGGCAGAACAGGCAGGTCGTCACGGAGCCAGAGCAAGGGAGGCGGCAGCGCGGGGGCGGAGCTCGATTTCGGGGGTGCGAGAAGCGTGCGTGCGTACTAACCGACTTGGAAGACGCGGCCCTCGGGGGAGAAGACGGTGATGCGGCGGTCGTAGCGCGGGGACTTCGCCGCGCTGCGGCGGCGGCTGCTGCTGCTTTCGCCGACGCTGCCGGACATCGCCGCTTTCAGCTCCGGCGAGGCGCGTGCGCTGCTGCTGGCAGGGGGTGAGGGGTGGGGAGGAGGCCGGAGGAAGCGGCCTGTGTCGTACGGCGGTGCGGGTTTTCTTCTTGGGGTGAAAGAAAGAGGCGGCGCTTCGCTTCACTCGCTGCCGCCACTCGCTCCGCGGCCCACCTTACTATCGACCGATTTGCTCACCTGCTTGCAGCCCAAGTGCGCCCGATTCTCGTGGACCCGCGTCACAGAAAGAGCCTGGGCCGGTTTCTCAAACCAAAATAGAGTTTGGGCCTGCACGGCCCTGGTATCCTCCATCTCACTCACAGAAAAAATGGGAGCCATAATCGTAGGCAGAGACACATTAAAACAAGGACGAGCATCTACCTTAGGGTTCCGTAATTTGCGCAGGGGCGATCTGGAGGCGATTCGATCTACATTAGGGTTCGTCGGCTCCCTCGCGTTCCCTGGCGTCAATTCACCTTAGTCGATGGGCTCCCGTTCGTCCTGTGATTACGACAAGCCTAGGTTTTCCTCTTCCACCAAAAGCCTTTCGTGGGTGCCTAGGTCTCACGATCGTACAAACACAAAACCCTAGTAACCAAGGTACGGCGAGGGGAGGTATAAGGGATGGAGGATGTGAAGGGGATGCTGAGGGGGCTTCGGTTGTCGGAGGCAAAGAAGAAGGGTTTGAAGTTGAAAGAGGTGGAGACGGAGAAGGCGCTTGGCAGGGCAGAGGATGATCCACAGGCGGTGGGGAAGTTGTTTTCGAAGAAACCAGTGCATGCGAGTGTGATTGGCAATACATTGGACAGGATTTGGTGCCCGATCAAGGGGGTGGATTGCAAGGAGATAGAGGATAATATTTTCTTGTTCACGTTTCGACAAGCATCAGGTTAGAGGAGAGCTTTGGATGATGGACCATGGTGGTTCGACAAGGAGCTGTTGGTTATGGAAGCCTTTTGACCCAAAAAAAACCGTGGAAGAATATGATTTCAATCTGATTCCCGTGTGGGTGAGGGTGTTTGGGCTCCCACTTGGATCTATGAATAAGGCAACTGGCAAACTGATCGGGAAGGATTTTCACGAACTGTTGGAGGTGGATGTTGGGCGTGATGGGAAATTAGTTGGAAAGTACCTATGGATCAAGGTGATACTCAATATCCAACAATCGTTGATGAGGGGCTTTTTGCTAGACATGTAGAAGGAGGATGGCCAAGGGGATGTAGATATGGTTGATCAAGCACATTCTAAGAAAAAGAAAAAGGTCCTTTGGTGTAGGTTTGAATATGAACACATGCCAAACTTCTGTTATACTTGTGACATAGTGGGCCATGGTGAGAAGGAATGCGTGCAGAATCCCACTAAGGGTGAAGCACCCCAGTTTGGTCCCTGGCTGGGAGTAGAGGAAACCATAAGAAAGTTAGATGATGGCGGGAAGGGAAAATGGGGAGCTCGAAGAGGAAGAGATGGGAGTAGGAGCTGGAGTGGGGGACGAGGGGGTAGTGATGCATCTGAATTTGGAGGTAGGATAAGCTCTAAGGGGGTAGAGGGAATGGTTCTGCAGGCAGTGATGCGCCGTGGTGGCGTAAGGAAAGAATGAACTCAGGAAGCCAGAGCCATAGAGATGGTGCAGATGACAAGGAGGTTACCAACCCGCTAAAGAAGAAGAACGCAGAGGAGCAGGCCCAGGAAACTGATCCGTCTCCAACGTATCTATAATTTTTGATTGTTCCATGCTATTATATTATCTGTTTTGCATGTTTTATATGCATTAGTATGCTATTTTATATTATTTTTGGGACTAGCCTATTAATCTAGAGCCTAGTGTCAGTTCTTGTTTTTTCCTTGTTTTTGAGATTTGTAGATAAGGAATATTAAACGAAGTCCAAACGGAATAAAACCTTCGGAAGGAATTTTTCTGGAATGAAAGGAAACCAGGAGACTTGAGAACCAAGGCAAGGGAGCCACCATGGGGCCACAAGCTCTATCACACATAAGCCTTATTATATCTTCCTCAAAATAGTCACTATACCTACCTATTATGGCATTTCCATAGTCATTCTGAGATACATTGCCATGCAACTTCCACCATGTAGTTTTTCATGACTTGCATCATCACTTCATATTGCATATAGAGTCATACTTTGTCATAGGTATCGAGTTGTAATTTTCCTTTTTTGAGTTATAAGTAAATAAAAGTGTGATGATTTTTCATTAATAGAGCATTATTCCGTGAGAGAAAAGGATGATGGAGGCTATGACTCCCTCACAAGTTGGGATGAGTATCCGGACTTTACAAAAAATAAAAGAGGCCAGCGAAGCCCAAACAAAAAATAAACGAGGCCAAAGAAGCCCACCAAAAAATGAGAGAAAGAGAGAAAGGACGATTTCTACTACCTCTTTCCACACTTGTGCTTCAAAGTAGCACCATGATCTTCACGATAGAGAGTCTCCTATTTTGTCACTTTCATATAACTAGTGGATATTCATTTTGCACGACCACTTAGTTTTCTTTTTTGAGCTTTCATACACTTATAACTTTAAGTGCATTTGTTGCATGGCAATCCTTACTCACTCACAATGATATCTATTGATGGGCATCTCCATAGCCCGTTGATACGCCTAGTTGATGTGAGACTATCTTCTCCTTTTTTCTCCTTGCACCTCCTCCATATTCTATTCCACCTATAATGCTATATCCATGGCTCATGCTCATGTATTGCGTGAGAGTTGAAAAGGTTTGAGAACAACAAAAGTGTGAAACAATTGCTTGACTTGTTCGTCGGGGTTGTGCATGATTTAGATACTTTGTGTGGGGAAGATGGAGCATAGCCAGACCATATGATTTTGTAGGGATAACTTTCTAAGGCCATGTTATTTCGAAAGGACACGACTACCTTGTTCGTGTGCTCAAAGTATTATTATTTTTATGTCAATATTAGACTATTGTTTTGAATCTTACGGATCTGAATATTCATGTCACAGTAAACAATATTACATTGATAAATATGTTAGGTAGCATTCCACATCAAAAAAATTGTTTTTATCATTTACCTACTCGAGGACGAGCAGGAATTAAGCTTGGGATGCTGATACGTCTCCAACGAATCTATAATTTTTGATTGTTCCATGCTATTATATTATATGTTTTGGATGTTTAATATGCATTAATATGCTATTTTATATTATTTTTGTGACTAACCTATTAATCTAGAGCCTAGTGCCAATTTTTGTTTTTTCCTTGTTTTTGAGATTTGTAGATAAGGAATATTAAATGGAGTCCAAACGGAATAAAACCTTCGGCAGGAATTTTTCTTGAACGAAAGGAAACCAAGAGACTTGAGAACCAAGGCAGGGGAGCCACCATGGGGCCAAAAGCCCTAGGGGCGCGCCCAGGGGGGTAGGGCGCGTCGGGCAGGCTTGTGGCCCCACGACCGCTCTCCTAACCCTAATCTTCGGCCTATAAATTCCCAAATATTCCATCTGTTGGAAATATGCCCTAGAGGCAATAATAAAATGGTTATTATTGTATTTCCTAGTTCATGATAATTGTCTATTGTTCATGCTATAATTGTGTTAACCGGAAACCGTAATACATGTGTGAATACATAGACCACAACATGTCCCTAGTGAGCCTCTAGTTGACTAGCTCGTTGATCAATAGATGGTCACGGTTTCATGACCATGGACATTGGATGTCATTGATAACGGGATCACATCATTAGGAGAATGATGTGATGGACAAGACCTAATCCTAAGCATAGCACAAGATCGTGTAGTTCGTTTGCTAAAGCTTTCCAATGTCAAGTATCGTTTCCTTAGACCATGAGATTGTGCAACTCCCGGATACCGTAGGAATGCTTTGGGTGTGCCAAACGTCACAACATAACTGGGTGGCTATAAAGGTGCACTACGGGTATCTCCGAAAGTGTCTGTTGGGTTGGAACGAATCGAGATTGGGATTTGTCACTCCGTGTGACGAGAGGTATCTCTGGGCCCACTCGGTAAGACATCATCATAATGAGCTCAATGTCACTAAGGAATTAGCCACGGGATGATGTATTATGAAACGAGTAAAGAGACTTGCCGGTAACGATATTGAACAAGGTATAGAGAGACCGACGATCGAATCTCGCGCAAGTATCATACCGATAGACAAAGGGAATTGCATACGGGATTGATTGAATCCCCGACTCGTGGTTCATCCGATGAAATCATCATTGAGCATGTGGGATCCAACATGGGTATCCAGATCCCGCTGTTGGTTATTGACTAGAGAGGTGTCTCGGTCATGTCTACGTGTCTCCCGAACCCGTAGGGTCTACACACTTAAGGTTCGATGACGCTAGGGTTATAGGGAAATGGTATACGTGATTACCGAAGGTTGTTTGGAGTCCCGGATGAGATCCCGGATGTCACGAGAAGCTCCGGAATGGTCCAGAGTTAAAGATTGATATATAGGAAGTCCAGTTTTGGTCATCGAAAAGTTTTCGGGCTCATCGGTAGTGTACCGGGAGTGCCGGGAGGGTGCCGGAGGACCCCCGGGAGGGGTGTGACGACCATAGAACTTTGTGGACCCTTAGAGGAGGTGTGTCAGCCCTTAGTGGGCTGGCCAAGACCTTCTAGAAAGGCCCATGCGGCTGGGATCAAGAGATAAAGGGCAAAAGGATTTAAAAGGAGGAGATTCACCTCCCTTGTGGGAGGTGGACTCTTCCCCACCTTCGGCCGAAGCTCTCCTCCTTGGAGGAGGGTCCAAGGCAGACCTCCCTCTCCCTCCTCCTATATATATGCAAACGTTTGGGCTGATTTGAGACACGACTTCTCTCTCTCTCTCTCGGCGCAGCCCTACCCTTCCTCTTCCTCGTTCTCCGTAGCGCTTGGCGAAGCCCTGCCGGAGTCGACGTAGCTCCACCGTCACCATGCCGTCGTGCTGCCGGAGCTCTCCCTCAACCTCTCCTTCCTCCTTGCTGGATCAAGTCATAGGAGATGTCATCGGGCTGCACGTGTGTTGAACGCGGAGGCGCCGTTGTTCGGCGCTGAGATCGGAATCCACCGCGATCTGAATCGCTGCGAGTACGACTCCACCAACCGTGTTCTTGTAACGCTTCCGCTTAGCAATCTTCAAAGGTATGAAGATGCAATCTCTCCCCTCTCGTTGCTAGTTTCTCCATAGATAGATCTTGGTGACACGTAGGAAATGTTTTGATTTACTACTACGTCTCCCAACAGTGGCATCATGAGCTAGGTCTATGCGTAGAATCTATGCACGAGTAGAACACAAGTTGTTGTGGGCGTCGATTTTGTTAATTTGCTTACCACTACTAGTATTATCTTGATTTGGCGGTATTGTGGGATGAAGCGGCCTGGACCGACTTTACACGTACGCTTACATGAGACTGGTTCCACCGCCTGACATGCACTTGTTGCATAAGGTGGCTAGCGGGTGTCTGTCTCTCCCATCTTAGTCGGATTGGATTCAATGAAAAGGGTCCTTATGAAGGGTAAATATCAACTGGCATATCACGTTGTGGTTTTGGCATAGGTAAGAAACGTTCTTGCTAGTAACCTATAGCATCCACGTAAAAACTTGCAACTACAAATTAGAGGACGTCTAACTTGTTTTTTCAGCATATGCCTTGTGATGTGATATGGCCAAAGGATGTGATGTGATGCATTGTGATGTATGAGATTGATCATGTTCTTGTAATAGGATTCATGACTTGCATGTCGATGAGTATGACAACCGGCAGGAGCCATAGGAGTTGTCTTATTTTATTGTATGACCTGCGTGTCAATCATAAACGCCATGTAATTACTTTACTTTATTGCTAAACGTTGGCCATAGTAGTAGAAGTAATAGTTGGCGAGACAACTTCATGAAGACACAATGATGGAGATCATGATGATGGAGATCATGGTGTCGTGCCGGTGACAGTGATGATCATGGTGCCCCGAAGATGGAGATCAAAGGACCAAGATGATAATGGCCATATCATGTCACTATATTGATTGCGTGTGATTTTATCATGTTTACATCTTATTTTCTTAGAACGACGGTAGTAAATAAGATGATCTCTCAATAAAATTTCAAGAAAAGTGTTCACCCTAACTGTGCACCGTTGATAAGGATCGTTGTTCCGAAGCACCACATGATGATCGGGTGTGATAGGCTCTAACGTTCGCATACAACGGGTGTAAGCCAGATTTACACACGCAAAACACTTAGGTTGACTTGACGAGCCTAGCATGTACAGACATGGCCTCGGAACACGGAAGACCGAAAGGTCGAACATGAGTCGTATAGAAGATACGATCAACATGGAGATGTTCACCATGGATGACTAGTCCGTCTCACGTGATGATCGGACACGGGCTAGTTGACATGGATCATGTGTCACTTGGATGACTAGAGAGATGTCTATCTAAGTGGGAGTTCATTAAATAATTTGATTATGTGAACTTAATTATCATGAACTTAGTCTAAAATTGTCTTTACAATCTATATTGTAGATCCAATGGCCAACGCGAATGTCACCCTAAATTTCAACGCGTTCCTAGAGAAAACCAAGCTGAAAGATGATGGAAGCAACTATGCGGACTGGGTCCGTAGCTTGAGGATCATCCTCATAGCTTCCAAGAAATTGTATGTCCTTGATGCACCACTAGGTGACCCACCCCTTCTCCCAGCAGAGCAAGACGTTGCGAACGCTTGGCATTCTCGCTACGATGCTTACTCCCTTGTTCAGTGCGGCATGCTTTATAGTTTAGAACCGGGGCTCCAAAAGCATTTTGAGCAACACGGAGCATATGAGATGTTCCAAGAGCTGAAACTGGTTTTCCAAGCTCATGCCCGGGTCGAGAGATATGACGTCTCCGACAAGTTCTTCAGCTGTAAGATGGAGGAGAAGAGTTCTGTCAGTGAGCACATCCTCAAGATGTCTGGGCTACACAACCGCTTGACTCAGTTGGGAGTTAATCTCCCGGATGACTCGGTCATTGACAGAATCCTCCAGTCGCTTCCACCTAGCTACAAGAGCTTTGTGATGAACTACAACATGCAAGGGATGGAGAAGTCCATTCCTGAGTTGTACTCGATGCTGAAATCAACAGAGGTCGAGATCAAAAAGGAGCATCAAGTGTTGATGGTGAATAAGACCACTAGTTTCAAGAAAGGCAAGGGTAGGAAGAACTTCAAGAAGGACGACAAAGCTGTTGCCGCGCCTGGTAAGCAAGTTGCCGGGAAGAAGAAGAACAAGAATGGACCCAAGCCTGAGACTGAGTGTTTTTATTGCAAGGGTACCGGTCACTGGAAGCGGAACTACCCCAAGTACTTAGCGGATAAGAAGGACGACAATGTTAAAGGTATATGTGATATACTTGTTATTGATGTGTACCTAACCAGCGCTCGTAGTAGCTCTTGGGTATTTGATACCGGTGCAGTTGCTCACATTTGTAACTCCAAGCAGGAGCTGCGGAATAAGCGGAGGCTTGGAAAGGACGAGGTGACGATGCGCGTCGAGAATGGTTCCAAGGTCGATGTGATCGCCGTCGGCACGCTACCTCTACATCTACCTTCGAGATTAGTGTTAAACCTTAATAATTGTTATTTAGTACCAGCTTTGAGCATGAACATTGTATCTGGATCTCGCTTGATGCGAGATGGCTACTCATTTAAATATGAGAATAATGGTTGTTCTATTTATATGAGAGAGATGTTTTATGGTCATGCCCCGCTGGTCAATGGTTTATTTTTGATGAATCTCGAACGTGATGTTACACATGTCCATAGTGTGAGTACCAAAAAGTGTAAGGTTGATAACGATAGTCCCACTTACATGTGGCACTGCCGCCTTGGTCATATTGGTGTCAAACGCATGAAGAAGCTCCATACTGATGGACTTTTGGAGTCTCTTGATTTCGAATCATTTGACACGTGTGAACCGTGCCTCATGGGAAAAGATGACCAAGACTCCATTCTCCGGAACAATGGAGCAAGCAACTGACTTGTTGGAAATAATACATACCGATGTATGCGGTCCAATGAGTGTCGAGGCTCGTGGTCGCTACCGTTATGTTCTCACCCTCACTGATGACTTGAGTAGATATGGGTATGTCTACTTAATGAAACATAAGTCTGAAACTTTTGAAAGGTTCAAGGGATTTCAGAGTGAGGTAGAGAATCAACGTGACAGGAAAATAAAGTGCCTACGATCTGATCGTGGCGGAGAATATTTAAGTCACGAGTTTGGCACGCACCTAAGGAAAAGTGGAATTGTTTCACAACTCACGCCGCCTGGCACACCTCAGCGAAATGGTGTGTCTGAATGTCGTAATCGCACTCTATTAGATATGGTACGATCTATGATGTCTCTTACAGACTTACCGCTATCATTTTGGGGATATGCATTAGAGACTGTCGCATTCACTTTAAATAGGGCACCGTCAAAATCCGTTGAGACGACACCGTATGAATTATGGTTTGGAAAGAAACCTAAGCTGTCGTTTCTAAAAGTTTGGGGATTCGATGCTTATGTGAAGAAACTTCAACCTGAGAAGCTCGAACCCAAAGCGGAAAAGTGCGTCTTCATAGGATATCCCAAAGAGACTATTGGGTATCCCTTCTACCTCAGATCCGAAGGTAAAGTCTTTGTCGCCAAGAATGGATCCTTTCTCGAGAAAGAGTTTCTCTCGAAAAAAGTAAGTGGGAGGAAAATAGAACTTGATGAGGTAATTGTACCTCCACTTGAACCGGAGAGTAGCGCAGCACGGGAAGTTGTTTCTGTGGAGCCTACACCGGCTAGAGAGGAAGTTAATGATGATGATCATGAAACTTCAGATCAAGTTACTATTGAATGTCGATGGTCCACTAGGACACATTCCGCACCAGAGTGGTACGGCAACCCTGTCCTGGAGATCATGTTGTTGGACAACAGTGAACCTTCAAACTATGAAGAAGCAATGGCGGGCCCGGATTCCAACAAATGGCTTGAGGCCATGAAATCCGAGATAGGATCCATGTATGAAAACAAAGTATGGACTTTGGTGGACTTGCCTGATGATAAGCGAGCCATGGAAAATAAATGGATCTTTAAGAAGAAGACTGACGCGGATGGTAATGTGACCGTCTATAAGGCTCGGCTTGTCGCTAAGGGTTATCGACAAGTTCAAGGATTTGACTACGATGAGACTTTCTCACCCGTAGCGATGCTGAAGTCTGTCCGAATCATGTTAGCAATTGCCGCATTTTATGATTATGAGATCTGGCAAATGGACGTCAAAACGGCATTCCTTAATGGTTTCCTTAAGGAAGAACTGTATATGATGCAGCTGGAAGGTTTTGTCGATCCTAAAGATGCTAACAAAGTATGCAAGCTCCAACACTCCATCTATGGGCTGATGCAAGCATCTCGGAGTTGGAACATTCGCTTTAATGAGGTGATTAAAGCGTTTGGATTTGTACAGGTTTATGAGAACCCTATATTTACAAGAAAGTGAGTGGGAGCTCTGTAGCATTTCTCATATTATATGTGGATGACATACTGATAATGGGAAATGATATAGAACTCTTGGAAAGTGTAAAGGCCTACTTGAATAAGTGTTTTTCAATAAAGGACCTTGGAGAAGCTGCTTACATATTAGGTATTAAGATCTATAGAGATAGATCGAGACGCCTCATAGGTCTTTCAAAAAGCACATACCTTGACAAGATATTGAAGAAGTTCAATATGGATCAGTCCAAGAAGGGGTTCTTGCCTGTGTTACAAGGTGTGAGATTGAGTACGACTCAATGCCCGACCACGGCAAAGGATAGAGAAGAGATGAGTGTCATCCCCTATGCTTAAGCTATAGGCTCTATTATGTATGCCATGCTGTGTACCAGACCTGATGTGAACCTTGCCATAAGTTTGGTAGGGAGGTACCAAAGTGATCCCAGAGCGGAACACTGGACAGCGGTCAAGAATATCCTGAAGTACCTGAAAAGGACAAAGGACATGTTTCTCGTATATGGAGGTGTCGAAGAGCTCGTCGTAAAGGGTTACGTCGATGCTAGCTTCGACACAGATCCGGACGACTCCAAGTCGCAAACCGGATACGTGTATATTTTGAACGGAGGGGCAGTCAGCTGGTGTAGTAGCAAGCAAAGCGTCGTGGCGGCATCTACATGTGAAGCGGAGTACATAGCTGCTTCGGAAGCAGCAAAGGAAGGAGTCTGGATGAAGGAGTTCATCACCGATCTAGGAGTAATTCCAAGTGCGTTGGGCCCGATGACTCTATTATGTGACAACACTGGAGCTATTGCCCTTGCGAAGGAGCCCAGGTTTCACAAGAAGACAAGACACATCAAGCGTCACTTCAACTCCATCCGTGATTACATTCAGGAGGGAGATATAGATATTTGTAAAGTGCATACGAATCTGAATGTCGCAGATCCGTTGACTAAACCTCTCTCACGAGCAAAACATGATCAACACCGGAATGCTATGGGTGTACGATTCATCAAAATGTAACTAGATTATTGACTCTAGTGCAAGTGGGAGACTGTTGGAAATATGCCCTAGAGGCAATAAGAAAATGGTTATTATTGTATTTCCTAGTTCATGATAATTGTCTATTGTTCATGCTATAATTGTGTTAACCGGAAACCGTAATACATGTGTGAATACATAGACCACAACATGTCCCTAGTGAGCCTCTAGTTGACTAGCTCTTTGATCAATAGATGGTCGTGGTTTCATGACCATGGACATTGGATGTCGTCGATAACGGGATCACATCATTAGGAGAATGATGTGATGGACAAGACCCAATCCTAAGCATAGCACAAGATCGTGTAGTTCGTTGCTAAAGCTTTTCAATGTCAAGTATCGTTTCCTTAGACCATGAGATTGTGCAACTCCCGGATACCGTAGGAATGCTTTGGGTGTGCCAAACGTCACAACGTAACTGGGTGGCTATAAAGGTGCACTACGGGTATCTCTGAAAGTGTCTGTTGGGTTGGAACGAATCGAGACTAGGATTTGTCACTCCGTGTGACGGCGAGGTATCTCTGGGCCCACTCGGTAAGACATCATCATAATGAGCTCAATGTGACTAAGGATTTAGCCATGGGATGATGTATTACGGAACGAGTAAAGAGACTTGCCGGTAACGAGATTGAACAAGGTATAGAGAGACCGACGATCGAATCTCGCGCAAGTATCATACCGATAGACAAAGGGAATTGCATACGGGATTGATTGAATCCCCGACATCGTGGTTCATCCGATGAAATCATCATTGAGCATGTGGGATCCAACATGGGTATCCAGATCCCGCTGTTGGTTATTGACCGGAGAGGTGTCTCGGTCATGTCTACGTGTCTGCCGAACCCGTAGGGTCTACACACTTAAGGTTCGATGACGCTAGGGTTATAGGGAAATGGTATACGTGATTACCGAAGGTTATTCGGAGTCCTGAATGAGATCCCGGACGTCACGAGGAGCTTCGGAATGGTCCAGAGGTAAAGATTGATATATAGGAAGTCCAGTTTTGGTCACCGGAAAGTTTTCGGGCTCATCGGTAGTATACCGGGAGTGCCGGGAGGGTGCCGGAGGACCCCCGGGAGGGGTGTGACGACCATAGGACTTTGTGGGCCCTTAGAGGTGGTGTGCCAGCCCTTAGTAGGCTGGACAAGACCTTCTAGAAAGGCCCATGCGGCTGGGATCAAGAGATAAAGGGCAAAAGGATTTAAAAGGAGGAGATCCACCTCCCCTGTGGGAGGTGGACTCTTCCCCACCTTCGACCGAAGCTCTCCTCCTTGGAGGAGGGGCCAAGGCAGCCCTTCCTCTCCCTCCTCCTATATATATGAAAGGGTTTGGGCTGATTTGAGACACGACTTCTCTCTCTCTCGGCGCAGCCCTACCCTTCCTCTTCCTCGTTCTCCGTAGCGCTTGGCGAAGCCCTGCCGAAGTCCACGTAGCTCCACCGTCACCACGGCGCCATACTGCCGGAGCTCTCCCTCAACCTCTCCTTCCTCCTTGCTGGATCAAGGCATAGGAGACGTCATCGGGTTGCACGTGTGTTGAATGCGGAGGCGCCGTTGTTCGGCGCTGAGATCGGAATCCACCGCGATCTGAATCGTTGCGAGTACGACTCCACCAACCGCGTTCTTGTAACGCTTCCGCTTAGAAATCTTCAAAGGTATGAAGATGCAATCCCTCCCCTCTCGTTGCTGGTTTCTCCATAGATAGACCTTGGTGACACGTAGGAAATTTTTTGATTTACTACTACGTCTCCCAACACCATCATTATCAGAACAAGCCACGAAAACACTTTTTCGCCGCCAGAAGCCTCCGTTCCCGAGATATCCAATCTTGGAGCCTTTTCCGGTAATCCGCCGGAGGGGGATTCAATCACGGAAGGCATCTACATGAACTCCATTGCCCCTTCGATGATGCGTGAGTAGTTCACCATAGACCTTTGGGTCCATAGCTAGTAGCTAGATGGCTTCTTCTCTCTCTTTTCTCTTCAATACCATATTCTTCATGATCTTCATGGAGATCTATCCGATGCAATACTCTTTTGTGGTGTGTTTGTCGAGATCCGATGAATTGTGGGTTTATGTTCAGATTATCCATGAATATTATTTGAGTCTTTCCTGAATTCTTATATGCATGATTTCATATCTTTGCAAGTCTCTTTGAGTTATTGGTTTGGTTTGGCGAACTAGATTGGTAATTCTTGCAATAGGAGAAGTGCTTAGTTTTGGGTTCAATCTTGCGGTGTCCTCACCCAGTGACAAAGTAGGGGTAGCGAGGCACGTATTGTATTGTTGTCATCAAGGATAAAAAGATGGGGTTTTCATCATATTGCTTGAGTCTATCCCTCTACATCATGTCATCTTACCTAATGCGTTACTCTGTTCTTCATGAACTTAATATTCTAGATGCAGGAAGGAGTCGGTCGATGTGTGGAGTAGTATAGTAGATGTAGAATCGTTTCAGTCTACTTGACACGAACATGATGCCTGTATGCATAATCATTGCCTTGGCTATCATCATAATTATTCGCTTTTCTATCAATTGCTAGACAGTAATTTGTTTACCCACCATAATACTTGCTATAATGAGAGAAGCCTCTACTGAAACCTATGGCCCCCGGGTCTATTTTACATCTTATACTTTCAGATCTAAAACCAAAAATACCAAAAATACTTTGTTGCATTATTTTTATCTTTTTTTTGGTTTCCTTTCAAGCAATCTATCTCTATCAGATCTCATCCTTGCAAGTAACCTTAAAGGGATTGACAACCCCTTTATAGCGTTGGGTGCAAGAGTTTGATTCCTTGTGTAGGTACACCTATTGGGGACTTGCTTGTATCTCCTACTGGATTGATACCTTGGTTCTCAACAACTAAGGGAAATACTTATCTACTTTGCTGCATCACCCGTTCCTCTTCACGGAAACCAACGCATGCTCGAGAAGTAGCAGAAACCAGCAAAACCGCAATGAGACTGGAGTTTAAATCTGGAAACAACTCTGATCCAGAAGGCAAGTAGGATGTGGGAGGAATGTGTGCCGATGTGAAAAAGAGTACAAATGTTGCTAGCATGGGAGAGACACGTATTGGGAAGACTGATATGGATAAAAGCAAAGGACCACTGATCAACCCGACACAAGAGAACCGAGGTAAAGGGCAGGAGGAGAAGGAGAGAGCTGGAGGCAAAGGTAAAGGTACATTCAGAAGGACACCGCGAGATGCAAACAAAGGGGGGATTAGCAGTAGTTGAACTACCGGTATCATGCAAGAGGCTAGGAGAGAAGATGGAGGTCGATGATACTAACCGGGCGAAAAAGGGGCGTGTGGAAGGGGAGGAACAGGAGGGGAGAGAGGAGGGGAACAAAGGGATGAAGAAGGCGTTAGCAGATGTAAACGCAACGCAGGAGACCGAATCCAACAATGATAGCATATCGCCGGGGCTGCAGGAGCAGCCCGGCCGGGAGCAATGAAAATTATAAGTTGGAACTGCCGGGGGCTCGGGAATGGCCCGTCAGTTTGCTCTCTTCTTGAGCTGGGAAGAGTGGAGGAGCCCGACATCTTATTTCTTTGTGAAACGAGATTGACAGGGAAGGAATTGGATAGGTTTCGATGGATGCTTGGTCTAGTTAACATGAATGCATGGAAGGCCGAGGGGAGAAGTAGAGGGGTGTTGTTGTTCTAGAGGCAGGGTGTGGATGTGACGTTAAGATCCTATGGGAGGAGGCATACTGATGTTGATGTAATAGAAGGAGATGGCTCAAAGTGGCGTCTTATGAGGGTCTACGGTGAATCTGAGGCGCGGAGGAAGAAGGAAACATGGAGGACTCTTGGAATTCTAAAACAACAACATTAGGACAGGGGACCGTGGTTGTGCCTAGGGGACTTCAATGAAATTTTATCGAGTGCAGAGAAGGAAGGTGGTGCGGACCGGTCTCAGCACAACATGGATGGTTTCAGGGAGGCCTTGAATAGATGCGAGCTGCGAGATATTGGCTTTGAGGGTGACATATACACCTGGAGAAACCATAGTAAGGAGTTGCATACATACATTTGTGAATGACTGGACAGGGCGACTGCCAATGAGCAATGGTGTGAGATGTTCTCTGGGTTTACAATTATTAATGGCAAAATGAGGCATTCTGATCATCGGCCAGTCATAGTATGTATGGAAGGTGGGGACAAAAGTTGGAGTAGGGGAGACACGGGGTTTAGATTTGAAGCACGCTGGCTGTAGGAGGAAGGATGCACTGATGTGATTAGAGGGGCCTGGAATGATAGTAGGAATGGGGAAAATGGAGGTGAAAGGACGTGGATGTCGCCTAGAGGGGGGTGAATAGGCGCTTTAAAATAATTACAGTTTAGGCTTGAACAAATGCGAAATAAAACTATCGTTTAATTAGTAAAGCACAAAACCTAAAACAACTAGGCTCACCTATGTGCACCAACAACTTATGCTAAGCAAGATAACAACTAAGTGATAGCAAGATATATAACAAGAAACAATATGGCTATCACAAAGTAAAGTGCATAAGTAAAGGGGCCTGGGTAAGAGATAACCGAGGCAAGCGGAGACGATGATGTATCCTGAAGTTCACACTCTTGCGGATGCTAATCTCCGTTCGGAGCTGTGTGGAGGCACAATGCTCCCCAAGAAGCCACTAGGGCCACCCTAATCTCCTCACGCCCTCGCACAATGCAAGATGTTGTGATTCCACTAAGGGACCCTTGAGGGTGGTCACCGAACCTGTACAAACAAGGTTGAGGCAATCTCCACAACTTGATTGGAGGCTCCCAACGACACCACAAAGCTTCACCACAAAGGATTGTGGCTCCGAGGTGACCTCAAATGCTCAGGGCAATCTCCACAACCTAATTGGAGACCCCGAAGCTTGCCCGGAGCTTTGCACCACAATGATTGAGCTCCGAGGCACCACCAACCGTCTAGGGCGCCAAAGCACCCAAGAGGAACAAGCTCTAGGGTTCTCAAACACCCAAGAGTAATAGCTTCTCAACTTCTCACTTCCACGTATCACCGTGGAGAACTCAAACCTATGCACCAAATGAAATGGCAAGGGCACACGGAGTGCCCAAGTCCTTCTCTCCCAAATCCCACCAAAGAAACTAATGCTAGGGAGGGAAATGAGAGGAAGAACGAAGAAGAACACGAACAACTCCAAGATCTAGATCCAAGGGGTTCCCCTCACTTAGAGGAGAAAGTGATTGGTGGAAATGTGGATCTAGATCTCCTATCTCTTTTACCTCAAGAACTAGCAAGAATCATTGGAGGGATTGAGAGTTAGCAAGCTCAAAGAAGGTCAACAATGGGGGACGAACCGAGCTCCAAAGATGAGGTCCATTGGAGAAGAAGACCCCCTTTTATAGGTGGGGAAAAATCCAACCGTTATCCTCACAGCACGCACAGAGCGGTACTACCGCTCCAAGAAGCGGTACTACCGCTAGGGAGGTAGTAACCCTTTGAAAAACAACACCGAGGAGGAAAAATGCCAGTAGAACCGCCGGAGCGGTACTACCGCTATGGATAGCGGTACTACCGCTACGGGTAGCAGTACTACTGCTTGCGAGCGGTACTAAAAAATTACATCCATGCCTACCACGGCTGTAAATAACACGAGATTTTGGTCCAGAGCGGTAGTACCGCTCTTGGAGCCGCGGTAGTATCGCTCCGGAGCGGTAGTAAAAAAAACTACATCCGCTCTAGCCGCGGTAGTACCGCTGCAACCTTTTAAGAACACCAAAACTGCCACAACTTTTGCAAACGGACTCTGAATTCAATGAAACAAAGTTTGTTGGAAAGATAATGACATGTGCTAACACAATCTTGATTGAAATATCAATAAGAAGCAAATGAGAAAAGTCCCATAAGAAAATGGTGATAACCCTTCCTCGAATAAGACCGGTAAAACTTCCAACACCGAAAACGCAATAGATGAAGCATATGAAATCCGTTTTCGATGTATTAGAGCTTGTCACGAAGATAACCACAAGCTCAAGAATCCACATAGAGAAAAGCCAACCTAGAACCAAGAAATATGATGATGCTAAGAATGCAATAGTTTGAGCTCTCAATGAACGATACGATCAGGCTACTCACTTGAGAGCCCCCCTTGATAGTATGGCAATCGATCCTATAACCCAGTCTCTCAACTACCATCATGAGACCAGTAAAATAGAAAACCCTATCAAGGTCAAACCTTAGCCTTGCACATAGTCCACTTGAGCTAGATGATGATGATCTTGACTTCCTTAAGATGGACCGCATTTCTTGATTGCGTTGGCTTGATGAAGACTCCCCCATTGGCATCGATTGCCAAAATGGACAAAAAGTTTAGAAAGCCAATATAATAGGTGTTCCTTCAAAAAGTTTGTATATCTCAAAATATGTGTGCAAAGAAATACACATATCCAATGATAAGTAGTTGGAGGAAGACAAACTATATTGAGAACCCAAAGATTGCACAAAGGATCATATGGCACAAAGACATACACCGGAGTGAAGCAAGCTATCAAAAGAGAAGAAGCATACACACTTTAAACAAAGGGCCCATATGTGGTGGCTGTGGTATGGAAATAGAAATACGGGCTATTTGAAGTCAGTGGCGATGGCGAGGAAGAAAGCTAATAGGATTAAGGAGCTTAGAAGGGAGGATGGGGTGGTAGTGAAGGAGGAAGGGAAGTTAACTAACTACGTGTGCTCATTCTTTCAGGAACTTTTTACCTCTTGTGCGGGAAGCCGAACATCCGAGCTCATTGATAAGGTGAAACCACGAGTCGCCCCTTCTATGCAAGCGATCCTCAATGCGGAGTTCACCATGGAAGAGATTGAGGCTGCTTTGGATCATATTGGTGACCAGAAAGCCCCGGGGCCATACGGCATGCCCTCAATCGTCTTCAAGCGCCATTGGGAGTTCATGGGGGATAAGGTAGTTGAGGAGGTCCTGGTTGTTCTAAATGGTGGTGATATCCCATATGGTTGGAATGATACCTTACTGTTTCTGATACCCAAAGTAAGTAATCCCAACAGGATTAAAGACCTTCACCCAATTAGCATGTGTAACGTACTATAAGAGCTGGTTTTTAAAGTCCTAGCTAATAGGCTTAAAGTGATACTCCCGGAGATCATATCATACAACCAAAGTGCGTCTGCGACTGATCACAGATAATGTATTAATTGCCTATGAGATCTCACACTTCTTGATGAATAAGAGGAGTGGCAGGGAAGGCTATGTTGCGGTTAAGGTGGACATGAGTAAGGCATGCGACTGGGTCGAATGGCGGTTCTTGGAGGCTATGATGACGAAGCTTGGGTTTAGTACAGCTTGGGTGAAGCTAGTCATAAAATGTGTAACTGCAGTACATTATCAAATCAAGGTTAATGGTGCACGAACGAAACAGTTGAACCCGTCCAGAGGCCTACGACAAGGTGACCCATTGTCGCCTTACTTGTTTGTGCTTTACACGGAGGGACTTTCTGCACTGTTACATGAGGCGGAGGACAAGAAAAGGATCACTGGGGTGAAAATATGTTCAACTATGCCTAGTGTGTCTCACCTTTTCTTTGCTGATGACTCCATGATCTTGCTGAAGGCGAACCAAGAAGAGGCGACAATGTTGCATGATGTTTTAGCTTTATATGAGGACTGTTCGGGGCAGTGCATCAACCTAGAGAAATCGGCCATCATGTTCAGTCCGAACACCCCGGAGGAGGCCAAAGATCTGGTGAAGAATGCCTTACAGATTACTAGTGAGGACTCGAACGAACGATATCTTGGGCTGCCGGTGCATGTAGGCAGATCAAGGAGGAAAACATTCGCTTACGTCAAAGGAAACATTCGTGAGAGGGTTTATGGCTGGCAAGAAAAACTTCTGGATAAGGAGAGCAAGGAAGGACTTGTCAAGGGAGTTGCACAAGCCATTCCAACATATGCAATGTCATGTTTCGACTTAATCAAATCGCTGTGTTCAAAAATTAACAGTCTTCTTGGAAGGTTCTGGTGGATCCAGCAGGACAAGGAGAACACTCTGCACTGGATTAGTTGGGACAAACTAACTCTACCAAAATCTAGGGGAGGCCTTGGCTTCCGAGATATGCACAACTTCAACATCGCAATGTTGTCTAGGCAGGGTTAGCGTATTCTCCAAAATCCGACGAACCTTTGTGCAAGAGTCCTTAAGGCTAGGTATTTTCCAAACTGCAGTGTGTTGGAGACTGAACCAAGGGAGGGGATCTCTTACTCTTTAAGGAGCATTTTACAAGGTCTGAATCTGATCAAACAAGGATACATATGGCGCATTGGATATGGTACCAACATCAAAATCTGGACTGGCCCATGGATCCCACGGGCTTGGTCGCGACAGGTGATAACACCAAAAGGATCACACATAATTACCCATGTCAGCAAGCTGATGTGTCCTATCACGGGTGGCTGGGACGAAGCAATGGTTCGGGACACCTTTTGGCTGGAAGATGCCCGACACATTCTATAGATACCACTTAGAGAAGGGGTAGAAGACTTCATAGCATGGCATTATGATGAAAAGGGTATACACTCGGTAAAAAGTGCATATAAGCTGTAATCTCAATTGTCGAAACAGGCGCGGACGGGGAGCCCGGGCTGTAGCTCGGAGTTGGTTGGCCAACTTGATAGACAGGGAGAGGTTCCTTGGAAATGGATTTGAAAAATCCCATACCCAAAGAAATTTCAAATGTTCATTTGGAGAATGAAACATGAAGTATTGGCACTCTGTACTAACCTAAAGAAGCGGGGCCTGAAACTAGAGAACAACAAATGCTTTTTCTGCAGCCGGGCAACACAAGATGGAGGTCATCTGTTTATCAAGTGCAAAGCGGTAAAAGAAGTCTTGAGGGGGCTGGGCCTGGAGAAGGAAAGAGAGGTGCTCGAGAAAATACCGGACGTGCATACAATGATGGATAAGTTGTGGGAGCTAGATGAAAGGAAAAGGTTGCTGATCATCATCTTCTAGTGGCACTGGTGGAATAACATAAACAAAATCAGGGAGGGAGAGCTGATTGTCAAGGCAGAGGAAGTCATGCGGCAAACTCAATCCAATGTCCTGGAGTATCTTGAGCACTTCCATGCGAAGGAAAGCAAACCAGACCAGCCCAAATGGCAGCCGCCAAGTGCAGAAACGCTGAAGATCAACATAGATGGATCATTCCATCCCGGAGATTCGTTTGGGGGTTAGGGAGTTGTGGTGAGGGACTCCTATGGGCATGTGATCACTTCCCATGCAAGCCGACATGAAAATATGTCTGATGCTTTTGGAGCCGACGTCATTGCCATGAGTGGATCAGTTACAATCGCAAGTGAGCTTGGTGCGCTCAGGGTGAACTTTGAAACGGACTGTCAACTGTTGGCTGAGGCCCTGGACCTCCGGAAGGTGGACTCCTCTCCTTATGATGCTGTCATTGAAGATATCAAATACCAGCTGAAGATGTGGTTTCACATCAAAGGGTGAGCTTTTGTAAAAGTGAGGCCAACTCGGTAGCCCATGAGTTGGATGTGATGGGTCGTATGTGTTTATCCAATGATAGTATGAACTAGAACTCAAATGTACCGCCTCGAGTGATTGTTTGTGTCACACGTGAGTTACCTGGACACCGTTAATTTATAAAGCTCTGCTTGACCTCAAAAAAAGGACGAGCATCTACACCCGGACTCGCATTGCCTTCATATATGGGTTATCTAGCACTACTCATGTTGCCTTCATATATAAGATAAGTATGAGAAATGTACGGACGTGTCGATCAGTTGTCATGCGTCCGCCTCATAGGATTTGACCTATCACACAACATATTGTTTTTCTTCATTATTTCTTTCTTTCTCTCTTTCATTCTTCATCAATCACATGCATGTGACCGGATATATAGGAAACAAAACGAGGAACATGACCGCGGGTATGAATAAATAGGAAGTCAAAATAGATATACCCGGACACTGACCGGGTGCGTCCGCGGATGTTTGAGGGGCCAAATTTGTCCAGTCCGACTATATATGCATTAAAAGAATAGTAAATGGAGAGGACACAAATATTTGGAACGTGGACTAGCTGCGTCGTACCGAAATGATGTGGCCATACGGTTGTCTAGTTCAAAATCCACCCTTCATGTCGCGGAGGTGATAGATATTTCCTTGGCTACATGGAATAGGCAGCTCCTACAGCAGGTGTTCTTCCCTTTTGATGATTCAGTGATCATGGTTGGAATCTCATTATGCGCAATGAACATATAGAATTTCTGGAGTTGAAACTTTAAAAAGACTGGTTTATTCTTAGCCAAATCTGCTTACAGAATGCTAGTGAAAACTAGGCATAGAAGAGAGGCCTGGCTCGAGTGTTCGGCAGGTTCCTTTGGCACAAACAGAGGGGAAGGGCTTGGAAAACTCAGGTACCTGGGATGATCATAATGTTTCTTTGGAGGCTCTCGAAACAATCACTGGCGACAAAAGATGTCAAGACCCATAGACACATATCAGCGTCTTCCTCATATGGCCTATGTGGCGCGCCAGATTCTTGGCACCACTCTTTGCTGGAATGCATGACATCTGGGTGTTTGTGGGCACTTATTGATGAGGAACTTCGGCAAAGTCTGGTTGCTACAACCGTGCCGAATGTGAAACAATGGCTCTTCCCATTACTTGATTCCATATCACATGAGCACTTTGTAAAAATGGTGTGACGCTTTGGGCTATTTGGTCATCCCGGTGAAAGGAAATTCGTGACGGAGTCTTCCAAACACCGGCAGCGTTGCATGCTTTCGTTCAAAGATTTGTAGCTGGGTAACAACTTGTACAGGAGAAAAAGGCTGGATCAGGAGCAACGAACCTGGCATCACCAACTCCAGAGGTAAGATACATAAAGCTCCCCCCTAGACGCATACTAAAATCCATCCATGTTGATGTTGCGGTCACACCGGGCAGGGGGGTTCGGCATCGGCTATTTGCCGGGAAAACAATGGTAATTTTATGGGAGGCTCATCCCTAAATACTAGGAGGTGTTTGTGATTCTGTAGTGTTGGAGGCCATGGCCTGTTGAGAAGCCCTCGCTCTAGAAGTAGACCTACATCTACAGAACTTCGTTGCTAAAAGCGATTGAAAACAAGTTATGGGAGAGATTGAAAAAGGTAGCCACGGCAAAATTGGTGCGCTCATTAGGGATATCAACGCTAGAACAACTCAGTTTACTTGTACTTTACTTTTGAAGGGCATGCGGTCAATGTTGGCTTACATAGTTTAGCTATATTTTCTCTATCCTTAGCTCATGGATGTCATGTTTGGTTTGGCCAATCACATGACACAAGTTATATCCAACTACTTGTGTCTTTTGATCAATAAAGTTGGCATTACCCCTCAAAAATGGGAACAAATGTGCCAGATCCCCTTCACACGAAAGCGTTATTCATGATCATCAATGATGGAACTTAGCACTGACCGGCCACGTCGGAGGCACCAATGATTAGTTTTTTTGGGCTTGGTTGGATGTTTATCACAGATCTCGAGGCAGACCATCATGTAATTTATACCCATCCACAATCAATACAATAGAAGCAGGAAGAAAGGGTTTTACCTCTTCGAGAAGGCCTAAACCTGGGTAAAACACCATGTCCCTTTTTATCATGTTACAATCTAGTCAAGATCACCAATTCGGGAACCGCTATCAGAGATCTGTCGGATTCAACCCTGATAGGTGGGTCATAACAAGGAAAAGGGGTGAGGTATTTTATATGAAGGAGGGTCGATTTATTAGTTTAATAGTATGTAGGAATGGAATAAAGGACGATACATGGTGTTACACCGGCATGGTCGAGTAGTCGCGGTTGGGTACAAAGGATGGTTAGTTCTCAGTCCAAGCCGAAAGTCCGAGTTACTGGGAGAAAGCCAGGCGCTATGACGAGCTTGCTCTCAGGGTTCTTTGCATCTGTCTTACATTTTATGTTTCACATAATTCATTTAACTTTCATGCCGCAATTTGGTACGCGCCTTGCTTTGATGACATGTGAGGTTGTGAGTCCCATCAGGGCACAAGTTAGCCTTCAAATGGTTCATTTGGTTTAGCAGCCCTAAAATGGAGGAAGAGAAAAATACATGCATGTTTATAATGAAGCATGGAGATTGAAAGTCTACAGCCCTTAGGTGCCAGACTGATAGCGTGACGGCATGGCTTGTGCCGTGGGACGGCCAGAACATTACCGCCATTGGGAGAGGCGCGCTTGTCAAGTCAGTGCTCACCTCTCAAGTGATATTCCACATCATCAATCTCAACCCTCCTGCTAGCACCCTCCTTAACATTACCAAGATTGAGAGGGCTTTCCTATGGGTGGTCACGAGCACTACAACTAGGGCGAAATGCAAGGTCAACTCGAACTCGGTTTGCCGCCCGACTGAGCTTGGGAGATTGGGAATTCTTGATCTGGCCAAAACTGCCAGGGGTCTGAGGCTTAGATGGCTATGGTTTGAGTGGGCGGAACCTTCGAAGATGTGGGTGGGCATCGCTAACCCCTGTGATGCATTGGATCGCAACATATTCTATGCATCTTCGCATATCACCATCGGCAATGGTGCACGTGCGCCCTTGTGAGATACCCCTTGGGCTAACGGGGAAAAACCGATCGACATCTCCGTCCTCATTTTCAAGTCTCCCACGCGGAAAAATTGGAAATTCCAAGAGGCCATGCGTGAGAACAAATGGCTCACTAAAATCAAACTCCCTGACCATTGGACGATGGAACACATCCGAAAAATTGTCACCTTATGGGCTCGCCTGAGAGTAATACCTATTGTGGAGGACACCGAGGACAACATTACATGGAAGCACACCTCTGAGGGGACTTACTCCATCACCTCCGTGTACAATGCCCAACTTAGCGGGACGGTCCGCTCGCCCATACACGTCGCAGTCTGGAAAGCTTGCCTCCCCCCCAAGATGAAATTCTTTGCATGGTTGGCAATCCAAAACAGGGTTTGGAGGGTAGATAGATTGGAAAAAAGAGGGTGGCCTAACTACAGACTATGTCCGCTTTGCAAACAGACGCTGGAGACGGTTGGCCATATTTTGTACAAGTGTCGCTTCTCCACCAGACTTTGGGGTATGATCAAGAGTTGGCTCAACCTCAACTACATCGACCTCTCCACTTGGCCATTGCTATCTCTTGAGCTTGCGTTGGTTTTCGCTTGAATAGGAAAGGGTGATGCAGCTAAGTAGATAAGTATGTCCCTCTGTTGATGAGAACCAAGGTATCAATCCAATAGGAGGAACAAGCAAGTCACCAATGAATGCACCTACACAAACAATCAAACTCTTGCACCCAACGCTATAAAGGGATTGTCAATCCCTTCACGGTTATTTGCAAGGATTAGATCTGATAGAGATAGATGTAAAAGATTGCGGAAAGTAAAAAGTAAATAAATTGCAGCAAGGTATTTTTGGTATTTTTGGTTTATAGATCCGAAAATATATTATGGAAAGTAGACCCGGGGGCCATAGGTTTCACTAGAGACTTCTCTCTTGAAGGAAAGTATCACGGTGGGTGAACAAATTACTGTCGAGCAATTGATAGAAAAGGGAATAATTATGAAGATATCCAAGGCAATGATTATGCATATAGGCATCACGTCCGTGTCAAGTAGACCGAAACAATTCTGCATCTACTACTATTACTCCACACATCGACCGACTCCTGCCTGCATCTAGAGTATTAAGTTCATGAAGAACAGAGTAACGCATTAGGTAAGATGACATGATGTAGAGGGATAAACTCAAGCAATATGATGAAAACCCCATCTTGTTATCCTTGATGGTAACAATACAATACGTGCCTCGCTATCCCTACTTTGTCACTGGGTGGGGACACCGCAAGATTGAACCCAAAACTAAGCACTTCTCCTATTGCAAGAATTACCAATCTAGTTGGCCAAACCAAACCAATAACTCGAAGAGACTTGCAAAGATATGAAATCATGCATATAAGAATTCAGGAAAGACTCAAATAATATTCATGTATAATCTGAACATAAACCCACAATTCATCGGATCTCGACAAACACACCGCAAAAGAGTATTACATCGGATAGATCTCCATGAAGATCATGAAGAACATGGTATTGAAGCACAAAGAGAGAAGAAGCCATCTAGCTACTAGCTATGGACCCATAGGTCTGTGGTGGACTACTCACGCATCATCGGAGGGGCAATGGAGTTGATGTAGATGCCCTCCGTGATCGAATCCCCCTCCAGCAGATTACCGGAAAAGGCTCCAATATTGGATCTCTCGGGAACGGAGGCTTATGGCGGAGGAAAAGTATTTGACTGGCTCTTTTTGGTATTGGGGGAATATTTGGGTGTTTATAAGATGTAGATTAGGGCTAGGACTCCTGCCAGTGAGTCACAAGCATGCCAGGCGCGGCCAGGGGGTGGCCGCGCCCCCTAGCTTGTGACTTCCTGGCAAGGTCCTTGCCTTGCACTCCAAGCCTGGTAGGTCTCTTTTGTTCTAGAAAAAATCATCGCGAATATTTTATTCCATTTGGACTCCATTTAATATTCCATATCTATAATACTCAAAAACAAGGAAAAAGCATAAGCTGGCACTAGACTCTAGATTAATAGGTTAGTTGCAAAAATAATATAAAATAGCATATTAATGCATATAAAATATCCAAAACAGATAATATAATAGCATGACACAATCAAAAATTATAGATACGTTGGAGACGTATCAACCGTCTAAATGCTCTCTCAAGGATTGGTGGTCCAACATGTCGGGCGACAACATGCCTAATCGGAAGGCGATTGCCTCCCTCATGATGCTAACATGCTGGACCATTTGGTGCGAGAGGAATGCAAGGGTGTTCCGACATATGTCTACTCTTCCGTCCATCTTGTTGTCAAACATCCAATGCAAAGCAAAACTTTGGGTCACCACGGGTGCAAAAAAATTGGGTCGCATCATGTCAGGAGAATAACGACTTTTGTAACCTGATTTTTCGCTTTTTGTTGTAAAAGCACCTCCAAACTCCTTCTTAATTAATAGATGAGGTAAATCTTTTGTTTCCGTTTTAAAAAAAATAGTGAAGCACAGAGATCGTCATGTCTTTATATGTGAGGATCATTTGCCGTCAGAGATGGCATTTGTGAATGATCCAAATTGCATTTTTAGGGTTATTTGGTGGCATCTACTATTATTAAATAGTTGGGGCCCATAAACTATAATTCTTTCAACATATGGCCTTTCACCTCACCAAGGGTGTCATGTCAACATCAACTAACACTATTTCACTTTCCCGTGTATATCATATACATACATTTTGTTCACACCCAATGTAAGTATGAAACATTTCTACATGAAAAACTAGTCTCTCATTAAAGAAATATAATACTTTTTTAGAGCATCTTCAACCGGCGGCTCAAACCCCCTCAAACATCCAGACGGACGATCCAGTCAATGACCCGTAAAAAATGACCCAGGTGGATGCTTCAAACCGGTCTCAAACGTCCGGACTGACCGACACCTCTCATATACAGCCCAAATATAGGTAGGATATGGGGTGCGTCTGTCACGTCGAACCCAACAGGCCTACCCGTCATAAATTGCACCAAATCCCCTTCGAACTACGTGAGTGCACTTGCGCCGGACTACACCTTGCCCTCTATGTATTCGACAATTGTATGACTAGCTTGATGAGAATGATTGGAAAACAAATCTCATACTTAGAAAAAATTTCACAGTTAGTATCAGCCATCGATACTCACTCTATGAAGGATATGAGCTCCTTCACAAAGCGAGCATTGGTACCGCCTATTAAGAGAGAGTAGCTTGACTCTTCTGTCGACACGACTACTTAAACTGGTCAAGCCGTTCCTCTGGCAGCGATGTGGGACTAGAGTTCCCCAACCATGTCGAACCAACATGGATGTTTCAATACTCGAAATCTATTACGAACAATTTTTTGGTGTTTAGTGTTTACATAACCACCCCGAACTAACACAGATGTTTCGATACTAAAAATCTATTACGAACCAACACGGACTGTAACATCCAAAATAATCGTCGTGCATGTCTTTGCATGTATTATGTGTTTTCAATATAGTGTGTGCGGTTGTAAATGAGAAAAATTGAGACCAGTCCGATCACTGTCCGCCGGACCATCCGCAAACATGCAAGACCCAGATTTGCCTATCGTGGTTGTAGATGCTCTTAAATCACTACAACTGAATGGAAGGAGGAGCTGGTCCGACAAGTGTTTTTGCCTGTTGATGCAGAAGCTATACTGCAAATTCCTCTTTGTACGAGGCAGGTAGATGACTTTTGGGCTTGGCACGATGATCCCAAAGGAAAATTCTCAGTGCGATCTGCTTATAAGATGCTTGTCAGAATCAAAATGGCCCGCGAGGCATGGTTAGAAGACCAGGAGGATCATTCAAATTGTAAAGCTGCCTTGAGGGGTTGGAGCTCTCTTTGGAAATCGGTTGTTCCTCCGAAGCTGAAATTCTTTGTATGGCGGCTGGCTCAACACTCCCTCCCTACGGGAGATGTTCTGCACCATCGTAATATGGCTACTTCTGGTTCCTGCCCTTTGTGTGGAGGACAGGATAATTGGCGTCACTCGTTGTTTGAATGCAGCGCATCTAGAAGTATTTGGGCACTTTCAGATGATGATCTTGTGGAACATATGATAATGACCACGGAACCTGATGCCAAGTTATGGTTGTTTGCTATGAGCGAGACTCTCCTGAAGGAGAAACTGACGTTGATGATAGTTACTCTGTGGGCAATCTGGACTGCTAGAAGAAATGCTATTCATGAGGAGATTTTCCAAACCCCTTTTGCTACCGACAATTTTATCAAGTCCTTCTTGGCAGACACTGAATTTTTACATAAGAGGGAGACCACAAGGGTGATTGCAGCGCCGCGGCCGAGGACGTGGGTACGACCACCTGCTGATCATTTCAAGTTCAACGTTGATGCAGTTGTTTCTCGCTCGGGATCATTCGGAGCGGTTGGGGTGGTATGCAGAGATGGAGATGGTTCTTTCATGGGAGTCTCGGCCTTGGTTCTGAGGGGCATCCGTGAACCTCAGGTGCTGGAAACTTTGGCAATCCTGGAAATTTTGGTGGCTTCGGACTGCAAAGTGGTCGTTGATGCAATCAAGGAAGGAAGCTCGACAAGCTTTGGTGCCATTATCAAGGAGATTAGTGCTCGAGCTAGTTCTTTCGTGTCTTGCTTTTTTAGGCACGAGTATAGGACCTCCAATGTGAAGGTCCAGAATCTCGCAAAGTATGCTTTATCTTTAGGGTTTGGCTGTCATACTTGGCTAGGGCAACCCGATGATCTTGTTTTCATCCCTGTAAACATTATTATGCAGTAATAAAGATTTGTGAGATCCTTAAAAAAAAACTAGGAAGTAATAGCTTTTGACTTAGATCATTTTCTTTATATGTATTTCATTTGAAATTAATTTGTAAATTCCCACTGCAACACACGGGAAAATCATCTAGTTTCTAGTGTAGGGCATGTCAATTTGTTTGTTTTGAGCCAAATTTCTCCAAAAAAAACATCCGCGTGATCAGGATCATGTGGCTATGAGGTGGTTTGCTGAAAAAACGTCCATGAAAAATGTCAGCCAGATAGCATCTTCCAAAAAAAAACTAAGTGAATATAGAAAAAAATTAACTCTACCTTTCATCGTGCCGTACGTCACTGCCACTGATTGGGTTGATCTTAAACACTGTTTCCATCTGACTAGTATAACGCGCTGCAACCTGTTAATAAAGCGTTGAGAAGTAGACCCGGATCGAATCAGCGATCCGTTTCAATCAGGATCGATCTCCTTCCCGTTCCCGCCGTCGGTCCTATTCGGCGCACCTGAACTTCCACATATTAATGGCCTTACCAGTTACTAACACGAACAAACCAATGCCTAACGGGACGATCACGACGAGGCGAAGGCCGGCGGACGAACGAGCCCGCGCGTGCCGTGACCCCCTCGCCGCCGCCGCTCGCTTATCCCCACACGCGAGATGGCGACCTCCGGCGACGTCCGGTTATCTCGCGAGCGGCGCCTTCTGGCGCTTTCGCGGCGTGGGCCGCAACGCCGAGAGCGACCCCGTTTTTCTAAGAATCACGTGCAAGAATGGGCAGCTCGCCCAGGACGCCGACACGTTGGAATAATCGTTATCGAGTTTTCATCAAGATTCACTCGCTGATGGCCTGACGGACGCACTGATGTTGGCCCTCGCCCGGTCACCCCCGTGACTGACCGTACCGGCCGCTGTTTATTAAGATGCCACCCCTGAGCTGGGAGATTCAGTTGCACAACGTCTTTCCTGCCTGTCGATCAGCATTCAGCGAGGATAATTAACTCAGGCGCCGAGGTTAATAATTACTAAGCGCACACAGGGGAACATATTTTTGTTTGCATCGGCAGGAAAAAGGTCTAGGCGCACGCTGATATGATGTATACACGCGGTTTACATGGACCAGGTGGGGTCTAGGCGTGAATGGACCCCAGCCGAGGAAACAGTCTCCTGAATCACATGCGGGGAAAGGGTAGGCCAAAGAAAACTAGCCGTTACAGGCTTTAACCCGTGCCGGCCTGGCAGTCCCACGCTGGGGTGCATCCAGCCGTTGGTATTACGAACGGACCGTCTCCGATTATCCTCGCTTCCGCGTCGCCGGTCACTGTCACATGCGACGTGAGGGATTCAACGGGGACACGTGGCGCGCTACGGATGGGCCGGCCAGTGTTGCCGTTGGGCCGGTGGGTTTAACAAAAGCACCCGGGGAGTCCGCTCACCGCCGGCCGGGCCCGCCTGCAAGCGTAAGCACGATCATCGTTAACCTGCTTCTTCTTAATCCGTCGATAGAAAAATGGCTTATCCATCCAGGATGAAAAGTGGAGAGGAGCCTATCAGGATATTACGCATGTCTGGCCCGATGATCGATGCCACGTCTTACAGCATTGGGCAGAAGATCGATAAAAGCAAAGTATACATGTTAGTTTTATCTTTTCGTTGGGAATATGACGTTAAAAGCAAAACTGATACGGTATTTTTTAACAGTAAAGCAGTATCCAGCAAAGCGCGTGCTTGTTTTTCAACCATCTGTAGTCATTTGCTCAAATATAAGTCTAAAAGCATCTAAAGTCGGACCTTTTAAACCCGCGTGAAACGTCTCGGAGCCGTCCGGTCACTAATTGGTCATAAAAAAAATGACTCGATCGGGTGTCCTAAACTGACCTCAAACGTTCTAACCGGCATTCCTCATGTATCCAAACTAAATATGGAACAGATATGGGAAAGCACGAGTGTGCCCGTCACATAGATCGGATAGCATGATCCCCATCATAAATTACACGAAATCTACCATCCTAAACCTATCGGATCAATTTGCTCTCTCCTCTCTTCTTTCTCCTCTGTGTCATCCGTCTCGCAGCTCCGTGGCCGCGCGCGCTCCGCAGTCGTTCCGAACGCCTACGCTGTCAGCACAGCTACAACACTCATGTCCCCCGTCTTCGTCGCCGGCCCGGACGTCACCACGGTACGTCCGGCAACTCTCGAACTCCCCCTTGCGCCCTATGTGTTTGACACATTGTCCGACCTAGATTTTTTGTGATCTTTTTAGGGAAAACTATAAATTCCGATGCTTCGTCGGATGAGGATTATGGACCGACGGAGCTGGATAAATTGATTCAAGATGAGTTCTTTGACTCCTTAGATTCAGGCGAAGAAGTGGATATGATCATGCTCATGAGCACGCAAGAGGAAATGGACCGACAAGTGAAGCATATTCTCAATTTCAAGGACTCAATCAAAGGAAGAAGAGTGGTCAATCGGGATAGGGTATCCGGAGCAAAGCTACTACACAAAGGGAGCTCATGATTGATTGTGCACTTTAAATAAAATTTATGTAAATGCTAATTAATTTCACTATCAAACATTTATTATTTGCATAAGACATTGATGTGTATGATCGACGTGTATGGAGTTGCATGGAGTTGCATGGATTTGAGAGTTTGGATTTGAGATATGTGGGTGTAGGAAGCAACATATGAGGGGTCGTCCGGCCGTGCCCAGACGCGTCCGCAGACGTGTGGGAGGCCGGATATGTCAAGTCCGGCTATAGATGCTCTAAGTTGGTAACTGCTACCCGGAGGGAGGTGGAGGCAATAATTGCAACCTTAATCGAAGTACTACATGTTGTATCTTATGTCGACTCAGTCTCTCGAAGGTGCTCATAGGGATAGGTTTTTGTATGTGTTCATAGGGATTAGGTGTATGCGCATATATATATATATATATATATATATATATATATATATATATATATATATATATATATATGGAAAATAACTCCTACTACCGGGTGTAGTTACTCCCATGCCTCATATACTACCATGTGGTAATATATATACTAATTTATCACTTTAGATACGTTCACATACTATATATAAGATACTCCAAAGTGTGTTATTGGTAAAAATTTGAAGTTGACCCATAGTTTTTGTCATATTGTGAAATACGCATATATTTGTACGTAAAAATGAGTATGGTAAAAAAATATGGTACATACTACCAAGAAAGTGGTATATATACTATCTAAATATTCTTATATACTACATACTACGCGTATATACTCTCCGATGCGATAGATACTACATACAACATATCAAACAAAAGTGGGAGTAACTACACCCGGTCGTACAAAACATTTGTCATATATATATATATATATGGAAAATAGATCCTATATGAGTGCTTGCGTCTGCACCGTGTTTTTAAAAAAATAGCGTTTTCGGTTGGGAGCTTGAAATAACTGTTGGGTATATTGGCATTTTTCATATTGTTTTAATTCAAAAATAAATCATGAATATACCACTCATAGTGGTAATCTTGTACATATATTTAAGCATGTACTATGCATATAGCAGATCCATCTATGTACATAGCAAGTCTCACAAACATATTAATAAACATGAGAGGAATAAAACGGATTATACCCTTAGGCGTCCAAGTCAAGGTCGTGGCGATGGTAGTGGTGTTATCCTCAGCAACTTCTTTCTCAGGCTCGATAGTCTGACTCATCATGATGTCGAAGAAGACGAGGACATAGTCGAAATAGCGAACAAAGATGAACAACAACGAGCTGTCACGTAAGAGACACTCCCCAAAAACCCAATCACCCTATCCCTGATGCAGGATCACAAAAGCGGGGAGTTCCGGAGGCTTGATATCCCATATAGCAGTGCACGCGACGGATGGAATAGGATCACCGAAAGTAGCAAGAACAAGCGAAACGAAGGTGAGTTTGTGCGTGAGGAGATAGAGCAGATGCATTCTGATGTAAGTGATGGTCAGGGTTGTCGATGCCTCCAATATATAGGTGATCCTCGTAGGGAGACATGAGCTAGACCCACCCATGAGTCGACGACTACCCATGATACCACGTCTCAGATTCATAGTGTGTCTGCTAATGACTTGTAATTAATGATCAATTAATTATCATTTTTGACTAGCAAAAATTAACACACACATGACATATGTCTGAGCTCGGCTCGGCTTGTTCACGTAAAACGATGCGTGCGCGAGGCGTGACGAGCAATAAAGTAGGAGTGTGCGTATCACTAATCTTCTCAAGCTCAAATAACATGTGGAAGAAAAGCTCTTACAAAATTGACTCAACTCTCCTTCACTCATGTGACGAGACCAAACTTCCCACCACCATGTTATGACATTCACATGGGACTTGAGATTTTCAGGAATTATTGATATATAGACCCTAGGCCCATTTGTATTTCAACAAAAACTTAGTTCACATGGCCTTATGCACGAGATTTTACTTAAGGCTACATGCTAAACTGGACTTGTCGACGATGACTTGTGATGTTATAGATCTAGCTGCCCTATCGTCTGTGTGTTTTAAATTGAAATCATCAATGTGTTAATACCATGCTTGCACCGTCATATTTCTTCGACTTAGGTACTCACTTTACACAAGGAAACAAAGATCACATATTTACTGTTTTTTTATTCCGATACTAATGGTGGTGTTATACACCATATTAACATGCAATTAAAACAAGGGCATGGCATACACAAACCAATGAAATGTAAAAATAATGAAGTTCAACTCATTTCCCGTAGAAGACGTATCTTCCTAACCGAGCAAGAAGAACCATGTGTTCCCGACCCACTCGATAGCCTGTCATGTGTCCAAAGTAGTGCTTGACCGCTAAACGATCCACAACTCACCTTTGAAACATCGCCCACTGAATACATAGAATTAAAATGTATGACTCATCCCCAAGAAGGAAACTTGACTTCCCGACTGATGCAAGAAGAGCCACGTCTCCAGGGCACCGCTCTACCAGCAAACAACACACCGCTTACGTCGCAACCATCGAAGGGGATAAGCATCTGAACATTGACATATGATGGATCCAAGTGTTGAACGCATTAAAAACTTTCAAAAGGTACTAAAACAGTACAACAACAAAAACTAGCATTTCAAATAAAATGACACCTAATTATATAGAATGCTCAGTTAGTTTTCCATTTTCACCCAGTTCATACCAGCGGTTTGAAATTAAATATAGCTGACATGCCTTTGGAAAGGAGGATTCAAAATTCACCATGGCTAGTACCTTAAGCAAAGCAAAGACGCGACATCAATCACCAAGATAAATGAAATTATACTATTTAAAGTTCTTTTGGTGTAAGTTTCTAAAACTTCTTCGATTTAGATGCCCATGTAACTATGTAAGAAAAGAATACTACAATCTTTATCTGATTATATTGAATCAAGTCAAAAAAAACTGCCCACATATGCATTGTCTCACTAGTTACCGTGGTATCTGGCGTTAGCTTTCCTAACTGTGGATAGATGGTTTCCTACTCTAGCCCTTTGTCTAATGCAAAAGTTCTAAAATTAACAAATAGTTTGTACAAAAACAAATGAATTGGTGGAGATGGCTGCATAATTACTCCTTCAACCTCTTTGCATTGTTGAGCACTTACTTCCAAACTTTCAATCAATGGAAAGAAAATCACAACTGTTCAACAAAGATGCCAACCCACCGCTCATCTTTAAAACACTAATAGCTAAATGCTTGAACTATCGAAAGCGCAAAAAATGGAAAGGTACAACTCATCCTCGAAGAGATGTGTCTTCCCACCCGAGCAAGAAGAACCACGGCTCCACCGCCGAAACAACCCATCGCTCATCTTTGGCGAGTAGTGAGATTCTGTAGCCATCGAAGGGGACAACGAGCATATGGATAAATGACATCTGGTCGATCCAAGCCGCTCAACACAATTGTTTTCTTCAAAAAAGTCATTAAAGGCCATTGAATTAAAATAATTATCATTTCAAATAAACCACATAAGATTATGTATAATGTTTGATTAGTTTTCCATTTTCCACCCTAGTTTCTACCGGCATCTTAAAACCAAAATCTGATTAGTGTAGCTATGGATTGCTAAGTTTGTTGAAAATTCAATCACACAGGTCAATGCAAGTATATTGTTCATGTTCCTTTGATGTAAGCATTTTAATTTCTTATATGTATAGGTGACAACATAACCATGTATAATTAAACAATACTACCACAATCTTTCAACTATTTTTTGTTGAAATCAAATTGAAACAACTACCACACCTATGAACTATCTCACCATTTACCAACATCTATGGTACCCGGCAATGGTGGAAAGATGATTTGTCTATCATCCAAAGAAAAAAAATGAGTTCTCTAAAAAAAAGCTTTTACAAAAACGATTGAAAGGAAGTAGATGGTTGCTGGCTCCTCCAAAGTCCTGCCATTGTTATCACAAAAACAATGGAAAGGAAATCACAAAGTGCTCAGCAAAGATGCCAACCCCAACTCCACCTGAAAACCACCATAACAAGTTACCAACAACCGCCGGGTTAACATGCCACTAACAACCCCAACCGGGTTTTTTATATAGGAAAGAAAGAAAAACAACCAGCTGACCCTCTTGTGATGAAAATAAAAAAGAAAACCAGCTTTCACGTGAGTCCGTTCGGAAGAAAACCGTCCGCGAGACAACGATTAAACGACGAATCAAACCAAGCGGGGGACCCACGCCGCCGGCTCCTGCCTTATTCTCACCGCCTTCCGCAGCCTGTCACCCCCCAGCTCGCCTGCCCGATCGCCTCCTCGCAACCCCAACCCCAACCCAGCTCATCATTTCCCTCTCCGGCCAACTTAATCAATCTCCCCCTTCCCCCGACGCTCCCTCCCCAATAAAAACTCGCTCGCCTCGCCGCCGCACCGCCCATCGCCTCCCGCACACACACCCACATCACCAGATCAAACGGCCTTCTCCCCCCCCCTCCCCTCCCCTCCCATCCTCGCGTTCCCATCCCGTCGAAACCCTAAGCGGCGGCGGCGGCGGCGCCCGTTCCGTTTCCCCCATGGAGGAGTTCGCTCGCGCGGTGGAGGACGGGCTCAAGCTGTCGAAGCGGCTGGTGCTGCCGGGCGGGCTGCCCCCGCCGCGGCCGCCGACGGGGATGGAGCGCGGGCCCGACGCGGCGGCCGCGCTGCTGCTCCCCGCCGCGCCGATGGCCTACGCGGTCGTCTCCGACCCCGCCGCCGTCGACACCCCCGACGTGCCCAGCTACCAGCCCTACGTGTACGGCCGCCTCGACCCGCCCGCGCTCATCCCGCTGCAGATGAAGGAGATCGACCTGGCCGTCGACTGCTCGCTCGACACGGCCGCCGTCACCCTGCGCGCGCGCTGGTGGCTGCACTGCATCACGCGCAGCCGCGAGTGCGACGTCAGGCTCGTCGTGCCCACGGGAGAACAGGTGAGGCCATCGGATTCTGCTGTCGTCGTTGTCGTCGTCGTCAGCATATCGCATTTTTTAATTTCCTGGTGTTATTCTGTTGGCTCGTCTCAGTAGGATTCAGTTTGGTGAGGGTTGACATGATTGGTGATGCTGTATCATTGTGTCTCTTTGACTTTGAGTTGTTGTACAGTTAGGGTGGCTTGTCGTGTCAAGGTGTCTGACTGCAATCGTTGGCTTGCCCGATGCTAAATTCTAGATGCTGTCAATAGCTTGGTTCGTAAGTTCTAGACAAGTAAAAGGGATACACCTTCAGCTATAAACGAATAGTATGTTCTAGTGTTACATGAGCAAGTGAAAGTAGTTCCTTGCTTTCTCCAAAGGAAACAATCACCGGAAGGCATATGTTCGTCTTGCAAGAGGCAAACACACTTGGAATGTACAGGAAATGTTGCATTATCTCATTTGGACACGCATACCATCATACTGGATTGATTGATTGGCCTTTGCTCCAGCTTGTGCTGTGCTAGGATATACAAGACTTGGAAATGGAAATTAAATTGATAGTAAAGTTATTAATCTCGGATCGCTAGCGTGTATTATTAAGTGCAGTTGTGTTGCTTTTGTTGTATCTTGCTGTAGCATGGGTTGATAAGGACTTAAATAAGTATATAGTAATAAGATTACTCAAGCACTTGCACTATCATTGGATTCCTTGTTAAGTTACTTTGGTTGCTTAAGTTTATCATTAACCTGATAGGTACAAATAATACAGAAACTTCACTAAATTTCTTTTTCATCCACACATGATGCCTCCTGTATAATTTATTCCTCATCCACTGTTAAGAAAAAGAACATCAAGTGAAGCATTGGGTAACTAGTGTATTTTTATGGTGAATATTTGTAATTATATTTCGTGATGTCTCAACCTAAGAACGGTTTGGCTAATAGGGTTCAATTCTAGGCGCTGAGGTCACTGTCGGAAGAATGTCATACAATACTCAAGTGACCGAAGTAGAAGACCAAACCATGGAGAATACTATGAAAGGCATTTTGAAACCCCATATGTTTAGCTTGACAATACCACAGGTACTTGCCATATACATATAAACTTATACTCTTTGTCTGTTATGCGTTATGTCTTTTGTAAACTATAATTTACTTTGCTGGTTTGTTGCTATCTTATCAATAAAGGTGGAAGGTGGAGCTGATATCGTAGCCACAGTTAGATGGTCTCAGAAGTTACACTATGATAATGGGCGATTCTCGGTCGACATACCTTTCCGTTTTCCATACTATGTCAACCCATTACCAAAAGTATTCATGAAGAAAGAGAAAATTCAATTGACTGTGAATAGTGGATTCAGTAAAGAGGTTTTGTTGCAGGGCACAAGCCATTCATTGAAGGTAATAAACTATAACATACTTTCTTAGATGTTGTTTTGATCTGCGTTTAGGGGTACATAGAGCCTTTGCAAATTTTTATTCATCACACTGTTATTTCAGGAAAAGGCAAGGCAGGGTGATAAATTGTCTTTCATGCATGAAGCAATTGTTGAGAGTTGGTCAAGCAAAGATTTCACATTTTCCTACAGTGTGAGTTAATCATGCTATCATCTGGATTAGATGTACCCACTCCGTTTTTATTTACTCTGTATATTAGCTTTGACCTAAGTGAAACTGTGTAAAATTTGATTAAGTTTATCGAAAACAATCTAAACTTTCACAATAACAAATATATATGGTATGTAAATATATTGAATGATGATTCTAGTGGTATTGATTTGGTATTGTGGATGTTAACAATGTTTTGTATAAACTTGGTCAAAGTTTACAAAGTTTGACTTGAGACAAAGCTAATATGCAAAGTAAGTAAAAACGGAGGGAGTACTGGTTACTGTTAATATCTGATTTTATAGGCATCTTAAAGGAATTGTTCTTTAGTAGAGGATGATTAACCATCATGTAAATTGCAAATCCATCGCCGTATTTTGCAGTCCAATTTTGCAATGCTGCTGACTTTTTTTGTATGGCTTTCTACAGGTTTACTCTGGTGACTTGTCAGGTTGTATCCTTGTGCAGCCTTCAACATCACAGGATTATGACGATAGAGATACGTTCAGCATTTTCATTTTACCTGGAAGTGGAAATAGAAAGGTTAGCTGCTTTTTAATTGGTTTCTTGTCGTAGTGCCATAGTTCATTGTATATAATGAGGCACATATTCCTCGGTTGAGATCTGCACATGGAAAATATTCTATTTTAAAGGCAGGGATCTCTTGTAGTAACCTTTGTGGTATATGGTAATGCAATACTACTGTTATCGTGATACCACGATAAGATAATACTGTTCCAACGCCCTAGAGAAATGCCGATAACAAAGTTCTTACTCGGTATCTTGATACTGTACATCATTGAAGTCATGAAAAACGATGATGCAATCGAAGTAGCTTTTTTCACGACAACAGCATTCTCATTTTACCTGGAAGTGGAAATAGAAAGGGCTTTTTAATTGGTTTCTTGTCGTAGTGCCATAGTTCATTTTATATAATGAAGCACATATTCCTCGGTTGAGATCTGCACATGGAAAATATTCTATTTTAAAGGCAGGGATCTCTTGTAATAACCTTTGTGGTATATGGTAATGCAATACTACTGTTATCGTGATACCACGATAAGATAATACTGTTCCAACGCCCTAGAGAAATGCCGATAACAAAGTTCTTACTCGGTATCTTGATACTGTACATCATTGAAGTCATGAAAAACAATGATGCAATCAAAGTGGCTTTTTTCACATAATAACTCAGAAGATTTTCATTTTCTCTTCACTTCATGTAATATGCCTTTTGGTACTTTATCTCATCTGAGCAATCCAATAGGTCTTCAAGAAAGCAATTGTATTTGTTGTTGATACAAGTGGAAGCATGAAAGGGAAACCTCTTGAGAATGTGAAGAATGCAGTGTCTACAGCTCTTTCCGAACTTGTGCAAGAAGATTACTTCAACATTATAACATTTAATGAGGAGCTCCATTCATTCTCATCATGTTTAGAGAAAGTAAATGAGAAAGCAATAGCAAATGCAAATGATTGGATGAACGCCAACTTTGTTGCTGAGGGTGGCACAGATATTATGCATCCTTTAAATGAGGTATTATTACTATTTTGAATAAGATCCAATGTCTATGGGCATATTAACCCCCCCCCCCCCCTCTCTTGTTTCATATTTGCATTTTTTTTGTCATGCAAGGCGATGGCGTTATTGTCAAGTGCCCATGATGCGCTCCCACAAATTTTTCTTATGACTGATGGATCGGTTGATGATGAACATGACATCTGCCAAACTGTGAAAAATGAGCTCCTCAGCAGAGGATCTAAATCTCCTCGGATTTCCACTTTCGGACTAGGTAATCTTAAGGGGCACCTTCCAGTACACAATTTATTGTACCTGAATTCTAGAACTATATCCAAGTAGTTGTCATGCTAAAATGGAAACTCTTTCTAAGCTTATTGGCATCTTATCTTTCTATACACATATATTTATTCCCGTGTAAAAGAGCTTACAGACAACTTTGTGTGGTAACATATAATTGTCAATTTGTCACAGTCAGAACTATGTTTTTTGCTTTTTCGCTCTTTGGTAGTATGGCGTGTTTGTTTTCTAATTCTTCTTTTCTCGAACTTTGTTTTCTAATTCTTTGCAACCCCTCTCGCTTGAAAATGTTAGGTTTATATTGTAACCATTATTTCTTGCGCATGGTGGCATCAATTGGCAAGGGGCATTTTGATGCTGCACTCGAGACAGGTACTAACCTCCCACTCCTTTTACCCCATTGCTTTCATTTACTTGAACTAGAAAACTGTATGATGTGCCTTTATCTGAACTTTGAATGTAGAAAATTGATCTGCGTGTTAAGTATAGCCTTCTTCTATTGTGTGTTTGAGTTTTGTTGTATATGATTGGAAGTTTTAGTGATGGCCATGATGTGTATATATTATTATTTGATTAGAGGATATGAGGCGAACATGATTGATGGCCATAATGTGTATATATTATTATTTGATTAGAGGATACGAGGCAAACATGGTTGATGGCCATGATGTGTATCACCTTTTCTATTGGGTGTGAGTCTTTTTTACTCCCTCCGTCTCAAAATAAGTGTCCTCCGTCCCAAAAAATAAGTGCCTCAAGCTTAGTACAACTTTGTACTAAAGCTAGTACAAAGTTGAGACACTTATTTTGGGACGGAGGGAGTATATGATTGGAAGTTTTAGTGATGGCCATGATGTGTATATATTATTATTTGATTAGAGGATATGAGGCAAACATGAAGTATAAACTGTGATCAGTTCAATTCATTGTTGAGGTGATATTCACAGTTCATCCAAGTTTCCTAAGAAGTATTGTCAATATTCCCACTTAAAAAACCATGTATCTACCCAAGTCCTGAAGTAAGGCCAAGTTTTTCTTGAAGGGAACAAAAGCAATCCACATACCCAATCTTCTCCTCAGTACCTTGTTAATATAAGCTGAGAGCTACCAAACTTTACTAAAAATAATAATTCCTACTGTGCTCTTTGACTATGATTTAATCTACTTTTTAGTTGTGTCAATTTAATGCCAGTACTATTTATATTACTGATTTGGATATATATGCAATACATCTTTCGGCAGTCAACAGTTCAACAACCTATTTATTGGTATGCATTAAGTGGATTAATTGGCAATAAATGCATGCTTTATTGAAGTCAGGTTACAAAATATTCATTATGGTATCTTTTCCCTGTTTTTTTATCCAGGATCAATTGAGAGCCGAATACTTAAGTGGTTCAGGAAAGCATCAAATACAATAGTGGCAAACATCTCCATTGATGCTACAAAACATCTCGATGATTTTGAAGTGAGTCTGCATGTTAATTACATTACTTTTTGTATCATGCCCTCTTGATCTAAAAGTTACTTGGTTGTGTGAATTTCATAGGATGCTTATGATAGAAAAAAACTATGCCCTTAGAGTTTATCGACTGCTGTAAATTTCATTTTGCAGTTTTTGCTGGCATCACGTTTTTGTGTTATATAATGCTTTATTAGGCACTTTATGCTGTGGTGTTCTGTATTAGACAGTTCAGATTATTTTTCCAGGCAGTGTACAGATGTGTATTAGACTGTACTTACTGTTTATCATCTTCTATATCACCATAACATAGTTTTGTGCTGGATGGGATGTGGGACACAGCTCTGTAAGTACAGACAGAAAAATGCAGTATGTTTGATGATCTTATTACTGTAGCTTTTCTTTTCTGTTCAGGTGGATTCGGAATATATTCCAGACATTTCAGCACAGTCTCCTTTATGTGTATCTGGAAAATACCAAGGCAAGTTCCCTGAGACAGTTGTGGCATCGGGTTACTTGGCTGACATGACAGAGATCTTGATTGAACTGAAGGTCCAACATATAAAGGACATGCCTCTTGATAACGTAAAATGCTCAAACTTTGCTACTTTCTACATCTGTCTTACGATTCATTAGAGTACTTGTGCAAGTTCTTAACTTAATTCAGTGAACATGATTTAAACCTTGAGCCAAGTGGTATTACATGCTTTAGGACCATCACTTATCCTAGTATGCTGAGAAGCTCTGCATTTCCTTTTATCATGGTTTCCAGGTTTTCGCACCACAGCAGATCGCTCTTCTCACGGCAAAGGCATGGCTTTCTGCAGACAAACAACTGGAGAGAAAGGTGAGCTGCAGGTTAATCCAACCATGTATTTAATAGAACTAAAAAAATCGATGAGTTATCCTAGAACAAGAACTTGTTGTACATGGTGCACAAAGTTATCCTAGAACAAGTAAAAGGGTTGTTGAGTGGTTTTTGACAAGTTGATGATATTTCAGTCTATATCCCTTGTTCTGAAGAACCATGAAAAGCTTTTAATACCGAGACATTTAAAGTTGTGCTGTTGCTGCATGTTGTTGTGCTATGTATTGTGTGGTTTGAAATCATTCAGTTGATATTATATATATGGTTGCATAATTTTTGAGCAACTCTGTTTCTTCAATTTTGCAGGTGATAAAATTAAGCATAGAGAATAGTGTTCTTTCAGAGTACACAAGCATGGTTGTACTTCAAACCAATTTGGACGCAGCACAAAAAGTAGGTCCTACATATTATTTTCCCTTAAGAGGGCAGATCGGTCCTAGAGATCTCTATTGCATATCGCTGTTGCTTTTGTCCATGCCTTATTGAAACATTATAAAGGCTAAACTTTGTGCACCAACTACTAAGCAGGTCAAGCAGAAACCGAAAGGACACAAAGGCGCCAATGAGCCATTACGTTTCCAGCTCCATGGTCTAAAACTTGGATTCGGTGACAAAGCAGCCACCAGGGAAAACCTGCTCATGGGTTTCGGCGACGAGAAACCACTGGAGACGTTGAAGATATTCAAGAAGGCGGGCGGGTGCTGCAGCCGCGTTGCGGACTGCCTCTGCTGCATGTGCTGCATCAAGGCATGCAACAGGATGAACGACCAGTGCGCCATCATGTTGGCTCAGGTCTGCGCCGCGCTCTCGTGCCTTGGCTGCTACGAGTGCTGCGCCGAGGTGTGCTGTGGAGGGACCGAGTCGTAGTGAGAGCCCCGGGTGTGTACATAACTAGAGTTGGCGGAAGCCGGTGGGTGTCATACTGTGTAGCTTGAATGCTTGATCAAGAATGATCAGGCCGTCTTTGGTTGTACAACTTGTCCATGGTGATACAACTTTGGATAGTTAGTGTAAGTTTGGACTAGCCCAAATGTTCGGATGCGCTTTTATATTGTACAAAGAAAAGGAGAGCAGATGGTAGAGACTTTTTTTGAACTAGGAAACGGGTCCTTATTCATCTAGGGGAGACGCCGCCTTTGCCTCATGTGGTTTGTGATATTTTTTTTAACGGGTCTGGCTTGGCTTGTGATTTGATTCCCGCACGAGATGATTAATTGTCACCCAGCTCTCTGCATGCTGTAGTTGTGTCGCAGCGGCAACATGCGGTGCGGGTCGCTAGCCGTAGCCGTCAAGGGTATAAGAGGAGAAGGACGCGTGTGTGTTAATGAAAGTTTGAACCTCTACCATTTTCTCGGTTCTTTGCTACAATTTCATGTGATTCTCCTGTATCTTCGAATCATTGTGGCCCTAGGGTCACAACTCACAACAGCCTGTCTATATTTGTGCAGGACTGCAATGCAACCGAGCCGTTATTTTTTCTCCTAGCACTTGGGAGGCATGGAGCACGTAGTAGCTGCCCAGCCTTTCATTTCCAGAAAAGAAAAGGTTGACACTGTGCGCGTGCGCGCGTCGCCCCCAAGCCCCAAGCAGTCACAATGCCTGGGAGACAGGCGCCAAACGAAGGACGTGCGCCAGGCCAGGGCAAATGGGGGGAGATCGTTCTTCCTGCGCGCGACTGCCTGCCTGGGACCGGGAGAGGCTTCTTGGTGGCATGGAGCACGCACGTGTCACCCAATTCCCCTGTCGAGAAAATGACATATGCGCGTGCGTCGGCCCACCCGCGGCGCCCGGGCCAATCGGAGCCCACCCAAACACGATCCAAGGCGCCAAGTGTCACGACCAGACCAGACCACATGGTGTCGGGCTGACACCTGCTTGTTTAATCACCGGTCTGCCCCTTATTAACCCCCTGGACGCCCGGGCCGCCATTAGTCTCCCGGCCTGTAATTAGCGGCGTGACTAAATTAGTCCCCGCGAGGCCTGAATACCGGAGGGGTTTAGTGGGCGTAATTAAGGTTTTTGGAGTGGGTGGTGGGCGTCGCGCTCTCCCACGCGCGCGGCCCGGTTAAACTAGGGGCACCATGGCGGGGTCCGTGTGAGCCCACGTATGCGCGCCCCGGATCCTGCTCGGTTTTATCCATCGGCTGCGATCGCGCCACGTACGCCCCGCTTCGGTTCCAGGGCTTCTCAGGTTCTTGGCTGCTGGCACCGGGCACCTGGTGCTTTTAGTCTCTTGGCTGCTGCATGGGGCGTGCTTTTCTCAAGGACGATCTTCGATCCTTCTTGCATCGACCAGCTAATTGCGTGTGTGCATTACAACATGGTATACACCGTGGAAATACTGCAATGGCGCTCGAGGTTGCAATTAACAAGCCGTGCCAAATGGGCCCCTTGAATTCGCGGGATTGTTAAAAAGCCCAGGGATAGAAAATAAATATGATTGGAATATCATGCTCATTCGAATCATCTACAATTTTTTCGGTTCCAGGGCTTCTCAGGTTCTTGGCTGCTGGCACCGGGCACCTGGTGTTTTTAGTCTCTTGGCTGCTGCATGGGGCGTGCTTTTCTCAAGGACGATCTTCGATCCTTCTTGCATCGACCAGCTAATTGCATGTGTGCATTACAACATGGTATACACCGTGGAAATACTGCAATGGCGCTCGAGGTTGCAATTAACAAGCCGTGCCAAATGGGCCCCTTGGATTCGCGGGATTGTTAAAAAGCCCAGGGATAGAAAATAAATATGATTGGAATATCATGCTCATTCGAATCATCTACAATTTTTTCGGTTCCAGGGCTTCTCAGGTTCTTGGCTGCTGGCACCGGGCACCTGGTGCTTTTAGTCTCTTGGCTGCTGCATGGGGCGTGCTTTTCTCAAGGACGATCTTCGATCCTTCTTGCATCGACCAGCTAATTGCGTGTGTGCATTACAACATGGTATACACCGTGGAAATACTGCAATGGCGCTCGAGGTTGCAATTAACAAGCCGTGTCAAATGGGCCCCTTTGATTCGCGGGATTGTTAAAAAGCCCAGGGATAGAAAATAAATATGATTGGAATATCATGCTCATTCGAATCATCTACAATTTTTGAGTTTAGTTTACTGCATCATAGAATAACAACGAAGAATAAAAAAATCTCGGGAGGTTGAAATGAATGTTAGATTTTCTATGAAATATACTTTCTCCGTTTCTAAATATTTGTCTTTGTAGAGATTTAACTATGGAGGTTATCAAACCTGATATCATGCGAGTTATTGGCTGGTTTGACTCCCTTCGCACATCCAACCTCCAATGGTTGAATTCTGCCAATGTTGTGCTCCTGCCCAAGAAGGATGGTGCGGAAGGCATTGCTGACTATAGACCCATTAGCCTCATTCATGCCATCGCCAAAATCATCGTTAAAGTGCTTTCGATGCGTCTTGCTCCTCACATGGACACTCTTGTCTCCAACGCCCAAAGCGCCTTCATAAAAAAGCGAAGCATCCATGACAACTTCATGTATGTTCGTAACTATGCTCGCCGGCTCCACAAGCGCAAGACGCCTGCCCTACTATTCAAGCTGGATATTAGAAAGGCATTCGACTCGGTCAAATGGGAATACATCCTAGATCTCTTGCAAAGGAAGGGCTTCCCGAGCAAATTTCGGGACTGGATCGCTGCACTACTATGCTCGTCATCTTCGCGCTTCCTTCTCAACGGTCTCTCGGGCCCCCCAATCAGACATGGGCACGGATTCCGGCAAGGAGACCCGATTTCGCCCTTACTCTTCGTGCTTGCCATTGACCCGCTCCATCAAATTCTTGAGTTGGCAACCATAAAGGGCCTACTGCATAAAGTTAGAGGACGTGGAATGCTGCTGAGAACCTCCCTTTATGCTGACGATGCTGCTATTTTCATGGCCCCGGTTAAAAACGACATCGACAGCCTCTTCACCATCCTGACGGGCTTTGGTGAGGTCACGGGACTCTGCACTAACTTCCACAAGAGCTCGATTGTATCCATCCGGTGTGCCAACGTTGATCTTGACCATGTGCTCAGTGGTGTTCCGGTAGCCAGAACAACTTTTCCGATGAAGTACCTGGGCCTACCTCTCTCGGTCTAGCAGCTTAAATCAGTGGACTTCCAATACCTGTAGGAAAGGCGGCTAACAAGCTCTCCACATGGGATGGCCAAAACATCACCACCATTGGATGCACGACCCTTGTCAAATCGGTCATAACCTCCCAGGCAGTTTATGCCATCACGCCTCTCATCGTGCCGCCAAGCTCCCTCCTCAAAATCAACAAGCTCGAGAGAGCCTTTCTCTGGTCAGGTACGGATAGAACCACGGGAGCCAAGTGCAAGGTAAACTAGAAGGTGGTTTGCGGCCCCAAGGATTATGGAGGACTTGGGATCCTCGACACTACCAAATTCGCAAGGGCGCCGCGCCTCAGATGGCCTTGGTATGAATGGAAGGAGCCGAGTAGACTCTGGGTGGGTCTTGGGAACCCTTGCACGGAAGAAGATATGGATTTCTTCTACGCCTCCACGACCATCATCTTGGGCAACGGAGCCAAAACGCCTTTTTGAGACTCCCCCTGGCTACTTGGGAGGAAGCCCAAAGACATCGCTCCTTTAATATTCGAGGCCTCCATGCGCAAGACTTGGAAAGTTAGGGATGCCCTAAACCGCAATGCTTGGGTTCTAAAGATCAAGCGCAACGCTGTCGTCACCGCCAACCACATATGGCAATTCTTCACCCTGTGGATGCTTCTACAAGACATTCACCTTGATGATCAAACTGTCGACAACATTGTATGGAAGCATGCTAACGACGGGGTGTATTCAGCAACCACCGCGTACAGAGCTCAATTCCTTGGGCTCACGTTTTCGCCAATGGACTTCATGATCTGGAAAGCTTGGGCTCCTTCAAAAGTGAAGTTTTTTGCATGGCTTGCTATCCAAGATCGGATTTGGACCACCGATAGACTGGAAAAGCGTGGTTGGAAAAATTATGGGCTTTGCCCGCTCTGCAAGCGAGAAGGCGAGACGGGTGCCCATCTCTTCTACAAATGTCGTTACACCATTAGGCTGTGGAACTCGGTCATTCTCAAGTTCTCCCTCACCACATGAACACCTCCTCCTGACATTTGGATGGATCCGTCTTAGAATGGTGGGACAAGAGGACCGACTCGCACAACCCGAATCGACGAGCTCTGACCTTCCTCACCATGCTTGTCTCCTGGACTATCTGGAACGAACGCAACGCTACAGTCTTCCGTAACAAGAGTGCACCACCTCCCATACTGCTGAGGGCCATCACTGACGACGCCAAGCTTTGGGTCACCGCGGGTGCCAAAAAATTAGGGTCTATTGTAATCAGCGAGTAATTTTCATGCGGAGCTTGTGGGCGATATGTAACACTCTAAAACTCTTATCTCTTATTTAAATGAATGAGGTGAATCTTTTGCCTCCGTTTCGAAAAAAACTATGGACTACATGCAAAGCAAAATAAATGAATTTATACTCTAAATTATGTCTATATACATTCGTATGTATTTCATAGTGAAATCTCTAAAAAGACAAATATTTAGGAACGGAAGGAGTAGTATTACAAATGATTCCTCATGGAAAATTTCTTTTAGGATTCAGTCCTACGAACCAAATATCAAATGACCAACGTACAAAAGAATACCACAAAAGCAACTCCGATGTGCCGATCTATTTCGTCTGCGCGTGTCCATTTGGGTCGGAACGTACACAAATCGTGATTATACATTGCTACTCTTGTACTCCCTCCCTCCTGGTTTATTAATTATATTTTTCTATTCAAATTCAAGGTCAAAATTTGATAAGAATATGATAAGAGTCATAAAAATAAGAATAAAGGTAGTACATCTTTAATCCAATTCTTTTACAAAGTTTCCACGTGATTTACCACGAATGGTGGACCACCTCGATATTTAAGCTCCCACGATAAGATAGGACAAACAAGCATTGCTTGCACCTAATTAACACTAGAGCAAATTGTACAAACACACAATATTAATACATTATTTGGATATATATTTTTGGTTACCGGTTAGTTCTAGAATTCTGGTGTTTTGTTAAAATCCCCTAGAGTGGTGGTTTTGTGTCATTTGAACCCCAAATGTTGTGTATTTGCGCAATTTCCTCTTACTAACTCTAATGCTTCCACTCCATGTACAGCAAAAGAAAAGTACAACCTACACAGTATACTCGTGACGGTGATTCTTGAAAACAGTAATATATGCTTCCACTGGATGCAATTTGGCCTGATTAACATAGGTAGCATTTGTCCTTTTCTTCATCTTATTGCAGTAATATATACATCAAGCAGTAGGCCTGCCGTTGGATGTGATTTGGCCGCCAGCGCTCTCACTCACCCTATTTAATTCGCCGGGGGCAGGGGACCCTTGCTCCATCCAAGTCACTCACTCGCTCCTTCTGCTTCCATTTTACTCGACGAGCTATCTAGCTAGCTAGCTCCAGGACTTCCATCCAGATCAATACATGCAGTAGTGGCCGCAGGAGAAGCGCCTGTGTATCCTCGCTCATCGCCAGGCCGATCGAGGGCACCTGAAAACAGCTGCTGCTCTTACGTATCAGCTGCTCACCGATCATTCTTGTGGATACATTGTGCCAATTTCACAGGGTAATTCGCCGACCCGTCCGAAGAAGCCAGCAGCTTGTGGTTGAAGAGATATTAGGGATCAATGGGGGTAAGCTCACTGCTAACGACGATGTTCTTCAGTTTTTGGACCACTGCAGCTGACTGTGCTGGTTCCGTCTTCTAGATCGTCAACTGGGTGCAGAATCGCCTCAACACCAAGAAGGAGAAGAAACGATCCGCCGCCGGCACCGGCGCCAGCTCGGCTCGCAGTAAGTCGCTCGTTTCGTTTGGTTCCATGCATGCGTAGCGTACGTGCGCATTCTGAGGAGTACGTGGATGCTCATGCATGCGTTTCACTCACGTACGTAGATGCCCCGGTCCGCGAGAGGAGTTGCCGCGGCCAGGCCGACGACGAGCTCCCCGGCGACTGGAGCATGCTCTCCATCGGAACCCTCGGCAACGAGCCCACGCCGGCGCCGGAGCCAGATCAGGCGGTGCCGGACTTCACCATCGAGGAGGTGAAGAAGCTGCAGGACGCGCTGAACAAGCTACTCCGGCGCGCCAAGTCCAAGTCCAGCGCCCGCGGCTCCACCGCCGGCGCCGGCGACGAGGAGCAGAACCTGCCGCTTGACAGGTTCCTCAACTGCCCCTCCAGCCTCGAGGTCGACCGGCGGCTCTCGCTCAGGCTGCAGGCCGCCGACGGGGGACAGAACGGGGAGTTCTCGCCGGACACGCAGATCATACTCAGCAAGGCCAGGGAGCTGCTCGTCAGCACCAACGGCAATGGCGGGGGCGTCAAGCAGAAGTCCTTCAAGTTCCTCCTCAAGAACATGTTCGCCTGCCGGGGCGGCTTCCCGCCGCAGCCCAGCCTCAAGGATCCAGTGGAAACAAAACTGGAGAAGGTAATACACATATGATATTCGATATACATATCTTACCACGCAGATCTTAGTAGCCAGTGTTCACATAGCTAGGTTCAATTGTTAAGTTTTTTATGCATGGGCGATCATGCAAAAATAATGTTATTTTCCTAACTTATTTGTGTATTTGTAGTTGTTTAAGACGATGCTTCAAAAGAAGATGAGCGCCCCGCGCCAGAGCAACGCAGCATCGTCGTCGAGGAAGTATTACCTAGAGGATAAACCAATGGGAAGGATCCAAATGGATGGTCGCCACGAGGAGGAGGAGGAGGAGGATTACAATGTTGAAGATATCTTCAAGTGGGACAAAACGGATTCAGATTGTGAGTTGCTAGAGTTGATAGATTTTACTGCTGCCTTAACTACTTAATTAGCATGTGGAGTGGTCGCTGATGAGTGGTTACTTTGCACTCATGTCTTCTTGGAGTGGTGATTAAACTAGCATGGACTTATGAGTACAATTTCTTGCTTGTTTTGCAGTCATTGTTCTTGAGGTGTAAAGCGAGACCAGACGCACAAGGTTAAGATCATGATGATGTGAAATGGTAAGCTATAATTGATACACCCAAAAGCACTTCAAGTATCAACAGTTAGAGTCATGTGTTTCAAGCGCTGAGTTTTGACGGTGTAAATTTTGGCAGATTACATGGATGTTATAGTGCGATAGACGCTGTAACAATCCCGGTGATAGAGATGTTGAATGATGCGTTGAACGGCGAATCGATCAGCCGGAGGATACATGATGGAATGCGCCAGAGTGTACTACTGAATGAAGAACACGCCTCGACACGCACAAAATTCGATCTGCTGTTCATAGGAGGAAATTAGTTTTCAGCTTAAATAGCTTTACTTCTTTTGCTTCTTTTTTTTTGAGGGATTACCCCCTTTAATTTTTGTTTAAGAGGCATGATATATCCATGTTCCATGTATACTCCCCTCATATATAATTCCTTCTCATCCTGCGGGATACTAGAAGCTACAGTAATCAGTCAAGTGAAGTGAAGTAAACCCTCTTTTGCACTTTATCTTTGTTTAATCAACGTGGTCAATCTCAAGAACATGGTTCACCGCAAAAAGAAAATCTCAAGAACATGGTGCAGTGAAAGTATGTGCCATGATGGACAGAAAGGGTACAGCAACTAGGGTTCTCGGAACATGCAAAGCAGCCGAAAACGGAAAGCCAGCCGGCCTGGAGCTGGGGGTTTGCATCGATCCCAAATCTCCATTGGGATTTGGGACCAGGGGCAGGTCCCCGGCACATTCGTGTGCGCCTGTGCCAACTCTGGAAAAAAAGCTACACATGAGTGTGCGCCAAGCAACACTGTGCACCTTTGGCGAAGGCCGATGTGCCAATTGAATATGAGCTCATTGCAAAGTACATACTAGATGTATCAGGTGAAAATGCCCACCCTCTTCATTTGTTTGTCCCAAAACAAGCTGAATTTAAATACTTTTCTGTAGTACTTTCTCCGTTCTAAAATATAAGTCTTTTTAGAGGATTTAATAAGGGACTATATACAAATGTATATACACACTTTAAAGTATAGATTCATTCATTTTGTTCCGTATGTAGTCTCCTAGTGAAATATTTTAAAAGACATATATATAGAAACGGAGGAAGTACTATATTCCATGATGGACCATGTATTTGTGCAAAATAAATGTACCGCTGATCCACAGTTTTAACTGTGAAAAAACACTAAAATTGAAGGACTGAACCGAGCTCAAACCAGGACTGGGGGTCTAGTAAAACAAAGTAAATAAAACATGGTGCTCTTTCTAAAATCTGGTTCAACAAGCCACCTACATGATTCACAGTTGGAAAGAATATACATAATCTCATTTTCCTTTCTTGACGATTTTGTACTTGAACCAGGAAATCGGCATTTCCACACCGCCATCTTTATCTGCCTACGGTCCATGCACACACACACACACATCGCAGAAGCAGCGTACAGGTACCCACCATAGCGCAGCAGGCATGGATGTGTGCCCCTTTTGAGATTGGTTGCTGGCATGTGGTCTTTGTCAGTTAAGGAAGGATCCTGAGGATCCACGAGCAGGAGAGGGTGAGATCAGTCAAACCAGGAGACTGCCTGGCTTGATAGGGTTTACTTGCTTGCTCTTGACGAAAGTTTACTGGTATACCCCGTTGTTTAGATGCAACTTGCAAGCCCTATTTTCCTTGTAATTTTATGGCTGGAATGTCTGGGCAGGGCAGGGCAACTCATGATTCGCCATTGGCGGACGGGTCGATCGACGCATAAAATTATGGAGCCCAGAAGTAGCGAGAAGCTGCCGCGATGTGGTCCTGAACTGAACCCCGATACGATAGTGTAATGGGGTCTGTGAATCTTGCGACGAGGCCGCATATCCATCACATACTGTGCGGCGTATGGTCAACTCGGCTCTGATCATCGGCCGGCGGCCGGCGTATCAGGAAGCCTGGTACGTTTTGTCCGGACGAGATGAGATCGCACGCGGCTAGCTATATCGATCTTGCTGAATCGGCGCGGCGGCACGCCGGACCGTCGGACGAGGGTTCAGATTTTGGTTGACAAAAAAATGTACCACGTTCCGTCGATCTGTGCCTATAAACTACTCCCTCCGATCGGAAATACTTGTCCTAAAAATAAATAAAATAGATGTATCTATAACTAAAATAAGTCTAGATACATCAACTTCTAAGACAAATATTTCCGGACGGAAAGAATAGTATTTTACGATTTTATGATTTTACGTCAAAAACTATCTTTTTTTTACTAATCTATGACTAAAAACTAACAAGTGAGCAAACTGCCCACTTCGCCTCGTTTAAACCCGATTCTGACTGTCCAGCCCCACATTTCAGGTGTCAGCGTGGCCAAGCGTTCATAGCCACGCGTTAACGCCTGTTAACGGCACGTGTGCGCCCGGGCAGGGCCGTCAGTGGTCAAGTAGGGTTGACTAGGCCCCTGCTCGCTCGCCCACTGTCTCCCTTGACCATATCGACGTCGCTGATGTTGTCGTCATTGTTGTCGGTAGAACTTGAGGATGCCTTCCTGGAATGATGAGAAGAGCTCGGACGACAACATCTCCATGGTTGGCATGGAGCAGGAGCTCTTTGTAAGTACAACTTGCCGGATCTCAGTTTTTGTTAGGGTTAGGTCATGAATTTTTAGACTAACATTTTTATCTGTTTCAATGCTTGATTTCATGTACGTTTTGGTTCAAATCTTTGCAGAAAACCACAGACACCGTGGTGGATCCATCTTTCTATGGTTTTGTAACCGAATCTGAACCAAAATGCATGTTGCATAGTTAGACGCCACGAAGATGGTTGCCATGCATCACAGGTGGTGGCACCATCTGAACCTCGTCATCCACATGAAAGCGAGTCATGTGTTGTGCCCAGCGTTGACGCTGCTGTGGGTTGACTGCATTATCCTCCTTCATCGCCCACAACAAGATGTTTGCCAGGAGCACACCTGGCATCGTCACTCCATGGTGTCGATGCATGCTAGTCTTCTCCTCTTGCGTGGCACGAGCCCTAACTACTTCTGCTGAAGCGACCATCTCTTGCATGTTGTTATACATATTGGTGATTTCCATGTAGTCGATGAAGAGTTGGGTGGTTGCCTCTTGTTGAACCAAGCAACATAGCCATCCATCCCAGCCCAGTTGGGAAAGCGTTGGGGCTAGGGTTGGTCATGAGCTGGAGGAGAAGAGGTGGAGAAGAGCAAATGAGAGATGTGAGTGATGTTTGTGGTAGAAAGAGTTTGTGGAGTGGTGTACTTAAAGAGAGGAAGAGTTAATTGAGGAGTAAAATCTAGGTGGAATGATCAGTGGAAAAGTTGAATAGAGTTGGAGTGGTGCAATGTGCAAAAATTTGACCACTACTAGGAGGCAGATGCTAGCAGTTGGTGTATTAATGGTAGAATTTGGGCAGTATGCAAAAATTGAATCTGGTTATTCACTTTTTCTACCTTGAAAATAAATCAAGTTATTGCATTTCTGAACATTTCAGATTAGTAAATTCAGAGGGATACATAGGTGCATTTCTTAACAGTGTGTTTGGTAACTTTTGGGATAGGGAATAGGAATTTAGAGGAGGGAGTTGCAACGAGATTAGACATGGAAAGTGTAATTTTATTCCCAATCCCTTGTTTGTTATTTGATGAGTTTTACACATGGGAATTTGAGAGGGATGTTCATTCCCTTGTTTGGTTAGTGGGAATTCGTGGGAAATTAGTCAGGAGACAACAACATAAGTTATGATGAAGGGACAAGATGTTCTTTGTAAATTAATTTCCTCTCAATTCCCACCCCTCCCCTGTTAATAAAATGCTGGGAGTTGGACTCTAAACTCCCATGCCCAGTCCCTCATAATTCCCATTCCCTCCAACCAAAAAGGTAACTTTATATCTTAGAGCCCCTAATTCCCATTCCCTCTCTCTAATTACCCCTAACCAAACAAGATGCAACTTTTTGCCCACAACTAAAGTAGAAACTTGCCGAAGTAGCAAACATTCATACATAGGTAGTAGCAGTTTAGAAACTAGGATCAACAAACTAAGAAATAAGGTACCAACTTGGGCACATACTAACTTAAGCCAAGCAACTAGTAGTAGCAACAACCTGAGATGCAACATGCTCACTCCATGCGAAGCTGGCGAAGGCACTCTGAATGACGAACAAGCCCCGTCAACATCTTTGCAACTCCCTTCTTCTTCCTCGTTGATGTACCAACCTCCTCCATTGCCATCTGATGGTGTTGCTGCTGCAAAACCTATTCTTGCTCTTCCTCCACCTGCCGCTGCTGCACCTGCCTAGCCTGCTACTTCGTCTCCATCCAAGCCACGGGGAGGATCGACATCACCCTTTTGACCATGAAATCAACTAGATGAAGTTGATTACGGTCCTGGTACATGTACCACCGAGCAAACTGGAAAGGACCCACCGAATCCCTGGCTTCCCCCATCGCCCAGATCAGATTCTGGGTCAGAGGACAATGGAGGTCAGGCATGCGCTCCCTCTCCTCTTCACTGGCTCATGCCCTCACGGCGCGTGCGTGGTTTTGCAGGATCAGGATGCTGGCGTACCAGGTGGTCACCCCCCTGGCATATACGAGCTTCTTCTCGTCACCGGCATAGATATCCTTGATGGCTTTGTGCCAACCTGCGCCAAAGTGCATCGCCGGTGATGGAGCGTGGTTTTCTGTGGTTTGAAAGTTGGAGAGCGGAGGGGCGGAGAGAGTGGAGAAGTGGAGCGGTTTGGTTGGAGTGGTGAATGGGTGTCGTCAAAAAGGCAGTGGTGAGGATTAAAAGACCTCACGTGACTAGCGGTGGTGAATGGGTGTGCTGAAGTAAATACTGGTGGTTGGAGTGTTGGATAACAAACTACAATCTAGTTCAATACCACAATTTCAAACATGCAACAGTTTTAGACTAAAGTTTGGAGATAATAAATTAAAACATGCAACGGTTTCACACTAAAGTTCAGTACAACAAATTCAGGTTCAGTAACACAAATTCAAACATGAAGTGAAATCGTTTTAGTGACGCAAATTCAAACATGCAACCGTTTCACACTGAAGTTCAATGCAACAGTTTCAGTGATTTCCAGCAGCAGTGAAATAGGAATCCCACTTGATGTTAGGTTCCCTTTTTCTCTTACCTAGTAGTACTATTTAAGTTGCTCCATTGGTTGTTCTAGGTGAAGTAAATCCCCTTACTGCATTGATAGCTTTTGTTCTTGATGTGTATCTTGGAAGGTCTGGTTCAGATGACATTGGGTCTGCTCTTGCTGGTGCAGATGAGGTTGGTGCTTCTGTTGTTCGTGGCCTCCTTACTTTA